>OY804608.1:30233762-31651044 GCA_963680895.1 Fragum sueziense
AAAAACAGTCATGTTTATTATCGATTCACTATTAAACGAGAAAAATTACAGTTGATTTGCTTTATCAAAACAACTGAAATTATTCTCGTTTAATTGTGAATCTATTATACCCTTTTATTATTGTTTGAATTTGACTCAAAGTTGTTATGATTCTTAGTGCAATACCTGTATAACTAATTGAGTTATTTCATTTCAAACAATTTTGATCAGGATTTTATGTCACCTGACCGAAGGTCATGGTGACCGATTGCCACCATTTTTTGTCCGTCGTCGTGCGCTGTGCGTCATCCGTCATCTTCTATTTGAGAACCATTGGACGGATTTCAACCATATTTGGCAAGAAGTATCCCCCATGCAAAGCCGCCTCAGATTTGTACAAATCAAGGAGTTATCTCACATTGGGGCCCCATAAGGGGCCAAAAATGGTGTAAATAGGGTACATCTTAAAATATTCTTCTCATGAAGCGGCTGTTGGATTGGACTCACATTTGGTATTTAGAGTCTTTAGGGCAAGGACTGCAAAGTTTGTACAAAAGAAAAAAATATGTCAAGAATTTGCACTGCTGAGGTGGTGGGGGTGGGCGTGTTTTTAGTATATTAGTGTCATTTTGAACCATTGGATGGATTTCAACCAAACTTGGTAGGATGCATTCTTATAGGAAGTAGCTTCAGAGTTACCTCCCCTTGCGACCCCATAATGGGCCTCTAAGGGGGTGGCCTAAATATGGTACATCTTAAAAAATCTTCTTCTCATGAACCTGCTGATGGGTTGGATTCATATTTGATTTTTAGAGTCTTCGGACTATAAATTTTGTACAAGAAAATAAAATCTGTTTAAGAATGGCCATGCTGTGTATATCTTTCAATATACTTGTGGGAATGATATTATAAGTATACTTTATCTGTAAATACATGCTTTTCTGCTCATTTGACTCAGGTGACCCATAAGGCCCTTTGTGCCTCTTGTTGATTAACTTTGAGTTTTAAAGGAGTATTATACATGTATACATGCATATGTAACAGACATAAATGACGATTAAAGAATCTTGCTACTATGTATTGTCACATGAGTCTTTCCATGAACGATAACTCAAGTATGTGTTTTAAACAGGTTAACTGTTCAACTTTGACTACTCATAAACCGGGTGGTAAAATATTGAATAAAAATCACAAATACTGTTGTTTGTAATTACTTTTCAAGCTGTTATAGTTAAAATATGAGAATCCTCCCTACTTAACATTTAACATTTTATTGTAGTGACCATATCGCAAATTAAATATGGTTTAACATGGATTAATCAATATGGTTTTCAATTATTTTCAAAAGGTTTCTGATTAAACACCACAATGAAAATATCCGTGGCTACATGACATATCCAAATCTTTAATGTAGCCATGCTAGGATGTCTGAGGAAAAAAAAACATATGCAAGAAATTACCAGGGGCGCCTTGGTCTAGAGGTAGGACGCGGGCTTTGGAATCGAAGGGTCCTGGGTTCAAATTCCGCCGGTGCCACAGTTTTTTTTCTGAGCAAAAGAATTACCTCACCTTGCTCCTTTTCACCCAGGTATATAAATGGGTGCACAGGAATGTTGAAACCCAAATTGCTGTCGCTGCCGAAGGCGACAATTAATAACAGCCAACTTGAGACTCAGTGGTCCTGGGTTAAGGTGTAAAGTCGGTTGATTGCGTTTCTCGGTTCGTAAAACAGACTTTAAACCAAACGTTAACATATAGAATGGCCAACATGCATATCATATGTTGCTAGATTATTTCTGTCAAAGGAAATTTCAAATGAAGTTCATTTAGTCCTTATAGATCAAATCTGTATATGATTGACTGACCCACCTTTTATATTTATAGTGATATTTATGGGAAACTGAACCTTGATAGATAGTGAAAAATTTGGTATATTCCTTTCTTTTGGCTCCAGATAATTCAATGTACCACATAACAATGCATATTCTGACTGTGCCCATGTTGATCTGATCCCTGCCATTGGCCCTTTTAACATTTAATCATAAAAGCCTGCATATTGTTGTTTATTGTGGTATATAACATTTCATATCTTTTGCGCAAGATTTTCTGTAAAAACAAAAGAGTATGTAAAATTACAGATTTATTTCACATTTGACCTTAAATTTGACCTTGAACTTGAAACCATTTTAAAATGTATCATTCAAAAGACCAAATACATTGCATGAAATAAATCTAGATTATTTGATATACAGATTTACATTAAGTCAGAACAAACAATCATATATGATAGCCCATTTAGTTTTCATTGTGGCGGCCATATTGGATGCCATCTTGGATTTTACAACAAATAAGATTATTTTCTAGTCTTACATGACAGCTCTATCTATAATATGAGTATTATACTAATATAAAAAAAATAACACATTGACATTAATTTCAATGACCAATATGTATATCAAAATTGGGGGAAACTGGTAAAATACAGTTTCCATTATTTTTCAAGAGGGGCCTGTAGAGTGTAGACGCCATCTTGAATACCTCCATGGAAACACAAGATATCTTAATCTTTATGTTAAATTATTAAGGCCTATATACTGTAGTTTTTTTTTTGGTATATAACATTCCTGACTTTTTATGCAAACTTTTGAGTAATAAGAAAAGAAAAATGGTAGATGACGTATTTTTTCGCTATTTTTCACATTTGACCTTGAATTTGACCTTGACCTTGACATTGTGACCATTGTAAAATGTAGCATGAAAAAGTTCAAACATAGTTTATGATATTAAACCTAGTTTGTAGGATGTATAGATATACATTAAATCAGTACAGGCAATCATATACAACAACCCCTTGTTTTCAATTCTGGCGGCCATCTTGGATGCCATCTTGGATTTCTCAGCTCGTACCAACATCCAAGACTTGATATTTACCGTTTGACAAACTTCAGGATATGACAAAAATTTAGTATAGGTTAAAAAATGTGGTACTTTTGTGACCACCCACCTTCAACCAAGCCTTGAAAGTCACCCTACTGCTTGTGTATTCCCACGGTGTTGTTTTTCACATCCGCGTTTGGAAGACCAATCCGTGTTTTTTGTATCTGGATGAACAGTGTGAAATGGTAGGTATTAAAGATAGAATTTGTGTACATATGGCATAGAAAATAGAGACAAAAGGAGAAACTGCTGGTTATCAGCAGTTTCTTCTTTTGTTTCAATGTTTTCCCAAGCCTTTCCTATTAGGGGCGTCAAAACCATCTCTTGTTTGGGGAAGGGGGGATTTTTCATTGGGGTTAAACGCCGTTATGAACTGCTATGGTCATATCGTGATGAAAATATTAAAGTTGCCGCTTGTCCTACAGGCAAATGGAAGTAAACATACCGTCCCGCAGGAACGACAACTCTTTATTACCGGAATTACGAAAAGACCCAATATCTAACATTTGTTTATTGGTATTATTGCCTAAAAAGTGTGTTTTCAGTCTGTTATTGACATTGGATAACAAGCAAATATCAGTCTGATATTGTCAAAAACGGTCGTTATTCAGTAAATTATCGGACCGGTTTTGCATTCACATATCCTCGATCGGGGATTTGTTGTGAGTGCTTCAGAAAATTGAAAATAAAGCCGAAATTTTGTCATTTCCCTTTTCCGCGATGTATTCTTGAATTCTTGTAAGACCCCATTTCCAGTTTACATCCCAATGAATAGTAAACTAGGTCTCCCAGTGTAACCATATCTGATGACGTAATGTAGTGACGTAGGTTTTTAAATTCTTGGAATCAAAAAGTAAACAAACGGGCAGCTGACAGATTTTAAACTAAAATTGGATTTCGTGGACATGGAAGGATAGAAATTAGAATTGAGTGGTTGTGGTCTAGGTCAAATGTGATGGTAAGCCTATGTGTTTCTTGTTCTTCTTTTAGTTACTGCAATTTTTCCTTTACAACTTTGTTTTTTATCGAAATGAACGAGAAACGAACCAGAGATCTACCTCGGAAGTTCCGACCTTTTGTTTTATTACTGTACCCGCACTGAAATGAACGTTAGAATATCCAGAGTATGTTTCCAAAAGGAAACTTAGTCGAATATTGTTACGATTTCGCCAACCCAAATGAAGATTATGTCAGTAAAAATGCGATGAAACTTGACTACATAGCTACACGATGAAAATCTTACGGCCCGTCTAGTGGATATCGGACTTACTCGATATATGTCGAGTCGAATGCCGGAAAACTCTGGTGTCTGTCGGTGAAAATGTGGCTAAATTTTCGCAAAGTTTTTCAGTTATTCGTCTTATTTTATTACATTTCTTTGCAAATTCTTCATATTTTATGCAATAATAGCGTCAATTCACGTTTTTTCGGTCGTTAACATTCTCAGAGGCCCACAAAATGGGTTATCGCCCTCGACCTTCGGTCTCAGGCGATAACGCATTTTTTGGGCCTCTGAGAATGTTAACGACCTCAAAAACGTGAATTAACCCTATATTCATCTCACTAGTACCACCACAATATCCAAGGGTCCACATATAGCTCAGTTTGTAAATCCACAGGTCGCGAGTCCGAAGCCCGGCTCGGCTTGTATCCATTCTGTCATTTTACAAAAGTCGTTTGTCTCCCACCAGTGGTTGTAAATCATCTAAGTGAGAGAGTAGCTGGAGACTCGGCTTGGCTTTTGTGGTAGTACTGGTAAGGGGTACACAGTTAGGTGCTCCAGCCCCCGCGATAAGACCATGGCAGTTGAAAACGGCGTTAAACACCGAAAGATCAAATCAAAAGCACGGCCTTTTTTTCGACAATGTAAACAAATGTTAGACTGGTTCAAATTCAAATGAGCTGAAGACGACAAATAATGTGGTAGCCGCCAGGAAAGCTTACATAGGCTAGCCGGGAAAACATTGAGGTATTAAGGTAGTCTACACCTAGGGAGATTCGCGCGACGTCGGAATTTTGAAGGCGACGTCGAAAACATTTGGAGTTGGAAATTTTACCAATTATTCTTTATCAACAATACCTTTATCAACACCCATTATGTCCTCAGCCACGGTTAACTTCGACGGTCTGATTTTTTCTCTTTTTGGAAATAGCTTCAAGAATCAAGAGCTTTAGAAAGCTTGTTTTGATTTGTTTCTTACAATGGCGATGAATTTTGTGCTGTGCTAAAATAGACTAGGTTTGCCGTTATGTTTTGATAACCCGTCAGTGTTTTTATATAATATCGTAACTACGGCTTGAATCAAGCCGTAGTTACGAGATTTTATAACAACACCTACAAAATCTTATTTGTTTGTCCGAAATTACGTCACGATTAGTTGGACAAAATCGTTCCCTTTTGATTGGGGTTTAACTGCTGTTCGAACTGCGACGGTCATATTGCGGCGGCTGGAGACCTAATCATTGTTTCCTATCGTTTCTCATACATGTACCAATACTACCAAAACATCCATATCGAGCCTCCAGCTGTTCGTGCACATAAGAGGTTAACGCTTATCAAGCCATTGATGGGATACGGTATCCCATCAATGGCTTGATAAGCGATCATACGATTTTGTCTGAATTTTGAGACTCTGAAAGGTTGTTTGTCGCGGCCGGGGATCGAGTCCGGGACCACATAAATGAAAGTCTACTGCGATAACAACAGCAATATGGTCGCAGCCTGTTAGTATATGGATAAACGATCCTCACGACATTATCTAAACCTTTTCAAACAAATGCCCGTTTTTGACGTCCAAATGGTCATAGATAACCCTATTTCGAGCCGATATCGGAAGTCAGAATGTAGGTATTCTGATATCGGACCAATGTCGGGTTGAAATAAGATTAAAATCCGGAATATACGTTTTCTCCGATAACGGGCCAACGTCGGGCCGATATCTGGCCAGTCATGAATATCGGGCGGATAGCGTTTGGTGTTACAGAGCCGACATCGGGTCAACATTTCTGTGAACATCGGGTCGATCCGAATTTTTTGTTGGGAAGGCTTGCGTAAATAATGAGAAAAAAGAACAAAATGCTGATAACCAAGAGCTAGATTTTCCCATTTTATCTCAATATTTTCTGTACCATGATAATTTGAATAAACCCCATCTTTATCAACATCCACGTTGGAGTCTTGGTATACACCTTTCCAGTTCAACACGTATCTTTTTATATTCAATCCATTGACAGACAGTAAAATTGTAGACTTATCTCAGTTCAAAAGAAACAATTGCATGTGAAAATTTCAAAAAAACTAAATTTTTCAATTTTTGGGATATCGGGATAGAACGCATTGTGTGAAATGAAGAGAAAACTTCAAACTTTTCAACAAAACGTCAAATTTATCCCGTCCCCAAAACAAGATCTGGTTTTGACACCCATGATGGTAACGGCTTGACAGAGCAACGCATCAAAAATATCAAATTGTTGATAACCACCATTTAATTAATTTGCTTAAATATTTTTGCGGTTTCATAATACAAATAGATCTATATACCTTTATGTAGCATTTAATTTGCCATCTACAACAGCTTATAAAATGGAATAGTCAAAAATTTGTATGGGAAAGTGTTAAACGTGAATGTCAATGATTCCGTCTGAACCCCAAAACAACATTTTAGACTGTTCGAAATTCAAAAATCGTTAAGACGATCATTTCAATTGAATGAATTTAGCTATTTTTTAGCCTTTTGCAGTAATAAATATTGTGGAAAATGAAGATATTGCTTGTCACAAGCAATTTCTTCATTTTCCATAATGTTTTCCAAAGCCTTTATCCTAAAGGGCGTCAAGGAACGTCAATGTGTAGGAATAGGTTAAAGGCCCATACTTGTCTAAAACAAGAGCCTTCGTAGACGGATTATGCTCCCCGAATAAGTGTTTGTCACAAAGTAAAAACTATTTTACATTAAGCCCCCTTTTCCCATGACAGATCTTTTGTAAACACATTATTTGTAGAATATGGTATAGAACATCTCATTTATCACATAAGTACAAAATTTCACTAAATTCTACCCATTGGATAAAGAGAAATCAGAGAAAATCTTTCCATGACGTAGCCTCAAATTTAGAAACGGAGAAAATGGTCCCTAGGAATTATCCCTGGGAGTTCACATGTGAAGTTTCATTGAATTTGGTCCAAGGGTTGCTGAGATATGGCTGTGGACGGACGGACGGACACACGGGCGGACGGAGGGACAGCGTGACGATTATATGCTCCCCCGAATTTTTTTCGGGGAGCATAAAAACCAGAGCTACGGATAAGTGGATAAAGAGTACTAAAGACACTCTAACTTTGTTATTTCGATTCCAAACCATATGCTGTGGGTCTAAAGAAAGCGAAACCAACTATCCACAGAATAGCTTGCGTCGGTGGGGAGTCAAAACCTCGTAACTCCAGCTTATTCAAGCTGTAGTTACGAGGTTTTGACTCCCCACCAACGGCTTATTCATAGCTCTGGAAACATTTCAGCAGTAAGTTATCTAAATTTTCCAGAAATGCCACATCTAGATCCATATGACTTTTATCCAATATGTTTTCTTTTATTAACAATTAAGTAAAACCAATGAATGAATCATGAAAAAACTGCCTTAGCCTTTATTTTTTTTATCTTTTTATCATTCATACACCGATTATTTCAAAATTCCCTGACTTTTTTCTTAAACTGTAAAATTCACTGACCAATTCCAAAATTCCCTGACAATTCCCTGACCTTGAAAAATATTTTTTCCCTAACCTTTTCCCTTACCGTGGACACCCTGGCATGAATGTTAACCATTTCCAAAAAAGACCTGGTTTTGACGTCTCTTGTAGAAAATCTTTGGAAAACATTGAGACAAAGGAGAACTAGACAGCCTTGGCGGTCTAGAAGCGCTCCACAGGCCTGATTGTATGTCTTGTTGAATGCAATTTCAAAGGGCAAGGCTGCGCAAACAAGCAAATTTATAACCAAGCTGAAAATTACAAGCAAGTAAGATCGTAACTATTGTCAGTAACTTTCTGTGAAGATTCTGTATTGATAAGTTAAAACTAATGGTTATATAAGTGAAAATAAATCCAAAAATGGCAATTTTGTCAATTTCAAGGGCACATAACTCATGACATAAAATTCAGATCACGCTGAAAATAATACCTAGGCAAGAACTAACATTCTTTACAAGTTTTATCTTTATTGGTCAATATTTGTAGTTGCTAGAGTGAAAACAAAGTCAAAATAAAGCCAAAAATGGCAATTTTGTAAATTTCAAGGGCATATTACTCATGATGAAAAATTCAGATAAAGATGAAATTTATACCAAGACAAGATCTTACGGTCACCAACATTCTGTCCTAGTTTTGTCTTGATTGGTCAAAATTTGTAGTTGCTAGAGCCTAGAGTGAAACAAATGTCAAAATAGAGCCGAAAATGGCAATTTTGTCATTTTCAAGGGCGCATAACTCATGATGTAAAACTTAGATCATGTTGAAAATTATACCAAGGCAAAATCGTATTATCACTATCATTCTGTCCTAGTTTTATTATCACTATCATTCTGTCCTAGTTTTGTCTTGTTTGGTCAATATTTGTAGTTGCTAGTAGTGAACACTAAGTCACAATAGAGCTGTAAATGGCAAATGTGTCAATTTCAAGGGCACATAACTCATGATGTAAAATTCAGATCATGCTGAAAATCATACCCAGGCAAGATCTTTAACTCGCTATCATTCTGTCAAAGAATTGTCTTGATTGTTCAATATTTGTAGATTTTAGAGTAAAAGTAAAGTCAAAACCAGCTCTTTTTGATATTCAAGGGCAGACAACTCAGGCAATTCTAATTCAATCCAAATTCTTTGAAGGAATCTGAGAGAGGGTCACCCAAGGATCGTTCCTGTGAAGTTTGATTGAAATCTATCCAGTAGTTTCTGAGAAGAAGATTTTTAAAGAAAAGTTTACGGACAGACGGACACACGAACGACGATCACACCACCATGAAAATAGCCTGCTGACCTGACGGCCAGTGGAGCTAAAAATGCTGATAATCAACGTTGTCTGTCATATATTATTCACGTATAAAATTTTACCTTCAAATATTATCTAAAATCATTTTTGTCATTTTTCATCTTTCAAGATGGACCACACTAGAATATTATCATTTGGGAAAGATTTAAGAATCAAGGTACTGCATACAATGGTCGATTGCTCAAAAACGCTTCCTAGAAAAGCTGCATATATATATATGAGCCAGGATCTGGAAAAACGTCCCTTATAACATTTGAGAACAACATGGTTCCAGATCAGCCTGCGTATACACGCAGTCTGACCAGGAACCATGTTGATCTCAAATAACTTCATCATGGTCTGTAGTAATCATTTGAGAGTAACATGGATGCTGGCTAGACTGCATCTAGGCACAGCCTGATCTTGAAACCTGGCTATCTCTTGAATGCTATAAGGGACGTTTTTCCAGATCCCGGCTCATATAAATATTATATGTCCTCAGTCAATCAGAGTGGTTACGTTTATGACACATCAAAGAAGAAGAATTTGTGAAGGCTTTTCCGCAAATGTTACATTTGTATGGCTTCTCTCCTGAGTGAAGTCGTTTGTGATTTGCCAAATTAGAAAACTGGGTGAAACACTTTCCACAAATGTCACATTTATAAGGTTTCTCACCAGAGTGTATTCGTTTGTGATTTGTAAAAGAAGAAGAATCAGTAAAACTTTTCCCACAAATGTCACATTTATATGGCTTCTCTCCAGAGTGAATTCTTTTGTGGCGTATCAAACTAGAAAGCTGTGCAAAACTCTTTCCACAAATGTCACATTTGTAAGGCTTTTCTCCAGAGTGAAGTTGTTTATGAACTATTAAGTTGGAACTAGAAGCATAGTATTTTCCACAAATGCCACATGAATATGGTTTATCACCAGTATGTATTCTTAAGTGATGCCTTATATGCTGGGGTTTGCTGAAATCCTTTCCACAAATGTCACAATTCTATGGTTTCTCTCTAGAGTGCAGTTGATTATGAGATCTCAAATTAGACAACTGATTGAAACACTTTCCACAAATGTCACATTTATAAGGCTTCTCACCAGAGTGTAGTCGTTTGTGATTTGTCAAAGAAGAAGAATCAGTAAAACTTTTTCCACAAATGTCACATTTACATGGCTTCTCTCCAGAGTGAATTCTTTTGTGGCGTATCAAACTAGAAGGCTGTGCAAAACTCTTTCCACACATGTCACATTTGCAAGGCTTTTCTCTAGAGTGACGTCGTTTATGAACTAATAAATTGGAACTACAAGAAAAATATTTTCCACAAATGTCACATGAATATGGTTTATCACCAGTATGTATTCTTAAGTGCTGCCTTAAATGCTGGGGTTTGCTGAAATCCTTTCCACAAAGGTCACAATTATATGGTTTCTCTCTAGAGTGCAGTTGATTATGAGATGTCAAATGGGAATACTGGGTGAAACACTTTCCACAAATGTCACATTTATAAGGCTTCTCACCAGAGTGCAGTCGTTTGTGATCTCTCAAAGAAGATGAATAAGTAAAACACTTTTCACAAATGTCACATATATATGGCTTCTCTCCAGAGTGAATTCTTTTGTGGCGTATCAAACTACAATATTGGGTAAAACACTTTCCACAAATGTCACATTTGTAAGGCTTCTCTCCAGAGTGAAGTCGTTTATGAACATTTAAGTTGGAACTACAAGAAAAAGATTTTCCACAAATGTCACATGAATATGGTTTATCACCAGTATGTATTCTTAAGTGCTGCTTTAAATGCTGGGGTTTGCTGAAATCCTTTCCACAAATGTCACAATTATATGGTTTCTCTCTAGAGTGCAGTTGATTATGAGATTTCAAATTAGACAACTGATTGAAACACTTTCCACAAAGGTCACATTTATAAGGCTTCTCACCGGAGTGTAGTCGTTTGTGATTTATTAAACAAGAAGAATAACTAAAACTTTTTCCACAAATGTCACATTTATACGGCTTCTCTCCAGAGTGAATTCTTTTGTGGCGTATCAAACTAGAAGGATCTGCGAAACTCTTTCCACAAATGTCACATTTGTAAGACTTTTCTCCAGAGTGAAGTCGTTTATGAACGTTTAAACTGGAACTAAAAGCAAAATATTTTCCACAAATGTCACATGAATATGGTTTATCACCAGTATGTATTCTTAAGTGTTGCCTTAAATGCTGCGGTTTGCTAAAACTCTTTCCACAAAGGTCACATTTATGTGGCTTCTCTCTAGAGTGCAGTTGATTATGAGATTTCAAATGGGAATACTGGGTGAAACACTTTCCACAAATGTCACATTTATAAGGCTTCTCACCAGAGTGCAGTCGTTTGTGATCTCTCAAAGATGATGAACAGGCAAAACACTTTTCACAAATGTCACATTTATATGGCTTCTCTCCAGAGTGAATTCTTTTGTGGCGTATCAAACTAGAAGGCTGTGCAAAACACTTTCCACAAATGTCACATTTATACGGCTTCTCTCCAGAGTGAATTCTTTTGTGGCGTATCAAACTAGAAGGATCTGCGAAACTCTTTCCACAAATGTCACATTTGTAAGACTTTTCTCCAGAGTGAAGTCGTTTATGAACGTTTAAACTGGAACTAAAAGCAAAATATTTTCCACAAATGTCACATGAATATGGTTTATCACCAGTATGTATTCTTAAGTGTTGCCTTAAATGCTGTGGTTTGCTGAAATCCTTTCCACAAATGTCACATTTATATGGCTTCTCTCCAGAGTGTAGCCGTTTATGAGATGTCAAATGGGAATACTGAGTGAAAAACTTTCCACAAATGTCACAATAAAAAGTCTTCTCCCCAGAATGCAGTCGTTTGTGATCTCTCAAAGAAGATGAACAGGTAAAACACTTTCCACAAATGTCACATTTATACAGATTATCTCCAGAGTGAAGTCTGTTATGAACTTTTAAACTGGAACTAGAAGCAAAATATTGTCCACAAATGTCACAAGTATATCGTTTTTCATCATTTTGATTTCTTAAGTGCTGCCTTAAATGATTGATTTCGCTACAATCCTTTCCACAAATGTCACATTTAAACAGGCCCTCTTCAGAGTGCACACATTTGTGATATCTCAGATAAGAGGGCTGTTCATAACCCTTTCCACAAATGTCACATTTCAATGGCTTCTCACTATCGTCACACTGTATTTGTTTGTCGCCTGTCAATCTATATGTATCAGTTTTTATACAACTATCGGTATTGTCCGGCATGTTGCGTTCAAGTGGTGAGTAGTCTAAGGAGGAATTAGATGTAAAATCTGTGACATATACGTCACAATTATTAGATACATGTTCCGAATTTTCACCGCATTTGTCCAATTTTTCTATTGAGCCACTTTCACAAGCAGAGTACTTGGCAGCTTCCATAATTCCATGTAAATTCAACTTTAGATGAATCAACCTACCGGCCATGTAACATATTATTCAACAATTGCCATTTAGTCTTTGAACATGTAGAAAGTCTTCTTATCAGTCTGCTTGATCCTGCAAAGACAAAAGAGAACTATGATGGTCTTAACCCTATCCCAAACAAGACCTGGTTTTGAAATCCCTATAAGAAGAGGTCTAACAAAGCATTGAGGCAAAAGAAGAAAATGCTGCTAATCAGCATTAATTTTTCTCCTTTTGTCTCAATGTTTTCTGAGCTTTATCATTCACAAATTTTACTTGTGGTATCATCCATTTTGTCGTCTGGAGCAGTTATCAAATTGGACCTTCCTAATTTTTGTCGTCTTGGAAAGGGTTAACCCACAACCAGATGCCAAAAAGTTGTGGCTTTGGAAATGCTCGACTAAAACGCGTTTTTGTGCATTTTCGGGCTTTAGAAATTCGACGTAAAAACGTGTGAGGTGCCTATGTTGAATTCGTTGTGGTAACGTCGTCACGACACGGATGAGGAAAGAATTATCAGATTTGAACCGGAAATAGCTTCCTGTTTCCAAAGATACCAAGTTTATGACAGTAGTTTTAAGTTTTAAAAATATCCGGTTCTACCTTCAAACAAAAATATCCACAATAATTGATATGATGTGCTTTACGATATTTGATAATGAATGAGTGCTGAGTTTCTTTATGTGGTCACTGTATCGCTCCACTGGCATTAGCCTACGTCTTGCATCACAAATGGAAAGCGTACGTATCACTTTTTGAAGTTTGTGTAATAGACTCTCAAATAGCAGACTGATGCCTACATCTTCACAGGTTCAAGGATCTTATTATTTTTCTCCATGGATAATCTTTCGTGTAATGAGATGACAAGAAGTCCATTTGGTTTATTTCTATTGACATAGCAACACGTTCTCCTTCTAGTACATAAACCTGAAACTGCAGTATGTTCCTAATGACTGAAAATTATAACAAGAATTGTCCGTGGACAATAAAGCTCGCCCTAACGAGAGCTTTAGACTGGGTTACTGCCCCTAGATCTATCTCACAGAGACGACGGGGTACCAGTTTAACGAGAGCTTGTCACAAAGAAAAGTCATTTCCTAGGTTACAGTAAAAGGTCATAATCCAAAATGAAAATCATGGGCAGTAGACATCAAAGATAGCGGTTTTGAAAAGTAGGTCAAACTTCAAGGTCATGGTCAAATGTAAACAGTGTTGATAGGTGTCCATGGGTGAAATATCAAGGCTGTATGTGTGAAAGGACACGAGATATAGGTAAGATTACATTTTTCAAAGTAGGTAAAACTCCAAGGTCAAGGTCACAAGGTCCAAGGTCATGGTCAAATGTGAACGGTGTTGGTAGGTGTCCATGTGTGAAAAATCAAGGCTGCATGTGTAAACGACATGAGATACAGGCCAGGTAAAAGTTTTTTTTAAAAAGTTGGTTAAGGTCAAAGGTCATGGTCAAAAGTGAAATGTCTTGGTAGGAGGGGTCCATGTGTGAAATATCAAGGTTGTATGTATAAAAGGACATGAGATATACGCCAGGTTAAAGTTTTTTAACAGTAGGTAAAACTCCAAGCTCGAGGTCAAAAGGTCCAAGGTCATGGTCAAATGTATAAGGTCTTGGTAGGAGGTGTCCATGTGTAAAACATCAAGGTTGTATGTATTATTAGACGAGATATATAAGTCAGGTTAAAGTTTTTTTAAAAGTAGGTCAAACTCAAAGGTCAATGTCATAAGGTCATGGACAAATGTAAACGGTGTTGGTAGAAGGTGTCAAGGGGTGTGAAATATCAAGGCTTAATGTGTAATAGGACATGAGTTTAGGCCAGGTTAAATGTATGTCAAACTCCAAGGTGAGTGTCAGAAGGTCCAAGGTCATGGTCAAATGTGAACGGTATTGGTTGGAGGTGTCCATGTGTGAAATTTCAAGACTGTATGTGTAAAAGGACATGAGATATAGGTAAGGTTAAAGTTAAAGTTTTTTTAAAGTAGGTCAAACTCCAAGGTCAAGGTCACAAGGTCCAAGCTCATGGTCAAATGTGAAAGGTCTTGGTCAGAGGTGTCCATGTGTGAAATATCAAGAATGTATGTGTAAAATGACATAAGTATAGGCCAGGTTAATTTTTTTTAAAAGTAGGTCAAACTTCAAGGTCAAGGTCACAAGGTCCAAAGTCATGGTCAAATGTGAACGGTTTTGGTTGGAGGTGTCCATGTGTGAAATTTCTCTAAGTCTGATAAGCTGCGCCCTGCCACGCCCACATTTACGGACCAATCAAAATTTTACAGAAAATTTAGATAAAGGTCCACCCAAGTTACATTTCTGCCAAGTCTGATCAAGATTGGCCCTCTGGTTGATTATTAAAGAATTATTTTGTAATTTCTCTAAGTCTGATAAGCCCCGCCCTACCACGCCCACATTTATGGACCAATCAAATTTCTTTTCGCAATTTAAGTGAAGCATCACCTAAGAAACATTTCTGCCAAGTTTGAACAAAATTGGCCCACTGGTTTGAGAGAAGATTTTTAAAGAAACGTTTACGGACGCACGGACGGACGCACGCACGACGGACACAACGCCATGACAATAGCTCGCTGGCCTTCGGCCAGTGGAGCTAAAAATGTTGATGGACGGACAAACTGACAGATGGTGATTAATCACAATAGCTCACATACTTCGTGCTCAGGTTAGCTAAATAAAATTAGGTAGGACCTTTTATGCTATTTTGACTAGACTCAAAGGCGGATCCAGGAATTTTTTCCACGGGGGTCCAAGCCCAAGATTTTTTTCGGGGGGGGGGGGGGGGTCTTAGCTCAAATTATGGCTTTAAATGTAATAAATATGTAACGTTACACCAAATCTATATAGTCAAATATAATTTTCGGCTAATGCCAGGGGGTCCGGACCCCCCTCCCCCCGACCCCCCTCTAGATCCGCCCATGGGACTGTATATCAGAAACCTCTAAACCAAGAGGAACGATCTTTATGTGGCTTTGACATGTAAGAAACCTAACTAGTTTAAAACAATTTCCACACATGTTGTATTCATATGGTTTCTATGGTTGAAATTTAGCTAGTGCGTACTGGTTTGCGCCTGATTAAGATTAAACGTGTTTTAAACATTTACCATAACAACAGATAAAAGGGCATTAAGATATTCTAAATTTGTTATTTCGAATCCAAACCCCATGTTTTAGGTGCTTATTTGAATCGTCTCGATGAGACGATTCAAATGAGTACCCATAACATAGGTTTTTATGAACATATTACATTTTGAAAAGCCTTCTCTCCCTCTAATCTGTAACTCTGCTCAAATATCAAATTCATAAGGCTTCTCACCAGTTTGCATTCGTCAGTGAACGTCTAGAGATGTTTGTAAAATGTTCCACAAATTTCACATTAATATATGGCTTTTCACGGATTTGTACTTGTAAGCGAGATGCAGCTAAGTGACAGGCATGTGTTAAATCCTTTCCACAAATGCCATATTTATATGGCTTTTCAACAGAGTGCATAAGTTCATGAAAGGCGAGAGCAGAAGAATTTGTTTTAAAATCTTTTCCCAAAATGTTGCCTTATGAACTATCACTAGATTAACTTTGAAGCATGTGAAACTCCTTTCCACAAATGTCAGATTTGTATGGCTTCTCTGTTCTGACCAGAGTGCATTTGTTTGTGTCTGAAGTAAAAAAATGCAGTTTAATACATTTTCAACAAATGTCAGATTCATATGGCCTCTCTTCCGTATGTATATTTGTGTGTTGATTTAAGTATGAATCATGTGTAAAACACTTTCCAAAATTTTCACATTTGTATTTTTTTCTTACCAAAGTGTATTTGTATGTGTCTTGTTAATGCATCATACCGTGCAAAACACTTTCCACATGTATCACACTTATAGGGCTTCTCACCAGAGTGTATTCTTAAAGGGACATTTCATTCCAATTTCAATTTTTTAAAGTATGTCTTGATGCCAAGATTGGTTATTCTTACGAGTATAAATGCTATTAGTTTTTTGAAGTTGTTGCCAATAAGCGAGAAACACGCATTTAAAGTTGAGACATAATCGATAAATTGCATATAAATCCGAACTGTTGTCCACAACAATTTGTTCAATTTTAACACAAAAATATAAATTTCTCGTAAACGGCCCAATATTTTGGCTTGAAATTTTCAGAATTTTCATAAGAAAATATGCTCTTTCAGATAGAAATAAATGTAAAATTTATGACAAAAAATTCTGAAATGTCACTTTAAGTGGTTTTTAAAGTTAGAAGACTCTGTAAAACACTTTCCACAAATGTCACATGTATATGGTGTCTCACCAGAGTGTATTCGTTTGTGGCGTTTTAAGCTAGAGGACACTGTAAAACATTTTCCACAAATGTCACATTTGTATGGTCTCCCATCAAAGTGTATTCGTTTATGGCTTTTTAAGTCGTTAAACTGTGTAAAACACTTTCCACAAATGTAACACTTGTTTGGCGCCTCCCCAGAGTGTATTCGTCTGTGGCGTTTTAAGTTAGACGACAGTGTAAAACATTTTCCACAAATGTCACATTCATATGGCATCTCACCAGAGTGTATTTGTTTGTGGCGTTTTAAGTTAGAAGAAACTGAAAAGCACTTTCCACAAATGTCACATTCATATGGCGTCTCACCAGAGTGTATTATTCGTTTGTGATCATTTAAGTGAGAAGACATGGTAAAACACTTTCCACAAAAGTCACATTTATATGGCGTCTCACCAGAGTGTATTCGTCTGTGCCTGTGTAATTCAGAAGATTGTGTAAAACATTTTCCACAAATGCTGCATGTATATGGTGTCTCACCAGAGTGTATTCGTTTGTGGCGTTTTAAATTAGACGAGTCTGTAAAACATTTTCCACAAATGTCACATTCATACGACGTCTCAGCAGAGTGTATTTGTCTGTGCCTGTGTAATTCAGAAGATTGTGTAAAACATTTTCCACAAATGCTGCATGTATATGGCGTCTCACCAGAGTGTATTCGCTTGTGACTGTTTAATGAAGAGGAATGTGTAAAACTTTTTCCACAAATGCCACATGTGTATGGCGTCTCACCAGAGTGTATTCGTTTGTGATTGTTTAAGTGATAGGATTGTGTAAACCATTTACCACAAATGTCAAATGTATATGGCGTCTCACCGGAGTGTATTCGTTTGTGGTTTTTTAAATGAGAAGACTGTCTAAAACTTTTTTCACAAATGTCGCATTTGTATGGCTTTTCAACAGCGTGGATTCGTTTGTGTTTGTTTAAGTTATGGGACTCCGTTAAACATTTTCCACAAATGTCACATTTATATGGCGTCTCACCAGAGTGTATTCGTTTATGGCGTTTTAAGTTACAAGACTTTGTAAAACATTTTCCACAAATGTCACATTCGTATGGCTTCTCACCAAAATATCTTTGTTTGTGTCTGTTTAACTGATGGGATTGTGTAAAACATTTTCCACAAATGTCACATTTATATGGCATCTCAGTGTGCATTCGCTTATGATCTTTCGAAGTAGAAGCTTGTACGACAATGTCCCTGTATTTTGTATTCTTATGGCTTGTCTCCATTTCTATAGAAGAAACATTATTCAAATCTTTGTCATATTCATCACTTTTAAAATGCTGCTGTGTCATTTTTTCTGCTCCGTTAAACGAATGCAAAGGCCCACTATTTTTCTCAACTTTCATAATTCCCTTTGAATTCGACATCGAGCAACAATACTCCAGTTCTGTTATGTTGCATGTAAATCTATGACATTTTTTCTGAATATTCTATTGTCATCCAGTCAAAAGAGATGAGATATCTAATTATCTGTACTTTGACTTGATCCTGTAAGATATAAAACAAATTGTAATTGGATAAGTCTGTATCTTCGTATAATAAAGGCAATTACCTTTTTAACAAGAGCTGTCCGAAGACAGCGCGCTCGACTTTCTAAGTTGCTTAGTATAAAGGGGGCATAACTCCAAATATAGTGGAGCCAGGGTCATGGGCCCTGATAGTAAGGTAGAGGATGTGATGGTGAATAAGTATTCCAAGTTTAGGTTTAATCCCTTTGATAGTATGGAAGTTATTGATGTTTGAAAAAACTTTAACCTTTGTTGCAACGCCAACTGATTACTGATTATCTGTACTTTGGCTCGATCCTGTAAGATATAAAACAAATTGTAATTGGATAAGTATGTATCTTCGTATAATAAAGGCAATTGCCTTTTTAACAAGAGCTGTCCGAAGACAGCGCGCTCGACTTTCTAAGTTGCCTAGTATAAAGTGGGCATAACTCCAAATATAGTGCAGCCAAGGTCATGGGCCCTGATAGTAAGGTAGAGGGTGTGATGGTGAATAAGTATTCAAAGTTTGGGTTGAATCCCTTTGATAGTATTGAAGTTATTGATGTTTGAAAAAACTTTAACCTTTGTTGAAACGCCAACGCCGACGCCCGGGTAACAGTATAAGCTCTCATTTTCTTCGAAAAGTCGAGCTAAAAAGTGACATTGATGTTCCACCTTTACCTAATTACCGGTTGATGATTGAAGTCAAAGAGCTCTCAGAGTGCAATTCAATGGTCTGGGCCCATCAATATGAGAACTATCTAATGTAGCGGGCTGATCTATGTCTTGTAAAAATCATTCGGGTGATGACTACAACCTAAGGATCTTATGCTAATAATTTCTAAAATAAAAAGAAAATCTTGTAACAAAAAACAGCACAAAGTCTACAGAAAAACTAGAAAATGATAAAAATGGTCATTTCTAGACTTGTATGTGCATCAAATAGTCAAACAAAGTACATGAACAGTATCTATTTGTCAATATGGAAACAAGAGGGCCATTGGCCCTGAAGCGCTCACCTGAGATAATAGCTTTCTGTATATGGTATGTCAGAGCCTCCAAAATGATTAAAGTTTTGTGGCCTGTATAGTGCACATACTTTTTTTTTTAAAAGATTCGACCATGTGACCAAGCTTATGACCAAAGATGACCCAAGGATGGGTTGCAATAAGGGTTCAAAAAATAGATTTTCTTTAAATTCTGTGAATTGATAGGGTTACATAATATCTTTAATTTGTATGTGTAAAAATTCTGATGAGGGCTTATTTTTGGAGATAATGGCTAACAAAGTGGGTGGGGTAAATTGACACGAGAAGCATTTTTTTAATTTGAAGTTAAATAACTTTTTCTGTATGGATCAGATCGAAGTGAAATTTTGCACGTACTTTCAATGTACTAAGGACAGAATATTTTCGGAATAATTAATCATGTATATCAGTTTGTTGATTTTCTGTATTCGTCCTTCTGTCGATCTCAGATTTTGCTTATTTTTGATGCACTAACTTTACGAAACTATCTCTACCAACTTTATTTTTGTATGAATTGACATGATATTTTGTGAACATGATCCTTTATGATGTAGCTAGATATGTGTAAACTTTGAGTCAAATTCATTGCATAGAACCAAAGTTATTTGACCTTGACCTTCAAAGGTTATTCTAAAATATTAAATTTTAAGATTTTGAGTGAAAATTTATCATGAGAATTGGTATATGAAGTGAATTTTAAGCAAATAAAGTTATTTTCATTATATCCTCGTTGTAATTACTTAGTTCAGTGGGAAATTCATGATTGATGCTGACTTTTTTGCACATAATAACAAGGATTTGTAAAGGGCAAGTGGACAATTTCCTTTTCAAAAGTCATTATTGTTCTGTATGTCAAGGTCAAGTTCTACTTTAAAATTTACATTGAACAAACTTAAAACAGTAAGAATATTATACCTGTGACTTTATTTATTGAAATATACTTTATAAGACCATTTTTATATCAAGATATAGCTGAAAAATATAAAAAGTGACTTTTTAGAATTACCTTTGAAGGTCAAGGTCAAATAACTTTGGTTCTATGCAATAGATTTGACCCAAAGTTTACACATATCTAGCTACATCATAAAGGATCATGTTCACAAAATATCATGTCAATTCATACAAAAATAAAGTTGGTAGAGATAGTTTCGTAAAGTTAGTGCATCAAAAATAAGCAAAATCTGAGATTGACAGAAGGACGAATACAGAAAATCAACAAACTGATATACATGATTAATTATTCCGAAAATATTCTGTCCTTAGTACATTGAAAGTACGTGCAAAATTTCACTTCGATCTGATCCATACAGAAAAAGTTATTTAACTTCAAATTAAAAAAAATGCTTCTCGTGTCAATTTACCCCACCCACTTTGTTAGCCATTATCTCCAAAAATAAGCCCCCATCAGAATTTTTACACATACAAATTAAAGATATAATGTAACCCTATCAATTCACAGAATTTAAAGAAAATCTATTTTTTGAACCCTTATTGCAACCCATCCTTTGAAACTTGGTCATTGTTTGATCAAGGTAATCAATGACAAATTTTCAAGTTGATAGGGCAAAAAAGAATTCCAAGACTGGACCCCACGACCTAGTTTAGGACCCCAGATGACCCAATTTCAAACTTGTCCGAGATTTTATCATGATAATAATTCTGACCAGTTTTAAGGTTGATAGGGCATAATACGTGGCCTCCAGAGTGCACATAAGGTTTTTTCTTAAATTCTACATAGTGACCTACTTTTTGATCCAAGATGGCCAAATTCTAAACTTGTCCGAGCTTTTATCAAGACCATCAATATGAGCGAATTTCTTGTTGATTGGGCAAATAAAGAGGCTTCTAAGAGTGCACACAAGGTTTTTCTAAGACTTGCCCCGTGACCTAGTTCATGACCCCAGATGACCCAATTTTTAAACTTGTCCAAGATTTCATCAAGTAAAATCATTCTGAGCCAATTTCAGGTTGATTGGGCAATAAATATGGCCTCTGGAGTAAACACAAGGTTTTTCTAAGATTTGACCCTGTGACCTAGTTTATGACCCCAGATGACCCAATTTTTTACCTTGTCCGAGATTTTATCAGTTATCATTCTGACCAATTTTAAGCTTAATAGGACAGAAAATGAGACCTCTAGAGTGCACACAAGATTTTCTAATATTTGACCTAGTGACCTAGTTTTTTTTAACCCAGATGACTCAATTTCAAACTAGTCCAAGATTTTGTCGGGACAATTATTCTGACCAAATTTCAAGTTGATAGGATAAAATCTGTGGCCTCTACAGTGCACACAAGACAAAGGTTGACGCACGACGCACACAGCGGTATCACAATACCTCAGCATGAGCACTATCATGCTCAGGTGAACTAAAACAAAGCACCTCCCCCGCCCTCATGAACAAAACATTTTTACTGAAAATATGACCTTGAAACATGACATTGACCTTCATGGATGACCTTGACCTTGGATCCAAGTCGAACTCAATGATATGATGTACATATCCATCAAATATAGAGCCTAATAGCTTTCAGGTGTTATAGGAAGTAAATATAAGTATATGCAAGTGTTACCGTTAAATTAATAATTAAAGAAATTGCTATGGAAACAGACCTTATGCGTGTTACGGTATGATGCACAAAAAGCATGTTAATTTTTATTTTGTTTTTAGTGTGTATCCTATCTGACATAATTTTAGGTAAGTTTGGACTTGGGGGTTTCTTTTTATCCGGCCAATGAATTTTTTTATTTTGTACATAATTATGTTGTAAAGTAACATTTCCTGAACAAAATATAAAAGAATAATAATAAGTTTCCTGACTCATTTTGGTATCAGAGTTATCTGCCCTTGACTAGTAATGACAATTTCCACAAAATTACACTTATGTTTTAAAGTTATATAGATCTAGCAAGTTATTCTGAATGGATAATTTCAATTGTTATATCAAATTAGAGATTGATCATATGAACAAATGTGATGAAATGATTAAAAGAAATATTTTAAATCCATTTCCTGGAAAAAGTTGACAAATCACATTTTTTTAGAAAACTTTGCAACTTTTTTTCATTTTGCCAAAAAATTACCAAATGAATATTTTGTATTTTTGTTATATTTTGAAGATGTTACTAAGTGCTATTTTTACACGAAAACATCTGCACACCTTTCCACACAAATAAAAAAGATATTTGACTTTATCATACCCCAACCATCCTGTTTTAGCATAATATTTTCAAACTAGAAAGACCTGAAGGTCTTGAGTCTCTCCACAGGCCTGAGCTTCATTTAATATTTATTCCAAATTTTGATTAGAATGTTCAATACCTGTGGTTCTTAGAGCATGAAGAATGTAAAACTAAATGTTTGCTATTTGGGAAAGGGTTGAAGGAAATTCCAGTCTAGGTCCATGATACTAGCAAGGAACATTTTCCTTCTTCCAAACAGATCTGAATTTATTTATCAATTAATTCTTCATATCCTATGTTTCTAACCAGATAATTGCCATTTCAGAAAGGGTTAAATGAAATGGGAGATAATTCCAGCTTAGGATGATACTGGTAATGAAAATCTTCCTTGTGCCAAATAAATCTAATTTTCCTTATAAACTGTAGATCTTCCTAAATATACTATATTTCTAATAAATGTTTTGTCATTTGGCAAAGTGTAATATTCCATCAACTTTTAAGGTCTTTGAATTTACTCAGCCTAAAAATTTGCCCTCTGCTAATGGGTTAACACTTCACTATGACCCACTCTATTATCTAGTTAACACATTTGGAGACACACAGTGTACTTCTAAGTACACCCTTAACCCATTGCCACACAGTGACTCTAAAAAAACTGCTGTAATTTTAACATCATTCATTTTAATTGTCGTCTGCAACATCTTTGAAGCTGGGCCAACCCAAAATGTTGTCATTTGGTAATGGGCTAATTGACCTCTGAGAGAAAAATGCTTCAACCAGTAACCCTTCCATCTATTTCACACTTTACTCATTAGCTTGTTAGTTTTATCCCATATAAATGAGCATGTAATTCAGATTGTGAGTTTCTGATCAAGCTGAAAATTACACTCAGGTAACATCTTATGATCACCAATATTATGTCAACATTTTGTTTTGATTGGTCCATATTTGCAGCTGAAAGACAGCTGAAATAGCGAACAGTTTTCCCGCGTTCGTGTGCTAAAAATAGATTTCCGATGGGAATACCCCAACAACGTTTGCTGGGTACCAGTCTAATATTTTGTTTATCGGTCAATGAATCGGACAATTTTTCGTAACCGTGTTAGCAAAAAAATATTATTTTCAAGCGCGATATTAGTCGATCATAGATAATGCAGGCGGGAACTAAAACTACGAAATATTGCGCATATGCAACATGCAACATTGCTTCCAGATACGGAGACAGACCAGAAATGACAAACGTTTTTTTTTTGAGATTCCTTAGCAGCTTAACCAGAAAAAACATCGAAAAGTCTGAAAGTAAAGTAGCTGTGATCATGAAACTTCTCTGGTAGATAGATCTCACCAAGGAGAAGTGCAAGGAACATAACTCTTTCTTGCTTATTTTGTGAGTTATTGCCCATTAGTGTAGTGAAAGCCTATGGGGTATCAAATCACATTCAGCGCCAAATTCCAGATTTTTTTCAATATTAACTCTTTCCCAAACAAGACCGGTTTTGACGTCCCCAACAGAAAATTCTTGGGAAAACATTGAGGCAAAAGAAGAAAATGATGATCGACAAAATCGAAAAGGCATGCATGCACAGCAGACAAAATGGGTGTGAATAACTTCTATGGATATTGATGATCATCCTTCTTTTGCCTCAATATTTTCTCCGAGATAAAACACTAAAGATATTCACATCCGTTTTGTCGTCTGCAGTCTTTTTTTTCAATTTAGCCCAACATGATATTATGTCGTTTTGGAAAGAGTAAGCGAGCACGCACGAGCGGCACGATGAAGTCAGCACATGTCCGTATGTGTAAACATGACTTGTCAACTGCTTATTTCATAGTTACCGATCTTAAAAAGTACACGACAGTGCAGCAACCTTCTCAACTCGGAATTAGAATGTTTCTCAACAAATGATTACAGCAATCAAGCTCTTAGAATGTTATCTCCGGTAAGTTGAACGTGGAAAATCTTTGCGTCATTCACAGCCATATTTGTACGATAAGGGATTCCCAATCTATTTTTAGACCAGTGAGGCGTGACGATGACGTATTTGTTCACACGGAAAATCGAAGCCTATTTGGTCAAATTCAAAAGTACATAACTCAGCATGTGGTATTCTGATCAGGCTGAGATTTACACACATTGAAGACCATAATAGTAAACATAATTATGTCCAAGTTTTGTCTTGAACTGTTAATATTTATGGTTGTTACAATGAAAACAAAGGTGAAAAGGCAATTTGGTCAAATTCAAGGGCACATAACTCATGATATAAGATTCCGATCAAGCTGAAAATTACACTACAAAAAGATCTTATAGTCACCAACATCCTGTCCAGGTCTTTTTTTGATTTGTCAATATTTGTAGTTGTCAGAGTGAAATCAAAGTGAAAATAAGCTATTTAAGACATTCAAGGGCAGATAACTCAGGTTGTAAAGATTCAATCAATTATTTGAAGGAATCTGAGTGAGGGTCACCCAAGGATTAGTTCTGTGAAGTTAAGTTGAAATCCATTCAGTAGTTTGGCGGAAGAAGATTTAAAGAAAAATATTATGGATGCACGCACGGACGGACGCACTGACGCGGGACTGACACACCGCCATGACAATAGCCCGCTGGCCTGAAGGCCAAGTGAGCTAAAAATGTAATATTTTCTGGCATAAATTATGTTTACATTGAGAACAATAAAATGATGCATTAAATGATTTGACATTCTTCATCGCAAATAGGGGACTGTTTCGCTTAAAAAATTTGATGAAAATTGTAGCTTGTGCATTTGGTGCCGCAGAATAAACACAAAATTTGTAGGTCACATGGCCGCTTTCCAAATTACCTTAAAAAGGTTAGACTGAAAATTGAAATAAAATTTACACACAAATCGCACAATTAATCAAAGCCCTGAAGGGCCTGAAAGTCACCACAACAGAGGTATTTGTACAACAAGACTTGCTTTTTATTATCCTATCAGAGAAGGCTTTAAATAATATTGAATGAGATGAAGTTAATGTTGAATTGTTGATAACAAGAGATGTTTGTAAAATGTATGGATGGTAGTATTGAATCATGAATGAAAATACCCAAATGGTAAATTGGCAATAACTCTACAAAATATTATCAGCAGTTATATTTCTTGTGCACTGCATTTCTACATATTGACATCTATCTGTCTATGAAGTTTCATGAATCTACCTTGCATTCTTTTTGAGCTATGCTCTGGATAAGGTCAAATCATGCCATGAATGCCACAAAGACTGTGTTGTAAATGGTTGCAGGACGACATTGGGCCTTATAAATAGATTCATTGCCAACAATGTTTTGAATATCTTAGGCCTACGGATCTAGATCTATATAAACTTCAACTTTTTGAAAGAACAAAGGAAATGACAACACTTAAAATTCTGCTTATTCTCTGAAGCAGCATACACATATATTCATATTTTAATTGATAATTAGTCTGCAACTCATTCAAAATGGACGTCTGGAATTTTACTGTTTGGTAAAGGGTTAATAACCCATTACAACACAACAATGCATTTTGATTCCCAAACAGATAAATACTGTGGAAAACATTTTGGAAGCAATTTCTTCATTTCCCAAAATGTTTTCTACCCAGAAAGACAAAAAACAACAATTCTGTAAAATCTGAATCACTTCAAATTGCCATCTGCAGACTGCTGCACTTCTGAATTTGGACAAGTTTAAAATTTTGTCATCTGGTAATCTTTTTTATAATACAATTTTGATACAATCTAAGGGAAGTAACTCTAGTATGAAGACTGTCTAATCTAAATAGGGTTATTTCCCTTAGACTAATATAACACAGAAAAAAGAATTATAATGCCGGAACTATTTTCTCAGTCAACAAAGTAGTTCAACATAAATATTTAATTTCCTCAATAAACAACGATTATTTGGCATGTCTGTTTAGAAGTTGTAGAAAGTAGAATTTCAATCTTGAAAAATGATATAAATCAAGATACCTTGTTTCTGATATTATGTATTTCTGCATTAGCTTTCAGCCTTTCAGTTATAGAGGCAGTAAAGAGATTGATCCAATTTTGACCTTTGACCCCACTGAGCAATATTCGTATGACCACAATAAGTATTGCAATACGTATTGCAATACGCTATATTACTGACATTTACCATATTTGACTACTTGTAATCACTCTTAGGGTGCATGTGTTCAATGTGTGATAAACAACACTAGTACATTGTTGGGAACTCTTTCTTTCTTTCAATTTAATGAATCTTAAAATTAAATCAATTGCATGCACAGATACAACAAACAATCAAAAAATGACTAAAGGCCAGCAAGATCATGGCATCTTTTGCAGTAATGTTTTCCCACATTGTTCCTATAAGGGAGGTCATAACCAGATTTTGCTTTGCGAATACTTTCCATGCTAGCAGAAAAGATCTACAATGATTTTTTTCCCTCTGACAATACTTTTAAATTAAACCAGTCCAAATATTAGTTGTTTCTGGAAAAAATGTACAAATAGAAATTTCTGTGCAGATCGAAGACATGGATCCACTTTTAAATCAAACCAGTCTGAATTTTATTTGTCTTGGTAATGGATGAAATAATAGCATTGATATGATAATTCAGGGTTTTCATTAAGAGCCGGGCGCCGGCCAAAATGACCACCTCAAATCAATTTTCCGCCGGCTAGAATCGTTTGAGTTTCGAAAAATGAAAGAAAATAAAACTGGTAATTTCCATAAAATTAAATCTAATAACGAAATATTTCATTCATGAGTAAAATACCTGAGCCGTTTTTCATATATGCGGATGGTTTACACATCAAAAGGTTAAACTACAGATCAAAAAGTTCTCAATTTAGCGTGCAGCTGCAAAGTGAAAGTAGAAATTGTCAAATCTCGACAAAAACGAGAGATCACGTTAGGCGGTGCAATCGATTGTACTCTCCTGCCAAATAAAATCGAACATATTGAAACACTGATTTTTAAAATGAAATATGTTCCCAGGGTTTTCCATGACGCACAAATCATGCGTCATTGTCGCAATTTCAAAACAAATGACTCCTTACAAATTTACTTGAGGGACATTAATGACGCAAGTTTTAAAATCCAGATTTTCGTATGTTACTCAAGTCCTAGGGCATTTGTAGAAATAATAGTAGAAATGACCCCTAACTTTGAAGGCAAGGGGGTCACAATGACCCCAAAATTCTCATGCTCAGGGAAAACCCTGTGTTCCAAAATTTACGATCCTAAATATTGTTTAGTAATGAGTATTATTTAATCGGTTGCAGCTTATTATACAAGTATTAAAAGTATAAATAATCGAATTGTTTTAATCACGCCTTAACAAAGAACATTATTCTGGTCGTACTCGCCTGGCATATGTCAATAAAGAATTAGTTTTCGTGGATTTCGATCTTCGTTAAAATCAAACCACACAACAGAAAAGATATGAAACAAGATATAAAGTTGTGAAAATTCACAATAGATATCTGATAGATATTACGAAAAAACAGGACTTTCTGATAAAACAAAGAGTAGTTAGATCTAATAAATAGCAGAAAAACCAGTATGGTAGAATCCGAACCTGTTACCGGTATTTCATTTGAGCAGACCGAGGTTTATCGGTATACTGGTAAACCGTTTCAGCCCTAGTGCTATGGTTGAATATGGTTTAGACTGTAAATGACCGAGGTACCCCACCTGACCGAAATTTGGTGGAACTACCATATAGCCCAGAAAATATTGATTCGGTCGGCACAATCCTTTCAGCCAATCAAAAACGTCGTCAGTGGACCTGCACTCATTCGGTGGAGGTGAAAGCTTCGGTCTTTTTCGTTGAAGCATTACCAACTTTCAGCATTAATATCTCGACGACTACGCCTTACTATTAAAAATGCGTTCAGTGGCGGATCCAGAGGGGGTTCGGGGGGTTCGAACGAACCCCCCTCTGTAGCATAATTATTTCATTTTCATGCAGAAATGCAGTCAAAATTTTGTAATAATAGGAAAACGAACCCCCCTTAGGTCTATTTGCTAGTTCGAACCCCCCTCACAGAAATCCTGGATCCGCAACTGGCGTTGGTAGTTAGAAAGTTTAAATCACATTCTTTAAAGAAAGAGTTTTGTTTATGAATTTTAACGATGGTTTTTGAAATAATCTGCCTCAAAGTTGGTAACCCGTAACGATAAAGACCGATGAAGTACCCTCGATGAAAAAATGAAAGTGAGGCCATGACATCATGCCGACTGATTCTATTGAGGCAAAAGGAAAAACTGCTGGTTATCAGCAGTTTCTTCTTTTGTTCAATGGTTTCCCCAGTCTATTCTTTAAGGGACGTCAAAACCATGTCTTGTTTGGGAAAGGGTTAATCAACTAGTCAATTTCATAGATGAGTGACACCTCGTAGCATTTTAAACTTCGAGTTTGACGCTTGAAGCCTTCGCGAAAACCCATTACATTACAAACTTATCGACGTTTAAGTGAAAGAAGAGGGGATAAGATAAATTGAATGAACAAATAAAATTACCAACAATTGATCTCTCTACCTGAAATTAGCGATCCGTGCAGCGATTGACTTGTGCTAAGCTATTTTCTCTTCCAAAAAATTTGTCAGATTTTGACAGACGGTGCTACGGCTGAAGAGCATTTCTCATGAAATTTACTTTTACAAACAGGAACCCCCACCTTGTTTTAAAGTTACGAATACCTATACTGAATTAAACTTCATGACAAAGTTATTTTGCATATTGGTGGTATGTGCGTATCATTGTATTGAAAGCTCTAAGATAAAAGTAGAAAAAAGTTTTTCCCTTTTTATCTACTCTCTTATGAACAGAGCACATTATCTCTACATTCCATTTCGATAGAATGAGCTCTGTTCTCGAGGGGTCATTTCACGTCTAATCTCGGGTCTCAATTATTGATATTTCAATTTAATTTATATTTGGCCAAAAGGAGCTACCTTCAAATATATCGTGGCCAAAACGTCCGTGGCCAAAACGTCCTGGCCAAAACGTCCTGGCCAAAACGTCCGTGGCCAAAACGTCCTACATTCATTTAGAACACAGATGTACCATTTGTAAACATAATCTATTTAAGCTTCTATAGCCCTTTTATTATTTCTTCTTGACTTTCAAGACAAGGCAGTAAGTTTTACCTCACTGCTGCTAACTCGATCATATAGGGGCCTACAGCTGGGAAGAATGGTACTGACAATTAGTTTCTATAGAAAACGTACATCGCCTGTCTTGGTGTTATTACGGAGTAATTATGTGCTAAAAGTGCACTTATATACAGTATTCAGTATGTTTATCTTATGTTAATCAAAACCAAATACTTTTTATTTAACAGAAAAACGTCAATTGTGACAATATTTCGGAACAAAATTTGATGACCCTACGAAAATCAGCGATTTTATTGTGTCCCGATGCCCAACCTGTCATATTTTTTACAAAAAAGAAAGGGTTATCAAATAGAAAATACATACTTTTTTGTTGTTGTTGATAGACATAATGTTGTCCTCGTGGATAAAAAACAAAAAGAGCTAAACACTCATACCATTAACAAAATTTTTAATCCTAAACCACTGTCCCTGTAAAATAAAACAGCACCGTTACGGGATCATTTCTTCAACTTTTGCTAACTATCTACCACTGACTTCGTCATCAAATGACGTCATATTAAAGCATCTCCGCGACATTTTGTAAATGTGACAATATATGGCCGTGATGTCTGATTCGCTTGAAGACAAAATACGAAGTAAGTTGTTCGTATTAAATAGTTATGTTTTCCACGTACATTACCGTTCATATGATTAAACAAATGTCGGTCGCTATAATGAAATGTTTACTTTGCCATGCTATTTTCTGTATAACCCTTCCGGTTTGTGTCAAGAGAAACTATGCATATCCCTCCCACGTTATCACCATTATTGAAAAGATGTGTAAATTTTACATTACCGTTACAAACAATACCGTTACGCAAACCAAAAATTTGTGACGGTAGGGTCCATTTTGTAACGGTAATGTCCATTTTCCGTAACGGTAAGGTCCATTTTCCGTAACGGTTATGTTTAAAAACCATACCGTTACACTGCTTTTGAAGACAAATTCAAATATTTTATGAATAATTCAAGTGAAGATAAAAGTATTGTAAGAAAATACAAAAGTTGACATTTGTGCATTTAAATTTGGACTAAAATCACAGATTATATGAGAAGTTTTGATACATATTTTAGAATCTTTTTAGATTTTCAAAATGATTTCTCCGAAGAGATGAACAACTGTAGCAGTATGTTCATGCATTCTGGCGAAAGCTTTTAACGAGTGAAAATTGTTTGTGTGTGTGTGTGTTTTTTTTAAATGAAACAATTTTAAGAAGTTAAACTCAACATTTCTCTCCGTAACGGTAAGGCTTATTTCTGTCAGGTGCTTTATCATAGGAATGAAAATTTACAAAAAATATCGGTACTTAATTCAGAACATGTTTTGTTTTGATTTTGTCACATATTTTCCCTTTAATTTAAGTTATTCGAGGTCCAATACCAAAATGTGTCTTTTTTTTTTATATCAAAACCTGGTCATAGATGTACGTTTTCTGTAGAATCACTGTTAAAAAAATATTTTAAGGTTAAATATTTAACCCATTCCCAAACGGCAGAATTTTTAACTTCGAAGATTTTGCAGACAACAATTTCAAGTAAAAAAACATTGGTCATTTAGGGTAGAAAACATTGTGGGAAATGAAGAAATTGCTTGTCACAAGCAATTACTTCATTTTTTCACAATGTTTTCAAAAGTCAATAGTCAAAAAGAGTCACTGTGTGGTAATGGATTAAGTGTCCTGCCTTAAGACACAGCTTACCCGAGTGGGATTCGAACTCGTAACCACCACCAGTCGAGTGTGCTTAGGCCTACCACTTACCACTACGCTACTCTGGCTGTATACGGAAGGTCTCCCAGATTTTCAAAAATATTCTTTAAACATCAAGACCCTCCCCTCGCCCTCAGATAAAGGCAAATGATTCAGATAAAGACTGGAATTGATAATGAAATAATAACAAGTTTAGCGGTCTTTATTGCCAATAAAACCCGATATGCGACGGACTACATGTGTAGGTAAAAACCGAGGCGCACAGCGCCGAGGTATTTGCCTTAACATGTAGTCCAGAGCACAGAGGTTTTTATTGTGCAATAAAGACCGCTAAACTTGTTATTATCTCCATTATAACACTTAAAATAAAAAACGCACATTAGAAATGTGTTATTTTGTGAAAATTCTGCCATGAACTAGTTTTCGGCGTAGGGCAAGTTTAAAAAAAAATGTGACCGTTCACTTTTTACATGCCACGGCTTTTACAGAGAAACATATTCAACCCAATCAAAGCTAAAAAGTAGTGTTATTGTGTCTATATACTGGGTACCAAGTTTAAAGAAAATCGCTTCACAAATAAAAAAGATATGTCATTAAAACATGTCAAAAATGTCAGGAGTGAAACGTTTTTGTGTGACACTTAACACTTTTACCAAGTTTCTAAGCTATGGTAAATAAAAGACAGTGACAGGATACTACAATAAGCACTTGTTATTCATAAAACAACATGTGCATCATCATTTTAAAATTACCTTTTTATCTTATCTTCATTGGTTTAGGATGTGGAGCTTGTTTTATACAATACCCCTCTGAATTTTATGTCAGGAGTGAAACACTTTTATTTTTCAAAATGTGTTCTCATTTTTGTCTATTCAGCCAGAAATCGACCACTCAATTTTTTTAGGAAGCCATCAACCTTGTGGGCATTCTGCACTCTACTCTTTAGTGATTTGTGGGTTACAATTTCTCATATTGTGCAATATATATGCTGTCAGGAGTGAAACGCTTTTTTGTTGTCATTTTGCAAGATTGTGCACACAATTTTAGCTAAAAAGTAGTGAACATGAATTTAAAATATAATTTGGGCACTGCTTAACCATTTAGAATAGTTTTTAGCCACTCTAATTAAGAAATCTGGATGATATTCTGTAAAATTAGCTGTTATTCTTAACATTTAAATGTCACAGTTTGGTCACATTTTTTTAAACCTGCCCCGACGTAGGAAACGCATTGTCGTTTAAGTGACGACATTTGACGTTACCTTGACGCCACGTGACGTTTTGGTGCATACACAAAGCATAATTACATTGAGTCTTTATATAGGGTTAATTCACGTTTTTGAGGTCGTTAACATTCTCAGAGGCCCAAAAAATGCGTTATCGCCTGAGACCGGAGGTCGAAGGCGATAACCCATTTTGTGGGCCTCTGAGAATGTTAACGACCGAAAAAACGTGAATTGACGCTATTATTGCATAAAATATGAATAATTTGCAAAGAAATGTAATAAAATAAGACGAATAACTAAAAAGCTTAGTGAAAATTTAGCCACATTTACACCGACAGATACCAGAGTTTTCCGGCATTCGACTCGACATATATCGAGTAAGTGCGATATCCACTATACGGGCCGTTAGATTTTCATCGTGTATCTATATAGTCAAGTTTCATCGCATTTTTATTGACATAATCTTCATTTGGGTTGGCAAAATCCTGACAATATTCGACTTAGTTTTCTTTTGGAGACATGGTCTGGATATCCTAACGTTCATTTCAGTGCGAGTAATAAATTAAAAGGTCGGAATTTCCAAGGTAGATCTCTGGACCGTTTGGTTCGTTTCAGGCATTCGTTCATTTCAATAAAAACAAAGTTGTAAAGGAAAAATTGCAGTAACTAAAAGAAGAACAAGAAACACATAGGCTTACCACCACATTTGACCTAGACCACAACCACTCAATTCTAATTTCTATCCTTCCATGTCCACGAAATACACTTTTAGTTTAAAATCTGTCAGCTGCCCGTTTGTTTACTTTTTGATTCCAAGAATTAAACCTACGTCACTATAATTATTACGTCATCAGATATGGTTACACTGGGAGACCTAGTTTATTTATTGGGATGTAAACTGGAAATGGGGTCTTACAAGAATTTACATCGCGGAAAAGGGAAATGACAAAATTTCGGCTTTATTTTCAATTTTCTGAAGCACTCACAACAAATCCCCGATCGAGGATATTTGAGTGCAAAACTGGTCCGATATCACACGTGAATCTGCCGATTAATGCACGATTTCTCTGGATATCCGCCCGCTTTCTGCTGGTTATACAATGCCAATAACAGACTGAAAACACACATTTTAGGCAATAATTGTAAATAAAACCCGATGCAGTTCTTCTTTCGCTATATATGGATTTTACGGAAAAGTGTTATACTTGTATTTAGTTTGAAAGATTTTAGGAAAATTGTCTAGTTTTGTTCGGTTTGATTTGACATCTAGCCCATTCCGTAGTGCTATTTAAAGGGACAAAATTTTGGCCAGCTAAATCAATATGATCTGCGGGTGGAGGGGGTGGGTTTGAGTTTATTGGGGTTTTACGTCGTTTTCAACTACCAGGGTCATATCGCGGCGGCTGGAGTACCTACCCATGGATTCCTGTTGTTTCTCAAACCAGTACTACCACAACGCCCTTACCGAGCCTCCAGCTGCTCGCCCACTTTGGCTAACGATTTCAAACCCATTGGTGGGTGACAATTTTGTCAGAAAGGTTATTAGCCGCGGCCGGGTATCGAACCCGGGACCTCTCGAATGAGGGTCAGATGCGCTACCAACTGCGCTAATAAGGCCGTGGGTAACAGACGATAAAGTGGAATTGAAGGAAAAAATCCTCGACTATATCTATCAGAAATTTATAATTTTCCTCAAAAGTTTCCCAAAACTAGATATATTTTCAAGTTTCAGAATGTTGCAAAAAATGAAATGGATTGTTAACACAGGCCCGTAGGAGCAGGGGGTGGGGGGGGTGGCGGGGGGGGGGGGGGGGGCTAGGGGGGGCTGACCCCCCAAAGTTGGCCAAAAATGCCACATTTTCCTTTTTTCACACTGATAATTTGGGAAAATCCAAATTAGCCCCCCTATTATTCAGACACTGGGGCTTTACACCCCCCCAATATGAAATTACTTCCTACGGTCCTGAAACACACCAACTTCAAAAAGAAAACGAGCCAACTCAACTTTTGGATTGCTGAGAAGAAACCTTAGACACTGGCATAGGCGTAGAAATGCAGTTGTGGATCAATATGGACTGCCACGGATCCAGGATTTTTGTAAAGGGTTCGAATCTACAAATAGCGGGGTTCGTTTTCCTTGTTTTACACAAATTTTACTGAATTTCTGCATGAAAATGAAATAATCGGGCTACAAGGGGGGGGGCGTTCGTTTGAACCCCCGAACCCTCTCTTGATCCACCACTGATAGGGTAACAGGGGATATGCAGCTAGAATATTCTAATTGCATCTTCATTGGGAACTCTTGTCAGCATTGTTGTACAACTTGAAAAAACGACACCCCCCCCCATTTGTAGGCATATGTTCGAACACACCCCACAGAAATCCTACATCATCCGCAGAGCAACACGTATGCAAAAACGCATTTCCCTACACATCACAAACAAACAAAACATGTACAAATGAAATTTTTGTTTTGTTTCCATTGAAATAAGTATTATATAATCCATTTTTTTTCACCTGACAGGGTGTGTCTAAGCAAAGAGGTTATTCGACGAGTTTACTGCTCGATATTTTGGAGATGAGAGAAAAACGTGCGGCACGAGCATGAACACATTTCGAAATTGAAAGAATGTTCAATTGTAAAATGTTTTGTTATAAAACCTCGTAACTACAGCCTGATACACACTGTAGTTATAATGTTTTGCAATAATACCGACGATTTACCGCTAAGCGGCAAGGCTGTTTCTCCTCAAGCTAAATGTAATGAACCGTTTATTTGGCTCCGCCCTGTCTCCCGAATAAAAACAGAATATACATGTACGTTCAAAGTTAAACGAGAATGGTTTACGGTTGTTTTGGTTTATTTTTAGGTAGGACTTTTACTTTTACCTATGTAAAATTAAAGCGAAAAAGCGATACCTATTCTCGTTTAATTGTGAATCTATTATTCCTACTCGAATCGCCATTTAAATACATAACAAACATCCGCAAGGAGCTACGAATGACCGTACATAGTCATTCGTGGCTCTTTGTGAGTCGTTGGAATTAATTTTAGATGTGTCTACATCAAACATCCCCCGGGAGTAGCCCGACAGATCCGCAGCAGTATGACAATCACGGTGTATAATCACGTGACTTAGAATTTCCAATATAGTCCATGAGCCAGACACTTTTTTGGTACCACTCGGAGGGAGTAATTCTTATTGCACTTTCTGAACAGCTTGATATGTGTAGTTAACTAATTGATATGATAGCAGTCTGAAATTGGTAGCTTATGCTGAGAAAATCGCCGTTTTCTTAACCTACCCCATTTTCACATGTCCACAAATGGGACAGTAGGTGCGATTTCTTTTGGTAGTGTGTGATCCATCAAAAGGCTTGTCGTGATTATTTTCTCAGCCAAAATATTCTTAAAACACCAGTTTTGAGTACTATTGAATCTGTTCCCATGTATGAGGCCTCTGTAGGCTGTGAAATAGAAGACAATTTGTCGGCCCCTACACCGAACGAAATGCACACTTTTTTCAAGTGAATTTTTCAATTCTTTGAAGCAGAAATGCAAGTGGCAACATATTTTTACACTTAAATATATTTTCAAATGCGTATTCATCGATTCATGCCAGTTTCGTGACACAAAACACTCGGAAAAAGCTGTAAAAGGCAAAAACATTTGGTCGATTCGGACCCTGAAATGTTCGTACCTAAAAACTAAAACGCATACTATGAGTGTTCTAAGGCTTCTTACTGTTGCTTATCTATTGACAGCACTGTGTTTTTATCCAAAACAATTGGATTACCTCTTAGGTGGCTATTTCATGCATATATATGTTATATGAATATGAAATGGAGATTTTTACGTTAGGCCTACTGAAAGAATGCTGAACTCAAAAGCATTTTCACCTTTAGAAATACTGAAGGGCCTTATATGTTCAGTTGAATGTCCAATCAATGCAAATTAGAAAATGATTACTGGAAATATATTCAATTGCACAATATTCGACGGTTCGTAACTAAATTGAATGACCACATGAAAAAAAATGAAGCTATACTTTACAACAAAATTTAGCCTTATGCCAATATACGATTATACGATATAAAATGTACATCATGTGGTAACCAAAGTAAACCCGATCGTCCCATATTCAATGATACAATGAATATACAAAAAATGCTGCTTTTGTCATATATAGTACAAAAACTCTCTTTGTCGGATATATTTGTCTTCATGTATATCTAATCATAACTCAATATAATATATGTACAATATAATAAGTCAGGATACGGAAAAAAAAGTCCCTTAAGGCTCTTGAACCAAATGAGGCTCCAAATCAGCCTGCGTATACATGCAGTCTGATCAGGAACCATTGCTGTTCTCCACTAGATTCTTAATGACATGTTGCAATTGTAATATAGAAGCATGGATGTCTGCCTGTCTTCACTAAAAGCATGCACTGATCTTGAAATGTGACTAGCTCAAATGCTATAAGGGACCCTTTTCCAGATTCGCGCTCAATTATGTAAGTATGAGAGAATACATTTGTTTCTGCTATTAACCCATTACCAAACGGCAAAATTTTAGGCCGGTCCAAATTCAAAGATGTTGCAGACGACAATTTCAAGTTGATGGAATTTTAAAAATCTTTTTATTTTGAGTTAGAAAACATTGTGGAAAATGAAGAAATTGCTTGTCACAATCAATTTCTTCTTTTTCCACAATGTTTTCCCAGGCATTTTTCTTGATGGGAGTCAAAAAGAGTCACTGTGTGGTAATGGGTTTAAGTAGGATTATAACATTCTCATTTCCAAAACCTAGTTTGTATAAACTATGATGATTAGACAAAGATTACTTATGCAAAGAATGATAATCAAAGTGTACGGAGGGAACTTATTTCTATGTAAAAATAGAAATTAGATACATGTAGTACTTTTGCAATTTTATTTCGTTTAGAAAATATATTGCAGTGTCCACGAATGAATGCAACCCTCTGGACTCCTAAAAGACAAATGCTCCATGTATTTCGACAGCGAAGTCCGTAGATGTACATCGCATACTTACAGAACAGATTTATCAAAAACAATGTAATTTTATAAGCCAGGTGATTGTTGAACATGTGTGCCGTCCTTTTCCCATTTCCAAGTCTCCTTGTCTGTATGTGCGTATCTTTACTACAGTTGCAATAGCAATATTTCTAAAGTTTCTGCTATATATAATCATATTGGATACATGTGCTGATTCTGGTATTCGTGATTTTGATTCAGTCAATGGTCCCTGACATACAGATTCATCAGATCAATATTAATTGAAAACTCGAATTAATAATCCTCTAAATAGTTACCATACCTTGTCACTACTGGTGTGGCTTTCATCTGTGTAGGAGAGAATGCAAGTTTGTGGTTGTTTAGCGGTTTCGTTTATGGTCCCATGTTTCAAAACAAGTCGTTTATGAGGGCATATCAATGGTTTTTGATTCTCACACCTGCTTTATTTTTCATAAAATAGTCTCGTAGCCTTTCCAACCCCACACATTCCTTCCACCTTGTTAACAGTTCACTGATATCCGATTTTTAGGAATCAACGTCTTGTTACCCTAACCAATCTCCTCAGCAGCAGTCAACTAATCCTCTTAACTGTCTCAGTCTCACTGGAATTCCTTTTCCCAATATTAGATTGTTGCAAAAGAAGGGGTAGACTCACCATAAACTTCTTGTTAAGCACTTAAAGCCTCCTGGACTAGAAACCATGTTACCATGTGCAACCGTGTTCTTAGTTTTATCCATTTTGGTCAATATTTTAGTCAATAAAACTTGGGATAGGTAAGTCTGTTTAAAAGTTTCGGACAAGCTCGTAGCAGCTAGCCATATTATCCTACATACAAAGTGTATTTGAACCATTCATTTACACGAAGGTGTAAAAATCTTTACAACCTCAAAGGAGTAAATATCAGAAGCTCAAAACTATTTTGATATCCCCTCATATATGGTATGTTAATGAAATGCCTTAACTTGACTAGTTAGGTAAATGCGCCAGCGTACTTTAAAGTGCCGAACAAATTCGTTGTCTACATAACTTTATCATTTCGAAATTGTCATTCTCGTGGGTAATTAACTTATACCAACTCGTGATATATGCCATTCTTCAACGACACAAATCATATTTTGCTTATGATTCAGTAATGATGGTTTTTATCTGATTAAGATTAAAATACTACAATTTGTTAGTAAGTTGATAATGTCCGTAATGCACAGAAATTAAATTTCATTCTGGTCCAACAGTTCGCATTCCCATCACCGCTTTATATCTTTTCTTACATTAACACCTAAATCATTGAAAAAATATTGATGCTAATTAAAATAGGTACTTAATTTATCAATGAGACATAACAAAATAACTTTGGATCGTTTTTAAATGACTTTTTTTAGATTAAGTCTGTCTAAAGCACCAACTGACAAATTTGCTGACGACTTCGATACATGGAAAATCTCTACCTCTGATTGACTATATTCTTTCATATATTCATAATCGAGACCACTTTTATCGTGATCCAATTCTCTCTCGTATTTGGATATTTACAATAAATTAATCACAGGCTTGAATAATTTAATAAACGAACTTCAAATGCCTAATCTCCATAACTCAGAAGTGCTCAGAAATCACAAAACACATTTCCCTGTTATGCATACTAGACAGCATTCTTACATTTTTCTTTATATCAACATGTTTGCATTTCTTCATTTGAAATACCAATTGCTGTAAGGCTAGATGCTAGGGTGATTTCGATTGTTCGGTTATAATTATGGCTTTGCTCATGACAGTTCCAAGCTTTGGGTTGAAGTTGATTAATATCAAGTCGCAATTCTTGCATTATGTTGTAATTGCAGTTCAACAAATCTGTTTTGGTGCCTAAATACTTACATTTATATGTTACTCTCTTTGTGTTATCATTGTTTACTTCGCACAAATAAATTGTGACTGTCTATGTACATTGTATAATGTTAGTCCATGTAGTGATTCTTTCTTCCTTTCTAGCCCATTTTACTTACATTATGCATCATTCACGAAAGATTCCAACTGAACTTTGCTATGTTGATTTGACAATGGAATTATAGTTTTTTTTCTTTTTTCAGAAACGTAGTGTGAGTTTTTTCAACAGCTTTTGTATCGATGAAATCAATTTTATCTCTAGTCTCATCGTTTATTTAACACTTGCTTTATTTTTTACTTGTAAATATTTCTTTCGTATTGTATTATATATTGTATTCTAAAAGACTATACTGCTGTAGTGATATGTCCACGCTACAGATTATAGTGCACTAAAGTGAACCCGGGACAACTGCATCTTCGTCCGTTAGTTGAGCGTCTTAAGAAAACATAGCCGAAGTAGGGTCATTACATATTCAGATATCCTGGGTTTATGTTAATTCTGTTGCACAACGTTTTAATATATTTAAGATGTATTTAATTCTTTCTAGGTCTCTAATTATAGATTAGTTCCATGACACTTTTGCTGAAAGTACCTACTTTTTATAACATTTTTATCCGTACACACGAAAAGCGATAGCCTTGTAGTTAACTGCACATGTTTCTTCATATGCTGTATACATATACGATGTTTTGTGTACTTTTTCCTGGAATGCATGTTTCATTTGCAATCCAAGTGGTTGTACTAAGCAATATATACGTAGAAAGAATTTGTACATATATTAGAAAAAACTACCAATTTGCATGTCAGTGTTAACACCAGAAGTCTTCATAATTGTTTTTAAAAGCAGGCCAATAGCCTACAATTTTTGTATTCATTGTGCAAATGTATCCGAACAAAAGGCAAAAGACGAAGGTGTGCACTCAAGAGGGACTCTTTATTTGTAAAGGATGTCTAATTCACTTGAATATCCGCATTTGATTTCAGGAAAGAAATATTATACCTTATATAGCAGTATTGATAACCTGTCTTTCTTCACGAATCAAGTGCACATGGAAAAGCGTTATTCTTCAATGCTTTATGGATGTACATTTGTCTGGTCATGTATTCTAATGACTTTCTGACAGTAGAATAACATTAAAACAATGACTTTGTGTCATCCTCTCGAACCAGAAACATAAATGAGTATATCCAGCTTATAACCCTCACCCCTTTCTTATCTTGTAAGAAATTAGCTTCTCTGCGTACACTTTCAAACCAGGCCTAGTTTTCTTCATGTGTATCCTTAAAGAAGTGTTTGTAAGCATTATTCATTTGATTTTTTCGTAGTTCGAATTAGTTTTACATTTAAAAATGAATGAAATGTAAATAAATAAGCGTTTATACTTTTTTGACTTTCTGGTAGTATAATGAGCGGCAATAAAGTCGGCATTGCTATCCATGCTAGTTTTTTATATGTATATTTATTTAGTATTACCTGATATCAAAATACTAATTACAGTTCATTTACGTCAGAAAACAGACTTTCTGTGTCCAAAAACACTATAATTTTCATTTTTTTCCTTGTAATTCGTATCATCTATAGATAGTTCTCTGTGTACACTAAAATCTTCCTAAAGATGACATTTCAGACTAACACAAAACCTTAAAATATGCTACTCTGTACTGTTTCTCGGTTATGGACAAAGTCTTTTGTATTTGAATGAGCTAAAGGGTTAGAAAAATGTATGTGTTGTTTCACTAGAAAACCAATGAATTTTTTGTGTGTAAAGGGTACCCTTGAAAAGAAGCGTTTTTCGGGGCATAAGCTACCGATCTGAGATTGCTATCATACTGAAACATGAAGCATAGATACCAGACTAATCAATAAGTGCAAAAAGAATTACTCCCTCCGAGTGGTACCAATCGGCCAAAATTCGGGTCCTGGCTCATGGACTAATAATCTTCAATAACTTTGTCAATACTTGATCAATTTGAATTCGGTTTGAAGCAGAGAAGGTGAAACAATGTCAGGAATAACATGGACGTGGTGGATTTTTGAAAAATCAACTGATAAAAAAGTTATTGAAGATAAACCAAAAGTTTAGTTTATCTTCAATAACTTTTTTATCAGCTGATTTATCAAAAATTCACCTTGTCTATCTAATGCGTGACGTCTGTCCACCTTCTCTGCTTCTAACCGAATTCAAAGCAGTCGCATATTAACAAAATTATTGAAGATTTTCTAAGTTGTTGTATCACTTAAAATCAGTCGCATATTAACAAAATTATTGAAGATTTTCTAAGTTGTTGTGTCACGTGATTATACACCGTGACAATTATCCACCTCCCTTACCCACCCCACACCATTCGTGACTCATGCACACCACACGCTGGTATTAATCCATTACCTCACAATGACGCCTTTTGACACTAACAAGATAAAAGCTTTGGAAAACATCATGGAACATGAAGAAATTGCTTGTGACAAGCAATTTCTTCATTTTCCACAATGTTTTCTACCCCAAAAGTTGTAAAATTTTGAAATTTCATCACATTGCAATTGTCGTATGCAACTTCTTTCAATTTGGACAGGCTTAAGATTTTGTCGTTTGGTAATGGGTTAATCCATTACCAGACGGCAAACATTTGGGGGTGGTCGACATTTAACCCTTTCCCAAACGGCCAAATTTTAGGTTGATCCACTTCAAAAACTGTCACAAATGACAAAATTGAAGTTATAAAATATAGAATTTGTGTAAAATATGGCATAGAAACAATTGAGCCAAAAGGTGAAACTGCTGGTTATCAGCAGTTTCTTCTTTTGTCTCAATGTTTTCCAAAGTCTTTTCTATTGGCGACGTCAAATGGTTAAAAGATTATGTAAGCGACATTTAAAGATGATGCAGGCGACAATTTCAACTGCACAAAGTCCTTATTATTTTGGTGCTTTGGGATAGAAAACATTGTGGGAAATAACGAAATTGCTTGTACAAATATACAAATAGACTTGTCCAAATTCAGAGAGGGACACTTTCCAGAATATTGCTCTTTCTGGGCGAAAATATCGGGCAAAATTAAGAAATTGCATGCTTCAAGCATTTCATTTCCAACAATGCTTTTCGAAGCATTTTGGCATATCTTGTGCGGCGGCAAAATGCCCAATAGGGAACGTTTTTATCCAGCTAACAATAACGTTAATTCGGACAAAATTATTTCGTAGGTGTTATTGTAAATTCTCGTAACTACCGCTTGATTCAAGCCGTAGTTACGATAATCTATTACAACACACACGGTTTGTCAATACATAACGGGTAAAACCAGTCTATTTTTAGCCTAACATTTATTGTCATTGAACATGAAATTTTTAAGGCTGGTTAAAAATTGTGTCGTGTGTATGTTTTACGGCTAACAGACTGCGTTATAAAATTAAACTATATACTTCTGAAACATTATTTTAGACTGCTATGGTCATGTCGCGGCGGCTGGAGACATAACCATTGATTCCTGTCGTTTCTCATACATGTGCCAGTACTTACAAAACATCCTTTTCGAGCCTCCAGCAATTCGCGCACATAAGGGGTTAACGCTTAACAAGCCATTGATGGGATACGATCTTGTCTGATGTCGACGGATTTAAAACCCCATGATTTTTGTCCCGGGGATAATATTTACAATAATGGAACATATGGGGTTTTAAATCCGTCAACATCCTAGCCAATACACAAGATAGAAAGCTAAGATTTGGCATAGATGCAATTTAAAGGCCATATTTTCATAATATATATTTATTGTTTTTGCACGAAGTTCTCGGAAAATTTGTAAGATGTTAAGTGTTATTCCCCCTTTGAGACTCGGAAAGGGTGTTTGTCGCGGTCAGGGACCTCATACGTGAAAGTCTAATGCGCTTACGTCTGCGTTATGGTCGCAGCCAGTTGGGGTATGGAAAATGGACCCTAACATCTAAACCTTTCCAAACAAATACCTGAGGTGCGTTCTTTAGAGCGAGATTTCTTGAGATTCCTTGAGATTTCTTAAGATAATTTAGGATAAAGCGTTCTTTAGACCAAGATTTTTGTGACGCCCAATGGGATCCACCATTGCTCTATACTTCTTTCGGAACCCCTCGGTAATTCTGTAGAATCTATATGGGAGAGAATTGACCGAGTTGTTTCGAATGCTCCATGATTCATAAACCGCGGAGTCCCGAATGCTCCATACTTCATTCAAATGATGTCATGATGACGTCATTTGTATGAAGTATGGAACATTCGGAACACCTTGCTTATATTCTCGGTCTCAAAAACGCTGTATCACAATCATCTTAAGAAATATCGCTCTAAAGAACGCGCCTCTGGTTTTGACGTCCTAATTGTCATAGATAAGACTTGCGAAATTTTTGTCATATCTTGTGGCGTGGCAAAACGCACAATTGTTTAGGAAACTGCTAAGACCCATTAAACGCTATTAAACCCCATTGACGTTTTTTGATGCCTTACAGAATAAAGGCGTTGGAAAATATTGTGGAAAATGAATACATTTTGTGTGACAATCAATTTCTTCATTTCTCACTATTTTCTCTACACAAAACACCCAAAATGTACATTTCAATGCACTTGATATTATTGTCTGCAACACATCATACTATAATTTGAGCAACGTTTGTCTGTTTGTTCCCCTACTCCTCCCAGGTCCTTGGGCCGATCTTCACCAAACTTGGAGGGAAGGTGCAGGGCGGCCCCGGATATTAGCTTGAGGGGTTCATTTTTTGAAAGGTCAAGGTCATCGAGGTCAAAGGTCAAATTTATGTTTTTACGGGTTACGGGTATCGTTTTTACGGGTTACGGGACGGGATTGCTTACGGGTTACGGGACGGGATTAGGTGGAGGGCAGCCCCGGATAGGTCAAGGTCATCGAGGTCAAAGGTCAAGGTCATCGAGGTCAAAGGTCAAATTTCGAGACGGGTAAAATTGCTAGTGTCTTTGAATTTGAACAAGTCTAACATTGTGCCGTCAGCTAATGGGTTAATGTGTTATTTATATACCAATGACACTCGCTGTGTCGAAGTCAGGTGGGCCGTCAAATAACTCGACATACCCGAAGTTCGACTCATCCGATTTTGATTATTTTCGATGAAAACGATATTCAACCATTTTTGATGGGCATCATATTTGTCCATGATTGAAATATTGTAGGAAAATGAAAGAAATTGCTCGATATGAGCGATTTCTATCCTTTTCCTACTAAATTTCAATGGCTGTATTTGTTTCGGAATTCATTTTGATACCCATGTGTTGAGGATGGGACATGACTTTTACTTCGATTTAAGCGGAATTTCGACTTATCCGATGTCGAAATAACGAGTGTCGACTGTATTTTACGGATAACAGACTGGCCTATCCCGATTTGTGGCTCTAATTCCATACCTGATACCACCTCACACATAGCTCGCGACCTTACTGCGACGTGAAAACTGGTAAAATAGCATTTTTCTTTCGAAATTCGTTTTATCTTTTGAATTTCCAAATTTCTCTTATCTCGCCGACGGTCCGGGGCTTCGCAGTCTTGTGTTCTGTACGTTTTTTTCTACGTCCTCGATACGACCCTTCTACGTCCATGGCGTTTCCACTGCGACCTTACTGCGTCCTTACTGCGACCCCACGGCGATCATCGGCGACCCAGCCGCGACTGTGCTACGTCCTCTGCGTTCTTACGGCGACTGTTCTACGACTGTAAGACGTGTGACACTTCTACGTCCTTACTACTACGTCTATGAAAACATAATTCTATACTGGTCCAAATTCAACTACTGCAGATGACAAAAAGAGAGAAGATATTAAAGGGGGACCTGCTAGGCTATCGAAAATACAAATGGCACAATAATTACAAACCAGAAATAACGTATGAAATTACCAACCTGAAGGGGTAGATCATTTATGTCCATTGTTAGCATTCATCGAGTTTTATAAAGTATCAAAATCCAAGTTAATGAATAAGGTGCGTACCGTTTTATATTGTCCTTGTTTTTGTTTTGTAACGGTTACATAATTATGCCCAACCTTCAAAAAAGCAATTACGTGCTCTGCGAGATTCAACACACCGTACAACCGGCTGCGTCGAAAGTCAGCGAAGACAGATTCGGCATCTTATGTCAGGTGCATGGTAGGTCAAATTAATTTACTTTTATAAATAAACGAAATGGTCTTTGGTATTCTATATTTGATAAATACGCGTATAAATGTTTAGTGCTTGTACAAAATAAAACTTTCCACGTATCCCTCGCAAATAAGGTCAAAGTCATCGACGCAGCCGGTTGTACGGTGTGCTAATACCGCGGGTGTGTGTCTCGTTGACCTTGACCTTGTTTCGTTTTGAAGAAAAAATAGAATCTGTAAACACGCTTGTAAAGACTTGGTCTATAGCAAAGGAAAGATTGTTATTCGCCGTGATTGAGGTTTTTATGCATTGCAAATTGTTTTTCCATGCCCAAATATGAGTTCCCGAACACTTCGAAGGCATAAAAAACCTAGCAAGGGCCCCTTTAACAATGAAGAAATCATAAATGTAAAATTATGCCTTTATCACGGTAAAAAGCGTTTTCTTCTATCTTAATGTTTTCAAACCTATTTCCAATTAGAAATGTGACAAGCCAATTAGAAATGTGACAAGCCAAGCCTGACCCAAGGATCATATCTATGATATAAAGTTGAATTCTGCCAAGTACTTCTGGAGAAGATTTTTAGTAATTGTGGACGTACGGACGGATAGACAAAGATCCAGACGGGCGGACACTGGACATTTATTGATCACAATACCTCAACTCGAGCATTACGTGCTCAGAGGCAGATGAACTAAAATGTTGTCTCTAGAGTGCATACAAGCTTTTTCTACGATTTGACCCTCTGACCTAGTTATTTATACCAGTTGACCCAGTTTTGAACAGGAGTTGTCCGCGGACGACGTAGCTCGCCTATACGGGAGCTTGTCACAAAAACAGCTATTTTTTTAAAAGTAGGTAAAACTCCAAGGTCAATGTCACAAGGTCAAAGGTCACAAATGAAAGGTCTTGGCAGGAGGTATCCATGTGTGAAATATCAATGCTCTATCTATAATAGTGCATGAGATATAGGCCAGGTTCAAGTTTTTTTTAAAAGTAGGTCCCAAATGAAAGGTCTTGTCGAGAACTATCTATGTGTGAAATATCAAGGCTGTATCTCTAATACTATAGTGCCTGAGATATAGACCAGGTTAAAGTTTTTCAAATGAAGACGCGACGGGACGGGACGCGACGCCGACACTAGGGCTGTGACATTAGCTCCCCGGACATAAAGTCCCGGCTCGCTAAAAATCGAATGAGCTTTGAACACCACAATCATTCTGACAAAAATTCATGTTGATTGGCCCTTTGCCAAACGACAAATTTTTAGGGTGATGCACTTCAAAAACTGTCACAAACGACAAAACTGGAGATATTAAAGACATAATTTGTGTAAAACATGGCACAGAAAATATTGAGACAAAAGTAGAAACTGATGGTTATCAGCAGTTTCTTCTTTTGTTTCAATGTTTTCCCAAGCCATTTCTTCTAGGGACGTCAAAACCAGGTCTTGTTTGGGAAAGGGTTAAATTAAGCAAACAAATGTGGCCGCTAGAGTAAATACGACGTTTTTTCTAAATTTTTGACTCTGCGAACAAATTTTTGATCCCAGTTGATCTAACTTCAACTTCGTCCAAGATTTCGTCAAAACAATCATTCTGACCAATATCCATTGATTGGACAAAAAGTGAGGCATCTTGAAGTTAAGATCCAGTGACCTAGTTTTGTATGTCAAGTTGATCGATCAATTTTCAAACGTGTACAAGATTTCATCAAGACAATCATTCTGACTTTATTTCAGGTTGACCGGCCAAAAATGTGCCTTCAAGAAATGCATACAAGTGAAAGTTAATGGACGGACACACGCACAATAGGCACAACACTATGAAAATAGCTCACTGGCCTTCAGGCATGGGAGCTAAAAAGCTAAATCACAGGGCTTTGTATACAATCACCTAGAAATCGTTGTTTGGTTGCAATAATTTATGATTTTCAACGTTTGGTATTACCTAGATATTTGACTCATAAGGTATGAATTTGCACACTAGAAGCATAATTAAATTCCTTTCCTCAAACGTCTCATTTGAATGACGTCTCACTAGAATGTATTTGTTCATGGCTGCATCAATTATTTTCCACAAATGCCCCTTGTATATGGCCTTTCATCAGTACGGATTCATGATTGAATTTTCAAATTAGAAGCATTCAAAATTCTTTCCACAAATGTCACATTCACATGACATATGACGTCTCAGCAGAGTGTATTCGTTTGTGATTGTTTAACAGAGAAGACTCTGTAAAACAAATTCCACAAATAGCACATTTGTATGGCTTCTCACCAGGGTGTATTCGTTTGTGGGTCCGTAAGTTAAAAGAATGTGTAAACCATTTTCCACAAATGTCACATGTATATGGCTTCTCACCAGAGTGTATTCGTCTATGGCTTCGTAAGGTATCAGACCGTGCAAAACATTTTCCACAAATGTCACATTTATATGGCGTCTCACCAGAGTGTATTTGTTTGTGGGTTTTTAAGTAACAAGACTGTTTAAAGCATTTTCCACAAATGTCACATTTGTATGGCGTCTCACCAGTGTGTATTTGTTTGTGGGTTTTTAAGTAACAAGACTGTTTAAAACATTTTCCACAAATGTCACATTTGTATGGCTTCTCACCAGAGTGTATTCGTTTGTGGGTCCGTAAGTTAGAAGAATGTGTAAAACATTTTCCACAAATGTCACATGTATATGGCTTCTCACCAGAGTGTACTCGTCCATGGCTTCGTAAGGTATCAGACCGTGTGAAACATTTTCCACAAATGTCACATTTATATGGCGTCTCACCAGTGTGTATTTGTTTGTGGGTTTTAAAGTAACAAGACTGTTTAAAGCATTTTCCACAAATGTCACATTTGTATGGCGTCTCACCAGTATGTATTCGTTTATGGATTAGTAAGGTATAAGACTGAGTAAAACTCTTTCCACAAATGTCACATTCATATGGCAACTCTCCAGAATGCATTCGTTTGTGGCTTTCTAAGTTAGAAGATTGTGTAAAATATTTCCCACAAATGTCACAACTAAATAGCTTCTCTCCAGAGTGTATTCGTTTGTGTCTGTGTAAATGAGAAGACCGTTTAAAACATTTTCCACAAATGTCACATTTGTATGGCATCTCACCAGAGTGTATTCGTTTGTGAACTTTCAAGTTACCAGACTTTGCAAAACATTTTCCACAAATGTCACATTTGTATGGCTTCTCACCAGAATGGATTCGCGTGTGACAGTTTAAATGAGAAAAATGTGTAAAACCTTTTCCACAAATGTCGCAGTTATATTTTCTCTCAGGAGTGTCCGTTCCTTTATGATATGTCAAAGCAGAAGTTTGTGTACAGTAATCTCTCTGTTTTCTGAATTCATTAGTTTTGTCACACACATTATAATTCAAATTTTTCTGATCCGTATTTTCTCCTCGGTCTATTTTTTCCATAGAAACACTTTTAGGCACAAAATCACCTATTCTAATGCCATTAGAAGGAACAGCTGGTTCAGCCATGTTGTATGTTTTTATTATTCTGTGTCTTTAAATTCAGTAGTCATTCAGTCTTCAGTGAAAAGTAATTCATCGTTGCTTTTGCTCGATCCTGTAAAGATACAAAACAAAAAGTACTTGTATGTATATGTGAAATACTGAAATTTAGTGTTCGTCCTAGTTTTTGCACCAATCAAATTGCAGTATACTGGAAAATTTCGGCACTATATTTCACATAAACGCACTGCCGGTCAGTTTATACATAGCCACGCCCCCGTTTCCTGTGCAATTATGAGAAATGATGTAACATTTTTGGGAAAATGATGTAATTTTTAGGAAAATGATGTAATTCCAGTAAGATCCGCTTGATAGTAGCTCCGGTCTTATGCGTGATTTGAAGAGCGTATGTTTTCATTGGTTGACGAACACTAAGTCAGATAGAGTCTGTATAGTAGATTCTACGTGACATAAACGTTCAAAGGCTGCGCCTTTTGAACGTTTATATAGCGTAGAATCTACTATACAGCCTCTATCTAATACATAAATGTCCCAACATGGACTTGTCTTTCAGAATAACGACCTTGATTTTAGACCTTGAGCTTAAAGGCAGAATAACACTTAACATCTTGCAAATTTTCCGAGAACTTCGTACAAAAAAATAAATATATATTATTAAAATATGGTCTTTAAATTGCATATATGCAAAATCTTAGCTTTCTACCTTGTGTATTGGCTTAGATGTCGACAGATTTAAAACCCCATGATTTGTTGTCCCGGGGATAATATTTACAATAATAGAACATATGGGGTTTTAAATCCGTCGACATCCTAGCCAATACACAAGATAGAAAGCTAAGATTTGGCATAGATGCAATTTAAAGGCCATATTTTCATAATACATATTTATTTTGTACGAAGTTCTCGGAAAATTTGCATGATTCAAGTGTCATTCCCCCTTTAATAGACCCCCGGAATTGACTGATTGAGATGGTGTTGTTTCAACCCTTTTGCAAACTGCGAAATTTTCATGGTTTCATTTCAAAGGCTTATACACACAAAATGGATGTTGATATATAGAGGATGTACGTACAATATAAATATTTTATATATCTCAGACACAATTGATGCTAAAGGAGAAATTGCTGATTGTCAGCATTTTCTTCTTTTGCCTAAATGGCTTCGGCAACCTTTTCTTTCAGAGACTAAACTAGACAGCCTGGCAGGGTAGAGGCGCTCCAAAGACTAGAATTGTTTATTTTGTTGTATCCAATTTCAAATGTTCAGGGGGCACAAACAAACAAATGTACATGACTGTTTTTACAGGAATCTTGATATATAGTAATCCATGCTAAATATTTCAGGGTATCAAAAGTAAAAAAGATATAGATTAAATAGAAGATGTTATCACGGTTATCAACATTTGGCTTGATTGGTGAATATGTGGGGATGTTACAGAGAAATCAGACACAATTGGCAATTATGTCAAATTCAAGGGCACATTATCCAGAATGTCATATTCGCACATAACTCAGAATGTCATATTCCTATCAAGCTAAAAATCAAACTCACTTCACCAACAGTTTATTATGTCCCCGTATCGAGATATCGGGGCATATTGCTTTACTCGTGTCCATCAGCCTGTCTGTCCGTCTGTCTGTCTGTCGAAAAACTTAACATTTGCCTTTTCACCGAAATTATTGGACATACAAAGCTCAAATTTGGTATGTAACTTAAAGTAGAATAATTTTAATGCATCTTTACTATTGTCGTACATTTTCGACAAATGTCGACTTTTTCCGTATCTGTTTTTAGCAAAAAATGCGCTAAATATTACTTCCCTTTGTAAATAAAATTCCCCTAATATAATATCTTTTTCTGTCATGATGCTCCGTTTAACATACATTTTTTCAGAGACATTTTTCATGTAATTTTATATGATTTTGATTGATACAATCAGTTTGTATGTGATTTGAAACCTTGATATTTACTGAAACTTCCTATTTAGGAAACGAATTGCAGTATGTATAAGTTTCGTTTCTTCCTTTGGTACTGTTTGGCTCAAAATACCGAGAAACCCTACTGTAGAAGACACATATATGTATTCTAATGAACTCTATGATGTGGTGATCAAACGACTATCGTTTGAGAACAACACGTGGATGAGATCATCACTGTTCAGACATTCGCACTCGATTTTCATCACTTCTTCGCACTCGATTTTCATCACTTCTTATTTAAATGTGCTAACTCGTTGTCAGTTAATTGTAACGTAGTTTTATCCGTAATTTGATCTATTTTTTTTATTCTTTTTCCATTTAAGTTCCTTAGATTGCATGTGCAATCCAGAAGCAGTGGTATAAGGAAGCTGTAATAGACTATAAAAAGATTTAGTACAATTTTGTCTTTAGAATTTGCATTGTTTACAAATAGCGATGTTTAATTGGTTATCAGGTAAAGGGTTAAAAGGGTAAAATTGATACGAAATGACAACTGATATGTTATCAATTGTCAACTTCTGAAAGTCTAATACAACGTTTGGGTTTTAGTTATAAGCATATAATTAGATATGGGTTACGGTTCCCTTCATTTGAGGCATTGATTTCTTTTGGGAAAGAAATGGTGTGTTCGAAAGCATGAGGGTACTAAGAATTACCTTTATATATTTTCAAATTTTGACGGATAAATTGTACATATGTGGATTCTATCGCGTTCCTACAGGTATAAGAATAATTTTGATATCGGCTTTAGAGAGTACCTGAACAAATTTCTGTCACTTTCAACATTTGTTTCAGAGGCATACATTTCAAACTAGAAAATAAAGAGGCTTTATTTTTAAATAAGCACGCAGTAATTTAACAAAATATCTCTCATATGCGTACAAGGGTCATATCATTTCACATCAGACGATGGGTAAACATGTTTTTGATGATAAAAACCAAAATCTAGACACATTCAATGTGTTTATGTCCAAAATTCAGATACTTTTTTGCTTTGAGTGGTGTCCGCCAAATTGGAATTTTGTAAGTTGGGGGTGGGATAAGGGAAAATCAAATTTCTAGTAAACATCTGGACTAATTTCTGTCATATTGCACATATAGATGTCTAATAAACACGTATTCTCACGAGATGAGGGATTCACATGTCGTCGTGATGTCTGTGCGTTTTGTAGATGCAAAACCTAGAATTTTCACTGCAATTTTAAAGCAGTTACTAAGACGAATCTTTAAAACAAAGTAAATCTAAAATATGTATATGTTCAAGTAGTAAACATCAGGTCAATATAAACAAAATGTAACGTAATGTAATGTAACGTTCGATACTGTCGCATTTTATGAAGTCAATATAGCCGTCAAATTCTCGATCATGATAAAGGTGTTAACGCCAAATATTCGCCACACATTTAACAAGATGTGTTTGTGAAACACAAATGCCCCCGAAATGGCCATTTTTCGAAAATGTTAAGTTTTCGTGGAGTAAAGGGTTGATAAGGGTTAATGGATGACCTTGAGGAAGGTCAAATTGCATGGAACAGATAGATATTGTTGAAAGGAAGTTGCATACCAAATTTGAGCTTTGTATGTCAAATAGTTTTGGAGAAATGGCAAAGGTTAAGTTTTCAGGTTAAGTTTTCGGACAGACGGACGGACGGACAGACAGACGGACAGACGGACAGACGGACAGACAGACAGACAGACAGACAGACAGACGGACATGAGTAAAACAATATGCCCCCGATCTCTCGATACGGGGGCATAAAAATACCAGTTTCGATAATTTGTATGTGAAATTGCAACACCAATACTTGCACTTCAACACAGTTAGAAAGTCAGAATGTACTGTCGCCACTTTTTAACAGCTACTGAAATGTCCGCTACCGTCTATTTTATTACAAGATGGGCCATACAGAATCCACGGAAATTAATTGTTACTATGGCCAAGTTAACCGATAAACACAATACTAAAATTGAATTAGCCCTGTAAGTCTATGAAGAGGAATTCCCCCCTCTGATTCCACTACAAATCAGACTGCGGGGATCCTTGAGACTTTTTGTTGTAAAGTTCGATACTTGATTTTCCCTAAAATGCAATCCAATATTTCCATTAAAGTACACCTGCCAAAAAAGAAATTCTGTGTATATATCGAAAAATATATGTTGGTTTTATTCCCATACGCATATAATTTTTTCTGTCCCGTTTTATATCAATTTGTAATGCGATGTAATGTTCAATACGGAGTATCTGTAGACATTATCTCTCACGGTATAATTAGCTTACTTTATTGACTTTATGACGTAAATAATGACGTATCTAAACAGGAGGCTTGATGACCAGCCAATTTCCTTTGCCTAACTGAAAATATAAACATTTTTATCAGTTTGGTGTTTGCAAAAGCGAGTGTTTGTAAAGTGATTTGTATTCTTAAATCCCTTTTTATTACATCACACCTTATTTGTTATTTTGATTAAAACTGAATGCAACCATCGTATGGTAAATGCAGGGGTATTTATTGTCTTTGAAAGTTGATTTTGATAACAATTGTTTTGACTGTAATGTTCGTTACTTTTGGTATCGGACATTACATATTTTGTAAGAACTATTTGCATGCATTTTGAGATTGAGAAACGAAACGGAAGCTAATCCCCAGCGATTTCCCAACATCTCTGCTCTAAACCATTTTCAGATCGATCATATGTTATTATATTAATTGAAAATGTCAGAAATGTTGTTTGGCCACGTGATTAACTTCCGTAATTTGAGCAACATTTTCGAGGTGTAAAATGTTTGTGGACTTTTTCCACGGTTCTTAGACGCGTCAGCCAAGATACGTTGCGTTATTTTCCTTGATATTAATTGATTGAATCAGTTTTAACGCCTCTTTCAGCTGCTGTGGTCATGAATCGCAGGGGCTGGAGCACGTTAAGAACCATTCATTTCAGACGTTGCTCGCACCAATCATATCACAACATTATATATGAGCCTTTCTGGACTTTGAGAAGACTACATGTAGTTATTTCCGATTTTTTTCGCACGTAACAAAAACTTTTCCCACTGGGAAAATCTTATTTCGTCATGCTTAATTGCGTTGGTGATTTGTAATGTTCGATACAGTTAAGTAGTCTTGATTTTTGTCCAGAGTATCTATAGATTAAGATTATACAGTTCTCCAAGGTTCTCTAAGCTATTTTGATTACGTTGATATTGTGTGGTGTATATGGCACATTTTGTGTATTCAAAACATGTTTTCTGATGAAATGTAATGTCCGCTACATTTGTAATTACCGTTACATATCTAGCAAAACATGCATTTTTGTTCTCTTTAATCTCCATGTTGCTGATTTTTTTTAAGTTTGATTACTTATGTGAAGAAAGCAAATGCGTTGATAACACATTGTTCCAGAAATCGTTTTCACGTTACGCATATAGATAAATTCCGATTTTCTGAATACACCTCGATACTACTAGGTTACCGTGGATTTGTAAGCTATTAGACTTGCATTGGCTCGTTTTAGGTTTGTTAAGACGTCAGGAATCTACTTGATATGGGAATTTTCATGCTATACCGTTTTTTTTTTTTATTGAAATGTTTTTACTTTTAATTTAATTGATAAAACTGTAATGTTCGCTACAATTCATAAGCACATTTAAATGCTTCGTTCTGAATAGAAGTTAAACATTAAGGCCCTGCAAACTTGCTCTCGCTGTTAGAAAAACATCTGTATATAAATTGAAAATCCATATATATGTTGTTGACATGGCTTTCTGATAGCAACAATATGTTATCAGCTGTATTTACTATTGCAGCAGTGAAATTCGTTACATCTGCAGTAGGTGTCATTTCTGTTGAAGCACATAGCGGACGATTCAAAGTGAATATACTCAATCTATCGGATATCATATATCCCGAAGCTTTCATGTTACACTATGATACAATGTAATTCCATGTCCGGTAGGTATAAATGGTCAGTATAAGCTTACAAGTGGCACTGGTACGAGAGGCTCGTACATTACCGTGGCAATTTTATACTATACTGAGAGGCAAAAATAAGTATACACCCTAGTTCTTCCACGTATTCTAAGAAAACGATGTATAGATTATTACGATTTCTAAACGCCACTGATGAAGGTCGTTTGTTTTATGTGCACTGTTTCGCCTACCCGTATACCTGTCCTTCCTTCCGTTGCGAAGGTTTTTTCTATCATACAGCGGCATCGAAAAAGGGGATTTAGGAAATAAATTAACACAATAATTCACGTTGACACAAACCCTACATTTATGAACGGATTTGGATAAAATGTTCGCAGAAAGAGCCTAGTTACCTAGGACCATGCGTATATTGTTAGTGCTTTCCATATTATGATGCGTCATGGCAAAAGGGGGCTTGATGCAAACATGTTATCTGACATTACTCATTTTAAATTTATGGACGGATTTTGATAAAATTTGCACAGGATGTTCCTATGCTACCTGAATAAGTGTATATTGTGTCATGTTTCTTTCGTATTACGCTGCGTCATAGAAAAATGGGTCTCAATGGCAAAAATGGGTATGTTGATCATTTTCTACCAGCCACCGAGCATTGTGTTATGATGTTAGAGAAAATTTAACGTTATGATTTGTTGTGATAATTGATAAAGAATTTCAATAAGGATTAACAGCAATATTTGATGCTCCACTAAGTCGCACGTGCAAAATTTGCAAGATCGGCATGTATCAAAAGTACAGTTAGTCAAGCAATTTCAGGTAAAATTTAACAACACTGCATTATTGGTCTATGAGTAGGAATAAATAGTGCAAAATTTTGAGTCGATATGATGGAAGTTAAGAGAGATATCGAATATCAAAAAGTGTATACTTTCTTTTGCCTCTCAGTATATTTGACTGCCATCATTCAACAGTACACCACACCACTATGCTTTTCTTGATGTTCAAAACATCTTAACATAACATGGTTCAATATATTTTCCTTTGGTTAAAATGTCAATAAAAGTGTTCCGAGTTACTTCGTTTTTTTGGATTTTAATAAGGCCAAGATCCCTCATAATATGAGAATACGTGTATAATGTACTATCAGACAGAAGTGTTTGTCACCCCAATTTCTAAAGTTGCCATTAGGGGTATTCTACCTTAAATTCAATGATATCTATCTGTTCCATGCATAATGACCTTTCTCAAGATCATCTGTTAACCCTTATCACATCTTTACACGAAAACGTAACATTTTAGAAAAATGGCCATTTCAGGGGCATTCGTTTTTCACAAAGACATCTTGTTTAAGTTTTGACCATTTTGATCATTATTTGTGGATGTAAAGAGGGCGAAAAAAAGGTTGAAAACACTAATTTTGTCAGATTCAAGGGCACATAACTCTGGATTTGAGAATTCTGATCATGCTGAAAATTACTGGCATGCAAGATCATATAGTAAGATTCTGTGAAAGTTTTGCGTCGATTGGTTAACATTTATGATTGCTTAGAGTGAAAATAATGGCAATTTCAAGGGCACATAACTAATGATGTAAAATTCAAATCAAGATGAAAATTACACTGTAACACACAAGCAAGATCTTATAGTAACCAATATTCTCTTAAAGTTCTGTTTTGATGGGTCAATATTTATGGGTGTTAGAGTGAAAACAAGGTCGAAATTTTGTAAATTTCAATGGCACATAACTGATGATGTAAATCAGATCACGCTGAAAATTATACCATGGCAAGATCTTATAGTCACCAATATTCTGTCAGATTTTAGTCTTGATTGGTCAATATTTGTAGTTGCTAGATTGAACACAAAGTCAAAATGGCCATTTTGATATTCAAGGGCAGATAACTCTAGACTCTTCTCTTCAATCAGAATTCTTTGAAGAAACGATCATTCCTGTGAAGTTTGGTTGAAATCCTTTCGGTAGTCTTTGAGAAGAAAATCTTTAAAAATCAAGAGGACCATGATGGTCCTTAATCGCTCATATGTAGCTAGAGAGAATGAAAGTCCCAATGTTGTCAAGTTCAAGAGCACATAATTTAAGATGCGAGATTATGATCCAGCTGAAAACTGCTTTCATAATCTTGAATGATCAATATTTGTAGCAGTTACAGTAAAAACAAAGTGGAAGAAAACAACAATTTTGTCACAGTCAAGGGCACATAACTCTGTTGTCAGTCAAGGGCACATAACTCTGTTGTGATAAAGATATTCTTATCAACAATAAGTCCCAATGGTTTTTTTTTGATTGGTTAATATTTATTGCTGTTTGAGAGAAAACAAAGCCAAAAATGGCAATTTTGTCACCGTCAAGGGCACACAACTCTGCTTTTTCAGTCTGAACAATCTGACAAATTAAAACATTTAAGATCTTATAGTAACCAACATTGCGACCAAGTTGTGTTTTAATTGGTCCATACTTGTGTTTGATAGAGTGAAAATAAAGTCGAAAAAAATAATTTTGTGAAAATCAAGGACTAATAACTTTTTTTCTTCTGTTCAAATCAAGCTGAAAATTTAACTCATCCAGGATCTTCTGTTCACCAACATTGTGACCAAGTTTTGTCTTGATTGGCCAATAAATGTAGATGCTAGAGTGCAAAGTCGAAAACAGCAATTTTGTCAAATTCAAGGGCACATAACTCCAGATTTCCTGCTCCGATCACACTAAAAATCAAATTCATCCGAGATCTTATGATTACCAACATTGTGACAAAGTTTTGTATTGATCGGTCAATATTTGTAGACGCTAGAGTGGTAACAAAGTCAAAACTAGCCATTTTTGACGTTCAATGGCACATAACTCTGGACTTCCTAGTCCGATCTGACTGAAAATCGAACTCATCCGAGAACTTATAATCATACATGTTTTGATCACGAAACTGGTCAATATTTGTTTATACTAGAGTGGTAACAAAGTCAAAACTAGCCATTTTTGACGTTAAAGGGCACATTACTTCGGACTTCCTTGTCCAAAAATGTGCACTGCAGAGTAACAATTCTTGTGCACTGCACCTCTCCATAATGAGATCTATCCACCTATGAAGTTTTGTGATTGTACCTTTGATACTTTTTTAGTTATGCTCCAGACAAGATTTGGTCTACGGACGGACCGACCAACCAACCGACCGACCGACACTTGCAAAACAATATACCCCGATTTTCTTCGAAAGTGGGCATAATAATCAATTTGCGTGTTTTAAAATTCACATTTTGATTTGAGCATTTTGTGAGATTTCTCGCCTTATCCATGCATGTCCTTTCACATTTATATGGCATTTCATGAGTACGTACTTTCAACCCTTTCCCGAAAGACAAAATTGTAGGGTGATCCACTACAAAAACTGTCAAAAAGACAAAATGGATGTAATTAAAGATTGAATGTGTGTAAAGTATGGCACAGAAAGTATTGAGACAAAAGGAAAACTGCTGGTTATCAGCAAATTCTTCTTTTGTTTCAATGTTTTCCCAAGCATTTTTATTAGGAACGTCAAAACCAAGTATTGTTTGGGAAAGGGTTAAGTGAGATTCTAATTGGCCAGTATGTGTAAAATCCTTTCATATGTCATATTCATACAACTTCTCGGCTGAGTACATTTGATTTTGAAAGACCAAAGCAGAATAAAGTTTGAAATCCTTTCCACAAATGTCCAATTGACCAAACGCCGACTGCCAGTCAAATGCATCGATTAGCCAATGGACAATCAGAAAAATGTCATGCCCCAATTGTTCTTGGTTGCACGTGTTATTGTATCGATTTATCGGCTGACAATCAAAACAATCAAAATGCCAATGGCAAAGAATTTTGTGCTAACAATAGACTAGGTTTAACGTTTTGTTTTGATAAACCGTCGGCGTTGTTATAAAATCTCGTAACTACGGCTTTTTATAACAACACCTACGAAATACTATTTTGTTTGTCCGAATTTACGTCACGATTAACTGGATAAAATCTTTCCCTATTAACGACCACATCCCCATTGTTTGTCTTAAATTCTATGTTGGGCGGAGCGATCTGTCGATTGGCGTTTGGTCAATTCATATGACCTCTCACCAATTGGATCACCAAGGACAACTCTATCGAATCATACCTTGGATGCATCTCGAAGAACTACTTTCAGACTAAGATACTGAAATACATTGTTTTTCAGTTCCAGTGTCCTCTCTCTTTAGAATGATTACAACCTGCAAGTCCCGCAAGTAGCCATGGTTGTGCATTTGGTTGACCTCGAAAACTACTTTATGAAGCGTAGCTACTTCCGGCTAAGAAATCCGATTTTTTATAAGATTTCTTCATACACACACATCCGAGATGATTCGATCTTTGGTCGACATTATCCGAGGATATCCGAACGGACCTCTCACCTGTATGTTTAGTCAAGTGTTGTTTTACTAGTTTGACGCACGTCCAGGGTTCTCCGCAGAATATTTTGAAGCCGTAGTGGCATTGGCAAACCTTGCAACACATTGTGTTCATGCAAATAATTGTAAATAATAACATAATGGGAAAAGAAGAAATTGCTCAATTTGAGCAATTTCTTCTTTTCCCATAATGTTTTATACAGGATTAGTACTTTTTAGTTTAAAAGAATGCCCCATTTGTCAGTTTTGACATGAAATACCTCTAAATGTCTCTGTTTGGTGACCATTTTGAAGAAATAAAGCTGTGGGGTACTTTTGAAGCTGTAGTGGCATTACACTGATTTCCATGAAGCTGTAGTGGGGCTAATAAAGGGTTAATTCACGTTTTTGAGGTCGTTAACATTCTCAGAGGCCCAAAAAATGCGTTATCGCCTGAGACCGAAGGTCGAGGGCGATAACCCATTTTGTGGGCCTCTGAGAATGTTAACGACCGAAAAAACGTGAATTGACGCTATTATTGCATAAAATATGAAGAATTTGCAAAGAAATGTAATAAAATAAGACGAATAACTGAAAAGATTTGTGAAAATTTAGCCACATTTTCACCGACAGACACCAGAGTTTTCCGGCATTCGACTCGACATATATCGAGTAAGTCCGATATCCACTAGACGGGCCGTTAGATTTTCATCGTGTAGCTATGTAGTCAAGTTTCATCGCATTTTTACTGACATAATCTTCATTTGGGTTGGCGAAATCGTAACAATATTCGACTAAGTTTTCTTTTGGAAACATACTCTGGATATTCTAACGTTCATTTCAGTGCGGGTACAGTAATAAAACAAAAGGTCGGAACTTCCGGGGTAGATCTCTGGTTCGTTTCAGACATTCGTTCATTTCGATAAAAAACAAAGTTGTAAAGGAAAAATTGCAGTAACTAAAATAAGAACAAGAAACACATAGGCTTACCATCACATTTGACCTAGACCACAACCACTCAATTCTAATTTATATTCTTCCATGTCCACGAAATCCACTTTTAGTTCAAAATCTGTCAGCTGCCCGTTTGTTTACCTTTTGATTCCAAGAATTAAACCTACGTCACTATAATTACGTCATCAGATATGGTTACACTGGGAGACCTAGTTTAATTGGGGTATAAACTGGAAATGGGGTCTTATAAGAATTTACATCGCGGAAAAGGGAAATGACAAAATTTCGGCTTTATTTTCAATTTTCTGAAGCACTCGCAACAAATCCCCGATCGAGGATATGAGAATGCAAAATCGGTCCGATAATGCACGTGAATTTCCTGAATAACGACCGTTTTTGACAATATCAGACTGATTTTTGCTTGTTATCCAATGCCAATAACAGACTGAAAACACACATTTTAGGCAATAATACAGCTTATTGGGCTGGGGAGAACACTGACGTCAAAAACACTTTCTACAATCTCACATTTGTATTTCTAACCAATGTGCATTTGTATGAGTCTTCTTGAAGCAGAAGACAGTTCAAAACACTTTCCACATAATGTAACATTTATGGGGAGTATCACTTGAGTGTATTTGTCTGTGATGGTTTAACCCATTACCACACAATGACTCTTTTTGACTCCCCACAAAATAATGGCCGTTGAAAACATCGTGGAAAATGAAGAAATTGCTTGTGACAAGCAATTTCTTCATTTTCCACAATGTTTTTCATCCAAAAAGACCGAAAAATTAAAAATTCCATTCACTTCAAATTGTCGTCTGCAGGATCTTTCAATTTGGACCGCCCTAAAATTTTGTCGTTTGGTAATGCTAAAACATATTCCACAAATGTCATATTTTGTAAGGCATCTCACCAGTATGTATTCGTTTGTGGGTGCGTAAGGAATCAGACCATGCAAAACATTTTCTACAAATGTCACATTTATATGGCATCTAACCACAGTGAATTTGTTTGTGTCTGTTTAATGCAGAGGACTGAGTAAAACACTTTCCACAAATGTCACATTTGTATGGCTTCTCACCAGAGTGTATTCGTGTATGTTTTTTTAAAATGACTGGACTGTGTAAAAGACTTTCCACAAATGTCACATTTGTAGGGCATCTCACCACTGTGTATTCGTTTAGGCTGTTTAATGAAGAAGAACTTTTAAAACACTTTTCGCAAATATCACATTTGTAGGGCATCTCACCAGTATGTATTCGTTTGTGGGTGCGTAAGGAATCAGACCATGCAAAACATTTTCCACAAATATCACGTTTTGTGAGGCGTCTCACCAGTATGTATTCGTTTGTGGGTGCGTAAGGTATCAGACCATGCAAAACATTTTCCACAAATGTCACATTTATATGGCATCTCACCAGTATGTATTCGTTTGTGGTTGCGTGAGGAATCAGACCATGCAAAACATTTTCCACAAATGTCACATTTAAACGGCATCTCACCAGAGTGAATTCGTTTGTGTCTGTTTAATGCAGAGGACTGAGTAAAACACTTTCCGCAAATGTCACATTTGTATGGCTTCTCACCAGAGTGTATTCGTGTATGTTTTTTAAAATGACCGGACTGTGTAAAACACTTTCCACAAATGTCACATTTGTAGGGCATCTCACCACTGTGTATTCGTTTGTGATTGTTTAATGAAGAAGACTGACTAAAACATTTTGCACAAATGTCACATTGGTATGGCGCCTCACCAGAGTGTATTCGTTTGTGACTGTTTAATGAAGAAGAACTTTTAAAACACTTTCCGCAAATGGCACATTTGTAGGGCATCTCACCAGAGTGTATTAGTTTGTGTCTGTTTAATGCAGAGGACTGTGTAAAACACTTTCCACAAATGTCACATTTATATGGCTTCTCACCAGAGTGTATTCGTTCGTGATATTTTAATGAAGAAGACTGTCTAAAACATTTTCCACAAATGTCACATTTGTAGGGCATCTCACCACTGTGTATTCGTTTGTGATTGTTTAATGAAGAAGAATTTGTAAAACACTTTCCACAAATATCACATTTGTATGGATTCTCACCAGAGTGTATTCGTTTGTGATATTTTAATGAAGAGGACTGTGTAAAACACTTTCCACAAATGTCACATTTGCAGGGCATCTCACCAGAGTGTATTCGTTTGTGATATTTTAATGTAGACAACTGCGTAAAACACTTTCCACAAATGTCACATTTGTAGGGCATCTCACCAGAGTGTATTCGTTTGTGGCTGTTTAATGAAGAATAACTTTTAAAACACTTTCCGCAAATATCACATTTGTATGGATTCTCACCAGAGTGTATTCGTTTGTGAATGTTTAATGTAGAAGATGTTGCAAAACACTTTCCACAAATGTTGCATGTATATGGTTTCTCACCAGAATGTATTTGTTTGTGAACTTTCAAATTAGAAGATTGTGTAAAACACTTTCCACAAATGTCACATTTGTAAGGCATCTCACCAGAATGTATTTGTTTGTGAACTTTCAAATTAGAAGATTGTGTAAAACACTTTCCACAAATGTCACATTTGTAAGGCATCTCACCAGAATGTATTCGTTTGTGATCATTCAAACTAGAAGATTGAGTAAAACACTTTCCACAAATGTCGCAGTTATAAGATCTCTTAACAGTGCACTTACGCTTGTGATCTGCCAAAGCAGAAGTTTGAGAACACTTATCTCTCTGTTTGTTGTTTTCATGGGGCTTTTCACCAGGTACTATGGAAGCAATATGTTTACAATCTTTGTCACATAAATCATAATTAAAATCTTTATCTTCCATATCTTTGCCTCGGTCTATTTTCTCAATAGAAACACTTTTATGAACAACACCTTCATCAGATTTTATAATTCCATGTGAAGGAACATCAGACTCAGCCATATTGTTTGTTTATATTATTCTGTGTCTTAATATTCAGTAGATCTAGTCAATCAGTCTTCAGAGAACAGTTATTCACCCTTGCTTTTACTTGATCCTATAAAGATAGAAAACAAACACACGGTGAATAATCACATGACTCAGAATTTCCGATAATCTTCAATATCTTTTTTAATACTTGACCAATTTGAATTCGGGTTGGAGCAGAGAATGTGGGAAATGCCAGGAATAAGCTGGACGTGTTGGATTTTTGAAAAATCAACTGATAAACAAGAGGGCCATTGGCCATGAAGCGCTCACCTGATATAATAACTTTTTGTATACCAATTTTCAGGTTGATTGGACAAAAATGTGACCTCTAGGGTGCACACAAGGTTTAACTAAGATTTGACCTTGGACCTAGAATTGATCAAGACAACCCAACTGATCAATTTTCAGGTTGATTGGGCAAAAATGTGGCCTCTAGAGTGCACACATGGTTTTGCAAATATTTTACCTCATGACCTAGTTTATGACCCCAGATGACCCAATTTCATTCTTGTCCGAGAATTGATCAAGACAATCCAACTGATCAAATTTCAAGTTGATTGAGCAAAAAATGTGGCTTTTAGAGTGCAAACAAGGTTTTTCTAAGATTTGACCCCGTGACCTAGTTTTTGACCCCAGATGACCCAATTTCGAACTTGTCCGAGATTTCATCAAGACAATCATTCTGAGCCGATTTCAGGCTGATTGGGCAAAAAATGTGGCCTCTAGAGTGCACACAAGGTTTTTCTAAGATTTGACCCCATGACCTAGTTTTTGACCCCAGATAACCCAATTTCGAACTTGTCCGAGATTTCATCAAGACAGTCATTCTGATCAATTTTCAGGTTGATTGGGCAAAAAATGTGGCCTCTAGAGTGCACACAAGGTTTTTCTAAGATTTGACCCCGTGACCAAGTTTTTGACCCAAGATGACCCAATTTCGATCTTGTCCGAGATTTCATCAAGACAATCATTCTGATCAATTTTCAGGTTGATTGGGCAAAAAATGTGGCCTCTAGAGTGCAAACAAGGGTTTTCTAAGATTTGACCCCGTGACCTAGTTTTTGACCCCAGATGACCCAATTTTGAACTTGTCCAAGATTTTATCTAGATAATCATTCTGAGCAAATTTCAGGTTGATTGGGCAAAAAAATGTTGCCTCTAGAGTGCACACAAGGTTTTCTAAGATTTGACCCCGTGACCTAGTTTTTGACCCCAGATGACCCCAATTTCGAACTTGTCCGAGGTTTCATCAAGACAATCATTCTGATAAATTTTCAGGTTGATTGGGCAAAAATTGTGGCCACTAGAGTGCACACAAGGTTTTTCTAAGATTTGACCTCGTGACCTAGTTTTTGACCCCAGATGACCCAATTTCAATCGCGTCCGAGTTTTCATCAAGACAATCATTCTGAGCAAATTTCAGGTTGATTGGGCAAAAAATGTGGCCTCTAGAGTGCACACAAGTTTTTTCTAAGATTTGACCCCGTGACGTAGTTTTTGACCCCAGATGACCCAATTTCGAACTTGTCCGAGATTTGATCAAGACAATCATTCTGAGCAAATTTCAGGTTGATTGGGCAAAACATGTGGCCTCTAGAGTGCACACAAGCCAAAGGTTGACGCACGACGCACGACTGACAACGGACGACGGACACAGCGGTATCACAATACCTCACCATGAGCACTATTGTGCTCAGGTGAGCTAAAAAGTTATTGAATATAAACCAAAATTTTCAAAAATCAACCACGTCCATTCTAATGCGTGACGTCTGTCTACATTCTCTGCTTTAAACCGAATTCAAATCAGTCCAGTATTTACAAAATTAGTGAAGATTTTCTGAAAATATTGTATCACGTGATTATCCACAGTGAAACAGTACATGTGAATTACTGAAACATAAATGTCAACAGGGAATTGTCTTTCAGAATAACGACCTTGATTTGAGACTTTTTAAATCGAAGGCACTGACAAATTGGAATGGTCTTGTTTTAACCCTATCTAAAACGGCGAACTTTCAAAAGCGTTCTATTCCAAAAGCTGATTCACACAGAAATAAAATGTTGATAAAGATAGGACGTGTGTGCAATATGTCTCAGACATATTGAGGTTACAGGAGAAAATGCTGATTACAAGAATTTTCTCTTTTTTGTCTCAATGGCTTCGAAAACCCTTTCCTTCAGAGACTAAACAAGACGGCCATGATGGCCCTGTATCGCTCCACTGGCTTTTAGACATTTAGATACAAAATTCTTCAAGGAATACAATAGAGGTCTATCCAGAGAAGATTCATGCTACACCAGAATGAAATCCAATAAGTGATCATGGAGGAGAAAAGTTTTTTTTTTAAATTTTCTTAAAATTCCACTATGTTTCACATAGCAAAAAGTAAGCCTAGCCCACAGCGGCCAAGTTCATCCGACATTGAAAGAATTTGGAAGAGATTCATGCAAGAAAGATTCCTGAGAAGTTTGATTGAAATTGGTCCAGTAGTTTTGGAGAAGATTGTTTATAAATTTCTCGAAATTCAATTTAATTAAATTTATAAAAATTGAAGTTTTTCACGGAAATTAGTTTTTTAAGGAATTTACAGGAGATTATGCAAGGAAGATCTGTGTGAATTTGCGTTAAAATTGGTCCAGTATTTTTGGAAAAAAGATTTTTCAAAAATTTAATTCAATTAGATTAACTAAAATTCAAGTTCTGCACTACATTTTTTAGGGAATTTGGAAGAGATTTATGCAAGGAAGATTTCGGTACAGTTTGGTTGAAATTGGTCCAGCAGTTTTGGAGGAGAAGATTTTATTCTAAGATTTTTCGAAAATCTAATTTAATTCAATTAATCAAAATACAAGTTCTACACAGAATTGATTTTTTTGAAGGAATTAAGAAGAGATTCATGCAAAGAACATTTCTGTAAAGTTTGGTTGAAATTGGTTCTGTAGTTGTGGAGAAGAATAATTTTTAAAGATTTTTCGAAAATTTAATTTAATTAAATTTGTTAAAATTTAAGTTCTACACAGAATTAATTTCTTTGTAGAAATTAAGAAGAGGTTCATGCAAGGAAGATTCCTGTGAAGTTAAGTTGAAATTGGTCCAAAAGTTTTGGAGAAAATTTAAAGATTTTTCGAAAATTTAATTTAATTAAGTTGATTAAAATTCAAGTTCTACACAGAATCGAATTTTTTGAAGGAATTAAGAAGAGATTCATGCAAGGAAGATTTCGGTGAAGTTTGGTTGAAATTGGTCCAGTAGTTTTAGAGAAGAAGAATTTTTAAAGATTTTTTCGAAAATTTAAACCAATTAAATTAATTAAAATTCAAGTTCTGCATGGATTTTATTCTTTTGAAAGAATTTGGTAGAGATTCATGCAAAGAAGATTTCTGTGAAGTTTGATTGAAATTGGTCAAAAAGTTTTGGGGGAAAAGAATTTTTAAAGATTTTTTGAAAATTGAATTAAACAAGAGATGTTTGTAAAACATATATGCCCCCTCAAGGGCCTACATTTGATGTAGGTTAAAGTTCAAGGTCACAAGGTCCAAGGTCACAAGGTCATTGGTCAAATATGAAATGTCTTTGTAGGAGGTGTCCATGTGTGAAATATCAAGGCTGTGTATGTAAAAGGACATAAAATAGAGACCAGGTTAAATTCTTTAAAAGTAGGCCAAATACCAAGGTCAAGGTCACAAGGTCCAAGGTCATGATCAAACGTGAAAGGGCTTGGTCGTAGGTGTCCATGTGTCAAATATCAAGGCTGTATGTGTTAAAGGACATGAAATATTGGTCAGGTTAAAGTTTTTCAAAAGTAGGACAAACTCCAAGGTCAAGGTCCAAGGTCATGGTCAAATGTGAAAGGTCTTGGTTGGAGGTGTCCATGTGTGAAAAATCAAGGCTGTATGTGTAATTGGACAGGAGATATATGCCTGATGTAAGTTTTTTAAAAGTAGGTCAAACTCCAACGTCAAGGTTGCAAGGTTCAAGGTCATGGTCAAATGTGAAAGGTCTTGGTAGGAGGTGTCTATGTGACCTACTTTTTGACCCCAGTCGACCTAATTTCAACCTTGTCCGAGAATCCATCAAGATAATCATACTGACCAAATGTCAGCTTGTTTTGGCAAAAAATATGGTCTCTAGAGTACATAAAAGGTTTTTCTAAGATTTGACCTCATAACCTAGCTTTTGACCCCAGATGACCCAGTTTCAATCTTGTCCAAAATTTTCTTAAGGCAATCATTCTGATCAAATCTCGGCTTAATTGGGCAAAAAATGTGTCCTCTAGAGTGCACACAAAGTTTTTCTAAAACTTGACCTGGTGACCTAAATTATGACCCTAGATGACCTAATTTTGAACTTGTCCAAGATTTTATCAAGTTTATTATTCTGATCAATTTGCAGGTAAATTGGACATAAAATGAGGCCTCTAGAGTGCACACAAGGTTTTTCCAAGATTTGACCCTGTGACCTAGATTATGACCCCAGGTGACCCAATTTCAAACTTGTCTGAGATTTTATTAAGATCAATATTCTGACCAATTTTCAGGTTGATTGGGCAAAAAATATGGCCTCTAGAGTGCACACAAGATTTTTCTTAAATTTGACCTGGTGACCTAGTTTTCGACCTAAGATGACTCAATTTCGCACTTGTCCGTGATTTTATCATGACAATTATTCTGACCATATATGAGTTTGATTGGAAATAAACTGTGGCTTCTAGAGCACACACAAGACAAAGTTTGACGCACAACGCACGATACACTCCACATGACACACGAGGGACACAGCGGTATCATAATAGCTCACCATGAGCACTTTCGTGCTCAGGAGAGCTAAAAAGATTAAGTACAATTTAAGTACAATTTTGTCTTTAGAATTTACATTACTTTTTACAAATAGCGATGTTCAATTGGTTACTAGGTAGGGTTCAAATGGTGAAAGTCATATGAAATCACAACTGATATGTCATCATTTGTGTTATCATTTAGCATATAATTATATATGGGCATTGACTTCTTTTGGGAAAGAAATAGTAGGAGGGCACTAAGAATTACCTTTATATATTTTCAAATTTTGACGGATAAAATGTACATATGTGGATTTAATAGTGTTCCTACACATATAAGAATAATTTTGATATCTGTTTTAGAGAGTGCATGAACTTATTTCTGGCACTGTCAACATTTGTTTCAGAGGCATAAATTTCAAACTAGGAAATAAAGAGGCTTCACTTTTAAATAACGGCTAAAACACGGAAAAAAGGGGTTTTTAATGTTATAAATGATTTTCTGAAAAAATATAGCCTAAAATATATCTACAAAAAGCTCATATAATGAAGTAAGTCTAGTTTTTGATGTCCAAAAATTTTCAAGAGTCAATTTTCTATCATCATTGAAAAATGATTGAAAATGTACTCAGAAAATGGCCATTTTTGGGCGTTATATTGTCTCACCAAAATAATTTTAGAATTCAAGGTAAATGTGATGAGTTATATTTGACTGTCTCCAAACAACTTTATTTTGATTTGATAAAACAGTTCCTAAGGTAAATTTTGGTAGTCTATTGTACCCATATTTTTAGTGTTGTATCTCAGAAAAGGGGACATCTTTAGACCCTAGCTTGAATATGTAGTGTCCGTAACCAATTGTTACAATGGTGATTTTTCAAAGGATCCATTTACAACAAAACTTCAGTAGTCTAGAATATTACAACTCTCAATAGTCAATATGGTAGCCTAAATGAAATAATCTGTTTCATGTTAGCATAAGCTCAGGACTTTTTATTGCACTGTAAAGGTTACAGACACTACACAAATAACAAGAGCTGTCCGAAGACAGTGCGCTTGACTTTCTAAATTGCTTAGTATAAAGGGGGCATAACTCCAAATATAGTGGAGCCAGGGTCATTGGCCCTAGTAGTAAGGTAGAGGGTTTGTTGGTAAATAAGTATTCCAAGTTTGGGTTGAATCCCTTTGATAGTATGGAAGTTATTGATGTTCGACGCCAATGCCAACGCCGACGCCAACACCCGGGTGACAGTATAACCTCTCATTTTCTTTGAAAAGTCGAGCTAAAAATGCAGCCAAATATCTGAATAAAAAAATTCAGACCAAATTTGTACAATAAAACAAGTTTACATTCTTTTCACTAATGGCTGCAGAAAATATTCACACATCAGTTTTGATGACCTTTTGATATTGGAATCTTATTTTATGCCAAGAAAGCTAGAAGGGTGGGTTAACCTGGTGAGACAATTTGTTTCTGAATACTGTGTTTTAGCTGTAAGCACGCAGTAATTTACCAAAAATATCTCTCATATGCGCACAAGGGTCATATTATTTCACATCAGACGATGGGTAAACATGTTTTTGATAATAAAAACTAAAATCTAGACACATTTAATGTGTTTATGTCCAAAATTCAGACACTTTTTTGCTTTGAGTGGTGGCCGCCATATTGGAATTTTGTAAGTTGGGGGTGGGATAAGGGAAAATCAAATTTCTAGTAAACCTCTGGACGAATTTCTGTCATATTGCACATATAGAAGTCTAATATAATGTACTATCAGACGGAAGTGTTTGTCACCCCAATTGCTAAAGTTGCCATTAGGGGTATTAGACTACCTTAATATAATATTATCGATATCCTTCTTTGTTTCATATTGTATGCGCTACTCTGTATTCTATATTGTCTGCATTTTAGTCACTCCCCTGTTTCCGGTATACCCCTCCAAACTTCGTTTGCGGGGGTATAATAAATAAGATTCTGTTTGAATTTTGTGTTGGTTGGTTAATACATACATGACGTATTGTTGTTAGAGTGGAAAAAAAATTCGAACATGGCAATTTTGTCATTTTCAAGGGCACATGACTCAAATTGTAAAATTTAGAGCAAGCTGAAAATAACACCAAGGCAAGATCTGATAGTCAACAACATTCTTACCAAGTTCTGTCTTAATTGTTTAATATTTGAAGCAGCTAAAATGAAAACAAAGTCAAAACAGCCATTTTTGACATTCAAGGACAGATTGTAAATCCAGACCCTCTTCTTCATTCAATTAAAATTCTTTGGAGAAAAATGGCAGATGGTCATCCAAGGATCTTTCCTGCAAAGTTTGGTTGAAATCAATCATCCAGTAGTTTTTAAAAAGGAGATTGTTAAAGAAAAAGTTTATGGACAAACGCAAGCATGGATGGACGAATGGACGAACCCATGACAATTCTTATCTGGCATTGACATGTAACATCTATTCAGACTCAAGCCATTATATACCTGTATCATCGAATGATTTCTAAATCTTAAAGATACTCAAAAGCTTTTACTACAAATCGCGGGCTTTCCGCAACACGGTTCTAACTCACTTTTTCAATTTTTTACAGGAGAGACAAAAAACGGTTTCATTTTCTTACAAAGAAAAATTTTGTTCAATAAGAAACATTTCTGAAATTGTTTTTCCATAACAGATATACTATTAAAAATCAAATCTATGTGAAATTTGTTTAAAATGTTGTATTTGAAAAAAATTGAGTTAGAACCGTGTTGCAGAAAAGAATGATAAAAATCTACAAAAATGTTACCCGCAAAACAGTTCTAACTCAAAAAAAAATTCATAAAGCACTATTAATTTGGCAGGTATTTATGTTGGAAATCATGTCCCTATTTTACCCAAATAGTTTTAAATGTTAATTCTGTGTTTTTGTTTGATGAAGACCAGAAAAATTGTCTCCAAAATCTATGACAAGAGTTTCAATACGTATCAAAGCACTTATTTATGCTTTACACTAAAATGAAATTGTTTTCATCATAAGACATTTACAAATATAAGCTTTTTTCAAGTCTAGAATACACTTGCAAGCATATATAAGACAGATCATTTAATCTAAAATGTTATAGTACAATGTTTTAGAAGTATAAAGAAGTTCTGAGGCAACAACTTGAGCAGACTCCTCACTAGATGTCTCACATATCAAATATCTCAGATTCAGAAGATGGTGGATGGAGAGTAATTTTCAAATTACATCGCATGAAAATGCTGTATATTGTAGTTTATTTATAATGAGACATCATTCCTCTAAAAAGTATTGATCATGTAATGAAAATTGACTTTACTTATGTCTGATGTCGAAGAAAGCAAGCTCTTGAACCAATAGTTTGAGTAGTTCCTAATGACACGTGAAACGTTGACCTGAGGTGCGTTCTTTAGAGCGAGATTTCTTGAGATATCTTGAGATTTCTTAAGTTGTTTTAGGATAAAGCGTTCTACTGAGCAAGATTTTAAGACAATCACTAGGAGCCGCCATTGCTCTATACTTCTTTTGGAACACCTCGGTATATTCTGTAGAATCTATATGGGAGAGAATTGACCGAGTTGTTCCGAATGCTCAATGATTCATAAACCGCGTAAATCCGAATGCTCCATGCTTCATACACATGAGTGATGACGTCATGATGACGTCATTTGTATGAAGTATGGAACATTCAGAAAACTTTGGTTATAATCTCTGTCTTAAAAACGCTGTATCAAAAATATCTTAAGAAATCTTAAAAAATCTCACTCTAAAGAATGCGCCTCTGAATGCAATTTTAGCAAAAAATTATCAATAATTGTAGGTGTAGTGCTTTTAGAGTTATGTATCTTGTTCTGGAACCATGCAATAGTAAAAAAAAAACATTTACAAAGTTTGATAGCAATGATTTGACAGGTTCCAGACTCCAGATAAAAGAATGTATCATATCAAACCTTAACCAGAGTTATAAGTTGAAATGAGATATTGTCCTGAATAAATTTTTTAAAAGTAATGTTTTTGGCTGACAACCTTTTGTAGTCACCCAGCATGTATGTACAAAGTTTCAAAGATCCAGTGTGAGCTGATATATACTACTCAGACTTCCCAAAATTCATCAGCCCATCAGACAATTTTTCAGAAGGACTGACGTTTGTCAACTCTGTCAGTACAACTGTCTGACAGCCCTGCGGGTGTCATGTCACTCATTTTAAGCCAAACGAACTGACAACAATTTGATAGTTTATAAAAGTTTACTATTTCTACTAACAAAAATATTATTTTTGTTTTAATTGATTTGGTCCTTCGATGTGACAGATCCTTTTTTGGACTAACAAATTTTGAGGCCTTGTAAGACCGATCGACTGACACTTTTTCTGAACTTTTGGGAAGTCTGACTACTAATTAAGAAATTTGAATAATAGCATTTTACAAAGAATTTGTTGACCTTAGAATACTGAGCCCCTCATCTTCGGAACAGTTTTTAGCTTTTGATGCCCACATCTCTGCTAATTCTTGAACTGTGATACAAATCAACTTAACAATCGGCCCTAAATTATATTACATTTATATAATGTACAGCAAGAAATATCCAGACCAATATCTATAATCAGTGCATTAGATGCTGATAGATACAAACAACAAAGCTTCAGATTACATCAGCAAGAATCCTGGTCAATTTTTGCTTATGGAACTCTAAAAATCTCATGATCTGATGATGACAAGAATTTCAAAGTATCCATTACTTTTATTTCTAAAATAATGAATGGTGAGAAACTAAGATTTGAACTAAACAGAAGAAAACAACTTTTGTCAAAGCAAATTCAGGGATGATAGCCTATTTCTGTAAAAGTTTGGTCATGGAACTGGCAGTTTTTCTTTTGTTACTTGCCCATAGACATGCTATCCTCACAAAAGTTTTACTGTACCCCTTCTAGCCTTGTTTGAAGCTTATGTCTAATATTCCAATCAGATAGGATAAAAGGACTTTAGCTCACCACTGTTCAAGTCAAACTTTTACATTCATGAACAAGTGAAGATTCATTTAAAATCCCATACCTAAGGGCATAAAATGCTAGACATGGGTTGATGGTATTATTTCTTGGTTATAACATTTTATGTATTACATGTACACATATTTGCAATAAGATCTAACTAATCTTTAATTTGATCTTTTGAATAAAATCAAAATTTACCATTAGTTCATTCAATTGACCATATTGAGCAAGACATATGAATGAATGATCAGTGAAATCTACATCTTAGGTTTTGAAGTAATTTCTTATGATTTAATTTAATTGCATTCTAATGTGTCTGATCAGTTATGGCTTTATTTAAAGAACACACCATCACTGACATCCACATAAGATTTTAGTTGTTCAATGGGACACAAATATTACCGTACATATCGTATTCAAAAATACTAAGACTGGCATTATAAGAGAGCAAGCTTGTCTGTCCTTTGGTCTGTTGGTCATTAGCTTTTTTCTGTTGTTATTCATTAGGTAATAAGTTATAACTACTGAATTACAAGTAGAAATATTCATATCTAAGACAATGTAAGCCATACTGTAACATTTGAAATGGTTTTCAATGCTTTAATAATGATGTGGATTGCCTTATTAAAATTCCAAATATGAAATGGAAGCAATTCAAACAATCATTTTATAAGGTATATTGGCTTACATGTTCAGTGAAACTTCACTCCAATATGTTGTACAATTATTAATTTGATGGACCATAATTATTTCTATAATAAAATAAGTCAAAAGAAAGCTTTTAGGTCAAAGATTTTTAATAAATCCACTAAATCTCTTGCAAAAAAAAAACCATATCTCTATCTTGCACTGAAATTATTAAAATTATTATTAAGTTCTAGCCATATTTTTCTCTTCAAAAATTTCAAAAAATGGGCTAACAGACAAAGACCATACTGTAAAGCTGTCTGATTTTAGTTTAAACTAAAATATGTGTCACTTGCAAGCCAGGTTTATTCAACGAATTTATTATTAAAAGAATCATATACATAGAAAGAACTATTTAAGTCACTGTTATTGACCGAAAATTTACATAGACTTAATAGGGATTATATTTTGCTGGAAAAGGGTTAAAACACAAGAAAATCAAATGAAAACCATTATTACATATTTCTTTAACTTACTATGTTATTTACTGATGTCATTGATGAAATAAGACATAAAAGAGGTTCTAACTCAGATTTTTTTTCTGCAACACAGTTCTAACTGGGCCAGTTAGAACCGTGTTGCAGAAACATAAAATACCACTTTGAGTTAGAACCTTTTAAACAAATTTGAATTTCTCAATTAATATGAGGAATTTTTGAAAAATATTTTAAAGGGCGACGGTAACAGATTGTCTAATTGCAAAAAATGAAATTTTTTGAAAAAATATGCAAAACTTTTGTGTTGACCACCTCGGGATGGTTAATAATATGCGATTCAGACAGAGAATGAGCCGAAATTACAAGACAGATAGCTGAATTTAGGGAGAATCCAAGCCTAAATTCAACCCCATCACTGATGGGGTTAGAATTATTTTTAAATTGTTGCGCATGCGCATACAGCGCGGACCATGATTCAAACGAGATTCATACTTAAATTTCAATATGACGTCATCATGTATGTTGTGACGTCATTTAAGAAAGTCGCATGTCCTACTGTTTTGACCTACTTTCGACATCGCTTCATGAATTTGGTATCAAATTGCGAAAAAATGAGTCGTTGCTTCAATAGTTTCTCGTAATCATTTAATCAGGTCATTTAAAGCTTAAAAAGTGTACATTTCGTTTGTATTTGACAATTTTTGGGTCCAAATCTGGGAAATAGTAGCTTTAAGGGATAATGTATTGATATTAGGTAGTTCCAAAAATGTAAAAAAGTGGAGTTAGAACCCTATTGCGGAAAGCCCACGAAATGTTTTATTCATAATATGAAATTTCACTATCATGAAACTCAACAAATGTTGCATTTATATGGCTTCTGTGGCTTTTTAAAAAAGAAAAAAAAACTAAATTCCTTTCATCAAATGTCCCTCTATATGAATTAAGAATCTTAATTTAAGATTAAGCTGGAAATTACACTCTGGCAAGATCTTATGGTCACCAATATTGTGCCCATGTCCTGTCTTGATTAATCAATATTTGTAGTTGCTAGAGAGAAAACAAAGTCAAAATTAAGCCGAAAATGACAATATTGTCCAGGGGGTTTTCCCCTTAACCCTTTCCCAAACGGCACAATTTAATGGCGGTCCAATATGAAAAATGTTGCAGACAACAAAATGAATGTTGATAGAGATGAGATTTTTGTATGATATAGCTCAGAAAATATTGAGACAAAAGGAGAAACTGTTGATTATCAGCAGTTTCTTCTTTTGTTTCAATGTTTTCCAAAGCCCTTTCTTATATAGACGTCAAAACCAGGTATTGTTTGGGAAAGGGTTAAGAAAGTGACACTGGTTTCCAGCGTCTTCCCCTCCAGAAATAATGCAATTTTTTTCCCAAACAATAAATTTTCCCCAAGATATATTTTCAAAAATCACACTGAAAACCAAATGAAATAACAAGGAAAGCTTTCCACAATTTATGCAGCTTTACAAACTAGCCCTGCTTATTTTCAAGTCTAAATTAGTTGGTATATGAGGAGTTTAGCCTATCAAATGCACTTTTTCTATGTTATACAATTTCCCCCAAAAACAAGGATACCGCATGTGATTTTTCCCCTTTCTACCAGCGTCCGGTGTCTTCCCCCAATCCTGAAAAAAGCCCTGTTGTCAATTTCAATGGCACATAACTCATTATATGATATTCAGATCTAGCTGAAAATTGCACTCTGGCAAGATCTTATTGTTAACATCATTTTGACCAAGTTTTGTCTTGATTAGTCAATATTTGAAAGTGCTAGAGTTTAAACGGTAATAACAGCCATTTTTCTAATTCAAGGGCAGATAACTAGTGACTAATAAGTGGTAGTGCGCTCTGATGTAAATGAACAACAACAACATATCAAAGAGCGAATTTCATCAGAGAAAACTCGGATTAGGCAGTATAAAGACAGATAGATCTTATCTGTTGCTATGGTCAATATCATAGAGGAGCGACATTTGGAACACCTCGGATAATTCCATCAAAGATCCAATCATCCACTGTAGAGTAGGGCGCTATGTAATTCCGCGTGCTTTTGATGATACAGCTTGCCAACATTGTCCATTACGAAGTCCAGACACCGAAGGTGGAGAAACAACATCTTGACATCCGTGTTCTCGCGTGAGATTTTTGAGACGTTACGTTAAAAATGACGTCCGGAAAAAGGACTTTTGAAAAATAAAAGACGTAAATGATAAAAAGTTTGATGAATATACTTTCATTTGTTCATAGTGCATTTATCTTAACGTAGAAAAACGTTTTTTGTGTACTATGTTTAACGTTAAACGCCATTTCTGACATCATGGCCCAATTTAAACGTTGTTAATAAAACAAGCAGACGTAGGTATTTTTTGGTATATAAACAGACCATGTTTACAATCACTCATTGAACAATTGTAAAAAATATTAAAAATGATTTTTATGCCATCGTGAGTACGAAAAAAAAGGTTATTGAAAACCGGTGACGTCACTTTAGTATTGTTTTGAAAGAATACGCATAGTAATTAATTTTATTCAATACTGTCCGATCTAAATCAAATATGTATACCACAGAAAACATTTAATGTACACACGTAGATAGGGATAGGTATAAAATCATTAAAATTGTAGTTGACGTTTGTATATTTTGCCCTTTCTTGTTTGCCCACCCTTTTAAATTGATATACCGGTATTTATGGTCTAGTATGTTGTATCGAAACGTATATACGTACACATTTCTGAGAAATATAGGAAGCTTACAGTTTGTTTATATAAACAATTGCTTAGATTCCCAATTTTGACGTTATCGCAAGTATGCCAATTATATCTTTTACACCTGTTTATGAAAGGCTACTAAACTGTGTAGAATCATTAAACTCTTTGAAAATATATAAAATGACGTAAAAGAATGTAAAAAACAGGATAAAATTAGATAAAAATCATTATTAGTTATATCACCTAATCCCAACAAGAGCTTCGCAGAGCGGCGCATATACGCCTGAGAGGGGCTTGTCAGTAAAATTGGCCATTTTTGTTTTCATTTCAAGGGCAGATAATTCAAGAACGAAAAGAAATATCTGAATTCCGTAAGCGGTGTGCACAGCTAGACATCATGAGAATCATTGTGGCAAGTTTGATCAAATTCCTATCAAAACTGTAGGAGGAGTTGCGCACACAAGAAATTGCTAACGGACGGACAGACGGACGGAAGACCGGGCTCATAACATAATACGACCCTTCGGGCGTACATAAATGAGCGAAATTAATTGGCGGCATCTGCTTTGTTTTGACAAGTAGACTCATCTGCTCCACACGCGCACAATTCAGTGCAATCCAGGTTGATTGATGTGCATTTGAACTCTCTTGATCCACATTTAGATTTTGTGCAACCACACTTTACCAGTTCAAAAAGTGCCAGTGGCGCTGGCAACAAGGTCGTCATAACCGGCTGGTATACATCCCGATCCTTTGTCTATAACATTGGTGTTTGCCTGTTCAGATGACTTCCAAAACAGATTTTTCACCTTTCCAGTGAAGGACCCTGTGTTATCAGCGCCTACAAAGGCATCCGCGGCTGGTAAAGCTTCGGCTGCATTACATGTATTTGCTATGGCATCAACTACAGCTTTAAAACGAACAATGCATTTTGTCTCGCCTTTATCTGAAATAAACACAATGTCTCCAGGTAAAAAACTTGGAATTCGCCTCTAGCATAGCACAAATAGACCTGTGTCTGGCGAATAAATATCAATGAAAATGAAGCAACATTTGAAGCAGTCAGTTGCATGGAGCAGAATCTTTGTATCGGCCTCTTCTTGTGAACTGGAAAGATATGACATGTCTCCTTTCGTTGAACGTACAATGTTACGGTATGCTTTCTTTGAGTTTTGTAATTACCTCTGCTAGGTAAACAGTGAGCTCTTCTTTAGTAGAAGACCAGGAGAAAAGAGTTGCCATCGACACATTTTTGAGCGGTGTACCGTCTGTGATGTGATACGATACCGCTTGTTTCTTGCCAAGTCGTTTCAGGCGTGTTGCTGTTTTCAAAGAAGATGGTCAATCATAGCGATCGAATATCAGATGCACTTGTTTTCAGAATAGCCTTCATATGTTGACTCAAGTACAGATACAAATTGGTCGCCCAATTGTGAACCTATTTTGATGCTTTGGGGTTTATGAAGTGCCTGCACTAAGTTCATCGCATCTATTACCGCAACTTCCCTGTTCCTTGGACCAAATACAGGCTCGAAGTGATCAGAGGTAACCCTCTCTCTCAGAATCGTCATCAACGGAGACTTGTTCGAACAACGATGAAGTGAACCATCAGCGTCAAACAGTGCTCTTTGGACGACTGAAAGTTCATAATTACTGAGGCCATTTTCTAGGCTGATTTCCTTCCGAGAATTCGCTATTATCAGTAGCCATGCAAACTGTCCTCTGTCCTCTTTGAGCTCAGTAAGCTTGTTTCGTATTTGGACTACAATAGATTTGACAGATGACCTGTACAAATTGAGAGAAGCCTTTTTCATCGTGCCCCAAAACTGTTTTTCATTTGTGTGAAGCCTTTTAGCAATAAAGCCATCCAACATGGTCATGGTTATTGCTATGACATCAATGAAGTTGCTGTAATTTTGCTTCTGAAGCCTAATAGATTATATAGGTTTACATGTATATACTGAGAGACAAAGGAAAGTATACAAATTCTATTTCTCAATATCTCTCTTAATTTTCATGATACCGACTCGAAATTTTGAACAAAATACTTTTATTTATAAAGCATTTACACAAGGCTGAAAGATGCAACCCCCCCCCCCCTGTGAATCAATCGATTATCCATACTCGTGCTACATGTCGGTTTTGCAAACTTTGCATGTGCGACATAGTGGAGTATCGGATATTAATGTTGATTATGATTTGTTTTCCCTATTCTTTACCACAACATATCACAATGTTGTTATTTCTATAACAATAAAACACAAGTAGTGGTGGCGGGGAGAAATTGATCAATGTGCCAGCTTTTTTAATTAAGTCCCATTTTTCTATGATGCAGCATTAAATGACAAAAACACGTGACAATATACACATAATCATGTGGAAAGGAACACTTTTCGTATTTATTTTCAAAATCTGCCAATATATTTCTAAGGAATTATGTCAAAGAACGTTTTTACATCAAGTCCTCTTTTGCCATGACGCAGCATCAAATGGTAAAAATATCAACAGAATGTACATGATCAGGTATCTAGGAACATTTTGTGAAATTTTGATCCAAATCCGTTCATAAATGTAGAAGTTATATCAACTAGAACGTTTGCATTGAATTTGTGACATATTTAAGCAACCTGGAAATGGCCGAATTCTGGGAAAACACCGCCTCTCCCGAAATGTCAAGAAACGGATATCGATAACAGGAACATATGTGATTACAAAAATGCATGTTGGCACCCTGTATCATCAAAAGCACACGGGAGCCAATTTCGTTACATAGCGCCTAATCCGAGTCTTCTCTGATATAAATACGCTCTTTGATATTTTGATTTTTCGCTATTTACATCAGAGAGCGTTGCTCCTTGAAAAAATCAAGAAGTTCGCAACAAATTGTTGCGCATCGTTCACCGTCCGATCTTAAACGCTATCGTTAAAACCCCTGGTGATATCGATAAATGAACCATTTATTGTTATGGCTGCTGAAAAAATTACGACCAAAAAGTATTTCTAAAAGGTTAATAGGCAATGTTTTGCAACAACCCTCACCTGAGCAGCCTTTGTTTACCTTGACCTTCCATTCAAAACCAAAGGTTATACTCATCCAGCAGGCCGATTTGAAATGAAATTTTTGGTCAGGTATGACAAAAATGATTTATTGATTTATACCCTACAGTGTTTTACCGAGTGATTCGATATGATACACAAAAACAAAGCTTCAAGTTACTTGTAACGTTACCGAACTTTCCGCTGTTTTCAAAGAGCAACGCTCTCTGATGTAAATAGCGAAAAATCAAAATATCAAAGAGCGTATTTACATCAGAGAAGACTCGGATTACATAGCGCCCTACTCTACTGGGAAGTGTGTATGAAGAAATGCTAAAAAAGCTGGAAGTAGCTCTACGCTTCATAAAGTAGTTTTCGAGTCATCCAAATGAACAACAGTCAACCATTGCAACTTGTGGAACTTGCAGGTTGTAATCATTATAAAAAGAGAGAAAACTGGAGATATTTCATTATCATTGTCGGTCCATTGTTGACATTAATCACAGACGAACGTTTTGAATTGTTGTTCTATTCTATTCATACGGACGAAGTCCGGGGCCGAAGGCCCCGGCGAAGGCCGACTATATGTTACGCATAAAATTAAAAAAAAATAGAATCATTGAAATCAACAGATTCAATCATTCAAATCATACCGTTCAACGAAAAATACGCCATCTTTGTTTATTTTTTATGGAGCATTCGGAACGCCTCGGACAGTCGACTGTGAGGGTCTTTTATCTACTTCCGTTTGCCTTTTGCCGGTCCCGAATTCAGAGGTTTGATAACCAGTCTAACTACGTCACGCGCACTGACTGACATAGTAACACGATTTCCTATGACGGCCATCTTGTTTCGTCTGCACTCAAAAATGCAGCGGCGACCACTGTTATCAGTCTTGAATGCAACTCAGGGTAAGTGAACTTCCTATCCTATGCAGTTAAATATGTTTTAAATACTATTTCAACAACATAGAAAAGGATTAAGTAGAATTTGACTTTCGTCCCAAATAAATATCGACCCAGCAAAAATATCATTCAACTTTCCAAACAGCTGAGTTTAAATCTAGACTCATGGACTGTTCCCATTTGAACTTTGTTGGAGGTGAGAAAAGAAAATCAATGTCAACAGGATGTAGAACTCGTAAATGGCATGGAAATAGATCTATTGCTGAGTGCTGACCACCGGGATTTTCTTATTTTCGTTTAATTTTTTCCGATACTATTTCTGAAAAGGAGGTCAAAAAATCGTATCTTGGTGGGGTTAAATTATCACTAAATGATTGATTTTATTTTAGATGTAGGCATAATTTGTGTTTTGAAAATAAGAATAAAACGTTTTGAGAAAAGAAGAAATAATTTTGGATGTGAGCTTATTAAATATTCATAAGAATAAAACGTTCTGTGAAAAGAAGAAATTTATAGATCTATTTTTGTATAATTCCGCAGCTTTGTCACAATGTTGTCACAATGTTGTTCTTATACAAAAAAAATAACTCATTATCACTCATAGCAGTGCTTTTTGTCAGTATGTGTATCAACCCATTCCCAAATGGCAAAACATCTTGGTGGTCCAATCTGAATCTGAAAGATGCTGGATGCAGACAATAAAATGGAGGTTTATAGGAATAAGTGTGATATGAGAAATGTGAAAAGGCTGTATATATACATGTAGCATTTTCTTATTTTGATTCAATGTTGCAAGCCTTTTCTTCATTGACTGTCAAAACCAGGGCCCCGTATTACTAAACATCTTACGATCAAGTTTTTGTGTAAACTGTATAACAAGATATCTGATTGCACGAGAAATCCGACTGAGCCAATCAGGGCTGTTGTTACAAGTAATTATGCAAAAATCAAACGTACGATCGTTAGTAATACGGGCCCCAGATCTGTATTGGAAAGGGTAGATTTTTTATCTAGATAATATTATGAATTTATATTATGAATGATATGATTACATTATCTTTTCAGAAATGCAGAAAACAAACCAAGGTGAATGACCCGACTTAAATTCTGGTGTACATTAACAATGGTCATTGGTGCATAACTTTTGGGATAGAAAGTCAGGTGAGGCTAGGCATTTGCAACAATTTGGCTTCTTCTGCATCATGTTAAATTAAAAAAACAGTTTTAAATTGAAAATGTTCAGAATTTCTAGATAACAAAACAAGAGGAAAATAAAATTCTGATTATTAAAAGGGAGAAGCTCTCTTTTTTCCTCCAATGTAAGTTTTAGCTCTACACACAAATTGCCTGTGTCATCCTAGAATTTTGATGGCTGAGCCCTGATAGCTCAATCAGTAATGTTGGCGTCTGTCAATCTAGGGGCCGTGAGTTCAAACCCCGGCTCAGTCTGTATTCACTCTGACATTTGACAAAGTCATTTGTCCCTCACCAATTACGGATGTGAATCATCTATGTAAGAGAGCAGCTGGAGGCTCTGTTTGGATATTGTGGTTGTATTAGTGAGAGAAATACCAGGAATCCATGGTTATATGCTCCATCTGCCACAATATGACCATTACAGCAATTTAAAATGGTGTTAAACCCCAATAAATCTAATCTAAAATCTCAGCACCATGACCAACAGTGTCATATGAACATCATATGATATACATTGTACAGTATCTTTTTTATTTAACCCTTTCTTAACCCTTTACCAGATGGCAAATTTTTATATTGGCCCTAATTCAAAGATGTTGCAGATAACAATTTCAAGTGAATGAAATTGTATCTTTTGGTAAAAAAAAACATTATGGAAAATGAAGAAATTGCTTGTAACCAGCAATTTCTTTTTTTCCTCAGTGTTTTCCAAAGCTGCTATTGTGTAGGGTGTCAAAAGGTATCATTGTGTGATTGATAATGGGTTAAACAAGACCTGAAGTTGACGTCCCTGGTAGAAAAAAGTTTGTAAGAACATTGAGAAAAAAGAAGGAATTGCTTATCTGCATTATTTCCTTTTTTCTCAGTATTTTGTTCTTAAATTTGGTTGTTTGGGAAAGAGTTAAAACCATTTTCAAAAATGTTCAAGTCACCTAGGGCTCAGGGCAAAGTAGGAAAAGGATTTTTGTAGTTCCCTTTTTAACATGGATAATCAATTAATGTTTCCAAAAGCAGCAGGAGGATGCTGTATATACTTTCATTTGTTACTTTTGTATCATTGCAGGTTGATCAATGAGGTGTACAGATGAATGAAGATTATGAGCACAATGATGATTGCCAACTCAATGACTGGTGTTTAAAAAGATGTTCAAACTTTGGCTAATTGACTTGATTGTGCTATTTGTGGATTATTTTAGGCCCATACAGTATTGTTTACAATATTCAAGTATAGACATTCAAGTAAAATGATTGGGAAAACAGTTTGGTAAATGAAGAAATTGCTTGTTACTTTTTTTCATTTTCCTCAATGTTTTCTACCCTAAGAGTTGTACATGTAAATTAAAAAATTCATAACATTGAATATTTTGTCTGCAACTTCTTTCAATTTGGAAAAGCTTAGAATCTTATAGTTCGGTTATGGGTTAAGTAAGATATTGTGCAGACACCCAAAAACATAATGTAACAATAACATTGTATGTTTACATTGTTATCATAATAGATGGCGTCCCTCATAGAAAAGTCCCTCATAGAAAAGGCGTGGGAAAACATTGAGGCAAAAGAAAACAAGGTGTCAAACTGTCACAAGATACGCCCGTAACACTGCTTTATGTCAACAGGGGGAGCGGGTTGGTAAAAGTTTCATGGTCCTAGCTATTATACTTTTCGAGATATGCCCTGGACGATTCAAGTATGAAAACAACAAAGGGCAATAACTCAAAATATAGGCTAGGTAGAGTTAAAATTCTTGTGCACTGCACTCCTCCTTAATGAGATCTATACACCCATGAAGTTTCATGATCCTAGCTATAATACTTTTAGAGATATACTCCGGACAAGATTCAAGTATGAACAAGAGCTGTCACTGTAAGATGACAATGCCCCCGACACCGCTTTGATCGTCATAAGGTCAAGGTCATCCAGGGGTCAAGGTCACCAAAGTATGTGCCTACAGAAAGGTAATGTACCAAGGAATGTTGTGGTAAAGTATGAAGCGAATATGTTAAGTAATAAGGAAGTTATGGCCAATGTTAAAGTTTTTGGACGGAATGATGGACAGACGGACGGACATCCGGACGGACGGACGGACATCCGGACGGACGGACGGACAAGTCAAATTTATGATGCCTCCCTATCGGGGGCATAAAAACAACAAAGGGCAATAACTCAAAAAATAAGCCAGGTAGAGTTATGGTTCTTGTGCACTGCACTCCCCCTTGGTGAGATCTATACACCCATGAAGTTTCATGATCCTAGCTATTATACTTTTAGAGATATACTCCGGACAAGATTCAAGTATGAAAAACAACAAAGGGCAATAACTCAAAAAATAAGCCAGGTAGAGTTATGGTTCTTGTGCACTGCACTCCCCCTTGGTGAGATCTATACACCCATGAAGTTTCATGATCCTAGCTATTATACTTTTAGAGATATACTCCGGACAAGATTCAACTATGAAAAACAACAAAGGGCAATAACTCAAAAAATAAGTCAGGTAGAGTTATGGTTCTTGTGCACTGCACTCCCCCTTAGTGCGATCTATACACCCATGAAGTTTCATGATCCTAGCTATTATACTTTTAGAGATATACTCCAGACAAGATTCAAGTATGAAAAACAACAAAGGGCAATAACTCAAAAAATAAGTTAGGTAGAGTTATGGTTCTTGTGCACTGCACTCCCCCTTGGTGAGATCTATACACCCATGAAGTTTCATGATCCTAGCTATTATACTTTTAGAGATATACTCCGGACAAGATTCAAGTATGAAAAACAACAAAGGGCAATAATTCAAAAAAATAAGCCAGGTAGAGTTATGGTTCTTGTACACTGCACTCCCCCTTGGTGAGATCTATACACCCATGAAGTTTCATGATCCTAGCTATTATGCTTTTAGAGATATACTCCGGACAAGATTCAAGTATGAAAAACAACAAAGGGCAATAACTCAAAAAATAAGCCAGGTAGAGTTATGGTTCTTATGCACTGCACTCCCCCTTTGTGAGATCTATACACCCATGAAGTTTCATGATCCTAGCTATTATACTTTTAGAGATATACTCCGGACAAGATTCAAGTTTGAAAAACAACAAAGGGCAATAACTCAAAAAATAGGCCAGGTAGAGTTATGGTTCTTGTGCACTGCACTCCGTAATGATGAGAAGAATATAACTGCCAAGTTTAAAGTCAATCGGACTTAAGGTGACAGAGTTATGCTCCGGACAAAGAAGTGGAAGCCGCCGGACGCCCGGACGCCGGACATCACGGGTGATCCCATAATATGTCCCGTCTTCGACGGGCGTATAAAAATGCTTATAATCAGCATTTTCTCCTTTTGCCTCAATATCTTCAAAGCTATAATACACGCACACATTCCATATGGATTTAAACCAATTTGTCTTCTGCAACAGCTTTTAAATCTGAAAAGTCTGAATTTTGTCGACAGCTTTTAAATTCGAAAAGTCTAAATTTTGTCGTTTGGGAAAGGGTTAAAATGCTTAAAGTTACCAGCTAAAATGGCATTCTTGTTTATGAAAATTAAAATGAATTTTTGAATATTTATTTGATTTGTTCTTCTTATACTATCAGTTGACATGTGTTTGGTAAACACATTAACCACCTCCCAAACAAAACCTGGTTTTGATTTCCCTGATAGAAATTGCTAAGGAAAATATTAAGACAAAAGAAGAAATTGCTGATAACCACAATTTTTTTCTTTTTGACTCAATATTTATTATTCTATAGTGTTCAAGAATCCTGTTTTTATGAACATTTGTTTGACACCTGCCACCTATTTCCAATTGGACCACCAGTAAAATTTTAGTTTGGGGAAGGGTTCAATCAAAATTATTTAAATTGGTAAAACTCAGTCAGTGTGGAGATTTGAGTTTTAGGACCGTCCACAGTCTTTTATCTGTCCTCTTATTCCAAGCTGTATTCCAGTCCGTGAGTAAATGTTCCCTCCAAAGTCTAGCATCATCCAAAGTACATATAAATTTACATTGTTAATAATTTTCCAGATTTGGTTTCAAACAACGTCCATTAAAGAATTTGAAAGGGCATGTGAAGACGTTATAACAAAAGAAGAAAATGCCGATAAAAATTTTCCTTTGCTTCAATATTTTCTTTGTTACATTTCAACCTTTTCCCAAACAAGACCTGGTTTTGACGCCTCCAATAAAAAAGGCTTGGGAAAATATTGAAACAAAAGAAGAAACTGCTGATAACCAGCAGTTTCTCCTTTGGTCTCAATATTTTCTATGTCATATTTTACACAAATTTTATCTTTGATATCTTCTATTTTGTCATTTGTGGCAGTTTTTGAAAAGGATCACCCCAAAATCTTGCTGTTTGGGAAAGGGTTAAACAAATCCTATTTTCATTAAATTGCGTTTTGTCGTCTGCAATCAAATTGGAACAGTAAATATTTTTTGAAAGAGTGAAAGATGTTACAGGTCATACTGCTAGGCAGCTTCAATTATTGTCCATGGAAGGCAATGCTGAAAATCATTGAGGTGAAAAGCGAAATGATAGTGTAGGTCTACTTCTCCATGCCTCTTTACTCCCCGAAAACATTTGAGCCAGGATCTGAAAAAACGTTCCTTAAGGCTTTTGAGCCCAACATAGATCCAGATCAGCCTGTACATACGCAGAGTCTGATCAGGATCCATTTTGTTCTCCAATAGCTTCTTCATGACTTGTAGTAACTTAAAGAGAGCAGCATTGAAGCAAATTTGACTCCATTTGACAACATGCCGATCTTGAAACTCAATTTTGAAAAATGCTATGAAGGACGTTTTTCCAGATCCCCGCTCTTTTAATTTCTATATTTCATTTTTGCGTATAGTCGCTGCGATGTGAACTTTCGAAAATCATAGACATGGTGGGAGAAAATGTTGAAATCAGCAGGATTGTTACCTACCATCTGCCCGCCTGTTAGTTAACCCAGTGTTCAATCCTTTCCAAAACGACCAAAAGTTTAGACCAGATTTTCATTTGAACTACACAACCGGTGTTGATAAAGAATTACAGTACTTTGTGTCAATATTGCACAAAACATTAGGCAAAATGATGAAATGCTGGAAAACATGTTCTTGTTTTGTTTCAATTTTTTCCTACGCAATTTGGAACGCCCCTAAAGCTAAGTCTTGTTTGGATAAACTACATGGTCCTTATTTGAAAAGACGCAAAACATTCATTTTAGACCAGTCAAAGTTTTGGATCTACCTAATAGGAATGTGACTAAATTAGATAGATCTCGTTTTCTGGAAAAGGTTTCGGCGAGAAAAGAGATACAGATTTCTGTTTGCTTCGTCCGTATTTAGGCCATGCCTATTTTCATATTAGTCTGAAAGTAGTTCTACGACTTGCATCCAAGGTATGATTCGACAGAATTGTCCATGGTGTTCAAAATGAGTTGAGTGTGCGAGCGGCACCTCGTAATGTTGTTATCTTCCACTTTGACGCCTTCGCGAAAACCCATTACATTAGTGTTTAATCGACTTTGAAGTGATAGAAGATGGGATGAAATAAATTGAAAGGAAGCATTAAATTACCAACATTTGATAAATTACCTGAATTGAGTGGTCCTTGCAGCGATTGACTTGTTTTTAGCTTCTTTTTATCCCGAAAATGTAGTCTGTTTTTGACAGACGGTGCTAGGGCTGAAGGCATTTTCTCATAAAGTTTACTTTTTTTAAAAACACGAACCCCCCCTCTTTTTTTTTGAACGTAGACAAGGTTTCGACTGACTATGGAAAGTCTCCCAGATTTTCAAAATATTCTTTAAACATTAAGATCTTCTTTCCCCGCCCCGAAGGAAAGGGATCTGAATAATTTGCCTTTTCTTAATTGCATTTTCATGCAGAAATTCAGTCATCATTTTTGTACAATTTAGAAGGAAATTGAGGTTTGGGGAAACATTGAGACAAAAGAATAAATTCATTAGATCAATCAGCAATTCCCCCTTTTGTCTCAATATTGTCTGTGCTTTATTGTAGGCCTACACAAATCCTGCCTAAAGTTATCTAAATCGATTTTACGTTTTCGGCAGCTTTGTGATTGGAAAAGTCCAAATACTTGTAATTTAGAAAGGATTAAAAACATGAAAAACACCCACAATGAGCAGGCCCGTAAGAACAGGAGGCGGGGGCTTAGCCCCCTAATGTTGGCCAAAAAAGACAAATGTTCTGTATTTTGCACTGAAAATAAAGGGAAAATCCAATTTAGCCCCCCCCCACCATATTCAGACACATGGGTTTTTAGCCCACCCAATATGAAATTGCTTCCTACGGGCCTGATGAGCCATGAATGACCATACGTAGTCATTCGCTGCTCCTGGCCAGTGGGGCATGTATTATCAACGATCGTACGATTATTTTTTGTGCAATTACTTGTAACAACAATCCTGATTGGCCCTATCTGATTTCTCGTGCATTCAGATGTTTTGTTACACAATTTCCAAGGAGATGCCAGAGAGACTTAGAAGACCCGCCCCATCAGCAGGGCAATATCCATATCCCGTACGTGTACACCCCGACCCCATCCCCCATCATTGCCTCACGCCCACCCACGCTGATCTTAACCCTTTACTGCACAGTGACGCCTTTTGACTCCCTCACAAGAAAAGGCTTGGGAAAACATTGTGGAAAATGAAGAAATTGCTTGTGACAAGCAATTTCTTCATTTTTCACAATGTTTCCTTACCCAAAATGTAAAGATTTTTGAAATTTCACCAACTTCAAATTGTCGTCTGCAACACCTTTCAAATTGGAATAATCCAAAATTTTGTCGTCTGGTAATGGGTTAACTCATTATAGCTCACGATAATTTACTCTCTTAAGAACAGAGCACATTCTCTCTTCATTCCATTATGATAGAATGTCATATTTGATGTTTAATCAATAGACATCGGCTTTGGAGATAAACGATAATTGAACTGACAGAGCAGTCCTAGCCAATAGGCTGGGATGTTCTGCCAGGTCATTTCTCGTGAAGTATACCAGACGACAAATATTTGGGGTGGTCGACATTTTAAGATGATGCAGGCGACAATCTTAAATGCACAAAGTCTTACTTATTTTCGTGTTTTGGAATAGATAACATTGTGGGAAACGACGAAATTGCTTGTCACAAGCAATTTCGTCATTTTCCACAATATTTTCAAAATCCTGTTGTTGGATGTCAAAGGCGTCTTTAATTGGGAATTCGTTAAAGGGTAGCGGGAAAAGGAGCACCACTAGAGGGACTCGCTTCTATAAACACCAACCCATAAACCTTCTATATTACATAGTGTACGTACAAACAAAAGGAGGTGTTTTAACCCTTTCCCAAACAAGACCTGGTTTTGACGTCCCTAATAGAAAACACTTTGGAAAACATTGCAACAAAAGAAGAAACTGCTGCATGATAACCAGTAGTTTCTCATTTTGTCTCAATATTTTCTGTGCTATATTGTACACCGAGCCTTTCTTTATTGACTTCAAAGTTGTCGTCTGCAACACCTTTCAAATCCGAGCAGTCCATATTTAGGCCGTTTGGGAAAGGGTTAAATGATGATATAAACACCCGGTATTTATAATCATTCCTCTTGTATCGCCAATTTTCCAACTACCCCCTAAAGGCATACGTTTTGCACAGGGGCATACACTTTATCTTCAGCCAGCTACCCTTTGACAAACATGTAGGAAATCAGACATATCGTTCTTGGGAAGTCAAAACCCCGTAATTACAGCTTGCAAAAGCTGCAGTTACGATGTTTTGACATCCCATCGGCGATATGCAACTGTGATCAGATCAAAACATTAACTGCGTGGAAAAGACACTAAAGATCTGCAGACCAGGTTCACAAACACCAAAATTTTGGGTTGTCTAATTTCAAAGCTGCTACAAACGACAAAATCTTTGTGAGATAAAGGAAAGATTTGTATACAATATGGCACAGAAAATATTGAGACAAAAGGAGAAAATGCTGGTTATCAGCATTTTCCTCTTTTGTTTCAATATTTTCCCAAGCTTTTTTTAAATTTTTGGGAAAGGGTTAGACTACATGTCCAGAGTAGCCCCGTACCTAGGGGAGGCCTAGAAGACCGGGCCATTGAACATGTTTTTATCAATTGTGGTCTTTCTGAAAACATGTGAAAAACAAACCCCGGCCTTAATGCCACAAAAATCGTGCCAAATTTACAAATCGAGGGAGACCCCGAACCCCGCTAATTATGCGGCATAATGTCATTACCAGGTGACAAAAATTCGGACTTTTCCAAGCGCAATCACCGTTTTGGGACTCTCTTGGTAGGAAACATCGTTGGACATAAAAAGATTGTTTGAGAAGCAATTTCTTCCTAGTCCACATTGTTTTCAGAAATTTTGTCCCTTTAAAAGACGCCAAGAAGCGTCAAGGGGACTCGACAGAACACTTTGGGCTTCAACATTACAAAATTCCTGGTGTAGACATGTTACTGACATGTGTACAACATGTTCATACTCTGCATATAGCGCAATATTCTCAAAGACTTGTATTATAGTATACGTATATCAAATGTATACAAGAAAATATTACCGAATTATTATTTCAACAAAGCCCATGCGTATAATTTGTGATAATAAAAGCTAAAACTGAGCCATGTCAAATCAAATCTGTTATACGCCCCATGCAGAGCACCAGGCAAGACTAGCGGCTGCGTGATCAAGACGTCACACTGGTGGTGAACTAAAACAATTTTCGCTACAACAAGGTATAGATATTTTGCGTTTAAATGTGAGTTTATAGATTTTTTTTCTAATGACAATGAACTTGTTCTAAAAACAGACCGGGTTTACCGTTTTGTATTGACAATCTGTCGGTGTTGTTATAAAATCTCGTAACTACGGCTCCGATAAAGCCGTAGTTACGATATTTCATTAAAACACCGACGGAATACATTGTTCGCGAAAAAACGTCCCTCGCTTTCGCCGAGTACCCCACCAGTGAGTTTGAAAAGCTGAATTTGTTTCATTTTGGGTTTACGCAGTTTTCAACTGATATGGTCATATCGCGACGGATGGAGCACCTAACCATAGATTCCTGTCATTTCTCAAACCAGTACTACCACATCATCCTAACCGAGCCTTCATCTGCTCTCTTACATAAAAGATTCAAACGAATAATTGAGAGACAATTGTCAATTGTCAGAATGGATGCTGGCCAAGTCGTGGTTCGGTTGAGTTTATTGGGGTTTTATGCCGTTTTCAACTGCCAGGGTCATATCGCGGCGGCTGGAGCACCTACCAATGGATTCCTGTTGTTTCTCAAACCAGTACGACTACCACAACACCCTTACAGAAAATCCAGCTGCTCGCCCACTTAGGTTAACGATTTCGAACCCATTGGTGGGTGAGAATTTTGTCAGAAAGGGTATTTGCCGCGGCGGGGTTTCGAACCCGAGACCTCTCGAATGAGAGGCAGATGCGCTACCAACTGCGCTAAGGCCGCAGCCAAAGTCGTGGTTCGAACTCACGACCCTCGGATTGACAGACTCCGATGTTACTGACTGAGCTATCCGGGCTCGACCAAGAAGATTGGGCAGCTGGTAGTACCATTACTAGTCCACAGAAGAGACGTCAGCACCACAGACTCTCATTCGATTATCATCGCTTTTCAACGAAAACCCTGCAACTGCAGCTTGAATCAAGCTGCAGTTACGAGGTTTTTGTTGAAAAGCGACAATATATTGATATTGCAAAATGAATTTCTTTTAAAGTGACATTTCACAATTATTTTTACATAAAATTTACTTTTACTCTATCTCAAAGAGCATGTTTTCTTATGAAAATTCGGTAAACTTCAAGCCAAAATATTGAACCGTTTATGAGAAATATATATTTCTGTGCAAAAATTAAACAAATTGTTGTGGACAACAGTTCAGATTTATATAGAATTTGTCATTTCTGTCTCAACTTTAAAGGCGTATTTTTCGCTAATACATAACAACTTCAAAAAACTGATAGCATTTCTACGCATTAGAATAAACAATCTTTGCATCAAGACAAACTTGTAAAAAATGAAATAAATGTGAAATGTCACTTTAAATGACTAATCTAAATTCAGAGGCGACAATTTCAATAATATTGATCTTTTTGGGCGAACATATCGCGCAAAATAAAACAAGAATTGTCCGCGGACAACGAAGCTCGCCTATACGAGAGCTTGTCTTAACAAGAGCAACGATTGGCGTGGCATTATACGCCGGAAGCTCAGAAATAAATGGGTGATGATTTAAACTTTTTATTGATCCTAAGGATGTATTTTCTAGCAAACACTATAGTATATTGTATTTATTATGATGGTAGTGTTTGTTTTGTTTTGTTTTCCTATTTGTCTTTGGGAATGCGCTCTGCACATCCTAGCTATGAGATCTATACACCTGTGAAGTTTCAAGACCATAGGCCTTATAGTTTCAAAGTTATGGACCGGACACGAATTTGCGAACTGAATCAAACAAAATCAAACAAAGGGCAATAACTCAAAAATTACAAATGGTAGAGTTGTGGTTCTTGCGCTCTGCACATCCTAGCTATGAGATCTATACACCTGTGAAGTTTCAAGACCATAGGCATTATAGTTTCAAAGTTATGGACCGGACACGAATTTGCGAACTGAATCAAACAAAGGGCAACAACTCAAAAATTACAAATGGTAGAGTTGTTGTTCTTGCGCTCTGCACACTCTAGCTATGAGATTTATACACCTGTGAAGTTTCAAGACTATAGGCCTTATAGTTTCAAAGTTATGGACCAGACACGAATTTGCTAACTGAATCAAACAAAGGACAATAACTAAAACAAGCAAATTCGTTGAATTGATATCCCCCGCCGAATATATTTTCATTGTCAATAAAGTAGCGCGGAAACGAATATAACTCTGTATGTATATGGCTTCAACAGAACGAATATCACTCTGTATGTATATGGCTTCAACAGAACGAATATCACTCTGTATGTATATGGCTAAAACAGTCAGGGGCAGTTACTCTAAATTCGACGGTCGAACCGGGTAACCCCGACGATATGCGCATGTCCTCATTGTAGTAAAGCTGTGTGCCAAGTTTCATTGAAATCCGGTGTATAATTTTCAAGAAATAGCGCGGAATCGAATATCACTGTATGTATATGGCTTAAACAGTCAGGGGCAGTAACTCTAAATTCGGCGGTCGAACCGGGTAACCCCGACGATATGCGTATCCCCTCATTGTAGTAAAGCTGTGTGCCAAGTTTCATTGAAATCCAGTCTATACTTTTCAAGAAATAGCGCGGAAACGAATATCACTCTGTATGTATATGGCTAAAACAGTCAGGGGCAGTAACTCTAAATTCGGCGGTCGAACCGGGTAATCCCGATGATATGCGCATGTCCACTTTGTAGTGAAGCTGTGAGCCAAGTTTCATTGAAATCCGATCTATAGTTTTCAAGAAATAGCGCGGAAACGAATATCACTCTGTATGTATATGGCTTAAACAGTCAGGGGCAGTAACTCTAAATTTGGCGGTCAAACCGGGTAACCCCGACGATATGCGCATGTCCACTTTGTAGTGAAGCTGTGTGCCAAGTTTCATCGAAATCCGGACTACAGTTTTCAAGAAATAGCGCGGAAACGAATATCACTCTGTATGTATATGGCTTAAACAATCAGGGGCAGTAACTCTGAATTCGACGGTCGAATCCGGTAACCCCGACGATATGCGAATGTCCTCATTGTAGTGAAGCTGTGAGCCAAGTTTCATTGAAATCCAGTCTATAGTTTTCAAGAAATAGCGCGGAAACGAATATCACTCTTTATGTATATGGCTTAAACAGTCAGGGGCAGTAACTCTAAATTCGGCGGTTGAACCGGGTAACCCCGACGATATGCGCATGTCCACTTTGTAGTGAAGCTGTGTGCCAAGTTTCATCGAAATCCAGTCTACAGTTTTCAAGAAATAGCGCGGAAACGAATATCACTCTGTATGTATATGGCTTAAACAGTCAGGGGCAGTAACTCTAAATTCGACTGTCGAACCGGGTAACCCCGACGATATGCGCATGTCCGCATTGTAGTAAAGCTGTGTGCCAAGTTTCATTGAAATCCGGTTTATAGTTTTCAAGAAATAGCGCGGAAACGAATATCACTCTGTATGTATATGGCTAAAACAGTCAGGGGCAATAACTCTAAATTCGGCGGTTGAACCGAGTAACCCCGACGATATGCGCATGTCCACTTTGTAGTGAAGCTGTGTGCCAAGTTTCATCGAAATCCGGTCTATAGTTTCCAAGAAATAGCGCGGAAACGAATATCACTGTATGTATATGGCTAAAACAGTCAAGGGCAGTAACTCTAAATTCGGCGGTTGAACCGGGTAACCCAGACGATATGCTCATGTCCACTTTGTAGTGAAGCTGTGTGCCAAGTTTCATCGAAATCCAGTCTACAGTTTTCAAGAAATAGCGCGGAAACGAATATCACTCTGTATGTATATGGCTAAAACAGTCAGGGGCAGTAACTCTAAATTCGGCGGTCGAACCGAGTAACCCCGACGATATGCGCATGTCCACTTTGTAGTGAAGCTGTGTGCCAAGTTTCATCGAAATCCGGTCTATAGTTTCCAAGAAATAGCGCGGAAACGAATATCACTGTATGTATATGGCTAAAACACTCAAGGGCAGTAACTCTAAATTCGGCGGTCGAACCGAGTAACCCCGACGATATGCGCATGTCCACTTTGTAGTGAAGCTGTGTGCCAAGTTTCATCGAAATCCAGTCTACAGTTTTCAAGAAATAGCGCGGAAACGAATATCACTCTGTATGTATATGGCTTAAACAATCAGGGGCAGTAACTCTGAATTCAATGGTCGAACCAGGTAACCCCGACGATATGCGCATGTCCTCTTTGTAGTGAAGCTGTGTGCCAAGTTTCATCGAAATCCGGTCTATAGTTTCCAAGAAATAGCGCGGAAACGAATGTCGGACGGACGGACGGACGGACGGACGGACGGACGGACGGACGGAAGGACGGACGGACATGGCAAAAACAATATCCCCCCCGAAAAATTTTTTCGGCGGGGGATAAAAAAATATGATGGTAGTGTTTGTTTTGTTTTCCTATTTGTCTTTGGGAATGCGCTCTGCACATCCTAGCTATGAGATCTATAGTTTCAAAGTTATGGACCAGACACGACTTTGCTAACTGAATCAAACAAAGGGCAATAACTAAAAACTTACAAATGGTAGAGTTGTGGTTCTTGCGCTCTGCACACCCTAGCTAAGAGATCTATACACCTCGATGCCTTAGAAGAATAAGGTCGTAAGTAGTACTTACGACCTTCTAGATGCATACATTTTTGGAAAGAGCATTTCAAGCTCTAAATATGGTGTAAATTTTATTTAAACATTTGAAATAAAACAGTTTTTTGTCGTTTTCTCAAAACTATGTTTTTTCACTTGCACCCTTCTTCTAAGGCATCCTGTCCTGTGAAGTTTCAAGACCATAGGCCTTATAGTTAGAAAGTTATGGACCGGACACGAATTTGCTTGCGGATAGACAGACGGACGATGCATACGATAACATAATACGACTCTTCGGGCGTATAAAAAACCGGAGTCTAAGGTCAAAGGTCAAGGTCACTACTAGGTCAAAGGTCATGGTCCCAAATGGAAGGTCTTGGCAGGAGGTATCCATGTGTGAAATATCAAGGCTGTATCTGTAATAGCGCATGAGGTATAGGCCAGGTTAAAGTTTTTTTTTAAAGTAGGTCAAACTCCAAGGTCAAGGTCACAAGGTCATGGTTCCAAATGAAAGTTCTTGACAGGAAGTGTCCACGTGTGAAGTATCAAGGCTGTATATCTGATAGTGCCCGAGATACAGACCAGGTTAAAGTTTTTGAAGACGCGACGCGACAGGACGCCGACACTAGGGCTCTGACATTAGCTCCCCGGACATAAAGCCCCGGCTCGCTTAAAAATACCTGCTATTCATTTCCAACAATGATTTTCAAAGCCTTAAAAATTGGCATATCTTGTGGTGTGGCAAAATGCGCAATTGTTTAGAAAATTGTTAAGACTGGTATATTAAACCCCATTAGCAAATAGTGGCGTCTTTTGATGCCCTATGTACAAGATAAAGGCTTTGGAAAATATTGTGGAAAGTGAAGAAATTCACTGACATGCAATTTCTTCATGTCCCATAATGTTCTCTACACAAAACAACAACAAGATATGTCCACGGACAACGTAGCTCGGCTATACGAGAGCTTGTCACAAAAAAGGAGTTCAAGGTCAAAGGTCAAGGTCACTAGGTAAAAGGTCATGGTCTCAAGGTCAAGGTCATGACATGAGGTATCTATATGTGAAATATCAAGGCTGTATCTGTAATAGCGCATGAGATATATGCCAGGTTAAAGTTTTTTAAAAGTAGGTCAAACTCCAAGGTCAAGATCACTAGGTCAAAGGTCATGGTCCCAAAATGAAAGGTCTTGGCAGGAGGTATCCATATGTGAAGTATCAAGGCTGTATCTCTAATAGTGCCTGAGATAAAGACCAGGTTAAAGTTTTTGAAGACGCGACGCTGACGCCGACGCCGACACTAGGGCTGTGACATTAGCTCCCCGGACATAAAGTCCCGGCTCGCTAAAAATGTACATTTCAATGCACTTGATATTGTTGTCTGCAACACGTCTTTGAATTTGATCAAGTGTAACATTGTGCTGTCAGGTAATGGGTAAAAATCGTGTTATTTGTATATTTTACGGCGATAATTGAACATAGAGTCGTGAGCCGCGACGAAAGGTTACGATATATTCCAATACATGTAAATAGGGAGGAGTGCCTATTTTCCACTGAATAAAAGCGAACAATGACAGGTATTGCGTGCTGTCCGCGATACCGTGTGAGCTGTATCCAGATAGTACTTCTCCGATTTATTACAGGGAGACGGGTTCGAGTCACATATTTTTTTTAATTCGAAATCCCTCTTCCCCCGTCAATTTAGACTCGCTGATCTTTGATCATTCACAGGCTGTTGTCTATCTATAAGAGACTGACCTATCCTGATTTGTGGCTCTAATTCCATATCTGAAACAACATAATTCTGTACTGGTCCAAATTCAAAACTGCTGCAGATGACAAAAAAGAGGATATTAATGAAGAAATTATTTGTGTATAATTATTCCTATAACACAGTAAAAAGTATTTTCTTCTATCTCAATGTGACAAGCCAAGCCTGACCCGAGTACTTTAGGAGAAGAAGGGAGAAGATCTTTTGTAATTGTGGACGTACGGACGGACAGACAGACATCAAGCAGACGGACACTGGACATTTATTGATCACAATACCTCAACTCGAGCTCCACGTGCTCAGATGAACTAAAATGTGGCCTTCAGGCCCGTAGGAAGCAATTTCATATTGGGGGGCTAAAGGCCTTGTCCTGAGTATTGGGGGGGGGGGGGGGGGTAATTTGGATTTTTTCCAAAATTTTCAGTGTAAAATTAAGAAAATTCTGCATTTTTGGCCAACTTTTTTTTTGGGGGGGGGGGGCTTAGCCCCCTCCTGTTCCTACGGGCCTGGCCTTTATAGTGCATACAAGCTTTTTTTCTTAGATTTTACCCTGTGACCTTGTAATTGACACCAGTTGACCCAGTTTTGAAAAATCGACCGAGATTTTATCAAGACAATCATTCTGACAAAATTTCATGTTGACTTAGCAAACAATGTGATCTCCAGAGTCACTGATAGTGATCTCGGCCAAAGCGAGGGACGTTTTTCGCTACGACAAGGTATAGATATTTTGCGATTAAATGTGAGTTTAACGATCTGATTGGATCACGGTGGGGATTGTGCATGCTGGGATGGGTAAATCTACGGACAAATTTGCCTCGCTTCAGGTAAGACATTTTGCAATAACTTACTTATTTCTGCGTCAATTAAACTAGACAGTCCTGGCGGCCTGGAAGCGCCCCACAGGCCTGATTGTTTGTCTTGTTGAAAGCAAATTCAAAGGTTCAGGCTGCCCAAACAAGCAAATGCATGACCAAGCTGAAAATTACAAGCAAGTAAGATTGTATGGTCAGTAAGATTTCCGTGAAAGTTCTGTATTGATTAGTTAATACTAATGGTTGTAAAAGTGAAAATAAAGCCGAAAATGGCAAGTTTGTCAATAACAAGGGCACATAACTCATATAAAATTCAGATCAAGCTGAAAATTACACCAAGGCAAGATCTTATAGTCACAAACATTCTGTACAAATTATGTCTTGATTGGTCAATATTGGTAGTTGCTATAATGAAAACAAAGTCAAAATAGAGTCAAAAATTGCAATTTTGTCAATTTCATGGGCACATAACTCATGATGTAAAATTCAGATTATTTGAAAATTGTTCCAAGGCATAATCTTATGCTCGTCAAAATTCTGTACAAGTATTGTCTTGATTGGTCAATATTTGTAGTTGCTAGAGTGAAAACAAATTCAAAATAGAGTCGAAAATGGCAAGTTTGTCAATTTCAAGGGCACATAACTCATGATGAAAAATTCAGATCAAGCTGAAAATTATACCAAGGCAAGATCTTATGGTCATCAACATTCTGTACAAGTATTGTCGTGATTGGTCAATATCTGAAGTTGCTAGAGTGAAAACAATTTCAAAATAGAGTGGAAAATGGCAATTTTGTCAACTTCAAGGGCACATAACTCATGATGTAAAATTCAGATCAAACCAAAAATTTTACAAAGGTAAGATCTTATAGTCATCAAGATTCTGTTGTAGTTCTGTCTTGACTGGTCTATATTTGTAGTTGCTAGTGTGAAAACAAAGTCAAAATAGAGTCAAAAATGGTAATTTTGTCAATTTCAAGGGCACATAACTCATGATGTAAAATTCAGATCAAGCTAAAAATTTTACAAAGGCAAGATCTTATAGTCAACAAGATTCTATTGTAGTTTTGTCTTGATTGGTTAATATTTGTGGATTTTAGAGTAAAATTAAAGTCAAAACCAGTTTTTTTACATTCAATGGCAGATAACTCAGGTTATTCTGATTCAATCCAAATTCTTTGAAGGAATCTGAGAGAGGGTCACCCAAGGATCATTCTTGTGAAGTCTGATTGAAATCCATCTGGCAGTTTCTGAGAAGATTTTTAAAGAAAAAGCTTACGGACGGACGGAAGCACGCACGCACTGACGCGCGGACGCACGACGGACACACCGCCATGACAATAGCCCGCTGGCCTGTCGGCCAGTGGAGCTAAAAACGGTTTGTTGCATGTACCCCGCTTTACTGAGCTCTTTCCTCTGATGTATGCTTTACACGAAACCTTTTTGTACTTTTTGCGAAAAGTGATCCCAACCGACCAGAAAAACTACAAAAAATCTGGTCGTTCTTCAGGTCAGTTGGGATCAATTTTTGGGAAAAATATGGGGAGTTTTCAAATAAGTAATACACTTGAGAACAAGCATTCTGAAGTATTGCAAAACAATACCAAGTCCCCTACCGGCTTTATATACTGAGCAAAAATGAAAACTTTACACCTACATTGCTTGTCATATTTCTTCTAAATACAACAAGTAAATAAATCAAATGAATGTGCTTCGCATTGTTCATTGACTCGGTTGTGTCAAACACTAAACGTTTTGTTGATCTTAATTACAGGGATGAAAAACGGACCCTTTAAGTGTGACAGGGGTCCGTTTTTTCAGGTGTACAATTTTAACGGAAATTTTACAAATTTAAACTCTCAGAAATCCGAGCAGAAGAATGCAAACCATGCCAGACTGCACGAATTGGTAGTCTGACAACTTACCAGTCAGGAAATGTAAAGAAGCTTGCTTAACACTGTTTAAGCTTTTAAAGAAATGATGTTTGAAAAGCAGAATTTTCATTTTGTTGCAAAGCTTGAAAATTTTATAATGCAATCTACATAGGAAATTGAAATCGCTATTGCATGGACATCTGGGATCAATCCTAGTCGAAAAAAGGGTCTAATAATCCCCTGTAAGGCCTGCATGATATTTACACAAAAACAATTGAAAAGCGTGATAAATTTGTGAATATCAAACATTTTAAATTCCCTATTTGTTTATGTAAAAGGGAGATAATTCAACATTGACAGATTAGACCTTTATTTTAGAGCTTGCTACAAGTGATAAGAAAGATTTTTTGTGTTTTTTTGGCAACCCGGACATGACAAATTCCGAAAAAATAGTGAATCGTTTCCTGCGCATGCGCATATGTGACGTTAGATGTAACTAGCTCTAAACGCATTAAGGGCCGTAACTCTGACATTAAAGGAGACAAGGCAATGAAATTTCAACAAAACGATTGCTGAAAGCCTGGGAAATAACGTTAAACTATATTTCAGGCTTTTAGTTCGATACTTTTCCAGAAACAAGAAATCTTGAAGTGTAAAGTTTTCATTTTTGTTCAGTATATATGTGTAAAGAAAAAGAAGCCCAAAAATTTTCAAAGTCCAGCATCCGTATCTTCCTAAAAAATCACTGGACCGGAACAAACTCAACCTTGTTATGTAACTTATCAATGCGGGTCTACATACCAAAAATCTGCTCAATAGCTGCAAGCATTAAGAAAAAAAGTCTGGAAAACTAATTTCTCAGAAATTTTTTTAGTCCAGCATCAAAATTTTCCCCAAAAATCGTTGGACCGGAACGAAACTCAAACTTGTTCTGTATCCCATCAATATGTGTTCATATATCGAAAATCAGCTCAATACCTGCAAGCATTTGGAAAAAAGTCTGTAAAACTGTAATTTCCCAGTAATTTTCTAAGTCCAGCATCCATATCTTCCTCAACAAGAGCCGTCAGAGACGGATTATGCTCCCCGAATAAGTGTTTGTCACAAACTAAAAGCTATCATACATGAAGCCCCCTTTTCCCATGACAGCATTTTTGTACACACATTATTTATAGAATATGGTCTAGAACATCCAATTTACAACAAAAGTACAAAATTTCATTAAATTCTGCCCATTAGATGAAGAGAAATTAGAGGAAAACTAAGTTTTACATTAAGGCCCCTTTTTCCATGACGCAGCCTCAAATTCAGAAACGGAGAAAAAGGTCCCTAGGTATTATCCCAGGGAGTTCACATGTGAAGTTTCATTGAATTTGGGCCAAGGGTTGCTGAGATCTGGCTGTGGACGGACGGACGGACGGACACACGGACGGACGGACAGCATGGCGACAATATGCTCCCCCGAAATTTTTTCGGGGAGCATAAAATCACTGGAGCGGAACGAAACTCAAACTTGTTCTGTAACTAATCAATGCAGGTCTACATACCAAAAATCAGCTCAATAGCTGCCAGCATTAAGAAAAAAGTCTGGAAAACTGTCATTTCCCAGAAATTTTCTAAGTCCAGCATCCATATCTTCCCCAAAAATTACTGGACCGGAACAAAACTAAAAGTTGTTCTGTAACTCATCAATGCGGGTTTACATACCAAAAATCAGCTCAATAGCTGCCAGCATTGAGAAAAAAAGTGGAAAACTGTAATTTCCCAGAAATTTTCTAAGTCCAGCATCCATATATTCCCCAAAAATCACTGGACCGGAACGAAACTCAAACTTGTTCTGTAACTCATCAATGCGGGTCCACATACCAAAAATCAGCTCAATAGCTGCCAGCATTGAGAAACAAGAGCCGTCACAGACGGATTATGCTCCCCGAATAAGTGTTTGTCACAAAATAAAAACTATCATACATTAAGCCCCCTTTTCCCATGACAGCTTTTTTGTACACACATTATTTATAGAATATGGTCTAGAACATCCTATTTATTACATGAGCACAAAATTTCATTAAATTCTGCCCATTAGATGAAGAGAAATAAGTGAAAAACTAATTTTTACACTAAGGCCCCTTTTTCCATGACGCAGCCTTAAATTTACAAACGGAGAAAAATGTCCCTAGGTATTGACCCAGGGAGTTCACATGTGAAGTTTCATTGAATTTGGTCCAAGGGTTGCTGAGATATGGCTGTGGACGGACGGACGGACGGACACACAGACACACGGACGGACAGCGTGGCGACTATATGCTCCCCCGAAATTTTTTCGGGGAGCATAAAAAAGTCTGGAAAACTGTAATTTCCCAGAAATTTTCTAAGTCCAGCATCCATGTCTTCCCCAAAAATCACTGGACCGGATGGAACTCAACCTTGTTCTGTAACTCATCAATGCGGGTCCACATACCAAAAATCGGCTCAGTTGCTGCCATTTGCTGCCAGCATTGAGAAAAAAAGTCTGGAAAACTGTAATTTCCCAGAAATTTCTTAGTCCAGCATCCATATCTTCCCCAAAAATCACTGGACCGGAACGAAACTCAAACTTGTTCTGTAACTCATCAATGCAGGTCTATATACCAAAAATCAGCTCAATAGCTGCCAGCATTAAGAAAAATTAGTCGGGAAAACTGTAATTTCCCAGTAATTTTCTATGTCCAGCATCCATATTTTCCTCAAAAATCACTGGAGCGGAACGAAACTTAAACTTGTTCTGTAACTCATCAATGCGGGTCTACATACCAAAAATCAGCTCAATAGCTACCCCCGTTTAGAAAAAAAGTCCGGAAAACGAATTCACCGGACTGACGGACTGACAGACGGACGGACAGACGGACGGACAGACTGACGGACAGAGTGCAAACCTTAGTCCCCTTCGGCTTCGCCGGTAGGGGACTAAAAACGCTCAGTAAGGCAGGGTACATGCAACAAACCGCTTGAAAATTGACACAGAAATAAGAAAATTATTGCACAATTTCCTACCTGAAGCGTGGCTTTTTTTTGCCGTAGTCGTTATCATTTCGTTTCCTGGACAGTTGGGATCAATTTTTGGAAAAATTAAAAGGATACCACCAATAATCCATGTATCCGAGGAAAGAGATTTTTAAGGTGGGGTACATGCAACAAACCTTTTGAAAATCGACAAAGAAGTAAAGGAGTTATTGCAAAATATTTGACAAGATTCGAGGTTATTTTTGTCCGTATTCGTTATCCATCCCAGCATGCACAATCCCCACCGTGAGGATAGTTTTTCTAATAACAATGAATTTGTTCTAAAAATAGACCGGGTGTACGGATATGTATTGACAAACCGTCTGTATTGTTATAAAATCTCGTAACTACGGCTTAATCGAAGCAGTAGTTACGATAATCTATAACAACACCGACGGAATACTATGATCGCGAAAAAACGTCCAACGCGTTGGCCGATTTCACCACCAGTGAGAGTACTTACAAGGTTTTCTAAATGGTTGACTCTGTGAACTAGTTTTTAACCCCCAGTTGATCTAACTTCAAGCTCGTCCAAGATTTTGTCATACAATCATTTGACCAATATTCAGGTTGATCGGACAAAAATGTGGCCTCTAGGTTGCATATTAGGTTTTATAAGATTTGATACAGTGACTTAATTTTGAATAAAGTTGATCCATTTTCAAACGTGTCCAACATTTCATCAAGACAATCTTTCTGACTATATTTCAGGTTGATCGGGCAAAAATGTGCTTTCTTGGATGCATACAAGTAAAAGCTAATGGACAGACACACGCACGATAGACACAACATCATCCCTGCGTTCAGTAAGACAAAACGTTAGCTATCGTTGAACGTATCATTCGGAATACTCGGTCAATTATGTGAAATTTGTGTCAAAGAAGTTGCGACTGTTGCGAACGTTAGCAAACGATTTGTCTACTGAACACAGCCCATGAAAATAGCTTGATGGCCTTCGACGAGGGGAGCTAATAAGCTAAATCAAGGGGCTTTGTATGCAAACATCTAGAAGTCGTTGTTTGGTTGCAATAATCTATGATTTAAAACATGCTGCGTTTGGTATTACCTAGATATTTGAGTAGCGAAATTTGCAAAAGTGTATCATTGAATCTACTTATTTAGTTTCAAAGATATAGAAAAATGATACACTTGGGACAAAATATAAATTTATATTGCACGAGACTTAGCTAAGGTATGAATGACATTATGTTCATACTAGGAGCATAATTAAAATAATTTCCACAAATGTCTCATTTACAAGACGTCTCACTAGAATGTATTTGTTCATGGCTGCATAAATCATTTTCCACAAATGCCATATGTATATGACCTTTCATCAGTATGGATTCTTGATTGAATTTTCAAATAAGAATCATGATTAAAATCATTTCCACAATTGTCTCATTCACACAACCCGCGATGTCTCAAGAGAGTGTATTTATTTGTGATCATTTAACTGAGAAGACTATGCAAAACACTTTTCACTAACGGCGCATTTGTATGGCTTCTCACCAGAGTGTATTCGTTTGTGTTTACTTAAGTTAGAAGAATGTGTAAAACATTTTCCACAAATGTCACATTTATATGACATCACACCAGTGTGTATTCGTTTATGAATTAGTAAGGCATGAGACCGACTAAAAACACTTTCCACAAATGTCATATTTATATGGCATCTCAACCGAGTGTATTAGTCTCACCAGAGTGTATTTGTTCATGGCTACGTAAGGCATCAAATTGTGTAAAACATTTTCCACAAATGTCACATTTAAATGGCGTCTCACAAGTGTGTATTCGTTTGTGTGTTTTTAAGTTAGAAGACTGTGTAAAACATTTTCCACAAATGTCACATTTATATGGCGTCTCACCAGTATGTATTCGTTTGTGATCAATTAAATTAGAAGACTGAGTAAATTTTTTTTCACAAATGTCACATTCGTATGGTCTCTCACCAGAGTGTATTCGTCCGTGGATTAGTAAGGCATTAGACCGAGGAAAACACTTCCCACAAATATCACATTTATATGTCATCTCACCGGAGTGTATTCGTTTGTGGCTTTTTAAGATAGAAGACTGTGTAAAACATTTTCCACAAATGTCACAACGAAATTGCTTCCCTCCAGAATGAATTTGTTTGTGGCGTTTTAAGTTAGAAGACTGTGCAAAACTTTTCCCACAAATGTCACATTTATATGGCGTCTCACCAGAATGTATTCGCTTGTGAACATTTAAATGAGAAGACTGAGTAAAAATAAAATCACAAATGTCACATGTGTATGGTTTATCACCAAAGTGTATTCGTATGTGACTTTTTAATGCAGAAAACTGGTTAAAACACTTTCCACAAATGTCACATTTGTATTGCATCTCACCAGAGTGGATTCGTTTGTGAATGTTTAATGCAGCAGAATTTGTAAAACACTTTCCACAAATACCACATATGTATGGCGTCTCACCAGAATGTATTCGCTTGTGAACATTTAAATGAGAAGACTGAGTAAAAAATAATTCACAAATGTCACATTTGTATGGTGTCTCACCAGAGTGTATTCGTATGTGACTGTTTAATGCAGAAGACTGTGTAAAACACTTTCCACAAAAGTCACATTTGTATGGCCTTTCACCACTGTGTATTCGTTTGTGATTGTCTAATGAAGTAGACTTTCTAAAACACTTTCCACAAATATCACATATGTATGGCTTCTCACCAGAATGTATTCGTTTGTGACAATTTAAGTTAAAAAATCGTGAAAAAGCTTTTCCACAAATGTCACATTTGTATGGCATCTCACCAGAGTGTATTCGTTTGTGGATTTTTAAGTTACCAGACTCTGCAAAACACTTTCCACAAATGTCACATTTATATGGCTTCTCACCAGAGTGTATTCGATTGTGTCTGAATAAGTTAGAAGGCTGTGTAAAACACTTTCCACAAATATCACATATGTATGGCTTCTCACCAGAATGTATTCGTTTATGACAATCTAAGTTAGAAGATCGTGTAAAAGCTTTTCCACAAATGTCACATTTGTATGGCATCTCACCAGAGTGTATTCGTTCGTGATATTTTAATGAAGAAGACTGTCTAAAACATTTTCCACAAATGTCACATTTGTAGGGCATCTCACCACTGTGTATTCGTCTGTGATTGTTTAATGAAGAAGAATTTGTAAAACACTTTCCACAAATATCACATTTGTATGGATTCTCACCAGAGTGTATTCGTTTGTGATATTTTAATGAAGAGGACTGTGTAAAACACTTTCCACAAATGTCACATTTGCAGGGCATCTCACCAGAGTGTATTCGTTTGTGATATTTTAATGTAGACAACTGCGTAAAACACTTTCCACAAATGTCACATTTGTAGGGCATCTCACCAGAGTGTATTCGTTTGTGGCTGTTTAATGAAGAATAACTTTTAAAACACTTTCCGCAAATATCACATTTGTATGGATTCTCACCAGAGTGTATTCGTTTGTGAATGTTTAATGTAGAAGATGTTGCAAAACACTTTCCACAAATGTTGCATGTATATGGTTTCTCACCAGAATGTATTTGTTTGTGAACTTTCAAATTAGAAGATTGTGAAAAACACTTTCCACAAATGTCACATTTGTAAGGCATCTCACCAGAATGTATTTGTTTGTGAACTTTCAAATTAGAAGATTGTGTAAAACACTTTCCACAAATGTCACATTTGTAAGGCATCTCACCAGAATGTATTCGTTGGTGATCATTCAAACTAGAAGACTGAGTAAAACATTTTCCACAAATGTTAAAGTTATAAGATCTCTTAACAGTGTACTTACGCTTGTGATCTGCCAAAGCAAAAGTTTGAGAACACTTATCTCTCTGTTTGTTGTTTTCATGGGGCTTTTCACCAGGTACTATGGAAGAAATATTTTTACAATCTTTGTCACATAAATCATAATTAAAATCTTTATCTTCCATATCTTCGCCTCGGTCTATTTTCTCAAAAGAAACACTTCCATGAACAGCACCTTCAACAGATTTTATAATTCCATGTGAAGGAACATCGGACTCAGCCATGTTGTATATTATTCTGTCTTAATATTCAGTAGATCTAGTCAATCAGTCTTCAGAGAACAGCCATTCACCCTTGCTTTTACTTGATCCTATAAAGATACAAAACAAACACACGGTGAATAATCACATGACTCAGAATTTCCGATAATCTTCAATATCTTTTTTAATACTTGACCAATTTGAATTCGGGTTGGAGCAGAGAATGTGGGAAATGCCAGGAATAAGCTGGACATGTTGGATTTTCGAAAAATCAACTGATAAACAAGAGGGCCATTGGCCCTGAAGCGCTCACCTGATATAATAACTTTTTGTATACCAATTTTCAGGTTGATTGGACAAAAAATGTGACCTCTAGGGTGCACACAAGCTTTAACTAAGATTTGACCTTGGACCTAGAATTGATCAAGACAATCCAACTGATCAATTTTCAGGTTGATTGGGCAAAAATGTGGCCTCTAGAGTGCACACATGGTTTTACAAAGATTTTACCTCAGGACCTAGTTTATGACCCCAGATGACCCAATTTCATTCTTGTCCGAGAATTGATCAAGACAATCCAACTGATCAAATTTCAAGTTGATTGAGCAAAAAATGTGGCTTTTAGAGTGCAAACAAGGTTTTTCTAAGATTTGACCCCGTGACCTAGTTTTTGACCCCAGATGACCCAATTTCTAACTTGTCCGAGATTTCATCAAGACAATCATTCTGAGCCGATTTCAGGCTGATTGGGCAAAAAATGTGGCCTCTAGAGTGAACACAAGGTTTTTCTAAGATTTGACCCCGTGACCTAGTTTTTGACCCCAGATAACCCAATTTCGAACTTGTCCGAGATTTTATCAAGACAGTCATTCTGATCAATTTTCAGGTTGATTGGGCAAAAAATGTGGCCTCTAGAGTGCACACAAGGTTTTTCTAAGATTTGACCCCGTGACCAAGTTTTTGACCCAAGATGACCCAATTTCGATCTTGTCCGAGATTTCATCAAGACAATCATTCTGATCAATTTTCAGGTTGATTGGGCAAAAAATGTGGCCTCTAGAGTTCAAACAAGGTTTTTCTAAGATTTGACCCCGTGACCTAGTTTTTGACCCCAGATGACCCAATTTCAAACGTGTCCGAGTTTTTATCAAGACAATCATTCTGAGCAAATTTCAGGTTGATTGGGCAAAAAATGTGGCCTCTAGAGTGCACACAATGTTTTTCTAAGATTTGACCCCGTGACGTAGTTTTTGACCCCAGATGACCCAATTTCGGTCTTGTCCGAGATTTCATCAAGACAATCATTCTGAGCAAATTTCAGGTTGATTGGGCAAAACCTGTGGCCTCTAGAGTGCACACAAGCCAAAGGTTGACGCACGACGCACGACTGACAACGGACGACGGACACAGCGGTATCACAATACCTCACCATGAGCATTATTGTGCTCATGTGAGCTAAAAAGTTATTGAAGATAAACCAAAATTTTCAAAAATCAACCACGTCCATTCTAATGCGTGACGTCTGTCTACATTCTCTGCTTTAAACCGAATTCAAATCAGTCCAGTATTTACAAAATTATTGAAGATTTTCTGAAAATATTGTATCACGTGATTATCCACCGTGAAACAGTACATGTGAATTACTGAAACATAAATGTCAACAGGGAATTGCCTTTCAGAATAACGACCTTGATTTGAGACTTTTTAAATCGATGGCACTGACAAATTGGAATGGTCTTGTTTTAACCCTATCTAAAACGGCGAACTTTCAAAAGCGTTCTATTCCAAAAGCTGATTCACACAGAAATAAAATGTTGATAAAGATAGGACGTGTGTGCAATATGTCTCAGACATATTGAGGCTACAGGAGAAAATGCTGATTACAAGAATTTTCTCTTTTTTTGTCTCAATGGCTTCGAAATCCCTTTCCTTCAGAGACTAAACAAGACGGCCATGATGGCCCTGTATCGCTCCACTGGCTTTTAGACATTTAGATACAAAATTCTTCAAGGAATACAATAGAGGTCTATCCAGAGAAGATTCATGCTACACCAGAATGAAATCCAATAAGTGATTATGGAGGAGAAATGTTTTTTTAAATTTTCTTAAAATTCCACTATGTTTCACATAGCAAAAAGTAAGCCTAGCCCACAGCGGCCAAGTTCATCCGACATTGAAAGAATTTGGAAGAGATTCATGCAAGGAAGATTCCTGAGAAGTTTGATTGAAATTGGTCCAGTAGTTTTGGAGAAGATTGTTTATAAATTTCTCGAAATTCAATTTAATTAAATTTATAAAAATTGAAGTTTTACACGGAAATTAGTTTTTTAAGGAATTTACAGGAGATTATGCAAGGAAGATCTGTGTGAATTTGCGTTAAAATTGGTCCAGTATTTTTGGAAAAAAGATTTTTCAAAAATTTAATTTAATTAGATTAACTAAAATTCAAGTTCTGCACTACATTTTTTAGGGAATTTGGAAGAGATTTATGCAAGGAAGATTTCGGTACAGTTTGGTTGAAATTGGTCCAGCAGTTTTGGAGGAGAAGATTTTATTCTAAGATTTTTCGAAAATCTAATTTAATTCAATTAATCAAAATACAAGTTCTACACAGAATTGATTTTTTGAAGGAATTAAGAAGAGATTCATGCAAAGAACATTTCTGTAAAGTTTGGTTGAAATTGGTTCTGTAGTTGTGGAAAAGAATAATTTTTAAAGATTTTTCGAAAATTTAATTTAATTAAATTTGTTAAAATTTAAGTTCTACACAGAATTAATTTTTTTGAAGAAATTAAGAAGAGGTTCATGCAAGGAAGATTCCTGTGAAGTTTGGTTGAAATTGGTCCAAAAGTTTTGGAGAAAATTTAAAGATTTTTCGAAAATTTAATTTAATTAAATTAATTAAAATTCAAGTTCTACACAGAATTAATTTTTTTGAAGAAATTAAGAAGAGGTTCATGCAAGGAAGATTCCTGTGAAGTTTGGTTGAAATTGGTCCAAAAGTTTTGGAGAAAATTTAAAGATTTTTCGAAAATTTAAATTAATTAAATTAATTAAAATTCAAGTTCTACACAGAATCGAATTTTTTGAAGGAATTAAGAAGAGATTCATGCAAGGAAGATTTCGGTGAAGTTTGGTTGAAATTGGTCCAGTACTTTTAGAGAAGAAGAATTTTTAAAGATTTTTTCGAAAATTTAAACCAATTAAATTAATTAAAATTCAAGTTCTGCATGGATTTTATTCTTTTGAAAGAATTTGGTAGAGATTCATGCAAAGAAGATTTCTGTGAAGTTTGATTGAAATTGGTCAAATAGTTTTGGGGAAAAAGTTTTTATTAAAGATTTTTTGAAAATTGAATTAAACAAGAGATGTTTGTAAAACATATATGCCCCCTCAATGGCCTACATTTGATGTAGGTTAAAGTTCAAGGTCACAAGGTCCAAGGTCACAAGGTCATTGGTCAAATATGAAATGTCTTTGTAGGAGGTGTCCATGTGTGAAATATCAAGGCTGTATATGTAAAAGGACATAAAATAGAGACCAGGTTAAATCCTTTAAAAGTAGGCCAAATACCAAGGTCAAAGTCACAAGGTCCAAGGTCATGATCAAACGTGAAAGGGCTTGGTCGTAGGTGTCCATGTGTCAAATATCAAGGCTGTATGTGTTAAAGGACATGAAATATTGGTCAGGTTAAAGTTTTTCAAAAGTAGGACAAACTCCAAGGTCAAGGTCCAAGGTCATGGTCAAATGTGAAAGGTCTTGGTTGGAGGTGTCCATGTGTGAAAAATCAAGGCTGTATGTGTAATTGGACAGGAGATATATGCCTGGTGTAAGTTTTTTAAAAGTAGGTCAAACTCCAACGTCAAGGTTGCAAGGTTCAAGGTCATGGTCAAATGTGAAAGGTCTTGGTAGGAGGTGTCTATGTGACCTACTTTTTGACCCCAGTTGACCTAATTTCAACCTTGTCCGAGAATCCATCAAGATAATCATACTGACCAAATATCAGCTTGTTTTGGCAAAAAATAAGGTCTCTAGAGTACATAAAAGGTTTTTCTAAGATTTGACCTCATAACCTAGCTTTTGACCCCAGATGACCCAGTTTCAATCTTGTCCAAAATTTTATCAAGGCAATCATTCTGATCAAATTTCGGCTTAATTGGGCAAAAAATGTGTCCTCTAGAGTGCACACAAAGTTTTTCTAAGACTTGACCTGGTGACCTAAATTATGACCCTAGATGACCTAATTTTGAACTTGTCCAAGATTTTATCAAGTTTATTATTCTGATCAATTTGCAGGTAAATTGGACATAAAATGAGGCCTCTAGAGTGCACACAAGGTTTTTCCAAGATTTGACCCTGTGACCTAGATTATGACCCCAGGTGACCCAATTTCAAACTTGTCTGAGATTTTATTAAGATCAATATTCTGACCAATTTTCAGGTTGATTGGGCAAAAAATATGGCATCTAGAGTGCACACAAGATTTTTCTTAAATTTGACCTGGTGACCTAGTTTTCGACCCAAGATGACTCAATTTCGCACTTGTCCGTGAATTTATCAAGACAATTATTCTGACCATATATGAGTTTGATTGGAAATAAACTGTGGCTTCTAGAGCACACACAAGACAAAGTTTGACGCACAACGCACGATACACTCCACACGACACACGAGGGACATAGCGGTATCATAATAGCTCACCATGAGCACTTTCGTGCTCAGGAGAGCTAAAAAGATTAAGTACAATTTAAGTACAATTTTGTCTTTAGAATTTACATTACTTTTTACAAATAGCGATGTTCAATTGGTTACTAGGTAGGGTTCAAATGGTGAAAGTCATATGAAATCACAACTGATATGTTATCATTTGTGTCATCATTTAGCATATAATTATAAATGGGCATTGACTTCTTTTGGGAAAGAAATAGTGCATTCGAATGTATGAGGGCACTAAGAATTACCTTTATATATTTTCAAATTTTGACGGATAAAATGTACATATGTGGATTTAATAGTGTTCCTACACATATAAGAATAATTTTGATATCTGTTTTAGAGAGTGCATGAACTTATTTCTGGCACTGTCAACATTTGTTTCAGAGGCATAAATTTCAAACTAGGAAATAAAGAGGCTTCACTTTTAAATAACGGCTAAAACACGGAAAAAAGGGGTTTTTAATGTTATAAATGATTTTCTGAAAAAATATAGCCTAAAATATATCTACAAAAAGCTCATATAATGAAGTAAGTCAGGGTTCGACATTAACGCCAGTCCGTCGGCCCGAGGCCTGTAATTTTTAAGGAGGACTGGCAAAACATCCTTTGGTGCCGGTCCGCCGGGCCGGTAAATTTCAGAGACAGCGCCCCTTAGATTTTGTTATAAGGCATCAAAATCAGTTTCAAAATCTGCATCATTTATATCTTTCTTTTGGCTCATAGGAAAAAGTCGGCGACCAACCCTAAAATTCTTTTAGGCTATAAACAAAACCATTTGGATACAGTCTGTGATTATTTCAACAGAAAACAACAAATCGTAGATCTATGTTACATACGTAACACTTATGTACAAGTATAATCACAAAACCACCGAGTACTGCACCCTTCAGGCACATCTTGAATGGAAAATTATTGACAGGACAAAGGTAAACTTTTTTTTTTTTTTTTTTTTTTAACTAGAAAAAAGAATCTATTAAAAATCAATTGACTAGAAAGTCATCAGTCTATCATTCACCTACCTTAGGAATTCTAATCCGATTATGACTAAAATTATAGAAATTGCACAAGTTTGTAGTCCACTATTTTTTTTCCACTGAAGACATCCACTCACTTTGTTACAATTTCCTAAACCCTTTCTTTGTCATTCAGTAAAGGATAATTCTAACAATATTAAATTAAACAATGAATTATGGCCAAGATCTTATTTAATGAATTCATACTGTTAGAGAACCTCATGCAATTAATGTCTTTTTTCTTCCTTTGTGAACATGAAGATAGAAAAAGAAATCCAAATTTACAAATGCAAACTTTGTTCTATTGGGTAAAGGTTAATGTAACTTCTATTTATAACTCTGTAACTGGGCTCAATCGGCTGTTTATAACCACACAAAAATGCAGACAGTGTGACGTCACTGCTTACATCACACAGAGTGAGTTTAGATTTCCCCAAGATCAAAGAGAAACCCTTTTTTCTTTGCACTCATTCAAATACTAAAGTCTAGCAGTGATTGTGCACAAATCTTCATATAAATCTTTAATTTTATTTAATAGGAATATGTTCTGTTGAGGTAAGTCTAAAAACAAGGTATTTTGAATTTGCATTTACTGTCATAATTACACCGATTGCATTAATTTATGTGTTGAACAGATTACTTTTTTTGTTGGCAACATACAATGATACTTTATTATTTCTTTATACATATGAATTCACCTTCGCCAAACCTCAATTTTTCGTTACTAGATTTAGATCAATTTGAAAGCTGGAATCATTAGATCTAAAATCTTAGATATGGGCAATTACCAAACACCTGATCATGAATCCTCTGTTGAAGGGCTTAATCTTTTACCCTTTCCCAAAATGGACATAATGTAATCAAACTCAGAACATGCACATCCCATTGTCATAAAATCGAGGGGAAGGGAAGAAATTCAAGTAGATCATAATTTTCTTTATTTCTTTTTGTTATCAATGCTTGATAACTACTTACAAGCACAGGGAATTTTGGCGATTTTTATGTAGACTCTTTCTTTTAAAGACTTACAAGTGACATCAAAACTAAGCCTTGTTTGAGAAATGTATGCCTAGCCGCTAGATTCTATACTAGTGTAGTTATACACAGTTTTGATAGCAATTTCAAAATTTCTTTGATCAAATTGTTTAGCATGTATTCAGACGTTGGTAACTTTCTTCATCTGTTTTCAAAACTTGACATGGCACCTATTAACAACCCTTATTTTTCTTTGTAACAATTACATATATAATATTATATAAACAAGAAAAACTTGTACTTGAAACAGAATACATGTATTGAATTTGAAAAGGCATAAAACCAAGAATTTTTCTGAACAGGACAGCCAGAGATAATTATAACTAGCTATTTCAGCTATTTCAGAACCCTTTACCAGACTCTTATATATAGAAACTATCTGAGTGTTGTAACAATGAATATACAATGTATTCTTTGTTTCTCCTACAATTCACTGAGTCTGAATGTAGGACCCGTAAGTCTGGAGGAGGACCTGTATAAAATGCAATCCACAGGTCCTGCGGGCCTGTGGGAAATTTGAGTTAGTGTCAAACCCTGTAAGTCTAGTTTTTGATGTCCAAAAATTTTCATGAGTCAATTTTCTATGATCATTGAGAAATGATTGAAAATGTACTCAGAAAATGGCCATTTTGGGGCGTTATATTGTCTCACCAAAATAATTTTAGAATTCAAGGTAAATGTGATGAGTTATATTTGACTGTCTCCAAACAACTTTATTTTGATTTGATAAAACAGTTCCTAAGGTAAATTTTGGTAGTCTATTGTACCCATATTTTTAGTGTTGTATCTCAGAAAAGGGGACATCTTTAGACCCTAGCTTGAATATGTAGTGTCCGTAACCAATTGTTACAATGGTGATTTTCAAAGGATCCATTTACAACAAAACTTCAGTAGTCTAGAATATTACAACTCTCAATATGTTAGCCTAAATGAAATAATCTGTTTCATGTTAGCATAAGCTCAGGACTTTTTATTGCACTGTAAAGGTTACGGACACTACACAAATAACAAGAGCTGTCCGAAGACAGTGCGCTCGACTTTCTAAGTTGCTTAGTATAAAGGGGGCATAACTCCAAATATAGTGGAGCCAGGGTCATTGGCCCTAGTAGTAAGGTAGAGGGTTTGTTGGTGAATAAGTATTCCAAGTTTGGGTTGAATCCCTTTGATAGTATGGAAGTTATTGATGTTCGACGCCAATGCCAACGCCGACGCCAACACCCGGGTGACAGTATAAGCTCTCATTTTCTTTGAAAAGTCGAGCTAAAAATGCAGCCAAATATCTGAATAAAAAAATTCAGACCAAATTTGTACTTTAAAACAAGTTTACATTCTTTTCACTAATGGCTGCAGAAACTATTCACACATCAGTTTTGATGACCTTTTGATATTGGAATCTTATTTTATGCCAAGAAAGCTAGAAGGGTAGGTTAACCTGGTGAGACAATTTGTTTCTGAATACTGTGTTTTAGCTGTAAGCACGCAGTAATTTACCAAAAATATCTCTCATATGCGCACAAGGGTCATATCATTTCACATCAGACGATGGGTAAACATGTTTTTGATAATAAAAACTAAAATCTAGACACATTTAATGTGTTTATGTCCAAAATTCAGACACTTTTTTGCTTTGAGTGGTGGCCGCCATATTGGAATTTTGTAAGTTGGGGGTGGGATAAGGGAAAATCAAATTTCTAGTAAACCTCTGGACGAATTTCTGTCATATTGCACATATAGATGTCTAATATAATGTACTATCAGACGGAAGTGTTTGTCACCCCAGTTGCTAAAGTTGCCATTAGGGGTATTAGACTACCTTAATATAATATTATCGATATCCTTCTTTGTTTCATATTGTATGCGCTACTCTGTATTCTATATTGTCTGCATTTTAGTCACTCCCCTGTTTCCGGTATACCCCTCCAAACTTCGTTTGCGGGGGTATAATAAATAAGATTCTGTTTGAATTTTGTGTTGGTTGGTTAATACATATTGTTGTTAGAGTGGAAAAAAATTCGAACATGGCAATTTTGTCATTTTCAAGGGCACATGACTCAAATTGTAAAATTTAGAGCAAGCTGAAAATAACACCAATGCAAGATCTGATAGTCAACAACATTCTTACCAAGTTGTCTTAATTGTTTAATATTTGTAGCAGCTAAAATGAAAACAAAGTCAAAACAGCCATTTTTGACATTCAAGGACAGATTGTAAATCCAGACCCTCTTCTTCATTCAATTAAAATTCTTTGGAGAAAAATGACAGATGGTCATCCAAAGATCTTTCCTGCAAAGTTTGGTTGAAATCAATCATCCAGTAGTTTTTAAATAGGAGATTGTTAAAGAAAAAGTTTATGGACAAACGCAAGCATGGATGGACGAATGGACGAACCCATGACAATTCTTATCTGGCATTGACATGTAACATCTATTCAGACTCAAGCCATTATATACCTGTATCATCGAATGATTTCTAAATCTTAAAGATACTCAAAAGCTTTTACTACAAATGTTTTATTCATAATATGAAATTTCACTATCATGAAACTCAACAGATGTTGCATTTATATGGCTTCTGTGGCTTTTTAAACAAGAGTGCCATCGTCACAATATACGCCGCCACTTATAAAACTTGAGACAAAAAAATGACATTGACAAGGATTTATAAATATTCACTGAAAAACCTTTAAAAAATTGTGTTCACAAAAAGGTTTTTATAAATATCCAGTGAAAAACCTGGAAGGAATTGCATTCACGAGGCTGAAATATCATTAAGCCCCAGAGACTAAGATTGAAGGGGGCATAATTCTGGCAAAAATCAATGAACCATGAAATCCTTCCTTCATGCACATCTACCAATTGAGGTGATAACATCCACCAAGTTTCATTAAGATCCAGCCAGAAACTTAGGAGGAGTTGTGTTGACAAGGCTGCAATTTCAATAAGCCCCAGAGACTAAGTTTTTAAGGGGCATAACTCAGGCAAAAATCAACGAACCATAAAATCCTTCCTTCATGCACATCTACCAATTGAGGTGATAACATTGACCAAGTTTCATTAAGATCCAGTCAGAAACTTAGGAGGAGTTGTGTTGACAAGCCTGCAATTTCAATAAGCCCCAGAGACTAAGTTTTTAAGGGGCGTAACTCAGGCAAAAATCGACGAACCATAAAATCCTTCCTTCATGCACATCTACCAATTGAGGTGATAACATTGACCAAGTTTCAAGAAGATCCAGCCAGAAACTTAGGAGGAGTTGCGTTGACAATCCTGCAATTTCAATAAGCCCCAGAGACTAAGTTTTTAAGGGGCGTAACTCAGGCAAAAATCGACGAACCATAAAATCCTTCCTTCATGCACATCTACCAATTGAGGTGATAACATTGACCAAGTTTCAAGAAGATCCAGCCAGAAACTTAGGAGGAGTTGCGTTGACAAGGCTGCAATTTCAATAAGCCCCAGAGACTAAGTTTTTAAGGGGCATAACTCAGGCAAAAATCAACGAACCATAAAATCCTTCCTTCATGCACATCTACCAATTGAGGTGATAACATTGACCAAGTTTCAAGAAGATCCAGCCAGAAACTTAGGAGGAGTTGCGTTGACAAGAAAAGTGGACGTACGTACGGACGGACGGATGGACGGATGGACGGATGGACGGACGGACGGACGGACGGACAGACGGAGAAGATGACGCCAATATACGTCCGCCTCCGGCGGCGTATAAAAAGAAAAAAAACTAAATTCCTTTCATCAAATGTCCCTCTATATGAATTAAGAATCTTAATTTAAGATTAAGCTGGAAATTACACTCTGGCAAGATCTTATGGTCACCAATATTGTGACCATGTCCTGTCTTGATTAATCAATATTTGTAGTTGCTAGAGAGAAAACAAAGTCAAAATTAAGCCGAAAATGACAATATTGTCCAGGGGGTTTTCCCCTTAACCCTTTCCCAAACGGCACAATTTAATGGTCCAATATGAAAAATGTTGCAGACAACAAAATGAATGTTGATAGAGATGAGATTTTTGTATGATATAGCTCAGAAAATATTGAGACAAAAGGAGAAAGTGCTGATTATCAGCAGTTTCTTCCTTTGTTTCAATGTTTTCCAAAGCCCTTTCTTATATAGACGTCAAAACCAGGTCTTTTTGGGAAAGGGTTAAGAAAGTGACACTGGTTTCCAGCGTCTTCCCCTCCAGAAATAATGCAATTTTTTCCCAAACAATAAATTTTCCCCAAGATATATTTTCAAAAATCACACTAAAAACCACATGAAATAACAAGGAAAGCTTTCCACAATTTATGCAGCTTTACAAACTAGCCCTGCTTGTTTTCAAGTCTAAATTAGTTGGTATATGAGGAGATTAGCCTATCAATGCGCTTTTTCTATGTTATACAATTTCCCCCAAAACAAGGATACCGCATGTGATTTTTCCCCTTTCTACCAGCGTCCGGTGTCTTCCCCCATCCTGAAAAAAGCCCTGTTGTCAATTTCAAGGGCACATAAGTTGAATAACTCATTATATGATATTCAGATCTAGCTGAAAATTGCACTCTGGCAAGATCTTATTGTTAACATCATTTTGACCAAGTTTTGTCTTGATTAGTCAATATTTGAAAGTGCTAGAGTTTAAACGGTAATAACAGCCATTTTTCTAATTCAAGGGCAGATAGCTAGTGACTAATAAGTGGTAGTGCGCTCTGATGTAAATGAACAACAACAACATATCAAAGAGCGAATTTCATCAGAGAAAACTCGGATTAGGCAGTATAAAGACAGATAGATCTTATCTGTTGCTATGGTCAATAATATCATAGAGGAGCGACATTTGGAACACCTCGGATAATTCCATCAAAGATCCAATCATCCACTGGGAAGTGTGTATGAAGAAATGCTAAAAAAGCTGGAAGTAGCTCTACGCTTCATACGGACGAAGTCCGGGGCCGAAGGCCCCGGCGAAGGCCGACTATATGTTACGCATAAAATTAAAAACATTAGAATCATTGAAATCAACAGTTTCAATCATTCAAATCAATATACCGTTCAACGAAAAATACGCCATCTTTGTTTATTTTTTTATGGAGCATTCGGAACACCACGGACAGTCGACTGGGTAGTCGTTTAATCTACTTCCGTTTGCCTAATACCGGTCCCGAATTCAGAGGTTTGATATCCAGTCTAACTACGTCACGCGCACTGACTGACATAGTTACACGATTTCTAATGACGGCCATCTTGTTTCGTCTGCACTCAAAAAATGCGGCGGCGACCACTGTTTCCAGTCATGAATGCAACTCAGAGTAAGTAAACTTCTCATCCTATGCAGTTAAATATGTCTTACATGCTATTTTATCAACGAAGAAAAGGTTTAAGTAGCATTTTGACTTTCGTCCCAAATGGATATCGACCCATCAAAAATAGTTACGTTTTCCAAACAGCTAATTTGTAAATCTGTTCCCCGTTGAACGTTGTTGGAGCTGAGAAAAGAAAATCAATGTCGCCTGGATGTGGAATTCGTAAATGGCATGAAAATAATTATGGAAAAAATATATCTAGATAGATCTATTGCTGACCACCGGGATTTTCGTCTTTTCGCTAAATATTTTCCGATACTAGATCTATTTATGGAAAGGAGGTCAAAATCGTATCTTGGTGGGGTTACAGCGGCGGATCCAGGATTTCTGTAAGGGGGGTTCGAATATACCAAAAGGGGGGTTCGTTTTCTTAGAATTTCGCAATTTTGACTGATTTTCTGCATGAAAATTGAATAATCAGGCTACCGAGGGGGGTTCGTTTGAGGTGTACAATGGTGGATTACTTTTGGGATAGAAAGTCAGGTGAGGAGTAGGCATCTGTAACAATTTGGCTTCTGCTGCATCATGTTAAAAAAGACAGTTTGCAAATTGAACATGTTCAGAATTTCTTGATAACAAAAAAAGAGGAAAATAAAATTCTGATTATTAAAAGCAACAAGTTCTATTTGTTCCTCCAATCTAAGTTTCTGCTCCACACACAAATTGCATAGGTCATTCTAGAATTTTGAAGGCCGAGTCAGCAGGCCCAGCTTAGTCGGTAATGTTGGAGTCTGTGAAGTGTGAATCTAGGGATCGTGAGTTCAAACCCCGGCTAAGTCAGTATTCACTCTGAAATTTGACTAAAGTCATTTGTCCCTCACCAATTATGGGTGTGAATCATCTATGTGAGCAAGCAGCTGGCGGCTCGGTTTGGATATTATGGTTGTATTAGTGAGACAAATACCAGGAATCCATGGTTAGGTGCTCCATCAGCCACAATATGACCATTACAGCAGTTGAAAATGGCACTATGACCAACAGTGTCATATGAAAATAATATGATACACTGCACAATGTCTGTTTGATTTAACCCTTTCTTAACCCCTTACCAAATTGCAATTTTTTTAGATTGGCCCAAATTCAAAGATGTTGCAAATGACAATTTCAAGTGAATGAAATTGTATCTTTTGGTAGAAAACATTATGGAAAATGAAGAAAATTGCTTGTGACAGCAATTTCTTTTTTTTTCCCTCAATGTTTTCCAAAGCCACTATCTTGTAGGGTGTCAAAAGGTGTGGACATTGTGTGGTGATGGGTTAAACAAGTCCTGATGTTGATGTCACTGGTAGAAAAAGTTTGTGAGAACGTTGAGAATCAAAGTGCTGAGAGCACTGTAATTGGACGTCTCTGATTGATTGAGCGGGATTGTACATGAACGAAAGATATTTTATTCATTCTTCTGTGTTTAATTCTATAAGATCGGTTTCGGACATACAAAATCGGCTTTAATACCAGAAAACCCTTCTCAGGCTTCAAATTGATTTGATTGCCGTTTCAAGACAACTGATTTGTCGCTATGAATAATCACTATTAATTTGATTACCAAATTCAATTAAGGCCATGCGATTAGCACTTTTGTCTTCTTGTTTCGGTTTACTATGAGTATTGTCGTCAGTTATACTTTTCATTGATTTTAGAAAGTACGCTACAAAGCAATTTATTCAAAATGTAAGCCAACGCGCTACATAAATGAAAGCCGCGATAGCTCACTTAGCAGAGCACTCACCTTGTACTCTTTACACATGTTATATCCGGAAGGCCCTGGGTTCGTATTCTACTCAGACATTGTTCTTTTTAATAATCTTTTTTTATACGCCGCCGGAGGCGGACGTATATTGGCGTCATCTTGTCCGTCTGTCCGTCCGTCCATCCATCCGTCCGTCCATCCGTCCGTCCGTCCGTACGTCCGTCCACTTTTCTTGTCAACGCAACTCCTCCTAAGTTTCTGGCTGGATCTTCTTGAAACTTGGTCAATGGTATCACCTCAATTGGTAGATGTGCATGAAGGAAGGATTTTATGGTTCGTTGATTTTTGCCAGAGTTATGCCCCTTAAAAACTTAGTCTCTTGGGCTTATTGAAATTGCAGCCTTGTCAACGCAACTCCTCCTAAGTTTCTAGATGGATCTTAATGAAACTTGGTCAATGTTATCACCTCAATTGGTAGATGTGCATGAAGGAAGGATTTTATGGTTCGTTGATTTTTGCCTGTGTTATGCCCTTTAAAAACTTATGCTAGGTTCCCACTGCCGATCAAATTAACTCGACCATACCCGATCAAGCGATCGAGGTCGGTCGGCAGTGGTGATCGGGATAAGTCGAGATGATCGAGTATGGTCTGCAAAGATCGGAAATCCTACTAATTTGTTTTGACACGTCAAAAAAATCCGTGTAGCGGTCGAGTAGAAAACACATCGGGAAGTTGCTCGAGTATCGATCGTAAAGAAGATCGAGCTGATCGACTATAACTCGTGTAGAGATTGCGTGTGATCGAGTCGATATCTTTTACTAGGATTTGATTGGATAAACAGATGGGGCAGAGGTCAAGTTGATCGGGAAAGCAGTCAGGAATTACTCGTACAAGTCGAGGTGATCGAGTGCTTCTATTCGATCCCTTAAATGCCCTCGATCAAACCCGACCATATTACTTCTTCTCGATCTCTAGTCGATCAAACCCGACCTCTTCACTCGATTTGGTCGAGTGAACAGATGAATCAGAGGTCGAGTTGATCGGGATGTGGTCGGAAATTACTTAAGTACAAGTCGAGGTAATCGAGTGCACGTTCGGTGCAGGTCGGAATACAGATTATCAACCCGATCATACTCGATCTCCAGACCCGAGTGATTCTCGATAAGATCGATCTTCTACCCGATCAATACACAATCGCTTCTCGAGTATTTCTGTACTCGATCGCACTCGACTATTTTTGCGTGTCAAAAAAACTCGAGTAGGAAGCCCGAGCGATGCAGATCATCTCGACCTCTCCCGACCACCCTTGCAGATTGAGCTCGACCTGTATTCGATCGCTTGATCTAGTTGATCTGATCGGCAGTGGGAACACTAGGTCGTGTGGTTATAAATGTTTCCAAAATCACTAGATCCCGCGCAGATGATCTTAACAGAAATATTGAATATTATCGGAAACGGTGTTTCATGTTATTCCCTGATTTAAGACATAACGCGTACGATTGAAAAAACGGTCTTCAATGCCTAAAAGAATACATAAATTGTTATATTTAATCAGATTAGGGTGAGTAAATAGCTAAAAGTACATTTACGTCACATTTAAATTATGTATATGTTTAAACCGACAATATTATGAAATGATCATGAATATGTGATAATCACATACACTGCAGAAAGATTTTCATTCAGAACACCTAGACTAGAATCAGCTCGATCTGGTCGTGTATAGATCGACATGGTCGGGTCTTGTTCGTGTAGGGTTCGAATTAAGGTCGGGGTGATCGGGTAGAAATCGGAAAAATGGTCGGGCTTCAATCGGGAAATGATCGGGAGTGCTCGGGTGGGGGTCTAGTTTGATCGACTAGAGATCGAGAAGAAGTCGTGTACAGACATTTGGTCGGGCTTGATCGGGGAAATTAGGAGGTCGTGTTGATCGAGTTGAACAGATCGGCAGTGGGAACCTAGCATTAGTCTCTGGGGCTTATTGAAATTGCAGCCTTGTCAACACAACTCCTCCTAAGTTTCTGGCTAGATCTTAATGAAACTTGGTCAATGTTATCACCTCAATTGGTAGATGAGCATGAAGGAGTTATGCCCCCTTAAAACTTAGTCTGTGGGGCTTATTGAAATTGCAGCCTTGTCAACGCAAGTCCTCCTACGTTTATGGCTGGATATTAATGACACTTGGTCAATCACCTCAATTGGTAGATTTGCATGAAGGAAAGATTTTATGGTTCATTGATTTTTGCCCCCTTAAAACTTAGTCTCTGGGGCTGATTGAAATTGCAGCCTTGTCAACACAACTTCTTCTAAGATTCTGACTGGATCCTTATGAAACTTGGTGGATGTTATTACCTTAATTGGTAGATGTGCATGAAGTAAGGATTTTATGGTTCATTGATTTTTGCCTGAGTTATGCCCCCTTCAATCTTAGTCTCTAGGGCTTAATTATATTTCAGTCTCGTGAACGCAATTCCTTCCAGGTTTTTGACTGGATATTTATAAAAACCTTTTTGTGAACACAACTTTTTACAGGTTTTTGTGTGAATATTTATAAATCCTTGTCAATGTCATTTTTTTTGTCTCAAGTTTTATAAGTGGCGGCGTATATTGTGACCATGGCACTCTTGTTCGACTTCTATCTCCACCATCGTTGGCGAAAAAACGACCGCAGTGATTTAGAATCGATCTTAACACAAATTCAACGAAATAAAGTAATGAAACGCCGATCATTTACATACAATTCCGCTCAATCAATGAGAGGCGTCTAAATATAGTGCGTCAATCACTTTGATTTTTATTCCTGTTTAGAGAAAAAAAAGAAAAAAACACGGTATCAGTTTTCCCTGGTTGTAGTTACAAAACAAATTCAATACATACTTTTCCTGAAACAAAATACCAGATGAATTGGAGCACCTAACCATGGATTCCTCATACAAGTACTACCGCAGCATCCTTACATCTACAGATGTGCATATAAAGAAGAAATTGGGAACGTGCCGTCGGGAAAATGGCAGTGGAGTACAATAAGCAATTTAAATCTTCATATCACTATCAACGAAAATTTGAGAATAGCAATGTCCCTATCTGTAAATATATTCATACGATCATCCAGGTACCATCTGTTGCAGACCCATTGCTTCATCTTCTTAGCTCAATACACGTAAACGGGTCTCTTAAACGAAATAAATACAGATCGCTGTCACTTAGTCTTATACTAGTAATAATCATTGTTGTCATGATCATCGATCAGTATGTAAATAGGTCATGATACTGTCGAATATCAGTGATACAGATGCTGGAGAAAAAAACTCATAAGAGCAACTATTTTTCTGAATAGGTGGATTTCACTAGTGTCTCATCTGAGGCTGTTCAGATGGAACCCCGATTTGTCATCGAGTCGAACCCGAGTTGCGAAATGAACTCACTCCCCGATAATCAATTTCAAAACCCTGGTTCCAAAGTACGTCTCGTGGAAACCCCGTTCCTTTAAATGTGTCAAAGACTTAAACAACAATGATCGAAGAAAAGGAACCTATCATACACAATACGTGCATTAAATTGGGTAATCATTCTAAAATGTGTGTTTTCAGTAAACACATCAAGAAAAACAAACGTTTTGCAGAAGAAATTTTCCGAACTGGTTTTGAACCAACGGCGTTCCAAATTTCAAACTGAAAAAAGGTTGCGAGGTTAATCCTTTCCCGTTTGAGCTATCGCTGCTGCTGATGATATAGGGTGTCTGTTTACATTATAACCATAGTGTATGCATGTATCGCTTTCTAAAGATCTTACCCTTTACACAATAAATATAACGAAAGTCAAAAAACTACAAGAAAATGATTAAATCGAAAAAAGATCGTAAAGTTGGTTAAGACGTGATATGAATTGAATCGGCCAATGAATCTTATAGTATTTGTTAGAGAACACATAGAAAGTAGGAAAAGATACGACAGTTTTCCTGTATGGTCGCAAAATCTATTTTGAATTCTGGTCAACTGGCAATTGAGTCTGAGAAAGGGTTTTTTGGTAATGAAAACCCATTTCGCCCGTCCAAAAGTGGTTATAAGAATTGTACGTCCTTTCGGACGTCCAATTAAAAAAGAATGAAATGCTGTTCTCTTTTCTTTTTTCTTAGTATTTTGTCCTAAAATTTGATTGTTTGGGAGAGAGTTAAAACCATTTTCAAAAACGTTCAAGTCACTTAGGACTCAGGGAAAAGTAGAAAAGGATAATTTTTATAGTTCCCTTTTTAAGGTAGAAGACCCATATTATAAATGAAAAACACCACTTTCTAGCCATACGAAATGCATCAAATTACACACACTTGTGAATACACTTCACATAAGTTGATTCACTGTATCGGATTTCAAGATCATGCTTCAAGAAAATGATTTACAAATATCATTTTACTCTATATTCATATGAAAGGGAGGTAATTTTGAACATTTTTATCAAATATTTTCATAAGTATGCATGAATTCAAAATTCTAAACCGTACAAAATGCTCATATTTATATTTGGAATGGAAATGTAACATAGTTTAGGAATTACTTGCATGGGTCTTCTACCTTAACATGGTATGTTTCTAAAAGCAGCAGGAGGATGCTACATATATACTTTCATAATTTGTTATTTTGTATCATTGCAGGTTGATCAATGAGGTGCACAGATGAAGGAAGATTATGAGTGCAATAATGACTACTAACTTGTGTTTAAAAAGATTTTCAAACTTTAACTTATTGACTTGATTGTGCTATTTGTGGAATATTTTAGGTCCATAGAGTGTTGTTTACAATATTCAAGTATAAACATTTAAGTAAAACGATTGGGAAAGCATTTTGGTAAATGAAGAAATTGCTTGTTACTTTCTTCATTTTCCACAATGTTTTAGAACTACTCTAAGATTTGTACATGTATGTTAAAAATTTCATAACATTGAAAATTTCATCTGCAACTCCTTTCAATTTGGAAAAGCTCAGAATTTTGTCGTTTGGTTATGGGTTAAGTGAGACATTGTGCAGAAACCCAAAAACATAATGTAACATTGTATGTTATAATCATAATAGATGGCGTCCCTCCTAGAAAAGGAAAACATTGAGGCAAAAGAAGAGAATGCTGATACTCAGCACTTTCTCCTTTTGCCTCAATATCTTCAAAGCTATAATACTCACACATTCTATATGAATTTAAACCGATTTTGTCTTCTGTGACAGCTTTTAAATTTGAAAAGTCTAAATTTTGTCGTTTGGGAAAGGTTACCAGCTAAAATGTCATTCCTGTTAATGAAAATTGAAATGAATTTTTTAATATTTTATTTGATTTGTTCTTGTTATTCTATCACTTGACTTGCATTTGGTAAACACATTAAACATCTCCCAAGAAAAACCTGGTTTTGAAATCCCTGATAGAAATAGCTAAGGAAAGACAAATGAAAAAATTGCTGATAACAGCAATTTTCTCTTTTTGACCCAATATCTATTATTCTATAGTGTACACGAATCCTTTTTTTATGAACATTCGTTTGACACCTGCAACATATTTCCAATTGGACCACCAGTAAATTTGAGTTTTGGAAAGGGTTGAATCAAAGTATTTAAGGTATACCACCCTTATTGAGATTCACGCGACGTCTGAATAATTTGTGCGATGTCCTTTAACATTTGTATCCGAACCTATTCAGGTGACGTCGAAAACATTCGGCGGTGGAACGTTCCATCGCCTAATGTTTCCGATGTCGCTTGAATAATTCCGAGGTCGCGTCAATCTCAATAGGGGTGAACTACCTTAAATTGGTAACACTCAGTCAGTGCAGAGATTTGAGTTTTAGGACCGTCCACATCTTTTATCTGTCCTCTTATTCCAAGCCGCATTCCAGTCCATGAGCAAAAATTTAATGTTCCTTCCAAAAATAGCATCATCCAATTTACGTTGTAAAACCATTTTCAAGATTTGGTTTCAAATCACGTCCAGGACCGTATGTGAAGACGTTATGACAAAAGAAGAAAATGCTGGTAAAAATCCCCTTTTGTCGTCTGCAACAGCTGTCACATTGGAACAGTAAATAATTTTTGCGTTTGGGAAAGAGTGAAAGATGTTATAGATCATACTGGTAAGCAGCTTAAATTACTGTCTGTGGAAGGCAATGCTAAAAACCATTGAGGTGAAGAGCGAAATGATAGTGCAGGTGTACTTCTCCATGCCTCTTCACTCCCCGAAAGCCTTTAATATCTATATCATTTTTGCGTAGAGTCGCTGTGATGTGAACCTTCGAAAATCTGCAAAATCATGGACATGGTGGAAGAAAATGTTGATATCAGCAGGATGTTAACCGATGTGAACCTTCAAAAATCATAGACATGGTGGTGTTCGCCTGATAGCACTATGTACAGGCCTGACTATCAGTGGCGGATCCAGAGGGGGTTCGGGGGGTTCAAAAGAACCCCCCTCTGTGGCCTGATTATGTCATTTTCATGCAGAAATTCAGTCAAAATTGTGTAATACTAGGAAAACGAACCCCCTTATTTGCATATACGAACCCCCCTTACAGAAACCCTGGATCCGCCGTTGACTATGTACCTTTATGTACAGCTAACCCAATGTTCAACCCTTTCCAAAAGTTAGACCAGATTTCCATTTCAACTACACAACTGGTGTTGATAGAGTTACGGTAATTTGTGTCCATATTGCACAAAACATTAGGCAAAATGATGAAATGCTGGAAATCAACATGTCCTTATTTTGTTTCATTTTTTCTGTGTTATTTCAATTTGGAACGTAAAGCCAGGTTTTGTTTGGATAATCTACATAGTGCTTCTTTAAAAAGGCACAAAACATTCATTTTAGACCAGTCAAAGTTGGGATCTACTTTAAACGAAACGGTGTAGGAATGTGTCTAAATAAGACAGATCTCATTTTTCGGAAAAGGTTTCGGTCATGTCTTTGAGAAGAGATAGAGATTTCTGTTTGCTTCGTCCGTATTTAGGCTTTGCCTACTTTCATATTAAAGTAGTTTTCGAGTCATCCAAATGAACAACAGTCAACCATTGCAACTTGCGGAACTTGAAGGTGGTAATCATTATAAAAAGAGAGAAAACTGGAGATATTTCATTATCATTGTCGGTTCATTGTTGACATTAATCACAGACGAACGTTTTGAATTGTTGTTCTATTCTATTCATAGTCTGAAAGTAGTTCTACGACTTGCATCCAAGGTATGATTCGACAGAATTGTCCATGGTGTTCAAAATGAGTTGAGTGGGCGAGCGGCACCTCGTAATGTTGTCATCTTCCACTTTGACGCCTTCGCGAAAACCCATTACATTAGTGTTTAATCGACTTTGAAGTGATAGAAGATGGGATGAAATGAATTGAAAGGAAGCATTAAATTACCAACATTTGATAAATTACCTGAATTGAGTGGTCCTTGCAGCGATTGACTTGTTTTTAGCTTCTTTTTATCCCGAAAATGTAGCCTGTTTTTGACAGACGGTGCTAGGGCTGAAGGCATTTTCTCATAAAGTTTACTTTTTTAAAAAAAACACGAACCCTTAAACGATGACAACATAAACCAGTTTGTTCAGCAAATGGATTCCTTGAATGAAGAGGTTTCAAAGGATACAATTCAGCTTCTCACCAGCCAATGTTCATCCTTGTTATGCTGCAGAAGCAGCAGGAATGATAAAGCAAATCTGGCAGGGTATAAAACGCAGCCAATATAGAATATAGAGTAACGCAGCCAACATGAAATAAAGAAGGATATCGATTAGGGGTATAAAACGCAGCCAATATAGACAAAGAAGGATTATTTACTTACGCAGCCAATATAGACAAAGAAGGAAATTATTTTATGATACTGTAATAGTTATCGAACAGTTTTAGATATTATGAACATATTCTTGTTGTTGATATTTTTGTTTTAATTTATTTATATTATTGTATTTTATTGTTGTATTATTTGTATTTTTCTTTTTGATTTCAAAATTAATTATTCTGTGGATTATTTACTTAGAGCTTGCCCTATAAAAACAAAGAAGAAATTTGTATTTTGATATTGTTATATAGATCTAGATCTAGTATTCATTTTTTGAATACAATTCCATATAGATCAAATTGAAACTTCATGATATTTTTGTTTGATATTAAAATTATTCATTTAGATCTTTTTTATTTTAAGGAAATCTAACTTCTGATTACAATACAACCTTTGTATGAACATCTGTATTCAAAAAGAGGAATTTTGTCCTAGATGTAACGATCAATTCATTTAATGAATTCTTGATTAATTTGTTAGGGAATTATTTTAAAATTTTTGTCATAAAGATTGAGAAGTTTGTGAATACATTATTTGATGAAATAGTATATGAGATCGTTGACAAACATTAATTGTATTATTCTCTTTTTTTTCTCGCATAAGGAATTTATTGAATGTAAATTATTTGTTGTATTTCATTATCACAAAATTTCACTCTGTGTGGATTGTTTCATTATTTTTTTAAAACTTAAATAGTATATTTAATCTAATTCATAGCATCAAATGGTAGAATCTATTTTAACACCTACTGTAACGTTCCGAGATGCATGGCTACATACAGAGAACAACCGGTCCATTCAGAGAAAAGGATCCTCAAAAGGATCCTCAACCCTAAATGGGCTGATGTTTCTATATGTATTCCAACTTTTTCACGTTTTTCTCTGGCCAGGCAATCTCATTAGCATATTGCCTGCCACATTACCTCCCTTTAACCGTCACATTCCTCCCTACTACTATGACTTCGCCCCGAAGTCATCAACTATACAACAATGCATGCTACAACCCGAGCTGCACGGCTATATCTACCTACAAGGAAGCTAAGCTTCACGAGATATCTAAAGGAGATGAGCCCCCTACCCAGTATTCCAGCAATGCACTGCTACTCAATAGGCAAGGAACTGACCTATCCGAAGGGGGTAACCATGGGTAAGGGATAGCTGGAGATGGCTATCGCATTATCCCACCGCTGCCACCAATTGTAACGTTCCGAGATGCATGGCTACATACAGAGAACAACCGGTCCATTCAGAGAAAAGGATCCTCAAAAGGATCCTCAACCCTAAATGGGCTGATGTTTCTATATGTATTCCAACTTTTTCACGTTTTTCTCTGGCCAGGCAATCTCATTAGCATATTGCCTGCCACATTACCTCCCTTTAACCGTCACACTACTTATTTAATTCGCATTGTTCTTGTTGTTGATAGATCTATATATGTTTTGATTAATTTTTTTTATCTTGTATTGTATTGATAGCATTTTCCTCTTTTGTCGCAAAGTTTTCCCCAGCCTTTTCTATTAGGGACTTCAAAAGTGGACTTGTTTGGGAAAGGATTAAAGATTGACCCTTTAATTAAAAAGGTATTAAATAGCATCTGTATATTACCAGCATGATATAATATATCCCCTGTATATTGAGTGTATTTAACCCTTTCCTATACATTTATTGGATTTCATGTCCTTTATATGACCAACTTTCAAAAGTTTAAGTTTTGATATTTTACTCGCACTGTTTCTATGTTATAGTGTATTAAAATTATAATCTGTAAAAAAAGTAAAAAAAATATATCTGTGTTATAGCCTAGAAATAGCCCGAGAAAAGAAGAAATTTTAATTTATTATTCATTTCTTATTTTCTGTTAATGTTTTTACACCGGTTTTTAAAATATTGACATTCTTTGTGGAACATGTAGAATTGCTTGTGTATGAAAATATAATGTATTGAGACACAAGGAGAAAATGCGGGTTATTAACATTTTCTTCTTTTCTGCATATTATTTCCAGACCTTTTTTCTATAAGAGGCGTCAAAACAATGGAAAATGGTTTATAGAAATAATTTCATTATTGAGAAAAAATGATGGTGATCAACATTTTCTTCTTTTATCTTAACTCCCGCGGATCCAGGATTTCTGTGAAGAGGGGGAAGGATGGTTCGAATAAGCAAATATGGGGGGTTCGTTTTCCTATTAATACACAATTTTGACGGAATTTCTGAACTCCAACCCCACCCCTCTGGATCCGCCACTGCTTAATGTTATCAGGGCTAAAATGCTATATTCCCAAGGATAGATATTTTGTGAAAATATCAAGAGAAAATACCAAATTAATGATAACTAAAAATAAATCTCTTTGCCACGATATTTCTCGGCCTCAACGCAAACATTTATTCACTATTTTGACAGATTGCAATATTGATACAGTAATAACATAGAAAACAGATGCCTAGAAAAGAGTGCGAGAAAAAAATAGGAAGTGCTACTTTCCAAAGCTGTTCATGAAGGACATCCAATTTATATCTGGTAAAGGGTTAAACACGCTCAATATACAAGTGTCATATTACATCACACTGGTAATATACAGGAGCTATTTAGCACCATTTTAATTAAAGGGTCAATCGTTAATCCTTTCCCAAACAATAGAAAAGACTGGGAAAACATTGAGAGAAAAGAAGAGAGAAAAAAGAACACTTTTAATACAATCAAAATTAAATAAAAATAGAAATAAATTGATAAAACTTATAAAACGTAGAATATCAACAGCAAGAGTTAAGTGCATCAATAGTGAATTAAATAAGTAGCTGCTAAAATAATTTTCCATTTGGTATACAAGTTCACTTATCATAAAATAATGTAAAAAATCATCAAACAACTTTACGCAGGGTGGAATGATATGATAATTTTAGTATTACAAATACTGTTTAATAGTACAATTCTGTCTGAGAATGATCTCATTTATTATTTCAAATGAACAAAAATAATGTAGGGCCAATCCTCAAACTTCTCAATCAGTAAATAAAATTCCCAAACAAAGCGAAAATTGATAAAAAAAAAATCAAGAAATGAAATTAATATTACATCTACATTGTACCACAAAAATCCTGATTTTGATATAGATATTTAAATAATGTTTGACTTGTATTGTAATCAGAAGTTCGATTCTGATAACTATTTAATCTAAACAAAAATAGAAAAATAAAAAGAATATAACAATATTAAAAGTAGATCTACAATAACATAAGTAAAGTAAAACAAAACTATCAACAACAAGAATACATTCATAATATCTAAAACTGTTTGATAGCAATTACAATATCATAGAATAATTTCCTTCTTGGCCTATATTGGCTGCGTAAGTAATGAATCCTTCTTTGGCTATATTGGCTGCATTTTATACCCCTAATCGATATCCTTCTTTCTTTCATATTGGCTGCGTTACTATATATTCTATATTGGCTGCGTTTTATACCCTGCCAGCAAATCTCCACAAAATCTAAATTAGTATTAAAAAAACTAAAGTCACACGCCCTTGGTTTAATGCTGAATGTAAAAATATGCAAAGAGAATTCAGAAGAGCTAAAAATTCTAGTAGAAGAGAAAATTCACAAGTGAATAGACAGGCTGTTATAAATGCTGGTAAAACCTATAAGAAATGCATTAACCAACATTTAAAGAATTATCGGAAAGAGTTTGCCAATAAGCTCCGTAACCTTAAATCAACAGATCCTAAAGCTTTTTGGAATCTGTTGAATAAAAATGATAGTTCCAATGCGTCAACTATGCAAAAACTTTCACTTGAATCCTTTGCAGATCATTTTAAAAAATTGAATACTGTCTCCACAGATAATGCAGATGTGTTTCAAAATATTGACCCATCAAAAGTATCTGAGCATAACTGGGTGCTAAATTCAGAAATTACAGAAAAGGAAGTCCTAAAATGTATAAATAACCTTAAATTGAATAAGGCCTGTGCTACAGACCTTATATTAAATGAATTCTTAAAGTATTCTAAAAACAAAATGCTGACTGCATTCACCAAGTTATTTAATATTGTCTTCAATTCTGGTCACATCCCAGATGATTGGTCTCAAGGTATCATTTCCCCAATATACAAGAATAAAGGTGACAAAACAAGCCCCGACAATTATAGAGGCATAACTATTCTTAGCTGTTTTGGAAAAATGTTTACTGCGGTCCTCAATAATAGACTAAACAAGTATCTAGAAGATATGAATGTTTTAAATGAGGAACAGGCTGGCTTCCGTAGTGGTTATGGCACCACAGACCACATATTTAACCTTAAATGCTTGATAGATCTCTACCTTTTCAGAGGGAAAAAACTCTTTTGTGCTTTCATTGATTACAAAAAAAGCCTTTGACTCGGTAAACCGTACTTACTTATGGCAGAAGCTTTTAAGTAATAATGTTGATGGCAAAATGTTCAGAATTATTCATAATTTGTATGCCAATGCGAAGTCCTCTGTGAGAATTGGTAATTTGAAATCGGCATCATTTTCGAGTAATATTGGAGTTAGACAAGGTGAAAACTTATCACCTATACTTTTCTCGTTATTCTTAAATGATCTATCGGAATTTATGTCTCATGCATACAATGGTATTGATGATATATCAGATATGGCCAAAATTCTTCTCAGTAACGATGATATTGAAGTCTTTTTTAAACTTTACATTCTGCTTTATGCAGACGACACAGTAGTCTTTGCTGAATCAGCAGCTGAGCTTCAAGCAGCGTTAAATGCTATGTTCTTGTATTGTAAATCCTGGGACTTGGAAGTCAATGCAACCAAAACAAAAGTTACTGTCTTCTGTAATAAGAGAGATGTAAACCTTCCCAAATTTTATTATAACGGCCAAGAGCTATCTGTTGATGACAACTTTGTTTATCTTGGTACCTTGTTTTCATTAATGGGCGTTTTACTAAAAATAATAAGCGGCTATTTGACCAGGCTCGAAAAGCTATGTTTTCTGTCATAAAGAAGTCAAGGATGTTGCAATTACCGATTGACATTCAGTTACAAATGTTTGACACAATGGTACTGCCCATTTTGCTCTATGGGTCAGATGTCACTGGTTTTGAAAATCATGATATGCTTGAAAGGTTATGCTTACAATTTTATAAGATAATTCTTAAGGTTAAGAAGTCCACACCAAATCTTATCCTCTATGGTGAACTTGGCAGACACCCAGTATCAATTGATATTAAAGCTAGAATGGTTGGCTTCTGGCAGCGTTTAGTTAATGGTAAACCTGACAAAATCGCAAGTAAATTGTATAGTATGTTGTTATCTTTGCATAATATTGGTCGATTTAATTCCAAATGGCTTATGTATATTAAAGGTATACTTGATGAATGTAGCTTTACAGGCCTATGGTTAGACCAGACTAATATTCCCACCAATATTTCTAAGTCTATTAAACTTAAATTAAAGGAAATGCACATTTCTTCTTGGAAGAATGCAGTGTTTGAAAGCCCCAAATGTCTTAATTATAGAATTTTTAAGCAAGATTTTGGACTTGAAAGCTATTTCAAAATTCTGCCTGAGGACCTATCAAATTCTCTCTGCCACTTCAGATCACTTAACCACAAATTTCCCATTGAATGGGGACGATACTTTGGGATCTCGCGGGATGACAGGATATGTGAGTTATGTAATCTGCACAAGATTGGTGATGAGTTTCATTATCTTCTTGAATGTACATACTTTGATGACACTAGGAATACATATTTGCCAAGGGAGCTGTCTTCACACCAAAATGTGAATACCTTTAATAGTATTATGAACTCCAATGACACACAACTAATCTTTAAAGTAGCCAAATTTTGCAAAATAATCTTGAAAACGTTTCAAGAGATCTTCAGAAATGTGTAATTATTACTAAATAAGACGGCAGTTTATCATGCAGATTGTAAGGCGTCTCAGACAGCAACTTGATTTGATTTGTGAATCTGGATAGAAATATTTCCTATGGACTCTTTGTATGCTGATTCACATAATCTTTTATAATCTTTTATTGCTAAGCCTAACTGCCTAATATAGCATTGAAATCTTGAACACTCATGTAAAATATTAATCTGTCCTTGCATAATGATTCACAAGAGATGTTATTTGTTATTATCAAGCACAAATATCTAATGTCTTTTGTCGGCATGAGTTGCTTATGCACCTATGATGGTCCTGCACTTGGTAGGAATACTGGGATGAATGGTGAAAGTGCTGTTTATCAGCATTTTCCTCTTTTGTGCCAATGGTGTTTTTTTTAACATAGAGTTGAACATGTATATAATAATATTACAGGCTTAACCTTATCCCAAACTACTTATTACTAGTAAGGTCCAACTCTGAACATGCTGCTGGCAAAAAGACGGGTCCACACTGATGAAGCTACGATGTGTGTACAATACTACAGAAGGAATGTTGGGACAGAGGGAGAGAGTGCTGTCAATCAGTGGTTTCTCCTTCTCCCTCAATATTTACTTAACACTTTCCCAAGCAAGACCTGGTTTTGACATCCATGGTAGAAAAGGCTTGGGAAAGCATTGAGACAAAGGAAGAAACTGCTGATAACCAGCAGTTTCTCCTTTTGTCTCAATGTTTTCTGCGCCATATCTTACACAAATCCTATCTTTTATCACATCCGTTTTACCATTTGTGGCAGTTTTTAAAGTCGACCACCCTAAAATTTTGACATTTGGGAAAGGGTTAAAAGCCTTTTTCATTTTCATTGTAAGATTCTGTGAAAGTTCTGTATTGATTGGTTAATACTTATGGTTGTAAGAGTTAAAATATAGGCGGAAATGGCAATTTTGTGAATTTCAAGGGCACAAAACTCAAGCTGAAAATTACACCAAGGCAAGATCTTATGGTCACAAACATTCTGTCCAAGTTTTGTCTTGATTAGTCAATATTTGTAGTTGCTACAGTGAAAACAATGTCAAAAATTATGCCAAAATGACAATTTTGTAAATTTCAAGGGCATATAACTCATGATATCAAATTCAGATCAAGCTGAAAATCATACCAAGGTAAGATCCTATGGTCAACATCATACTATTCAAATTTTGTCTTGATTGGTCAATATTTGTAGTTGCTAGTGAAAACAAGAGCCGTCAGAGACGGACAATGCTCCCCGAATAAGGCATTGTCACAATAAATATATGCCATGCAGAGCTTGTATAAAGCTAACAAATGTTAAGCCCCCCTTTTCCATGACATATTTTTCATACACAAAATTTAAATAGTTTATTGTCAAGGGCATCTGATTTGCTACTCAAATATGAAATTTCATCAAATACTGACCATTAGACTAGGAGAAATTAGAGAAAAACTGTATTTAACCTTAAGTCCCCTTTTGCCATGACGAGGCCTCAAATCCAAAAACTGGGAAATGTGCATCGGCATTATGTCATAGGGAGTTCACATGGTAAGTTTCATTTGATTTGGCACAAGGGTTATGGATAAATCGCTTCGGACGGACGGACGGACGGCGGACGGACAGGACAGACGGACGGACAGACAAAGCGGCGACTAGATTCTATATGCTCTCCCTTCGGGGAGCATAATTATGTCAAAACGGACATTTTTGACATTCAAGGGCAGATAACTCCAGACAGTTTTCTTCAATCAGAATTATTTGAAGGAATCTGAGAGAGGGTCACCAAAGGATCATTCATTCCTGTGAAGTTTGATTGAAATCCATCCAGTAGTTTTTGAGAAGAAGATTTTTAAAGAAAAAGTTTACGGACAGACGCACGCATGACGGACACACCGCCATGACAAAAGCCCTCTGGTCTGACGGCCAGTGGAGCTAAAAACTAACTCAGGCCTTGATGCCACAAAAATCGTGCCAAATTTACAAATTGAGGTCATCCCGAGACCCCAAACCCCGCTAATGCGGCATAATGCCATTACCAGGGCTGCGTTCAGTAGGCAAAACGTTAGCTAACGTTAGCAACAGTCGCAACTTCTTTGGCACAAATTTCACAGAATTGACCGAGTATTCCCAATGAAACGGCCAACGTTAGCTAACGTTTTGTCTTACTGAACACAGGACAGGTGACAAAAATTCGGACTTTTCCAAGCGCAAAGATTTTGCAGACGATAATTTTAAGTAAACAAAATTCCTGGTGTAGACCTGAAACTGACCTGTATACAAAACATGTTCATATTTTGCAAATTATATAAAGCGTAATATACTTCACAAAGACTTGTATTATAGTATACTTACATTAAATGTATGCAAGAAAATATTACCGAATTATTATTTCAACAAAGCCCAGGCGTATAATTTGAGATAATAAAAGCTAAAGCTGCGCCATGTCAAATTAAATCTGTTATACGCCCCATGCAGAGCACCAGGCAAGACCAGCGGCAGCGTGATCAAGAAGCTTGAACAGCTGAATTCGTTTCATATGGGAATTATGCCGTTTTCAACCGATATTGCCATATCGCGACGGCTGGAGCACCTAACCATAGATTTCGGTAATTTCTCATACCAATACTACCACCATCATCCTAACCGAACGTCCAGCTGCGCTCTCATATAAAAGGTTTAACACGAATTGTTGAGAGACAAATGTCAAAATGGATGCTGGCCAAGTCGTGGTTCGTTTGAGTTTATTGGGGTTTTTTTGCCGTTTTCAACTGCCAGGGTCATATCGCGGCGGCTGGAGCACCTACCCATTGATTCCTGTTGTTTCTCAAACCAGTACTACCACAACACCCTTACCGAGCCTCCAGCTGCTCGCCCACTTAGGTTAACGATTTCGAACCCATTGGTGGGTGAGAATTTTGTCAGAAAGGGTATTTGCCACGGCCGGGTATCGAACCCGGGACCTCTCGAATGAGAGGCAGATGCGCTACCAACTGCGCTAAGGCCGCGGCCCAAGTCGTAGTTCGAACTCACGACACTCGGATTGCCAGACTCCGATGTTACTGGCTGAGCTATCCGGGCTCGACCAAGAAGATTGAGCAGCAGGTAGTACCATTACTAGTCCACAGAAGAGACGGCAGCACCACAGACTCTAAATCGAGTATCATCGCTTTTCAACTAAAACCCTGTAACTGCAGCTTGAATAAAGCTGCAGTTACGAGTTTTTTCTTGTTGAAAAGCGACAATATACTGATATTACAAAATGACTGGTCCAAAATTCAGAGGCGACACTTTCAAGAATATGAGGTTTTCTTGGCGAAAATATCGCGCAATATGAAGAAATTGCCTGCTACAAGCAATTCATTTCCAACAATGATTTTCAAAGCCTTAAAACTTGGCATATCTTGTGGTGTGGCAAAATCCGCAATTGTTTAGAAAATTGTTAAGACTGGTATATTAACCCTTTCCCGAACGACAAAAAAAAATGAAAACAGCTGTAGACTACAAAATAGATGTTGAAAAAGATTGAATTAGTTCAAATTGTAGCACAGAAAACATTGAGGCAAAAGGAGAAACTGCTGGTTATCAGCAATTTCTTCTTTTGTATCAATGTTTTCCCCTGTGTTTTCTACTAGGGACGTCAAAACTAGGTCTTGTTTGGGAAAGGGTTCAACCCCATTAGCAAACAGTGGCGTCTTTTGATGCTCTACAAGATAAAGGCTTTGGAAAATATTGTGGAAAGGGAAGAAATTGCTTATGGCAACTGACATGCAATTTCTTCATTACCTACAATGTTCTCTATGCAAAACAAGAGCTTCGCAGAGCGGCGCATATACGCCCGAGTGGGGGGTGGGGCTTGTCAGTAAAATAGGCCATTCTTTTCAATTCAAGGGCAGATAATGCAAACATGGGAAGTAATCAAAATTATGCTTCCACACCCAGACACCATAGAGATTCACTGTGACAAGTTTGATAAAATTCTGATCAAAACTGTAGGAGTTGCGCACACAAGAAAATGGGCATTTTTTTAAATCAAGGGCAGATAATTCAATAACGAAAAGAGTTATCTGAATACCGTAAGCGGTGTGCACAACTAGACACCATGGAGATTCATTCAGGCAAGTTTGATCAAATTCCCATCAAAACTGTAGGAGTTGCGCACACAAGAAATTGCTAACGGACGGACGGACGGACAGACGGACGGACGAGCGGGGCCATAACATAATACGACACTTCGGGCGTATAACAACAACAAGAGGGCCGTTGGCCCTAGGTCGCTCACCTGAGATGGGGTTTTATAACAGATCAGATTTCTTACAGGTAATGCAATAAAGGGTCAAAGATCATATGAACGCCGCCATGCGATTTCAAACCATAGAAAACCCAGAAAACTACTTTAATGCAATATCATATGTACTCAAATATGAAGTTTCATCCAATTCGGCCATGTGGTTATTGAGAAATTGCTTTGGACAGATGGAATAAAAATAAAACATACAGACTGACAAACAGAAATTTACAAGTTGACCTAGATCTATGACCTTGAACCTACCTAAATATATATTTCATATAGAACATCTACTCATGATAAAGAACACATTTAGCCATACATTTTTTTAAATCCACGCATAAATGTAGATGCTATGCCCCTGATAAGCAGATTTTTGTAAGAAGTCCCCCTTTTCTGTGACGAGGTTTCATATTGAAAAGCAAAGAAAAGGACCTCTTAGCAATATTATAAGCAATGCAAATATTAAGTTTTGTCAAATTTGGCTCTGCGGTTATTGAGAAATTGCTTCTGACAGATTTCGTGTAATTTCTCTTTTTCTGTTGCCATGGCAACCAGAGTTGGTTTTTTTTATCAATTGCAATTCTGTTAGCAATTTTTTAAATGTGACCTCCTAAGGAATATTACTGCCAAGTTTGGTGGAAATAAGCCTATTAGTTTAGGAGGAGATATCATTCAACGATGTCATTGAGATTTGGTGGAATATCTCCTTTTCTGTTGCCATGGCTACCACAGCTTTAGAAGGATTTCAATTCTTTTAGCAATTTTTAAAAGGAACCTCCTAAGAAATATTTCTGCCAAGTTTGGTTGAAATTGGCCAAGTAGTTTAGGAGGAGATGTTGTTCAAAGAAATTATTGAAAATTAGTCAAATTTCTCCTTTTCTGGTGCCATGGCAACCAGAGGTTTTAGTCAATTTCAATTCTTTTAGCAATTCTTAAAGAGGACCTCCTAAAGAATATTTTTACCAAGTTTGGTTGAAATTGGCCTGGTAGTTTAGGAGAAGATGTCGTTCAAAGATAGTATTGAGATGCAGTCAAGTTTCTCCTTTTCTGTTGCCATGGCAACCAGGTTTATTTTCATGGATTTCAATGCTTTTAGCAATTCTGAAAGGGTCATCTAAGGAACATTCCTGCCAAGTTTGGTTGAAATTGGCCTAGTAGTTTAGGAGGAGATGTCGTTCAAAGATAGTATTAAGATTCATTCAAATTTCTCCTTTTTTGTTGCCATGGCAACCAGAGTTTTTTTATGGATTTCAATTCTTTTAGCAATTCTGAAAGGGCGTCACCTTAAGAACATTCCTGCCCAGTTTGGTTGAAATTGGCCAAGTAGTTTAGGAGAAGATGTTGATCAAAGATAGTATTTAGATTCAGTCAAATTTCTCAATTTCTGTTGCCATGGCAACCAGAATTTTTTATGGATTTCAATTCTTTTAGCAATTCTGAAAGGGAGTCACCTAAAGAGTATTCCTGTCAAGTTTGGTTGAAATTGGCCAAGTAGTTTAGGAGGAGATGTCGTTCAAAGATAGTATTGAGATTCAGTCAAATGTCTCAATTTCTGTTGCCATGCCAACCAGAGTTTTTTATGGAGTTCAATTCTTTTAGCAATTCTGAAAGGGGGTCACCTAAGGAACATTCCTGCCAAGTTTGGTTGAAATTGGCCAAGTAGTTTAGGCGAAGATGTCGTTCAAAGATAGTATTGAGATTCAGTCAAATTTCGCCTTTTCTGTTGCCATGGCAACCAGGGTTTTTTATGGATTTCAATTCTTTTAGCAATTCTGAAAGGGGGTCACCTAAGGAACATTCCTGCCAAGTTTGGTTGAAATTGGCCAAGTAGTTTAGGAGGAGATGTCATTTTAAGAAATTGTTGACGGACGACGCACGAGGCACGACGGACGACGCACGGACGCCGGACAAAAGGTGATCACAATAGCTCACTTGAGCACCTTGTGCTCAGGTGAGCTAAAAATGTACATTTCAATGTACTTGATATTGTTGTCTGCAACATCTTTGAATGTGATAAAATCTAGCATTGTGCCGTCAGGTAACCGGTTAACCCTTTCCAAAACAGCAAACTTTTAGGGTGATTCACTAAAGACGCGACGGGACGGGACGGGACGCGACGCCGACACTGGGGCTATGACATTAGCTCCCCGGACATAAAGTCCCGGCTCGCTAAAAAGGAGGATATTAATGAAGAAATCATTTGTGTAAAATTATACCTATAACACAGAAAAAAAACATTTTCTTCTTTCTCAATATTGTCCAAACCATTTTTTTTTCAATTTGGAATGCGAAAAGCGAAACTTTACCCAAGGATCTATAAAATTTGTTTTCAATTCTACCAAGAACTTTGGGCGTAGAAGTTTTTTTGTAATTGTGGACGTACGGACGGACAGACAGACATCCAGACGGGCGGACACTGGACAATGATTGATCACAATACCTCACCTAAAATGTTGCATCTATAGTGCATACAGGCTTTTTCTAAGATTTGACCATGTGACCTAGTTATTGACCCCGGTTGAGATTTTCGCAAGACAATCATTCTGGCAAAATTTCATGCTGATTAAGCAAAAAATGTGGCCTCTATAGTACATACAACGTTTTTCTAAAGGACCCCTATGGATATGCCCAGAAATCTCCCAAAAAGGCTCTTGGCGACGTGTCAATTTCAAAACAAGCAAATTGAGAAACAAAATTAAACTTTTGGGTTAGGTTGATACATAGGTCAAATGAACACAGATTTTATGCCATTTAAAAAAACTCGACAAGAACAGATAACTCTTGTTTTTTGTACCCACGAAAATAGTTATTTTCCTGACACTACCAATATTCATTGAGCTAAAGTTTTCTTTAGTTTTATTTGCAATTTATTTTCTATAAATACAAAGACAAATGGTGTTTACAACATCAGCTTTGGTTTCGTCCGTATTGCGGATTCGCCTCATTGAAACAACTTTGAATGCATATCATGCCGCTCAAAATTGAGCATTACCCTGGGCTGGCGCACATCGTTCCTCTCACCACCCCCTTGACCCAGCTTCTCATTGGCATATGTTGTGTACATTGACGATACACATCTTTGGTAAACAGGATTTCCTGGGTCACAGGGGGAACATGCTTTTATAACAACAAGAGGACCATGATGGTCCTATATCGCTCACCTGAACCAAAATGATATGAGCAGCACTTATGTTCAATTCAATTGATATTTATGACTTTAAGACTGAATATGAACTAATGGTCAATAACGTTGTGAAAATCATCCAAGCTCTTATGGTGCCCAACATTGTTTTTTTAAATAATTGTAGATTCTAGAGTGTAAACAAAGTCGAAAACAGCCAAAAATGGCAATTTTATCAAATTCAAGGGCACATAACTCTCGTCTTTCTGGTCAAATCAGACTGAAAATCAAACTCATCTGAGATCTTACGGTCTCCAACATTGTGTCCAAGATTTGTCTTGATTGGTCAATAATTGTAGATTCTAGAGTGTAAACAAGGTTGAAAACAGTCACAAACGGCAATTTTATCAAATTCGAGGGCACTTAACTCTCGACTTTCTGACCACATCAGACTGAAAATCATACTCATCCATGATCTTATGCTCCCCAACATTGTGTCCAAGTTTTATTTTGATTGATTAAAAATTGTAGATTCTAGAGAGTAAACAAGGTCGAAAAGAGCCGAAAACGGCAATTTTGTCAAATTCAAGGGCACATAACTCTCGACTTTCTGATCAGATCAGACTGAAAATCAAACTCATCCCAGATCTTGTGCTCCATGTCTTATGTCCAAGTTTTGTCTTGATTTATTAATAATTGTAGATTCTAGAGTGTAAACAATGTCAAAAACAGCCAAAAATGGCAATTTTGCACAATTCAAGGGCGCATAACTCTCATCTTTCTAGTCAGACCTGACTGAAAATCGAATTCATCTGAGATCTTATTCTCCCCAACATTGTGTCCAAGTTTTGTCTTGATTGATAGAATAATTTTAGATTCTAAAGTGTAAACAAGGTCCAAAACAGCCGAAAACGGCAATTTTGTCAAATTCAAGGGCACATAACTCTCGACTGTCTGATCAGATCAGACTGAAAATCAAACTCATCAAAGATCTTATGCTCCCCAACATTTTGTCCAAGTTTTGTCATGGTTTACAGATAATTGTAATCTAAGGGAAGTAACTCTTGACACTATTAAAGAAAAGTAGTGTCAAGATTAACTTCCCTTAGATTAACATGTAGAGTGTAAAAGCAGCTGAAAATGGCAATTTTGTCAAGTTCAAGGGCACGTAACTCTAGACTTTCTGATCGGATCAGACTGAAAATCGAGCTCATCCGAGATCTTATGGTCTCTAATATTATGTCTAAGTTTTGTCTTGATTGATCAATAATTGTAGATGCTAGAGTGTAAACAAACTTCAAAACAGCATTTTTTGAGATTCAAGGGCAGATAACTCAGCACATTCTGGTCCGATCAGGCCCATAATCGAACTTGTCCGAGAACTTATGATTCTACTTGTTTTGGCCAAGTTTGATCAAGATTGCTTAATTTTTGTGGATGCTAGAGTGTAAACACCACAAATGTTGACGGACGGACGGACAGACGGACGGACAAAAAGTGACCACAATAACTCACCTCGAGCACCTCGTGCTCAGGTGAGCTAAAAATAGTACTCATAATTATACCAATTGCAATATTTTTGGCGAGAAAATTTCGCTTTTAAACTCATTTCAGTGATGCGCATGCGCATTAAGGACAAAACAAAACTGGTATATGGATTCATCACCAATTGTCCTTGAATTTACAGAAAAATCTTGCAAACAGGCCTATAGAAAACTTGATGTTGGTTAAATAAATACTAGTGGTGCAAGAAATGTAATTTAGGGGTAGGTACAGAAACCAAGAGTTATCTGTACCTGTCGAATCTTTTTGAATGCATAAAATCAGTTTTCATATGATCTAGATTTACATCTAACAGGCCTCCCAGCAGACAAAACAATTTAAGATTTTTATAAAGGCTCCAATGTGTGAAAATAAAGGCCTTTTGGTGTAAAATATGACAAAATAAAGAGTAACTAAAGGCCATTTCAATCAGAAAATGTGCGGTCATAACAAAAGTGATTTTCATTCATCCCTCAAATAAGGGGGGTATGGGGTCTCCTCCAAGAAATTTTTAAAATTTTAAGTAAAATTTGGAGGCATATGATGATATCCACATTGTAAGACAATACATAAAAGAAGGGAAAATGCAGAACAAAATTCATGACTTGCTTTGAGCTTGGACATTAAATAGTCAGAGCAAATACAAAGGGTTTGAGAGATAATTACAGACTGTTTTGGCTTTTTAAAGGTTTTCTAGGAAAAAGTAAAGGTTTTTAAAAATTTTAAAGGTTTCACTAGGCCTGAGATTCTAACCATACAATTTTAAATTTCTATCAATTTGCTTGTTTAAACATTGACATCTTGATTTGAGCCTATTAGGGAGATTTTTCACCTTATCCATACAGGTCCTTTTTGACTCTTCGACCTAGATCCCAAGTTGATCTGACTTCAAGCTCGTCCAAGATTTTGTCATACAATCATTCTGACAAATATTCAGGTTGATCGGACAAAAATGTGGCATCTAGAGAGCAAACAAAGTTTTTTTCAAGATTTGACCCAGTGACCTAGTGTTTTTTAATCAATCCAATTTCAAACGTGTACAAGATTTCATCAACAGGGCGTCAACTCAAAATTTTGAAAAAACAAGATGTGTTTGTGAAACACAAATGCCCCCGAAATGGCTATTTTTCTATAATTATGACCTAAATTGATATTTGACCTTGACCTATATAAATGACCTTGTCCCTCTAACCTAATATCATTGAAAGAAGTTTACATACCAAATTTGAGCTTTGTATGTGGAATACTTTTGGAGAAAAGGCCAATGTTAACTTGTAGCGTTAAGTTGCATGTAAAGGGTGAATAAGGGTTAAACGATGACCTTGAGGAAGGTCAAATTGCATGGAGCAGATAGATATCATTGAAAGAAGTTAACATACCAAATTTGAGCTTTGTATGTGGAATACTTTTGGAGAAAAGGCCAATGTTAAGTTGTTGCATTAGTTGCCATGTTAAGTTGCATGTTAAGGGTGGATAAGGGTTAAACGATGACCTTGAGGAATGTCAAATCGCATGGAGCAGATAGATATCATTGAAAGAAGTTTACATACCAAATTTGAGCTTTGTATGTGGAATACTTTTGGAGAAAAGGCCAACGTTAAGTTGTTGCGTTAAGTTGTTGCGTTAAGTTGCCGCGTTAAGTTGCATGGTAATGGTGGATAAGGGTTAAACGATGACCTTGAGGAATGTCAAATCGCATGGAGCAGATAGATATCATTGAAAGAAGTTTACATACCAAATTTGAGCTTTGTATGTGGAATACTTTTGGAGAAAAGGCCAACGTTAAGTTGTTGCGTTAAGTTGCCACGTTAAGTTGCATGTTAAGGGTGGATAAGGGTTAAACGATGACCTTGAGGAAGGTCAAATCGCATGGGGCAGATAGATATCATTAAATGAAGTTTACATACCAAATTTGAGCTTTGTATGTGGAATACTTTTGGAGAAAAGGCCAATGTTAAGTTGTAGCGTTAAGTTGCAGCGTTAAGTTGCATGTTAAGGGTGGATAAGGGTTAAATGGTGACCTTGAGGAAGGTCAAATTGCATGGAGCAGATAGATATCATTGAAAGAAGTTTACATATCAAATTTGAGCTTTGTATGTGGAATACTTTTGGAGAAAAGGCCAACGTTAAGTTGTTGCGTTAAGTTGTTGCGTTAAGTTGCCGCGTTAAGTTGCATGGTAATGGTGGATAAGGGTTAAACGATGACCTTGAGGAATGTCAAATCGCATGGAGCAGATAGATATCATTGAAAGAAGTTTACATACCAAATTTGAGCTTTGTATGTGGAATACTTTTGGAGAAAAGGCCAACGTTAAGTTGTTGCATTAAGTTGCCACGTTAAGTTGCATGTTAAGGGTGGATAAGGGTTAAACGATGACCTTGAGGAAGGTCAAATCGCATGGGGCAGATAGATATCATTAAATGAAGTTTACATACCAAATTTGAGCTTTGTATGTGGAATACTTTTGGAGAAAAGGCCAATGTTAAGTTGTAGCGTTAAGTTGCAGCGTTAAGTTGCATGTTAAGGGTGGATAAGGGTTAAATGGTGACCTTGAGGAAGGTCAAATTGCATGGAGCAGATAGATATCATTGAAAGAAGTTTACATATCAAATTTGAGCTTTGTATGTGGAATACTTTTGGAGAAAAGGCCAACGTTAAGTTGTTGCGTTAAGTTGCCGCGTTAAGTTGCATGTTAAGGGTGGATAAGGGTTAAACGATGACCTTGAGGAAGGTCAAATCGCATGGGGCAGATAGATATCATTGAAAGAAGTTTACATACCAAATTTGAGCTTTGTATGTGGAATACTTTTGGAGAAAAGGCCAATGTTAAGTTGTAGCGTTAAGTTGCAGCGTTAAGTTGCATGTTAAGGGTGGATAAGGGTTAAATGGTGACCTTGAGGAAGGTCAAATTGCATGGAGCAGATAGATATCATTGAAAGAAGTTTACATATCAAATTTGAGCTTTGTATGTGGAATACTTTTGGAGAAAAGGCCAACGTTAAGTTGTTGCGTTAAGTTGCCATGTTAAGTTGCATGTTAAGGGTGGATAAGGGTTAAACGATGACCTTGAGGAAGGTCAAATTGCATGGGGCAGATAGATATCATTGAAAGAAGTTTACATACCAAATTTGAGCTTTGTATGTGGAATACTTTTGGAGATAAGGCCAATGTTAAGTTGTAGCGTTAAGTTGCAGCGTTAAGTTGCATGTTAAGGGTGGATAAGGGTTAAATGGTGACCTTGAGGAAGGTCGAATTGCATGGAGCAGATAGATATCATTAAAAGTAGTTTACATACCAAATTTGAGCTTTGTATGTGGAATACTTTTGAAGAAAAGGCCAATGTTAAGTTGTTGCGTTAAGTTGGCGCGTTAAGTTGCATGTTAAGGGTGGATAAGGGTTAAACGATGACCTTGAGGAAGGTCAAATTGCATGGGGCAAATAGATATCATTGAAAGAAGTTTACATACCAAATTTGAGCTTTGTATGCATAATGGTTGTCGAGAAAATGACAATGTTAAGTTTCGGACTGACAGACAGACGGACGGACAGACGGACAGACGGACAGACAGACATGAGTAAAACAATATGCCCCCGATCTCTCGATACGGGGGCATAAAAATATAGTAATATAGGACGTTTTGGAGCAAAAATATAGGACAAATATAGGACATTACTCACGGCCTCAGCCTTCTAAAAAACAGCTCAAAATACCTTGTTAATATAGTTTCTCTATTGTACGACTACTAGAGGAGGGCATCGAGACATGCTACACACAAAAGTTAATTCTCTAATGAGTCTGACAATGGCCCATGCCATTATGGGTCTTGACACACATGTTTCTAGGAAAGAGAATATTGAGAATTTGTCACTAATTTCCCTGTTTACTTCTCACTTAACTTATGAAATATGGCTAATTTCATTGCAAAGTGATAATTCAAGTGTTTCTGAAGAGACCCATTTGGTGATGCTAAATGAATTAATCTCTAAACTTAAGGACAGATCCTCCAGTTGTTACTGCGCAACTTACTGCGCATATCAGAAATAACGAAATAAAGCTGTTTCAGTAAATGGCCTTTTCAGCAAATGTATTTTTTACATTCAGTTAATGTTTGGTTGATAAATGATAAAACCCTATTCGGTTATTTCAATTTTTTCTGTTTGGTCAATTAAAGTGTAATAGTACTCGGATGGTACATTTCGCTTTCTGTTAAGCGTTCAACATGTGGCGTTAGCGATAGGAAACGGAGTAACAAAAGCAAAGTGGTGTCTTTATGAGCTAGTCTGCTTCAGATGGAAACAAAAGATGACACTTTTTATTATCTAAAGCTGGTAATAAGGAAGAAAATGGATAAAAGTAGTGAAACAATTTCGGACAGAGCTACAAAAAGTAAACCAAATTTTACTTATAACTCAGAAAAACGCTTGGTTTGATATATTTTTCTTTTTATGTTTTTGTAGGTATGACCAAGCACTATCACTATACCAAAAAAGAAAAAAAATCTTACCGCTGGAATATTTTTTATTATCAGAAACGTTGCGAAAAAAGAGCAATTTCAGCATAATGTTTTATTAAAAATTTCAAAATCATCACTAAATTTTCCCAAATTGATACTCATTTAGACAGAATAAAACATATTGAACACAATAAAGACTTATTTATGTAATCCTAGTCATTTCGAACACCTTTTTTTGTAGGTATTTATGTGACACCCCATTTTTGCAATTTTAGACAAGAGTAGTCTCCCTTGAAATCCAATAACTTTTTAATTCGCTTGGTGACCTATATTTTCTAAGTCATTATTTTACTTCTCATAAATTTAAATATCAGTACAGAAAAAATAAAAAAAATCTTACCGTAGGAAATAAATGGAGGATCTGTCCTTAATAACCAGACAAAGAAAAGTTTGTCAATGACATCCTTTTTTATCTTGATGTAAATTCCAGGAACCTACAACATAGGACAAATTTTCATAAGTAACAAGAGATGTTTGTAAAACATATATGCCCCCCTCAAGGGCCTACATTTGATGAAGGTCAAAGTCCAAGGTCAAGGTAACAAGGTCCAAGGTCATGGTCAAATACGAAAGGTCTTGGTAGGAGGTGTCCATGTGTGAAATATCAAGGCTGTATAGGTAAAAGTAAAATGAAATATAGGCCAGGTTAAAGTTTTTAAAAGTAGGCCAAATGCCAAGGTCAAGGTCATGGTCAAATGTGAAAGGTTTTGGTTGGAGTTGTCAATGTGTGAAATATCAAGGCTGTATGTGTAAAAGGACATGATATATATGCCTGGTTTAAGTTTTTTAAAAGTTGGTCAAACTCCAAGGTCAAGGTTGCAATATTCAAGGTCATGATCAAATGTGAAAGGCCTTGGTAGGAGGTGTTAATGTGTGAAATATCAAGGCTGTAGGTGTAATAGGACATAAGATAAAGGCCAAGTTAAAGATTTCTAAAAGTATGTCAAACTCCAAGGTCACACAGGCCAAGGTCATGGTCAAACGTGAAAGGTCTTGGTAGGAAGTGTCCATGTGTAAAATATCGAGTTTGAGTTTATTGGGGTTTTACGCCGTTTTCAACTACCAGGGTCATATCGCGGTGGCTGGAGCACCTAACCGTGGGTTCCTGGCATTTCTCGCACCAGTACAACCACAATATCCAAACCGAGCCTCCAGCTGCTCTCTCACATAGATGATTCACACCCATTGGTGAGAGACAAATGACTTTTGTCAAATGTCAGAATGGATACTGGCCGAGCCGGGGTTCGAACTCGAGACCCCTGGATTGACAGACTCCGACGTAACCGACTGAGCTATCCGGGCTCGGCTGTAAAATATCGAGACTGTATAGGTAACAGGACATGAGATATAGGCCTAGTTTAAGTTTTTTAAAAGTAGGTCAAACTCCAAGGTCAAGGTCCAAGGTCATGGTCAAAAGTGAAATGTCTTGGTTGGAAGTGACCATGTGTGAAATATCAAGGCTGTATGTGTAAAATGACATGAAATATAGGCCAGGTTAATGTATATAAAAGTTGGTCAAACACCAAGGTCAAGGTCACAAGATCATGGTCAAATGTGATAGGTCTTGGTCGTAGGTGTCCATGTGTCAAAAATCAAGGCTGTATGTGTAAAAGGATATGATATATCGGCTAGGTTAAAGTTTTTTTAAAAGTAGGTCAAAGTCCAAGGTCAAGGTCACAAGGTCCAAGGTCATAGTCAAATGTGAAAGGTCTTGGAAGGATGTGTCCATGTGTGAAATATCAAGGCTGTATATGTAATAGCACAAGTGATAAAAGCCCAGTTTAAATTTTTTCTAAGTATGTCAAACTCCAAGGTCAGGGTCACAATGTCCAAGGCCATAGTCATATGTGATACGTCTTGGTCGGAGGTTTCCATGCGTCAAATATCTAGGCTGTATGTGTAAAAGGACATAAGATATATGCCCGGTTTAATTTTTTTTAAAGTAGGTCAAACTCCAAGGTTAAGGTCACAAGGTCATGGTCAATTGTGAAAGGTCTTGGTAGGAGGTGTCCATGTGTGAAATATCAAGGCTGTATGTGTAATAGGTCATGAGATATATGCCCGGTTTAATTTTTTTAAATAGGTCAAACTCCAAGGTCAAGGTCACAAGGTCCAAGGTCATGGTCAAATGTGAACAATGTTGATAGGAGGTACCCATGTGTGAGATATCAAGGCTGTATGTGTAAAAGGACATGAGATATAGGTAAGAATAAGAATTATGTGTAAAAATCAACAAAGGGAAATAACTCCAAAAATATGATCGGCAGAGATATGGTTCTTGTGCACTGCACCTCTCCATAATGAAATCTATTTACCTGTAAAGTTTCATGATTCTACCTTACATACTTTTTGAGTTGTGCTCCAGACAAGAATCAAGTTTAAAAATCAACAAAGGGTAATAACTCAAAAAAAATGATCGGCAGAGTTACGGTTCTTGTGCACTGCACCTCTCCATAATGAGATCTATCCACCTGTAAGTTTCATGATTCTACATTGCATACTTTTTGAGTCATGCTCCGGACAAGAATCAACAAAGGGCAATAACTCCAAAACGTCTCCATAATGAGATCTTTCCACCTATTAAGTTTCATGATTCTACCTAACATACTTTTTGAGTTATGCTCCGGACAAGAATCAAGTTTGTAAATCAACGAAGGACAATAACTCCAAAAATATGATTGGCAGAGTTTGTCGTATGTTTCGTTTATATTGAAGTCAAGTACCAACACAAGTATAGTGTATACAGGAATATATTCTAATGAATTATAGACATGTATGTACATCAACAATATAACAAACTAAAGCTACGTCTAATGACTGAGTGTGAATGACCTAAAATAATAAGAGTAGGTGGCTCATATACTAGCTAATTAAAGTATATAGTCTGTTTCATATAAAGCATTCATCCACTCATACAACAGAGTTAAGGTTCTTGTGCGCTGCACCTCTCCATAATGAGATCTATCCACCTTTCAAGTTTCATGATTCTACCTTACATACTTTTTGAGTTATGATCCGGACAAGAATCAAGTTATAAAATCAACAAAGGGCAATAACTCAAAAAATTTGATCGACAGAGTTACGGTTCTTGTGCACTGCACCTCTCCATACTGAGATCTATCCACCTATGAAGTTTCATGATTCTACCTTTAATACTTTTCGAGTTATGCTCTGGACAAGGTTTGGTCTACGGACAGATTAATAATAAATTCCATTCTCTGCTATTTGATCGACAGAGTTACGGTTCTTGTGCACTGCACCTCTCCATACTGAGATCTATCCACCTATGAAGTTTCATGATTCTACCTTTAATACTTTTCGAGTTATGCTCTGGACAAGGTTTGGTCTACGGACAGATCGACCGACCGACAGACCAACCTTCGGACCGACCGACCGACACTTGCAAAACAATATACCCCCATTTTCTTCGAAAGGGGGCAAAATAATTGAGGCATCTTTTAGACCATCTTAACACACAATATCACAGCTCTTGGCTGGATATCCTGAAGAGCTTGGGAAAGTTTCCATGCCCTGTATGTTGCACTGGTGTTGGCAGTAACATCCCATGCAGTGGTTGCAGAAAGTGGGCAAATAAATGCAGCTGTATTAAAAAGCTCAAAGAGGGTTCATACTTCAAATGCCAGTTTGACAGAAGACCCCAGTCTGAGATACAGGTGGGACAAGATAATCAGGAGGTAGTGGCATTATTTTGCTACCTTGTATACACACTTTCTGCAGACTGTGGATGTGACTTAGCCACAATGTTAAGAGTCAAAGCTGCATGGAAGAATTTTAAAAGAGTTGATGCCAACCCTCACATCACCCAATCTCAATAACCACAAACACCAGGCAAAATATCTTAAAACCCTGTCTGGAGCTTGATAATTAATGCAAGTGAGACCTAGCCCCAGTCTTATCCAAAATTACAACATCTGCAGCATAGTGATCCAATGATGATCAGACAGATATGCAAAAGACCACCGCAGTACAACTTGGCCTCTAAGACATGGAATTAAGCTTACAGGAAAGGAGGCTTAGATGGTATGGACATGTCGAGAGATCCAATTGAGCAATTAAAATAGATTTCCTCATGCAGGTCACTGGCATTCGCAGACCAGGAATGCCCAAGATGATGTAGAAACAACTATCAGAGGACAGCAGAGAATGGAATTTATTATTAATCTCAAAAGAAAGACAGCAGAAGAACATGAAAGAGGACAACAATGCATGCAGCAATATAGATGGAAGGGATCTCACAGAGGTAGACAATGCCTCCTATGAAACCTGGGAGAGCCTGAGTGTCGGCCTAATGGTTTGGAAGATTATCCTCTTTATCTCTCTAAAATCTGGGAACCAAAAACATAGGACTTTAATCATAGCATAAATGAAATTTGACATTTTCTGGTAAGTTCCATGGGTCAATACTAGACAAAATTCAAATAGCTGGGAGAGATAATTGTCCTGTTCATAAAAGTCAGGAGCACACAACATAGGGCTATTTTTTTCAAAATTAAATGAAAAGTAATAATTTGAAGTATTCTGGTAAGGAGCTATGAGTCGATGAAACCAAATTTTGAAAGCCCTAATGTCTTAGGATGTGTGAAATCAGGGACCCCACAACATAATTGCTAAATTTCAATGCATAGTGATAATTTGAAGTATGCATAAATTCTGTTAGCATTCATAGTTCTGTATAATGATTTGTTTTAACTTTTAAGTCTTTCACTGTCTTTATTTCTTCAATCTCTTTTTTCCACTATATTTTCCTATGAAAATATAGTATAGGTGATGACTATATAGGACACATTTTAAATATAGGACAATATAGGACAGCCATCAAAATATAGGACAAATATAGGATATTATAGGACAGAAGTTGACGCCCTGCCATCAAGAAAATCATTCTGACTATATTTCAGGTTGATCGGACAAAAATGTGCCTTCTAGGATGCATACAAGTAAAAGTTAATGGACGGACACACGCACGATAGACACAACACCATAAAAACAGCTCGCCGGCCTTCGGCCAGGGGAGCTAAAAAGCTAAATTACAGGGCTTTGCACACAAACACCTAGAAGTCGTTGTTTGGTTACAATAATTAAATTATGATTTTCAACATGCTGCGTCTGATATTACCTAGATATTTGAGTATCAGATTTTCAAAACTATATCACTGAAAAATAGATAAGCTTCAGTTTCAGAGATATAGAAACATGCTACACCTGGGACAAAATATGAATTTCTATTGAAAGAGACTAAGCTGACACATAAAGTACGAATTTTCCCACTAGAAGTATGATTAAAATCCTTCCCACAAATGTCTCATTTACATGACGTCTCACTAGAATGTAGCCTATTTGTTCATGGCTGCATAAATAATTTTCCGTAAATGCCACCTGTATATGACCCTTCATCAGTACGGATTCTTGATTGAATTTTCAAATAAGAAGCATGATAAAAATCCTTTCCACAATTGTCTCATTCACACAACCTGCGATGTCTCAAGAGAGTGTATTTATTTGTGATCATTTAACTGAGAAGACTGTGCAAAATACTTTTCACTAACGGCGCATTTGTATGGCTTCTCACCAGAGTGTATTCGTTTGTGTTTACTTAAGTTAGAAGACTGTGTAAAACATTTTCCACAAATGTCACATGTATATGGCTTATCACCAGACTGAGCGTGTATTCGTTCAAGGCTTCGTAAGGCATCAGACCATTTAAAACATTTTCCACAAATGTCACATTTATATGGCATCTCCCCAGTGTGTATTCGTTTATAGATTAGTAAGACATGAGACCGACTAAAACACTTTCCACAAATGTCAAATTTATATGGCATCTCACCGGAGTGTATTAGTCTCACCAGAGTGTATTCGTTCATGGCTTCGTAAGGCATCAGATTGTGTAAAACATTTTCCACAAATGTCACATTTATATGGCGTCTCACCAGAGTGTATTCGTTTGTGAGTGATTAAGCTAGAAGACTGCGTAAAACATTTTCCACATGTGTCACATTTATATGGCTTCTCACCAGAATGTATTCGTTTGTGGATTTTCAAGTTACAAGACTCTGCAAAACACTTTCCACAAATATCACATTTATATGGCTTCTTACCAGAATGGATTCGCGTGTGACTGTTTAAGTGAGAAGATTGCCTAAAACATTTTCCACAAATATCACATGTATATGGCGTCTCACCAGAGTGTATTCGTTTATGACTGTTTAAGTCAGAAGACTGTGTAAAACCTTTTCCACAAATGTCACATGTATAGGGCTTCTCACCTGAGTGTATTCGTTCATGGGTTACTAAGGTATCAGACTGTCTAAAACATTTTCCACAAATGTCACATTTGTATGGCTTCTCACCAGAATGTATTCTCGTGTGAATGTTTAAGTGAGAAGACTGTGTAAAACCTTTTCCACAAATGTCACATGTATAGGGCTTCTCACCAGAGTGTATTCGTTCATGGCTTACTAAGGTATCAGACTGTGTAAAACACTTTCCACAAATATCACATTTGTATGGCTTCTCACCAGAATGTATTCGCGTGTGAATCTTTAAGTGAGAAGATTGTGTAAAACCTTTCCCACAAATGTCACATTTATATGGTGCCTCACCAGAGTGTATTCGTTTGTGCTTTTTCAAGTTACAAGACTCTGCAAAACACTTTCCACAAATATCACATTTATATGGCTTCTCACCAGAGTGTATTCGTTTGTGTCTGCATAAGTAAGAAGGCGATGTAAAACACTTTCCACAAATGTCACATTTGTATGGCTTCTCACCAGAATAGATTCGCGTGTGACAGTTTAAATGAGAAAAATGGGTAAAACCTTTTCCACAAATGTCGCAGTTATATTTTCTCTCAGGAGTGTCCGTTCCTTTATGATCTGTCAAAGCAGAAGTTTGTGTACAACAATCTCTCTGTTTTCTGCATTCATTAGCTTTGTCACACACATTATAATTCAAATTTTTCTGATCCGTATTTTCTCCTCGGTCTATTTTTTCCATAGAAACACTTTCACGAACAAAAACATTATCAGCTGTTCTAATGCCATCAGAAGGAACAGCTGGTTCAGCCATGTTGTATGTTTTTATTATTCCGTGTCTTTACATTCAGTAGGCATTCAGTCTTCAGAGAAAAGTATTCACCTTTGCTTTTGCTCGATCCTATAAAGATACAAAACAAATGGTATATAATATGTATATATGTGACCCGTCACGCTAAAAGGGACCTTATCCGAACTCAAAAAATCCAAATTTTGACAAACTTGTCAGACTCACAACAAGTCAAAAATATCTCGTAGGCCAAAAATGAAGATATAGGAAGATAGGGAAAACATTCCAAATTTGGAAAATTACATTAGAAGTGAAAATTGTAGGCCCTGGTCTGGCTGCGCGGACTGCGCAGACTGACTAGGGTCGATATTTTTCACACATCTGATAAGGTCCCTTTTAGCGTGACGGGTCACATATGTGAAATATTGAAATATAAATGTCCCAACAGGGAATTGTCTTTCAGAATAGCGACATTAATCTTAGACCTTGAACTTAATCGACGGCACTGACTGATTGGAATGGTCTTTTTTTTAAACCCTTTTGCAAACTGCGAATTTTTCAGGGTTTCATTTCAAAAGCTTTTACACACAAAAATGGAAGATTTATATACAGAGGGTGTGTGTACAATATAAATATTTTATATATCTCAAGACACAATTGATGTTAAAGGAGAAGTTGCTGATTGCCAGCATTTTCCTTTTTTTTTGCCTCAATGGCTTCGGCAACCCTTTCCTTCAGAGACTAAACTAGACAGCCTGGCAGGGTGGAAGCGCTCCACAGACTGTAATTGTATATCTTGTATGCAATTTCAAATGTTCATGGTGCACAAACAAGCAAATGCATGACTGTTGGGAAGCAAATTTGTTAATAATGTAGGCCTGTCCAGAAGAAGAGTACTTTGATTAGGTACTTTGATTATCCATTAAATACCTTAAATACTTTGATTCGTAGAGTACTTTGATTAGGTATTTTGATTATCCATTTGAATACCTTGAATACTTTGATTCCATGCATCTATTTATGGCTTTGAAATTTCATAGTTCAGTAAACTTGACTGACCAATTTACAAGGAAGGCCATTGAACTGATCTTTGAACCATAATAAAGAAAATTACTACGCCGGTCTTTTCTTCTCTTTGAGAGATTAATTGAGTGTTTCATTTTCAGTCACACAATTCAATATCTACACATAACTTCAGAATTACATATTGAATATTTGAATGACTGTTACCTCATCAAACTTTGCTTTTGATAGAACTATTCATAGTGAGGAGGACCGAAAGATGTTGTGTGGTATGCAGAGAATGGTAAAGTGCAGAGGAAGGCGGCTGTAAAGAGAAGCAAATTTTGCAAAATTTGCTTCCCAACAATGATTTAAAGGAGTCTTGATGTATAGTAACCCATGCTAGATATCTCGGCCATCAAACGTTAAAAGATATAGATTTAATAGATCTTATCACGGTTATTAACATTTGGCTTTATAGGTGTATACTAGGGGATGTTACAGAGAAATCAAAGACACATTTTGACAATTTTGTCAAATTCAAGGGCACATTATTCCAAATGTTATATTCCTATCCAGCATAGGATAACACTTATGTAAGACCTTAACTTCACCAACATTTTGACAAAGTTTTGACCTAATTGATCATTATTTGTGGATGTAAAATGTGAAAAAAGTGAAAACAAGGTTGAAAATGGAAACTTTGACAAATTCAAGGGCACATAACTCTGAATTTTAAAAATCTGATCTGGCTGAAATTTACAGACAGGCAAGCTCATATAGCCAGAAAGATTCCATATTAAATAACCCAAAAAATAAAAAAGATATAGAGGATAATCGTTTGTTTCAGTGTAAGATCGATGTATATTTCTTTGAGTGATCAACGAAAGCCTTTTTTCATGAGTGACGAAGCAAAAATTAGAATCTAGACAAAATGCGAAAATCTTATGACAAATTTTCTTAAAGCGCGCCATTTCGCACGTGACTGCTTTGCAACGCTTATGATGACGTCACTTATTTGACCCTACTTAGATAACGTCAGATAGGGTGAATTTACAGAAATGAACGAAAGGGGGCATACATTTTTGATAATTTCCACTGGATAGACCAGACATGGGGTAATCATAATCAGTAATTAAATCGATTATTAATCGATTAACTAATGCCAGTAATCATGAATTAATCGATTAATCAGCTTTTTGCTGATTATTTGATTAATAATTTAATCAATTACTGATGAAAAATGGCATTAATCATGATTATTTTATGATTACTTTTTGATTATTTTGGATGTATAAATGACCTAAAACAAAATAAGATGCACCTGTAAGTCACACCTTTTACCTGTTCACACCTATACAAAGCAGTCTATGCCCAAGGGCCACCTAGTGTTATTCTTACACCTGTCGTTGAGATTTCACACATTTTGGGGAGTTGAAACTGAAAACTTATATTAGCTGGAAAAGGCTGAACAAATTTAAATCTATTTCATTTGTATTTTTTCCCATAAAATGCAATCATACTATGAACATGTTAAACTTAATAACAAATGTGCATAAAATAGTATAGATTCATTTTTAAGAAAAAAGATGAGTTGATAAAAGATTTTTTTCTTTTATCATTCTATAGGCATAATTTATTAAAAAAGATTAATGTACAGTACTAACTTTGGGCAAAAATAGAATCAAAGTTAGTGATTTGAATTATTAGATTCTGCTAATACTGGGTATACATGAATTTGATGACAAGTATCTTTGCTCTTAAAGTCTTTAGTTCACTTAACTGTTTCCTTTGTAAGTTTGTAATTTTGCAATTCAGAATATGAAATATTCTAAATAACATTAAGGCAAAAGGAGAAATGCCATTATCAAGCATCTGTCTATAAAATAGTCACCATGGTCTAATCATCGTTCCAATTGCTTCAACATGGTCTGATATGTATGTACATAAATTCTATTTTCATCATCATCATCATTTGTGATGGTTTATAAGAGCATTCAGGAAAGATAACTAAGATATGTTTATTACAAACTTCAATATCCAACAAATCCATACATCCTATTTTAATCCAACTTTATCAAAAAAGAACTCTTCAATTCTCCTTACCACAACATCTGGTAAAGACCTTTTTAGCATGCCAACCATCTTGATTGAAGTAGTCTGACATTTAAAAAGAGATGTAATTTCAATAGTAAACATATTTCATATTGATTCTGTCCAGATTGTGTATTTGAAGATTTTAAAATGCTATTTCCCGGGCTTTCAACTGTTTATTTTTTTGTTACACGAAAGCCTTTATCCATGATTAATGATTAATAACAGATTACTTACCCCCCGAAATTAATGATTAATAATCAATTACTGAGGTATTTTTCAGTGAAAGTAATTTAATCGATTAATTATCAAGGGTGCATTAATCGATTATCTTTTCAAGTAATCGACCCCATGTCTGGGATAGACGGTGAGTTTTTCAAATGATAATCTACCGTTATTTCCACCTAAAACATCAAAGAAATCATAGAAATAGAGGATAATCGTTTGTTTCAGTGTAAGATCGATTTATATTTCATTGAGTGAACAACAAATGCTTTATTTTCACGAGTGCGTACATGTTTGCACCTGATTAAGTATAAAACATTTTTTTTAAAAAAAACCTTAATACAGGGCAACAGATAATAAAGCGTTCAGACATTCTAAACTGAATGTTTCAACTCCAAACCTTATGTTGTAGGTGCTTATTTAACCATTTCCCAAACGACAAAATTTTAGGGTCGTCCACTTCAAAAACTGCCACAAATAACAAGAAGATGTAATAGAAGATAGGATTTGTGTAAAAGAAAAAGGCACAGAAAATATTGAGACAAAAGGAGAAACTGCTGGTTATCAGCAGTTTCTTCTTTTGTTTCAATGTTTTCCCAAGCCATTTCTAGTAGGGACGTCAAAACCAGGTCTTGTTTGGGAAAGGATTAAATCGTCTCGATAAAACGGTTCTAATGAGTACTGTACCCACAACACAGAATTTTATGAACAATAATACATGATCATGAAAAGCCTTCTCTCCCTCTAATATGTAACTCTGCACAAATATCACACTCATAAGGCTTCTCACTAGTATATATACTTATGCAAGATGATGAACCAGAAGCATATCGTCTGTCTCATTTTTTGTTGAATTTAAAGGGGAAGAAAACAATTCAATAACTTTTCCGAAACCAAAGGATTTTACTTGAAATTCGGACATTTTCCTCAAATACAACGGGCCGTTAGTACAGATAAGTAAAAACAGCCACAAACATGCAAACTGTCTACACTGAACATAAGATGTCTGATTGAAAATCGCAAAATTTGGGATGCGAGGTTTTAAATTTACACCTACGTTATATATGCTGAGTCAAAAAAGAAATTGTTCACAGAGAATAACTGGAATTTCTATCGTTATTTTGAATAGTGATATTATAATGTTGGTATCAAATTAAAGATAATTCAATTGCCTATAAGTAGACGTCGTTTTAAATTGTGTGAAATGGAATTTTTCTTGTGTTTTCTTACGATATTTGAAATGGGGGTCAATAGCGAACAGTTTTCCCGCTTTCGTGTGCTAAAAATAGATTTCCGATGGGAATACCCCCAACAACGTTTGCCGGGTACCAGTCTAATATTTTGTTTATCGGTCATGAATCGGACAATTTTTCGTAACCGTGTTAGCAAAAAAATATTATTTTCAAGCGCGATATTAGTCGATCATAGATAATGCAGGCGGGAACTAAAACTACGAAACATTGCGCATATGCAGCATGCAACATTGCTTCCAGATACGGAGACAGGCCAGAAATGACAAACGTTTTTTCTTGAGATTCCTCAGCAGCTTAACCAGAAAAAACATCGAAAAGTCTGAAAGTAAAGTAGCTATGATCATGAAACTTGTCTGGTAGATAGATCTCACCAAGGAGAAGTGCAACGTACAAGGAACATAGTTCTATCTTGCTTATTTTGTGAGTAATTGCCCATTGTTGTAGTGAAAGCCTATGGGGGTATCAAATCACATTCAGCGACAAATTCTAGTTTTTTCTATATCAACCCTTTCCCGAACAAGACCGGTTTTGACGTCCCCAACAGGAAATTCTTGGGAAAACATTGATGCAAAAGAAGAAAATGATGATCGACAAAATCGAAAAGACATGCACAGCAGACAAAATGGGTGTGAATAACTTCTTTGGATATTGATGATCATTCTTCTTTTGCCTCAATATTTTCTCCGAGATAAAACACTAAAAATATTCACATCCGTTTTGTCGTCTGCAGACTTTTTTTTTTCAATTTGGCCAGACATGACATGTCGTTTTGGAAAGGGTAAGCGAGCACGCACGAGCGACACGATTAAGTCAGGACATGTCCGTATATGTAAACATTACTTGTCAACTGCTTATTTCATAGTTACCGATCTTAAAAAGTACACGACAGTGCAGCAACCTTCTTAACTCTGAATTAGAATGTTTCTCAACAAATGATTACAGCAATCAAGCTCTTAGAATGTTATCTTCGGCAAGTTGAACGTGAAAAAACTTCGCGAGGTTCACAGCCATATTTGTACGATAAGGGATTCCCAATCTATTTTTAGACCAGTGAGGCGTGACGATGACGTATTTGTTCGCACGGAAAACCGAACGCTATTTCGAAATTCACAGACCTTACTGACGAACGTGGGGAAATTAAATAATGCACATTTATTGCGATTTCTGCTTCAATTTCTATTGCGACATGTCTTTCATGAATGACGGCAGACATCTGTGGTCTCACTCATCGAACACAACGTTTCATTTTATCGATTGGAATTTCATTGCGTTCATATTGCAAGACGTACTCCACATCCTGCAAATTCTTTAACAGCGCCCTAAATTTTGCGAAACTCAGGCAGAAGAGATGTTTGTCCCTACACCACACTCATGACTAATTTTCACGCGTCCCGTGCCGATGACGATGTGCCTAATGCAGGCGTAACGTAAAATTTAGGCATCACGATAATGTGAAAAACATAAGGCCTCAAATCTCTTTTGAGCCGTACGTCTGCCTTCGTCGATTTCAAATGTTGCTTACATAGGCTTGTTTAACTGAATCGCCATAAATGCAGGGGTCGACTTAAGGATGAATTTTTAACTGGCCAGCAGGGCCAGTTAAGATGGAAAGTAACTGGCCCAACCTGTTTGTCACTGGTCCAAAATTTTTAAGAAGAAATATGGTAAAAAGCATGACAAAAATAGCGCATAACAGGTTTATGTTGTCAATTAAACAAAGTCTACATATATCATGGTTATTAACAAAGCCTAAACTCCACTTTTAGAAGTTTATAAAGCAGATAAAGGGCTTTTCTCTCTATCAAAGGTTCTCTCCTTAATTGAATATACTGATTGTCCTCCTCATCAGAATACACATCATCTAACTTATAGTCAGAATGAAACTTAAGTTCATCAGACAGACTGGCAGGATTTTGTTCATGAGGGGAGAAGCTGCAAAATTAAAATCGGGTGACTGGAGTACATTGAAATATGCTTAATCATACAAGAACATTGATTCAATAATAAATCAAATAACCCTTATCTACTTCCATCGTCTTATTTTAGTAAAGAATATATCCTAAATTCTGTTCAATTACATATGTAATAAATGTATGTTTCCTATCCCATTGCAAAAATCCAGGCTGTTCCAAAAATCATAATTTTATTAAAGGGCAATACAGAGAAATGGCCATGTCAAATAATATAAGGTGGACAAGCCTAATTGATAAAGAATTATCATACTAACCAAGCTATATTTTTTCTCTATCTCTTCTACATTTTCGAATTAAAAAAAAAAAAGTTTGAGCACGAGTAGCATTGTTTGGATTGCATTCTCTTTCAGATTCAATTCAAGTTCAAAAGGCAGTAAAAAGTTGAGCACAATTGATCTGAATTACACCAGAGTTCCTTCTCAATAGGTAGAAAAAAGATACAACAGATTAAGTGCTGTTTAAAGATAAGGGTCACGAGTCGTGACGTCATGTAAAACTGAACCACCCATTAGATCAAAGAAATCCCCATTTATGGAAAATCAATATGTGTCGGAAATAGACTGTTTTAGGAGGTAGACTGTTTTAGGAGGCTTACAGTAATTTGTGTAAGAACAAAGGAATTTACTCTTTTTTATGCATACATGTGATTAATCCGAGTCTTCTCTGATGTAAATACGCTCTTTGAAATTTTGATTTTTCTCTTTAGTAAATAGCGAAAAATCAAAATATCAAAGAGCGTATTTACATCAGAGAAGACTCAGATTAACATGTGATCAGATTCTTAACAAGGGATATGCATGTTAACTTGAGCGTCCAAGCATTGGGATAGCAAACAATTTTCACTCAGAACAACGCATTTTATAGTGCAATTTGCTTTCATTAAAATCAGTTTGTGCAAGTATCCTTTACTCAGTATTTGTGTATGTGAATTTCTATTTCTGAGAGTGAATTATAAGACTATATATGGATATAATAAGGTAGTGCATGAAAGGAAATAATTACCGATAATCTGATAAAAGGTTTGTAGAAATTAAAACCATGAAATAACTTCACTTCTTTCTCATTTTCGGTGATATTTTGCAGAAAACTACTTGTTTGTTATTTTTGGTCAAAGATCGCGATCCACCCATTGCTGAAGTGTTGATTATTTGTTCTCGATTCTCTCATTAGATTTGTGTTACAAAGATACAGTTACTCCCTGTAGCCCTACAAATTTTGTTTTTTTGAAAATGGTATCGGCGGAAAAAGACTTAACTAACGCCGAGCGTACACGATTTGTAAACTGAAATATTCAAGCTAGATATCTAGTAAACATCTTTCAATTAACGGAGCATACGTGACCGAAGCAAAATTAAACATTGTTTACCAAGATATGCAGCCTTTAGAACCATCACGTTTTCTAACTGGATAAATCTAATTAGCCTATGTGTACAAAACAATTTTAGGCATAATTTCAACTAGCCAAACGGGCTGGCTTCTGGCATGTTCAACTGGCCCGAGGTAAATTCAACTGGCCTCGGGCTAGCGGACCAGCGGTTAAATCGACCCCTGCCATAAATGGTGTAATTTTGAAACGTTAACGTAAGGGTGTCAACGTCATGTAACGATCTTTTCTAGTCATCTCTGCATTCGAGATATCAGACCGAAGCCTATAAAAAATGTATCCTTTCTTTAAGAAACATGATTGCAAACGCCTAATTTCAGAACGATGACATTTGAACGACAATGACACATTTTACACCGGTTCAAGACACTAGCAAAACTGACGTGTGAAATCTGTCGAGTTTACAAAGACGTAGCATATTTGGCTTTTCAGCATTTGGAAATTTTATGTTTGATTAAGCTTTTATACACATTGAATACAGATTTTAGACAATAAAGTTTATTATGAAACGTTTGTTTTGATAACCACGTGCAAAAAATTGATAGCAGAGTTTGGTGATATGCCATCCAATTTGCAACCATTGGAACTTGAAAATGAATACCGACAAAACAAAAATTATGATTTTCGAAAAAGGTCGTCATACAACTTTTGATTTCTTTCTGAACAATAAAAATTTAGAAGTAGTCAAATCTTTTAAATATCTTGGCATCAACTTCTTTAAAAATGGGTCGTGGTTTCAGACTCAAAAACGAATTGCGCAGCGAGCAGAATTCTCATTGCACAATCTTTTTATCGTTTTTAATCAACTTAATTTAGATATCATCGAAAAATGTCGACTGTTCGATTCTCTTGTAGGCTCAATATTAAATTACAATGCATGTATTTGGGGAAATGGAACATGTTCGGATATAGAACGAATACATTGCAAATTTATCAGGAAAATTTTAGGAGTAAATAAATCAACTAACTTGGACGCCCTTTATGGAGAACTCGGAAGATACCCAATGAAAATCTACAGGCAGTTTCAAATGATAAAATATTGGTTAAATGTGCTAAAGAGCAAAAATCCATTGATAATAAATATATATAAAATGATGCAAAACGATGCTAATAACGACAATAACTATAATGGAAATAACTGGGCTTTCAATATCAGACAAATTTTAAGGAACACGGGCATGGTTGACTCTTGGATACACCAAATAGATACACCGAACAACTACAAAAGTATAAAACAGCGTATAATAGATCAATACATACAACAATGGTTTAGTAACGTTTCCGTCTCACAGCGTCTAGAAACATATTCAAAGTTTAAAAACGAATTCAGCCTAGAAAGATATCTAACATGCATTAAAGAACGTAAATACCAAATAGCTTTTGCAAAACTTATAACATCTTGTCATAACTTAGAAATCGAAAAGGGAAGACATTTTAATATACCAAGAAATCAACGTATTTGCAAACATTGTAACACTGGAGTAATCGAAAATGAATATCACTTCCTTCTCATTTGCCCAAAATTTGCTACGATTAGAACACGCTTCATCAAAAAATATTATTTAACATGGCCAAGCATTAATAAATTCATAAATCTCATGAGATCAGAATCACCCACCGTTTTGAAAAATTTGGCTAAATTCACGTATACAGTAATGAATTTAAAAAACGAACAACAACAACAACAACAACAATAATTATATATGTGTCTGTTTGTCTTACTTATATTTTCATATTGTGTTTATTTAAATTCCATTTGTATTTTCTCTGTAAACTATGTCTCCACCATATTCTTTTGTTTAGGCTACAAACGTTTTTGTACGTTTTATGCTAATAAAAGTATGTTATGTTATGTTATGTTATTTAATCATCCAAAGTTGCTTCCCATGTCAATAGACTTGAGAAAGTCGATAGCTTAACTCCGTGTAGAAGTTTGGTGAAGTTAATTGCAGCGGTTACGTAGATATATAAAGTAGAAGTATGCACACTTTCTTTTTTGACTCAGTATATAAGCTTACCCACAAATGTCAAATAGAAGGTTTTTCACCATATTCATTTGTTTGTGATCGTTCAAAGAGACAGAATGTTTGTTACATTTGCACGCAAAATTGACACTATTAATAAAAACCTTTTATGATTATAAACTTTTAAGTGAGATAATTATTGGCCTGTATGTGTTTTCACAATTTCCATATTCATACAGCTTCTCAACTGAGTGCATTCGTCTGTGAAAGGCCAAAAGAGAAGAATGTTTGAAATCCTTACCACAAATGTCACAATCATGCAACATCTCACCTGTTTGTATATTTGAGCGTTGTTTTAAATGGATGAAGCACGTGTAACAAACTTTCCACAAATGTCACATTCATATGACCTCTCACCCAAATGCGCTGGTGGTGAACTAAAACAATTTTCGCTACAACAAAGTATAGATATTTTGCGTTTAAATGTGAGTTTATAGATTTTTTTCTAATGACAATAAACTTGTTCTAAAAACAGATCGGGTTTACCGTTCTGTATTGACAAACTGTCCATGTTGTTATAAAATCTCGTAACTACGGCTTCGATAAAGGCGTACGTACGATATTTTATAACAACACCGACAGAATACATTGATCGCGAAAAAACGTCCCTCGCTTTGGCCGAGTTCACCACCAGTGAAATGTATATATGATTGACCCTTTCCCAAACAAAACCTGGTTTTGTCGTCCTTAATAGAAAAGGTTTGGGAAAACATTGATGATTGAAAGAAAAGAAGAAAATGCTGATAACCAGCAATTTCTCCTTTTGTCTCAATAGTTTCTATGCCATTATTTACACAAATTATATCTTTAAATACTTCCATTTTGTCATTTGTGGCAGTTTTTGAAGTGGAACACCCTAAAATTTTGCCGTTTGGGAAAGGGTTAAAAGTATCAAGCATGTGTAAAACACTTTCCACATAAGTCACATAAATAGCGCTTCTCACCCGAGTTTATTCCCCATATGCCACATTTTGTGTGGCTTCTCGACGGAGTGTATTCTGAATGCATCATACCATGTAAAACACTTTCCACATATGTTACATTTTATGTGGCTTCTCGACAGAGTGTATTATTAATGCATCATACCGGGTAAAACACTTTCCAGTTTCCACATATGTTACATTCTATGCGGCTTCTCGACAGAGTGTATTCTTAATGCATCGTACCGTGCAAACACTTTCCACAAATGTCACATTTTGTGTGGATACATGATGGAGTGTATTCATAATGCATCATACCGTGTAAAACACTTTCCATATATGTCACATTTTGTGTGGATACATGATGGAGTGTATTCTTAATGCATCATACTGTGTAAAACACTTTCCACATATGTCACTTTTATGGGTCTTCTCACCAGAGTTTATTTGTTAGTGGAATCATAATTCCTTTGTGACTATTCAATGCAGAAAAGTGTGTAAAACATTTTCCACAAATATCACAATTGCATAGATTCTCACAAGAATGCAGTGTGTTTTAGTTTGTGTCTATTAAAGTGAAGGGATTTTGTGAAACCTTTCCCACAAATGTCACATATATATGGCTTCTCACCAGAGTGTATACGTTTGTGACTCTTTAATGTGGAAGACTGTGTAAAACACTTTCCACAAATGTCACATTTGTATGGCTTTTCACCACTGTGTATTCGTTTGTGTCTGTTCAATATGGAAGACTGTGTAAAACATTTTCCACACATATCACATTTGTATGGTTTCTCACCAGAGTGTATTCGTTTGTGACGGTTAAATGAAGTAGAATCTGTAAAACACTTTCCACAAATGGCACATGTATATAGTTTCTCACCAGAATGCGTTCGTTTGTGACTGATTAAGTTAGAAGACTGTGTAAAACACTTGCCACAAATGTCACATTTGTATGGCTTTTCACCACTGTGTATTCGTTTGTGTCTGTTCAATATGGAAGACTGTGTAAAACATTTTCCACACATATCACATTTGTATGGTTTCTCACCAGAGTGTATTCGTTTGTGACGGTTAAATGAAGTAGAATCTGTAAAACACTTTCCACAAATGTCACATGTATATCGTTTCTCACCAGAATGTATTCGTTTGTGACTGATTAAGTTAGAAGATCGTGTAAAACACTTTCCACAAATGTCACATTTGTAAGGCATCTCACCAGAATGTATTAGTATGTGAACTTTCAAACTAGAAGATTTTGTAAAACCTTGTCCACAAATGTCACATATATATTGATTCTCACCAGAGTGTATACGTTTGTGTTTCTTTAATGTGTAAGATTGTGTAAAACACTTTCCACAAATTTCACATTTGTATGGCTTTTCACCACTGTGTATTCGTTTGTGTCTGTTCAATATGGAAGACTGTGTAAACCACTTTCCACACATGTCACATTTGTATGGTTTCTCACCAGAGTGTATTCGTTTGTGACGGATAAATGAAGTAGAATCTGTAAAACACTTTCCACAAATGTCACATGTATATCGTTTCTCACCAGAATGTATTCGTTTGTGAACTTTCAAATTAAAAGATTTTGTAAAACCTTTTCCACAAATGTCACATTTATATAGTCTATCTGTAGTGTGTTTTGGTCTGTGATCTGTCAAAGCAGAAGTTTGTGTATAGTAATCTCGCTGATTTCTGCATTCATTAAGCTTGTCACATACATCATAATTCAAATCTTTCTGATCCATATTTTCTCCTTGCTCCAAGTTTTCCTTAGAGACACTTCCACAACCAAAATCTTCAGCTTTTATAACGCCATTAGAAGGAACATCGACTTCAGCCATGTTGAATGTTTATATTATTCTGTGTCTTTATATTCAGTATTGTAGCCCTTCAGTCTTCAGAGAAAAGTTATTCACATTGTCTTTTGTTCGATCCTATAAAGATGCAAAACAAAAAGTGTATGTGAAATATAAATGTCCCAACTGAGAATTGTATTTCAGAATAACGACCTAGAGTTTAGACCTTGACCTTAATCGACAACACTGACTTTAGAATGATCAATCAGGATAGTCTTGTTTTAACACTATCTCAAACGGCAAGTGCTCTTTTTAAAAAGCAGACATAGACAAAAAAGATGTTGATAATGATAGTATAGAGGTCCCAGGATATTCTAATTCCCGCCAAACAATAAAATCTTTTTACTAATTAGAGGTTGTACAGGTCAAAACGAAATAAAACCGACGATAATCAGAATTTTGATGTAATATTGAAGAGACAATTTGCATGTGCGTCTCTATAATAACGTGTTTTTATAAGTCAAAGGTTTGTTTAAAAACATCAGATTACATACTCTCCATTGCCGAGCTCTATTGATTAAACCATCAAATATGACCTCTGCAGTTTTCGGTACGCCAACAGCCTATTTGGTCGTCATAATCTAATTATAGCACACCATTTGAATTATCGAATCAAAATCATTCAGTTTTATCTTGCATGATCATTACGTATACATTACGTTGCTTCTATTTTTGGCTGAAGCCGGTAACATTTGAATTATCGAATCAAAATCATTCAGTTTGAACTGGTTTGATTACGTATACATTACGTCGCTTCTATTTTTGGCTGAAACCGGTAATTTGAAGCGTCAGCCAATGAAAGTTTGTATCAGCTTTTTGAATTGTTTTGTTGTGTATCGCCAACGATTGGATACTGAAATCCCGCCAAGGCCCCGAGATTAGACGTGAAATGACCCCGCGAGAACAGAGCTCATTCTATCGAAATGGAATGTAGAGATAATGTGCTCTGTTCATAAGAGAGTACAGATTACATTGCGACAACTGTATGTGTGGACAATACTGAAAATCTTCGTTGTAAATGCAAAACCTCGTATCTCGATTTTGGAAAATTTTAAAGGGGATGTGAAAAAGTGTAATAACATTTCCCAAAACGGAAATGTTCTACTTAAAATTTAGACATATTGTTCACAAATAATGTGTCATTAATACTCATCAGAAAATTATCTCAAAACCTGCAAGGATTGTCTTAACTAGGCACACAAGTTTGTACTCTGAAAATCGCAAAAATTGACATACGAGGTTTTTCATTTACAACGACGAAATACTGAAAACACTCTGGAAGATGAAAAAATTGCTTTCATTTTCTACACTTAAAGACCAAACAAGAGGGCCATAGTGGCCCTTAATCGCTAACCTGATTTAAATGTATTCAAAAATTTTACCCAGTAACCTAATTTTTGGCCCTGGTTGACCAAAATTGTCTCAAACAAGTTTTATCAAGACAATCATTCTGATCAATTTTCAGATTGATCTGACAAAAAGTGTGGCCTCTAGAGTATTTACAAGGTTTTTCTAAGATTAGATAGATCTGTGACCTTGTTTCTGACCCCAGTTAACCTGATTTCAGTCTTGTCCAAGATTTTATCAAGACAATCATTCAGGCCAAATTTCAAGTTGATCAAGCAAAACATTTGGCCTCTAAAGGGCATGCAAGGTTTTCCTAAGATTTAACCTTGTGACCTAGTTTTTTATCCTAGTTGACCCAATATTAAAAATTATCCAAACAATAACTCTGGCCAAATTTCAGGTTGATCTGGCAAAAAATGTGGTTTTAAGAAGGCATACAAGTTTTTTTCTCTAGATTTGACCTCATGACCTAGTTTTTTTACCCCATTTAACCCAATTTGAAATCCTCTAAGAAAATCATTCTGACCAAATATAAGCTTGATCGGGGGAAAATGTGGCCTCTAGAGAGCATACAAGGGTTTTTGTAAGATTTCACCTTGTTACCTACTTTTTGACCTTAGTTGACCAAATCTAAAACTTGTCAAAGATTTCATCAGGACAATCATACAGACCACTTTTCAGGTTAATCAGGCAAAAAATGTAGCCTCTAGAGTGCATACAAGATTTTTCTACGATCTGACCTCATTGACCAGCTTTTTGATCCAAGTTGACCTAGTTTAATGCTTATTCAAGCTTTTATCAAAAAAGAGGACCATGATGGTCCTATATCACTCACCTGAACCAAGATGATATGAGCCACAGTTTCATTCAATTCATTTATAATTTTAATATTTGTGACTTTAAGACTGAAAACAAACTTATGGTGAACAACATTGTGTCCAAATTTGGTCTTGGTTCGTCGCTCTTTGTGGTGGTTAGAGTAAAAACAGTCGAAAACGGCAAATTTGTCAATTTGAAGGGCTCAGCAAACTCAACAAATTCTACTCTGATTAAGCTGAAATTCAAACTGGTGTAAGAGCTTATGTTTAGCAACATTGTGTCCAAATTTCGTCTTGATTGGTCAATACCGGTAATTGTAGATGCCAAAGTTTAAACAAAGTCCGAAACAATAGAAAACACCAATTTTGTTAAATTCAAGGGCATATAACTCATGACTTTCTAGTCCGATGAGACCAAAGTTCAAGCTCATCCAAGATATTATGGTCAACAACATTCCTTCCAAGTTTCATCTTAATAGGTCAATAATAGTAGATTCTACAGAGTAAACAAATTCAAGGGCGTAAAACTCATGATCTTTTGATCTGATAAATCTGAAAATCAAACTCATACACGATCTTATAGTCAGTAACATTGTGACCAAGTTTTGTCTTGATTGGTCAATAATTGTAGATGCTAGAGTGAAAACAAAGCCGAAGACAGTAGAAAACATCAATTTTGTCAATATCAAGGTGCATAACTCAGGTATTTTGTATCCAATCAATCTGAAAGTCAAAGTCATTTGAGATCTTATAGTCCTTTACATTGTGTCAAAGTTTTGTCTAGATTGGTGAATAATTGTAGATGCTAGAGCAGCTAGAGTGTAAACAAAGTCGAAAACTGCAATTTTCTCCAATTCAAGGGCGTATAACTCATGAGTATATCATCTAATCAATCTGAAAATCGAACACATGTATACAAGATACTATGGTCCCTAACATTGTCTCAAAGTTTTGTCTAGATTAGTCAATATTTGTAGATGCTAGAGTCTAAACAAAGTCGAAAACTGTCAAAAATGACAATTTTGTCAATTTCAAGAGCACATAATTCAAGACCTTCAGGTCCGATCAGACTGAAAATCATACTTATCTGAGATCTTATTGTCACTAACATTGTGTCAATGTTTTGTCTTGATTGATCAATAATTGTAGATACTAGAGTGTAAACAATGTCAAAACAAGAGCTGTCCGAAGACAGCGTGCTTGACTTTCTAAGTTGCTTAGTATAAAGGGGGCATAACTCCAAATATAGTGGAGCCAGGGTCATTGGCCCTAGTAGTAAGGTAGAGGGTGTGATGGTGAATAAGTATTCCAAGTTTGGGTTGAATCCCTTTGGTAGTATGGAAGTTATTGATATTTGAAAAAACTTTAACCTTTGTTGCAACGCCGACGCCAACGCCAACGCCCGGGTGACAGTATAAGCTCTCATATTCTTTGAAAAGTCGAGCTAATTATTAATTTTTCACATTCAAGGGCAGATTACTCCGGTTATTCTGGTTCGATCTGACCCATAATCGAACCCATCCGAGATCTTATGGTCATACATGTTTTGACCAGATTTAGTCAAGATTGGCTTATATTTGTAGATGGTTGAGTGTAAACACGAAATTGTGGATGTACGGACGGACAGACAGACGGACAAAAAGTGACCACAATAGCTCAACTTGAGCACTTGGTGCTCAGGTGAGCTAAAAAATCATTCTGACTAAATTTCAGGTCGAATGGGCAAAACAATGTAGCATCTAGATTGCATACAAAGTTTTTCTCAGATTTGACCTTGTGATCTAGTTTTTGACCCTGGTTGACCCAATTTTGTATTTCTACAGGAAATCACGAAAACAATCATTCTGACCAAATTTTAGCTTGATCGGACAAATAATGTGGCCACTAGAGAGCATACACATTTTTTCCATGATTTGACCTTGTGACCTAGTTTTAGACCCCAGTTGACCCAATATCAAACTTGTCCGCAAATCTATCAAGATTATCGTTCTGATGAAATAGCACCTTGATCGGACGAAAAATATGGCCTCTAGAGTTCATACAAGGTTTTTCTAATGTTTGACCCCATGACCTACTTTTTGACCCCAGTTGACCCAACTTCAATCTTATCCAAAAAGCCATCAAGATAATCATTCTGACCAAATATCAGCTTGATTGGAAGAAAAGTATAGCCTCTAGAGTGCATAGAGGGTTTTTCCAAGATTTGACCCAGTGATTTACTTTTTGAACACAGCTGACCAAATTTCAAATTTGTCTGAGAATCTACCAAGATAATCATTCGGACCATATATCTGCTTGATTGGCGAAAAACATCGCCTCTAGACGGCATACAATATTTTTCTAAGATTAGACCTCTTGACCTACTTTTTGACCCTTGTTTACCCATTTCCAACTTCAGGGTTTCCACTTACTTTCAAGTATGGGGGTAATAACTGTTATTTTACAGCATGCTTGTACCCCCCTCTATAAGGCTTCTGGCAAAAATTGGGGGTACAAAATTCAATTTTGGGGTAAAAACCCCATTTTAGAGCTTTTTGGAGTGCCTACAAGGTAAATGTTGAAGACGGACAGCAGACGACGCACTACTGACATCCACCTTACCACAAAAGCTGTTCAAACCTTGAGCACTTTGTGCTCAGGTGAGCTAAAATTGTAAAATTCCATTCACTTGAAATTGTCATCTGCACTCTGCAACATCTTTGAATTTGGACAAGTCTTAAGTTTTGTCGCCTAACCCAATTTTACAACAGAAAGTCAAATCCCATAGAATAATTCTAGATCAATCCCATGAAGCAATATTTGTTTCTGCAATGTGTGAATATAGTAGGGGTTTAACCAGGCTTTTCCCTGAGCATGAGAATTTGGGGGTCATTGTGACCCCCTTGCCTTCAGAGTTAGGGGTCATTTCTACTATTTTGTGGGCCAAATGCCCAAGTACTCAAGTATGATAGAAAAATCTGGATTTTGAAACTTGCGTCATTAATGTCCCTCAAGTCAATTTCTCAGGGGTCATTTGTATTGAAATTACGACAATGACGCATGATTTGTGCATCATGGAAAACCCTGGGTTTAACGATAGATCGATAGGTCGCTGTATCGTGATAGACTATTAGTAACAGACACGATATTGATGTATTGATTGTGCTTACCCATATCAATAACTGTCGTCGATAGTTTTTTCAACTATCGATAATTTCGATAGTATAAGTGCACTTACCAAATTATATTTTTGTTGAGGTAACTCACTAAAAAAGTAAAAAACAAAAACAAATCGCAAATTCGCGGTAAGTAAATGGTTCCCCATTGAATTCGGCGAACTTTCATTTTCAGGCTCGCTCGATTATTGTATCTTATGAACTCCAATTACATTATGAAAATATGTTCGCTTTGAAAATGAAATAAGTTTTATATCTATTCAAAGTCATCTGTATTTCTCTCAATTAACTCTTTTACCAATGCAGTTGAAACCGTAATTAAAGAATAGTAAAACTATGTAAAATTTTGAAATTAACAAAAATGATTGATTAGAGAATATGTTCTATTACTATTTTCGGATTCACTAATCGTGTGTTATTGTTTGACTTACATGTATTTTTTTCGTCTGATCGGGAATGGCGAGCAACTTTGAAATAGTGAAAAGGCCCACGTTTGGGCCCATTTTGAAATTATTATTTCATAATCAGGTTAAGAGATTTACTTTAAACTGGTAATGTACCTGTAACCTTAATTCAAATTTCCCACCAATTCTGGAAAAATCTGCAGATGTTCTTGTGAAACATTCGAAACAATTCATCTACTGATACATCATGATTTATTTCTGAGGATATTGATGGTATCAATTCACTATATCAATCCTACGATAGTAAAACTATCGTGATAGTCATTTTCCAAGCCGATGGTCAGTCCTAGAATACAGATACAAAGATGCTGCACATTTCAATTTCTGAGAGCAACCAGACCCTCACGCAAGATCAAACTAAAAACATTCAAAGACTTTGAACAATCTAATGTGACTTGTCATAAGCTCTCAGGTTAAAGGGGGGCGAGCTAGGATGTCGAAAATGCAAATGGCACAATAATTACAAACCAGAAATAACGTACAAAATTACCAACCTGAAGGGGTAGATCAATTATATCCATTGTAAGTGCTCATCGAGCTTTAGTAAGTATTAACAACAAAATTTTAGGGTGCACCAAATTCAAAGATGCTGCAAACGACAATTTCAAGTGAATAGAATTTAAAAGTTTGTTGTCTTTTTGGGTAGAAAACATTGTGGAAAATGAAGAAATTGCTTGTCACAAGCAATTTCTTCATTTTCCACGATGCTTTCCTAAGCCATTATCTCATAGGGAGTCAAAAAGAGTCACCGTGTGGTAATGGGTTAAAATCCAAGTCAATTAATAACATGCTGGCAGTTAATTATTGTCCTTGTTTTTGTTTTGTAACGGTTAAATATGCCCAATCTTCAAAAATCAATTACGTCAGAGGTATGTCATTTGTGCTCAGCGAGATTCAACACACCGTACAACCGGCTGCGTCGAAAGTCAGCGAAGACAGATTCGGCATCTGATGTCACGTGTACGGTAGGTCAAATTAATGAACTTTAATAAATTTTTAAACAAAAGGATCTTTGGTATTCTATAGTTGATAAATACACATTTTTATGTTCAGTGCTTGTACAAAATAAACCTTTCCAAGTATCCCTCGTAAATAAGGTCACAGTCATCAACACAGCCAGTTGTACGGTGTGTTGATACTGTCTCGTTGACCTTGACCTTGTCTTGTTTTGAAATAAAAATAGAATGTGTAAACACGCTTGTAAAGGATTGATCTATAGCAAAGGAAAGATGGTTATTTGTTGTGATTGGGGTTTTTATGCATTGCAAATTGTTTTTCCATGCACAAATATGAGTTCCCGTACAGTTAGGAAGCATAAAAACCTAGCATGGCCCCCTTTAAGCGAAACTCAAAAAGCTTTTGAACTGATACACACGAACACCAACCAATACAAAAGCTACAAACAGTTTTGAATAGGGAACGATTTTATCCAGTAAACCGTGACATAATTTCGGACAAACAAATACTATTTCGTTGGTGTTGTTATAAAATCTCGTAACTACGGCTTGATTCAAGCCGTAGTTACGAGATTTTAAAACAACATTGACCATTTATCAAAACATAACGGAAAATCCCAGTCTTTTTTAGCACAAAAATTCATTGCTATTGGAACCAGCTAGAAGACATTGTGAACTCAAAAAAATGTCGAAGCATTTAAACCGCCCAGGACCAATAACAACAGGCTTCACTACCCACCGTTGCATTAAAGCCAGAATTAGATTCAGCAACGTACAGATACAGATCATCTATTTAAGAGGACCTAGTATTTTTAGCTGCGATATCGTAGCCACAAACTTGATGATGGGTATTGGTTTGAAACCCAGATCAAAATTCAATAAGGTTTCGGTTACATTATTGCAACTATCGTAGTTCAACCTGTTTTCGATACGTACCTCAAATCGTGACTCTATGGTTTTTGCGCATGCTCAGTAAACCTGATGATGCATGACGTCATTGATTTCATTTTTTGGACCGGTGTCATAAGCTCTTCACTCAACGGAATTTTCACCAGAAATGCTTGAAAAGCAAGCAAGTAATCACTAATTTCTTATTTTCGGAAAATAACATGCCGTTTACACTATTACTTTTTCTTTGTCCTCAAAAAAGACGAAAAAATACTTAAAATGATCCAAAAATTAACATTTAACTACCAACCAATGAACTGGCACATTCGTCTGCTTCAAAAAGTCACATGGCAGTCATGTGACGCCAGTGGTTGGGTAGGTACAGGGTGTTTCAAAAGTGAAGGTGTCTTACTCGAATTTTCTGTTTTTTCTTAATATTTTCACTTCTTTTCATTTGTTTTCTTCTTTAAAAAACAACAACAACAAAATTTCGTGGGACATTACTGAAAATGAATAATTACTTTTAGAATGCAGTTTCTTCTTTATCCACTATGTTTGTACAAAAAATAATAAAGAAATCAATTTCATAAGCAAAAGATTGTTGTCTGCATTTTTTATTTGGTTTATGATTTGGTCAGAAATTTTGATATTTGGTAATGAGTTAAAAATCGCAAGTAACCATAGGCATTTATGAAATTATTCCATTTGTTTACACCAAGTAGTCCTCCATTTTGCATGTTGCATATGTTTTGCACCAAACTGTAAATAAATACTCTTCAACAATAAAGATATAAAAGGTATCGAAAATAGGTCAACTTTACAGGAAATGACCCATTTTACCTTGTTTTTTAAGGTCATTATTTTTCCAACTCTACTTCGATAAATATCTACGAAAATAAGATTTTTGTAGACTAAATAGGTTAGATTTTTGTGATTCAGCTTGAATTTGTTGGGTAAACCCTTATATTCCTCATTGTTTATCCAGAACCGTAAGGGTATCGAAAACCGATCAATCCACGATAAGTATTTTCGACTTCGACCCCTCGCGAAAACCCATTACATTTGTATTAAAATAAGGTATAGATGCGTTAAAAGAGCATATGAATACATTTACATGAAGCACTATAATGTCTGAAATTTGTCACATACTTTAAAGCAGTTGTCCTGGCAGCGGTTTATTGTCTATCAGCTTTTTTTCACTTTTTCTTTCATTGTTTTCGCTATCAGACGGTGCAAGAGTTGAAGTGCACTTCTCATGAAGTCTACTTTTTTCATTAAGATATCCCCATTTTGAACTCGTTCAAGTATAGATTACATGTTCGATTCGATTTTCAAAAACTACAGGATAAATAGATTTAGTTTCGCACGGTCTACTCTCATTCTAAAGCGTATTCCGTTAAATATTTCCAAAACGACAGAATTCAGCCAGTTCAATTCGAAATAGGGCCTACACAGTTGCAGACGAAAGAGTATATACTTAACCCTTTCCCAAACAAGACCTGGTTTTGACGTCCCTAATAGAAAAGGCTTGGGAAAACATTGAAACAAAAGAAGAAACTGCTGATAACCAGCAGTTTCTCCTTTTGTCTCAATATTTTCTGTGCCATATTTTTCAAAAATCCTATCTTTAATAACATTCATTTTGTCATTTGTGGCAGTTTTTGAAGTGGATCACCCTAAAAGTTTGCCGTTTGGGAAAGGGTTAAAGACGCTTCTAACGCAACATTTACATTTTTCAATAATGCAGTATATTGTATGAAATTTCGTTAGAGAGAGCATGCAGGACCGGAAGTAGTATTATTTCTCCGCGCACAAAAACTCAAGAAAATTTTCCAGTTTTATAAAATCAACAAACGTCTCTATTGTTCTATCAACATAACAGAATACTTCATCTAAATTTTACAAAAAAAACTATGAGGTAGATCTATTTCCTGAAAATTTCAACTTCTACCAGAAGAATAGGACAACAAGAGAAGTAGGTGTCTTTATTGGAGTCAAACAAGGCCTATCCTCGACCGAACTAACATACTGTGAAATTGGGGAAACAATCAAAATAGGCTACTTCATAACAATGACACATACATAGGCTCATTCTACATGCCACACAGAAACACCCACGTCATTGAACAGTTAGGGATTTCACTCAGTAAGCTACCTAACTCTCATTCAGAAAAAAGGGTGCTAGACAGTGACTTAAAATGTCCAAGAATGGGATACACTTTCAGTGATTTCTGGTGCCCCAGATAGAGAGGTACAACATGCCTTATTGGACTTATCCATCGAGCATGATTTAACACAAATCCACGAACAACCAACGCGTCACGAAAATATCTTGGACTTCGTTTTCACAAACAATACATCTCTCATAAAGAATTAGCATCCCCGGCATTGGTGATCACGCTATGGTTGTGACAGACTCTTTCTCTAAGCCGTTATACAACAAGCAAAAAAAAAAAAAAAAAAAAAAAAAAAAAAAAAAAAAAAAAAAAAAAACAAGGAAAGTTTTTCCGTGGTTTAACAAGAGCAACGCTAGGCGTGGCATTATACGTCCGAAGCTCAGAAATAAATGGTAGTGTGATATTTGCTGATGTCATGTTCTTTTCTAAAAGTCTCTTGCAAGTATCCGATTAAACAAAATTCACCGAGGACTAAAATATTTACGAAGTGTTGCAAGTACCCGAGTACTACTAAAATATTCACAAATTTAATCAGATTGAGATAATGTAATCAAACACCCTAACTATGAGTTCTACACACATGTAAAGTTTCAACATCGTAGGCCTTGTATTTTGAAAGTTATGAGCCGGACACGAATTTGCAATCTGAATCAAACAAAGGGCAATGACTCAAAAATTATAAATGGTAGAGTTAGGGTTAGGCCTATTGCTTTCTGTACATCCTAGCTATGAGATCTATACACTTGTGAAGTTTCAAGAGCATAGGCCTTATAGTTTCAGAGTTATGGACCGGACACGAATTTGCTAACTGAATCAAACAAAGGGCAATAACTCAAAAATACAAATGGTAGAGTTGTTGTTCTTGCGCTCTGCACACCCTAGCTATGAGATCTATACAGCTGTGAAGTTTCAAGACTATAGGCATTATAGTTTCAAAGTTATGGACCGGACACGAATTTGCTAATTGAATCAAACAAAGGGCAATAACTCAAACATTACAAATGGTAGAGTTGTGGTTCTCGCACTCTGTACACCCTAGCTATGAGATCTATACACCTGTGAAGTTTCAAGACCATAGGCATTATAGACTAGTTTGAAAGTTATGGACCGGACACGAATTCGCTCATGGACAGACAGACGGACAGACAGACGATGCAGACGACAACATAATACGACCCTTCGGGCATATAATAAAAAGCTGAAAAAGCTAGTTATACGTAAAACAAGATTTTATAACCAAGCAAAGAAAACCAATCAGTGAATGGACTTCAGGAAATTCCAAAAACAGTGCAAAAAGGAATTTAAGTTAGCAGAAATAAACTATATTAAAGGGACATTAGTATCCGCAGGCCTAAATACCTAATGATCCACAGAAGTTGGCTTTTAGCATGTAGTCGCACCGTTTATAAACTTTATAAGATAGAATACAAGATTCATACAGTAAATGACATAAATCGATAATCATACAGCGGTGTAAAAGTATGTAAAATATTTAAAGTGGGTTGATATTTGTTTACGAAATGATGTGATATTGGGTTTAAATCCGTCGTAATCTAAGCCAATACATATCAGACAGAGCTGAAATTTTGCACAGAGAAAATTTAAAGGCCATATATACTAGGACAAAAAAGATACGCAACCCCGATTTTTCATAATGTTTTCGACAAAATATGTTTTTAATTGCTATCAAGTACATTTTTAATACATACCTGCATCCATACACATAAATATAGTGCCATTTTCTTAAGATGTCGTAAATTGATTACGAGCTACATAGTGAATGGTTAAAAACTGATTTCCCCTGTCGTGTTTTCTAAATGACTAGTCTACTATCAAAACAAATTTTCATCAAACACAAGCTTGAACATAGAAAAAGAAGAGTAGAAAGAGTTCACACACTTTTCACTACCCTACGCATAGCACGGCTACGCCAAAGCCAGCGCCAAGCTGCAGTACGGATGTTGTTAGGTGGAAAAAGTCAAAATTTTGTCGTAAGACATTGATTGGGCAACAAATCGACACATTTTCGACTGTATGCGTTGTTGGCTCTAAATGGGACCACAACCAATCGAGCACGAAGCGGACATGCAAGAGATATGACGTCTAGGCAGGACCGTATCACAACGTTAACCCCACCTACGGGATAGGTTTAAGGCTGCAACGGAGACCTCTAATAAATCGCATGGGCTTCACAACATTCGAATATCGGACCAAACTGATCGAAACAGATTGTATTTTTCGACATACATTCAATTTTTTTTGTCAAATTGTGTTGACGCCCGGTGTAAACTGGGCGTTTTCTTATTAATGGAATTTACTTAAAATGAATTTTGTGTATTTTACAAGGTGAAATGTTATAGCCTTAAATGCACCATATTTTGTTTAAATCTGATTTGACTTCTTTGCGTAAAAAGGAATTAAAATGGAAGTTGCGTTTCTTTTTTGTTCCAGTATATTTTAATTATACACAGTTATTTTTTACAGCAAATTACCCCGAAAATAAGTAAGTAACAGTAAATATGTATCTATAATAAGATTATACAGGATGGGATGGACAATAACAGCACCAACCCATGCTGGAACTTTATTGAATCGAAAAGACAAGACAGTATTGATACACCCACCCACCCTGAAAAAGAACGGATCACTTGTGAATGACGTAGTTGGTAAATCGGACATATTCGTAGACCAGTTCAAGTCAGTCTTTACAAAAATCACCATGCCGACGATGTCATCCAAATGCAAAAATAGCATCAAATCCCTAAATATAAACCCTAGTGGTGTAGAAAAACTATTAACATCAACAAGAGGACCATGGTGGTCCTTAATCGCTCACCTGAACCAAAATGACATCAGCCATAGTCTTGTTTGAATTCATTAATATCTTTTACTCTAAGACTGAAAGCAAACTTATGGTCACCAAACTTGTGTCCAAGTTTTGTCTTAATTGGTCAATATTTATGGTTGTTAGAGTAGTAACAAAGTCAAAAACGGCATTTTTTTCAAATTCAAGAGCAGATAACTCCAAATATGCTGAAAATCATCAAAGATCGTCAGGTAAGCAACATTATGTCTAACTTTCGTCTTGATTAGTCAATAATTGTGGTTGTTGGGGTAAAAAGAAAGTTGAAAACGACAATTTTGTCAAATTCAAGGGCACATAACTCTAAACTTTTTTTTATCTGAACAAACCTACATTCTTATTCATTTGAGATCTTATGTTCACAAACATTGTGTCAAAGTTTCTTTTTGATTGGTGAATATGTGTGGTTATTAGAGTAACAAGTAAAAAGTTGCTGTAATGTACAGCAAAATGAATTGTATCGCGCTTAAAAAATTATACCAAAGTAGTGAATAAGATGGTACAAGTGTCTGGTTAAGTCAACATGCAGTGAAAACCGAAATAGGATTGCATGTCTGCATATGCTGGTGCTAGTATATAATTTCCATTTTTGTGTGTTCAGCCAGATTATACATTAATTAAACAACATAGGAGGGGAAGTAAGCAAATACAAAAGTGTTAAATGTTGCAGTTGAATAAATGGCGATTAAAATTAACTTAAACAAGAAAGGAAACCGAATATTTCAGCAAGGAATTAGGGCCAAGATGGTCCTGAATCGTTTCTTCGTGAAATTATTTTTTGGAAAAAAAAGAAGGAAAAAAGACACACAAAAAATGAAAGTGCACCATAGTAACCACAGTTCACTATGAAATTATTTTTCGAAAAAATAAAAAAAAACAAACAAAAAAAAAAAAAAACAAAACAAAACAAAAGAAAACAAAAAACAACTCGAAAGGCCCCATGCAAGGAAGATTCCTGATAGTTTCCTATGTTAGAAGATTCCTGTTTGAATCTTGATTGAAACTGGCCTAGTAATTTTGGAGAAGTTTTCTCATGAACGCACGCCGGAAACAGGACCGTGGCATAAACCCCGCTAGCCTTTGGTCAGAATAGGTAAAAATACTTTAATTAAATAGAAAAAGTACTTGTTTATCCATTAGCCTTCTGAATATAAAAATCGTATCAAGTAAATTTTCCAAACCGGAACATTTTGACCACTTTAGCTTATTTGTTCTTCGTATAATCATTCAATAGAGAACAGACTGTGTTGAATAGATCAGAGTGCATGCTAATCTTAGTCTATGGAATCTAAAAATGCTTTGATAACAGCAGGAATAGGAAACGTTTATGATAACAGACATAGATGAACGAACGCTCAACAACCTCAATTCCACGGATATGATCCTTATTACTTTTGTCCGGCGGAGCAATACATTAAATATAAAAAAGAGAAATACAGAAATGCCATATAAAGTGACTACTACCAGCCGCTAAAATGAAGCCAAATATATAAGGAATGTTTAAGATTTAAGCTGTAACACAATACAAATATTACCATGAATATGTCTCAATAATTCACCCGGCAGATCATCTCTGCAAGGTCATAAATCGGGACCTATATTTGTACTTATCACACGCAAAAAACACACACACACACACACACACACACACACACACACACACACACACACACACACACACACACACACACACACACACACACACACACACACACACACACACACACACACACACACACACACAAAAAGAACGAGCGACACATACGAGGAGATTTACTAGAGTGTAACAAAAAGTACAAGACTAATGTTTTGATTGTGGCGGCGAATTGATTGAGCATAAAGTATCCTTTTGAACTGTTTCGAAATCCATCCAGTCAAAAACTGTTAAGACATAAAAATTGAGTTGTTCTTTTATGTGAAAACCCCTAACAGTTTGTAATTTTTAGAAAAAAAGTTATTTGTTCTACTAGTTATACACATGCCTATTTAGTTCAGACGATCCCTTGAAATTATGGAATCTAATCATCCAAAATTGTACATGCAGTGTTCATTCAATACTAAAGTCTTTAACGTGCTTTGATTTCTTAGGAAGCAGCGAATCGGATAGGCCATGGGCAAACCGAAAGTAGGAATTCACATCGTAATGCAATTTTGAAAAACGCTTGAGAAAACCCATTTGTTCTACTAGCAATACACATATCTAGTCAGATAAGACGATCCCTTGTAACAATGCAAGTTGACCAGTCCAAATTGAACATATATTGGTCATTAAATAGTAAGGTACTTCTCGTTCTTTGATTTCTTATTGCGATTCGAAATGGTATGCATAAATGCGTTGCATTTAAACGGATAGGAAAAATACATGTCCACCATGGGCAAACCGGAAGTAGGGACTTTCCATTGCTATGTAAAGTAAAAAACTATACTAGAATTTTGTTTACACGAATTTTCAGCGTGCTCTGAGATTAAACGAACTTCAATGTATACTTAAAGTACTGCTTGAAAAATCATACCGTGTAAACAGTTTACGTTTAGGTTATATATACGACTTTCAAGTACAAATAATTATCCCTCATGACGTAATTTCTAAAATTAGAATATGTATACCACAATATGTATCGCGCCATAGGCGCGATACAATAACAAAGTTGAAATTTTGTAATGTTCAAGGGCAGATAACCCATAACTGATTGATCCGATCAGTCCAAAAATCAAACATGTCCAAGATGTTATGGTCACCAACATTGTGTCAAAATATCATTTTGCTTAGTCAATAATTGTAGTTACAAGAGTGTAAACAAAGTTGAAAACATTCGAAAATGGTAATTTTGTCAAATTCAAGGGCACATAACCCATGACTTTTACATCTGATCAAAATGAAAATCACACTCATCCTAGATCTTATGCTCCTAAACATTGTATATGAGTTTTGTCTTGATTAGCCTTTAATTGTAAAAGCTAGAGGGTAAACAAAGTCAAAAAAGCTGAAAACGGGCAATTTTGTCAAATTCAAGGGCAAATAACTCAGGACTTTCTGGTCCAATCAGACTAAAAATCGAACTCATCAGAGATCTTATAGTTAACAACATTGTGGTCAAGATTTATTTTGATTGGTCGATATTTGTAGATGCTACAGTGTTAACAAAGTCAAAAGTGGCTATTTTTGACATTCAAGGGCAGATAACTCCAGACTTCCTGGTCCGACCTGACCCAAAATCGAACTCGTTCGAGAACTTTTGGTCTTACATGTTTTGACCAAGTTTGGTCAAGATTGGTTAATATTTGTGGATGATAGAGTTTTAACAAGAGAATGTGAACAGACGGACATACAGACGGACAGACGGACGGACGACGGACAAAAAGCGATCACAATAGCTCACCTTGAGCACTTTGTGCTCAGGTGAGCTAAAAAGACAACTGGACCTGACAGTATTCCAAATGTCATATTAAATTAAAAACTGCTAAACTGATTACCCCAGGCTTGAGTGCCATCTGTCAGCGCTCGATAGACAGTGGGGAATTAACTTCCCGAAGACTTGGTCAACGCGAATGTTTCACCAATATACAAAAAGGATGACGTCAATCTCCCAGAAAACTACCTTCCTGTGTCTCTAACATCTGTGTTGTGTACGAATTTCGAACACACAGGTAGTATGCAAACACATACTGGACCACCCCAATAGACAAAAAATCCTAAGCTAAACCATGGTTTCAGATCAGGATTTTCATGAGAAACGCAAATATTAATGACACTTAATGATTTTCTAAAAGCAAATGATCAGGGACTAAGTGGCTACATACAAATGTGACTTACATCATTTCAAACAAAGCGACACATGCGAGTTGAGCCTACCTAAATTCTTATAGCAATTCTTAAAGGAGATCACCTAAGAAAGATTCCTTCCAAGTTTTGTTGAAATTGGCCTTGTGGTTTAGGAGATGTCATTTAAAGAAATTGTTGACGGACGACGCACGTACGCCGGACAAAGGGTGATCACAATCGCTCACTTCAGCACCTTGTGCTCAGGTGAATTAATAAGGGTAAGGAGAAACTGATAGTCATCAGCGTTTTCTTCTTTTCCTCAAAAGCTTTCCAAAGCCATTGTAGACATCAAAATCAAGTCCTTTTTATTAAGGTTTACAGACCCTCAAACAATCAGCACTTTCTAGCCATAGGAAATGCATCAAATTACACACACATGTAAATACACTTCAAATAAGTTGATTCGCCGTGCCGGATTTCAAGATTATGCTTCAAGAAGAAAATAATTTACAAAAATGATTTTACTCTTTATTCATATGCAAGGGAGGTAATTTGGAACATTTTTGTCAAATATTTCCATAAGAATGCATTAATTCACAGTTCTAAACCGTTCAAAATGCTTACTTTTGTATTTGGAATGGAAATGTAACACAGTTTAGGAATTATTGGTACTTTTCAAATTTTCCATCTGGGTCTTGGGTGCTTTTGAGGGGTTGGATATCTTAAGTGTTATAGTATAGGACCATGCGATGATTTAACATGTAAACTAGTCTGGTTTACCTGCCCCTAATACTACACTATTGGGTCAGGCACACACTGGCCATGGCGGCCTCCAGTGTGGAGTCCGTTTATTTTAAGAGAAAAGATATGCCATTTGTAAAAAAGATAGATTTCGGTATTTTTTAGCACTAGCGGTAAGTTTTATACGACCGTCACGCTATGACCTTATAAAATATATATTTGCAATTGGATACCATGTGAATACTTGTCTGATTAGCTCGTGGAATAGCGCCCGCTTAGTATCCGAGAGGCCCTGGGTTCGCATCCCATGTAAGGTGCATATTTTATACTAAACTGACACGATTTAAAAACGCAAAACACGTTTTCATTAACCATTCCTTCCCTATTGCATCGATCGGCACCAGATTTGGGGACATGTATGAGGCAATGTATACGCTTCACTACTCACCAATTTTGTTGTGTTTACTGTAAACTATTCGGACATCTGAACCGCCCATCACTAAATGCTCTTGTGTCTCGTGCATTCAGACCTCGTGTTAAATCACTAAAATATGTTTGTGTACAAATTGCCACTTTGATTTACTTATTGAAAACAAACGAGAACTACGAAAAAATTGTGTACAAAATGCCGAGGCTTACTTTGGGAAAAAGGAACCGAGTTTTGGGGCTTTTGGTTGGCGGTGTTTTGCAAATGAAGGTAGCTATACGTTTTAATGTAGCCTAATCGACAGTTCCAAGGTTTATGAGACGTGTAAACAACAAAGGAACATTTACAGATCACCCACGTCCCGGTCAGCTGCGTGTAACAACTGACTGTACGTCAACACAATTGTTTACGTCAACGTTACTAACGTAACAGATTTGTGACGGCTCTGTGAAAACACGGTGTTCGCTGTCGTCGTCCTGTTCGATGCTAGGCCCTTGACTCAACGTGCATTTTGGCATAATCTGACGTCCATTCAGGTATTATTCATGGCTTTAAACGTCAATATCTGTCCTGTGTTGTTAACAATTATAACATTTACAATTTTACATGGCTATACATCGGTTTTGTAAGATGTAGTGGATACCATTTGTAAAAGTACCTTTTTGCGTTTTTAAATCGTGTCAGTTTATTACATCTATTCATCTTTTTATATTCTTTTCTAACCAACGATTCTAGAAATCACAAAGACGGAATAAAACACATAAATGCTTTTTCATTGTGTCTTTGCAATCTCTAGAATCATTTGATATAAAAAGTGTAGTACAAACCAGGGGTCAAAATCATGTATCCATATGGGATTCGAACCCAGGGCCTTGTGGAATACTAAGCGGGCGCTATTCCACTGAGCCAATGAGACAATTGACCAAACGCCGACTGTCGATCAAAAACATCGATTGGCCAATAGACGATCAGAAAAATGCCATGCCCAATTGTTCATCGTTGCACGTGTTATTGTATCGATTTATCGACTGACAATCAAAACCATCGACATGCCAATGGCAAGACCAGGTTTACTGTTATATTTTGATAAACCGTCGGTGTTGTTATAACATCTCGTAACTACGGCTTGATTCAAGCCGTAGTTACGAGATTTTATAACAACACCCACGATATACTATTGTTTGTCCGAAATTACGTCACTGTTTACAAAATAAAATCGTTCCCTATTGGCCATGTAAGTATTGTATATTTTATATGTTCATAATCAAAATAGCTTTATTTCGGGTTATCGTGATGATCGTTTAAAACTTTTACTGCTAGTGTCAAGAAATACTGAAATCTATAATCTACTTAACAAATGTCATATCTTTGCTCTCAAAAACGGACTTTGCTCTTCATGCGCGGATACAGAGGGGGGGTCAGGGGGTCATGACCCCCCCTGGAATTTGGCGAAAAAAGGGGTTATCAAAAAAATTACTGGTTATGTCCCAAATAAGCTGCGTCATTCGTCCCTGTGTGCCACGATAAACCATTGTTATATTTAGTCCTTCATGGTATGACCTCTATCTGCATGCATGGATCCAGAGAGGGGATCCTGACCCCCCTGGAATTTGGTGAAAAAGCCTTTAAGGGGCTAAAGATCGGATGACCCCCCCTGGGAAAAATTCCTGGATCCGCGCTTGCTCTTTATCTTTGTAGTGAAATTTCTACACTGGAGGCCGCCATGGCTACTGGGTGTCTGGCGTTCTAAATACATAGTACGACAGGGAACCAGACTACATCCAAACATGCCAAAATTGGTCCACGTGGTTTGAGAAAAGTTACCGGCATTTCTGTAAATGTTGACAGATAGACAGATGGATTCGATGTACAGACATATTGATGGGCAATACAAATTCAATGTTAATGAATACAACCCACCATTAAGTACTTACATCTCATGCATCTTAGGGCGTCACACGTAGCAACGGAAATTGACGAGAGTTGGTCCATCGTCAATTTCCGTTTCCATGGATGACGACCGAAGGTGCATGAAGTGTTTGGTATCTAATAGGGGGCTGTAATCCTTTACCCTTTCCCAAACGACAAAATTTTAGGGTGGTCCACTTCAAAAACTGTAAAAAATGACAAAATGGATGTTATTACAGATATTATTTGTGTGAAATATGGCTCAGAAAATATTGAGACAAAAGGAGAAACTGCTGGTTATCAGCAGTTTCTTCTTTTGTTTCAATGTTTTCCCAAGCCATTTCTTCTAGGGACGTCAAAACCAGGTCTTGTTTGGGAAAGGGTTAAGCACTTTGTGCTGATGACAGCTTACAATAGAGGGAAGTGTATGCAAGACAGTACTCTAAGTACGATTTTTAAGTATTTATTAACCAATGGCTCATTTAAAATACAGAATAGAATGTTGAACTTATCAAATATAGTTATCACAGCGTAGGAGCGGAAGTGTGTGAAAGCTTGTCTTTGAGTGATAGCTTGTGTGTCTGTACATCGAGGAAATGCAACTTGGTAAACATCAGCGGTTGACATAGGTAAGAAAAAGTTTATGATTGATAATTATTTCGACATATATCTGATATTTTGTTGTAATGTCGTAATCTTGAATAAACATTGAAGGCATCGTCCTAATATGCGCCCGGTCTGAACTGTTTAAACCATACAAAATGCCTTGATCTTTTGGATGGGAAAATTGGAGCATGATTTTCACCACATAAAATTGCCATTTTTATCGCTTTTTTAACATTCATCGTATTGTTTATTCCCAAAATAAATGCCTTTATGTATGCATTTTTTCACTAAGAACATGTTTAAGACGAAATGTTGTCCATTCCAATAAAAAATCCCGATTTAAGTGTCCACATTTTGACAGTTTTTATGTACAATCGTTTGGCTAATGACAATTTCCTTATGAATTCATTGTACAATCGCTTACAAGCAGTTTGTAATGTCACTTGCCTATATTTTACACGGATTACAATATCAACACAAACACGAAATTTCGGTTTATCTTCTTTAATTTGTTATCCAATGTTCCACAGGATAGGCTTCTTTCTTTACCTTTCAAAATTCATTTTAGAGTGATGAATGAGTTTATATAATAGCAACGAATTTTGTGCTAAACGTGTAGACTTGGTTTGCCAAACGTTATGTTTTGATAAACCGTTGGTGCCTTTTGACTACGGCTAGAATCAAGCCGTAGTTACGAGATTTTGTAACAACACCTTAAAAATCATATTGTTTGTCCGAAATTATGTCACTGTTTACTAAATATAATTATGCCCTATTCTACATCGAACCATGTGCCGTGACGAAAGGTTACTGTATATTCCAATGTACACGGGTGATAAACTTTGGAACGACCTCCAAAAAGAGGTAGTGAATTTCTGTTCCCATAGCACATCCGGGAACCCGCGAGGTCGGTCCAATGGCTAAAAACGTGTAAACAAAGGTAGGTGTCGGTGGTTCTTTTGATCGTTTTCGAGGTTTCTAGCTAAAAATGGATAATTATGGCAATGCTATGTCGTGTAAAAATGACTTATCGACGCACACGGCCCAAAACTGCGGTCGAAACCGAAGTAATTTCCGCTGGATCGTTTTTAAAAGTTCGAACACGATATTGCTTTTTCACAATAGTTTGTCAACAACTGTCACCTTTTTGTATAATTTGTGGTCTTCCGCGAAGAATGCAGCCCCGGTACGTTCGTCCTTGGGAAACGAGTACTTTGTATCACATATCCTGTTAAAAACGGCAACGGGGCGCATTATTTAAGAAAATGATTGAGAAAATTCCAGTAGAGGTCGTTCCAATAAGGTAGAGCTTGTTCCAATTTGAATGAGATCGTTCCCAGTGCTCTCCTGTTTTATACAATGAAATAATACCTGTGATATCAGACCAACCAAACTAAGACAAAAATTAATGATGGCGTTTGAAATATCAGAATTATCGTCATATCAGAGGCGTCGTTTTGTCTTGTGTGGTCACTTTGTTTTACATGAAAGTCTGTTTCTGATGTTTCTTAAACTCTACGCATGGATCTCTTGAAATGCATTTTTAGCTCACCTGAGCACGAAGTGCTCGAGGTGCACTATTGTGGTCACTTATTGTCAGTCGTCCTTCCGTCTGTCTGTCTGTCCGTCTACATTCTAGCATCCGCAAGCTTTATAAGCCAATCTTAAACAAACTTGGTCAAAATGATTATGGTCGTAAGTTCTTGGATGAGTTCGATTATGGGCCTGATCGAACCAGAATGTACTGCCTTTGAATGTCAAAAAGGCTGTTTTGACTTTGTTTACACTTTAGCATCTACAAATATTGATCAATCAAGACAAGAATTGGACGGAAAAGTTGATGAAAATAATATCTTGGGCAGGTTTAATTTTCAGCCTGATTGAAAATGCACCTCTGGAGTTATCTGCCCTTGATTTTGACAAAATTGCCATTTTCGACCTTGTTTCCGCTCTAGCATCCACAAATATTTATCAATCAACACATAACTAAAACAGAATATTGTTGAACATAAGATCTTGTATAGGTTAACTTTTCAACCTGATTAGAAAGATACATCTTGTGTTATCTGCCCTCGAATTTGACAAAATTGCGATTTTCGACTTTACTTTCACTTTTCAGCATTCACAGTTTCTTTCAATCAAAATTATATCCAAAGAAATAAGATCTTAAGAGAATAAGATATTACTTAAAAGAAAACTTAAGCCTAATCAGAATGCATCTTGAGATATCTGCTTTTGATTTTGATAAAATTGCCATTTTCGACTTTGTTTTCACTAGTCTAGCTACTACAAATATTTTTCAATTAAGAAAATAAACTTGGACTGAATATTGTTGGCCATAGGATCCTGCATAGGTAAAACTTTCATCCTGATAAGAATGATGCATCTTGAGTTATCTGCCCTCGAATTTGACAAAACTGCAATTTTTCGACTTTACTTTCACTCTTCAGCTTTCACTATTTCTTCGAACTAACCCAAGAACTTATGAGACCATCATTATTTTGACCAAGTTTGTTTAAGATTGGCTTATAAAGCTTGCGGATGCTAGAGTGTAGACGGACAGACAGACAGACGGATGGACGACTGACAAATAGAAAGCACAATAGTGCACCTCGAGCACTTCGTGCTCAGGTGAGCTAAAAGTGCATTTCAAGAGATCCATGCGTAGAGTTTAAGAAACATCAGAAACAGGCTTTCATGTAAAACAAAGTCACCACACAAGGCAAAACGACGCCTCTGATATGACGATAATTCTGATATTTCAAACGCCATCATTAATTTTTGTCTTAGTTTGGTTGGTCTGATATCACAGGTATTATTTCATTGTATAAAACAGGAGAGCACTGGGAACGATCTCGTTCAAATTGGAACAAGCTCTACCTTATTGGAACGACCTCTACTGGAATTTTCTCAATCATTTTCTTAAATGATGCGCCCCGTTGCCGTTTTTAACAGGATATGTGATGCAGAGTACTCGTTTCCCAAGGACGAACGTACCGGGGCTGTATTTTTCGCGGAAAACCACAAATTATGCAAAAAGGTGACAGTTGTTGACAAACTATTGTGAAAAAGCAATATCGTGTTCGAACTTTTAAAAACGATCCTGCGGAAATTACTTCGGTTTTGACCGCAGTTTTGGGCCGTGTGCGTCGATAAGTCATTTTTACACGACATAGCATTGCCATAATTATCCATTTTTTGCTAGAAACCTCGAAAACAATCAAAGGAACCACCGACACCTACCTTTGTTTACACGTTTTTAGCTATTGGACCGACCTCGCGAGTTCCCGGATGTGCTATGGGAACAGAAATTCACTACCTCTTTTTGGAGGTCGTTCCAAAGTTTACCACCCGTGAATGTATGTAAAGCATAATTCTTGCTGAAAGATGGCGAATAATGACACATTTGCTGTCCGCAGTGGCCGTGACAGTACAGTAGCTGTCTACAGATAGTATTACATCGATTTATTTAAGGATAGTAGGTTCGAAACACATATTTCTATAAATCGAAATCCCTCTTTTCCTCGCCAATTTAGACTCGCTATTTTTTTATCATTCACAGGTCGTTGTCATATTTCACCACAAAAGACACTACTGTTAACTCAGCTGCTGTCCATGGAAAATGTCAAGTGACTATCCCGCGTGTATACTCAACAGATTTGGTGGGATAAAGTGTACCGTACGCGTATTTGATTGTGTCATTTGCCACGCTACGCACTTTTAAAAACCGTTAGGTATGCCTCGTTGAAATCACATTTCAGTGCAAAATCGTGTGTTTACAAATTGTGTTTTGTAAAATTATATATAACAGGAGATCCAAACAGGAGATCTGTTTGGTTACAGTAAAAATAATCTATTTTGGATTTCCCAGGGTCATGGATGATGACTATTACAGTTGGCGCCACATCGTATGGCACATTGTTATATTTTGTTCAAATGTAATTGAACGTTAAACAATACATAAACACGTGCCATACGATGTGGCGCCAACTGTAATTGGTCCCTGTCAAATGTTGATATCGGCTAAAGCCGGATTTTAAATAACAGATTGACAAAGATTGGGACTTCAATTATACTTAAGTATAGTATTTCGTCGGTGTAAATCAAATATTAGGTTAGTTATGGAAGATTTTATAAAATTATGTCACGTGATTCTCCATCATGCAAAAATTTCTTATTTTCCCGACATATTTTCTCTGTATCTTTTACGGGAGAGCATAATATCATGAAAATATCAGTCGAATGTAATGCAAAAAGGTGTAAAGACGCATTTATTGCAATCAATATGTCACATATGCAATTCAAGCCGTTGTACAAAAGTAAATATTTCTTGTCAGGCTATTGTACAGGACTTGACAAACGATTGTACAAAAAATATTTTTTCTAAAGGGCAAAAATGGGAAGTTTTAGACGGTTTCCTAACCAAATAATTTTATAAATCTCAACACATACATATGCTCGAGCTGTGAATGAAAATTTTATCGCGAAATACCCTACAGTATGCATCTATTCGAATGAAAACTGCGATTCGTAACAGCTTAATCACCCGTTTTAGTTCATGCCCAAGTGAATCGGGCCTAAAATGACTTAAATCTAGAACTAATAGCTCCGATTGCTCTAAAAATATTACAGGGAATGATAAATAAAGAGATTGGTACAATGATCTGACAAAAGTGTTGTGTTTATCCAGAAAAAAACATAAATTCTTACCTATGTCAACCGCTGATGTTTACCAAGTTGCATTTCCTCGATGTACAGACACACAAGTTATCACTCAAAGACAAGTGTTCACACACTTCCGCTCCTACACTGTGGTTATATTCTGTTTTTATTCGGGAGACAGGGCAGAGCTTAGTAAACGGTTCATTCCATGTAAGCTTGGGGAGAAACAGCCTTCTCGATTAGCGATAATTCGTCGGTATTGTTGCAAAACATTATAATTCGGGGCTTTTTTCTGGAATGGGGGAAGACACAGGATGCTGGTAGAAAGGGGAAAAATCACATGCCGCATCATAGATTTGGGGAAAATTGTATGATATAGAAATGTACACTTTATAGGCTTAATCCCTCTTATATCCACCACTGTAGACTTGAGAACCATCAGGGCTAGTTTATAAAACTGCTGCAATTGTGGAAAGGGCTTTCTTTTTAATTTATTTGGGTTTTTAGTGTGATTTTTGAAATATTTCTTGATGGGAACATTTATTTTGGGGGAAAAGGGGCATTTTTTCTCGAGGGCAAGACGCTGGAAACCAGTGTCACTTTCTTAAGGGGAAAACCCCCTGTAATTACAGTGTGAATCAATCTGTTGCTACGAGGTTTTATGACAACACATTTTACAATCGCGCATTGTTTCAATTTGAAATATGTTCATGCTCGTGCCGCACGTTTTTTTTTATCTTCTATCACCCAAGGTATCGAGAAGTAAACTCGTCGAATAACCTCTTTACTTAGCCACACCCTGTCAGGTGAATAAAAACGGAATATAATTCGTAATAAACTACCAGTTATTAGTTTGTTTATAAGCAGTAAAACTAAAAATTAAACGGCAAAGAATCGCATGACACATTAGCAATTGCAGAAAAAATTCAATCATGTGACCGATTTGATCAGAGAATGTGCACAAATGTCAGGGATTAGTTGGACATGGTGGATCTTTTAAACACTAACTTTTAACCCATTACCAGACGACAAAATTTTAGACTAGTCCAATTTGAACGATGTTGCAGACGACAATTCAAAGTAGATGAAATTTAAACTTTTGTTGTCTTTTTGAGTAGAAAACATTGTTGAAAATAAAGAAATTGCTTGTCACAAGCAATTTCTTCATTTTCCACAATGTTTTCTAAAGTCGATTTCATGCAAGGAGTCAAAAAGAGTCACTGTGTGGTAATGGGTTAAAAGGCATTTACGAGCAGAGAAGTATTTGTTTGAACATCAATAACTAATTTATCAAGTTATATCATCATATCAAAATACCTATCATATCAAAAGAATCCCTTTCGTTTTTGTCATCTCGGCTCCCCCCCCCCTTTTTTTTAAATCGATCATGTAGGCCTATCATATAGAGATTTATAATTAAAAATCTACAATTATTGTGTCAAATGATTCCCCCGCCGTATATTAACTCATTATAAAACATTACTAGAAGACCTGAAGGTCTTGAGTCGCTCCACAGACCTGAATTTCATGAACTATTTTAATCCAAGTTTTCATTAGGTTTTTCAATGCTTGTGTTTTATAGAGCAAAAAGAAAGTTACAAAACTAGATTGTTCAAAATGCGTGGTTCTTGAAGCAAAGAAAGTAAAACTATATGTTTGCCATTTGAGAAAGGGTAAAAGGAAATGGGAGAAAATTCCAGCTTAGGCTGATACTAGCAATTAAAATTTTCCCTCTTCCAAACAGATCTAAATTAACAGACCATTGATTACTCCAAAAAATTCAAATTTCTAAAAATATTTTTGAGCTTTTCAAAATTAATAGAAATGGCTATTCAACCCTGAATTTCTTGTAATATCAAGTCCAAGTTTTGACTAGATTTTTCAATACTTGTTGCTCTTAACCCATTCCCACACATTGACTCCTTTTGACTCCTCTCAAGATAAAGGCATTAGACAACATTGTAGAAAATGAAAAAAAAATTGCTTGTGACAAGCAATTTCTTCATTTCTCACAATGTTTTCCACTAGAAAGAACAAAATATGTTGAATTCCATTCACTTGATATTGTCGTCTGCAACATCTTTCAATTTTGACAAGTCTAAAATTTTGTCGTTTGGTAATGGGTTAAAGCAATTACAAAGTTAGTAGAAAGCTTAAAATACATTCATATAAGATCTATTGGTTACCAAGCTTTGTTTTTATAAGAGTGAGTTTGGCTGTTAGAGTGAATACAAAGTCACAATCAGCAATTTTGTCAAATTGAAAAGCATATAACCGAGGATTGTATATTCCTATCTAGCTAAGAATCAAACTAAAGCAAGATCTTAACTTCACCTACATCTTGTTTAAATTTTGACCTGATCGTTCCATATTTGTGGATTCAAAGAGTATAAAATCAAAGTCGAAAACAGCAATTTTGTCAAATTCAAAGGCAGATAAATCATGATTTAAGATTCCTATGAAGCTGAAAATTACACCCATGCAAGATCTTATGATCAGTAAGGTATCATAAAAGTTTCGTGTTGATTGGTGGATATTTATGGTTGTTAGAGTAAGAATAAGGTAAAAATGGTATTTTTGCCAACTTCAAGGGCACATAACTCAAGATGTAATATTCAGATCAAGCTGCAAATTGCACTCAGTCAAGATCTTGTCAGCTTCAACATTCTGACCAAGTTTTGTCTTGATTGATCATTATTTGTGGTGGCTGGAGGGAAAACAAAGTCAAAACATCCTTTTTTAATTCAAGGGCAGATAACTCAAGACTTTCTGATTCAATCAGAATTAATTGAAGGAATCTGATAGATGACTACCAAAGGATCTTTCCTGTGAAGTTTGATTGAAATCCATCAAGTAGTCTCTGAGGAGAAGATTTTTAAAGAAAAAGTTGACGACCGGACGGAAACACGCACACAGGACGGGAACAGCGCCATGACAATCGCCCGCTGGCCTGAAGGCCAGTGGAGCTAAAATTATGCTGGATTTCTCCAAAACAATATTCTCACTCAAATGAAATTGGTTTAAATGTTACTAAACGGTAACTTTTTATCACACAAAAGAAAACAAGAGTGCCTGTATCGCTCCACTGGCTGGATTTCAATCAATGGGAGGGTGGAAATATAGATGTTTATTAGAAAGTCTGATAAGCCTCGCCCTACCACGCCTACATTTATGGACCAATCAAAAGTTCATGAACAACATAAGTAAAGCACCACAGAAGGTACCTATCTGCAAAGTTTGGTCTAAATTTCTCCACGTCTGAAAAGCCCCGTCCTGCCAAGCCAACATTTATGGAACAATCAAAATTCCGTGTAAACTTGAAGTAAAGGGTCACCAAAGGAATATTCCTACCAAGTTTGGTATAAATTGGCACAATGTTGATTTTTATAGAATTATTTTGAGATTTCTCCAAGTCTGAAAAGCACCGCCCTGGCCACGCCCACATTTATAAACCAATCAAAATTTCTTGAAAAAATTAAGTAAAGGGCCACCCATGGAACATTTCTGTCAAGTTTGGTCGAAAATGACACACAGGTTTGCGAGAAGAATTCTAAAGAAAAAGTTAACGTGCACACGGACGTATGTACGACGGACACAACACCATGACAATACCTCGCTGACCTTCGGCCGGTGGATGTAATGAAAAAGTCAAAATTAAACGACATTGAATACGATAACAGAACAAGAGGTATCTAATCGCTCCACTGGCTATAGTAAAATAATTATTTCATGATTTCTTGTAAGCCTTGCACTGCCAAATCTTGTACAGGGTTTCCCAAGGTACATTCCTGCCAAGTTTAATCTGAATTGGCCCTTTGGTATATTTTTAAAGAATTGTTTCATGGTTTGTCCAATTCTGATAAGCGGGTTAGCCCTGCCCTGCCTCGCCCTCATTTACAGACCAATCAAAATTTCACTTACAAAGTATGTAAAGGGCTACGCATTGAACATTTCTGTCAAGTTTGTAATAAATTGACCAAATGGTTGTTTCTAAAGAATAATTTCGTGATTTCTCCCTTTCTGATCAGCCCCGCCTGCCACGCCAACATTAATAGGCCAATCAAAATTTCACTGACAATTCAAAACAAGAGTGCCTGAAAGGCACTGATATCGCTCACCTGAGTTCTTCGTGTATTTGATTGTGTACAATATAGGTTTTGTTGTAAACAAATATATATCTCAGTATTATGTCATATTAAATTATTGTAAACTAGAATATCACTGAAAGTGATCATACCCCCAAACAGCACTGTTTTTGTGCATTTTGAGAAGTACATTTCATTTGAACTGTGATCTGATCAATTGGGAAAAAGAGCAAACAAAAAAATCAACAGACCAAACAACACATGTAAATGTTGCGAAAAATACCAATTTTCGACAAAAGGACATAACTCATTTAAAAATCAACAAGCCCCCACCCTGCCATGCTCACATTTTTTCAATTAATCAAAAATTCTCAACCATGTATTGAAGACAGTCACTCAAGGTACATTCCTGTAAGGTTTGTTTCAACTTAGCCCTATAATTACTTTTTTAAAGAATTTTCTCATGAATTTGTTAAGTCCAGTAAGCCCTGCCCCGCCAAGACCACATTTTTGACGAATCAAAAATTCAGGAACAAATTTTGAAAAGGGTCACCCAATGATCATTTCTGCCAAGTTTGGTAACGAATTGCCTGATATTAAAGGAGAAGAAGATTTTGGAAGAATTATCTAACGATTTCTTGAAGTCTGGTAAGCCCCACCCTGTAAGCCGATGTTTTTCACCCAATCAAAAATTCATGAACTTGTGTTGAATACAGTCTCTCAAGGAACATTCCTGCTACCTTTGGTTCAAATTTGCTGAATAATTGATTTTTAAAGATTTTTCACATGATTTCTCTAAGTCCGATAAGCCCCACCTGCCACACCCACAATTTTTGACGAATCAAAAATTCACGAACAAGTTTTGAAAAGGGTCACCCAAGGAACATTCCTTTCAAGTTTGGTAATAATTAGCCCAGTGGTTAAGGAGGAGAAAATTTTTGAAATTTTATCTTTCGATTTCTCGAAGTCTGATAAGCCCCGCCCTGCCACGCCCACAATTTTTGACGAATCAAAAATTCATGAGCATGTGTTGAAAACAGTCACTCAAGGGACATTTCTGCCAAGCTTGGTTCAACTTGACCTGAAAATTGATTTTTAAAGATTTTTCACGTGATTTCTCTAAGTCCGATATGCCCCGCCCTGCCACGCCCACAATTTTTGACGAATCAAAAATTCACGAACAAATTTTGAAAAGGGTCACCTAATAAACATTTCTGCCAAGTTTGGAAAGAATTGGACAAAATGTTAAGGAGGAGAAGATTTTTGAAGAATTACCTAAAGATTTCTTTTAGTCTGATAAGCCCCGCCCTGCCACGCCCACAATTTTTGACGAATCAAAAATTCACGAACAAGTTTTGAAAAGGGTCACCCAAGGAACATTCCTCTTAAGTTTGGTAATAATTAGCCCAGTGGTTAAGGAGGAGAAGATTTTTGAAATTTTATCTTTCAATTTCTCGAAGTCTGATAAGCCCAGCCCTGCCACACCCACAATTTTCACCCAATCAAAAATTCATGAGCATGTGTTGAAAACAGTCACTCAAGGGACATTTCTTCCAAGCTTGATTCAAATTGGTCTGATAATTGATTTTTAAAGATTTTTCACATGTCCGATAAGCCCCGACCTGCCACGCCCACAATTTTTGACGAATCAAAAATTCACGAACAAATTTTGAAAAGGGTCACTCAAGGAACATTTCTGCCAAGTTTGGAAAGAATTGGCCCAGTGGTTGAGGAGGAGAAGATTTTTGAAGAATTTCCTAATGATTTCTTTAAGTCTGATAAGCACCGCCCTGCCACGCCCACAATTTTTGACGAATCAAAAATTCACGAACATGTTTTGAAAAGGGTCACCTAAGGAACATTTCTGCCAAGTTTGGAAAGAATTGGCCCAGTGGTTGAGGAGGAGATGTTTAAAGCAATTGTTGATGACGACCGACGCACGACGCACGCCGGACACAGGGTGATCACAAAAGCTCACCTTGAGCATGTTGCTCAGGTGAGCTAAAAAGGTCACCAAAGGAACATTCCTGCCAAGGTTGGTTAGAATTGGCCACGTGGTTAAGGAGAAGAAGATTTTTGAAGAATTATCTAACGATTTCTCGAAGTCTTATAGACCCCGCCCTGCAACGCCTACAACTTTCACCCAATCAAAAATTCATGAGCATGTGTTGAGAACAGTCACTCAAGGGACATTTCTGCCAAGCTTGGTTCAAATTGGCCTGATAATTGATTTTTAAAGATTTTTCACATGGTTTTTCTAAGTCTGATAAGCCCCGCCCTACCACGCCCACAATTTTTGACGAATCAAAAATCACGAACAAGTTTTGAAAAGGGTCACCCAAGAAACATTTCTGTCAAGTTTGGAAAGAATTGGCCCAGTAGTTAAGGAAAAGAAGATTTTTGAAGAATTATCTAATGATTTCTTTAAGTCTGATAAGCCTTGCCCTGCCACGCCCACATTTTTTGACGAATCAAAAATTCACGAACAAGTTTTGAAAAGGGTCACCCAAGAAACATTTCTGCCAAGTTTGGAAAGAATTGGCCTAGTGGTTAAGGAGGAGAAGATTTTTGAAGAATTATCTAATGATTTCTTTAAGTCTGATAAGCCCCGCCCTGCCACGCCCACATTTTTTGACGAATCAAAAATTCACGAACAAGTTTTGAAAAGGGCCTCCCAAGGCACATTTCTGCCAAGTTTGGAAAGAATTGGCCCAGTGGTTAAGGAGGAGAAGATGTTTAAAGAAATTGTTGACGACGCACGACGGACGACGGACGACGGACGCCGGAGAGTGACTGACCCTAAGAGCTCCCCTTGAGCTCGTTGAGCTCAGGTGAGCTAAAAAGGGCCACCCAAGGAACATTACTGCCAAAATTGGTCTACATTGACCAATTGGTTGATTTATCAATAATTATTTTGTGATTTCTCCAATTTTGATAAGCCCCACCCTGCCACATCCACATTTATGGACCAATAAAAATTTCACTGACAATTTAAGTAAAGAGCTACCAAAATTACATTTCCGCCAAGTCTGGTCAAAATTGGTCGAATAATTGATTTTTAAAAAATATTTTGTGATTTCTCTAAGTCCGATAAGCCCCGCCCTGCCGCGCCCACATTTAGGGACCAATTAAAATTCTTTGAATAATTTAAGTAAAAGGTCACCCAAGGAACATTCATGCAAAGTTTGGTCAAAATTGGTCTGATGGTTTGAGAGGAGAAGAATTTTAAAGAATTATTTTGTGATTTCTCTAAGTCAGATAAGCCCTGTCCTGTCACGCCCACATTTATGGACCAATCAAAAGTTCACAGACAATTTAAGTACAGAGTCAGCCAAGGTAAATTTCTGCCAAGTTTGGTCAAAATTGGCCATATGGTTGATTTTTAAAGAATTATTTTGTGATTTCTCTAAGTCTAATAAGCACTGCCCTGCCACGCCCACATTTATGGACCAATCAAAATTCTTTGAGCAATTTAAGTAAAGGGTCACCCAACTTGACCCAAGGAACATTCCTGCCAAGTTCGATCAAAATTGGCCCATTGGTTTGAGAGAACAAGATTTTTAAACAAAAAATTAACGCACGGACGGACGCACGCACGCACGCACGACGGACACAACGCCATGACAATAGCTCGCTGGCCTTCGGCCAGTGGAGCTAAAAATAAAAAAGTATACACATGTTGAGTGTTATCTTAGAACTGCTGTATTTCGATTTTTTCAGCTTTTTTTTTTCAACTAATACGATGTAAACATATTCATGAACGTTTGTTCATGCAATGGATTTTATAGTTTTCATCATAGATTATCAACTTGTGCCATAGCCCTTTCCCAAACAAGACCTAGTTTTGACGTCCTTAGTAGAAAATGCTTGGGAAAACATTGAAACAAAAGAAGAAACTGCTGATAACCAGCAGTTTCTCCTTTTGTCTCAATGTTTTCTCTATCATATTTTACACAAATTCTATCTTTAATAACTTCCATTTTGTCATTTGTGACATTTTTTGAAGTGGATCACCATAAAATTATGTCGTTTGGGAAAGGGTTAAATAAGAATGTCACTTTTACAATCATTCTTCTCGCCAATGTGGATTCTTGAAAAAGATGTTCAGTTTATAAGCACAAGTCTAATTTTTCAGCAAAATTCCCATTGATTTTCATAAAATCGACATTAATTAATTTAAGCACGACATGGGATTGGCCCAGAAAATATGAAGGCAAAAAGAAAAAGATTTTTAGAATTTCTTTCTTTTGTCTTTAAATTTTTTCTCTGGAAGCCTTTTTGATTGTGGTCGTCAAAAGACGTTTCAGTTCGGGAAAGGATGAACCATTTTACCACAAGTATGGGTTCTTGAATGAACATTTAAAGATGATGCACATACAAAATATTTTCCACAAATGTCACATTTTTTTGAAGTGGATCACCCTAAAATTTTGTCGTTTGGGAAAGGGTTAAATAAGAATTTTGAACCAATTTGCACACAATGTCACCTTTACTATATTTCTTCACGCCAATGTGGATTCTTGAAAAAGATGTTCAGTTTATAAGCACAAGTCTAATTTTTCCGCAAAATTCAACATATATTTTCATAAAATCGACATTAATTAATTTATGCACGACATGGGATTGGCCCAGAAAACATAAAGGCAAAAAGAAAAAGAATATAAGATTTTAAGAATTTCTTTCTAAATGTTTTCTCTAGAAGCCTTTTTGGTTGTGGTCGTCAAAAGACGTTTCAGTTCGGGAAAGGATGAATCATTTTTACCACAAGTATGGATTCTTGAATGAGCAGTTAAAGATGATGCACATGCAAAATATTTTCCACAAATGTCACAATTATATGGTGTCAGGCCCGAGTGCAGTTGCTTGTAAACATTTAACATATCACATTTATTCGAGCTCTCGCCAATATGTATTATTGAATGAATTCCTACAGATGGTGAAGGTTTAAAACCTTTTCCACAAATTTCTGGTTTATATTGGTTTTCATCAGCATGTTTTCTTTCATCAGATGTTAATGTGTAAAACTGTGTAAAATCCTTTCTACAAATATTTTTAAACGGGTTTTCAACTGTACGTATTCCTGACTGAATTGTTGTAGTAGAAGTATTTGTTAAGACATTTCCACAAATGGGTGTTAGTGAGTGGGGTTTTATCTTAATAGCTCCTAAAAAGTCCTTTCCGCAAATCTCATGTTTCAATGACCCTTCTTCAATATGTTTTCTTTTATGAGACGATAAGTCTGAGGCAAATACAAAATCCTTCCCACAAATTTCGCATTTATATGGGTTTTCGCCAGAGTATTTTCGCCTGTGGCTGTTTAAGGTAGAAGAATCTTTGAAACATTTTCCACAAATGTCACATTTATATGGCCTCTCACTGGTATGTATTCTTGTGTGTTTTGTTAAGTCAGAAGCAGACACAAAATATTTTCCACAAATGTCACATTCATATGGTCTTTCATTGGTATGTCTGTTTGCGTGTTTTCTTAACTGGTTAGCTTGTACAAAATCCTTCCCACAAATGTCACATTTATATGGCCTCTCACCAGTATGTACTCTTGTGTGTTTTGTTAAGTCAGTAGCAGCTACAAAACCTTTTCCACAAACGTCACATGTATATGGCTTCTCTCCGGAATGTATTCTTGAATGAATTTTTAAATCATATGCACGTTTCAAATGTTTTCCACAAATGTCACATTTAAATGGCCTTTCGGATGTATGTGTTATCATGTGGACCTTCAAAGCACCGAACTCTGCAAAACATTTTCCACAAATGTCACATGTATATGGCTTCTCACCAGTGTGAATTTGTTTGTGCCTAGTTAAATTGTGAGATTGTGTAAAGCACTTTCCACAAATGTCACATTTACACGGCTTCTCACCATTGTGTATAAGTTTATGCCTGCTCAAATTTCGAGAGTTTAAAAGGCGTTTTCCACAAATGTCACATTCATAGGGTCTCTCAACAGTGTGTTTTCGTTTTTGACCTGTCAATTCTGAAGTTTTTGTACAGCGATGTCCGAGTTTGCTGCATTCATGGGGCTTGTCACATATATCATAGTTAAAATCTTTCCGATCCATATTTTCTCCACCGTCAAATTGTTCAATAGAATCACTTTCACGAACAAAATCTTTATCAGCTTTTACATTTCTCAGTGAAGGAACACAGAGTTCAGCCATGTTGTATGTATATATTATTCTGTGTCTTAATATTCAGTGGATCTAGCCAGTCAGTCTTCAGAGAAAAGTAATCACCTTTGCTTTTGTTTGATCCTATAAAGATACAAAAGAAACGGTATGTGTAAAATATACTGAACAAAAGTGAAAACGCTATACCTACTTTCCTTGTCATATTTCTTCAAAATACAACAAGTCTAAAAAGTCAAATGAAAGTGTTCCGCATTGTTCATTGACTTTAATGTGACAAAGCCCGTTTTTCAGGTGTACAATTTGAACGGAAAATTTATTCAATTTAAACCTTCAGAAATCTAAGCAGAAAAATGCAAATTATGCCGGACTGCAAGGCATGGTAGTCTTACAAGTTACCAGTCAGGAATTGTAAAGAAGCTTGCATAACATTGTTTCAGTGGTTAGAAAATGATGTTTGAAAAGCATAATTTTCATTATAATAATTATCCCAAAGTTTGAAAGTTTTACAATGCAATCTCCATAGGAAATTGAAATCGCTATTGCGTGGACATCTTGGAACAATCCTAGTCGGAGAAAAGGGGTTCAAAAATCCACTGTAAGGCCTGCATAATGTTGCAAAAAACGGTCGAAAACCGTGATAAATTTGTGAATACCAATCATTTTAAGTTCCCTATTTATGTAAAAGGGAGGTAATTCGCAAAATTGACAGATTAGACCTTGATTCCATAGCTTGCAACAAGAAATAAGTAAGATTTTAAGTGATTCTTTTTGGCAATCTGGATATGACCAATTCCGAAAAAATAATGAATCGTTTTCTGCGCACGCGCATATGCGGCATTAGATGAAATTAGCTCTAAACGCTGAAAGCCTGGGAAAAACGTCAAAATATATTTCATGCTGTTAGTTTGATACTTTTCCAGAAGTAAGAAATCTGGCAGTGTAGCGTTTTCACTTTTGTTTAGTGTATAAATGTCCCAGCAGGGAATTGCCTTTCAGAATAACGACCTTTGTTTTAGACCTTGAACTTAATTGACTATACTGACCGATTATAATACAATGTGTGTACAAATTATCCGAATAGAATTGAGAAAATGCTGATTAAATCATTTAAAGCATTTCTTCTTTTTTCTCAATGGTTTGTACATAATGTTGTAAAGTAACATTTCCTGAACAAAATAATAACTAGACAGTCCTGGCGGCCTGGAAACGATCCACAGGCCTGATTGTTTGTTTTGTTGAATTCAAAGGTTCAGGCTGCGCAAACAAGCAAATGCATGACCAAGCTGAAAATTACAAGCAAGTAAGATCTTATGGTCAGTAAGATTTCTGTGAAAGTTCTGTATTGATTAGTTAATACTTATAGTTGTAAAAGTGAAAATAAAGCCGAAAATGGCAATTTTGTCCATAACAAGGGCACATAACTCATAGAATTCAGATCAAGCTGAAAATTACACCAAGGCAAGATCTAAGGCAAGGTTCTAATTTTGTCTTGATTGGTCAGTATTTGTAGTTGCTAGAGTGAAAGCAATGTCAAAATAAAGACGAAAATGGCAATTTTGTCAATTTCAAGGGCACATAACTCATGATGTAAAATTAAGATCAAGCTGAAAATTAAACCAAGGCAAGATCTTAGAGTCACCTACATTCTGTCTCAGTTTTGTTTTTATTCGTCAATATTTGTAGTTGCTAGAATGAAAGCAATGTAAAAAAAGAGTCGCAAATGGCAATTTTGTCAATATCAAGGGCACATAACTCATGATGTTAAATTCAATTCAAGCTTAAAATTATACCAAAGCAAGACCTTATGGTCACCATCATTCTGAACAAGTATTGTCTACAGGCCCGTAGGAACAGGGGATTCTAGGGGGGGGGGGCTAAGCCCCCCTATGTTGGCCAAAAATGCCGAATTTTCTTAATTTTACGCTGAAAATTTTGGGAAAATCCAAATTAGCCCCCCCCCCCCAATATTTAGGACAAGGGCTTTAGCCCCCCCAATATGAAATTACTTCCTACGGGCCTGGTCTAGATTGGTCAATATTTGTATTTGCTAGAGTGAAAACAAAAGTCAAATAGAGCCGAAAATGTCAATTTTGTGAATTTCAAGGGCACATAACTCATGATGTAAAATTCAGATTAAGCTGAAAATTATACCAAGGCAAGATCTTATAGTCGCCAACATTCTATTATAGTTTTGTCTCGATTGGTATATATTTGTTTATTTTAGAATAAAATTAAAGTCAAAACCAGCTATTTTTGACATTCAAGGGCAGATAACTCGGGTTATTCTGATTCAATCCAAATTCTTTGAAGGAATCTGAGAAAGGGCCACCCAAGGATCATTCTTGTGAAGTTTGATTGAAATCCATCTGGTAGTTTCTGAGAAGATTTTTAAAGAAAAAATTTACGAACAGACGGACGCACGGACGGACGCACGCACGACGGACACACCGCCATGACAATAGCCTGCTGGGCTGTCGGCCAGTGGAGCTAAAAATTCAGGGTAAGTTTCCTTGCTAGTTCTAGTGTCAAGAGTTATCTGCCCTTGACTAGTAATGGCCATTTTTGCAAAATTACCCTTTTGTTTAAAAGTTATATAGCAAGTTATTCTCAATGGATGATTTCAAATGTTATACAAATTTAGAGACATAACGTAACATATGCACATAAGTGATGATATGATTGGAAGAAATATTTTAAACCCATTTTCTTAAAAAAAACTATGGGAAAAGTTGAAATCATATTTTTTTGGAGAAAATTTTGCAAGTTTTTTTTTTTCAATTCACCCGAAGAACTACCCAATGAATATTTTATGTTTATGGATATTGTAAAGATAATACCAAGAGCTATTTTTACACAAAAATAATCAGCACACATGTCCATGCCTGGCATGCAAATAAAACAGATATTTGACTTTTTCTTACCCCACCCACCCTATTTTAGCCTAATTATGACAAAAATATCTATACTTTCAAAAGAAAAAACTAAAATTTTCTTGCAGATGTTTACATTTAAAACAACAAAATACTTAATTTGACAACATTACAAAAAGGGGGACCGTTTCGCATGAAAAAAATGATGAAAAATGTAGCATGGGAATTTGGTGCCGCAGAATAAAAAAAAATCTTCAATAAACACAAAATCTGTTAGTCATGTGGCCTCTCTCCAAACTTACCTTAAACACTGATTTAAAGGAGTCCCAATTTAACCCTTTCCCAAACAGCAAACTTTTAGGGTTATCCACTTCAAAATCTGCCACAAATGACAAAATGGAAGGTATTAAAGGTAGAATTTGTGTAAAATATAACATAGAAAATATTGAGACAAAAGGAGAAACTGCTGGTTAACAGCAGTTTCTTCTTTTGTTTCAATGTTTTCTCAAGCCTTTTCTATTAGGGACGTCAAAACCAGGTCTTGTTTGGGAAAGGAACCTATGCTAGATAGTTCAGGCATCAAAAGTGAAAAGATGTCAAAGAAGATCTTATCACGTTCATTAACATTATTTTTTTGTCTTGATTGGTCAATATGTGGGGCTGTTATAGCGGACGAGAATTGACCTGGCAGAGCTTTCCATTCGATTAGCATGGCCTGCTCTGCCAGGTCATTTCTCGTGAGGTATAGAGTGAAAACAAAACAACAATTGGCAACTTTGTCCAAATCAAGGGCATATAACTCAGGATGTTATATTCTTTCCACGTTTAGGATCACAATAAAGCAAGATCTGAACATCAACAACATTTCATTCAACTTGTGACCTGAATGATCATTATTTGTAGATGTAAAAGGGGTAAACTAAAACGAAAACAGCAATTTTATCAAATTCAGGGGAACATAACTCTGGATCAAAGTTTCTGATCAAGCTGAAAATTACAGGCATGCAGATCTAATAGACAGTAAGATTCAGTTAAAGGTTTGGTTGGTTCTATATCTATGGATGTTGGAGTGAAAATAAAATCAAAACGGTCATTTTTGATATTCAAGAGCAGATAACTCAAGACTATCTTCTTCAATTAGACTTTTGTTAAAAAATCTGTGGAAGGGTCACCCAAGGATCTTTCCTGTAAAGTTTGGTTGATATCCATCCACTGTTTTTTTTTTAAAAAGGAGAGTTTTAAAAGAAAAAGTTTACGGATGGACGCACAGACGCACGACGCACACACCACAATGACGGCCAGTGGGGCTAAAAACCAAATCTTATTTGGTAAAGGATTAATGTTAAAAGTAGTTAACAGGTGAAATATGAAAACCATTTCACTTGCGTTTTCAATTTTATTTTCTTATCAATCTATACTGAGTCAAAACAGATACTAGTGCATACTTCCAATTTTGTATACCGGGGGAGGATATAGACGTAACCGCTGGAGTTAATTTTACCAAACTATTGCACAATGTAAAGGAGGGGTCCGTTTTCCTGGGACCTAAAGTTTTCAGTTTTGCCAAATGCAAGGGTAGATAACTCAAATTTTGCAATTACAATCTGGATGAAAATCAGTCACCCTAGACATCGTAGTTGCTAACATTTTCACTTGGTTTTGCATTTGATTGGGCTATACTCTTAAATTCTAGAATGCAAAAATTGTCAAAAATAGCATTTTACATTCAATGATACATAACTCAGCACTTTCTACAAGTTCGTTCAAAATCAATCTTACACAACGTTTTATGACCATACACATTTTGATAAAGTTTGGCGAAGATCGGATTGGCGGTATAATATTTGTGGATTCTAGAGACTAAACCTGATATTATAGATATAGATGGACAGACAGACGGACGGACAACAGACGAACCTGGCCACAATAGCTTTTTTGTAGCACTATTTGCTGAGGCCAGCTAAAATGTAAACTAAATAAACATTGCTGCCTTTCTGTACAAAGGAAAGCCAGAAAACTAGAAATCCCTGAAAAGCTTGAGTCGCTCCACAGGCATGGATTTCTTGTAATATCAAATCAAAGTTTTGACTAGATTCTCAATACTTGTGGTTCTTAGAGAAAAAACAAAGTAAAAAGCGGCAATCATGTGGTCAAAGGGAAAAGAAGGTAAATGATTGACTAATATTTTGGGGATGTTAGAGTGATAATAAAGTTGAAAACTGTAATTATGCCAAATTCAAGGGCACATAATTCAGTATGTGAGTTTAAAATCAAGCTGAAAATAAAAGTCATGCAAGATCTCATGGTTACCATGATTCTGTTCAAATTTTGTCTTTATTAGTCTAGATTTGTGGCCACAGAAGTGAATAAAGTGTCAAAAACTGAAATTTTGTCAATTTCAAGGGCACATAACTCAGATTGTAGTAATGTTATCATCCTGAAAATTACAAATACGCAAAATCTTGTTGTCAACAAGATTCTGTTCAAATACATCATTGATAAAATAGGGTGTGTTTGGTTTATCATTGATAAAATATACAAAAAGACTGATTTTTTTTATGAAATTTCTTTTATTTATTTTTACACATAACCTTCTGTACTGTCAGCGGTATTAGGAATTTATAAGTTATATATCGGCCAAGATATATTAGATTTTAAGTGTTACCTTACTTTTGGGACACCCTGTATCATCTTGATTGGTTAACATTTATGGTTGTTAGAGTGAAAACAAAGTCGAAAATGGCAATTTTGTCAAATTCAATGGCACACAATTCACGATGTAAAATTCCGATCAAGCTGAAAATTACACACAGGTAGGATATTATACTTATGTATATTCTGTCCAACTTTTGTTATGATTGGTTAATATTTGTAGACTTATGAGTAAAAATAAAGACAAACCCAGCTATTTTTTTTTTAAATTCAAGGGCAGATAACTCGGATTATTCTCGTTCAATCCATATTCTCTGAAAGAATCTGAGAAAGGATCACCCCAGAATTATTCCTGTGAAGTTTGGTTGATATCCATTTAGAAGTTTTTGAGCAGAAGATTTTTAAAGAAAAAGTTTACGGACACATGCAAACACGCACTGGTGCACCACGGACACACCGCCATGACAATAGCCCCCGGCCTGAAGGCCAGTTGTGCTAAAAATGAATTGTGTTATTTTCTCCACATTTTGTCACGGGTTTTTGTACCAAAAAGCTATTGCAGTCAGTTTCATCTGTTTACATTTGTTTAAGCCAAAGCAGAATAATATTCGGAATCCTTTCCACAAATGTTATGTTCATTTGCCTTCTCAACCAAATGTATATTTGAGTGTTGTTTTAACCTTGAAGCACGTAAAAATCACTTCCTACAAATGTCACAATTGTATTGCTTCTAACCAATGTGTATTTGTATATGTTATCTTAATACGGGCGAAAAGCCACGAAGTGGCCTTTCGTCCGTCTATAGATTGAAATTTAAACGGAAACAAAAATGTCGGAAACCCTCTGTTTTTTTCAATGTTAATTGAATGGAAAAATCAGAGGGTTTCCGTGAAATTTCGGGCGGGGGGGGAAGGGTAACTTCGCATTTTTGGACACGAGTGCCCCTGGCTTTTAACGTCATTTTTACAGCAATTACCTGATAATCCCCTTCTTAAACGCTATAAAAACGACCTGACAGAAGCAGTGGATCAATCAATATCGATATAAACAAAGCTCTTGAATTGTGTGTGAATTAAAGAAATACAACAACAAAGCTAAATTTTAACTACAGACCTAAGCGAAGTCGACCTCACGTGTTTTCGTTCTTGGTTCAATCGATAAAATTTTATAAATGACAGATCAGCGGCCATCTTGTTTCGTCTGCACTAGTCCAGCTACAATTTAGCGACATTCACGGACACTATGGATGAAAATTGCACGGAGTAACATACTGCGCGATAATATGAAGTGGTGTGACACCAACAGAATGATGTGTTTCCGGAAGTCATACTAGAACAGAAATTTGCAGAAATTTTCTTTTTAGCCGTAGAAATATTGGTGCGAACGGCTTCGAGAACTATGTGAACTACGTGTAAGTGTCCAAATCTATGGATTTTCAATAGCTCAGTTATATTTCAAGACTATTATATTGGTTTCCAGTGGCAAAGGCGTTTCGTACCAAATAAGTTTCGACCGATTAAGTTGCAGTTTGGACATACCGCGTCTTTTACGGACCGCGGTATTCGAAAAAGTGTTGATTTGCAAACGAAGCATCAGCTATCAACTACGTGCATTAGCAAAACTAAAAGCAAATTTAGTGACTATAGTTTTCGGTGATTATTTTTAACATTATTTTGTCTGCATTGGATTGCTGTAGAAAAAGAAAACATGGAATGTTTTCATGTCTCCATTCATCATTTATTTTTAGGACGCCATTAACTGTGGTACGCAAGAGAACCACCCTACCATTAACAAATATAACCGAAAACATGTTCCTCAAAGCCATTAATAGGCTTTCGCCTCTATGGCCTTAGCAATTTTAATTGTATTTATCAGATCAAATTCTACATAATCATAACTGTGATGTAGATCTATATGTGTTGATGTCACTAATTTACATTAGAGCGCATTACACTTCAAAAACAACAGGAAGTTCGACACATGTTAGTGTTCTTCCCAGCCCAATAAGTTGTATCGGCCCCACTACAGCTTCATGTAATCAGTGTAATGCCCCTACAGCTTCAAAAGTGCCCCACAGCCTAATTTCTTTAAAAATTGTCGCCAAGTAGAGGTACTCTGGGGTATTTCATGCCAAAAAATGTTTTAACCCTTTCCCAAACGACAAAATTTTGGACTGTTCCAATTTGAAGGGTGTTGCAGACAACAATTTCAAGTTGATGAAATTTTAAAAATATTTCCATTTTGGGTTAGAAAACATTGTGGAAAATGAAGAAATTGCTTGTGACATGGGTTAATGCATTTTTATCATTGCAAAAGTAATAATTGTGAGTAAAATATTATGGGAAAAGATGAAATTGCTCAAAATGAGCAATTTCTTCTTTTTCCATAATGTTATTACTCACAATTATTTGCATGAACACTGTGCATTTCAAGGTTAACAGATTCTTATATAATTTGCCACTACAGCTTCAAAATATTCTGCGGAGAACTCTGCATGTTGTGGCGCTTTGTTCACTGTCCGATTTTGAACGCTATCCTTAAAACACCGTATGATACCTAGGGGTGGGTATCGCCTCCAAAAAAGTGTATCGCGATATATCACAATATGCCGGGTTGTATCGTGATAGATATCATGATATATATTATCGCATACTTTGTACTACCAAGTTTGATGAGTTTCCTGTCCAATATTATGTTTGCGCTACACTCAAAAATAGAGCGGGTAACTTTTGTATTTCTATAGACTATGTTTACCTTCATGCGCGTATCCAGGCATACTCCCATACTCCCGGGAGTACCTCGAATTTGAAAAATGTTTTTGTGCGGCCTAAAAAGGTGTTAAATACTAGTGTAACATGTTCATTTGAAGTTGTTCTTACCGAAATAATATATACTCCAGTAACCCTATGCTCACAGGAATGTTGATAATTCATGGAAAAATGTTAAAAGTCTTACATTAAAATGCTCCCTGATGTGGTCTGGGATTCTCTTATATTCCAATTTTCGTCGGGGACCCCAAATCCCCTAGAGGGCTCTGCCCCTTCACCCCGCTGGGAGTCTGCGCCCCCGGACCCCCGCTTCTTTTTGGTAAGGGAGTACTTCAATTTTGGCTCCAGGTACGCCCCTGACCTTTACCTGGTGATGGAATGAGATCGATCTCTTTTACCATAACTGGATCTATGATGGAATTGAAAACATGTTGAAGTTCAGTAAATCTGGCAATATATCTAATTAAACAAGAAACATGCCTCTGCAATCATATAGACTATTTTAACGTTAAAATACGCATAAATATTCCAAAGTTTGTAAGAAAAACTCTATCGAAATAGCAAAAATTTCTACTCAGTCAGTTTCTTTAATGGCCAATTTAAAATCAATATATCTTAACTCAATATAGATTGCCCAGTAGATATGTTGATTTTGCTCCACATATATGTGTGTAAAGGTAGAACACGTCCTCTAGTGAATGCCTCATTATGCATACAATTTGCCTAACACCGGTTGCGTGTTGGAGACAATGCAAGCCACACCTTTTGTTTGTCGTATAGGCGGGTCGCGGAATGCTTTTCCTTTCAAACATAAATGCGATGTAACCCCTTTAAGATAATGGATATTCGATAATTGCAAGGTAATAAATGAAGTACTATTTAGTCTTTTCAGTTAAGATTCTCGGCTTTGCTTTTGTATACGGGTTAAAATTAGTGAATAAAGATATTCAAATTGAAAGCCACAACAAATGAATTTGAAAAAATCTGGAAATTGCAATCTTTCTCGAGTGCACCGGTATGGCAAAGTCGTATCGCGATTCTGTATCGGGGCCCTCCGAATTGTGATTTACTGGTAAACCCATAATATTGCCCACCCCTAATGATACCGATCAATGAACCATTTATTGTCATACCTGGTGAAAATTTAAGACCAAAAAGTATTTCAGAAAGGTTTATGGGCAATGTTTTGCAACAACCCTCACTTTAACAGCCTTTGTTTACAATGATCTACCATTTAAAAACCTTGTGATCAACGCGGAATCACGCCCTTTCCTTAGACTATGACGTAACGGTTTGGAATTTAAAAAAAAAGGAGGGATAACGAAATTCTATTTTTCAAAATGAGGAGCCCTTTGAACACAATATAACAAGTTAAAAAACTGATAATATGAATTGATAAATAAATGATATATCAGAAACGTTCGGTTAAAGTTTCAAGCTAGAATTCGCACCAATAATGTTTGCTTCTAAGTTGGGTCAATTCCTTAACGAGCTTGGGGAACAAAATAAACAAAATTTCACAGGAAAAGCAATACATTTTCAAGTGGCCAGCTTAACAGATCAACGTAAATTGATCTCCGCAACAAGAATACTCTATAATTTCTAAACAAAGGCGGTCACGTGACTGGAAAGAAATTCAAAACAAAGCCGGTCACGTTACAGTAACTGATTACCTATTTTCTGTTCTATTTCCAAACGAGATCTTGTCACGTGATCTACAATAACAAAATTGGGGGTTGTTGAGTTTCGGAAGGTCAAAAACGTAAAAAATGATTAATTGATCTATACCCTACAGTGTTTTGCCGAATGATTGGATATATTACACAAAAACAAAGCGCCACAACTTGTGTCGGACGTTCCTGTTGTTTTTGAAGGGTAATGCGCTCTATTGTAAATAGCGAAATATCAAAGAGCGTATTTACATCAGAGAAGACTCAGATTAAATGGTCATTAATTCTTTCCCAAATACGACATGGTTTTGTCGTTCCAAAACTGAAAATCTTTGGTAAACATTAATTTTGTATCCAGCATCTAGAACTCATCTTCCCTAGCCAAGGTTCACCCCACCTATGTTTGTATTCACCCTTAGCGGATTTAGTTCGACTTTCTTGAAATCAGGAAGTGCCGCCTAGCGGTTGTCCTGCTGGTTGTTTACGTTATTTCGTCCATAAGCGCGTTGTCTTTTGTGTCATACGTCATTCGGATTAGGTAAAAGTTAGCTGCTTCTTTAGTCGAGTTGTCTAAAGTATTAATAATTTGTTGATTGAAGATAGGGAATTCCTGTCTATTGAAGTGAAATTCTTAGGAAAAATCGTCCATCTTCACATTTTCAGTTGTAAATGCAATGCTTTTCCCGCCCGTTGTCATGAATTGGTTACTCATAACAATTGTATCAGTCGACAATCTGATTGGTTCCAGCAAGACCTCGCTGGAACCAATGAAAATGCTTTCCAGGAGACCAAGAAAATCGGACTAAATACGCCAAGGGTGGATACAGAAACGACGTTATGTCGTAGATTTCACCCTTGGCTTGCAAAGTTGCTAGAACTCTGCTCAAATTATCATAATGCCAAGATGCTTATGTTAATCTATAGCCAATAGCATAGAATATATTGGGGACAGATGAGAAATTGCATTTGTATTTGTAAATGTATTGAATTACCATGACTTAAAATGATTTCTATATTCATTTCAGCTATAAAACAAGAATCTACATGGGTTCATGTTTACTCATTGTGAGTAGGCCTAATTGTGAGGCCAAGCACCAGACACATTTCAAGTGAGTTGATTTGTTGTTTACCATTTTAAGGTTTACGAACTGAGAATGAAATGCAGAGCCAGAGGCAAAATTTGAAAAGTGCCAGTAATTCCTAAACTGTGGTACATTTTCATTCCAAATATAAACATTAGCATTTTGTATGGTTTAGAATTTTGAATTAATGCATACTAATTACTTATTGAAATATTTGACAAAAATGTTCAAAATTGCCTCCCTTGCATATGAATAAAGAGTAAAATAATATTTGTAAATAATTTTCTTCTTGAAGCATAATCTTGAAATCCGACACGGTGAATCAACTAATGTGAAGTGTATTAACAAGTGACTTCAGGGCTTTTCGTCCAGAAATTGGGAAGGGGCCCTGGTCAGTCATTTTGGGAAATTTAGCGCAATTTTGGTCAAATTGGGAAAAAGAAAACACAGGAGAATCATATGGGAAAAAAGACCCCCTTATCTAAATGATTTTAGTGAGTTTGTATATGTACAGATTCTGATAATTATGATAAAATAGCACTAGGTCTGTTCAATCACTGTTACTGAACTGTCTGTTAATAAATTGCTGAGTGTAACGCTGCACGCCTAGTAGGAAATAGTGTTTGAAATGAGACATCATGTTACATAATTGACCAAACGCTGACTGTCAATCAAAAACATCGATTAGCCAATGGACGATCAGAAAAATGCCATGACCCAATTGTTCTTCGTTGCACGTGTTATTGTATCGATTTATCGACTGACAATAAAAACAATCGACATGCCAATGGCAAAGAATTTTGTGCTAACAATGGACTAGGTTTACAGTTATGTTTTGATAAACCGTCGGTGTTGTTACAAAATCTCGTTACTATGACTTAACCCTTTCCCAAACAAGGCCTGGTTTTCACGTCCCTAATAGAAACTGCTTGGGAAAACATTGAAACAAAAGAAGAAACTGCTGATAACCAGCAGTTTCTCCTTTTGTCTCAATATTTTCTATGCCATATTTTACACAAATCTTATCTTAGATAACATCCATTTTGTCATTTGTAGCTGTTTTCGAAGTGGATAACCGTAAAATTTTGTCGTTTGGGAAAGGGTTAAATCAAGCCGTAATTACGAGATTTTATAACAACACCTAAGAAATACTATTTTGTTTGTCCGAATTTACGTCACGGTAAACTGGATAAAATCGTTCCCTAATAACGATCACATCCCCATTGTTTGTCTTAAATTCTATGTTGGGCGGAGCGATTTATCGATTGGCGTTTGGTCAATTATGTTAAATGGACAGGTCTGTTGCTACCCACTGCAAATGCTGATCAGGGAACACTTCAGTTGTGGATACTTACTCATATAATAATCATATTTCAGATAAGACTTTATTTAGCTGAATCTATTTATATAGAAATTTACTTTCGAGGGCTTAGCACATTCAAAACTACATTGTACATATTTTTTGTATTTCTGAATCTTGAGAAAATAATATGTCATGAGTTCTAATAATGAGTTTCATTTCTGTATTTATACAGAAATATTAAGATATTTAGAACTCAAAGATATTTTAGAAAGTTTCTCCCTCTCCTGTAAAATTTTACAAAATTTAGTTACAACAGTTTTGCACTAAGCCCTCGATTTGCCTTATGACCATCATAAGTGTTGAGATACTATATGTATATGACAATTTTGTCCATTTTCATGTTCTGAATTTAATATGCAAATAATTGTATAGATGCATATCAAATTGACAATAATCATTTTACAGACATGGTGTAATCAGAAAACAGTGGTATGTTGAACAGCTGTATAAAGTCTGGTGGAATGGAATGTGTTTCAGAAAGGCCTTTAATGGTATGCATTTATTCTTTATCCCTGAAACAATCTTGATTTCAGTGTATCATGTATCATGTACAAAGCGAGATTTCTCCTGAATTACAAAGTATGGTGGAAAACATTACTTTCTAAATAAACTATACTTAACCATAACATACAAATTGTCTACAATTTGTTTCAGCAAAGGATCAGTTTGAAATATTGCTGTTTAGAAAAGGTTGCACATGTATATAAATACATGTCTAGATCTATGCTTGATTGGAATGTGACAATTTTACTTTCGAATTCACAGTTTACATGTTGAATTACCCAGGTAGGTAATTAAGCAGCAGGGGTGCAGTATATATATTTTGTAAATAAAATGTTCTGTTCTGTATATATTTAAGGGCACATCCCCTGCCGCTTAATGAAACCCACCCTGCATTAAAAGGGATGATTTAAATGGATAATTACGGCTTTTTAAAGTAATTACAAATTTTTCCAAAAGAACAACTTCAGTAAAAACAATGTAGGATATATCAATAATCAACATTTTCTACTTGTCATTCAATGTTTTGATTTTGAAAATATGCATATCCTTTTTCCTTTTGCAATACATATTGAAGAAAATTTTGTAAAAAATACATTGAACATTTTTTGATGATTTAATGACTGATTTTGTCATCTCATTAGCATCACCTTTAAAAATTTTGATAATATTTTTCATTGCATGTATTGTTGCATTTTGACAAGGCTTCAAATATTGTTAGAAAAGTAGAAAATGCCAGGATGCCAGGAGTTGTGATTTTTAGGGGTCAGTATAAGGCTGAAATGTTACATTTGTTATTTTTGTATAATTGCAGGTTCATAAATCAGGTGCACAGATTAATAAAGATGATGCTGACAATGGTGATTACCGATGTTATAACAGACAAATTGACAATTTGTGGACATTTATTGGTCAATACAGTGATTTGTGTACAATATCCATGTATAAACATTCAAATTTTAAATCCGACAAAACTCCATCCTGTTTAAACCGATTCCAACATAATGACGTCTTTTGACAACCTACACGATGAAAGGTTTTGAAAACATTCAGGATAATGAAGAAATGGTTTTGTGAAAAGCAATTTTATCATTTCCCACGATGTTTTTTAGCCAGTTAGATAAAAAATATGAAATTTTATTCTCTTAAAATTGTCATCTGCAACATCTTTCAATTTGTGACAGTCTTAAAAAATCCGTCTGGCAATTGGTTACAAATGATTTAGTGCAGATAACCAAATACAATAGAATATCATGTTGTGACTTGTAAAAACCAGCCAAAGTTTCATTCATGTTTATGAAAATTAGAACAAATTTGTAACGTTTTATTTGATTTTTGTTCTGGCTATCAGAAAACATACAGGTTAACCCAAATAAGTCCTGATTTTGTCATACCTGAAAGAAAATGCTTCAAGAAAACATTGAGACAAAAGAAGAAAATGCTGATAACCGGCGTTTTCTCCTTTTATCTAAATATTTTCTATGCTAAATTGTACCTAAATCCTATCTTTATCAACATTCATTTGACGTTTGCAGTATGGTTCTTATTGGACCACCTCTAAATTTTAGAGTTTGGGAAAGGGTTAAATCAGAGTAATAACTAGTATAGAGATTTGATAGACATAAATGACAAGGATGTTATGCCTGCCAACAGCATATCTTCTGTCCTCTTTATTTCAAGTTGTGCACCGGTCCATGAGAAAACCTTCAACCAAAAAAGTAAATACAGTTTACACTCGTTAAGTCAACATCTGATATGTCAAATTTCTGCTTAAGCCGAAATGAAAATGTGGTCCTTGCATCATCAATGGCCGTAGGGTATCAATCAGGTTAGACAAATTTAATTATTTTACAGTGAATAAATCAATTGAAATATGGTAGGAAAAGGAGATAATTTGCTCCTTTTGAGCAATTTTCCTTTTCCTGCTATATTTTAATAATACATGCACTTGCCCAACGAAAATGAATAAATATCATTAATCAAAGCGGAAAAGAATTGGGATAAGTCGAATTCACGTTATCTCGAGCTAGAATGATGTTCCCTAAGACTTCGACACAACAAATATTACGAAACGTATTGGAAAACGGCTTACTGTCGTTTGAAGGCAATGCTGAAAACTGTTGAGATGAAACGCAACATGCTAGTGATAGTGAACTTTCCGAGCGTCTTCAATATATGGGAACTTTTGAAAACCATGGACTGGATGAGAGAAAATGTTGAAAAACAACTATGCCTGTCAGCGGTTTTTAGCTCACCTGAGCAGAAAGTGCTTAATGTGAGCTATTGTGGTCACTCAATGTCTGTCCGTCCGTCTGTCAACAATTTGGTGTTTACACCATAAGAACTTGCATGGGTTTGAATCATTCCCACTGGATCAGAAAGTTGAGAGTTATGTGCCCTTGAATCTGACAAAATTGCCTTTTCGAATCTAACAACTACAAATATTGACTAAACAAGACAAAACTTGGCCATAATGTTCATTACCAAGTATTGTTCGGGAAAGGTTTAAGGTAGTCCATCCCTTAATGAGATTTGCACGACGTCGCAATTATTCGGGTCAGGTCGAAATCAGTCGGCGGAGGAACCCTCCACCGCTGAATGATTACGATCGCGTCCGGATGTGTTCAGATACGTAACGACGACACTCGGAAAAATCAGATGTTTTATGAATCTCAAAGTGGCCACATTACGGGTATTCTACCTTGATTAAAGACAAATTACTCGTAATCTTTCCACCCCAAAAAAACAACAATATGTATATATATTCCATTGATTCATTTAAAATTATTGCGTGCAACATCTTTGTATTTGGTCCAAACTTAAATTTTGACGTTTGGGAATGGGTTAATGGTGCTGATTTCAAAATTCATACAATTCGTTATGATGTCTACGTGACAAGTCTGTAAGGTCATTGTTCTTGGTCAAAGACACATCTCAAGGTCATAATTACAAAACCTCATAGACCTATAGACTCTTCTCCAGGTTTCAACAGGCATTTGTGCTTCACATGCACGTCTTTTAGTCTAAAACCCTTTGGATTTTGACGAGATAGATCTAGTTTACTGGGAAATGTTAAGGTTGACGTCGACATCTTTTCGCCCGTTTCTAGGCTTTGCCTACTTTCATATTACAGAAGACAGTTTTTAAAAGACACTTTGTCAAATATATATGGCTTGTCACGTACATTGTATATCAGAATGTTTTTCTTTATGGCTGCTGAAACGATCAATCCTCGCGAAACACTTTCCACAAATGTCACATTGATATGAATTCTCACCAGAATGTACTTGTTTGTGTCTGTGCAAATTATAAGACGCTTTAAAACATTTTCCACAAATGTCACATTTGTATGGGGTCTCGCCGGAGTGTATTCTTTTGTGTCTGTTTAATGTAGAAGGCTGTTTAAAACACTTTTCACAAATGTCGCATTTGTATGACATCATATCACTATGTATTCGTTTGTGATTGTTTAATGCAGCAGACTGTGTAAAACACTTTCCACAAATGCCACATTTGTATGGCTTCTCACCAGAGTGTATTTGTTTGTGACTATTTAATGAACAAGAATTTGTAAAACACTTTCCACAAATCTCACAAATGTATGGCAACTCACCAGAGTGTATTCGTTTGTGGATTTTTAAGCTAGAAGACTGTGTAAAACATTTTCCACAAATGTCACAGGTATATGGCTTCTCACCAGAATGTATTCGCTTGTGACTGATTAAATTAGCAGATTGTGTAAAACGCTTTCCACAAATGTCACATGCATATGGCTTCTCACCGGAGTGTATTCGTTTGTGATATTTCAAATTCCAAGACTGAGTAAAACCTTTCCCACAAATATCGCAGCAATACAGTCTCTCATCAGTGTGCTTTAGTTTGTGATCTGTCAAAGCAAATGTTTGTGTACAACAGCGTCCTTGTTTGCTGCATTCATGGGGCTTGTTACCAGTTTCTATCGAAGAAATATGTTTACAATCTTTGTCACATAAATCATAATTAAAATCTTTCTCATCCATATTTTCTCCTCGGTCTATTTTCTCAATAGATCCATGAACAGCACCTTCATCAGATTTTATAATTCCATGTGAAGGAACATCGGACTCAGCCATGTTGTATATTATTCTGTCTTAATATTCAGTAGATCTAGTCAATCAGTCTTCAGAGAACAGTAATTCACCTTTGCTTTTACTGGTAACTCGATCCTATAAAGATACAAAAGGGCAAGTTTAAAAAAAATGTGACCATTCACTTTTTACATGCCACGACTCCTACAGAGAAACATATTCAGCCCAATCAAAGCTAAAAGGGTGTGTTATTGTGTCTGTATACTGGGTACCAAGTTTAAAGAAAATCGCTTCACAAATAATAAAGATATGTCATTAAAACATGTCAAAAATGTCAGGAGTGAAACGTTTTTGTGTGACACTTAAAAATTGTACCAAGTTTCTAAGCTATGGTAAATAAAAAACAGTGACAGGATACTACAATAAGCACTTGTAATTCATAAAACAACACGTGCATCATCCTCTTAAAATAGCATTTTTATCTTATCTTCACTGGTTTAGGATGTGGAGCCTGTTTTATACAACACCCCTCTGAATTTTATGTCAGGAGTGAAACACTTTTATTTTTCAAAATGTGTTCTCATTTTTGTCTATTCAGCCAGAAATCTACCACTCAATTTTTTTTAGAAAGCCATCAACCTTGTGGGCATTCTGCACTCTACTATTTAGTGATTCGTGGGTTACAATTTCTCATATTGTGCAATATATATGCTGTCAGGAGTGAAACGCTTTTTTGATGTCATTTTGCAAGATTGCGCACGCAATTTTAGCTAAAAAGAAGTGAACATGAATTTAAAATATAATTTGGGCACTGCTTAACCATTTAGAATAGTTTTTAGTCACCCTAATTAAGAAATCTTGATGATATTCTATAAATTAGCTATTATTCTCAATATTTAAATGTCACACTTTGGTCACTTTTTTTTAAACCTGCCCAAAACAAACAGTACATGTAAAATACTGAAATATAAATGTCTCCATAGGATTTGATTTATTGGGGTTTTACGCCGTTTTCAAATACTAAGGTCATAATGCGGAGGCTGGAGCACCTAACCATGGATTCCTGGCGTTTCTCATACCAGTACTACCACAACACCCTTACCGAGCCTCAAGCTGCTCCCCAACATAGGTTCACGATATCAAACCATTGATGGGTGACAAGATTTTGTCAGTAAGGGTATTTGCCGCGGCCGGGTATCGAACCTGGGACCTCTCCAAAGAGTGGCAGATGCGCTACTAACTGCGCCATGGCCGCGGCGTCTCAATAGGAAATTTGTCTTTCAGCTTTCAGAAGAAATGTTCAGCATTAGACCTAATGTCCTAGTTTTTGACCTCGTAATGACCCAACTTTCTATTGAACGTAGGTATCAGCAAGATAAATATTCTGAGCAATTTTTAAAAGATTTGAAAGCGTTTTCAAAGTTATTTTTTATCAATCTATACGGAGTCAAAAAATATAGTGTGCATAGATCTACTTCCAATTTTGTATTCCGGGGGGCGGGGGTATCTATGTAACAGCTGCAGTTAATTTTACCAAACTATTGCACAATGTAAAGGAGGGGTCCGTTTTCCTGGGACCTAAAGTTTTCAGTTTAGCCAAATTCAAGGGTAGATAACTCAAATTTTGCAATTTCAATCTGGATGAAAATCACTCACCCTGGACATTGTAGTTGCAAACATTTTCACTTGGTTTTGCATTTGATTGGGCTATATTCTTAAATTTTAGAATGCAAAAATTGTTAAAAATAGCATTTTCACATTCAAGGGTACATAACTCAGCACTTTCTACAAGTTCGTCCAAAATCAATCTTACACAACGTTTTATGACCATACACATTTTGACAAAGTTTGGTGAAGATCGGATTGCCAGTATAATATTTATGAGTTCTAGAGACTAAACCCGATATTATGGATATAGATGGACAGACAGACGGACGGACAACAGACGAACCTGGCCACAATAGCTTTTTGTAGTACTATTTGGCCAGCTAAAATGTAAGCTAAATAAACATTTCTGTCTTTCTTTACGAAGGAAAGCCAGAAAAAATGAATTTTGTTATTTACTCGGGAAATTACTCCACAATTTGTCATGGGTTTTTGTACAAATAAGCTATTGCAGTCAGTTTCATCTGTTTACATTCGTTTAAGCAAAGCCAAAGCAGAATAATACTTAAAATCCTTTACACAAATGTTTCATTCAACTTCATTTTACCTTCTCAACCAAATGTATATGATATCTGAGTGTTGTAAGTTTGAAGCACGTGGAAACTTTCTACGAATGTCACAAATGTATTGTTTCTAACCAATGTGCATTTGTATGTGTTTCTTAATACAGAAGACAGTTTAAAACATTTTGTCACATGTATATGGCTGGTCACTTATAACAGAGTGTATTCGTTGATGGCTGCTTAAACAATCAACCCTCAAGAAACACTTTCCACAAATGTCACATTGATATGACTTCTCACCAGAATGGTTTGTGTCTGTGTAAATGAGAAGACCGTGTAAAACATTTTCCACAAATGTCACATGTATATGGCTTCTCACCGTGGTGTATTCGTTTGTGCTTGTTTACATCAAAAGATCGTGTAAAACACTTTCCACAAATGTCACATTCATATGGCGTCTCTCCAGAGTGTATTCGTTTGTGATTGTTTAACGTAGACAACAGCGTGAATCACTTTCCGCAAATGTCACATTAGTATGGGGTCTCACCGGAGTGTATTCGTTTGTGACTGTTCAAGTTAGCCAACTGCGTAAAACACTTTCCACAAATGTCACATTCAAATGGCCTCTCTCCAGAATGTATTCGTTTGTGATTGTTTAATGTAGACAACTGTGTAAAACCCTTTCCACAAATGTCACATTTGTATGGCCTCTCACCAGAGTGTATTCGTTTGTGATTGTTTAAGTCATGGGACAGTGTAAACCATTTTTCACAAATGTCACATTTATATGGCTTCTCACCAGAGTGTATTCGTTTGTGACGTTTTAAGTCAAAAGACTGCGTAAAACACTTTCCACAAATGTCACAATTATAGGGCTTCTCACCAGAGTGTATTAGTTTGTGACGTTTTAAGTCACAAGACTGTTTAAAACACTTTCCACAAAAGTCACATTTGTATGGCTTCTCACCAGAGTGTATTAGCTTGTGTCTGTTTAAGTGAGAAGACTGTGTAAAACATTTTCCACAAATGTCACATTTGTATGGCATCTCACCAGGGTGTATTCGTTTGTGGCTTCTTAAGTTAGAAGAATCTTTAAAAGCTTTTCCGCAAATGCCACAGTTATATGATCTCTTAACAGTGTGCTTTCCTTTGTGTATTGTCAAAGCTGAAGTTTGTGTACAACTGTGTCCCTATTTGCTGCATTCATTGTCTCCATTTTCTACGGGAGTAACATCATTTAAATCATCACGGTGGATAATCATGTGATGCAATAATTACCGAATATCTTCAATAACTTTGTTAATACGGGACCGATTTGAATTCGGTTTGAAGCAGAGAATATAGACTGATGTAACGCATTAGATGGATGTGGTTGATTTTTGAAAAGTCAACAGATAAAAAAGTTATTGAAGATAAACCAAAATTTTGGTTTATCTTCAATTACTTTAATATCAGTTGATTTTTTTAAAAATCTACCATGTCCATGTTATTCCTGACATTTTTCCACATTCTCTGCTTCAAACCGAATTCAAATTGGTCAAGTATTGACAAAGTTATTGAAGATTATCAGAAATTCTAAGTCACATGATTATACACCGTAATCATATTCATCATTATCGAAATGTTGTTGTGCCGTATTTTCTCCTCCGTTCAATAAATCCATTATCTTTCTCAGATTTCATAATTCCTTGTGAATTCGAAATCAAGCAACAAAACTCCAGCTCTTCTATGTTGCATTTCTATTATTCTTTATCTGAATAATTTGTCGTCATTCAGTCAAAAGAGATATCAGCTAATCTGTACTTTGGCTCGATCCTATAAGATACAAAACAAATTGTAAAATCTTGGAAAAATCAACAGTGATCTGCCATGGTTTTGGGACAAAGGGGACAATGTCCCCATGGTGTAAACAAGAGCTGCCCGAAGACAGCGCACTCGACTTTCTAAGTTGCTTAGTATAAAGGGGGCATAGCTCCAAATACAGTGGAGCCAGGGTCATGGGCCCTGGTAGTAAGGTAGAGGGTGTGATGGTGAATAAGTATTCCAAGTTTTGGTTGAATCCCTTTTATAGTATGGAAGTTATTGATGTTTGAAAAAACTTTAACCTTTGTTGCAACGCCAACGCCCGGGTGACAGTATAAGCTCTCATTTTCTTCGAAATTTTATCAAATTGATGGGATACACAACAAGAAGGCCATGATGGCCCTGTATCGCTCCACTGGCTTTTAGACTTTAGAATTTTAGACTACGAATTACTCCAAGGAATACAATAGAGGTCTATTCAAAGAAGATTCGTGCTTCACCACAATGAAATCGAATAAATGGTCATGAAGGAGAAATGTTTTTCTTGAAATTACATTATGTTTCATATATCAAAAAAATAAGCCAAGTCCACAGCGACCATGCTTTTCATCCAATCCATTTTTTTCAAAAAAACTTATGGAGAACTGTACATTAAACATTCAGGCTAAATCACAATGAAATCGAGTTTTGATGAAGATCTTTTAAAGTGTTTTTCAAAAACTAAATCTAATCAATTTATATAGTTTCAGTAGCGGAAATAATTCTTTGAAGAAATTTGGAAGAGATTCATGCAAGGGAGATTTCTGTGAAGCTTGGTTGAAATTGGGTCAATAATTTTGAAGAAGAAGATTTTTTATTTATTTTTTTTTTCGAATATTTAATTTAATTAATATTATTTTAAATTTAACTTCTAAACAAAATGATTTTTGAATGAATTTGGAAGAGATGCATGCAAGATTAAGTTTGGTTGAAATTGGTCCAGTAGTTTTGAAGAAAAAGATTTTTTAACCCATTACCACACAATGACTCTTTTTGACTCCTTACAAGATAATGGCTTAGGAAAACATTGTGGAAAATGAAGAAATTGCTTGTGACAAGCAATTTCTTCATTTCCCACAATATTTTCTACTCCAAAAGTTATGAAATTTCAAAATGTCATCGCATTGAAAATGTCGTCTGCAACTTCTTTCAATTTGGACCACCCTAATATTTTGTCGTTTGGTAATGGTAATTGGTAATTTTTTGAAAATTTGAATTAATTTAATTAAAATTGAAGTTCTACTCAGATTTGATTTTTTTTTTAAGGAATTAAGGAGAGATTTGTGCGAGAAAGATTCCTGTGAAGTTTGGTTGAAATTGGACAAGTATTTTGGAGCAGAAGATTTTTAAAGATTTTTTTTTTTCAAAAATTTAAATTAATTAATTAAGGGGGAATGCTCCAGTTTTTCGGAACACTCGGTCTTTACTGTAGTAAATTAAATGTTTCGTACCAATATGTTTCGCTACCATATTTTCAATAATATAACACATCATTATAATTTACCATTTTGGACGGTTGAAGTGTATTTATTATGCGAAAATGATTTCCTCAAGTTGGAAATCGATTATTTAGAGCAAGACAGTCGTAAGTGTGTATACAGTCACCACTGTTTTGTGCCATTTTATTCATGTGTAGCCGATAAAAATTGCTGTAATTCACTAATAAGTGCGCTGACCTATACATTTTCTTTTTGAACTATTACCAGGACATGTTGCTTAATACAATGAGGGAGTTTTATCAAATTCTATTATGTAGAACTTGAAATATTTGCAAAAACATGCATTTTTTTTTACATAAAACACTCCAGCTTCGTTGATCTAACCGAACACATGAGCATGCTGTTTTATACATTTACGCGTTTATAGTAGCACATATTTTGCGTTTTCCGTTCTTAATATATGTAAGACGTTACTTTAAATCTGTTTTCGGGACTGAACGATGAATATACAGCATTTTATTAGCATTTTAGAGACTTTGGACAGGTGCAAGAAATTGTGCATTTTTTTGATGTAGGGGTATGTGATACAAATGCCTATAAAATTCAAACAAGATCGCTGACCATCCATTTTTATTTTATTTTTCAATTGGTAATAACATGTAATTTCAACATACAAAATATAAATAAATTCTATTATTGGGAAAAAATTTAGGGAACTGGAGCATTCCCCCTTAAATCAAAATTTAAGTTCTACTCAAAATTTATTTTCAGAAAGAATTTTGATGAGGTCTGTGCGAGGAAGATTCCTTTTATGTAGATTAGAAACAGTACAGGACCTAGCAGTAAGCACACTTCCTTGCAGGACACCGCTTGTTACATGCTCCCAACTTGATACAGATCCATTTATAGTTACTCTTTGTTGTTTATCAGTAAGGAAGTTGGATCCATTTTGTGTAAATTAATGTCCCCATACTAATGGGGAAACAAAAACGCTGCAAATATTTTTTTCTTTACCTTATTTTGTCTTTGGGAAAAAAATCTAAAATTAACTATCTAAAATTGTTAACTTAATAGTAGTCTAGTTTCTGAATTATCCCTTGTTTTGTTTTTCAGAATAGATTTAGATTACAATTTTCTTGCATTGACTTTGACATTTAAGCAGGGATTTTCTTAAGTGGACGCCCACTTGCCCGTGCCGGGGTAAAATCAGTGGGGGCAAGTGCTTTTTCCATGAAGGTTGCCCGCCGGGCAAGTATATTTTCTGTTGTAGGAAACATTTTTGGTAGTTTCTGTTGCGATATTATTTTTCTTTCTGTTTACATTAATGTAGATCTAATAGGACTGCTGAGAGTATTAATGCACTTGGATATTCATGATTGCAATGAAAAGAACATCGAGTATAAATGATTGCCACTTCAGGATACATGGATCCTGATCTTCGACCAAAATTGAAATACAAGTAGTTTTCTGCTAAATATTCAAAGGAAATGGCCAATAAAGTGAAGTTAAACTATAATTTTCTACAAACCTTAAATCAGATTATTGACAATCCTTTCCCGTCATGCATGTCTGTGTTATGTACATAGGTCTAATTCACTCTCAGAAATAGAAATTCACATACACAAAACTGAGTAAAGGATGCAAGGGTCACTTTGAAAATTATGATATTCAAATTATGATACAAATCAGATACCTCATTTTGGTACCTAGACAGGTACCTAGCTGCATACCATAATGGTAAACACTTACACATGGCTATATGATTGATGTGGTAGATCCTATATATTTTTGTTTTATACATACTATGTACTAGAACGCACCAGCTTCGTTCCAAATATCAACAGAAATCGGGGCAAGATGTTTTCAATGGGGGCAAGTAGATCTTGAAAGTGACTTGCCCCCTGGGCAAGTGAAAGTCAAATCCTTAAGAAAACCCCTGTTTAAGTATCATTATTTTTTAATCAATTGAATAATTAATTTAGGTAAAGTGCAAAATGCATCATTGTCTTTGGTCTTAATTTTCTTCCAGCACTTTTGATTGAAATCAAGCTCCTTTAATTCTCTTTGGCAATAGGCCTAATTCATTTCTTCTTGTTATGCCTTTAACACTCGCGAGAGGGGTTGGCAGTAAACAGAGATAGATATGAGTCCAAACACCTATTTCCCCAGCTTCCCATGACAGCAGATAGCTCGCTGCAACATTATTGCTGATAACAACATTATCCTAACCCTTTCCCAAACGACAAAATTTTAGGGTCACAGATCCACTTCAAAAACTGCCGCAAATGACAAAATAGATGTTATTACAGATAGAATTTGTGTAAAATATGGCAAATTGACCCGGTCGGCACAATTCTTTCAGCCAATCAAAAACGTCGTCAGCGGACCTGCACTCATTCGGTGGAGGTGAAAGCTTCGGTCTTTTTCGTTGAAGCATAACCAACTTTCAGCATTAATATCTCGACGACTACGCCTGATTATTAAAAATGCGTTGGTAGTTAGAAAGTTTAAATCACATTCTTTAAAGAAAGAGTTTTGTTTATGAATTTTAACGATGGATTTTTGAAATAATCTGCCTCAAAGTTGGTATCCCGTAACGATAAAGACCGAGGTTGTACCCTCGATGAAAAAATGAAAGTGAGGCTATGACGTCATCCCGACTGATTCTATAGAAAATATTGAGACAAAAGGAGAAACTGCTGGTTATCAGCAGTTTCTTCTTTTGTTTCAATGTTTTCCATAACCTTTTCTATTAGGGACGTCAAAACCAGGTCTTGTTTGGGAGAGGGTTAAAGCCAAAACAAGTTAAACCGATTTTGATGCCAATGATGGTTCGCGAAAACCCATTACATTTTAGTGTAATCCACTAAATGTGACGAGAAAGTAAGCAAAAACCGTCGCGAAAAGTAGTGATAATATCGGTTTCTATTACTTACTTAAAATATTGGTACTCTTGCACCCATTTACTCGCGATTGTCTCTTTTCAGAAACCAAAAACAACATCGGATTTCCAGTCGGTGACTGTGATAATAAGCCTACTCGTGAAATTTACTTTATACAATTACCCCCCCCCCCCCTACAAGAAAACAATAAAGTTCCAGATTTAACATGATTTTCTCATTTTGTCTCGATGTTCTCAGTGCAAGATCTTTATCTACACAAGACCGTGGCCATGGCACAGATGGTAGCACATCGGACTCTAGAAACTCGGGAGGCCCCATCAGTTGATTTTTCAAAAATCCTCGACGTCCATCTAATGCGTGACGTCTGTCCACATTCTCTGCTTCAAACCAAATTCAAATTCAAATTGGTCCATTTTTTTTTTACAAAATTATTGAAGATTTTCTGAAAATATTGTATCACGTGATTGTCCACCGTGGCAGTGACGGATCCAGACGGTGACCGGCGGGGGGGGGGGGGGGGGGGGGGGTAAACGAACCTCAATTGAAGCCTGGTTATTTCATTAAAGTTCAGAAATTCAGTCAAAAGTGTGTAAAACTAGAAAAGCGAACCCCATTTTGTATGTTCGAACCCCCTCACAGAAATCTTGGATCCGCTACTGCACAGTCCTCAGTTGAAAATATGCGTTAAAGCCCAATAATTCAATCAATAAAAATTTGCACTGCCTCTGTACGTCTATCAACGCCCATTCACTATAATAGGAAAACGACCTGTGAATGATCAAAGATCAGCGAGTCGAATTGACGAGGGAAGAGGGATTTCGATTTATACCGGGGTCAATGGAATTGACCACGGCTTACGGTATTGTGGGCGTATAGATTTCAGTGCTTGTTATATTGTGTTTTTGGGTTGAGTTGCACGAGTCTCGTTCTGAATTTTTTCCGGTTTTCGGACACCCTCGGTTGTCCTTTTGCCAGGCTTTATCCAAGATACTGAGATTGTGAATTGGTTTAGTGCTAATTACCTCCGTTGTCTGGGGTCCCGTGACATTGAAATATCCGAGTTTAGTGAACCAGTCAGTTTTTGACTTTGTGACGTCATATAACTAGCCGATATGACGTCAACATGGATTTTTCTGCGTTCTCGCGACGTTCCATTTCCCGCGCGTTATCAGACGTCAAGTAGCGTTGTTTGGAAACGTGCGTCATTTATCAAATGACTACGACGTTAGAAGTTTTTTAGTCCACGTCAATTCTGTCTGCGGGGTGTAGGATTTGTGAATTACTATTCAAACCCGTTTATCTTATATTGGAGCTAGAAGCGCCAGCTAATTTGAAAGGAAAATAGATTTTCCATTTTTTTAACCAAAAAATATTTTAGATATAGACTAGAAGGAAATATTGGGGGAAAATGAAGGAAAAGATTTATAATCATTTTGAGAATTCTTCATTAGGCCTAAAGGCTGTTTCACAGCAAAATATACATAGATCTCAGCATCTCGTGTCAACCCTTTCCCAAGCAAGACCTTCTTGACGATTATCATGGAGATGGAGAAGGCTTCGGAAACATTTGTACAAAAGGAGAAAATGCTAGTTATCAGAAATTTCTTCTCTTGTCTCAACGTTTTAGTAACTATAGACATTTTCCGTTAAGCTTTCATACAATATCGCTGAATTGAGTAAGGGTTACGTTTTTTAGGCCAAATAATGGAAGTATATAGATCTACTGGTCCAATTTCACGCTTTCTCAAACGACAATATTTGAGGGTCGTTCAATTTGAAAGTTGCTGCAAACGACGAATTCGCCGTTGATAAAGATAGCATACGATCAATGTACAATATAGCACAGATAATATACAGACAAAATGAGAAATGTTTGATTTTCAACAAGTATATCTTTTGTCTGATTTTTTTTCGTTTTGTCGTCTCTAAGGGACACCAAAATCATGTCTTGTTTTGAAAGGGTCAAAGAAGTCACCTTGGACGACAAAAATAGTGATTCTACATTATAAATAATGAGTCATGAGTGACCGGATTGAACTTTGCAAAGCTAGATTTTTTCTTCTTCTTTTTTTTTTTTTTTTTTTTTTTTTTTTTTAATTAGGTCTATTATTTTTATTTGAAAGAAAAGAAAATTGAGACCAAACTGAACGTATTCTAATTTTAACTGATATGTCAGGAGTTTGCACGTCAATCATGAACAAACCCTTTCCAATACATCATAGATCTGTCTTTGTCTTCTTCAATTCTGAAGGCTAATGAAAAAGACTAGACAAACGAAGAATGTTGTCTTGAGAACTCAAATTGAAACAAGGTTTTGAGGTTTCTTTTTTTTTCTTGTATTTGGCCAAATATAATAACAAGAGGACCATGATGGTCCTATATTGCTCACCTGAACCAAAATGATATAAGCAACACTTTTCTTCAATTCAAAAAATATTTATGACTCTAAGACTGAAAACGAACTTATGGTCAATAACATTGTGAAAATCGAACTCATCCAAGATTTCATCATGCCCAATATTGTGTCCAAGATTTGTCTTGTTTGATAAATAATTGTAGATTCTGGAGTATAAACAAGGTCGAAAACAGCCAAAAACAGCAATTTTGTCAAATTCAAGGGCACATAACTCTCAACTTTCTGGTCAGATCAGGCTGAAAATCAAACTCATCCGAGATCTTATGATATCCAACATTGTGTCCAAGATTTGTCTTGATTGGTCAATAATTGTATATTCTAGAGTGTAAACAAGGTCTAAAGCAGCCGAAATCGGCAATTTGATCAAATTTAAGGGCACATAACTCTCCACTTTTTGATCAGATCGGACTGAAAATCAAACTTATCCAAGATCTTATGGTCTCAAACATTGTGTTCAAGTTTTGTCTTAATTGATAAATAATAGTAGATTATAGAGTGTAAACAATGTCAAAAACAGCCGAAATCAGCAATTTTATTAAATTCAAGGGCACATAACTCTCATCTTTCTGTTCAGATCAGACTGAAAATCAAACTCATATGAGATCTTATGGTCTCCAACCTTGTGTCTAAGTTTTGGATTGATTGATCAATAATTGTAGATTCTAGAGTGTAAACATCGTCGAAAACAGCCAAAAATGACAATTTTGTCAAATTCAAGGGCAAGTAACTCTCGACTTTCTGATCAGATCAGACTGAAAATCATACTCATTCGGGATCTCATGGTCCCAAACATTGTGTCAAAGTTTTGTCTTGATTGATGAATAATTGTAGATTCTAGAGTGTAAACAAGGTCAAAAACAGCCGAAAATGGCAATTTTGTCAAATTCAAGGGCACATAACTCTTGTCTTTCTGGTCAGATCATACTTAAAATCAAACTCATCCGAGATCTTATGGTCTACAATGTTATGTCCAAGATTTGTCTTGATTGATCAATAATTGTAGATGCTAGAGTGTAAACAATGTCAAAACTAAGTATTTTTCGCATTCAAGGGCAGATAACTCCTGACTTTCTGGTTCGATCTGACCCATAATCGAACTCATCCGAGATCTTATAACCATACATGTTTTGACCAAGTTTGGTCAAGATTGGCTTATATTTGTAGATGCTAGAGTGTAAACACGAAATTGTGGACGGACGGACGGACGGACAGACGGACAGATGGACAGACGGACAGACAGACGGACGACGGACAAAAAGTGACCACAATAGCTCACCTTGAGCACTTCGTGCTCAGGTGAGCTAATAATTAGGCTTTGGCTTGGGACCTACACCACTAAACGACTTCTCTTACTAATTCAAAAGCTAAATTTTTTCACGTCACTGAATCTGTCTTTTACTACCAGATTATCATTAAAGAATCACAAATGCATGGACGGATCTAGAGGTAGGGTCGGGGGGTCTGAACCAGCCCCCAACCCCCCCCCCCCCGGCATTGGCCAAAAATTAAATTTTGACTATATAAATTCAGTGTAAAGTTACATATTTACTACATTTTAAGCCATAATTTGGGCTTGGACCCCCCTAGCTGCGATATCGTAGCCACAAACTTGATGATGGGTATTGGTTTGTGGCTACGAGTCCACCCTATTCCTTCTTGTGGAGCAAGGCAAAAGAGTGGAAAACACATTTTCTTGCATAAATTTTTGAATACTAACGTATGTAATCAGATGTATATCCCATAAAAAGATATTCCATGGCACAAATTCAGTTAAAAAGTATCAACAAGAATTGTTATCAATTATTTCTTCCAACGAAAAATTCAAGTCTCAGTAGAATAAAATGGGTGGGTACTCCGCTTCAAAATGGAATTGAACTTTATTTGAAAGTTATTTCAACATAAAACTATGCTGGATTGACAGATAAATAGTTAACCTGTTGTCAGGTAACATTCTTACTACATTCCAGCTCTTTATTTTGAAGTTTGACTATGCTAAACTTGCTGGAATGAATCATTCCAGCACCTGCTCCATTGCAACGAATAGGAAGGAATTGTAACCGAAACCCAGATCATAATTTAAAAAGGTTTCGGTTACATTATTGCAACTAGGACCCCCCTTGAAAAAAATCTTGGGCTTGGACCCGCCTGGGAAAAAATCCTGGATCCGTCCTTGCAAATGCATGAATATGATAGAAAATAACAACTACTAGACCTATATCTTGACCCCGGTTAGAGGCTCTGCCTTATTTTCATATTACCGGGGTCAATGAAATTGACCACGGCTTACGGTATTGTGGGCGTATAGATTTCAGTGGTTGTTACTTTGTGTTTTTGGGACGAGTTGCACGAGTCTCGTTTTGAATTTTTACGGTTTTCGGACACCCTCGGTTGCCCTTTTGCCAGGCTTTATCCAAGATACTGAGATTGTGAATTGGTTTAGTGTAAATTACATACGTTACATGGGGTCCCGTAACAATGAAATATCGCAATTTAGTAAACCAGTCAGTTTTGACTTTGTGACGTCAGCATTGTTTATCTGCGTTCCCGCGACGTTCCCTTTCCCGCGCGTTATCAGACGTCAAGTGGCGTTGTTTGGAAACGCGCGTCTTTTATACACAATCGAATGGCTGTGTCATTCGTAGCTTTTTTATCCAAATCTATTTCTAGTTATAGAACTTAAGAAGGAATTATTGAAATAAATCTAAATGATGGAAAAGATTTACAGATCTAATCATTTTTAGAATTCTCCATTAGGCCAAAATGCTGTATCAAAGCAAAAAATAGGCCTACGCAGATCTCTACAGAGTGTCCCAAAAAAAACGGAACCCATATTTGAAAGTGCATTTCTCATGTATTAGGCAATATTTCTCCGCCAAATTTACATATGCAATAGCAACGACAGTTTTTTATTATCATTTAAAATTTGGTCGAAAAATAATGATAAGTTTTGAAAATATTGACATTAAAATGAATATACCCGGAAAACCATTTTAACACGATATCGATCTTTTCGTTTTGCAGCGCGCGCCTAAACTCATTGAGTAAATTGACGCTATACAATTGGTTAATATATTCAATACAATACAAAAATGATTTTGAAACATTGTATTCACAATAGTGCATTTTCATTTCATCTTTTTTGCTAATAAATACACTGTTAATACTGCGAGCTGCGATGTAACTAAACTGAATACAAACAAAATATCCAAGTGCATCACATACTCATGAATAATAATCATAGGCACTTATTTTATTTCTGACCAACATGCCAGTCACCTCTCAATTTAAAGTATCACGGGTTTCATTTAACCTGACACTGGCCTTTATGCAAAGCACAAATAACACAAAATTCACCAAAAAGAATTAAATCATAGTCCACAGAAATGTATACTATGCAAGAAAATTAAGGCTGGACTAATTCTAGGAAGCATACCAAGCTTGTAATTTATGAAAATAAAAGTTAAAACTGCGCCATGTGAAATGAATCACATAATAATTTGAAATTAATTCAAACAACCACCCTATAAATTCAATTTGAACGTACAGAGCGTGTACATATTAAATTTTGAGAAAATCGGTACATACATGTACAACGGTACAGAATTCATTAGCTGAACCTTAGTGCGCTTTCACGAACAAACAAGACGCAAAAATCAATATCGTGTCAGATCGGTTTTTTAGTGTAATTATTAATTTGCTTATAACTTTTGAAACGATGCATATTTTTAAGTGAAATTTGGAACACAAATGCAAAACTAATGTATCTTCAGTAGTGCAAATTAAAAAATTAGATTTTTTGCTTCCGCTTTGAAATATTTGACTTTGAATTAGGGTTCCGTTTTTTTTGGGACACTCTGTACAACTCTTTTTAACCCTTTCATAAGCAAGACCTAGTTTCGATGTTAATCCTAGGGAAGGATTTTGAAACATTTGGACAAAGGGAGAAAATGCTTGATAAAATGTGAAAATGCTTGTTATCAGATATTTCCTCTCTTGCCTTCGCTATTTACTAAGATTTTGTCCACTAAGGTTTCTTTCATACATTCGCACTTAATTGGATAAAAGTTGAGACTGCCAAATGATAGAACTCATGCCCGTAGGAACAGGGGGGGGGGGGCTTAGCCCCCCGCCCTCCCAATGTTGGCCAAAAATGCCAAATTTTCTTAATTCTACACTGTAAATTTTGGGAAAATCCAAATTAGCCCCCCCCCCAATATTCAGGACAAGGGCTTTAGCGCCCCCCCCCCCCCCCCCCCAATATGAAATTGCTTCCTACGGGCCTGGAACTATATCGTCGGCAACATTCGAAAATGTTCAATAAGCTGTAGTTACGACAATTTTAAACGTGACCGACGATATACCGGTCCAATTTTACGCTTTCTCGAACGACAAAAATTTAGGGTCGTCCAATTTGAAAGTTGCTGCAGACGACAAAATGGCAATTGGTAAATTAAAGATATGACAAATGTACAATATGGCACATAAAATATTCAGACAAAAGGAGAAATTTTCAACAATCACTTCTTTTGTCTTAAAATTCTCAGTTTTTCTTCTATAAGTGACACCAAAAGCATTCCTTATTTTGAAAGGGTTAAAGAAGGCACGGACGACGGAATTAATTAGTGTTTAGAACTAATAAGTCATGAGTGACCGAATAGAACTTTGCGAAGCTAGGTTTTTTTTAAGTCGAGACCAGGCCGCGGCCTTAGCGGAGTTGGTAGTGCACCTGCCTCTCATTCGAGAGGTCCTGGGTTCGATGCCGCGGCTAATACCCTTTCTGACAAAATCGTCACCCACCAATGGGTTTGAAATCGTTAACCTAAGTGGACGAGCAGCTGGAGGCTCGGTAAGGGTATTGTGGTAGTACTGGTTTGAGAAATAACAGGAATCCATGGTTAGGTGCTCCAGCCGCCGCGATATTACCCTGGTAGTTGAAAACGGCGTAAAACCCCAATAAACTCAAACTTAAAGTCGAGACCAAACTTAACGTATTTTTATTTTGATTGACATGTCATGAATTTGCACGAGAATGTGTAGGCCCTAGGCCTGATTCGTGATCATGAATAAACCTTTTCCGATACAATACCTGCATTTGACTTCCCAAATGCTAAAGAATAAGGAAAATGATGAGAGAAAAGAAGAAAGTTAAGAACCCGAACTGAAACGGAGTTGTAAGGGGTTTTCTTTGAATTTGGCCCAGAAGCCTACAATATGACTTGAGGCATAGACGACTGCTCTCACAAATTCAAAACATGTATTGGCCATTCTTTAACTTAATCTGTCTTTTTACTGTCAGATCATTTAAAGAAATGATATGATAAAAAAAACAACTAGATCTATTTGACCCCGGTCAGAGGCTTTGCCTTATTTTCATATTACCGGGGTCAATGGAATTGACACCGGCTTACGGTATTGTGGGCGTATAGATTTTAGTGCTTGTTATATTGTGTTTTTGGGTTGAGTTGTACGAGTCTCGTTCTGAATTTTTTCCGGTTTTCGGACACCCTCGGTTGCCCTTTTGCCAGGCTTTATCCAAGATACTGAGATTGTGAATTGGTTTAGTGTAAATTACAGCCGTTACATGGGGTCCCGTAACAATGAAATATCGCAAGTTAGTAAACCAGTCAGTTTTGACTTTGTGACGTCAGCATTGTTTATCTGCGTTCCCGCGACGTTCCCTTTCCCGCGCGTTATCAGACGTCAAGTGGCGTTGTTTGAAAACGCGCGTCTTTTATACACAATCGAATGGCTGTGCCATTCGTAGCTTTTTTTATCCAAATCTATTTCTAATTATAGAACTTAAGAAGGAATTATTGAAATAAATCTAAATGATGGAAAAGATTTACAGATCTAATCATTTTTAGAATTCTCCATTAGGCCAAAATGCTGTATCAAAGCAAAAAATATGCCTACGCAGATCTCTACAACTCTTTTTAACCCTTTCATAAGCAAGACCTAGTTTCGATGTTAATCCTAGGGAAGGATTTTGAAACATTTGGACAAAGGGAGAAAATGCTTGATAAAATGTGAAAATGCTTGTTATCAGAAATTTCCTCTCTTGCCTTCGCTATTTACTAAGATTTTGTCAACTAAGGTTTCTTTTATACATTCGCACTTAATTGGATAAAAGTTGAGACTGCCAAATGATAGAACTCAGGCCCGTAGGAACAGAGGGGGGAGGGCTAAGCCCCCCCCCCATGTTGGCCAAAAATGCCAAATTTTCTTAATTTTACACTGTAAATTTTGGGAAAATCCAAATTAGCCCCCCCCCATATTCAGGACCCCCCCCCCCCCAATATGAAATTGCTTCCTACGGGCCTGGAACTATATCGTCGGCAACATTCGAAAATGTTCAATAAGCTGTAGTAACGACAATTTTAAACGTGACCGACGATATACCGGTCCAATTTTAAGCTTACTCGAACGACAAAAATTTAGGGTCGTCCAATTTGAAAGTTGCTGCAGACGACAAAATGGCAATTGGTAAATTAAAGATATGATAAATGTACAATATGGCACATATATACAATATTCAGACAAAAGGAGAAATTTTCAACAATTAATTCTTTTGTCTTAAAATTCTCAGTTTTTCTTCTATAAGTGACACCAAAAGCATTCCTTATTTTGAAAGGGTTAAAGAAGTCATGGACGACGGAATTAATTAGTGTTTAGAACTAATAAGTCATGAGTGACCGAATAGAACTTTGCGAAGCTAGGGTTTTTTTAAGTCGAGACCAGGCCGCGGCCTTAGCGGAGTTGGTAGTGCACCTGCCTCTCATTCGAGAGGTCCTGGGTTCGATGCCGCGGCTAATACCCTTTCTGACAAAATTGTCACCCACCAATGGGTTTGAAATCGTTAACCTAAGTGGGCGAGCAGCTGGAGGCTCGGTAAGGGTATTGTGGTAGTACTGGTTTGAGAAATAACAGGAATCCATGGTTAGGTGCTCCAGCCGCCGCGATATGACCCTGGTAGTTGAAAACGGCGTAAAACCCCAATAAACTCAAACTTAAAGTCGAGACCAAACTTAACGTATTTTTATTTTAATTGATATGTCATGAATTTGCACGAGAATGTGTAAGCCCTAGGCCTGATTCGTGATCATGAATAAACCTTTTCCGATACATTACCTGCCTTTGACTTCCCAAATGCTAAAGAATAAGGAAAATGATGAGAGAAAAGAAGAAAGTTAAGAACCCGAACTGAAACGGAGTTGTAAGGGTTTTTCTTTGAATTTGGCCCAGAAGCCTACAATATGACTTGGGGCATAGACGACTGCTCTTACAAATTCAAAACATGTATTGGTCATTCTTTAACTAAATCTGTCTTTTTACTGTCATATCATTTAAAGGGGGAATAACACTCAACATCTTACAAATTTTCAGAGAACTTCGTGCAAAAAATAAATATATATTATGAAAATATGGCCTTTAAATTGCATCTATGCCAAATCTTAGCTTTCTATCTTGTGTATTGGCTAGGATGTTGACGGATTTAAAACCCATATGTTTTATTATTATAATTTTTATCCCCCCGACAAAAAATCATGGGGTTTTAAATCCGTCGACATCTAAGCCAATACACAAGGTAGAAAGCTAAGATTTGGCATATATGCAATTTAAAGACCATATTTTAATAATATATATTTATTTTTTTGTACGAAGTTCTCGGAAAATTTGCAAGATGTTAAGTGTTATTCCCCCTTTAAAGAAATGATATGATAAAAAACAACAACTAGATCTATTTGACCCCGGTCAGAGGCTTTGCCTTATTTTCATATTATAGAAATATGTTACTCGAACCCAACACTATGTAATAAATCGACATAACTAGTGCTATCTGGAGACAGCTACTGAACTGTCACGGCCATTGCGGAAAACACGCAAAATGTGTCATTATTCGCTTTCATTCAGTGGGTAACATGCTTCCCTCCCAATTTACATGTATTGGAATATACAGTAACATTTCCACTGGTGGTGAACTCGGACAAAGCGAGGAACATTTTTCATGAACACAAGGTACAGATACTTCATTGCACATACGGATTTTAGTAAACAATACACATAGCATTTTGTTTTACTTCTCTTTTCGTCTTTTTTTAAAAGGATGCACTCAAATGAAAGTTACTAAGGTATGTAGATATGATTTATAATACGCACGAAAATATCAGTTTTATCGATCATTATTTTCAAATGGTATAAACGGATTGCAAGTGCACAAAGCGCATATTGAGATCATGTGGGTTGATCTTAATCGCCCGAACGAAATGGTACGATATCACTGTTTATGTTTATCTCTTTGCATTGCAAGTAAACAAAAAAGACATATAAATGTACAAATAAAGGCTGTAAATGGCAGTTTTCGGTGTCATGTCATTGAAAATCATTGTGCGGTTTCTTCGTGACAACGTTACAGCATGTTTGCGATGTTATCTTTTCCAGCTACGGTGTTTTATGAGCACATGTTTGATAAATTAATCGATTGCACTGGACTTAACGGCACATTTAAACATTTATTCGGTAATATCGCACTGATTTGAGCATCTAACCATAGATTTCCGGCATCAAATTCGAGCACCAGGTACTTGTTTCAATATATATCAATTTGTACTGCCTAACTCCCCTTTCAGATAAATTACTGACAGGTGATGACAATAAGATGACATCATCATCATCATCATCATCATCATCATCATCATCATCATCATCATCATCATCATCATCATCATCATCATCATCATCATCATCATCATCATCATCATCATCATCATCATCATCATCATCATCATCATCATCATCATCATCATAAAAATAATAATCATCATTTTTATCGTTACCTTGGAGTTTCACCGGTAAGATTTTCGTTATGCCTTCTTAAATTTGGTACAGGTGGAGAATAAGCTATTAAATGACAACAAGATGGATCTTGACCAGACAGTGCACATGCAAAGTCTGGTCTGGATCCATGTTGGTCGCAAAAGCCTAAATGAACGTTTCCAGATCTATACTGTAATGTTTGTCATTACCATTATCACCATTTATTCTAAGGAGGATCCACTGTTTCACACATCCCAGGCCCGTACGAACAGGGGGACTCTGGAGCCCCCCCCCCCTCATAGTTGGCAAAAATGCCGAATTTTCATCATTTCACATTTAAAACTTATGGCAAATCTAATTTAGCCCCCCCCCCCCCCATATTAGACACTGGCCCAGACAGGGCCCATATAGAATTGCTTTCTACGGGCATGCATTCTAAAGTATACTAACGGGAAAAGTTAACTGTGTGCATTTCCTTTTTAATTAACACCTTGACTGCATACGGTACATGAATAAAATTTTACAAATGCACATTTAATCTTTTACTTTCAATAATTGTCAATGTATTACTATACTTGTTATTACCGTAACAATTCCTGAAAGTGGATAAGGATAAGATTCGCGTTTACAAGACATTTTCGAGTGTGAACACCGTTGGTATTAATACATGCTATGCAATTGTCCTTAGAAAACAATAGATGCTGTCTAACCCACTGAAAGTAATGTTGTCAATAACGTCGTAGCAAGACTATGGGTATCGCAAGACGTCTGAAACGGATGGTCTAATCCGTTAATCAGCCTCTACTGTTGATAGAACTCAACTCAGGAAGCAATCTAGCCTACCTGTAACGTTTGCCTTTTTCTGTCGATTTCACAGGTAGTCGTTCCGATAATGGTTGTCTTGTCGGAATGACGTCACGTGTAGACGTTGGATGTGTTGGAATCGTCTCGAAATTGTAGCATGGCAAGTACATCGAAAACAATCTAATTAATGGGGTAAATTGGCGACCATTTGCATTAGAAGTGGCTACTTTCTTATGACGGGGAGTATATTTGTGCTACTATAATTAAATCCATTTGTTTCAATATTTTAGATTTCTTAAAGATAAAATGTTAAAAAAATACGTCTCACTACATTTCTCCTGAAACAAAAGTTTACGCTCATGATCTGTTTTCATGACTTTATAACAATACGACGTCGTTCCCACGTTTTGTGTAATTGACGTTGAAGTGCGTATAGCAAACATTGAATCAAAAGAAGAATAGATCTATACTGAAAATAATTTGGCTCCTTTTTTCTTAATATTTTTTTTCATATTTCCTTAATTAGTACACACATTTTAACTTCTCAACATATAGAATCAATGTATTTTGACATCTAGAGCAGTCAGCTAGACAAATTGGCGGACGGATAGAAAAACGGACGGACGGGCAAACGAAGCACTATCTATATGGTGGTCATTACTGAAAGCCTTCTAATTGGGGGCTGCAATACCAGATAGGCCTATTGTTTTGGAAATGATTATTGTATACCATTAATTCGTCTTTGAAAAAGAATAAATTTTATCTACTACGGTATATATAGACCTAGTGACGTTTTTTTTTCGGACAAACACTAGTGCTTCGTCGGTGTAAATGTAAAACGTCACAAACTCAACTTTATTGAAGTTGTAGTTACGGGATTTTATAACAACACCTACGATTTATCCATATTTAACCGAAAACCCATTCTATTGTTAGGACAAAAGTAATTGCAATTCGAACAGCCATTGAAAATGTTCAAGGTATCATAAATAAACCGTACAAGTCCCCTTCAAAAAAACGTTAACTACGATTTTCACATCGGAAAAAAACTTCTACTCCAAGAATTGTAATACCAACTTCAGAATCAGTCAGAGAAATAAAATAACAAAACTGACAATAGCCTCTAAGTGTCTCTCCGATTCGTCCATAATGTTTTGGGCGGATAAACACGTGCAAATCGTTGTGTACATGCTCAAACTACTAAAACTGGTTTTTAAACGCGCATTTAAACATGAAGTATCTGTACCTTGTGTTCATGAAAAATGTTCCTCGCTTTGTCCGAGTTCACCACCAGTGATTTCGCCACGGCTCATGATTCGATGTAGTACTGTACAATAGTACCGGCCGAAAATGACAGTGACGTGGGCTAATGTTTACTACTTGACAACCAATCAACTCTGTTCGTATTTGTAACGGTGCAAATCAGACGAATTGATTGGTTTTGCAGCAGTAAACATCAGCCTACGTCACTGTCATTTTCGGCTGGGACTATTGTAACTATCGTGGCTTTTTAACCTTTGTTTTCGTTAAAAAACACCGTTAACCAGCATCCAGAACCCAAAGCAAAACCAAATTCAAATCGGTAACGTATGATTCACGGTGGTTATTCACGTGACTCAGGATTTCAGAAAATCATCAATATTTGTGTTAATACTCGACCAATTTGAATTCGATTTGAAGCACAGAAGATGTCAGGAATAAGCTGGACGTGGTGGATTTTTGAAAAACCACACGATGAAAATGTTAAATTGAAGATCAACCAAAACTTTGGTTGATCTTCAATAACAGATTTTTAAAAAAAATCACCACGTCCATCGAATGCGTGACGTCTGTCCACCTTCTCCGTTTCAAATCGAATTAAAATCGGTCCAGTATTTACAAAATCATAGATTTTCTGAAATTGTTGTATCACATGTTTATCCACCTTGAAGATATCAGAAGGTAAACAAGCTATGGTTGACCGTTCGTTCTTGAAAATGACACTGATCCTCAACGTGATCTTTATGCGTTAAAATTTGCTGGTATACGTTTTCACGGAGGCTAATCATGTGAAACAACAACAATTGCATAGTCTTCAATAAATCTGTTAACCTTTTCCCAAACATGACCTGGTTTTGACGTCCCTAATGGTAAAGTCTCGGGAAAACATTGAAACAAAAGAAGAAACTGCTGATAACCAGCAGTTTCTCTTTTTGTCTCAATATTTTATGCGCCATATTTTACATAAATTCTATCTTTAATAACTTCAATTTTGTCATTTTTGTCATGTTTGGCAGTGGATCATCCTAAAATTTTGTTGTTTGGTAGAGGTCATTTGTGGCAGTTTTTGCAGTGGATCATCCTAAATTTTTGTTGTTTGGTAGAGGGTTAAAACGTTACCGATTTGAATCCGGTTTGAATCAGAGACGATGGAAATATGTCCGGAATAAGGCGGACGTGGGATGTCTTTTTTTCAGTGGATCATCCTAAAATTTTGTTGTTTGGTAGAGGTCATTTGTGGCAGTTTTTGCAGTGGATCATCCTAAAATTTTGTTGTTTGGTAGAGGGTTAAAACGTTACCGATTTGAAACCAGTTTGAATCAGAGACGATGGAAATATGTCCGGAATAAGGCGGACGTGGGATGTCTTTTTTTCGAAACCTGATATAAAGCTACTGAGATACGTCCGGAATAAGGCGGATGAAAGATGTCTATTTTTCTAAACCCGATATAAAGCCATTGACGACCAAGTTTACAAATGTTTACTTCGTCACCAATAACTTTTTATCATCTGTTCTTTTTAAAAGATCTCTTCCATCTTACAAATCAGCCATTCCACGAAAATTGACTCATTTACAAAAACGAAAATGTAGAAAAATGAACTTTTCTGCATGAGCACAATTTTTATATCAAAATAAAGTGTCACATGTCTACAATGTATGGTTAAAATTTTACCCACAACATTTTAAGTCCTGCTGAGTTATCGCATTTTCAAATATACCACTATAACCTAGCTATTACGGAGCATATAAAGCAACTCGAGATACATATAGCGTGAGCTGTGGCCAATGTTATAACCCAACATCAAAAAGATTGTTTGTTTGACCATCATCAACCATTTGCACAACTTACAAGAAAAAAATGATAACAATTCAGCTGTAACCCTATGTGGTGATATCAAAACGAGTATTTCACTGTTTAACGCAATATTCGAGCATTTTAAAAGTGTTTGTGATCGTTTGTATTCTTTTTGAAGCCATCTTGCAAAGTAAAGTTAAAAGTAAATATTCCGATAGTAATGCCTCTTCAGATTATGTTTTCAAGTGCATCTGGCTCTCGAGCTTTTATTTCTTAGTATGTATGATCGTAGAAAAAATGGCCCTTGAGTTACGGAAAATAGATAATTTCCATAACCTTATTACCATTCGTGTCATTTCTTTCAAAGAACTTTAAACGCTAAACGTAAAGGTTCTTACAAAAAAGAAACAATAAATTGGTATAAAACAAATACTAAATTCAATAATACGAATGAATCAATAGACGTTTCTTTTAGTACACTTAAACTATTAATCTCATAGGCAAAATTGCCGAACTGGTACCTTTGCTATTCTTTAATATCACACTCAGAGTAACAATTACATTGTAAGCATCGGGCAAAACAGTCTGCACGGAGATGTCTGTATATGCACCACAAAGTCGTCAACCGGGTACCACCATGGACAATTTCTAGGATTAAATTTCGATTGATCTACAACAACTAACCAACCAACAACAACAACTACTCCCAATTCGTCTATTTTGAAAACCAGTGCCACCTTGTCTGCTCAGGTTTTGTATACCGTTTCAATTTCGTCTAAATTCGCCTGCTTTATATTTCAGTATGATATCTTATTTTTTGTTAAAAACAATGTGTTGTTTTTCTTAATTTATGAACATGTTATAAGATATGAATTTCGGGGGGGGGGGGGTATCTAGAAATATATAATTCGATGGTGTGCTAGACAAGTGTGCATTGGTCGTGTAAATTTGTAAGGATGTTTCAATTTGAAGGGGAGTTAAACTGAACAATTTTCGGTATGTGTGTACTTACTCGTCCCCTTCTCTTCCGAATTTCTTTTTTTCTAATTAAATCATTTATATAAAAACACATACTATTTTAAAGTAAATTGGTTATTTATGCGAATCATATATCCCCAAATAAAAATATGGCTCTCAAAACTCGTTAACAAATAACTCCATGAAATACAATTAAAATATGAATTACAAAGTGAAAAAATAAAAATGAATGATTTGATACAATTTGATGTCAATCATAATTATTCCATTTATTGACAGGAAATAAAAGAAAAATGCATATACGTATATAAAAATATTGAAATAAAAATTAAAATGAATCATGTAGGTCTAGTAATGAAAAATGTATGATATATTGTAGACCAAGTCGAGGTAGACAAATCCTGAAAGTAGATTAATGTTGATCCTGACAATAAAAATGTAGCAAACGAACTGAGAGTAGAATAAATGTTGGGATGTTACAGTCACTTTGACTAGATCCAAAGCTTGATTTAAAATCACAGCGTCTTAGACTGTCATACCCCCTTGTGATTGATTTGATTGGCCATGGTTGACACAAGGTTTAGGTTTTTAGCGCGTGAACTTGTGCCAAAGGACCAGTATTTGTAATTCCAATGGTGAGAGAGCGGTGTAATTTGTCTTAGCCAATTACCTAGTAGAAGGGAACACCAGCTTTCGGAAAAGAAATATGGAGAAGCCCTTTCTTCACAAACTATTCAAGACCCGACAATAAAAATATCTAGGTTTAGTTTCGGGAAAAAAGATGTCAGGATTAATGAAAACTAAAAGAATGTGCAACAACACAGCCTTGGGGTTTGTTACTTCAATATCAGCATTACAAAAAAGAAGGGAAAATGCACCCTGCATACCTGCTCCTGGAACTTGGGGACTAAACTGTGACAAGAGAGTTCCAAGCAACGTTTGCAGAAAATTATTCCTGTTAACATTATCGTCTGGCCCATTTGAAAAAGAAAATGTTTGTGTCTTATTATTTGCCACAAAAGCAATGTATGCAGGTTTTCTAAGAACAACCAGTACAAAGCTGAAAATGTCTAATGGTGAAATTAGAAAGTGGAAATGGCGTTAGGACCAAAAGGGGCATATTTTATGGCCTAGATCATAATGTGTTTCGCTCGCAATAACCAATAAGCTGCTGTAACCATGTCTGTCTACTTGAGAAGCCACAAACTGTTTCAAACATGTTGTGTAACATGCTTAGATAGAACCTGAAGGGGTAATCTGCTAATCTGTCGCCAACAGATGGCAGTGTATGCTCAATATTCCATAAAATATAGTATATGCTTCCGTAACGAAGAGTCTATATTTCGTAACGGAATATTGCTATGTGAATTCACAGATAAACACGATTAAGCGGCTTTGTTAGTATTCCTACTTAATATACTTTCTGAGTTAATTATAATCAATTGACATCAAAATGTTTTATGTATCGTAATTTACGCAAAAATTGTATACCCAAATATATGCTTCCGTAACATTTTCTTATAGCATATATGGCAAAACATGATATGATAAGCTATATTTAGACAAATTTTAACTATACGGAAATGTAAAATTCCGTTTGTTTTATTCAAACTCAATTAATCAACAAAATAAATCTTATTAATATCAAGGACATGCTACCATCAAATAATAAATCCTCCGTAACAGTTATTTTGACCGTAAAACAAAAAGGGTAGATACGTAAATCCCGCATAACTTTGTATTTTGTTTGAGATTCCAGCTTTTGCACGTCAAATTAAAAGGGAATCGAGCATAGATAAAGAAGTTTTGTATTGCTAATCTGGAAATGAATTTGTATAATACTAAATTTACATACTTCCACGTCGAATTTCACATTCAACATTCCATTTTACTACTTGCAGTAGCCGATATAATGAATCTTTGATAACTGCAGTGTATTATATTGTTCACTGTATTGAAATATCCCTGCTACTTTAATTCAGGGCGTCCTTTGCAGTACGTTACGGAAAAATATGCGTAACGGAAGCATAGCGACCAAAGGACTTTCAAGTCTCTCAATATGTTATATGCTTGATTATACTTGAAACTCGCCTCTATTTCAACAGTTTGGCAACCACTCTGTCAAAATTTGACAGATTTAGGAATGTCCGTTCATTATTGTGGGCTACACGGACGTAACGGAAGCATAGTAAACGAAATGCGACAAATTCTATTTGTCCATGTTCTTTGCTTTAGTGAAGAAATACTAAGATATTGATACACTTTAGGGTATTGATAGTTAAACTAAGCCATTCTCGGACCAAAATAGTTTGAAAATCGGCAAATTGAGAGAAAAGTTGACTTTCTTTCATGCCTTTGAAAGTTCGTTACGGTCACATAGGCAAATGCTTTTTGTTGTACCTAACTGATAAAGGTGTTAAATAATGCAATGAAGGTCGGCGACATTCATTTTCAGTAAATGGGTCAATTTTCGTGGAATGGCTGAAATCCATGTTTTTCCGTCATCTTTGCTTTAACCAATCGCCACTTAAAGAATTTATTGACAATTTTCTAAAGCTGTTATCATCACGTGATTCCTCGCGGTTATATTGTCCGGACTAACACCGAGACGAAAAAGGAACGGATATGTCTCGCTCAGAGCATAGCCTGATGCGACAACAAGACGGCCAGGTTGACTACAGTTGGCGCCACATCACAAACACAATATAAACATTGTGCCATACGATGTGGCGACAACTGTAAGTAAAATCGCCCATCCGACGGTTTAATCCTTTTCAAAACAATGTTCTGGTATTGGCGTCCCTAATAGAAACATACCTGGGAAAACATGGAGACAAAAAAGATAAAAAACAAGATGTGCTTGTGAAACGCAAATGCCCCCCGAAATGGCTGTCTTTCTAAAATGTCACGTTTTCGTGTTAAGGGTTGATGGGGTGTTACCAGATGACCATGAGGAAGGTCATATTGCATAGAACAGATAGATAGCTAGCCTATCGTTGAAAGGAAGTAACATACCAAACTTTAAGACAGACGGACGGACGGACAGACAGATATGAGTAAGACGATATGCCCTCTATCTCTCGATACGGGAGCATAAAAACTGATAACCACTATTTTCTCCGTTATACTCAATTTCTATTTTCTACTGTGCTAAATTTTACACAAATTCTATCATTGTCAAAGATCTATCTAGACATACATTGCCCTTTCTGATAGTAACTGTTGAGATGTGTGCCATTTCGAAAAGGGTTAAAGCTAAAATTCTTTAAAGAACGGTTTCCCAAACTACAAAGCTTGAGGGTGACCCAAATTCAAAGGTGTTGCAAATGACAAAATATTTGTTTCAAAATCTAGATACTTAAATGTCATAGCAAAGAAAGCAAAGAGGGAAAAGGAGAAAATGCTGGTCATCAGCATTTTATATTTTCCTCTAATGTTTCCTATATGCTTTTCTAATGGAGACGTCTATGTTTTAATCAGTATCTCTGGTAGATGGCATGAGACGACTCGACAAGGGACATTTTCAATATAGGACTTTCGGTTCATGGTATAATAGGGAAAGATTTTCTCCACTAAACAATGACGCAATTTCGGACAAACATATATATCGTAGGTATTGTTATAAAATCTCGTAACTATGGCTTTAATCAAGCCGTAGTTACGAGATTTTGTAACAACACCAACGGTTTATCAAAATATAACCATAAACCCAGTCTATTTTTAGCACAAAATTTATTGCCATTGATTGCGGTTACCACCCCTTTCAACTTCTACGACGATATGACGGCGGCTAGAGTACCTAACCATGAAATCATATCGTTTCTTATACCATCACTACCACACCATCTTTACTGAGTCTCCAGCTGCTCTTCCAGATAGGCTAACTATCAAACCATTGTTGTGAGACAATTTTGCCAGAAAGGATGTTTGCAGCGGCCGGGGATCGAATCTTTTGGCCGAGGAGTATTTGTAATTTTTATTGTTATTGTTGTTGTTGTTAAAGGGACATTTCATTCCAATTTCAATTTTTTAAAGTATGTCTTGATGCCAAGATTGGTTATTCTTATGAGTATAAATACTATTACTTTTTTGAAGTTGTTGCCAATAAGCGAGAAACACGCATTTAAAGTTGAGACTTTATCGATAAATTGCATATAAATCCGAACTGTTGTCCACAACAATTTGTTCAATTTTAACGCAAAAATATAAATTTCTCGTAAACGGTGAAATATTTTGGCTTGAAATTTTCAGAATTTTCATAAGGAAATATGCTCTTTCAGTAAAAAATAGAAATAAAATTTATGACAAAAATTCTGAAATGTCACTTTAACAGATGAACAGAAGGCTAGAAGGACGGACGGTGAACAATAACAATAGTTTGCATTGAGCACGTTGTGCCGACAAGAGCTTACATTAGTGCTCGTACGAGCTTCCGGCTAGTTTATGTGACGTCATAACATAGCCACGCCCCCGTCTCCAATAAACCGTTAGCGAACACTAAGTCAGATAGAGTCTGTATAGTAGATTCTACGCGATATAAACACTCAATGCGTTGTGCGCATTTGAATGTTTATGTCACGTAGAATCTACTATAAAGCCTCTATCTAATACTTAAAAGAGGAGTGTGAGGTGGGCGGGGACGGGTAAACAGGAATCTTATTGAAAACATGTTTTTATTTTCTAAACAGAATAGAAAGCAAAACCATAACGTTTACTTGTCTAAGACGGATCCTTTATTGAACTTGAATTAATTCATTTACAAACTTTTAACTAATTGTAACAGAAAACACAACACTGTACTTGTCTAAGACATTACTCTTAAGATGTATTAAGTTTGTTTACTAAATACTAACTAATTATTTAACACAGTTTAACAAAATTTTGGACATATCCAAATCTAAAAAAATGTTAAATACAACAATAAACACGGCGTACACACGGTGTATAATCACGTGACTTAAAATTTCCGATAATTTTCAATAACTTTGTCAATACTTGACCAATTTAATTCGGTTTGAAGCAAAGAAGATGAAAAAATGTCAGGAATAACATGGTCGTGGTAGATTTTTCTAAAAATCAACTGATAAAAAAGTTATTAAAGATAAACCAAATTTTTGGTTTATCTTCAATAACTTTTTTATCAGTTGATTTTTACAAAATCAACCACGTCCATCAAATGCGAGACGTCTGTCCACATTCTCTGCATTAAACCGAATTCAAAACGGTCCCGTATTAACAAAGTTATTGAAGATATTCAGTAATTATTGCATCACGTGATTATCCATCGTGGTACAACCACTGAAACGGAGAAACGTTAGGGAAATACAATGCACTGCTCAATTCGGGTGAGACGTTTGTCAATAATTTTTAAAGCCTCTCTTACAACCCGTCGTGGATTCTTGTAAATCGTGCGTCTTCGGAGATTTTAAAAAAAATATCTTAAGACGCACGATTCACTCAGTATTTTAAGTGGCTCGAAAGCCATCAATTCTGATGGAAAGTGTAATGTAGTCTAGAGTACACAGGTTTTTGGGAGGTAGCACTAAAGGTAGAGACTGCGATTTATAACAACGAATGACGTGTCGTAGGCCCTGATGCGTGGCAATCCTGTTTGACATAAAAGACTTGGATAACACTGGGTGGGAACGTACCCCGGAAATTGCTATAAAATGAGCTGAAATTCGACACGACGAACCGAAATTCCAAGCATCGAGTGTAAGTAAATGGATGTTTTCTTCGTTTTATTTCTTTCTCAGCACTTGACAGGTACTGCATGAAGTCTAACTATGGATACATTACACTCTGTCAACAGCATTTAGAACCCAACACATTTTAACGGCGAGAAAAATAACAAACTGTACGTCGTGCTCGCAGAAAACTTTGTGTCCCTTTCCTTGATTTTGTAATGTATTTCACAAATACAATCGAAATTAAAAAAATCTGAAGCGAGCGATCTTTCAAAACATCGTCCAACTATTTATTCTGAAAATTACAGCGACATAGGTAAACATTTGACTGAGATAGAGGCACAAACCGATCGTCGGTTGGTCTCGTTCGGGGTACTGGGGATTGAAAACGAACCGAAGTTAATGTACCGGGTATTACATTTCAGTGTACTGTGTATTGAATTCTATTCTTTCCATTTTCTCGGATTTCTGGACATAATTTGGTTATTTGATATGTGTTTATGTCATTTATTGTTTCCACACTGAATCGCGCATACTGGATATAGATATACCAAGTTAGTTAATGTAGTATTGGTTGCCTCCCTTGCTTAAATAATCTCCATTTGTACTATAGGGCAGATCAGTTGTCTCTCTTGTTATTATAGCCTCCATTTTTGCATTGTAGGCCTGATGTCAACACCATCGTCTGATAGCTGTAGACTCATGCTAAAAGATTAACAGCTAGTACATGTATGTAATTTTATGCAAAAGACACACTTATCCCTAACAGGTAAGCTGTATACTGATGTTCAGAATTTAGTGACAAGTGGGAAGACACCGTAAAATAAAAAAAACGACAAGCACAAATAAGGCCTACTCTGAACATGTAATTCACAGGGAGTCCGGCGATTGGTGGTGACCTTTTGAAGTATATATAGAGTAGTAACACCCACAGACGTGCCCGCCCACCCTGTGGTTTAATTGACTGATTGTTTATGGACACAATAGGTCCAAGCTCAAAGTATATATAGATCTATTTGTGTTTTTTTGTTTGTTTTTGTTTCTTTTTTTTGTATGGAGTTCAACACCGTTTTAAAAGTCTTTCAGTCATATCATGGTGGTAAGTGAACCTACCAATGTTTTATTGGCTTACTCATACTGGTAGATCTACACGCACACTTTCCATGCCACTGACTGTGTTGAGAGGTGAATTGCACCAGACAGAAGTTTATCCTGGCTGGGAATCGAACCACTGATTTTCCGATTGTGAAGCAAACACTCTACCATATGAGCTAGCCTGGGGGGGGGGGGGGCGACATAGTAGCTCTATGCAGTTTTTAGGTCACCTGACCGAAGGTCATGGTGACCTATTGCGACCGTGTTTCGTCCGTCGTCGTCCGTCGTGCGTTGTGCGTCGTCCGTTAACTTTTGACATTTTCGACTTCTTCTTGTAAACTAATGGACAGATTTCAACCAAACTTGGCAGGAAGCATCCTCAGGGCAAGGGGCTTCAGATTTGTACAAATCATGGTGTTATCTCCCCTTGGGGCCCCATTAGGCACCAAAAAAGGGGCCAAAATGGGTAAATTTGGTACATCTTAAAAAATCTTCTTCTCATGAACCAGTAGTGGGATTGGATTCACATTTGGTATTTAAGGTCTTTGGGGCAAGGACTACATAGTTTGTACAAATGAAAAAAATACGTTGAAAAATGGCCGAGCTACGGGCGGGGCTCTGGGTGGGGGGTGCGTCATGTGTAATTTTTTTTATATTTTCGACTTTTTCTGATGAACCATTGGACAGATTTCACTCAAACTTAGCAGGAAGCATTCCCATGGGAAGAGGCTTCAGATTTGTACAAGTCATGGTGTTATCTTCCCTTGGGGCCCCATAAGGCACCAAAAAGGGGCCAAAAAAACGTTAACTTTAATGCAATTTTGACTATTTCTTAAGAACCATAAGACAGATTTCACTCAAACTTGGCAGGAAGCATCCCCATGGGAAGGGGCTTCAGATTTGTTCAGGTCATGGTGTTATCTCCCCTTGGGGCTCCATAAGGCACCAAAAAAGGGGCAAAAATGGGTAAATTTGGTACACCGTAAAAAATCTTCTTGTCATGAACCAGCTGTGGGATTAGATTCACATTTGGCATTTAAAGTCTTTGGGGCAAGGACTACATAGTTTGTACAAATGAAAAGAATCTGTGGACAAATGGCCGAGCTAGGGGCGGGGGTCTGGTTGGGGGTGTGGGGAATGTGTCATGTGTTAATTTTTTACATTTTCTACTTTTTCTTGAAAACCGTTGGACGGATTCCAACCAAACTTGGCAGGAAGCATCCTAATAGCAAGGGGCTTCAGATTTGTACAAGTCGTTGCCCCGTAAGGCACCAAAAAAGGGCCAAAAAAGCGTTAACGTTAATATTTTTTCGACTGTTTCTTAGGAACCATTGGACGGATTTCAACCAAACCTGGCAGGAAGCATCCCTTTATGTGGAGGGGCTTCAGATTTGTACAAGTTATGGTGTTATCTCCCCTTGGGATCCCATAAGGCACCGAAAAATGGGTTAAACCCATAGTTTTCTGCTCTTTCGACTCAGGTGACCGATAAGGCCTTCTGGGCCTCTTGTCTTTATTGAATTCTAATTTTGTCGTCTGCAAATCTTTCTGAGTGGGAAAGGTTTAAAAGCATTGAATAGTGTTTGAAGTACATGTATAATATTTGATAATGTTTTATATTTGTAGGCCTAGATGGAATTGCCAGATAAATCCTTTAACATTTTGGAGACAACAGTGACAGAAGAGGATTCATCTGCTGGATCAAATGACAAGCCAGTTACAAAATTGTATGAATGCCAAATCTGTTTTTATACCACATACAAAAAGTTCAATTATGACAGGCACCATAAAAGACATCTTTGGAAAGAAGAATATGATGTGAATGAAAATATTCCAGGTGTGACGACTGGTCCAATAGGTACCAGTACCCCAAATAAAGGCCAAGCTTCATGTACAGGAGACCAACTTGAACATTCAAAAAAAATGTGCGATCAATGTGGAAAAGAGTTCAAGTCATCATTTGGATTAAAGCTTCACAGAAAGAACATTCATGATAAAGACTTCAAATACATGTGTGGTTCTTGTGGCAAGGGATACAACCAAAAAGTTCAATATCGCTGTCATGTAGCAACCCACTTGAATTTACTTCTTGAAAAGTGCTCTTTTTGCAGCAAGTCATTTGCAGGCCACAGCTCTCTAGCGAGACATAAACTGATATGTTCCTTGAATCCAGAAGTTACAGGAACTGATGAAATCAAGTTTACATGTGATGTTTGCTGTAAGGATTTTAAAAGTAAGGACAGCTTGAATTATCACAAGAAAGGCAAGCATGGTCCAAAAAAGTACTTATGTCAGAAATGTGGCAATGCATATGCTTGGAGGTCATCTTTGCAAAAACACAGGCTGATATGTAAATGAACAGATGAGATTAACCCTTTCCCAAACGGCAAAATTTTAGGTTGGTCCCATTTAGCTTCTGCAGACGATAAAATCAATGTTAAAAAGTGTTGTAAATGTAAATATCATAGCATGGAAAATATTGAGGCAAAAGGAGAAAATGCTGATTATCAGCATCCTCTTCTTTTGCCTCAATGTTTTCCCAAGCCTATTTTCTCTGGGACATCAAAACCGGGTCTTGTTTGGGAAAGGGTTAACAAATAATTTCTGTTATGATCCACAAATGATCTTAACCCTTTCCCAAACAAGACCTGGTGGTAACGCAAGAGAAAGATGAAAACAAAGAGAATAATAGAAAGAAGAAGGATAAATTCAGGCTGATCAGAGGTGCGTTCTGTAGAGTGAGATTTCTTAAGATATCTTCACCCATTACCCACACATTGACTCCTTTTGACTCCCCACACGATAATGACTATGGAAAACATTGTGGGAAATGAAGAAATTGCTTGTAACAAGCAATTTCTTCATTTCCCACAATGTTTTCTACAAAAAAAGACCAACCAATATACAATTTCATTGACTTGAAATTGCGGTCTGCAACATCTTTGACTTTGGACCACCCCAAAAGTTTGCCGTTTGGTAATGGATTAACAACAACATCATTTTAGATCTGATTGAAAGCAAAAAAACTTGACTGTTTTTTGAAAACAGAAAGTTCACTTTTCATCGAAATGCATACTTGAAAGGAGACAACACAAATAATTGACTTCATAAGTAGAGACAGTGTATGTTATTGCATAGAAAATGCTTGGGGAAAAGGAGAAATTGCTGATTTTCAAATTAGAAGGTATTTCAGAAACGAAATAAATATTGCCAAAAAGTAGCAAAAATGTATGTTATAATATAGGAAAATATCAGTCTTTGTAACTTTGGACCTGTTTAGAATGTAAGTGTTAACCCTTTCCCAAACGACAAAATTTTAGGGTGGTATAATTTGAAAGCTGCTGTAGGCAATTTAATTTACGGTATGTCAATTATGATAGAATTTGTGTACAATGTAGTCAAGAAAATATTTAGGCAAATGGAGAAAATGCTGATCATCAGCATTTTCTTCTTTTGCCTAAATGTTTTCCCAAGTCTATAATTCTCATAGGGATGTCAAAACCAGGTCTTGTATGGAAAAGGGTTAAAATGGCTAGAAATTTTGGTATTGACCTAAATTTTGTTAAGCTTTTTAATCCTTTCCAAACAAGACCTGGTTTGGATGTCCCTTATAGAAATAATATATAGGAAAATATTTAAAGAAAAGAAGAAATTGCTGATAATCGGCAATTTCTCCTTTTTCCCAAAATATTTCCTATTCTGTAGCAAACACATTTTCTTCTTTGAAGTCAATTTTATGTTGTCTGCAACTCCTTTCAAATTGGATGGTCCACCCTAAAATTTTGTTAACCCTCCAACCCTTTGCCAAACATCTCCTGATTTTGACATCTTTGAAAGAGATGGACTCGAGTCATTTTGGTTGTCTGTAGCTGCTTTCAAATTATAGCAATTAAACGTAATAATAACACGGTTGTTTTGAAACCCTGCTAACCCATTACCACAGAATGACTCTTTTTGACTCCCCACAAGATAATTGCTTGGGAAAACATTGTGGAAAATGAAGAAATTGCTTGTGACAAGCAATTTCTTCATTTTCCACAATGTTTTCTACCTAGAAATATCAAAATATGTAGGCACAATGATCAGTAGGTAGCTGAGAGTGCATGCTGTTTTTTGTTGGTTAAAAAATGCCAAGAAGGCATGGTTAGGTGCAACAGCCTTCACAATAATAACTGAAATACTGTTGAAAATGGTGTTAACCTTTTCCCAAATGACAATTACTGTTTAGGTTTGTCCAATTTAAACCTCTCCCAAACAAGACAAGGTTTTGACGTCCCTATTAGAATAGGCTATGATAATCAGCATTTTCTCCGTTTGTCTCAATATTTTCTTGACTATATTATACATGAATCCAATATTTATCTTCATCCATTTTGTCATCTATAGCAGCTTTCAAATTGAACCACCCTAAAATGGTGCTGTTTGGGAAAGGGTTAGAAGCTGTTACAAATGACAAAATTGATAGAAATAAATGAAGAATTTTTGCTTATTATTGCCCAGAAAATATTGAGACCAAAGAAGAAAATGCTGGTTACCAGGATTTTCTACTGTTGTCTCAATGTTTACCCAAGTTAATTCTATTAGATATGTCAAAACCAGGTCGTGTTTGGCAAAGGGTTAATTAAACAATGGAATTTGAATGATATAAACTTTAGTCATAATTTTGATAATCGTCAGGACTTTTTAACCCATTACCGAACAGCAAAATTTTGGGGTGATCCAAATTCAAAGATGTAATTTGTTCCAGACGACAATATTATTTGTATGCACAATATAGCCTAAATTTATTGCTGGTCTTTGGAGGCTTTGGAAAAAGTAGTTGAAAATGAAGAAATTGCTTGTGACAAGTAATTTCTTTTTTTCCCATAATGTTTTTCACCCAAAAAGGCCAAAAATGTTAAGTTATTTCACTTGAAATTGTCGTCTGCAGCATTCTTGTCTAAACTTATGCTGTCTGGTAATGGTTTAAGGGGTTAAAGTATATGACATTTAATATTATTATTATTATTATTATTATTATTATTATTATTATTATTATTATTATTATTATTATTATTATTATTATAATATGTTGGTCTTTTTGGGCAGAAAACATTGTGGGAAATGAAGAAATTGCTTGTCACAAGCAATTTCTTCATTTTCCATGATGTTTTCCAAAGCCTCTATCTTGTGAGGAGTCAAAGGAGTCATTATGTGGTAATGGGTTAACCCTTTTCCAAAAAAGATGTGTTCTTGACCTCTATTAGAAATGCTTGAGAAAACATTGAGACAAAAGAAGAAAATGCTGTTAAGCTTCATTTTCTTCTCCTGCCTCAATAGTTTTCTCTGCTACATGTAATTACACCAATCTTAATTTTACCAACATCCGTTTTGTTGTCTGCAACAGATTTTAACCCATTACCTCACAGTGGCTTGTTTTGACTGCACACAAGATAATGGCTTTGGAAAACATTTCTTCATTTCCCACAATGTTTTCTACCATGATAGACACAATAATGTAAATAATCATGTAAAACTTCATACCATTGAAATTTTCGTCTCAGTCTATAACATCTTTTAATTTGGATCAGCCCAAAATTTTGTCGTTTGTTAATGGGTTAAAATTGAGCAGTTTGTTTTTGCCATTTGTGCAAGGGATACATTCAAAGCCAATATGTACTATTTAACCGGCCTAAAACGAAAGTGACATATTACTGTGCTTACTGCTATAAAACCAATCAACTCATTTCAGTTGTACCGTTTACATTGTGCACGTGATAAAAGAGCAAGTTAATTGGTTGAAATATGTTAATATGTGGCCACGTGACTGTCATTTTAGGGCGGTGATTGTGTAGATGACTTTAGATACTTACCATCACAGACAGAAAACACTCACCCTGTTTGTAATGACATGAAAATCAATTGCAAGAAAAGGAGAAAATAATGCTTTTAAATTTTGTGGTTTGGGAAAGGGTTAAGGGTTTCTAAACTTTTATCATGAGGGTCATCCAAACTAGGGCTTATTTTTTATTCCCACTCATGCAGATTTTAAGCTTTTCAAAATTGAAATTTTCAGATGGCAGATGGGATTAAAACATTGAGGGAAAAGCAGTTATTGCATGTTTTTTATCAACATCTTTTTCTAAATTTAATGTCTTCTAGAATCTCTACAATAGAGGCATGGGACTAAATGTATATAAACATTGGCAGCTTTTTACATGCTGTATGAAAATTGTCTCTGCATGCATGTAGGGTCATTTAAAACTTGCTTTTTGTAATGTTTTGTAATGACATGTTTATGATATGCATGTACATGTACATGGATTTAGTTATATTTACATACCATATTGTTATTTATTTTACATTTACAACTAATCAGGTAAGGTTTAGTTGTTTTTTCTCTAGTCAGGTGACTAGTGTTGTTTTATTTCCTTAACATTTTATCTCCGTGAGTAAATTAAGTATTAATGATGAAGTCCTCAATCACAAAAGTTATCAAGATAATTCATTGTGACATGGGACTATATAGACGTTAACATGCTGTATGAAAATTGTCTCTGGTCCCTGGTCATTAAAAAATTGCTATTTCACGGTACGGAAACTACAGAGACAGAGCCATATCCGCCACGTGTGGCTCTGCCTCTGAGCGCACGATTTTTGGTGAGTTTTCCAATTTGTTGTCCAATTATTTTCTTTTGGTGCTTAAAAACGAAAAAAGGAGAATGTCATGCTCCGCTAAGACCATTTATCTGTCTGTTCTATTTCTGACGGCTTCAAAGTCGGTACGGTATTTACAGAATCATTTTTGTCGTGAGGTGACCTTACGTGATTTCCATGTTTACTCCATATATTTTTGTACATTTCAACGCTTATGCTTCTAATCAAACATTTTATATGCTAATGGAGAGCTAGTCAAGATTGGGGAAACACTTTCCATGTCACAAAACCTAAGAAATAATGGCCATAATCGAAATATGAACATTTTTAACAGTGGCTCTGTCTCTGTGCGACTGGCTCTGCTTTCGTGGCAGAGCCAGTCCCAGAGCCAGCCCCACAGTGACAGAGCCACTGTTAAAATGTTCATATTTCGATTATGGCCATTATTTCTTAGGTTTTGTGACATGGAAAGTGTTTCCCCAATCTTGACTAGCTCTCCATTAGCATATAAAATGTTTGGTTAGAAGGATTATCGTTGAAATGTACAAAAATATATGGAGTAAACATGGAAATCACATAGGGTCACCTCACGACAAAAATGATTCTGTGAATACCGTACCGACTTTGAAGCCGACAGAAATAGAACAGACAGATAAATGGTCTTAGCGGAGCATGACATTCTCCTTTTTTCGCTTTTAAGCACCAAAAGAAAATAATTGGACAACACATTGGAAAACTCACCAAAAATCGTGTGCTCAGAGGCAGAGCCGCACGTGGCCGGATATGGCTCTGTCTCTGTAGTTTCCGTACCGTGTATTTGTTCTGTTTTGTAATGGCATGTTCACGACATGCATGTACATGTATTTACTTTTACAAACTAGTACCATATTGTGCTATTTATTTTATATTTACAACTGAACAGATAAAGTTTAGTAGTTGTTTCACTAGTCAGGCAACTAGGGTTATTTTTTTCCTTTACATTTTATTTCAGTGAGTAAATTAAGGATTAAGGTCCTTATAAAAGTTATTGTGATCATTCATTGTGTGCACATCTGTTGGTTTTACGAATGATTAACCCATTGGATGATCAACCCATACATACATAGTCTTTTAATTTGAACCATAAATTTTGAAGTGTTAGGACAGGAACTTTCTGAAAACACTTTGTTTTGTGACCTCGACCTCTGGGTGACCTTGAATATAGACGTTTTTAGAATAATTGACAATGGCCATAACATCTTTATTACTTAACATATTCGGATGATATTTCCTTCATATTAAGACACAATATTCACTAAAAACAACAACTTATTGTAGAAACTTTGTTTGTTGACCCTGACCTTGAACAGAACAAGAGTTTTTTTTAAATAATCAACATTTTGACAGCTCTTCTTTATCTGTTGTTATGGGAAAATAATATTTTACTAGTCTTGAGATGATTGGTAGAAATGTGAACAATATATGATCACAATGACTATCTTTTTATACAATTTGTTTCTTCTGTGATTTTTCAATGATTATTACCTGTGATATACACAATCAATTTAAAAATAAAGTTTTATATAAAGTTATTTGTGTATTATGTAATCTATTATAATCCAGCAAGCATTTTATATCGGGCCGATATCGGGCCGATATCGCCTTCTATATCGGGCCGATATCGGCGCCGACATCGGGCCGATATCGATTTACAACCACTTTCGATGACGGGCCGATATCGGCTAGTTACATCGGGCCGACATCGGCTGTCGACATCGGGCCGATATTGATTTGCAACCACTTTCGATATCGGGCCAATATCGGCTGACATCATCAGCCCGACATCAGGAACCTAGAGAAACCCAGGAACGTAGAGAAACCAAACGTAGGTTTTGATCATATGTATGTGATGGTAATTACATCGATTTGGAGGTCTGGTGTAAATATACAATTTACCCCCGGTGTTTTGGTTATTTTCATATTATGTCCGGGTGATTTTATCAGGGTGTCCACAGTTTGAGCAAAGCAAAATTCCCTGACTTTTCCCTGACATTTCCCTGACAAAAAGCAAATTTCCCTGCATATGACAATTTCAAGTGATGGAAATTTTAAATGTGTTGGTATTCTTTGTTAGAAAACATTGTGGGAAATGAAGACATTGCTTGTCACAAGCAATTTCTTCATTTTCCACAATGCTTTCCAAAGCCATTATCTTGTGGGGAGTTTAAAAGAGTCGCTGTGTGGTAATGGGTTAAAGAATATTTTTCACCCATGTTTAATAACACTTTCCCAAACAAGACCTGGTCTTGACATCCCTTACAGAATTGGCATGGAATAACATTGAGACACCAGAAAAAATGATGATAATCAGCAATTCCTCCTTTTGTCTCAATATTTTCTGTGCATTATTATACATAAATCTTATCTTTATAAAGTGAACATATATTTTGTCCTCTGCAGCAGCTTTCTAACTGTACCGCCTTTATATATTTGGTTGTTTGGGAAAGGGTTAAAATTGCTTTTTCGTAGCATTAACTAAATTTAACCCATTACCAAGCGGCGAAATTTTGTTCTGGTCCAAATTCAAAGTTGTTGCAGACGACAATGTCAAATGCATAATAATTTACATTTTTTGTCTTTGTGGGTAGATAACATTGTGGGAAATGAAGAAATTGCTTGTCACAAGCAATTTCTTCATTTTCCATGATGTTTTCCAAAGTAATTATCTTTTGGGGAGTCAAAAGGAGTCACTGTGAGGTAATGGGTTAAGATTTTAGTATAAAGTATAAATGACATATTTTTAACCTGTTTTAAGCCGTTTTTAATGTCATTTCAATTGAATTACAGCAACAGCCTGTTATCCATGAGGTCCCTTCCATAGTTTAAGTTTTTAACCCATTACCACGCACTCCCTACTTTTGATGCCCCTGAGAAAGAATACTAGAAAATATAATGAGAAACTGAGAAAATGTTGGTAACCAATATTTTTTTCTTTTCCCACTACTATATTTTCCACCCTTCACTAAATGAAATTTATATTTTCACCTTTATTTTGTCGTCTGCAAATGCTTTCAATTTGGACCAGTGACAATCTGAAAATTATTGTTTTGTAATGGGCTAAGCAAAAGAGACAAAATGGAAAAAAATATACATATGATATAAATGATATAATTATTATCACAACTTTAAACTTCACATACAATTTAAAGCACATAAAGTAGATCTAGTGACTAGATGGGCATTTATAGTTATCACTTTCCCAAACAGCAAAATTCTAGGGTGATCAAATTTGAAAGCTACTGCAGACAACAGAAAAATGTTGATAAAGTTCGGATTTGTGTATAACAAAGCCTAGAAAATATTGAGACAAAAGGAGAAAATGTTGATAATCAGCATTCTTTTTAGTTCATTTACCACACAATCCCTACTTTTAATGCCCCTGAGAAAGAAGACTTTAGAAAATATTATGGGGAAAATGAGAAAATGCTGGTAACCAGTATTTTCTTCTTTTCCCTCTATGTATTCCATCCTTCACCAATTAAATACATTTTTCAGTCACATTTATTTTGTCGTCTGTATAAAAATATGCCTTCAATTCGGACCAGTCTAAAATTATTGTTTTGTAATGGGCTAAGCAAAAGAGACAAAAATATATTTTCACTAGCTTAAACTTCACATATAATTCAAAGCACATAAAGTCACGGGCGGTAATCATGTGACTTTGTTATGATATATTTTCTTTACATATGTAAACAAAAACACTCGGTAAGTACAATTTTTCTTTAATTTTATTGTAAATATACTCTCCGTATTCAGATACCTACCAACATACCCACCTTACTCTCCGATTTATTTTAATACCAAAGTCTTTCCTCAATTCCCTGTAAAAACTGAGAACATTCTAACCAAATGTTTCGAAAGAAAACGATCCGAAAAGAATCACTTTGTTTGAATATTCTCACTGTCAGGTATCAAAATAAATCAGAAAGTAAGGCGGATATGTTGGTATGTATCTCAATGCGGAGAGTAAAGTATTTAAATTAAAATTTATGAAAAATGTGTACGAATCGAGTGTTTTTGTTTACATCTGTTAAGAAAATATATCATAACAAAGTCATGTGATTACCGCTCGTGAAAGTAGTGACTAGATGGGCATCTTCAATTACCCTTTCCCAAACTACACAATTTTATGATGATGATCATAGATCAAATTTGAAAGCTGCTGCAGACAAACGAAAAATGTTGATAAATTTGGATTTGTGTGTAATAAAGCCTAGCAAATATTGGGACAAAAGGAGAAAATGCTGATAATCAGCATTTTCTATTTTTGACTCAATCTTTTCCTAAGAATTTTCCAAATCCAAATAAGGACATCCAAACAGGACTCAACTACAAGGTTGTTATTTGAAGTATTCATCCAATGTACAAGGCAATAATTTGAGCATTAATTTTTTTACCTGAATATGACTTTAAATTGACAGACGGTGTCTCAAGTTTATATTTATATATAAATGTGTCGAGACTAAAAGTGTCTGAAATTTACATGACATGCCACAGTGAAATTTACATGAAACCGATGTTTTTCAGCACTCATCCACTACTAGAACTCAGTATTGTATTCAACCATGTACAATAACCTCATAATATTACAAATTCACTTCAACTAAATATCGATCCCAAGTCGTTTGTGTGGCAGTATTTTGCTTTCGTCACATTTGTGGTACTGTCGAACTCCTGAAACACCACGAGCAGCTTCATCTGGACCCTTTATTTCAACCAACCGTCTCTTTGCCTTTCTCTTGCACCGTGACTTGGTATCAAACATGTGGTCCCTTATAGTTATACTGCAGACAATTGACGGGTACAGATACTGATTAGAAATGTTACAGTCCATTTCGCTTTCGGCCAAGAGGTCATGCACTGGATATACCTTTGCCTTAGACAAAGACATATGAAACGGTCGTTCTGGCATTAGTTGTACTCTCAAGAGCTGACAGACATTTTCCAACGCAGATGGTACTTCTTCGGCACGAATTATGCCGCTACCCTTTGGGTCCAGGTCCTGAAATTGTCCAAACATGTTTTCAGCTTCAAGGCTGCCAAGAGACCTCACATTGTATGTGCCAGACTTAACGTAAGGAAACAATTGGATGCGTCTTTCTATGTTCGTGATGAAACCTTGAAACATAACATTAGGAATGCCTCTAATGTGTGATCCATATGGAGGAAAGTGACAAAAGTTTACATCCTCCAGAAGCCATCTTCTTAGAGTCAATCTTCGATCACATCTCTCCTCTGCACTGATACCGGGATTATCCTCGCCGTCATAAAATTCCCTTATCATTTTGCAGAAAGCGGCCTCATTAGGATAATGGTTACGCATAGCATTTTCTACTTCTTCCGAGAATGTTTCTCGCGCAATTGAATCACTCTGCTTATCAACAAGGTCTACAACATGTGGTACTTTCAACCGAGTAGTGTTTTCTTTAGCAACATCTATCCACGCTTGCTTACTTAAACCTCGTTCGGGAATTCCATCTTTACATACCTTTACTCGACAGTTTGTTATCAAATGATGAACGTCGAGGAATGAAAATATATAGGACAGTGTTCCAGGGTTGTACTCGGGAGTAGAGAACCATCTAATTCGCTGATCACTTACTTCGGTTTCTGGTGAAAATGGGCTTTCTTGACGCCATAGTTCAATGCAGCCGACCATTTCGTATTCAGCTACAACAGAGTTAAGAACAGATTTAGATAAATTGTTTACTTTCTTCTTACACAATGTTATTAATTTGTCTGGATTGCGCCGACGTCTTGCTCTAGTTTGTGAGCGCTGTTCTATGGATATTTTAGTGACCGCCGACTGAAGCAAATCAACCATCTTGGATTTATTCCAGCACTTACTGTAATGAATATTTGAACTTTTAAGAGTCTCTGATACGGTTTCCAGGCATAGCGTCAATTCGAATTTCGACATTTCTTTTTTAGCTTTCACAGTGTTCAATAGAATACATTTAAATTCATCCACACGTCTGTTTTTCCACACAGTATTTGCTTTGTCATTGGTCTGAAGACTAATCAACATCTTTACAATGTCATCATGTCCTAATACTGTTTCACATGGCATTTGTTCTTCATCACTGTTTATATCAACCGAATCTCCACTAAGGCCCAATTGTTCTATCTGTTCTGTTAGATCACTACAAGTTTCCATCTGTGCAGCCAAGTGACTATCATCTGCATTATCTACGGTTGTCGCAAAAATCGTATCACATAAATTCACACGTTCAACTCGTTGAATTGGTTGTTGCTGTTCTGTATTTTGTTGGCCAGAAACAATATTATGGTCCATGTTTTGCAACGTTTCCATTTCTTCATCTGTCAAATTTTCCAGTGCTTCTGTTGGAACAGCTGATGCAATATCATAGTTTGTATCTGTTTCATCTGTAACGGAGTCTATATTTCCATGTTTTGTACCTTTTTGTTTGCCACAGGTAATCTGTTCTCGTATGTTCAAGGACGGCTGGAATAACTTTTTATCTCCGTTAAACGAAACTTCGGCTGCTTTTCTGTTTGCATCGTATGTGTACTGTATTTGGCTTGCCATGTCTTGATCAGTTTTTATTACACCTGTTTCGAATATCAGTTTTGTGAGATCTCCTTTCTTCCTAGATTTCACATCGTTATATACTTGCTTCTGCAGTTCTAACAATGTCAGTGGTTTTCCATCATTTGCTCTATATGCCAGCACGGCCCATTGTCCGTCATAAGAAACGACGGGTGTGTACAGTCCTTTAAGGAACAGTTCATGTAAAACATCAGATATCATACTTCTCATTGCAGAAGATTTCATGCTGTATCCTTTAAGAGCATAAGCTATGGGGAATGCATACGGTATTTCAGGTCTATGTATTCAATCTAAGTCAGCCAACATAAATACCAGGACTTCATTTGCTTTATTGGTGCACAATGAATCACTGGCCTTTACAGCATCTACTCCACGAATAAATGCTCTCTGAAGCTCTGTCAAAAGTATGTCGTCGGGTATTGCATTACTACTTAGATGATATATTCTGTCCGTTTGGTCAGATTCATGTTGACAGGCTTTTGCTTTTCTTGATTTCACTTCTGCAATCAGTTGAACTCTTGAGTGTCGGAATTTGTCTATGTTTGATTTCAGAAGAGTGACATTTTTACCAAGTCTTTTCGGGCTTGCATCCTGATCCAATTTTTTAATCTCTTCACAAATCTCATTCCACAACTGTTCGTCAAATTCTACCATGTGTACAGCTGTTGATTCAGTTCCATAGGATACAAAATACAGGTTCTTTACATCAAGGCATTTCATTTCACTCAAAACTTGTGGAACATAGTAATGCGGTAACGTGTACTGGACAGGTGTCGTATACAACTTTCCAGGAGTTGGACACTTTATTTCTACGGCAGCAAGTGTCTTGTCGCCGTCTGAAGTTCTAACACTACCATCTGGGCTAACCACGAGATATGCTTTATCATCTTCTCTAAAAATATAACACCCTTCTTCGAATACAAATGCAAATGGTTCAAATGCAGGGATAAATGTTGATACAAAGGTTGCGATAGCATTCAGTTCATTGTCTTTTCCGTGATCAAATCTGAGTTGAAGTTCATCTGAAATTGGCTCTGGATCTTTTCGACCTGCTTTTGTATCCAAATAGTTCTTTTGTTCTTTCAGGCCTTCAAGGCCGATTGCTTTATTGATTGTACTACCTGTAACAAGGCTGTTCTCTCGTATCTTAAACCATGTTTGAGATCTCTGTTTTGTGATTTCGGGTTTAGACAAGTCATTCAAACTAACTGAATTGCCAAGACAAACATAATTCCACTGACGACTAAGATCTACCACTTCTGCTGTGAGACTATTTACGGATTTTTCGATTAAAGCTGCATATCTGCATAAATTACCGTTGATGTTAAGCATATCCTCCAGACAATTTTCAATCTGATAAATACTTGTCCGTATACTGCTGATTACAATTGCATAGTTGCTGGATCTCCAATCACCTTGAATCTGTTCCTGTAACTTATTTAAAGCAATCATTTTCTTTACTTTAAGCATTCTTAAATCTTTCATTCTGTGGCTAAGCAACGTTATTGACTTTCTACAACTATCAACGACACTGTTCTTTACAGAAGTAATCAATTCACTTGTTACACAATGACCCTTTTGAATTTCAGATTCAATCTCTTTGATGTACGAGTTCAGTAAATTTGTTTCTAGACGCATTCTTTGCTGTTTTGCATCCAATGTTGGATCACCTTCATATCCCCATAAATCAACTTGTCCTTTAGAACTTGGGTTAATCTTTTTCCCGTCAACACATATTTTATATGTAAGACTACGGCATTCTTCCATTCTAGAGATATCGTCTATCATCTCCGTTATGATTCCTGGTTTGTCAGTAGACAACATTTTGCACTCATCTTTCAGAATTTTTCGATCAGGAACCACAAAATTAACACTAGAGTCATCCGCTGAGAAATGGCCACGTAGGTTATCATCGTCTGTGGTAAGTCCTTTATTCTTAGGTCCACCCATAAATCTAAGAAAACGCCCACGAAACAGCTTGTACCCTGTTCTCCAAAATAACTTGCATGGCTCACTATATCTCATGAAAGTAGTTGATTTATTTAGCGAATACCATCTGACTACATCTAGAAATAGCAAAAAAGCAATGTTGTCCAGAGGAAATTTGCCATCACAAATAAGTTTATTGAAAGCCTTGTAGTCATCATACTTTCCACACTCTTTAAGTGCCTTTATCACTTCAGGTAATAACTCGGAGAGCTCCTGGAAGTCGTCATCTGTGTTTACACTAAAGTTAACTTCTTCAATTGGATTGTGGTCATCAGTGTCACTCAATGGGTCAATTATCTTACAGATTTTCTTCAGTGGACTCTCTTTTGGAATTACATTACGTCTGGATACGTGAATGCTTTTGTTTGTTTCATCTAAATGTATCACTCTCCCCTGTTCCCTGCAAATATCCGGTATGACTTTGTATCCAACAACCTTGCTGTGTTGACCCTCTGTCCGTTTGAACTTAAGTTCTTCATGTTCGTGCGTCTCAATTAAATGATTTATGATGTCCTTATAGCTCTTCGTAGTTCTGTCACAACAGTAGCACTGGAATAACATATTGGATCTGAAAATATAAGATGAAAACATACATAAGTAAATGAACTGAGGTAAACAAGAGCACCGCTGGGCGTGGCAAATACGCCCGAAGCTCAGACAATGGATGGGTGAAATGTTTCAAGAAGAAGAAGTCTCACGATCATAGGCATTATAGGTTCAAAGTTAAACACCGTACAGGGATCCACGTTAAATAGAGAAAACAAAGAACAACAAGATATGTCACATGATGTGATGAATGCCCCCGAAATTACATATGATGATGGAAAACGTTTCTATCAAACAATTTCAAAATCCACCCTGGAATGAGTTATGCCCTATTTTAACCTTTGACCTCTAAGTGTGACCTTGACTTGAAATTTGTGCATGACACATCGTCTCATGATGATAAACATTTCCGCAAATCCATCAAGGAATGACAAAGTTATGCCGCCGGGAAATGTAAGGTGATATTGACGGAAAACACGGCACAAGGCATTAAATCTTTTATTTTGAACAAAATGTTAATAAATTTGGTGTCATTTTAAAGATCAGTATATGTACTTTCCTGAAATGTTAAAATCTAAAAGAAATCACAATTTCATCTCTAAACAAACTTGATTAGTTTATATTTTCATACAAAATTGTGACTCTGTAGCACTAAGTAATTAAAAGTCTACTGTAGTTTAAATCTGCCTTTCTAGTGTCGGTGCATCATTGCCTGTCCAGCTTCACCAGACATAAGCCCAGTAAACCACCAATCAAATTTTCATAGCCAGACATAATCCACCCCTAAGATTTTTTTCAAATAGGACATAAGGATTTTTCAACTGGCAAAAGCCCCCGTAAGGATTTTTCAACTAGGAGAGAGCTAGGACTACATAAGCTCGTATACCTTGTATATTGGCATCAAGAATAGGGCCTATACATTTTGGGAGAGGGGGGAAACATTACATGTCTTCCCATTGCTAACAATATTTTCCTGAACAGAACAGTTTCCTAACAAGATAATTATCAGTAAATAAATTACATGTGAAAAATTAACAATGACTGACCATGTATTGAATTCGAAATGTTTATTAAATTTATTAAATCCTTAAAATCATTTCTGTTTTTCCTCTACCAATACATTAACCAGAGTCAAAGGAATTATGGACCCATATTCATAAACACATATAATGAATCACTTGAACATTCTAAGCACCTTTTAACTTAGTTCACTTAGTCTTCACTAACAATGAATTCAATTATGATTGAGACATAACATTTGTCCTTATGGGGGCTTACGTCCTAGTTGAAAAATCAATAGGGGGCTTTTGTCATAGTTGAAAATTTCTTAGGGGAGCTTATGCCCGCCTATTAAAAATTGAGTGGGGGCTTATGTCTGGGGTTTTGTCCTACATTCATGGATAGGAGGTATTTAAACAACGCACATGAGATAGGAATGAAAATTATTCCGATTTGGTGTCTTTTTACAGGTCCCTTACACTTGTTAACCCGTCATTTTTCAAAAAGCGAGTGAAGTCAAAATACCAATCCTCAGTACACCAAATTCTCACAAAATGCAATTTACAGTACACTTCTTACCAATCCCCAGTACCCCGAACGAGACCAACCGACGATCGGTTTGTGCCTCTATCTCAGTCAAATGTTTACCTATGTCGCTGTAATTTTCAGAATAAATAGTTGGACGATGTTTTGAAAGATCGCTCGCTTCAGATTTTTTAATTTCGATTGTATTTGTGAAATACATTACAAAATCAAGGAAAGGGACACAAGGTTTTCTGCGAGCACGACGTACATTTTGTTATTTTTCTCGCCGTTAAATGTGTTGGGTTCTAAATGCTGTTGACAGAGTGTAATGTATCCATAGTTAGACTTCATGCAGTACCTGTCAAGTGCTGAGAAAGAAATAAAACGAAGAAAACATCCATTTACTTACACTCGATGCTTGGAATTTCGGTTCGTCGTGTCGAATTTCAGCTCATTTTATAGCAATTTCCGGGGTACGTTCCCACCCAGTGGATAAAGTGTTTTAAAAATAAGATGATAATGGTAATTCATTTCCCGCGGTTATAACGCAGATATGAGACAGAATCTAGAAATAGGGCCTCAACGCCAATTAACTAACCCGTTCCCGCATAACGACGCATTTTGACGCCTCACATGATAAATATTTTCATTTCCGCAATATTCTCTACCAAAAAATATAGAGAAATACAAAATATGTAAAGTTTCATTCAATGGGTTTCCACAACTTTCTGCTAACAAAAATCCAGACTTTTTCAAGACGTTTTCCATGATCTTTTTTTCAAAATCCAAGGTCTTTTGAATCGACATAAAAATGAAAATCCAAAGCACTTTCCAATATCTATATCACTGATTCTAATGAACATTCTGCTTTGTTCATTTGTTTATCTTGGACCAGTGAAAAAATGCAAATGGCCAAAAATAGATCAACATAAACATTAACAGAAAGATATTCAGCCAACCACATATTGTTTTCAACCTGTACCATGACTATCCCAGAATTTCACAAAAATCGAGACTTTTTCCAGACCTTTACAAAGTTCAAGACTGTTTCCAGTTTTCAAGGTGGTGCGGGAACCCTAAAATCATTTATTTGAAAAAAATGACCTCGTCCATAGCATCAATAAATTATTGTAACAGTCTGAATCTTTACTGTTCGGAAAAGGGTTAGAATTTACAGCACAAATTGTTGGTGGGGAGTCAAAATCTCGTAACTACAGCTTGAATAAGCTGGAGTTACGAGGTTTTGACTCCTCACCGACGAAATGCTGCATGGACAAATAATTACCCTCTAAGCAGTATCATTACAAAACGAGCATATAAGACCTTTCAATATATATATATGTCATATTTATAAATATTGCTTTTTTCATTATGCTATTAATTAACACGCCTGTGATTTCTAATGTTTCGATCATTCTTATACCCTAACCCTTTCACAAGCGGCAGGTTTTTCAAATTGTCTTAATTCAAAGATATTGCAGACAACAATTTCAAGTGAATGAATTTTACATGTTCTGGTCTTTTAAGGAAGAAAACATTGTGGAAAATCCAGAAATTGCCTGTCACAAGCAATCTCTTCCTTTTTTCCAAAACCATTATCTTGAAGCAATTAAAATAGTCATTGTTTTGGTAATTGACCAAACGCCGACTGTCAATCAAAAACACCGATGAGCCAATGGACGATGACAAAAATGCCACACCCCCATTGTTTGTCTTTAATTCATCGTTGCATGTGATATTGTATCGATCTATCGACTGACAATCAAAACAATCGACATGCCAATTAACGATCAGGAAAATGCCACATCCCCATTGTTTGTCTTAGATTCTATGTTGGGCGGAGCGATCTGTCGATTGGCGTTTGGTCAATTGGTTAAACTGCAACACTTGTTATGGTAATTTATGGTACAATAATGATTGAAACATTATCTACAAATGTCAACTTAGTAATGATTCTAAAATGTGTATTTTCATTAGTTAGCTGTTGTTAAACCATATGTACACAAATATCGCACGAACTCTTGTCAGGCTGAATTAAAATCCATTCTAAAACTCTTGAATTTAATGGACGGTTAGCACTGAAAGCAAAATTATGGCTTGAAAGTAATAGGCAAGGAGTGAAGACATAATTATGTTAAACTGTATGTCGCTGCTTTTCAAAGAAAACCTCGTAACTGCAGCTTAAAACAAGCAGGCTGGTCTTTGTCTAAGTTTCATACCAAAGCAAGTTCAAACATGGCAAGGTTTAATTATTAATAACATGCGTCATCCACATTCTAGAATGAACAGTTAAAATGCACGAGTCGTAAACAAAACATTTTCCACAGAATAATGTCACATCTAAACGTATATGGTGTCACGTCAGAGTGTAGCTGTCTGTTATCATTTAAAATGTTGCATTCATTTGACAATCGCCACTATGTATAATTGAATGATTTCCGAACGTTCAAAAACATTCAAAGCCTTTTCTAACAAATTGTCTGAGGGTACAAGATTGTGTAAAACACTTTTCACAGAAGTCGTTTTTCTATGGCTTTTCTTAGTATTTTTCCTGACTGCGTTGTTGAACTAAAAAACTTGTAAAACATGTTCACAAACGCCACTACCATATGGCCTACTATGAATTTGTTTTATTAGAAAAGTTATCATTTAAGAAAAAATATAGCAGATGTCCCTCAAATATTACATTTAGATCTACATGGATTTTCACCACACTGACCACAGAAAAATCGTTTTCTATTGCGTATGGAAGAAGACAATTTTCCACATATATCACATTTATATGGCCTTTCAGTAGTATGTATTATTACTAAATGAATATTTGAGCCAGGATCTGGAAAAACGTCCATTAGGGCTTTTGAGACCAACTTAGATCCAGATCACCCTGTGCATACGCACAGTCTGATCAGGATCCATGTTGTTCTCCAATAGCTTCTTCTTGACCTGTAGTAAATTAACCCTTTCCCAAACAAGACCTGGTTTTGACGTCCCTTGGGAAAACATTGAGACAAAAGAAGAAACTGCTGATAACCAGAAGTTTCTCCTTTTGTCTCAATATTTTCTATGCAATATTTTACACAAATTCGATCTTTAATTACTTCCATTTTGTCATTTGTGGCAGTTTTTTGACGTGGATCACCCTAAAATTTTGCCGTTTGGGAAAGGGTTAAAGAGGGCAGCATGGGTGCATATTGGACTGCATTTGAAAACAGGCTGATCTTCAAACTCAAATTTTGAAAATGCTATAAGGGACATTTTTCCAGATCTTGGCTCATCTAATTGACCAAACGCCGACTGTCAATCAAACACATCGATTAGCCAATGGACGATCACAAAAATGTTATGCCCCAATTGTTCCTCGTTGCACGTGGTTTTGTATCGATTTATCGACTGACAATCAAAACAATCGACATACCAATGGCAAAGAATTTTGTGCTATCAATAGACTAGGTTCACTGTTATGTTTTGATAAACCGCGTCGGTGTTGTTATAAAATCTCGTAACTACGGCTTAAATAAAGCCGTAGTTACGAGATTTTATAACAACAACTACGAAATACTACTTTGTTTGTCCGAATTTAAGTCATGATTAACTGGATAAAATCGTTCCCTATTAACGATCACATCCCCATTGTTTGCCTTAAATTCTATGTTGGGCGGAGCGATCTGTCGATTGGCGTTTGGTCAACTGTCTAGCCTTTGGAAAACCCTCCTCACAAACATCACATTTATATAACATCTTCCTAGCATGAATTCTTCAATGAGTTGTTAAATAGTCAGCATGAGTAAAACGTTTCCCACAAATGTTAGATTCATATGTCATAAGATTTATATATTCTTGTATGAAATGTTAAGTCAGAAACAAATACATGTTTCCACAAATGTCACAAATTGTATAGCTCCCCTCCAATGTGTATTCCTTAAAGTGTTTAATTGATAAATGTGTAAAACAAAAAGTATTCCCTCAAACGGCACATTTGCATAGTTTTTCATCAATGTTTTTTTTCTTGAATGAGCATATAACCCAGAATTAGATGGCCAACCTTTTCCACAAATGTCACATTTATATAGCTATTCTCTTCAGCATATTTTCTTGAATGAATTGTTTAATCAAAAGCACATACAAAACATGTTCCACGTATGTCTCATTTACACGGCTTCTCGCTGGTGTGTTTTCTCGAATGACTTGTTAAACGAGATGCCCGTGTAAAACATTTTCCACATATGTCACATTTATATGGCTTCTCGCTAGTGTGATTTCTCGAATGAATTGTTAACCCATATTTCTGTATAAAACCTTTTCCACAAAAGTTACATCTATATGGCTTTTCACCAGTATGTGTTCTTCTGTGAGATTTCAACCCACCAGACTGGCTAAAACACTTTCCACAAATGTCACATGTATATGGCTTCTCGCCAGTGTGAATTCGTTGGTGAATGCGTAAGATAGAAGACTGTTTGAAACATTTTCCACAAATGTCACATTTAAATGGCATCTTATCGGAGTGTACCGTTTTGTGAGTGCATAAAACAGAAGGCTGCTTGAAACATTTTCCACAAATTTCACATTGATATAGCCTTTCTTGGCTATGTATTTTTATGTGAGATGTCAATTTATTAGCCAGTACAAAATCCTTTCCGCAAATGTCACATTTATATGGCTTTTCTCCAGTATGTACTCTCAAGTGAACTTTGACTTCGCTAGTCTTTGGAAAATGCTTGCCACAAATGCCACATTTATATACACGTAACCTTTCTCCAGTATGTATTCTTGAATGACTTGTTAACATATCAGCACGTGTGAAACATTTTCCACAAATATCACATTTATATGGCTTCTCACCGGTATGTATTCTTGTATGACATGTTAACTTAGAAGGACATGTAAAACCCTTTCCACAAATGCCACATTTATATGGCATCTCTCCGCTATGTATTCTTAAATGAAGCATTAAAGTTTGCGCACGTTTAAAACTTTTTCCACAAACGTCACATTTGAATGGTTTTTCATCAGTATGTGACATTGCATGGGACTTCAAAGCGCTGGATTGGTTAAAACGCTTTCCACAAATGTCACATGCATATTGCTTCTCACCAGTGTGATTTCGTTTGTGGTCGCCTAAGGTAGAAGACTGCTTGAAACACTTTCCACAAATGTCACATTTATATGGCGTCTCATCAGAGTGTATCATTTTGTGTTTGCGTAAGTAATAAGACTGTTTGAAACATTTCCCGCAGATGTCACATTGATAAGGCTTTTCATGTGTATGTATTTTTAAGTGAGAGTTTAATTTGCTAGCAAGTGCAAAATCCTTTCCGCAAATGTCACATTTATGCGGCCTTTCATCAGCATACATTCTTAAGTGAATTTTTACTTTGCTAGTCTTTCAAAAATCCTGTCCACAAATGCCAGTTTGTATTCTTTAATAGTCAGCACGTGTAAAACGTTTTCAACATATGTCACATTTTATGGTTTCTCATCATTCTTGCTTCTTGAATTAAAATATAATTAAATTTCGAATTGGATGCCAAGCGTTTAACTCAAATGCCAAGTGTACATCATATGGCCCTTCGCTGGAATGTTTTCTTGAATAAATTGTTTTAAAATCACAAGCACATGTATGTAAAACATTTTTCAAAATGTATTCTCATCTGTATACATATGTGTTCTTGTGTGGGACTTCAAAGCACTGGATAGGTTAAAACATTTTCACAAATGGCACATTTGTATACATAGCTCTTCACTATTGTAAATTCGTGTGCACCTATGCATTATAGAAATTGCGTAAAACACTTTCCATGCACATTTATATAGTAACTCAACAGTGCACTTTCGTTTATGATCTGCTAAAGCGTTAGTTTAGTGTACACAGAGTGTTCAAAGATTATCCCGCACGTTAGATTCGTGTGGCTCATCACCAGTTTCTATTGAAGAAGTCTGTGACATTCATTATTTCTTTTTTCTATTCCTCATTTTCTCCTCCATTCAATATTTCTATAGTTACCTTTTTAGAATCGAAATATCAGCTTTCAAAAAGTTGTGTGAATACCAAGTTGAGTGAGACTAATCGGACTCCGTCATCGTCACATGTATACCCTTTTTGTCGAAATTATTGGTTATTATGTAGTCCCTTGAGATGAGTTTGGGTCTTCTCCGCTTTTGTGTGATCCTAAAAATACATAAACATATATAAACAGGGATAATTTTGGGGCGAGATTTGTGCAAGTTCTCTCATTTTTCTGCCAGAAATCTCACTCAAATTTGCTCAATGGGAGAAAAATCTCACAGAAAAAAGTAAAATAGTAAGAAATTTAGTGAATCTCTTACTGAAAATTCATTTTCTCTCATAAGTTTTGGCTAAATGAGACATTTTCTCTCAAGCAATTTCAGAGCCAGAATTATCCCTGTATAAAGATGTATTTTTGCGTTAAGATATACATGATTTAAGAAAGGAAATTTCTTTCAGGAAGGTGGCCTTGATATTTGACCTTAACCTAAAATGATGCCTCTTTGCATGAATTGTGTTGTCAAAAGAATTTAACATGTGAAGTATGAAAGTCCATTTACTTATGTTAATGTTCTTTACAACAAAACTGCCCTGCGTTCAGTAAGACAAAACGTTAGAAATTACCGTTTTTTTCAGTTAACAAGTCTTACTGAACGCTCTGCTAACGATAGCTGAATAAATATGGCCGCCCCCATAGTCTGGGTTCCCTCCTTCTTTCCGCAGTATGGAAAGTAGGGAACCAAACTAGCAGGGTTTTCAATAAGATTTGAAGTAGGAGGCTGAAGAGGAACGGCAGGAGGCTGGGGGGTCCTTGCCTCAGCAGGGGTCAAAGGGGCAGCACTGCATGTCAAACGATTCTAGGCGGCAGAAACTTGATATTAGGCGGTCAATTTGGCCGCCTGCCGCCTCTTAATGAAAACCCTGAACTAGCCGCCATTTTTGTTAACTTTGGCACACCACCTTCAAATCTGTGAGCTAAATGGTGCGAACGTTAAAAGAAAACAGGTCGTTCAGTAGAAAACTGTTACGTATCGGTAGCTCTGTGAGCTAACGTTTTGTCTTACTGAACGCAGGGCTGTATTTCCTCCCTCGAACAATGTGGTGCGAGAAAATTTCAGAACGATATTCTTAAGAAGAGGGCCAGAATGCCCTTTAGATCGCCCACCTGAGTTTTCTTAATACAGGACCATGCAATAGGACAAGGTTTTGATCTTACGAGCATAATATATCATTTCATGACTCGTTCCATTGAATGGCTTGGACAGGATAGGATAGTTTATTTCACTTGTACATGGCAAAAGGGTTAGAACAGTATTGAGATTCCCAAGCTTTACGGGTGGATTTTTACCAAATAGCGATTATCAAGAAATGTTAACCCATTACCAAACGACAAAAATTTAGATTGGTTCAAATTCAGATATGATGGAGACGACAATTTAAATAAATGGAGTTTATCATTTTTTGGGCTTTGTGGTAGAAAACATTGTGGGAAATGAAGAAATTGCTTGTCACAAGCAATTTCTTCATTTTACACGATGTCTTCCTGGTCCATGGCCTTTATTTAGTAGGGAGTCAAAAAGAGTCATTGTGTGTTAATGGGTTAAGATACACGCAGTGTGCAATAATAATACACATTTTGTTAAAAACAAACAGCCATGATACACAAGATTATTGTAAATTAAGTCTTCACAATTTCGAATAAATGCAACAAAGTATCTTTAGCAAGGAATCATACATCACTTAGCATTTGCATAGGCTACATATTTATTACCAAATCTTGCTCAGTTCCAATTTGCTTTTGATAAGCTAAATCAGATTCAACTTTAAAAATCAATTTTGAAACATCAGAATGAATCACAAGTATTAAATAGATATATCTAATGTGTTCATTGCACAAAGACATTCCTGTCAAAATAGTTCAAATTGGTCCAATGGGTGGATGATTTTTATAGAATTTTATCTTGAATTTTACTTTAATAAAAAAAATATTTGATAAGCCCAGTACTGCAACGTCCATATTTTGGACAAATCAAACATTTCCGCACAACTATTTGACTGGGTCACCCAAGGAGCACTCCTGCAAAAATGGTAAAATTTGGATAAATTGTCAATGAGAGACAATCACTCAGACATTCCTGCCAAGTATAATTCAACTTGGTCAAAATGTTTGATTTTTTTCTTAAATTTATAGATCTATAATGGTTTCTTTAAGCCACAGGTAACCCATGATAAACTTAAACCAACAAACGTTACAATCAAATTATCAAAAAGAGTTATTCGACAAGAGAATCACGATGACAAAATTTCGCCCTCCCTAGACGGCAAAGCAGGTAGACTATGTTTGCACTTTACAGCGAAGATATTTTGAAGAATGACTACTCACCGGTATTAAATCAATTAAATTTAAGAACGTCCCAAAGTCAAAGGTGTTGCAGACAACAAAAAGTTTGTTTCAAAATCAGGACATCTCTCTAAGAAACATCAAAGCATAAGAAAGTACATAAGGGCAATTAGAAACTGTTGGTTATCAGCGTTTTATTCTTTTCCTCAAAAGCTTCCAAAGGCCTTCTCCATTGTAGACATTGGAATCAAGTAATTTTTAAGTGCTTTAGTATATAGGACCATGCGATGATTCAAAATGCAAAACATGCGAAAAATTGGTCCTTGAGAAAAGTTAATGTTGACGGATAGACATATGGATCAATGTACAGACTGTGAGACAAATTGATTGGCAATAAAAATTCACTGTTAATAAAAACAGCCCGTCATTAAGTACAAACACCTCATGCATCATCGGGCGTCATCCGTTGCAACGTAAATTGACGAAATTATCCATTGTCAATTTCCGTCGCTACGGATGATGCCCGAAGATGCATGAAGTGTTTGGAATCTAATGAGGGGCTGTAACCCTTCAGCGCTTTGTGCTTAGAACGACAGCTTACAATAGAGGGGAGTGTATGCAAGTTGAAGACAGTACTCTAATCACAATCAAATACAAATAGGTGGGAGGTTGTTTTTCCTATTGATAATAATTGGGCAACAGAGGGGGTTCATAGAGAATAGATGGTTCATGTCTTGGATGGGTCAAGTTTATTTGGCAAGGCGAAGGAATTTATCTGGCGAACCGAAGGTGAGCCTGATAAATTCCACAGCCAAGCCAAATAAACTTGACCCATCCAAGACATGAAACATCTATTCTATTTATCCTGTTACAACCTTAAAACGATTTAGAATTACAGAAAAATATTCATTATAAGCCATTGAAATCAATCAATTATTTTTTTTTAACCAGTGATGTCACCTTTTCAAAATGTTTGAATGCGCAAACGTTTGATGAGCGTCAGAAAGTAATCTGCGTGGAAAATATCCTTTCCCATCAACATTTTATAATTTCATCGAGGTAAAAACAAGAAAATTAAATTTAAATTCTCAAATATGACAACCATGCAGTGTAAATTCAAATAACAAAGAACTAGAAGGTGACTCGAGTCGACAACTTTGTCTTGACCTGGCCATTTCTTTGTGTGTGGATAGGGATTGGAAGGATCCGTATCGCTTTTAACAAAAACAGATTCAACGTTTAGATTAAAACTCGAAAAGATCAAACTGTAACAAGAACATGAAGCGCCTACCACAAATCACTCAGTTCAACTATTCGTCCCAACTTTAATTTCCTAAGTCCTGGATTTAGCTGTAAAATCTAACATGTTTTGCACTTTCTCCGATGTCGTCCATTTTTAGACAGTCTCAAACGAAGCAAGCTTGTGTTGTGCGTGGCAATGAAGACATTATTTCAAAATAACGATAGCCTGACGTGTAAAAACAGGTACTACAGATGTTTTGAAATACGATAACATACCATCGATCTCTCCTCCTCCTGTAAATCCAAACCCTTGTTTTTCCTGCACTGTCTTGTTGTAAACAAACATCGCTTCGATTCCCAGACAACAACGGCTGTATTACGTCATCTAAACTTTGATCTACGTCATCGATTTCTAAGATTTAGGTCAATATTCCAGGGGCGGATTCTGTTAGTGGGGCATTTAGTCCATTGTTTAGACAAGGGAATGGAAAAGTTTCTTTTGTGCTTTTTATTTCTCGTTTTCTGTATCAGACCACTTGCCTCGGATTACGAGTAAACCTAAACTTGAGTTTTTTGTATAATTTCGGGATCAGAATGTTTGTTAAATACGCAGAATTATTTGATTGGGATGATTTTTGCTATTCAAAAGAGACAACTTTGCGAACAATTTGTGTAAGTTTTGTTATAAAAACGGGGATTTTGAGATTGACGCCAATCGGACAAGATTAAAAGTAGTTTCGGCAGACCATGTGATCATGTGGCATAATAAAGCATGTCACATGATAGGGGGTATGATAAAGCTAAGTTTATCATACCCCCTGTTATTGGGCAGAATATTTAGCTAGTGACAGGATAAATTTATTTAAACCCCCCCCCTCCAACCCCGAGGCTTTCGATCCACCACTGCCCCCGCCTTTGAAGAAATTCTGGGTACAAGCATGCAAAGTTCAATCTTTATTACAATATGACGACCTACATTGAAATGGCTCTTTAATTTTTATATTCTTATTAAATTAAGTTCTTCTTATCAAGCTCTATTGAACACGCGTGCTGGTCCAAACACGAAAAGTGATGACAAAAAAAAACGACTGCAAAGAAACAAAGTTCTACTAGCCGTTTTAACTCTTGAGTCAAAATGCCTTATTCATGATGATGTGTGTCGATTTGAGGTAAGTAACTTAAAACGTTTTACTGACCTATCTAGATCTAATTTGGAAAAAGAATTTTGATTTCGCCCGCTTCGTCAAAATATTCTGTGACCGGAAGCTCAGCAATACGGAAATAACCGAAAAATGCCGGAAATGAACGAATGAAATGGTAAAAGGGGGGGGGGGGGGGTAACCCTTTCCTGAACAACGAAAATTTAGGGTTGTGTAATTTGGAAGCTTATACAAACGACAACATGGACTTAAATAGATATTAGAATATTCGTACTTAATGAAGATAGCAAAGAAGTTATTGAGACAAAAGGAGAAGATGATGATTGTCAGCACATTTTCTTCTAAAATTGTCTCAATGTATTAGATCTAGATCTATAGGCTATCTATCGAGCCCCTTCGAAAAGGGACGCCACAGTCAGGTCTTGTTTGGGAAAGGGTTTAAGTGCACGTTTCCTCTGACCTGACTGACAGTGATTTCTTGGTCCAGCCTTACAGTTCTTTTAAAACCCATTTAGACTAGGCCTATTTCCCACTTAACAGGTCCGTACGTAGAAACCCCGAGAGTTAGGCCTATCCCGAGATCTGGTTTTGACGTCCCTAAAAGATAAAGCTTGGGACAACATTGAGACAAAACCAGAAAATGTTGATAATCAGCATCTTCTCCTTTTGCACCAATTTAGGCTATATTTTCTTTGCTACTAGGCCCATAGGCTTACATAAATTTTATGTTTTTCAACCCCCATTTTGTACTCTCCAAAGCCAAAGTCTATTGATTAAACCATCAAATTTAATCGTAATAGAATGGAGAGACAATGTGTACCATTTTGACGCATGTAGATCTAGTAGCTTTAAAAGTGAACCACCATTTATATGTGTTTTGCAATTTGGGAAAATCCAATTTAGCCAGCACCGCCACCCACCGGGTGACCCCCACTCCTGCCCTGCAATTTTTAGACAGTGGTCCGAGCAGTAGCTTCAGCCCCTCCCCCATATTAAATTGCTTACTACGGGCTGGTCCAATTACTCTTTTTTACTCTCCGCTTGAAGACAATAAGATATAGATCTAGTAGACTAAACCTAGAATCTAACTAACCTGTCAAACAAGCGCATATTTTGTCCAATGCCGTCCAAAGGAGTTCTTTCTATCTATTTACTTAAACTTAATAATTACATGTTAACAGGTTTATTTTTCTGTATCCCGACCCCTTTTTACGTCCTTGTTGCCCCCACCCCTAAAATCAACAATAACAACAAAAACATATGAACCAGGATCTGGAAAAACGTCCTTTATGGCATTTAAGAACAACCTGGATCCAGACCAGACAGTGCATACGCATAGTCTGATCAGGATCCATGCTGTCCTCAAATAGCTTGTCTGTGATTTGTAGCAGCTGTAAGACAACAGCATTAATCCAGATCAGACTGCTCTAAGGCACATACTAATCTGGAAACATGGTAGTTTCAAATGCTATAGGCCTAAGGGACGTTTTTCCAGATCCCGGCTCATATAATCATCAGCGACTGCAGCTGATACCAGCATTTTCATCCACCGTCTCCAGTATCCATTTTGTCGTCTGCATCGGCTTTCAAATTCGAGCCCTTAACCCAATACCAAACGACAAAATTCTAGGGTGATCCACTTCAAAAACTGACACAGATGACAAAATGGAAGGTATTTAAGATAGAATATGTGTAAAATATGTTAAAGATAATATTGAGACAAAAGAAGAAACTGCTTGTTATCAGCAGTTTCTTCTTATGTATCAATGTTTTCCCAAGCCTTTTCTAATAGGGACGTCAAAACCAGGTCTTGTTTGGGAAAGGGTTATAAAAAAGTAGCCTAGGAAAGGTTCGGTTTATCAGCCTAATTAGGTATTAAAATCTAGAGCATTTATGACTATTAGATACATGTAGACCATTTTCGCATCAGAAAATAAGATAATCCATTTTAGCTCCTTTCAAGATATGTTATTCTTATAAGTTCATGTTTGATACCCCCTTTTGATACCCCGAAATCCTAAAGCGAGAATGCAGGTGTTAACCCTTTCCCAAACAATGACTCTTTTTGACTCCCCACAAGATAATGGCTTTGGAAAATATTGTGGAAAATGAAGAAATTGCTTGTGACAAGCAATTTCTTCATTTCCCACAATGTTTTCCATCGAAAAAGACCTAAAAATTAAACATTTCTTTCGCTTGAAATTGTCGTCTGCAGGATCTTTCAATTTGGACCGCCCTAAAATTTTGTCGTTTGGTAATGGGTTAAACTCTTTTATTGTCTATAGGCAATTTGTATTTCCCTTTCTATGTTTTGCAAAGATAAACTTTACTCTATTCTTCTAGGAAAATATACATCGTTTCTGAAAGAGTAAGAATGGGCACTGGGAAAATATTGTAGGAGAGGGAGAAAATACTAGCTATCCGCATGTTGTTCTTTTGTCTTGAGCAGTGTTGCAAAAGCCTTTTCTATTGAACAGTTTCGCCCAAACCAGAGATTGGTGTATTTGTCGAGAAAAGGAGAAAGAATATGGAAAACTTTTGTAGCACAGTTAGAAAATTTCGCTTTCCTAAAATTTTCTTTCTGGGTTGATTCCATTTGTTGTAAGTTACAATATTACATTTTGTATTTTGCTTTTGAAGTACCGGTATAGCCTATGAATTTAACCCTTTCCAAAACGTTTAAGTTTTAGGGGAGTTCACTTCAAAAACTGCCACGAAAGACAAGATGGATGTTATTAAAGATAGTATTTGTGTAAAATATGGCACAGAAAATATTGAGACAAAAGGAGAAACTGCTGGTTATCAGCAGTTTCTTCTTTTGTTTCAATGTTTTCCCAAGCCTTTTCTAGTAGGGACGTCAAAACCAGGTCTTGTTTGGGAAAGGGTTAAAAAGCAAGCATTTCCCGAACAAACCCGGTTTAGTGAACCGTGACAAAGGGTACTGGAAAGCATTGAGAACGAGGAAAGGTACAATTTCTCATTTTCTTTCGATATTTCGATTCCACAATGTACTGGATGCAACACGAGGCGCATTTATTTCGATTCGAATTTATCGATAGGGGAGGGTGGGTGGGAAAAAACTGAACTTGACTTTGGTTAAACATTTTATAAACAATACATTGGTTAAAATACGCCCACTTCAGAAATAGCAGTATTCCCCTTTTCTTCAATATTTCATCTAAGTTATATAACATACTTTTCTACTTTTGATATTGATCAGTAGCCTAATATTTTCGTTTGTGCACAACTCCTTTCAAATAGCAATGAATTTTGTGCTTAACTGGGTTTAACGTTATGTATAATAACGGTTTTGTTATAGCCTAAAATCTCTTAACCACAGCTTCAATTAAGCTGTAGTTGCGGGGTTTTAGAATTACACTGGCGAAATATTATTGTTTATCCGAAATTAGGCCTACGTCTACTTGATAAAGTTGAAACATATTAGATCATAGGTATAGAATTGACCGTTTTGGAAAGGGTTAATTTTGTCGCCAGAAAAAATGTTCATCTCATTAGCACCTTTTTAGACCAATGACTGATCCACGCAAGGAAAATACCTTAACCCATTACCACACAATGACTCTTTTTGACTCCCCACAAAATAATGGCCATGGAAAACGCCGTGGAAAATGAAGAAATTGCCTGTGACAAGCAATTTCTTTTTTTCCCACAATGTTTTCCTTCCAAAAGACCTGAAAATTAAAAATTCCATTTACTTCAAACGGTCGTCTGCAGGATCTTTTTGGCCTCCATAAAATTCTGTCGTTTGGTAATGGGTTAAAAGGATTTTGCCTTTCTATCGGAGGGGTTCAACACGGGGTATTTATGGTTCGCGAAACGAACATAGTTATCTCATATTTTAGGGCTAAATTGAATTATCCTTATCATGGGTGCAAGAAAAGACTAACTTTACTTTTGAAAGTAAACGATCCGTCTATTATTCTAATGGTGGAAAGTGATATCATTGCTTATTATGCCCATGAACTTGAAATTGAAAAAGGGAGATATACAAATACACCACGCGAAATCAGACTTTGCACGTACTGTAACATGAAAGCAATAGAAACAGAATATCATTTCTTATTCATTTGTCCAAGATATTTACGTACATGTATATCTATCCTGGCGACAGCTTTTTTCTTTCAAATTGGCTTCAATTTCTGGATACTGGCTGTTAAGAATTATTTTTTGTCTAAAGGCGCGTTCCCATTGCCGACCAAATCAACTCGATCGAGCTCGATCAAGCGATCGAATACTGGTCGAGCTTGGTCGGCAAGAGTGATCGGATAGATCGAGCGCGGTCGGCAAAAAATGATCGGGAATTTATCGACAAGAAACAAAGAAGAAGTCGTGTAAATACACTTGATCGGGTTTGATCGGGGAATTGAAGCGATCGAGTTGATTAGGTCGGCAATGGGAACGCGGCTTAACCAATGTCCTTCAAATGGTATAGGTAGAATACCCGTAATGTGGCCATTTTGAGATTCATAAAACATCGGAATTTTTCGAGCGTCGTCGTTACGTATCCGAGCCTATTCGGGCACGATCGTAAACATTCGGCGGTGGAAAGTTCCACCGCCGAATGTTTTCGACGTCACCCGAAAAATTCCTACGTCGCGCGAATCTCATATGGGGTGGACTACCTTAAATGATCACTCGCGTTAAATAGGTCGTTGATGATTGATGATGCGAGTCCTAAACGTGTCATAAATCATCTGTAAGACAAAAATCACGGTCGATAATCACGTGACACAACAATTTCAGAAAATCTCCTGTATTTTTTTTATACAGGACCATATTGAATTCGGTTTGAAGCAGAGAAGGTGGACTGAAGTCACGATTAGTTGTGCGTAAATTTTGGTTGATATTCAATAACTTTTTTATCAGTTTTTTTTTCAATCATCCATCACATCCAGCTTTTTCCTGGTATTTTCTCACATTCTCTGCTTCAAACTGAATTCAAATTGGTCAAGTATTAATAAAAAATATTGATGATTGTCTCAAGTTCCGAATCACGTGATTAACCGTCAAAATACGGACGGACGCACTGTCACCGAAGCGAAATGTAACGGCTACGTCTTGCTTAACCTACCGCTTTTCGAGCTCGACAAAAAAATATTTCGCTGCTTTTCAACGAAAAACTAGTAACTGCAGCTTAAAACAAGCTGCAGTTACGAGGTTTTCGTTGAAAAGCAACGATTTGCCAAATTGTTGATCGGTGTTGAAAAAAGTAAACGAGGAAAGTTTTTGAAATCATTGAAAGAAAAGAAGTAATATGTAATATTTGGGAGAGATTTTCATCGGTTTTCTAGTTTTTCTTTAAACCATAATCAATAGGCGGCAAAAATTTAGGGTGGCCCAACTTGAAAGCTGTTGCTGACGACCAATTAGGTGTGGATAAAGAATTTGTGTAGATCATAGTACAGAATATATTGAGTAATTCCTTCTTTCACCTCAATGTTTTCCAAAGCCTTTTCTATCGGAGACGCACCCAGCGAATCCTAGCAGTATTTTCGGCCTCTCTACTTCAACCCATTTTCAAATCGATCATATTATATTATTAACAGAATTGTAAAGAGTTTGAGTTTATTGGGGTTTTACGCCGTTTTCAACTACCAGGGTCATATCGCGGCGGCTGGAGCACCTACCCATGGTTTCCTGTTGTTTCTCAAACCAGTACTACCACAACACCCTAACCGAGCCTCCAGCTGCTGGTCCACATAGGTTAACGATTTCAAACCCATTGGTGGGTGACAATTTTGTCAGAAAGGGTATTAGCCGCGGCCGGGTATCGAACCCGGGACTTTTCGAATGAGGGTCAGATGCGCTACCAACTGCGCTAAGGCCGCGGCCCAGAATTGTAAAGAAACATCGAACATGTTGCAATATGGTTCGCCACTGTGAATCTAGCCTTCGCATTGGGGTGCCATGTAAGAAAAAGTTTAATCTTTTCCAAAATGGTAAAGATGTATTCTTAGTCTATTCCCAAATCAACGCTGCTAAAGATGACAATAACCGACGTTGATAAATATGGGATTTACCTATTACCAAACGGCAAAATTTTAGGCTAGTCTAAATTTAAAGAGAATGCAGACGACAATTTCAAGCGAATGAAATTTTCCATTTTTTGGTCTTTTTGCGTAGGAAACATTGTGGGAAATGAAGATATTGCTTATCACAAGCAATTTCTTCATTTTCCGCGATGTTTTTTCAAAGCCATTACCTTGTGGGGAGTCAAAATGACTCACTGTGTGGTAATGGGTTAATACATGTACAATACAGAAAATATTGGCGCAAAGTGCGCAAATGTCTTGAATATCATAAACCGTTTCATTCTTTGGCCTATATATATTTCTTTTATTAAATCTCTTTCTATTATTAACTTTAAAACAAGGAATAATTTAAATGACCTGGCAGAGCAGCCCATACTTATCGATAGTGATGCTCTACCAGGTTATTTATCGTGAGCTGTAACTGAAAAACATTTTCACCAGCTCCAATAGGGAACGATTTTATCCATTTAATCATGACGTAATTTCAGACAAACAATATTATCACCGTAGGTGTTGTTTCAAGCCGTAGTTACGAGATTTTATAACAACACTGACGATCTATCAAAACATAATAGTAAACCAAGTCTAATTTAGCACAAAATTCTTTGCCATTATGTTAACATTATGTTTTCACATTTATTTAAGATGAACACATTTTGTCACAGTAATTTTGTCGCTTTTCTTTAAAAAGCTCGTAACTACATCTTATTTAAAGTCCCACTTACAGTATTTATGTAGAGTTTAACCTATTCCCATACAATGACTCCTTTTGACTCCTTTCAAGATAATGGCTTTAAAAACATTGTGGAAAATGAAGAAATTGCTTCTGAGAAGCAATTTCTTCATTTTCCACAATGTTTTCTACCCCAAAAGTTACAAAGTTTCAAAATTTCATCACATTGAAAATGTCCTCTGCATCACCTTTCAAATTGGAATGGTCCAAAGTTTTGCCGTCTGGTAATGGGTTAAATGCATTGATTTTCTTTTGCTTTTCCAAAAAAGTTTTCTTAATTTTTCTAAAACACAAAATTTGAATCAGACATTAACTTTTTACACTTTCAGGAACAATACCCGAGGCGCGTTCTTTAGAGCGAGATCTCAAGATATCTTGAAATTGAAAATTCGGAACAACTCAGTCAAAATCTCACTCTTAAAAACGCTTTTTCTAAAACATCTTAAGAAAACTCACTCTAAAGAACGCACCTTTAGTTTGACTAAGCATATACTAAGATCGGCCTAAATGAACATGTAGGATGATCTTTTAGACAAAGATCATCGCCTGCAAAAGCAGGAATGGTTCAGGATTAGCATAACGAGGGTTAACCCATTACGAAACGGCAAAGTTTAAGACTGGTCTAAATTCAAAGGTGTTACAGACGACAATTTCGAGTTAAGGAAATTAAATTTTTTGGTGTCTTTTTTTGTAGAAAACATAGTGGGAAATGAAGAAATTGCTTGTCACAAGCAATTTCTTCATTTTCCATAATGTTTTCCAAGGCCATTATCTTATGGGGAGTCAAAATAAGTCATTGTGTGGTAATGGGTTAAACAATTACCGAACAATGAATCTTTTGGACTCTGACAAGGTAATGACGTTGAAAAACATCGTGGAAAATGAAGAAATTGTTTGACGAGCAGTTTCTTCTTTTCCAACAATGTTTTCTACCCTAAAATACCAAACTACATGTACCTAAAATTTGATATAGATTCTACTTAAAATTGTCGTATGCAACAATTTTGAATTTAAAAGGTTTAACCCACTACTGCACAGTGACACCTTTTGACTCCCTCACAAGAAACAGCTTGAGACTGAAACATTGTGGAAAATGAAAAAAATCGCTCGTGACAAGCAATTTCATCATTTCAGACAATGTTTTCAAGCACAAAATGGAGATATCTTTTAATATTTCATCAACTTGAAATTGTCGTCTGCAACACCTTTCAAATTGGAATATTCCAAAAATTTGCGGTCTGGTTAAGGATTAATAAGCAGAAACATCGTTGTTTACCATGCATTTATTTCATATGATTAATAAATCATTTTAAAGAAACAATATCACAGAATGTAAATAAAACACTTTACACTTTTTATAAATAGAATTACAAAATGTTTTTATCAAAAAAAAAGTGTTCGATTAAAGGCAGTTTATTGAATTCCAATCCCAATCAAGTGCCCCTCTCATCGTGGCGGGTTCATTTCAAGTTGTAAAACCCTAGTTGGGGGTACTTCTAATTCGGCATTAACCTGTAATGAAACAAAGATTGTTTTGAAATGATTTTCGAAAAATAGTCTGGCAAAAACACCATACAGTAATTGTGCCTATAGCTGATGCTGTGTTATCATTTGTAGTCTGCAGCATATTTAGAAATGAAAACTTTAAATAGTTCTTGTTGTGGAAAGGTTATGAGGCTTACAGGACCTTAAAAGTTTCCAATAGTCTTCTCAGGTAAATCTGTGACCAAGCTGTAGGATAAGTACCAAAGTCACAATAAATGCAGATTTTTGCATTAATTCCCCTTTTTTGCAGTAGCATAGCCTAATATGGCAAACCCCAAAAATATGTGCTAGACTGACTAGATACATTTTGTGAAAATTTTATCTGAATCTGTACATAAATGTGAGAGAAGTTGCAATCATAACAAAATGTGGACAAAAAGACTGATGTACATAAATTAATTATGGATCCCAGAATGAAAAAAACTAACAGACTGAGAAGATGATACTGGTCATTGGTCAATATATTATCAGTGGAATTCAAAAATGCCATAACTACAGCTTATTCAAGCCGTAGTTACGACATTTTAAAATGTGTTCAATATGTCAACACATGGCAGCAAGACATATGGTAGCAATAAAAAACGTTCCTTTTCTTACCTTAAAGTTGACTTATTAATGTAACAATCACATAATGTGGACAATAAGACTTATGTACATATGGGTGCCAGAATGGGAAAACCAACCAACAAGAAGATGATACAGATATATCGTCGGTCATAATAAAAATGTCATAACTGCAGATTATTCAAGCTGTAGACACGTAATTTTTCAATGCCAAAAACAATATGTCCACAAAGGACAGCAACAAAAAAGATATTTCTATCCTTACCTTAGAGTTGACATATTGATGTAGCAACATTCTGAGTTCAGCATTCTGTTGTCTAAGAGCATCTGTTTCTGTGATTAGGTTAGACCTACTGCCTAGGACATCACTGTAAATAGATACAAAATATACTACATTAACCCACTGCATGTACCAACCGGCAAAATTCTAGACAGGCCTAAATTCAAAGATGTTGCAGATGACAATTTCAAGTGAATGAAATTACACATATTTTGGGCTTTTGTGGTAGAAAACTTTGTGGGAAATGAAGAAATTGCTTGTCACAAGCAATTTCTTCTTTTTCCACAATACAATGTTTTTCAGCCGTTATCTTATACGGAGTCGAAAAGAGTAGTGGTGTGTGGGAATGGCTTAAAATGTGATTATACTGAATGATAGAGCTGACTCTTATATACCCCCCAAACAAAGTAGAAACACTCAGACTTCAGCATTTTGTTGTCTGAGAGCATCTGTTTCTGTGATAAGGTTAGACCTACTGCCTAGAACATCACTGTAATAGAATACAAAATATATAACAGCTATTACTACATTTTTTTTAAACCCTTTCCCAAGCAAGACCTAGTTTTGGTGTCTCTAGTAGAAGTGGCCTGGGAAAACATTGAGACAAAAGAAGAAACTGCTGATAAACAGCAGTTTCTCCTTTTGTCTCAATATTTTCAATGCTACATTGTACACAAATGCTATGCTTATCCTCATCCACTTTGTCGTCTGCAGTAACTTTCAATTTGGACCGCCTTAAAATTTTGTCGTTTGGGAAAGTGTTAAATGAATGGACAGATGGGCAGACAGACAAAATTGACTCTTACATAATCCCCAAACAAAGTACAGTTGAGAACATTGTAAAATTGACATCATGAGTGGAATAAGAATGTCTTTAGACTTATTTTTTGAATTAGTGGAATGATCTTTTTGAATGATTTTGTGGAAAGATTTAAACGTTTTGAATTGATCATAAATTCTAAAAGAGAAAACACGCCCACAATAACCTCTTAACCAAGCATATCGTCGGTGTAAATGCAAAACCTCGTATGTCCATCGTTGCGATTTTCAAAGTCAAATATTGTATGCCAAATTAAGACAATTCTTGCAGGTTTTGAGGTATTTTTACTAATCAGTATTATTGACACATTATTCTTGAACAGTATGTCCAAATTTCAAGTAAATCCTTTCAGTTTGGGAAAAATTATTTCACTTTTTTCCGTCCCTTTTAAAATTTTCCCAAAACAAGATACGAGGTTTTGCATTTACACCGACGATATGCTATCTAGATGATAGTAACTGTCCAAAAGTGCATATGAAAACCTGTCTTTCTTGTTGGACATAACTTGGGCATATTTGACCCAGCATTCTTAGTCACTGGCAAACAAAAGTAAAACAAACCTTTAATAGAGTGGGTATAATAAATTACCTGTACAATGTGTCCAAATGTCTTTCTTTCTTGTTGGGCATGACCTGAGTATATTTAGCCCAGTATTCTGATTGAAACATTAAACTTTATGCCTTTTTTGTTGGGTATGAAAACTAACCTGTATTTCTTAAGCCCTTCCAACAAAGAGTCTCATAATCTCTCTTTCTTGTTGGGCATGACCTGGGAATTTTTGGCCCTGTATTCCGGGTCATGTGATGGACTGACAAATGGACGGGCCATCGTAAATATCTGATGTTTGTATACAATGACATAAAAATTTACCTGTATTTTTCAAGTCCTTCCAACAAAGCATCCCAAAGCCTCTCTTTCTTGTTTGGCATGACCTGTGCATATTTAGCCCAGTATTCTGAATCACCGGAGTTGTCTCGCTCTCCAAGAGACTGGATCTTGAACTGGGATGTCTTTCCTTTTTCTCTGTAATGGAAAAATTACATGTAACCCTTTGGTTATCCCCTTTCCCAAACCATGTCAGGTTTTTATGCCCCTATTAGAAAATACTTCGAAAAACATTGAAGCAAAAGAAGAAAATGCTGATAATCAGCATTTTCTTCTTTTGCTTACAAACTTTCTGTGCTATTTCATACACAATTGCACTCATTATTACCATCCACAAAGTTGTTCACAGCATGTTTTGAACTGGAGTAGTCCAAAATTTTGCAGTTTGGGAAGGGTTATGTTAGGCATGACTTGGGCATATTTGACCCAGTATTTAGAATCACCTGAGTGGGAAAGGGTGAAAGCACTAATAGGTCAAAATAATGTGATCCAGAATATGAAAAAGGGGCTTTTAAATTGGAGAAGTAGTCTCAAAATGTGCTGTTTGGGAAAGGGTATAAATATTAAAATTTACAATCATTTGTATAGATTTGACACAAGTTATACAGTCGAAACTCATTGTGTTGACTTTTGTGGGTGGCTGAAAATACTTCGACTTATCCGAAGTTCGACACAAACACCAGCCATCAAACCCCTAAATTTTTCCCGGAAGTCTTCGGCGGAAGTCCGGGTATGGCTGAAACGACGATCTGAAATTACTCTTCGGGAATGAGGGGTCGTATTTACCCGTGTACATGTAGTTATTGTATAATGTTTAAATATTTCAAGTAAAATGAAAACGGGACAAAATTTGGGTAACAAGTGTCGTCTGCAAACAGCATTTCTTTCGCGTGTATTTTTCATGTTTAGTGCAATCCCACGGTGAACTGACAGCAGAATGCGATCAGCCCAGTTTTCACACCTTTCGATCAAGATTTTAATACCTATTGTTCAAAAATGTGTTAATCGCCTCAATTGGGGGTTTGACAGCATAGACAAAGTGACTTTGCTTATAAATTAACGAGCTGAACAGGTAATTTTAAGGTGAAATTTGCATACTGACCGGCAAAAAAATCGACTCATCCAAAGTTGACCATTTTCCCAACTCGACATAAACATCGAAATTTATATGAAAAAAAGAAGGGACAAAGTTGGGACTTTGAAAACACTTCGACTTATCCGGAATATCGACTCATCCGATGTAGACACAACAAGTTTCGACTGTATTTGCATTACTGTCTATAACAAGTCTAATCCAATTCTTTCAATGAAAACAATAAAGAAGATACCATATGAAAAACTGCACTTAGTGGAAAATCTGACAATGGAAACTTCATAGACAGTGTAGAGAAACAGCTCATCTCAAACAACTTTACTTTTTTGCTATGTTTCATCATGTAAAGGTAAAATCAAAGTCTTTGTACATATTCAAGTGTCACCCCCATTTAACCCTTTCCCAAACGACAAAATTTTAGGGTGATCCACTTCAAAAACTGCCACAAACTAGAATATCACTGAAAGTGATCATACCCCCCAAAAGCGCTGTGTTTGTGCATTTTGACATTTCATATAAACTGAAAACTGATATTTTGAATGAGAAAAGTTTTCAAGTATATGAACATTGTATCTTAAATATTTCTTAAAATGAGTTTAACAATTTAAACAAGAAAGTTCACTCAAGGGCCATAACCCTATGAAAATTCAATGGACCGTGACCAAAAATATAAAATGCACATTTCCACTTGGTAATGCGTTAACATGTGAAGTTTGAATAAAATTGATTTGGTAGTTTATGAGATAAAGAGTGGACAAAAAACAGACAAACTTATGAACACACGCTGAAGTTGCGAAAAATGACAATTTTCAGCAAATTTTATGGCCATTACTCAGTCAAAAATCAATGACCCATAACCAAAATTTAATATGCACATATTTGAGAGCAATTGAGCATAACTGTAAAGTTTTTTGAAATCCATCCATTAGTTACCGAGAAATTGAGCGGACAAGATAATTCACTCAAGTGCCATAACTCTGTAAAAAATCATTGGACCATGACCAAAATATTACATGCACATTTCCACTTGGTAATAAGATCACATGTGAAGTTTGAATGAAATTGGACTGGTAGTTTATGAGAAATAGAGTGGACAAAATATCAACAGACCGATCAACACTACTTAACTTTGCGAAAAATGCCATTTTTCAACAAAGGGCCATCACTCAGTGAAAAATCAATGGACCATAACCAAAGTTTAATATGCACATATTTGAGAGCTACTAAGCATAACTGTAAAGTTTTTTTGAAATCCATCCATTAGTTGCCGAGAAATTGAGCGGACAAGAAATTTCACTAAAGGGCCTTAACTCCGTAAAAATTCAATGGACCATAACCAAAATATTACATGCACATCTCCACTTGGTAATAAACTTACATGTGAAGTTTGAATAAAATTGGACCAGTAGTTTATGAGAAATAGAGCGGACAAAATATCAACAAACTGATCAACACATATTTACATTGTGAAAAATGCCATTTTTCAACAAAGGGCCATTACTCAGTCAAAAATCAATGAACCATAACCAAAATTTAATATGCACATATTTGAGAGCTACTGAGCATAACTGTAAAGTTTTTTTTTGAAATCCATCCATTAGTTACCGAGAAATTGAGCGGACAAGAAAATTCACTCAAGGGCTGTAACTCCGTCAAAAATCAATGAACCGTGAAAAAAATTTAGTATGCACATCTCAACTTAGTAATAAGTTCACATGTGATGTTTGAACAAAATTGGTCTAATAGTTTATGAGAAATAGAGTGGACAAAAAATTGAAAAACCGATCAACACACATCGATTTTGCGTAAAATGGCAATTTTCAGCAAAGGGCCATAACTCAGTCAAAAATCAATGAATCATCACCAAAATTTGATATGCACATATTTGAGAGCTACTAAGCATAACTGTAAAGTTTTTTTGAAATCCGTCTTTTAGTTTCTGAGAAATTGAGCGGACAAGAAAATTCACTCAAGGGCCGTAACTCCGTCAAAAATCAATGGACCGTGAAAATTTTTTTAGTATGCACATTTCAACTTAGTAATGAGTTCACATGTGATGTTTGAACAAAATTGGTCTAATAGTTTATGAGAAATAGAGCGGACAAAAAATTGAAAAACCGATCAACACACATTGATTTTGCGTAAAATGGCAATTTTCAGCAAAGGGCCATAACTCAGTCAAAAATCAATGAATCATCACCAAAATTTGATATGCACATATTTAAGAACTACTAAGCATAACTGTAAAGTTTTTTTGTAATCCGTCTTTTAGTTTCTGAGAAATTGAGCGGACAAGAAAATTCACTCAAGGGCCGTAACTCCGTCAAAAATCAATGGACTGTAAAAACTTTTATAGTATGCACATTTCAACTTAGTAATGAGTTCACATGTGAAGTTTGAACAAAATTGGTCCAATAGTTTATGAGAAATAGAGTGGACAAAAAATTGAAAAACCGATCAACACACATTGATTTTGCGTTAAATGGCAATTTTCAGCAAAGGGCCATAACTCAGTCAAAAATCAATGAATCATCACCAAAATTTGATATGCACATATTTGAGAGCTACTAAGCATAACTGTAAAGTTTTTTTGAAATCCGTCCATTAGTATCTGAGAAATTGAGCGGACAAGAAAATTCACTCAAGGGCTGTAACTCCGTCAAAAATCAATGAACCGTGAAAAAAAATTAGTATGCACATCTCAACTTAGTAATGAGTTTATATGTGATGTTTGAACAAAATTGGTCTAATAGTTTATGAGAAATAGAGTGGACAAAAAATTGAAAAACCGATCAACGCACATTGATTTTGCGTAAAATGGCAATTTCCAGCAAAGGGCCATAACTCAGTCAAAAATCAATGAATCATCACCAAAATTTGATATGCACATATTTGAGAGCTACTAAGCATAACTGTTAAGTTTTTTTGAAATCCCTCTTTTAGTTTCTGAGAAATTGAGCGGACAAGAAAATTCACTCAAGGGCCGTAACTCCGTCCAAAATCAATGGACCGTGAATTTTTTTTTAGTATGCACATCTCAACTTAGTAATGAGTTCATATGTGAAGTTTGAACAAAATTGGTCCAATACTTTATGAGAAATAGAGTGGACAAAAAATTGAAAAACCGATCAACACACATTGATTTTGCGTTAAATGGCAATTTTCAGCAAAGGGCCATAACTCAGTCAAAAATCAATGAATTGTCACCAAAATTTGATATGCACATATTTGAGAACTACTAAGCATAACTGTAAAGTTTTTTTGAAATCTGTCCATTAGTATCTGAGAAATTGAGCGGACAAGAAAATTCACTCAAGGGCTGTAACTCCGTCAACTAGAAAGACCTGAAGGTCTTGAGTCGCTCCACAGGCCTGAATTTCTTTTAATATTAAATCCAATAAAAGAATAACATGTTTCCTCTGAAGGCCATGAAAATTACACTGGTCAAAACTAAAGGCCACAGCTGACACCTGCAGAAGATGGCAGTAGTTGTATTACATAACATTATGTAAGAGTAAGATTTCTCCCCCCAATTACTGGTATTTGGTGTGATTCCCAGTAGAGGGAATTTACAACTATAACCCTTTAATCAGTTCAGTTCTTTTTTACACTTCATGTGTGTCTTAAATCCAATTCCAAACAAGATGAAGACCATTATAGATGAATCAAATAAATTAAATAAATTTTTGAAATGGTTTTGACGTCAACATTAAAACACTTAATGAAAACATTGAAAGAAAAGAAGGAAAAGTTAAGCAATTTCTCCTTTCCACTTAATACTTTCAACATAATTACACTCAGAATCTCTTATTTTGACATCAGTCATTTTGTTAACAGCCCCAACTTAATTGAATCTATAATTTTGAGGCTGATCTATTTATAGAATCAGTCGGGATGACGTCATAGCCTCACTTTCATTTTTTCATCGAGGGTACAACCTCGGTCTTTATCGTTACGGGATACCAACTTTGAGGCAGATTATTTTAAAAATCCATCGTTAAAATTCATAAACAAAACTCTTTCTTTAAAGAATGTGATTTAAACTTTCTAACTACCAACGCATTTTTATTAAATCAGGCGTAGTCGTCGAGATATTAATGCTGAAAGTTGGTTATGCTTCAACGAAAAAGACCGAAGCTTTCACCTCCACCGAATGAGTGCAGGTCCGCTGACGACGTTTTTGATTGGCTGAAAGAATTGTGCCGACCGGGTCAATTATTTTTCATGCAACTTACCAATTTTGATATCTATTGAGCTTTTTGTTACTGATAACAGTTTTACTTTATAATTTTGAACAATAAAGCTCTTTCCCAAACAAGGCCAGCTTTTGATGTCCCTAAAACATTGAGACAAAAAAAAAACAAAACATGCTGATAACCAGTATTTAGAGGAATCAGCGCAAAACTATTGTACCTACACATTTTTCAGAAATTTAAAATTTTGTATTTTCTGAATCTTTAGGGAGGAATACATCATGCGTTCTAATATTGGGATTTGAATCTGTATAATTAAAAAGATATTCAAAATTCAAAGAGTATTTAATCTCTTTAACTTTACCCATTACGCAACAAAAAAAGGCTTGTCCAACTTGAAAGAAGTTGCAGACGACAATTTCAATGTAATTAGATTTAAAAATTTCACAACTTTTTGGGTAGAAAACATCGTGGGAAATGAAGAAATCGCTTGTCACAAGCAATTTCTTCAATTTCCACGATGTTTTCCAAAGATTTTTAACTTGTTAGGAGTCAAAAAGGTCTTGTTTGGGAAAGGGCTAACTAGTGCTGTGAGGTAATGGGTTAAGTTCCCTTACTTTTACCCTTTCCCAAACAAGACCTGCTTTTGACGTTCCTGATAGAGTAGGCTTAAAAGAACATTGAGGCAACAGGAGAAAATGCTGATGATCAGCAGTTTGTCCTTTGACCTCAATATTTTCTTGATGATATCATAAACAAATCTAGTCTTCAAATTCAATTTGTCTTCAGGAGCAGCGTTTTGAATCTAATTTTTTGCCATTTAGGAAATTGTTGAGAAAGTTTTTTGTTTTTTCCCTCTCCTATAAAATTTTAAAAAATGTAGTTACAATAGTTTTGCACTACTCTCTCGAATACCTTTTTTTGCCTAAAAAATTTCTGTGCTTTTTGATACATAAGTTTTATCTGTATCAACAAGTGCAGCAGCTTTCTTATTGTGTACCACCTTCAAAAAAATTGTGTGGCTTAACCCTTTCCCAAACAAGACCTGTTTTTGACGTTCTTAAAAAGATTAGGTTTTGGAAAACATTAAGGTAAAAGGAGAAAGTGCTGATAATCAGCACTTTTTCTTTTTGCCTCATTTTTTTAGCTATTTTGTACACAATTCATTTTTTTAGCAACGTACCTTTTGTCTTTTGCAACAGCTTTCAAACTGACCCATCATAAAATTTCTCTGTTTGGGAAAGGGTTAAGTAAATTGTACAAAGTAGATGAGAAAACATTGAGTAAAAGGGAGAAAATGCTGATTATCAGCAATTTCTTCTTTTGACTCAAATTTTTCAAAGTGTTTTCTAAAGGGGGCATCAAAACTAGGTCTTTGGGAAAGAGTTAAAAGTATGTCTGTGAAGAAACCACACTGTGCATGCAAAGAAGAAAAGTATAGAATCTATCAACTTACAACAACACAGCTTAATCATCCATAAAATCTTTCAATGAACAATCAAAAACTTTTCACAAAGATGTGTTCATGTCCAATGTGTGTTTTTATTTCATCTATAGCTATTTCAACTTATATCACATTTGCTTAATATTGACACAAATATCTTCAAACAAAACAAATATTGCCTGCACTGTGACCAACAACCTTTAGAGACACTCTCTCCCTTCCAAGTACACCACTAACTAGTGACCCGGCCTCACTAACCAAGAGTGACCCTCACTAACCTTTAACCTTTTCACCCATTTCACACTTTACTCATTTTTTAGCATTAGCTTCATATCATTATCCATATAAATGAGCACATAACTCAGGAAGTAAAATTTGGATCAAGCTGAAATATACACACTATCAAGATCTAACAGTCACCAACATTCTGCACAAGTTTTGTCATCATTTGTCAATAGTCAAAGTTGTTAGGGTGAAAATGTCATTTTTGACATGCAAGGGCAGATAACTCCAAACTTTCTAGTTCAATCAAAATTATTTGAAGGAATCTGAAAGAGGGTCACCTTAGGATCATTCCTGTGAAGTTTGGTTGAAATCCATCCAGTACTTTCTGAGAAGAAGATTTTTAAAGAAAAAAGTTGACGACCGGACGCACGCACGCACGCACGCACGCACGCACGCACGCACGACGGACACAGCGCCATGACAATAGCTCGCTGGCCTGAAAGGCCAGTGGAGCTAAAAATCAATGAATCGTGAAAAAAATTTAGTATGCACATCTCAACTTAGTAATGAGTTCACATGTGAAGTTTGAACAAAATTGGTCCAATAGTTTATGAGAAATAGAGTGGACAAAAAATTGAAAAACCGATCAACACACATTGATTTTGCGTTAAATGGCAATTTTCAGCAAAGGGCCATAACTCAGTCAAAAATCAATGAATCATCACCAAAATTTTATATGCACATATTTGAGAGCTACTAAGCATAACTGTAAAGTTTTTTTGAAATCCGTCCATTAGTATCTGAGAAATTGAGCGGACAAGAAAATTCACTCAAGGGCTGTAACTCCGTCAAAAATCAATGAACCGTGAAAAAAAATTAGTATGCACATCTCAACTTAGTAATGAGTTTATATGTGATGTTTGAACAAAATTGGTCTAATAGTTTATGAGAAATAGAGTGGACAAAAAATTGAAAAACCGATCAACACACATTGATTTTGCGTAAAATGGCAATTTCCAGCAAAGGGCCATAACTCAGTCAAAAATCAATAAATCATCACCAAAATTTGATATGCACATATTTGAGAGCTACTAAGCATAACTGTTAAGTTTTTTTGAAATCCGTCTTTTAGTTTCTGAGAAATTGAGCGGACAAGAAAATTCACTCAAGGGCCGTAACTCCGTCAAAAATCAATGGACCGTAAATTTTTTTTAGTATGCACATCTCAACTTAGTAATGAGTTCACATGTGAAGTTTGAACAAAATTGGTCCAATACTTTATGAGAAATAGAGTGGACAAAAAATTGAAAAACCGATCAACACACATTGATTTTGCGTTAAATGGCAATTTTCAGCAAAGGGCCATAACTCAGTCAAAAATCAATGAATCGTCACCAAAATTTGATATGCACATATTTAAGAACTACTAAGCATAACTGTAAAGTTTTTTTGAAATCCGTCTATTAGTATCTGAGAAATTGAGCGGACAAGAAAATTCACTCAAGGGCTGTAACTCCGTCAAAAATCAATGAACCGTGAAAAAAATTTAGTATGCACATCTCAACTTAGTAATGAGTTTACATGTGATGTTTGAACAAAATTGGTCTAATAGTTTATGAGAAATAGAGTGGACAAAAAATTGAAAAACCGATCAACACACATTGATTTTGCGTAAAATGGCAATTTCCAGCAAAGGGCCATAACTCAGTCAAAAATCAATAAATCATCACCAAAATTTGATATGCACATATTTGAGAGCTACTAAGCATAACTGTTAAGTTTTTTTGAAATCCGTCTTTTAGTTTCTGAGAAATTGAGCGGACAAGAAAATTCACTCAAGGGCCGTAACTCCGTCAAAAATCAATGGACCGTAAATTTTTTTTAGTATGCACATCTCAACTTAGTAATGAGTTCACATGTGAAGTTTGAACAAAATTGGTCCAATACTTTATGAGAAATAGAGTGGACAAAAAATTGAAAAACCGATCAACACACATTGATTTTGCGTTAAATGGCAATTTTCAGCAAAGGGCCATAACTCAGTCAAAAATCAATGAATCGTCACCAAAATTTGATATGCACATATTTAAGAACTACTAAGCATAACTGTAAAGTTTTTTTGAAATCCGTCTATTAGTATCTGAGAAATTGAGCGGACAAGAAAATTCACTCAAGGGCTGTAACTCCGTCAAAAATCAATGAACCGTGAAAAAAATTTAGTATGCACATCTCAACTTAGTAATGAGTTTACATGTGATGTTTGAACAAAATTGGTCTAATAGTTTATGAGAAATAGAGTGGACAAAAAATTGAAAAACCGATCAACACACATTGATTTTGCGTAAAATGGCAATTTTCAGCAAAGGGCCATAACTCAGTCAAAAATCAATGAATCATCACCAAAATTTGATATGCACATATTTGAGAGCTATTAAGCATAACTGTAAAGTTTTTTTGAAATCCGTCTTTTGGTTTCCGAGAAATTGAGCGGACAAGAAAATTCACTCAAGGGCCGTAACTCCATAAAAAATCATCGGACCGTGACCAAAATGTAATATGCACATCTCCACTTGGTATTAAGCTCACATGTGAGGTTTGAATAAAATTGGACCTGTGGTTTAGGAGAAATAGAGCGGACAAAAAAATCAACAAACCAATCAACACATGGTTATGTTGCGCAAAATGCCAATTTTCAACAAAGGGCCGTAACTCAAACAAAAATCACTGAACCATAACCAAAATTTAATATGCACATATTTGAGAGCTAGTAAGCATACCTGTAAAGATTTTTTGAAATCCGTCCATTAGTTACCGAGATATTGAGCGGACAAGAAATTTCACTCAAGGGCCATAACTCCGTGAAAAATCATTGGACCGTGACCAAAATGTAATATGCACATCTCAACTTGGTATTGAGCTTACATGTGAGGTTTGAATAAAATTGGACTTGTGGTTTAGGAGAAATAGAGCGGACAAAAAACCAACAGACGGACCAACAGACAGACAGACCGACAGACAGACCAACGGACAAGCTGACTCCTATATACCCCCCAAATTGAATTTGGGGGGTATAATGAAAAATTGGATGTTATTCAAGATAGTATTTTTGTGTAAAATATGGCACAGAAAAAATTGAGACAAAAGGAGAAACTGCTGGTTATCAGCAGTTTCTTCTTTTGTTTCAAGGTTTTCCCAAGCCATTTCTAATAGGGGCGTCAAAACCAGGTCTTGTTTGGGAAAGGGGGTAAAGGAATCCTTATTTTGTTATTTCAAATCTGTACCCATTTTGTGTGTACTACTTTGAAAATGGCATAATGGCTCTTTCAATATTCAAAATATCCTTGATTTTTCATCAAATATTGTGGGTACTCACTGGAATTATCCCATCAAGTTTCAAATGAGCACCATTATCATAGTGTTCTGATTTGTTATAACCAACTTATAGGCCTGTCAGGAAAAATGCTTGGAAAACATTGTGGAAATGTTTTCTATCAAAAATGACTAAGAAGTGTAAAATTTTATTCACTTGAAAGTGTGGTCTGCAACACTTTTGAATTTTGATCAGTCAAAATTTTGTCATCTAGTAATGGGTTAATATGCATAAAATAACCACACTTACTTCAGTGGTTTACGATTGTCATCTACAAATGATCGGAGAGCCTTGAGGACCTCATTTGGATGAATCAGTTCGACAGTTTCACTTTTTGATGACTCCGCATCCCCCTCTTTCCCCGTCAATTTGTAAATTTCTGCATCAATATCGTCGACGTCACCACTTTCTGAGTAAAATGTCTTGGATTCTTCGTCTTCTTTCTATATTGAATGTAATAAATAAGAGAATTTTTTCACTTTTTTTTGTAAAAAATGAGAAAGAATTATTTTTTTTTTTGGGGGGGGGGGTGCAATATAAAAGATGAAAAACTTGAAAAATAAGCCTTTTACAACAGAGAACTGTGGCAGATCCAGGATTTCTGTAAAGGGGCTTGACTTTCCTAGTATTACACAATTTTGACTGAATTTTTTTACGAAAATGAAATAATCAGATCTGAAGGAGGTTCATTTAACCCATTACCACACAATGACTCCTTTTGACTCCTCAGAAGATAATGGCTACGGAAAACATTGTGGAAAATGAAGAAATTGCTTGTGACAAGCAATTTCTTTATTTCCCACAATGTTTTCTACGTAAAAAGACCAAAAAATATACAATTTCATTCAGGTGAAACTGTTGTCTGCAACATCTTTGAATTTGGATCATCCTTAAATGTTGCCGTCTGGTAATGGATCCACGACTGGAGAAACATACAATTGCTGAGAAAAAGAAACTTCTGATAAGCATCTTTTTTATGTGTTCTTTCATGTTTTGATGTAAATTATAGATCAATCTGATGTTGATGGATTTTATCAGAATATCCTAACTAACTTCTAGTTCTACTAAGCACAAAATTTCCATCTAACAGGAAGAAAAGATTGGATTTGATTTATTCAGGTTTCACACCGTTTTCAACTGCTAAGGTCATATTGCGGCCACTGGAGCACCTAACCGTGGATTCCTGGTATTTCTCTCACCAGTACCACCACAATATCCAAACCAAGCCTCCAGCTGCTCTCTCACATAGATGATTTACACCCATATAATGTATATGCCGGCTGATCTTGAACCGTGTTTGGCTCAAAACCCTTTAAGGACATTTTTCCAGATCCCGGCTCATTTTATAATAGTCAGCACAGTTTGAAAGAAAGATTGTGTATACCTTCTCTGGTTCTCCATCGGTCTGTTCAGGTTTCCCCTTCAAATGCATAAAATAGCTTGCCAGTAGGTGAATATCTTCTTCCGTGTCTATGTTCAGTGCCTGCAAATAATGTATGATGTCAAAATTCACTGGATTAGAAATATACAATACATAAATGTATAAAATGATATTTCAAAAACAAACAACCCTCCAAAACCAATAGATAATATTAAAATGAAAATGATTTTTTGAAATTATAATTTGATGAATTCCAGTCTTAAAAATTTGATGTATCACAACAAAGCTGATGTCTTTGCATTTTTATACCATTGTTCAAGACTGTATGCATGCCCTGACAAAAATAGTACACTTTCTAATTAGTATTATAAATCCAAATTTGAGCTTTGTTTAAGTAAAACTTGCAGAAAATTCCAACATTGATTTTCATACTTACAGGCAAGCAGACAGACAGCTGATAAAGCAATACCGTAAGCCCTTTATCTTTCCATATTGGGCATAAAAATATGTCCAAAGAAAAAATACTTACACTAAAAATTGCATCCAGTTTCATCAAAGATCTCTCATCTTTTTCTAGTGGTGCAAGAAGCTTGTTTAGTTTGGATTCTACCAGGAAACCCTGAAATAAGTTAAATGATGTAAATTTATCAATTTACATAATTTAAAGTACAATTGGTTTCATCAGGATATACAATTGAAATGAGCAGGGTTCTGCAAAAAGAATCTGTAATGCATTTGAGAACAACATGGATCCAAACCAGCCTGTGCATATGCACATGCTGATCAGGATACATTTAGTTCTCTAATATTTAGCTTCTTCATGACCTGTAGAAACTGTTAGAGAGCAATATGTGTTTTAATCAGAATGCATTTAGACACATGCTGATCTAGAACATGGTATTCACAATTGCTTTAAAGGCCCATTTTCCAGATCCTGGCTCAAATGTGTCTGCATAGAAGAGCATGAAATTTGTTTATGTGTGTTTCAGATGTTATCAAACTTCTTTGAAATCAATACTTTCCTACTGACAACCAAATATGGATGTAAATGAAAATATGATTTGAGTACAATACAAATATAGCAGAGAAAATATCGAGGCAAAAGGAGAAATGCAAATATGGCAAAGAAAATATTAATTCAAAAGGAGAAAAACTTACAGATTCATCACATAGAAGTTCCAGGATCATTTTAATGGTTTGTGCTGATATTTTATCCAGAATACTTGTCTTCTTGGGTTTCCTATCTTCTGGTATGTCACTGTCACCCGACTGCGATCCTTCTTCTTCTTCTGCTATGCTTAAAGCTACAATTGAAGAAGAGTTATCAGCATTTTCCTCATTTAACACAATATTTTCCAACACCTTTTCTATTATCTGCAAAACCAGGCCACAGTTTCTTGGAACAAGAGGGCCATTGGCCCTGAAGCGCTCACCTGACAGGCCCATAGGAAGCAATTTCATAATGGGGGGCTATAGACTCTATCCTAAATATTGGGGGGTGGGGGCTAATTGGGATTTCCCCAAAATTTTAAGTGTAAAATTAAGAAAAATTGGTATTTTTGGCCAACTTTGGAAGGGTTTAGCCCCCCTAGCCCCCCTGTTCCTACAGGCCTGCCTGACATAATAGCTTTCTGTATATGGTGTGTCTGAGCCTCCAAAATGATCACATTTTACTAAGATTTGTGGCCTGTATAAGATAATCATTCTGACAAATTTTCAGCTTGATTGGGCAAAAAAAATCCCCAAGACTGGACCCCATGACCTAGTTTAGGACCCCAGATGACCAAATTTTGAAATTGTCTGAGATTTTATCAAGATAATTATTCTGACTAGGCTGATTGGGCATAAAATGTGGCCTCTAGAGTGCACACAAGGTTTTTCTTAAATTTGACCTAGTGACCTAGTTTTTGACCCCAGATGACCCAATTTCAAACTTTTTGTACATTTCATCAAGACAATTATTATGAGCATATTTCAGGTTGATTGGGCAAAAAATGTGGCCTATAGAGTGCACACAAGGTTTTACAAAGATTTGACCCTGTGACCTAGTTTTTGACCCCAGATGACCCAATTTCAAACTTGTCCGAGATTTTATCAAGACAATCATTCTGAGCAAATTTCAGGTTGATTGGGCAAAAAATGTGGCCTCTTGAGTGCACACAAGGTTTTTCTAAGATTTGACCCTGTGACCTTGTTTTTGACGCCAGATGACCCAATTTCAAACTTGTCCGAGATTTCATCAAGATAATCATTCTGATCAATTTTCAGGTTGATTGGGCAAAAAATGTGGCCTCTAGAGTGCACACAAGGTTTTTTCTAAGATTTGACCCCGTGACCTAGTTTTTGACCCCAGATGACCCAATTTCAAACTTGTCTGAGATTTCATCAAGACAATCATTTTGAGCAAATTTCAGGTTGATTGGGCAAAAAATGTGGCCTCTAGAGTGCACACAAGGTTTCTCTAAGATTTGACCTAGTGACCTATTTTTTGACCCCAGATGACCCCATTTCAGGCTTGTCCGAGATTTCATCAAGTCAATCATTTTGAGCTAATTTCAGGTTGATTGGGCAAAAAATGTGGCCTCTAGAGTGCACACAAGGTTTTTCTAAGATTTGACCCTGTGACCTAGTTTTTGACCCCAGATGACCCAATTTCAAACTTGTCCGAGATTTTATCAAGACAATCATTCTGAGCAAATTTCAGGTTGATTGGGCAAAAAATGTGGCCTCTAGAGTGCACACAAGGTTTTTCTAAGATTTGACCCTGTGACCTAGTTTTTGACCCCAGATGACCCAATTTCAAACTTGTACGAGATTTTATCAAGACAATCATTCTGATCAATTTTCAGGTTGATTGGGCAAAAAATGTGGCCTCTAGAGTGCACACAAGGTTATTTTAAGATTTGACCCAGTGGCCTAGTTTTTGACCCCAGATGACCCAATTTAAAACTGGTCCGAGATTTCATCAAGACAATCATTCTGAGCAAATTTCAGGTTGATTGGGCATAAAATGTGGCCTCTAGAGTGCACACAAGGTTTCTCTAGGATTTGACCCAGTGACCTACTTTTTGACCCCAGATGACCCAATTTCAAACTTGTCCGAGATTTCATCAAGTCAATCATTTTGAGCTAATTTCAGGTTGATTGGGCAAAAAATGTGGCCTCCAGAGTGCACACAGGGTATTTCTAAGATTTAACCCCGTGACCTAGTTTTTGACCCCGGATGACCCAATTTCTAACTTGTCCGAGATTTCATCAAGACAATCATTCTGAGCAAATTTCAGGTTGATTGGGCAAAAAGTGTGGCCTCTAGAGTGCACACAAGGTTTTCCTAAGATTTGACCCTGTGACCTAGTTTTTGACCCCAGATGACCCAATTTCAATCTTTTCCAAGATTTGATCAAGACAATCATTCTGAGCAAATTTCATATTGATTGGGCAAAAAATGTGGCCTCTAGAGTGCACACAAGGTTTTTCTAAGATTTGACCCTGTGACCTAGTTTTTGACCCCAGATGACCCAATTTCAAACTTGTCAGAGATTTTATCAAGACAATCATTCTGATCAATTTTCAGGTTGATTGGGCAAAAAATGTGGCCTCTAGAGTGCACACAAGGTTTTTCTAAGATTTGACCCTGTGACCTAGTTTTTGACCCCAGATGACCCAATTTCAAACTTGTCCGAGATTTTATCAAGACAATCATTCTGAGCAAATTTCAGGTTGATTGGGCAAAAAATGTGGCCTCTAGAGTGCACACAAGGTTTTTCTAAGATTTGACCCTGTGACCTAGTTTTTGACCCCAGATGACCCAATTTCAAACTTGTACGAGATTTTATCAAGACAATCATTCTGATCAATTTTCAGGTTGATTGGGCAAAAAATGTGGCCTCTAGAGTGCACACAAGGTTATTTTAAGATTTGACCCAGTGGCCTAGTTTTTGACCCCAGATGACCCAATTTAAAACTGGTCCGAGATTTCATCAAGACAATCATTCTGAGCAAATTTCAGGTTGATTGGGCATAAAATGTGGCCTCTAGAGTGCACACAAGGTTTCTCTAGGATTTGACCCCGTGACCTAGTTTTTGACCCCAGATGACCCAATTTCAAACTTGTCCGAGATTTCATCAAGACAAACATTCTGAGCAAATTTCAGGTTAATTGGGCAAAAAATGTGGCCTCAAGAGTGCACACAAGGTTTTTCTAAGATTTGACCCCGTGACCTAGTTTTTGACCCCAGATGACCCAATTTCGAACTTGTCCGAGATTTGATCAAGACAATCATTCTGATCAATTTTCAGGTTGATTGGGCAAAAAATGTGGCCTCTAGAGTGCACACAAGGTTTTTCTAAGATTTGACCCCGTGACCTACTTTTTGACCCCAGATGACCCAATTTCGAACTTGTCCGAGATTTGATCAAGACAATCATTCTGATCAATTTTCAGGTTGATTGGGCAAAAAATGTGGCCTCTAGAGTGCACACAAGGTTTTTCTAAGATTTGACCCCGTGACCTACTTTTTGACCCCAGATGACCCAATTTCAAACTTGTCTGAGATTTCATCAAGACAATCATTCTGAGCTAATTTCAGGTTGATTGGGCAAAAAATGTGGCCTCTAGAGTGCACACAAGGTTTTTCTAAGATTTGACCCCGTGACCTAGTTTTTGACCCCAGATGACCCAATTTCAAACTTGTCCGAGATTACATCAAGACAAACATTCTGAGCAAATTTCAGGTTAATTGGGCAAAAAATGTGGCCTCAAGAGTGCACACAAGGTTTTTCTAAGATTTGACCCCGTGACCTAGTTTTTGACCCAAGATGACCCAATTTCGAACTTGTCCGAGATTTGATCAAGACAATCATTCTGATCAATTTTCAGGTTGATTGGGCAAAAAATGTGGCCTCTAGAGTGCACACAAGGTTTTTCTAAGATTTGACCCCGTGACCTACTTTTTGACCCCAGATGACCCAATTTCGAACTTGTCCGAGATTTCATCAAGACAATCATTCTGAGCAAATTTCAGGTTGATTGGGCAAAAAATGTGGCCTCTAGAGTGCACACAAGCCAAAGGTTGACGCACGACGCACGACGGACGACGGACGACGGACGACTGACGACGGACGACGGACGACGGACGACGGACACAGCGGTATCACAATACCTCACCATGAGCACTATCGTGCTCAGGTGAGCTAAAAAACTTGAGTACAAATCTCATGCTAAAATCTGAGCATCATGCTCAAATTGCACGAAATATACGTGAACTTCAATCGAACACCCTTCAACGTTGGAGAGTATTCCTTTGAAGTTGAACATGTTCACATGAGTATGTACTTAAGTTTTTTCGAGAAACCGGGGCTTGTTTGGAAAATGATTGACAAAATAGATCCTCTACCACTATTTATAATTACATGTTCATTGCTGCTTTTCAACAAAAAGCTCGTAACTAGCATTTTCCACCAAACATTGTGGAACTTGTTAGCGTCTGCTTGCATAAAGTGTCTGAAAATTGTTATTTAATTGTTATTTATTTAACCCTTTCCAAAATAACCACTCCTTTTGATTCACATAAAAGTTATGGCATGAAAAAATATTGAAGAAAAGGAAGAAAATGCTGTTTTCTGTCTTCTGGTATGTCACTGTCACCCGACTGTGATCCTTCATCCTCTTCTGCTATGCTTAAAGCTATGATTGAAGAAGACAATAAATAGTATATAATCGCTTTTTAACAAAAACCTTGTAACTGCAGCTGATTTTAAGCTGCAGTTACAAGCATTTTGTTGAAAAGCAGCGAAATACATTTCATGAAAAGTAATGCTAATGGATCTATGTAGATTATCATTTCACAACCTGGTTTTGATAGACCTACGAAAAAGGGTTTTGGAAATCATTAAGGTAAAAGAAGAAAATGCTGACAACTAGCATTTTCTCCTCTTTCCTCAACATTTTCTGTGCTATATTGTACAGAAGTCTAATCTTTATCATCAATATTTTTTTGTTTACAGCAGCTTCTTATTTCTGGCTTAGGGCTGGGAAAAAAGGAGGTGGACATGGTAATCATGTAACATCTAATTATCTTTATATTACAATTGAATCTATGAACACAAGTAAAAGGCCATACCGAGTGAAGCAAACAGGACAAAGGAAAGCCTCTTCTGTCCTGATGTTACCTCACAAGTGTTGTCGAAATCTGGATAAAGAGATAATGCTAATCAGCATTTCTTCTTTAATCTTGATGCTTTCTAGTGCTATTTTTGATCAGGAACATTACAACTAGGGCTTGTTTGAAAACAGGCTTAAAATAAAAAGAAGAAGTGTTGGTTAAAAACTTTAAATCCAGAATAATCCGGTACCTTCATTGTCCGTGCGAGTCAAATATTGTAAAGTATCAGATAACACAAACCTGTAGTTTGGCCTCCGCCAGTTTGAGATAGAACTTCTTGTACCACCTGATGTGCAGACACTCCAGATTTCTTTGAGGCTTCTTCCATAAGTGGACCTTCATTATCCATAAATAACCTATAAAACACAGAAAAATGATGTGTTTGTGAAACTCAACTGCCACTGAAATGGCTTTATGATCATGACATTTGCATAAAAAGATAAATATCAATGAGACATGCCTACTTACCCCAAGAGAAACAAGCTACGTAATTTAAACTGTTAAATGGTAATTGGCAATGTAACATTTTAATGTTTTGCAAGTAGACAGAAAGACAGTAGTAAAACAAAACAAATATCCTCCAATTTGTCAATACAGGGGCATAAATATACAGTACAAAAGTTGGACGCAAACCTTTTAAATAACAGAGGTACATGTATATGTTCATTAGAGTTTGAGTCTCCATGAAAAGAACTGTTTGCAAAATCTTACAAACTACAACGGAAATCCTAGTGTTGCAGTGTCTCAAATTCATCAATATTATCCTCCCTGTATTGCTTAAATTTTTGGAGCAACATGTCATACCATTTTGTGATATAATGAATAACTTACAAATTTGGAGTGATCCATTCCAGACCCATTTGTTGTGTGTGTATAATTCTATCAGCCTCTAAAACTTCTTGTACTAGATCTTTGCATTCATCTTCATTCATGCACCATACATCGTGGAACTTGTTGGCGTCTGCTTGCATAAAGTGTCTGAAATCAATAAAAACTTGACAATTATAATGACAATTAAATTATCATCATGCTTTCCTTTCCTCTACCACAAACAAAACCTATTTTTACAGATGCTTAAAACGAGAAGCATTGATAACCACTTTTTTCCCTTTTGTTTAAATATTTTCTGGGCATTATTGTACACAAATCCCTTTCTTATCAACATTCTTTTTAGAGTTGTCAGCAGATTTCAAACTGGACTGCTTGACAAACTTGTCCATTCTTATGAGATACATTGATAATAAAACAATGCACATGACATATTGTCGCTTTTCAACGAAAACCTGGTAACTGCAGCTTAAAACAAGCTGCAGTTACGAGGTTTTCATTGAATAGCAGTAATATGTAACCTTACCTAGACTTTTTCTGTAAATCTCTGAACATCTCTGTGATTCTTTTATAATCCTCAGACAACTGAGCATTCTCATCCTTATACTGTTTTTCTTGTTTAGCACACTTTATTCTTAATCCATTCAATACATCTTGTAATCTGAATAAATGTAAACAAAAGCAATTCAGTCATCATTTTACCATTCATTATTCAGCTTTTTAATTAACATTTGCCAGTGAATAAACACAGTAGAAGTTTAGGTGAAACTGAACAGTAACTGGCAAACAAGGTACCGATACTATTAATGATCATACAACAAATTCACTAATTTGGTTCCTATCCATCTTGGTCTTAAGATTGTTGATAATACCGGGCCCTGCTTCAAAGCTCCTGCAAAGGCAACCAAAACTTTCCAAAATAGGCAAAACTTTGCTGCTCAAAAACGTGCATAATTATATCAATTCAAATGAAATGGTTTTCTAGACTACAATAATTACACTTATCATTAAAGCCAAAGGAATTTGTAACAAATTTGTTTCATTGTTGTTGTGCAGTTACCACAAAACTGATAGGATTGCAGGTTCAACACATCTCCGCTAGCCAAGGTTGAACCCACCTACGTTTGTATTCACCCTTGGCGGATTTAGTCCGATTTTCTTGAAATCCTGAAGCGCTGCCTAGCGGTTGTCCTGCTGGATGTTTACGTTATTTTGTCCATTATTGATGATGTCATTAACATGCGTTGTCTTTCGTGTCATACGTCATGCGGATTAGGTAAAAGTCAGCTGCTTCTTTAGTCGAGTTGTTGAAAGTATAATAATTCTTCGATTAAGGTATTCGCACACTAATGAACGTCAAAAATCATCGGCAAATGTTGACTATGTCGACACTTTCCGTATTTTCTTTCAAATATTTTTTCCAGTGGAAATTATTTGTGTTAGCAGTGACTGGGAAAGGCTTGCGCCATGCGCCATAGTCACATTAAAATTCAAAATGTCACATCATTTTCCCTATCGAGTGCGCCCATGTCCCTTTCAATTTTCCATCCCGAGAAAAAAGTGTGAAACATCGTGGGACGAATCTGTTTGATAATATGCATGTTTCTTTATCATTAGCTTAAGCCTTTGTCATTACTAAAAACATTTAACTTGAGATACAATCATACATGTTTTTTGTGAGACTGGATATTATACTATTCATCATAAAAGTTAAATAAATGAGCCTGGTAAGCTGAGAAAAAAAATGTGTTTTAAAATTGTCACATTGATTTTCAAAATGTCACATTGAATTTCCTAACCATGGGGACATCGTCCCATTGCAAAAAATTCTTTCCCAATCACTGTGTTAGTATAATTTAATCCATTTGTTCCAATATTTTAGAGTTTTAAAGATAAAATGTTGAAAAAAATAACCTCTTACTGCATTTATCTTGAAACAAAAGTTACAGTTAAGGATTTGTTTTGATGACGTCATAACGTCGCCGCCAAAAAATACGACGTCGTTCCCGCGTTCTGTTTCATTGACGTCGACGCGTGTATAGCTTGTTGTCATACAACTAAAACCAATTTGTAGGGAAATCGGTTAATAGATTTGCAAATGGGTGATTTGTAAGTGAATTATAATTCAATTTTCAGTTTAACCTCTTCACAAAATCATGTCCGAAAGAATAGATACTTAAAGCAAAATAAAATTTAACATTTTCTTTGTGTGTGTCAAACAAACGCACAAGGCATGTTACCATGGCGATTTCTTTAATTTTGGATGGCGAAACTTCCCTATTCTTATGTATTTACTTTCTACACCTGTGTAGATATTTTTCAAATTCTGATTAGAAAGGCCCCACTAATACTTAATGTAGAATGACTTTTTAAATATAACAACCTAAAAAATTTCAAACAGATTTTCAAGAGAATTATGTTGCTACGCATTCCGACTTTTGCATTTTTTCCAACATTATTGTTGCCACAATATGTCAAGAGTAATTTTTTATAGTAGTTTATTTAATAAGCTCTTGTTTGGTGCATATATTATAGATGTTTCTTGAAAATGTCACTTTTTATTCGGTTTTGAGCATCTGTTACTCAGTGCGCGAAAAACCCAATTTTCATATCGGTGTGATAAATCTTAAATTTGCCATATAATTGTAAAAGTGCGGTCAAATACCCTTATTTTTTTCAGAAAAGGTGTCTCTTTGTATGTAGATTGAAGAAATAAAGTGATCCACCCGGTAGAATTTTATGCCCATTAGTGTGTGAATACCTTAAAGATAGGGGATTCCTGTCTATCGCCAATCTTGGCGTTTTTGAGTTGCAAATGAAATGCTTTTCCCCACCCGTTGCCATGAATTGGTTACTCAAAACAAATGTATCAGTCGACAATCTGATTGGTTCCAGCGAGACCTCACTGGAACTAATGAAAACCCTTTCCAGGACACCAAGAAAATCGGACTAAATACGCCAAGGGTGAATACAGAAACGATGTTACGTCGTAGATGTCACCCTTGGATTGCGAAGATGGTTCAACATGAAATATTTAACAGATAGTAAATTGTGACCACTGTTGGGAAAGTACACAATACCTGGTAATTTTCCTTTTCTGTTGTGACTTTGTGATGGTGTTTTCTTCATCTCTCTTTTTCAACACCTGGAAGTTATACTCTAGTTTTTCCTGGTTAAGCTGGTATGTGGCTCTCATTTGTTGTAACTGTTGTTCTAACAACTGAAAGGAAACACAGAAAATATAGACATGGGTTACAAATTTTATTTTTACAAACAATAACACCAATCTTTATGGGCCATTCAAGGAAAACAAAGTTTAAAATGTAAGAAAAAGTTGTGAAAAGAAGAATAATTTTGTAAACTATCACTTCCCCTTGGTCAGTTAATATGTCTCAGCAGCAATTTTTTATTGCTTTAACCCAAAATGGTAGAAACATTGATTTATCTTCTATTAACCCATTCTCATACAACAATATTTGGGACATTTAGCTGGTTCAATTTATAAATATTTTAAAGTTGATGGAATTTTAAAGGTTTGTGACTGTCTGGGTAGAAAACAATGTGGAAAATGAAGAAAATGCTTCTGACAAGCACTTTTTAATTTTCCATAATGTTTTCTCCAATCCTTTTCTTTAAGGTTTCAACAAGAGTTACAAGAGTTTCGCTGTCCGAAGACAGCACGCTCGACTTTCTAAGTTGCTTAGTGTAAAGGGGGAATAACTCCAAATATAGTGGAGCCAGGGTTATGGTAAATAAGTGTTCCAAGTTTGGGTTGAATCCCTTTGATAGTATGGAAGTTATTGATGTTTGAAAAAACTTTAACCTTGGTTGCAACGCCGACGCCAACGCTGACGCCCAGGTGACAGTATAAGCTCTCTTTTTCTTCGAAAAGTCGAGCTAAAAAAGGATTAATGTTTGGGAATGAATTAAAGTGAGTAGGGCTTGCAATCACTTGATGTTCACCTGCACATCTGCTCCAAGTCTGCTTCAAGTCTAATTTTCACAATGTTATATTCTACTGCATCTTTTATACATAAATGTTGAAGCTGATTCTCAAAGAGAACTCATTAAGATAAGTTTGAAAATATTGAGGTAAAGGAAGAAAATGCTGGTCATCGGCATTTTTCTTCCTTTCCTGCAATATTTTCCAAAGTTTTAGCCTTTAGATGTCACAACGGAAGAGTTAATTCTAACCTGTATATCGGTTTCCAGTCTAATTTTCACCATATTGTATTCCTCAGCATCTTGAATACGTAAATGTTGGAGCTGATTCTCAATGAAAACTTATTAAGATAAGGTTGAAAATATTGAGGAAAATGGAGAAAATGCTGGCCATCGGCATTTTCTTTCTTTGCTTCAATGTTTTCAAAAGCTTCTACACTGTTACCGAAAGGGTTAATTCTAACCTGCACATCCGTTTCCAGTCTAATTTTCACCATATTGTATTCCTCAGCGTCTTGTATACGTAAATGTTGGAGCTGATTCTCGTAATCTTCGACACGCTTGTCTCGAGACTTCATGTATTCCACCTCCTTGTCTCGACGATGCTGCATTCGTTCCTCCCATTTCTTCTTGTGAGCTTCCATCAACTCATTTCTTTCTGCCACAAAGGCCATCTAGCATAAACATACAAATTGGTTGAACTAGAACTGTCGCAGAGCTGACAAATACCCCCCACTAGCGCCTTGTCACTGAGAAAGTGCTGTAGGTCAACCAGTTCTTGACTTAGAGTACGAAAACGGATTTTAAACAAAGTCCGATTGTGACCTTGACCTTTGACCTTCGTGACCCAAAAACAATAGGGCACCTCCTTGAGTCATGGGCAACAACTGTGTAAAGTTTCATGAACCTAGGTCAACTGGTTCTTGACTTAGAGCACGGAAACAGATTTTACACGAAGTTCGATTGTGACCTTGACCTTTGACCTTCGTGACCCAAAAACAATAGGGCACCTCCTTGAGTCATGTGCAACAACTGTGTAAAGTTTCATGATCCTAGGTCAACCGGTTCTTGACTTAGAGCACGGAAACGGATTTTAAACAAAGTCTGATTGTGACCTTGACCTTTGACCTTCGTGACCCAAAAACAATAGGGCACCTCCTTGGGTCATGGGCAACAACTGTGTAAAGTTTCATGATCCTAGGTCAACCGGTTCTTGACTTAGAGCACGGAAACGGATTTTAAACAAAGTCCGATTGTGACCTTGACCTTTGACCTTCGTGACCCAAAAACAATAGGGCACATCCTTGGGTCATGGGCAACAACTGTGTAAAGTTTCATGATCCTAGGTCAACCGGTTCTTGACTTAGAGCACGGAAACGGATTTTAAACAAAGTCTGATTGTGACCTTGACCTTTGACCTTCGTGACCCAAAAACAATAGGGCACCTCCTTGGGTCATGGGCAACAACTGTGTAAAGTTTAATGATCCAAGGTCATCCGGTTCTTGACTTAGAGCACGGAAACGGATTTTAAACAAAGTCCGATTGTGACCTTGACCTTTGACCTTTGTGACCCAAAAACAATAGGGCACCTCCTTGGGTCATGGGCAACAACTGTGTAAAGTTTCATGATCCTAGGTCAACCGGTTCTTGAGTTAGAGCACGGAAACGAAAAAGTCTACGGACGGACGGACGGATGGACGGACGGATGGACGGACGTACCAACGGTTGACCATATGTTGGGTACTTTGCCTAAAAACTTGTTGGATACCCCATCTTGGGTATCAAAAACAGTTCTCACGAGAGACACTTACTGGTTATGTGTCCAAAGACACAACTGGGTATTTTAGAAATGTTGGCATCATCAACACACATTGGTAGCAATGGTACTCTGGTCATCTTTTAATGCCAAAATTCATGAATAAACAAGAGGGCCCAGGGTAGCTGACCTGAGAAATGGGGCGAAATTCTGATCAAATAGGGACACACATGTCCCATCTAGAGTCAACAAGGATTTTCTTAGATTTGTCCTGGTGACATTGATTTTTACCCCTATGTGACCCAAATCTGAACTTCACCCGTTTATTGTCAAAATAAACATTGTGACAGTTTCATCAAACTTGGGTCAAATATGTGACCTTTATGGTTCAAACAAGGATTTCCTAAGATCTGACCTGGTGACCTTCTTTCTGACCACACATGACCCATATTCAAACTTGAAAATTCTGTGAGGGGTGTTATGGCTTCTCTGTTGCAATGCATAATCTAAATCATGAAAATAAGTAACCAAAGGAAGCTGTCAATAAGGCTCATAAAATGATACACTCTTACATGTACTTTGAAACAATTTCTAAGAGAACAAAATCAATGTCCAAAAACTGGTGCATTGTCTCATTTTGAAACGGTCACTAACAAACAAAATCGTCATTTGTACAATGATGCACTCATTCATATTTTGAAAGTAACTATAACGAACAAAATTTTCACTTGTACAATGATGCACTCATTCAATATTTGAAAAACTGTTTATAAAGAACGAAACTGTCACTTGCACAATGATTCAAATCCCTTTATTGGTTTAAAATCCAGTCACAGGAATGTTACCACAAAACAAACAAGAATTACAATTACAAGAAATCAAACGATGTGAAAACATATATATTACCCACGGCATTTTAATCCATGACAATAAGAATATCTTCACCACCTTTTCCATTCAACTACACAATATGGTGCACAAGATTATGAACATTGTGGAATAGTAAGAAGTAGCGAGTGATCTACATTTTCTTCTTTACTTCAAAAATTGTGAAGGCAAAAGAACAAAATGCTAGGACATAGCCTTCTCACCTTTCCCCTCGACAAATTCTGAACAAGACTTGGTTTTGATGTCCCTACCATATGGGCTTTAGAAAACATTAGGGCAAAGGAAGAAAATGTTGACAATCAACAATCAATTTTCTACTTCTGCCCCTATTTTTCTGAACAGTATTATACTAAAATCTTCGATAAAAATAAGAAAAATTTAATACAATATTTGTGCATGACACAAATTGCATCTATATAGGTATATATGACCTTTCTATAGAGAAATTATTCAAGACCTTCATACTTTAACTCTTTTTCAAAACATATCTTTTTTTGCCTGGGTAAACATTGAGGCATAAGAAGAAAATGCTGAAAGTCTGCATTTTCTCCTCCTGCTTCAATAGTCTGCATTTTCTCCTCCTGCTTCAATATTTTCTAGGCTATATTGTACACAATTCTATCATTATCAAAATGAATTAAGTTGTCTGCAACAGCTTCAAATTGAACTGCACCGAAATTTTGCCATTTTGGGGAGTTAATTCTTTCCCAACCATTGCCTGATTTTAACGTTCTTCACGGATATAGTTAGGGAAAACATGGAATAAGAAGAGGAAAGAACTAAAAGTCCCCTTCTCTCAATATTTTCTATGCTATAATATATGCATGCTTTCTACTTCGAAATCAGAAATGTTCTCGTCTGCAACTCTTTCCCAGTTGAGCTGGTCCAAGGTTTTGCCATTGAACTCTTTCCCAAACCAGACCCACTTTTGACGTCCAACAGAAAAAGGCTTGGTAAAACATTGATGCAAAAGGAGAAAATGCTGATAGCCACCATTTTCTCCTTTTGCCTAGATATTTTCTGTGATATACTGTGTACTAATCATATCATTTTTAACAACACTTTTGTCGTCTGCAGCAGCTTTCAAATAGGACAATCCTAAAATTTTCCCGTTTGGGAAAACAAATATATCGCCGCCCCTAAACCAAAACTATGTAACCTCAGCTGTCACTGTAAAATGACAATGCCCCAGACACCGCTTTGATCGTTTAAAGTTTCATACAATTTTATTTCATTATTAATTCATTGCTGTTCATGTCGGATACCCAGCAAATATTTGGACGATATAACCAGTAAATCACTGGACAAACTACCCAACAGTTAATCTCCCATTGGACTCATTTTTTTTTAAATTGATGTTCATGTCAGATACCCAGCAAACATTTGGACAATATAACCAGTAAATCACTGGACAAACTACCCAACAGTTAATCTCCCTTTGGACTCTATTTTCTTTTAAATTGATGTTCATGTCAGATACCCAGCAAACATATGGACAATATAACCAGTAAATCACTGGACAAACTACCCAACAGTTAATCTCCCTTTGGACTCTATTTTCTTTTAAATTGATGTTCATGTCAGATACCCAGCAAATATATGGACAATATAACCAGTAAATCACTGGACAACTACCCAACAGTTAATCTCCCTTTGGACTCTATTTTCTTTTAAATTGATGTTCATGTCAGATACCCAGCAAACATATGGACACTATAACCAGTAAATCGCTGGACAAACTACCCAACAGTTAATCTCCCCTTGGACTCTATTTTCTTTTAACTTGTTGTTCATGTCAGATACCCAGCAAACATATGGACAATATAACCAGTAAATCACTGGACAAACTACCCAACAGTTAACCCTTTCCCAAACAAGACCTGGTTTTGACGTCCCTATGAGAATTGGCTTGGGAAAACATTGAGGCAAAAGAAGAAACTGCTGATAACCAGCAGTTTCTCCTTTTGCCTCAATATTTTCTATGTCATATATTACACAAATAATATCTTTAATAACATCCATTTTGTCATATGTGGCTGTTTTTGAAGTGGATCACCCTAAAATTTTGCTGTTTGGGAAAGGGTTAATCTCCCTTTGGACTCTATTTTCTTTTAAATTGATGTTCATGTCAGATACCCAGCAAACATTTGGACAATATAACCAGTCATTCACTGGACAGACTACCCAGGAGTTTATCTCCCTTTGGACTCAATTGTGTTTCAAATTCATGTTCATGTAAGATACCCAGCAAACATTTGGACAATATAACCAGTAAATCACTGGACAAACTACCCAACAGTTAATCTCCCTTTGGACTCTATTTTCTTTTAAATTGATGTTCATGTCAGATACCCAGCAAACATTTGGACAATATAACCAGTCATTCACTGGACAGACTACCCAGGAGTTTATCTCCCTTTGGACTCAATTGTGTTTCAAATTGATGTTCATGTAAGATACCCAGCAAACATTTGGACAATATAACCAGTAAATCACTGGACAAACTACCCAACAGTTAATCTCCCTTTGGACTCTATTTTCTTTTAAATTGATGTTCATGTCAGATACCCAGCAAACATTTGGACAATATAACCAGTCATTCACTGGACAGACTACCCAGGAGTTTATCTCCCTTTGGACTCAATTGTGTTTCAAATTGATGTTCATGTAAGATACCCAGCAAACATTTGGACAATATAACCAGTAAATCACTGGACAAACTACCCAACAGTTAATCTCCCTTTGGACTCTATTTTCTTTTAAATTGATGTTCATGTCAGATACCCAGCAAACATTTGGACAATATAACCAGTAAATCACTGGACAACTACCCAACAGTTAATCTCCCTTTGGACTCTATTTTCTTTTAAATTGATGTTCATGTCAGATACCCAGCAAACATTTGGACAATATAACCAGTAAATCGCTGGACAAACTACCCAACAGTTAATCTCCCTTCAGATTCCATTTTGTTTCAAATTCATGTTCATGTCAGATACCCAGCAAATATTCAGACAATATAACCAGTCATTCACTGGACAAACTACCCAACAGATAATCTCCATTCGGACTCAATTTTGTTCAAAATTGATGTTCATGTCAGATACCCAGATGATATTCAGAAAATATAACCAGTAAATCATTGGACAAACTAAAACTACCCAACAGTTAAAAATTTTACTCAGGTATTTGTAGGGTCAGCATTTTTGTCCACTAAAATTAAAGCAGGACCAGTGGATTGCAATTTTTACAGGTCCTCCTCCAGACTAACAGGTCCTACATTCAGACTCAGTGAATTGTAGGAGAAACAAAGAATAAATTGTATATTCATTGTTACAACACTCCGATAGTTTCTATATAAGAGTCTGGTAAAGGGTTCTGAAATAGCTGAAATAGCTAGTCATAATTATCTCTGGCTGTCCTGTTGAGTTTATGCCTTTTCAAATTCAATATTTTGTTAAAAGTACAAGTAATTTTTGTTTATATATATGTAATTGTTACAAAGAAAACAAGAGTTGTCCGCGGACAACGTAGCTCGCCTATACGGGAGCGTGTCACAAAAACAGCAAATTTTTTAAAAGTAGGTCAAACTCCAAGGTCAAGGTCACAAGGTCAAGGATAATGGTCCCAAATGAAAGGTCTTGTCGAGATGTATCTCTGTATGAAATATCAAGGCTGAATGTCTAATAGTGCCTGAGATATAGGCCAGGTTAAAGTTTTTCGAAAGTAGGTCAAACTCCAAGGTCAAGATCACTAGGTCAAAGGTCATGGTCCCAAATGAAAGGTCTTGTCGAGATGTATCTATGTATGAAATATCAAGGCTGTATCTCTAATAGTGCCTGAGATATAGGCCAGGTTAAAGTTTTTCAAAAGTAGGTCAAACTCCCAAGGTCAAGGTCACTAGGTCAAAAGTCATGGTCCCAAATGAAAGGTCTTGTCGAGATGTATCTATGTATGAAATATCAATGCTGTATCTCTAATAGTGCCTGAGATATAGAACAGGTTAAAGTTTTTCAAGTGAAGACACGACGGGACGCCGACACTAGGGCTGTGACATTAGCTCCCCGGATATAAAGTCCCGGCTCGCTAAAAAGGTTGTTAGTAGGTGCCATGTCAGGTTTTGAAAACAGATGAAGAAAGTTGCTAACATCTGAATATGCAAAACAATTTGGTCAAAGAAATTTTGAAATTGCTATCAAAACTGTGTATAACTACACTAGTATAGAATCTAGTTGCTACCCCATTTTGATTGCATACATTTCCCAAACAAGGCTTAGTTTTGATGTCATTTGTAAGTAGTTATCAATCATTGATAACAAAGAGAAATAAAGAAAATTATGATCTACTTGAATTTCTTCCCTTCCCCTCGATTTCATGACAATGGGATGTGCATGTTCTGAGTTTGACTACATTATGTCCATTTTGGGAAAGGGTAAAAGATCAAGCCCTTCAACAGAGGATACATGATCAGGTGTTTGGTAATTGCCCATATCCAAGATTTTAGATCTAATGATGATTCCAGCTTTCAAATTGATCTAAATCTAGTAACGAAAAATTGAGGTTTGGCGAATGAGAATCATATATATAAAGAAATAATAAAGTATCATTGTATGTTGCCAACAAAAAGGTAATCTGTTCAACATATAAATTAATATGCTATCGGTGTAATAATGACAGTAAAATGCAAATTCAAAATACCTTGTTTTTAGACTTACCTCAACAGAATATATTCCTATTAAATTAAATTAAAGGTTAACTTTATATGAAGATTTGTGCACAATCACTGCTAGACTTTAGTATTTGAATGTGTGCAAGGAAAAAAAGGGTTTCTCTTTGATCTTGGGGAAATCTAAACTCACTCTGTGTGATGTAAGCAGTGATGTCACACTGTATGCATTTTTGTTTGGTTATTAAACAGCTGATTGAGCCCAGTTACAGAGTTATAAATAGAAGTTCCATTAACCTTTACCCAATAGAACAAAGTTTGCATTTGTAAATTTGGATTTCTTTTTCTATCCTCATGTTCACAATGGAAGAAAAAAGACGAAATTAAATGCATAAGATTCTCTATTCGTATGAATTCAGTAAATAAGATCTTATCCATAATTCATTGTTTAATTTGATATTGTTAGAATTATCCTTGACTGAATGACTAAGAAAGGGTTAAGGAAATTGTAACAAAGTGAGTGGATGTTTTCAGTGGAAAAAAATAGTGGACTACAAACTTGTGCAATTTCTATAATTTAAAAGTAATAATCGGATTAGAATTCCTAAGGTAGGTGAATGATAGACTGATGAATTTCTAGTCAATTGATTTTTTAATCTAGATTCTTTTTCACAAAAAAAACCACAACAGTTTACTGCTTTCTTTGTCCTGTCAATAATTTTCCATTCAAGATGTGCCTGAAGGATGCAGTACTCGGTGGTTTTGTGATGTACATAAGTGTTACGTATGTAACACAAATCTACGATTTGTTATTTTCTGTTGTGTAATCACAGACAATCTTCAAATAGTTTTGTTTAAAATAGGAATTTTGGGTTGGTCGCCGACTTTTTCCTATGAGCCAAAAGAAAGTTATGATGCAGATTTTGAAACTGATTTTGATGCCTTTGGACAAAATCTAAGGGGCGCTGTCTCTGAAATTTACAGGCCCGGCGGACCGGTACCAAAGGATGTTTTGCCAGTCCTCCTTAAAAATTACAGGCCTCGGGCCGACGGACTGGCGTTAATGTCAAACCCTGACATGTAAAGTGAAATATACAGTCAGGATTCAAACAGTCACAGTTTATTGTGTGAATTATTTTGCCAATGTTGACCATTTCCCAAACAGCTGAACTTTTGACTGTTTTAATTTGAAAGCTGCTGCAGACGACATAATATATATTGCAATGACATGATTTGTGTACGAAATATCAATGAAAATATTGAGGCAAGAGGAGAAAAAAAATTTCCAAGGGGGGGGGGGGGGATGTCCCCACTCTCATACCCTCTTTAGTTTTGGATGTGCTAGATTGTTTTATGAATAAAATTGGAAAGACTTAAAATTTCAGTTGGGTCAATCAATATTAATGCATTCTGATTTCTCCAGAAAAAAAATATAAATCAAAACAATCTTGAGCACAAGCCTTCACGACTTAAATTGCTTACAACCATCCATACAGACAATTAATCCGAGTCTTCTCTGATATAAATACGCTCTTTGATATTTTGATTTTTCGCTATTTATATCAGAGAGCGTTACTCTTTGAAAAAATCAAGAAGTTCGCAACAAATTGTTGCGCATCGTTCACCGTCCGATCTTAAACGCTATCGTTAAAACCCCTGATGATATCGATAAATGAACCATTTATTGTTATGACTGCTGAAAAAATTACGACCAAAAAGTATTTCTAAAAGGTTAATAGGCAATGTTTTGCAACAACCCTCACCTGAGCAGCCTTTGTTTACCTTGACCTTCCATTCAAAACCAAAGGTTATACTCATCCAGCAGGCCGATTTGAAATGAACTTTTTGGTCAGGTATGACAAAAATGATTTATTGATTTATACCCTACAGTGTTTTACCGAGTGATTCGATATGATACACAAAAACAAAGCTTCAAGTTACTTGTAACGTTACCGAACTTTCCGCTGTTTTCAAAGAGCAACGCTCTCTGATGTAAATAGCGAAAAATCAAAATATCAAAGAGCGTATTTACATCAGAGAAGACTCGGATTAACAGACAATGAGATAGCGCTCAGAAAATTGATATTATTTTTTTATTCCACAGATGGCATTATAGTAACCAGAATTTTCATTTACAGGGGGAATATACGTCAAAAAACTTGATTAAAATATCGCATCCAAAAGATCGCGAAAACTAATGACAATTGCTCTAATGTCGGTAAAAACTACAAACAAACACACCTATTGTGCATAAATAGCAGTTAAAAGTTATCGTTGTTTAAACAATGTATAAAATAGTGTGAAATATGGTCGTATTCGACAAATTTTCTTGTCAAATATAATCAAACTAACTTACTCGACTCGACGGGAAAATGGAGTGGTTCCACGCGCGCAAGAGACGTCACGCAATAAAGCAGGGAACAAAAAATACGAACGGTAACTCATTTCCGGTGCTTGGCGGATATTCACCGATGGTATCCGAATGCATTTTTCGGCGCGAAATCTAAATTTAGAATTTTCCGATTAGTGGAAGAGTCCGAGATACGGACGAATTGTTGGACAAAAAAAAGTCTAAAGTTTTATTGGGTATTTCGTTTGAAGTAACCAACAACAGTCTCATATACGTAATAAAATTACTCCTGTTATTGGGTATACCCAACAAGGGAAAAGTAACCAATAAGTGTCCTTTGAACATAAAAAATAGCCAATAAGTGGTCACTGGTAAACACGGACGGACGGACGGACGGATGGACGGACGGACGGACGGACGGACGGACAGACAGACAGACATGGTGAAACCAATATACCCCCCTCTACTTCGTAGGTGGGGGGTATAATAAAAACCCTTTCAAAAAAAATAATCTTTTGTACCAGTGAGTCGAATTTCAAAGGTGATGCAGATGACAAAAGTAACATTATGATAGGATTGGATTGTATGGGGTTTTACGTCCCACTCAACAGCTTAGGTCATATGGAGACGGGACCTCTGTTTAAAGTCTCAACCGAAAGACTGGAGAAGCGGGGGATCGAACCAGCGATCCCTGTGTTTCAAGTCCAGCATGTTACCACTGCACCACATCCGCCCCAGTAACATTATGAAAAAGAGGATATTTGAACAATATAGAACATAGAAAGCATTGAGGGAAAAGATGAAAATGCTGGTCATCTATTTACCATGCTGTGTCTAGTCTTCGGAATTGCAGGCTTCCCGCAAATTTACTCCAATGGCCCTTAAAAATTTTAAGGCATAATGGAACTTTGTGTGCGCTCAAAATTATATGTCAATTAATCTTTTACATTCTAAATTTTATTTTTATTTTTTATGTTTATTGAGCAAAGGCATGCTTGATTGATGTTAACAATTGTTTTATAAGTGTCACTTTGCCAGCTTCACATTAATCTGTAGAGAATCTAGAATACTGTAGATCTACAAAAGATGCTATAGTCATTTATGCATGTTTCCAGTACCATAACAATGTTAGCATCTTACCTCAATTTCTTTCATTTCTTCCCTGAGTGCCTTTGTGAGATTCTTTATTTGTTCTTCCATTCTTTCTATCATAAGGTCAATGTCTTCTCCCTGTTTCTTCAAATCTTTAACATACTGGTCATCTTTGGACTTCAACTCCTACAAACAGAATTGATTAAATGTGGTTCAACGCCATTTACAATTAACCCTTTCCCAAACAAGACCAGGGCCCCGTATTACTAAACATCTTACGATCAAGTTTTTGTGTAAACTGTGTAACAAGACGTCTGATTGCATGAGAAATCCGACTGAGCCAATCAGGACTCTTGTTACAAGTAATTATGCAAAAATCAAACGTACGATTGTTAGTAATACGGGCCCCTGGTTTTTGACATTCCTAATAGAAAAAAAACTTTGGAAAATATTGAGAAAAAGTAAGAAAGTGCTGATAACCAGCATTTTTCCTTTTACCTCAATATTTTCTAGGCAGTTTTGTAATATAAATCTTTTCTTTCTCAACATCAACTTTGTTGTCTGCAGCAGTTATCATATAGAACAAACCAAATATTGCGTTGTTTGAGAATGAGTTAAATGGAGTTTATCGCCATTCATAACAGTATTTCAGTCATATTGTTTCAGCTGGAACACAAAACCATTTTGTTTCTCTCACCAGTACCACAGTGGATAATCATGTGATACAATATTTTCAGAAAATCTTCAATAATTTTGTAAATATTGGACCGATTTGAATTTGGTTTGAAGCAGAGAATGTAGACAGACGTCACTCATTAGATGGACGTGATTGATCTTTAAAAAATCAACTGATAAAAAAGTTATTGAAGATAAACCAAAACTTTTTTATCAGTTGATTTTTCAAAAATCCAACATGTCCAGGTTATTCCTGGCATTTTCCACCTTCTCTGCTTCAAACCAAATTCAAATTGGTCAAGTATTTAAAAAGATATTGAAGATTATTGGAAATTCTGAGTCACATGATTATACACCGTCAGTACTAACACACCATCCTTTCATGTTTTCAGCTGCTCACTTCACCTAGGCCTTCCATTATCCTACCATTGATGGAAGCAAAATGTCAGAGAGGGCATTTATCATGGATGTTGATCGAACCCAGGGCCCCAAAATTGAGAGCCCAACCTGCTTACAACTTTGCCATGGCAATGTCACCCAAGATGAATCCATTACTTTCACTCCAACACAAGTAGAAGTTTGAGTTAAATTATGTAAATCCAGCATGTGTCAATTGTATTTATCATATAATTTTTTCCCATAAGTCTAATTTTTTTCTCTAAGAAACATCATTGTTTTGTAAAATGTCATAAACGGTACATACCTGTTGGAAATCATTAATCAGCTTGTTCTTCTCATCAATCATGGCATCACATGATGTTTTCTGTTGCATCAACATCTATAATTAAGAGAAACAATCTTAAGTACAAAACAGTCCAAAATGATGTTGATTGATTGATCGATCAATTGGTAGTTGGTTGGTTGGTTAATTGATTGATTAGTTGATTGACTGATTGATGGTATAGAGTTTCAATTCTAACTATTTTGATAGTTATCCTGGATGACACAATTAATTGACGAAAGTTTTATACAAGGACCAAATCTTAATCACATCTAAATACAGCTATAGATTGCATTCTTAATTGGCACAAAAACAAGTCATTCAACCTTTCAAAGCATGAATGTACAGTCTCACTCTGTTCCAAACTGAAAGATTAAAGTCATGAAAGATTCTGGTCATAATTATTTTCTTCTTTTCCTTCAAGGTTTAAAAACTAACATCCTGTAGAGTTGATTGGGAATGGGTTTATGACCTACCTCATGTAGAGATTGTGGAATTTCTTTCTGTAAAGCTGATTCCCATTTCTTTGTGATCTGAAATTGACAAAATAATAAGACTTTAAATAAATTGCTTATAAAGTTATAATCAACTGACATACTATTAGATACTGTTATCATTAAGAATATGCTTATAATACATATGTTAGGGGAAAACATTTACTTTTTCGACTTAGGGGCCCAGCTTGCCCAAAGTTACTGTTTACAATACAGCTTTGTATAGCCTAGTTCTTAACAAGAATTGTCCGCGGACAATAAAGCTCGCCCTAACGAGAGCTTGTCACAAACAAAAGTCATTTCCTAAGTCAAGGTAAAAAGGTCATGGCCCAAAATGAAATTTTTCAAAAGTAGGTCAAACTCCAAGGTCAAGGCCAGAAGGTCCAAGGTCATGGTCAAATGTGAACTGTGTTGGAAGGAGGTGTCCATGTGTGAAATATCAAGGCTGTAGGTGTAAAAGGACATGAGATATAGGCCAGGTTAAAAAAAATTAAAAGTAGGTCAAACTCCAAGGTCAAAGTCACAAGGTCCAAGGTCATAGTCAAATGTGAATGGTGTTGGAAGGAGGTGTCCATATGTGAAATATCAAGACTGTAGGTGTAAAAAGACATGAGATATAGGCCAGGTTAAAGTTTTTTGAAAGTAGGTCAAACTCCAAGGTCACAAGGTCCATGGTCATGGTCAAATGTGAATGGTGTTGGCAGGAGGTGTCCATTTGTGAAATATCAAGGCTGTAAATGTAAAAGGACATGAGATATAGGCCAGGTTAAAGTTTTTCAAAAGTAGGTCAAACTCCAAGGTCAAGGTCAAAAGGTCCAAGGTCATGGTCAAATGTGAACGGTGTTGGAAGGAGGTGTCCATATGTGAAATATCAAGACTGTAGGTATAAAAAGACATGAGATATAGGCCTGGTTAAAGTTTTTTAAAAGTAGGTCAAACTCCAAGGTCAAGGTCACAAGGTCAAAGGTCATGGTCAAATGTGAATGGTGTTGGTAGGTGTCCATATGTGAAATATCAAGGCTGTAGGTGTAAAAGGACATGAGATATAGGCCAGGTTAGTTTTTTAAAAGTAGGTCAAACTCCAAGGTCAAGGTCACAAGGTCATGGTCAAATGTGAATGGTGTTGGAAGGAGGTGTCCATATGTGAAATATCAAGACTGTAGGTGTAAAAAGACATGAGATATAGGCCAGGTTAAAGTTTTTTAAAAGTAGGCCAAACTCCAAGGTCAAAGTCACAAGGTCCAAGGTCATGGTCAAATGTGAATGGTGTTGGAAGGAGGTGTCCATATGTGAAATATCAAGACTGTATGTGTAAAAAGACATGAGATATAGGCCAGGTTAAAGTTTTTTTTAAAGTAGGTCAAACTCCAAGGTCAAGGTCACGAGGTTCAAGGTCATGGTCAAATGTGAATGGCGTTGGTAGGAGGTGTCCATATGTGAAATATCAAGGCTCTATGTGCAATAGGGCATAAGATATAGACCAGGTTAAAGTTTTTTTTAGGCCAGGTTAAAGTTTTTTAAAAGTAGGTCAAACTCCAAGGTCAAGGTCACAAGGTCAAAGGTCATGGTCTCAAATGAAAGGTCTTGGTGAGAGGTATCCACATGTGAAATATGAAGGCTGTAGGTGTAATAGGGCATTAGATATAGGCCAGGTTAAAGTTTTTTTAAAACGGTCAAAAAGTGGGTCAAACTCCAAGGTCAAAGTCACACGGTCAAAGGTCATGGCCTCAAATCAAAGGTCTTAGTTAGAGGTACCCACAGATGAAATATGAAGGCTGTATCTCTAACAGGGCATGAGATATGGGCCAGGTTAAAGTTTTTGCGGACGCTGACCCCGACGCTGACGCTGACGCCGACGCCGACATCCGGGGGTATGACAATAGCTCTTCCGAGACTATCGTCCCGGGCGAGCTAAAAAATCTAGGGGCCCAGCCCAATTTTTAGGGGACATGGGCTGCTGCACCCCTGTTAATACTTTCCCCTGAATATGTGTGAAAAACTGACATAATTATTTTATTGTGTACTTTCCCCTATGCATATGCAAAAGTATGTTTTTTTATATGGGTTTTTCACAGGCTAATTGAAACTTATGCAATTTAAGAAAATTAACCAAGGGCCTAGAGGAAAACTATTGCAAGTGCATATGGACTAGTATGCAGGGCTCCGGAAAACCGGGAATTTATCGGTTCAGTCCGATTTTTGACTTCAGAGACCGATTGGAATTACGGAATTAAGCAAAAAATCGGTCCAGAAATTCTCCTTGAAATATCGATAAAATCACCGACCATCTGTAAGAATCCAGTATATAATCCTTTCAAAATCAAGGGTTTCACATATTATCTCCAGATTAGGCACAGAGCGTCAAAAACCGATATTGTTATATTGCCCGCCGGGCATATCGTTGGTTGCCTTCGAAAAGGTCTTAACTACAGTTTCTATAAACTGTAGTTACATTGTTTTCGTTCGTAACCGGCGATATGCATTTATCACAAATTTGTGTTAATTGTCCAGTTAAAAACCAATACACTTTATGTTTCACGCTTGATCGAGCATACGGTGCCGTGTTTTTAACTTTTCATACAAACCGTTAATGCACCATAATCGGTTTGACCAACCCACGCAAACTCTGTAATTACGGTCTATAATCAATCAAACCTTTGATTAAAGACTTCAAATACGAAGTTTGCGTACGTTTGTCAAACCGAATTCAAACCAAGTCTTTAAAGAACGGACATCAAATATTGCATTTATTTTAAAATCAGTAAAGGAAGTTGGCTATTATGAAGGAACATTGCATTCTATACATGCATATTTTAGTCGGTCAAGTAAAAGACTAGAGCATTTGCGAGTTTGGCAGGAAGTTTTGGATGATCCAAAGATTAAGCCTTTAGCAATCCATCAAATCAGGTGGCTAAGCTTTGCAAACTGCGTGTCAAATGTCCGCAGATCTCTCAGATCTCTGTTAAAATCTCTACAGAGCGATAGCGATGACGATCATATGGCTGAATCTCTCTACTTTGCCATGTCATCCTACAAATTCTTATTTTTGACTCACTTTTTTAGTGACATAATGTGTGATATTGGGCGGGTATCACGTAAATTACAAGAACGTAATTTGCAGTACTGCGACCTGCAAGAAACTCTGGTCGCCGTATGCGATTCTATTGAGCAACAGTATTTGGTTGAAGAGCCAACATATGGCGAAAATTTAAGTAAGTTTCTTGAAACTTACGCAAATGCGCACAACTTTCATGAATTTGAGATCAAACGCCACCCAAGAGATGCTAGATTACCCGTGGTTGTGTCTGAATTCGCTCGCATTCTTAAAGATAGCATACAAAGTCGATTTCCTCGGCTAGAAATCTGGGATTCTCTTTCCATTTTCAACCCAGAAACATTCCCTAGCTCAGTTGGAGATAAGGCCAAATTTGGCTCAAACAAGTTAAATGTTCTGTTGGATCATTTCGGCGAGAAAAGGGGACCTAACACACCCCCTTTGAGCGCCGATAGCGCAAAAAGAGAGTGGTCACTATTTAAAAACCACATGTTTGCAAAAAGCAGTAGACAGGAAAATATGACTGCATCATCACTCGCCCAAGAAATGCTTTCATCAGAACATATACAAAGGGAATTTCCAAATATGGCAAAACTTTTAGCTATCAGCAGAATATTGCCCGTCAGTTCTGTAGAATGCGAACGCGGATTTTCGAGACAAAATCTCATTAAGACACGACTGCGGTGTAGTTTAGGCATAGACATGCTGGACAAGTTGATGCGCATTTCGCTCAATGGATCAAGTATTGAAGATTTCAACCCGTTGCCAATATTTCGCATGTGGCGAAGCAGAATGAAGGCAGGTCGACAAATATTTAAAAACACCAAAGAACAGAATAAACTGATATAAGTTTAGCCCTTTCTCAAACAATGAGGGAATATGATTTGCGTACGTATCGAAGAAAGTATTGAAGATAAAGGAGAAAATGCAGCTTTTCTGCATTTTCTTCTTTTACTTCTAAATACTATCTAGGCTCTAAAACACGGGGTGCAAATAAAAACATCATTGTTTGGAAAAGGGTTAAATTAAAACTTCTATGTGGAAGAAGTTATGTTTATCTGTATGAATTGAAATGTGATGTTGTTTAATAAATGAATAAATTGAAATAAATAAATAAAAAAAAAATCCCCTGTCGAAGTCGGATGTGTTGGGCCTCGACGTGGCACAGGGGCGAACACTGCAATTTAATTTGGATCAAGCAGTGGCCAATTGCAACACAACGCATTTTAGGCACATTTAGATCTAAAGGGAAGAACAAAAACGCAAATTGAATGAAAAGTAATCTATTCGTCATTTTAATCCATCAGGGGAATTTAGGCCTACTAGTCGGCAGAATTCTGACTGGTCCAAATTCAATTTGAAGCCGACAATTTCAAGCGAATGGAATTTTACATTTTTTGATGGGTGGGGTGGGGTAGAAAACATTGTGGAAAATGAAGAAACAGTTTCAACATTTTTCACAATGTTTTCAAACGCATTTCGTAGGGCGTCAATATGTGGGAATGGGTTAATAAACCATATCAGAATTTACGTGGACGACGATGCCGCGCCGGAAGTACATTTATACACAACCAGATAAAATTTTATAAACAAAAGAAGGATAAATCTGTCATAATTTTCTTCGCCGTTTTTCACACTTTGAACAACCGCATCATCGTTAAACCTGAAAAATAAGGTAATTGCACATGAAATGATAATGAATTCTTGCACAAATGGTTAATCATAATGGCTGGCCCGCCGGGGGGGGGGGGGTTGCTTAATGCCGGGCGGGGGGGGGGGGACTTTACGGGGGGGGGGGGGGGGGGTACCGGACCGATTCAGATTCCGAAATTTCCGGAGCCATGTATTTACAATTATTTTGCAATAAGCTGTAAAATTGGTATACATACTTCCTCAAATCTTTCAGCACCAGATTTAGCCTCCTGTTCTAATCTCTCTTTTCTACAAACAGAACAAATAATAGATGACTACAGTGTACTATTACAAAACAAATGAGAGGATATTTTTTCAAAAATATATAATACGAATATACTGTTTTCTGACATGCTTTAAACCAATAATTTTAGAATCTATTAATTAAAATGTAAATTCAAAAACAGCTTGTAAACTCGTAGATTGCTGTAAACCTGATAGTATTTGGTCCTTTCCAAAAGAAAACAATTCGTTTCATGTCCTGTTATAGAGACATAAAGACTGAAAAATCTTATTTCTCATGCTCATTTTCTTTTTAACCCATTATCACACAATGACTCTTTTTGACTCCCTACAAGATAATGGCTTTTAAAAACATTGTGGAAAATGAAGAAATTGCTTGTTACAAGCAATTTCTTCATTTCCCACAATATTTTCTTCCCAAAAAGACCAAAATATTTTGAATTCTATTCGCTTAAAATTGTCGTCTGCAACATCTTTGAATTTGGACTAGTCTAAAATTTTGCCGTTTGGTAGATCTAATAGGTTAAAGCTGGTATTAGAATAACCAAGATTATTCAAATGTTACTAATTTGGCATAAATGAGAATTTAAAAGTTCATTTTAAACTAAAAATCTGTCAGCCATTGATGCAGCTCTGGATGTGAATCTGTATTTCACTTGATAAAAGAATGTACATTTGTTCTATGATAATTCAGTGCTCTCCTGAGAATGATTTGAAGCTGTAGTGGCAAAATGTATTATAAGCAGGGGTTTCAATAACTTTTCGGCCACCTGGGCCAGAAGCTAAAGTAGGCGGGTGATTTTCTATGTATTCCCTATTAACCCCATACAAAATTTTCAAAAGTAGCAGGGGACTGTACTCAAATTCAGTCAAATAGAAGGGGGAAATCCCCACCCCCCGCCTCTTAATGAAACCTCTGTATAAGCATCAGTACACCTGGAAAAGCATAGTGTATCTATGCAAATAATTGCATGAATAAAAACAATATGGGAAAAGAAGAAATTGTTCATTTTGAGCGATTCCTACTTTTCTCATAATTGTTTTTATTCACAATTATTACATTTCATTTATAAAAATACATTATTTATCAGTTTTTCACTTGAAATAGCCTACTCTACTTCTATTTGGTGACACATTTTTGAAGAAGTAAAGCAGCAGGGTACTTTTACACACTGAAGCAAAATAATCATACCTGATTCGTTTAGCATCCTCTTCTTCATTTCGTCTAGACGCCTCTCTGGCATCACCAGCCACCCTGATATTGGTGACCAGCTCAAAACCATCTTGTTTAAGCTTGGTTAGTCGTAATCTGCTCTCCTCAATCTGTTTTCGACTTTTGCTTAGTTCTTCTTTCACCTCTTTCTTCTCATTTGGATCCTCCCCAAGCGCCGCCCTGTAAAATTCATAAGTGTGATTTTAATGAACGCTGAGATGACATATATTAATTGAATAAATTGTTTCAGATGTAACCTCATCCCTTTTAAGAAAATTACAATTGAGTGTGACCCATTAACACAGTTTTTTATGATGATTCATTTATCACGCTCTTTGGACTTTGGTTAATTTAACACGCCCACTTATCATTTTTGTTCTTGTCTACAGCTGATCTGATTCCTTATCAAAAAATTAAAATTGCATCCCTGGGGACAATATGACAAACTTTTGTCCCACTATCATTCTATCTTTGATATATCTATGTAAATTCCTCCGATGAATTTTCAGAGAACCGCCTAACAGTGTTACTAATCAAACTCTACACCAGTTCTTGTAAATGCATCATCTCAACACCATATTTACAGATGCATTTATAACAACACTGTTACCATTCAAACAGCTGGGTAGACTGAGGCGGTGACAATTAAATGTCTTGCACAAAGACTGTAGACACACCTCCCCCTAGCTGCGATATCGTAGCCACAAACTTGATGATGGGTATTGGTTTGTGGCTAAAAGTCCACCTTATTCCTTCTTGTGGTGCAAGACAAAAGAGTAGAAAACACATTTTCTTGCATAAATTTTTTAAATACCAACATATCTAATCAGATGTGTATCCAGGGTTCGACACTAAGGGGAGTCCGCGAGTCCGAGACTCCCTTAAAAGTGGCAGGACTCCCTGATTTTCTACCGAGAGAGTCTGTCAGACTCTTAAGATATTTTTCCGGAAATACCAGTTAAAAATGATGCAATATGATAAAAAAAAAGGGCCTAAACCCAGTGATTTTTTTTCTTTAAAAAATGGTCGTTATTGGGCCCCTTTCCCCTCTCTGTGGAATATACTTTTTTCCCCCATTTCAGAGAAATTTTCCCCTCCTGGAACTAGATTTTTTTCTTGCAAAGAAAAATCCAAATCATATTTAGATTCTATGCATCTCTAACAGTTCTAATGGTTGTTTGAATGTCCCATTATAATATACAAGCAAGTTTAAAGCATTTGTAACACTGTATTTGAGAGTATAAGCAATGTATTGAAATTTCCCCTTTTTGGCCGTTCACACGCAAATTTTCCCCCACCTATGGGCCCTGACCGCCTTCCCCCAAAATTAAAAATAAACACTGAAACCTTATATTACAGGATCATGTGTCCTGTATCACTCCTTTGGTATTCCATAAAGTCTGTTAAGATGAGAACGACAATGACTACCATTTCAATAGGCGCCATACAATGTAACAGGAAATGTTAACTGTTGATTCAGACTTAATTTTTATTTGGACTCCCAAGGTTCTCAGGATGGGAGTCCGGCAGACTCCTTGATTGGGAAAGTTAGTGTCTAACCCTGGTATCCCATAAAAAGATATTCCATGGCACAAATTCAGTTAAAAAGTATCAATAGGAATTGTTATCAATTATTTCTTCCAACAGAAAATTCAAGTCTCAGTAGAATAAAATGGGTGGGTTCTGCCGGTACTCCGCTTCAAAATTGAATTGAACTTCATTTGAAAGTGATTTCAACATAAAACTATGCTGGATTGACAGAAAAATACTTAACCTGTTGTCAGGTTACATTCTTACTACATTCCCAGGGGTAAAAGTTGAAAATTTTGAAAAACCTGAAAACCTGCAAAAGTCTGTATTTATATAGTAAAAATCAAGAAAATGGGGCATTTTGGAATACTCAAAAACCTGAACTTCAGGCATATGCCTGAAAACTTTTACCCCTGCAATGATTCCATGGAACACATCTAGTATGCCGGTCCCCATTTACTAGGGAGTATTTTTGGGGGCTGCCGCCCCCACACCCCCGCTTTATTTTATTTTGAAATTGTTTATGGGGGCTGCTGCCCCCACACCCCTGCTCATTTTCTTCTTTATTGATGAAAAATTACTCTATTTTGTCACTTTACTGGCAACCATTTAGTTCGGGGACCGGCTAACTAGATACTTCCCCATTCCATAGCTCTATTTTGAAGTTTGACTATGCTAAACTTGCTGGAATGAATCATTTGAGCACCTGCTCCATTGCAACGAATAGGAAGGAATTGTAACCAAATCCCAGATCAAAATTCAAAAAGGTTTCGGTTACATTTTTGCAACTAACCTCCCCCCCAGTGGGGTTTGAACCCGTAAGCTCAGTGTTTCAAGTCAAGTGTGCTAACCACTAGGCTGTCGATTCAGCGGGATGAATGCATTCCCATGGAAGTCCAAAATTATGGATGAAACTAAAACCATCAGAATCGATTAAAACAGGCAAACATCTTATCACTTTGCGACAATTGATGTCCGAAAATTACAGTAGTTAAACTTAAACACATTATGTTTTTGATCAAACAAGTGTCAAACTCAATTTATTAATGTGTTTCTACTCTGTGGTACGAGGTAAAATGGTGGCGAATTTATCACTTTATCAAAAATCGTAAAAAATACCTCTTTGCAGCCTCAATTCTTTTGGTGATTCTAATTCTGCGGGCAGCAATTCTCTCTTCTGGGTCATTAGAATCAACAGAAGGACCAACTTCTTCTTCCTCGCCGCTAGAACTCATCTTTTTGGATATTTTTAACAATTTTTTGCAGTCCACAAATTTTGTTGTATTTGTTGCTATGTCCGATGTGGTCACGTGACGATATTTACTTCCGGTGACAGCACTTCCTTTTCCGGTAAAAACCGAATCATGGCGGTGCGTATTTTTCTATGGTCATGAAAACAATCGAGCGTAATCCAATAATCTACCCGTTGTCTTGCTAGGTAGAATAAAAGAAATGAAAAAATAAATGCCATAGATTTGCCTTGCCCCGATAATTCGGAAATTAATTAAGCCAATTACGAAATATTTACGTCTGAATTTGACGTTTGATTCGTTCAAATTTCTTAGTTTTGTATTGCCTGAGCCAAATCTCTTGAATTTTAGAAAATCTCACTGTTGGGTTAGTTTCTTTAGGACCAGAACATTCTCCATTGCAGTTGAATATACCTTTTGAATACACAAATGTTCAGTTGGAAGATTTTATTTCATGTTTTTCTTGAAGATGCAACTACAGACTTTCCAAGATTTCAAAGCCCACTGGAAGGAATGAAAGTGTGGTGTGGTGTCCGTAGTCGAGAGGTAGAGCGTCGGCCTAGCAACTAAGAGGTTCCGAGTTCGATCCCCGGTAGCGGAGGTAGTTCGAGGCTTCTCATTGGCCCACACTTTCGGTGCGAGTACTGGTCAGTGTATTTCCAGGAAGCAGAATCGAGAGGGATTTAAATAAGTTGAAAAAACTTGCTTCCCAATCGATGTAAAATAAATACGTTCAAAGGAACGTCTGAAGAAAAAAGATAAAAGTGTTTGCAGTGGCATATCGCTGCTTTTCAATAAAATTCCCTTAACTTAGTTCTAGGAGTTTGTTGAAAAGTATGAAACCAATTATTTACAGGACAAAAAGGAGACGGAGCGGTTGAACCCCATGAAGGAGCTGCGCATCACCAAGTTGTGCCTCAATATTTGTGTAGGAGAATCTGGTGACAGGCTCACTCGTGCCGCCAAAGTGCTCGAACAGCTCACAGGACAGCAGCCTGTGTTTTCTAAAGGTATGTGACAGAATTTTCCAAATTCGTTTGTCTGTTTTAACATGTTTATAAAATTATGTCACAGAGAAAGATAGCCCCAGAAATCATTGAGAGAAAAAACTAAAATGCTGTTTACTAGAATTTTTCGCCTGGCTCAATATTTTCCGCAGTGTTCCCACTGCCTTTTTGAACTGGGGGTTCCCTGTACCCTCTCCACATCCATATTTTCAAATTTTGGGGTTCCCAAGACAAAACTGGGGGTACACCATATTTTGCCAAACAAGACCTGGTTTGACATCCCCGATAGAAATGACTTTGGAAAATTGGAACTTTTTCACCTTCTTAGCGGTAGCCTTTGCTGTGACGATCTCACTAGAAGATTTAGATGGTGTGGGAGTTTGATTGTCTGCCGAGGTTGACTGCCGCGGAACTTGTCCCCACAGACTTGTTAGCGTGTTTTGTTTGGTCGCCATTTGCAGAAGAATTATATTTTAATGATGTCACTGGTAGGAATGACGCAATGAGAAGCATTCGGGAACACTCGGCAACAATCGGAATATTTCTCGACCATTTACGACATTACGTAAATGCGATTCTACACTAATGAAAACGGCAGAAAGAAGTCCGAAAAGCAATCGGATATTTCCGTAAGACTTTATCACCCACTACGGAAATACACGTTATATGTACGACTTGGTGGGGATTTCCAATCGTTTTCCGATAGGTTGCTTTTTTTAAACACCGGAGATTCAGAAAAATGACATGCGCAGATGTATCAAGTACGAGGAGCCTTGTTGACATTTAACATGGAGTCTCTTTATGTACATCAATTTGACTAATTCATGGGGAATTAGCTTACGTGCCGGACACGTAGAGCGTCTTTTATTTTTGAAAATTTGTACGTTCTGTCAAAAAAATTTACGTGTTTCACGTAAAATATTACGTGAATGGGAACGCTGTTCCGGCCTTATTATTCACAGTAAATTCTATCTTTATGACAACATCAATTTTGTCTTCTGTATTCTGCTGGAGTTCTAATCTTGGTATGATTTGTAAAATAAAAGAATGTTGAATTTGTGGTAATTGTAGCACACAAAATGTTGAGGCAAAAAAAGAGAATGCTGATTAGCAGCATTTTCTTCTTTTGTCTGGATATTTTCCCAAACCTTTCCTAGTACGAACACTAAAGCCATGTTACCCGGTCTAGGTTTCCAAAGGTCAATCAACTATGACATTTTCATTTCAGCCAGATACACAGTGAGATCTTTTGGTATCAGAAGAAACGAGAAGATTGCTGTTCACTGTACAGTCAGAGGAGCCAAGGCTGAAGAAATCTTAGAAAGAGGGCTCAAGGTACAAATGTCAGTGTGTCCACTGAAAATTTTGACTGGGGGTTTTTGTACCTCATGGTGGTCAAAGTTGGGGGTACAAAAGATAATTTGGGGGTACAAGAAAGTTAACACTAAATCTAAACAGTTCTTCCACTTCAATCAAGGTCTTGTTTGGGAAAAGGTTTTATGCATTTTGTTCAGCATCTTTTCTTTTAATTACAAATTAATCAAATTTGAAAACTTGAGGATTGGAAGGTTTTCAGACGCCAACCATGAAGCAGTTTCCGTTTTCTGCTTTGTTCCCTTTTCTCTGTCCGAACGAAGCCAGTCGAACTGGCAGAGCCATGAATTTTAATTTTAAATTCAACAGTGGACTGGGTGTTTTCTTCGTCGTTTCCCCCTAATATTGACTTTCTGATTATGTGCACTTTAAATTAAAGACCGATCAAATTAAAATAAAAAAAAAGAAATCAAGATCCATACTGTTTAGTCGATGCCATGATCATGCAGACGCTCGGAATGATACAGCGTTTTGGTTGAGTAAATCCCCAAAACGCAGCGTCTTGGCCAACTACAAATAGCGGAAAAATTAGAGGGATCAGAATGACCGAATTTGGCAGTTTCGGTTTTATTACTCAGCTATCAAACTTGTTTTTTCTTTCATAAACAACGGGGAGAATTGTCATCTTATTTTAATTTTATACATGATGGGGGTTCATTTTGAGTACGTTCTTACACGTTTTGGGTGAGAAAGTAGTACGTGATTTTTGTTCAAATTACGTGATTCACATACATTTCTACGTGATCGGACACCCTGAAATGTTCTACCTTCAATAGGGCACTTACCTCACAGCAAGTTTTTGTCCTGTGTGTCTGAAAAGCCTTACATTGGCCATAAGTTTTGAATGTGTAAAATAAGTAAACCAGGGCTTTTCTTCCAAAAATTGGGAAGGGGCCCTGGTCAGTCCTTTTGGGAAATTTTAGTGTGATTTTAGTCAAATTGGGAAAAAATAAAAAGTGGAAATAAATGTAGAAATGAGAATACATTTTCTTAAATAATGTTCACTTTATAACTTAATTATAAAAGACACACTGCTTCCTTGTGACTTCAATTGCAAGTTGGTAAATGTTCATTACTTATTTTCCAAATTTTAGGAATTTTAACTTTGAAAATTGGGAAATTCTTACTCTGAAATTGGGAAAAAAGGAGCCCTTTTCCAATTGGGAAGCCACCGAATTTCGGCCCCTGTTAAAGAAGGAAGAAAAGCCCTGTAAACCTATCACTATGGCTGTACAGGCCTGGTCACATGCACCAATCCACGACCAGAGCTCTCACTAGGATTTTGAAAGTAGGATTCCAGGAATCCAACTTCAGAAAAAGTTGGATTCCACACAGAAAATTTGGATTCCATCATCATAAAAGAGGATTTTGTACCACTTGAATGTCAAATGATTTCGCAATGACCAAACTTTTAAATTTATATCAGACAGTAGTTTCAATGATCATAGCTTTTCTTCTTACAAATGGAAATACCTAGACTTGTCCAGGGTTTCAAAAAACAAACACACACACACAAACACACAAAAATGAGTTTTTTATACCACCCAATTGAATCCTGTACCCCCATTTTTGCAAGCAAGTTAACCCATTACCAGACGGCAAAATTTTAGACTGGTTCAAATTCAAAGAGGTTACAGACGACAATTTCAAGTGAATGATATTTTACAGTGTTAGATATTTCTGAATAGTAAACATAGTGGGAAGTGAAGAAATTGCTTGCCATAAGCAATTTCTTTATTTTCCACAATGCTTACCACAGCCATTATCTTGTGGGGAGTCAAAAAGAGTCACTGTGTGGTAATGGGTTAAAGCAACCTTCTATGTTTTTTATAGAAGGTGTACAAGTGTGGTCAGTAAAATAGTGGTTTTTACGGTCACTGGAAAATTGGAAACCCTGTTGTCTTATGAGAATTTGAATAAAAATAGCAAACATGAATCAAGTGTTTGCTTCTATCATACTTTGTTCATCTGTATTTGGGGTAGCAAAAAAGGGGATTTCTTGAAAGAAATTAGTTTGTAAAAATATGAAGACCCCCCCCCTAAAAAAACCCAACTAAATCTAGGGTTATTAACACATTTAAAAAAAGTAGAAGAAAACTAGTAAAGGTGAAGTTAAACTGCTCAAATACAGAATGAGCTCCAAGTAATAAAGAATGTGAGAGATTGATCAATGGTGCGTGAAAGGTAAGGGTCGTGACGTCATGTAGTCAGTATCAAGGTCAACTGCTAACATAAAGACATCTGTATCTATTTATAGACCAATTCAAAACTTTGTAAACACAAGTTTTGTAAGATAAAATTTCTATTGATGGATATTTTATTTGTTTTAAACTTTAATTCTAAAGGTAAGAATGTGTTTTAGTCATAACCCTGACCTGTAGATTGCTGGTTTGTAATGACCTTTCTCTCCGTGGTTTAACCTTTTGTCCTTTTCCCAAACTAACTTCACTGATTGTATATTTAAGATTTGTACACAATATAGCATAGAAAGTAATTCTAATTTAGATTAAACTCCCATTTAACAAGAAATATCGTAGTAAAAGAAAGTCTGGGAGGTATTCTAATTATTCAATCAAATAAAACAATTTATTATGTTTACATTGTCATGTGTAAAGAGTTATGCAGTTTTGCACACGGCACTATTATGCTACCCGAGTTTCTAAGCAGTGTGTAATAACAGATTCTTACTCGTTCTTTTCATTTCATATGTTGCATCATTCTTGTTGGATTATGATAACAATTTAGGTAAACAATTGAATTCAATTACGGAAAGATTATAAGTAAATCAACTGCATCAATCAATACTTATTTACACTCGTCAAATAAAGGTGTCTGGTAAAGGCTAATTAACATTCATTTAAAGTCAGACTCCGCCTACAACTTCTACTGATAATTGATTCCGATTGGCTAGAAGAGGTAATTAACGCCACGCCCACCACTTTCGTCTACCCGACTTTAAATGTGGCCGATTATCGATTTTTCATGACACAGTTGATTGGGTTGATTATCTAGAGCCAAGAACTAACTGGCAATTAATTATCGTAGGCAGTTGTGTACATGTAAGATCTATTGACAGCCGATATGTTGAGCACCGGGACGCGTGCCTTGAAAAAACTTGTCGTCCGGCGGAATCCTTTGATAGGATTTTTTGTCGTCCCCTGAGAAAAGTTGTCGTCTCAGACGACATTACTGTCGTTTCCGAGAGCTCTGACGACCACATCACAGCCAGAGCACATCTTAAACACAGTGCGGTTTTATTATGGACATGATGTGGATACGATATAGAAATGCAGTCATCATATGTGACCAAGCCTTTAAGTCTTCAAATTTGATTGGATGGTGTAGTTTACGCAGTTGGTTCAATAACTTTTTGGCCACCTGGGCCAGAAGCTAAAGTAGGCGGGTGATTTTCTATGTATTCCCTATTAACTCCCATATAAAATTTTCAAAAGTAGCAGGGGGATTGTATTCAATTTCAGTGAAATGGGAGGGGGAAATCCCCGCCTCGGCCTCTTAATGAAACCCCTGATATGTATAGGACTTGAGTGAACCAGACGATAAAGCAAGTTATCAATAGCAATTAGCCCCATTTGAATCTGTGTTATCTACAAGTTAGCTGTAAATGTACATCACAAAACATCTGTTCAGAATACTAGTAGCTAAAACTGAAAAGCAAAAATTGTACCTTGAAAATATATTTATGATGTAATATTATCATGAACTGTGCTTTTTTCCCCGCAGGTTAGAGAATATGAGTTGAGAAGAAACAACTTCTCAGAGACCGGCAACTTTGGTTTTGGTATTCAAGAACACATCGATCTGGGTATCAAGTACGACCCTAGTATTGGTATTTATGGTATGGACTTCTTCATCGTGCTTGGTCGACCTGGTAAGTAGAAGTACCCACAAGATAGGATTGTGGATTTGAAATGAAAAATTCAACCTTATCCCTTGAGCGAAAAATATTTTGTTTGTTCCAATTTGAGTTCTATTGCATACTTCAATATTGGAGATAATGAAAGAACATTTTTTTGCATATCATAGCAAAGAAATATTGAGGCAAAGAAGAAAATGCTGATCATCAGCATTTTCTTCTTTTGACTCAATATTTTCCCAAGACTTTTCTATCAGGGACGCCAAAATATGGTATTGTTTGGGAAAGGGTTAAATTGTTTTCACTGAATCAGTCACTCCTAATTTATTCAAGAACACATCAATCTGGGAATCAAGTATGACCCTAGTATTGGTATTTATGGTATGGACTTCTTTATTTGGCTTGGGCTCCCTAGTATGTACAAGTACACACAATTGTCAATAACAGATTTATAATCACTGACACTCCTAATCTGCCACAGATTCTGAACTAAGACTTTTCAAATAGCATTTTTTCTTCCATTGACTATCAAGCTGTACATTGCTGGTATTTATTAGAATCATCTTGAGATGATTCAAGTGAGTTCTCGAGACATAAATTTTGGGTTGAAATACAATGTGAAAAATTTAAAATACATGTAAGTATATCGAGGGCTCAGTGCAAAACTATTGTAACAACATATTTTTCAAAAAATCACTTTTTTGCATTTTCTGAATCTTTAGGAAGGAGTGCATCATGTGTTCTAATATCAAGTTTCAATTCTGTATACTTCAAAAGATATCTAGAATTTTAAAAACATATTTCCTCTTTAACTTTGAGAAAGTCAATCAGTTTTTTCTCTCTCCTGTAAAATTTTACCAAATGTAGTTACAATAGTTTTGCACCAAGCCCTCGATATACTCTTATCTTAAATTCTTTGCTCTTTATCATAAAAAGAATAAAATGTATACTCTTATCTTTGTTCTTTATCATATTCTAATTGGCAAGTTGTTGTATTTCAGGCTTCAACATTTCACAGAGAAGACGAAGGAAGAGCAAGATTGGACCTCAACATAGAGTGACAAAAGAACAGTCTATGAAATGGTTTCAACAGAAGGTGGGTTTAACTTGCAGGAAAATTGTTTTCTATTTATGAGTTAAGGTAGTCCACCCCTGATGAAATTCATGCAATGTAGGAATTTGAGCGGCGCCACTAACATTTAAACTAGGTATCCAAACTATTCTGGCAATATCGTAAACATTCTGTGATGGATTGTTCCATCCTCGAATGTTACGATGTCGCTAGAGTAATTCCAACATTGCATCAATCTCATAAGGGGTGGACTGCATTCAGAAATCAATTTGAAAATCTAATATATATGAGCCTGGATCCTGAAAAAGGGCTTTGTTAAGTTAATCCATTACTGCATAATGACGCTTTATGACGATCCACAAGATAAAGGTTTTGGAAACGTTTGATATGACTGAGCCTGTATCAAGAAAATGGGCTTTGAAGGCTTCTGAGACCAGCATTGACCCAGATCAGCCTGTGTATACACACAGTCTGATCAAGATCCATGCTGTTGTCTTTATAGATTGGACCTCAATATAGAGGGTTAAAAGAATAGTCTATGAAATGGTTTCAACAGGTGGGTTTAACTTTGTGTTCTATTATCTTTTGTTTGTGAGTTAAGGAAATAGATGGATTGCATATGGAGTGTGTACTTGTGATCTATTTCATGAAAAAAGGAATATCTTTCTAGGAATCGCCTGAAATAAAAAGGGCATTTGAGACCAATATTTATGGAGAGAAGCTTGCACTTTGACAAATTATTATCAAGATCCATGTTAATCTCCAATAGTTCATGACCTGTAGTACCAGCATGTGTCCTCTGTCCTGATCAGATTGTACTTAGGCAATGATTTTTTTACCTGCGCATCCTGCAACTTTTACTCATAATTAGGTCTCTTGGATGCAAAGTTTTATGTCTAGCGAGTCCCAGGATGCAACAATTTTTACAGATTTCCTATTAAAACCAGTGTATTGGACTCACTAAGCTAGTACCTGGACTCATTGATATGGAATCTAGCGAGTCCCCAGGACTCAGTCTTTAAAAAGTAAAAATATCACTGCTTAGGCACAGGTTGATTTAGAAAATGTTGATGACTTGATGTCTAAATGCTGTAACCCTTCCCGAAACGGCAAAATTTTAGTGCGTTCCAATTTAAGAGTTGCTGCAGAAGACAAAATGTATGTTGAAAAAGAAAGGATTTGAATACAATATAGCTGAGAAAATATTGAGGTAAAAGAAGAAAATGCTGATTATCAGCATTTTCTTCTTTTGTCTCAATGTTTTCCCAAGCCTTATCTAGTGGGGACGTCAAAACCAGGTCTTGTTTGGGAAAGCGTTAAGGTATTCCAATGTGATAGCTTCTGCAGACACAAAATGGATGTTGATTTGTGTACAATTTAGCACTGAAAATATTGAGACAAAAGGAGAAAATGCTGATCATCAGCGTTTTGTTCTTTTGCCTCAATATTTTCAAGAGCCTTTTCTGTAAGGGACGACAACACCAGGGGCCCGTATTATCAACGATCTTACGACCACGATTTTGTGTTTACTGTGTAGCAAAACATCTGATTGCACGACAAATCTGATTGGGCCAATCAGGTTTGCTGTTTCAGGTAATTACGCAAAAACAAGTCATACAATTGTTGATAATATGGACCCCTTGCCCCGGTGTCTCGAAAAAACTTAAGTATTTTCTCATGAGAATATGCTCAACTGCAAAGGGATACTCTCCAACGTTGAAGGGTATTCGGTTGAAGTTCACGTGGATTTCATGCGATTTGAGCACGGTGCTCAAATTTGAGCATGAGAAAGTACTAAAGTTTTTTCGAGAAACCGGGGCCTGGTCTTGTTTGGGAATGGACCTTTTTTGAGGATTAATGTAATGGATTGTTTTGTTTGTCATTTCAGTATGATGGTATAATTCTACCAGGAAAGTAAACAGACTCTAGTGCAAATGTTATGTGAAAGAAAAAAATTAAAAAAATACCCTACTACATTGTGCTGCTTATGTGTCCTGTATCAATCCTGGAGCTGCGAGTTCGAAGCACGGCTATTTACAGATAAGGAGGGTGATGATGTCATTTTAACATGAAATATTTGTAATTATGCCCCCTTTCGAAGAAAATGGGGGTATATTGTTTTGCAAGTGTCGGTCGGTCGGTCCGTAGGTCGGTCGGTCTGTCCGTAGACCAAATCTTGTCCGGAGCATAACTCCAAAAGTATTAAAGGTAGAATCATGAAACTTCACAGGTGGATCGATCTCATTAAGGAGAGGTGCAGTGCCCAAGAACCGTAACTCTGCCGATCAAACTTTTTGAGTTATTGCCCTTTGTTGATTTTATAAATTGATTCTTGTCCGGAGCATAACCAAAAAAGTATGTAAGGTAGAATCATGAAACTTTACAGGTGGATAGATCTCATTATGGAGAGGTGCAGTGCACAAGAACCGTAACTCTGCCGATCAAATTTTTTTAGTTATTGCCCTTTGTTGATTTTCAAACTTGATTCTTGTCCGGAGTATAACGCAGAGTATTAAAGGTAGAATCATGAAACTTCACAGGTGGATAGCTCTCATTATGGAGAGGTGCAGTGCACAAGAACTGTAACTCTGCCGATCAAATTTTTTGAGTTATAGCCCTTTGTTGATTTTCAAACTTGATTCTTGTCCGGAGCATAACTCCAAAAGTATTAAAGGTAGAATAATGCAACTTCACAGGTGGATAGCTCTCATTATGAAGAGGTGCAGTGCACAAGAACTGTAACTCTGCTGATCATATTTTTTGAGTTATTGCCCTTTGTTGATTTTATAACTTGATTCTTGTCCGGAGCACAACTCAAAAAGTATGTAAGGTAGAATCATGAAACTTTACAGGTGGATATATCTCATTATGGAGAGGTGCAGTGCACAAAAACCATAACCTTACCGATCAACTTTTTGGAGTTATTGCCCTTTGTTGATTTTCACACTTAATTCTTAATAATGCCTATATCTCATGTATTTTTACACATACAGCCTTGATATCTCACACATAGATACCTCCTATCAACATCAATCACAATTGATCATGATCTTGGACCTTGTGACATTGACCTTGGAGTTTGACCTACTTTAAAAAAAATAATAAATCGGGCATTTATCTCATGACCTATTACACATACAGCCTTGATATTTCACTCATGGACACCTCCTACCAAGACCTTTCACAATTGACTATGACCTTGGACCTTGTGACCTTGACATTGGAGTTTGACCTACTTTTTAAAAACTTTAACCAGGCTGATATATCATGTCCTTTTACACATACAGCCTTGATATTTGACACATGGAAACCTCCGACCATGACCTATCACATATGACTATGACCTTAGATCTTGTGACCCTGACCTTGGAGTTTGACCTACTTAAAAAAAAAAAAAAAACTGCGCCTATATGTCATGTGCTATTACACATTCAGCCTTGATATTTCACACGTGGACACATCCTACCAAGACCTTTCACATTTGACAATGACCCTGGACCTTGTGACCTTGACCTTTAACCTACTTTTATAAAAACTTAACCTAGCTGATATATCATGTCCTTTTTACATACAGCAGGCCTGCATACAGCCTTGATATTTGACACATGGACACCTACGACCAAGACCTTTCACATTTGACCATGACCTTGTGACCTTGACCTTGGTGTTTGACCTACTTTTATAATACATTAACCCTTTCCCAAACAAGACCGGGTTTTGACGTCCCTAATAGTAAAGACTTGGGAAAACATTGAAACAAAAGAAGAAACTGCTGATAACCAGCAGTTTCTCCTTTTGTCTCAATATTTTCTGTGCCATATTTTACACAAAGTCTATCTTTTATAACACCCATTTTGTCATTTGTGACAGTTTTTGAAGTAGATCACCCTAAAATTTGTTCGTTTGGGAAAGGGTTAACCTGGCCTGTATTTAATGTCATTTTACACATACAGCATTGATATTTCACACATGGTCACTTCCAACCAAGACATTTCACTTTTGACCTTGACCTTGAAGTTTGACCTACTTTTAAAAAACTTAAACTAGGCCTATATCTCATGTCCTGTTACCTATACAGTCTCGATATTTTACACATGGACACCTCCTACCAAGACCTTTCACATTTGACCATGACCTTGAATATTGCAACCTTGACCTTGGAGTTTGACCTACTTTTAAAAAGACTTAAACCAGGCATATATATCATGTCCTTTTACACCTACAACCTTGATATTTCACACATGGACACCTCCAACCAAGACCTTTCACATTTGACCATGACCTTGACCTTTGGCCTACTTTTAAAAACTTTAACCTGGCCTATATTTCATTTTACTTTTACATATACAGGCTTGATATTTTCACACATAGACACCTCCTACCAAGACTTTTCATATTTGACCATGACCTTGGACATTGTTAACTTGACCTTGGACTTTGACCTACATAAAATGTAGGCCCTTGAGGGGGCATATATGTTTTACAAACATCTCTTGTTTCAGAATAATTTTGTCCATCAAACCCTGTTTTGGGTATTCATTTGAATTGTCTGGAAGAGTCGATTCAAATGAGTACCCGCAACATTGGGCTTGATTTTGAAATGAAAAATTCAGAATGTCTTTCATTCCCTCTTATCTGTTGGTCTGCCGGGCTCGGCGGATGTCCATCCTGACATTTGACAAGTCATGATTTGTCTCTTGAACAATGAGTTTGAATCGTCTATGTGAGAGAGCAGCTGGAGGTTCATTAAGGATATTGTGTTTGTACTGGTATGAGAAACAACAGGAATCCATGCTTAGGTGCTCCAGCCACTGCAATATGATGTTAGCATGTGAAAAAGGCATTAAACCTCAATCATTCTATCATACCCTTGCAAACAAGTTGCCGGAGGTATGAAGTAGAACTTGCCCATCCTTGTTTTATGCGGCACAACACTAAAATGGCTGGCTGAAATATACATGAACAAGTTATTACCATCAATGTGATATGGAATTTGGCATGAAGAAATGTCTTGGGCTGGCTGGCTAAGGTCATATAATATGAGATAATCAATTTGACATTTCCCAAACAAGGAGCTGATTTTGACTTCCTTGATAGAAAAGGCTTTGGAAAACATTGAGACGAAAGAAGAAAATGCTGATGATCAGCATTTTCTCCTTTTGCCTCAATGTTTCTGTGCTATATTGTGCACAAATGGTATTACAAACGCCATCCATTTTATCATCTACAATCGCTTTCAAAGCGCCTAAATTTTTGTCCTTTGGGAAAGGGCTAAGGCATGGCAAGGGATAACAGTCATTCAGCGAGTGCGACAGTTCTAGTTTCACCAACTTATCTGATCATGATCTCGAGTAGATTTGATAATCGGCTTGGCAATTGACCAAATGCTGACTGTCAATCAAAAACATCGATTAGCCAATGGACAATCAGAAAAATGTCATGCCCCAATTGTTATTAGTTGCACGTGTTATTGTATCTATTTATCAACTAACAAAACAATCGACATGCCAATGGCAAAGAATTTTGTGCTATAGCGGACGAGAGTTGACCTGGCAGAGCATTCCATTCGATAAGCATGGGCTGCTCTGCCAGGTCAATTCTCGTCGCTATAACAATAGACTAGGTTAACCGTTATGTTTTGATAAACCGTCAGTGTTGTTATAAAATCTCGTAACTGCGGCTTAAATCAAGCCGTAGTTACGAGATTTTATAACAACACCTACGAAATACTATTTTGTTTGTCCGAATTTACGTCACGATTAACTGGATAAAATCTTCACCTATTAACAATCATATCCCTATTGTTTGTCTTAAATTCTATGTTGGGCGGAGCGATCTGTCGATTGGCGTTTGGTCAATTATCCCAGAGCAACAGATGATCATAAAGAAATTATTTCATTTTCAAACCATATGTTTGGGGTACTCATTTGAATTGTCTTGATGAGATGTTTGAAATGAGTACCCAAAACAAAGGGTTTGATGAATTTTTATGTCCCCATATCGATAGATCGCGGGCATATTGTTTTACTCCTGTCTGTCTGTTAGTCCTTAACTTGACATGAACACTTAAAATTGGCCTTTTCTCCAAAAGTATTCAATATACAAAGCTCAAATTTGGTATGTAAATTAACCCTTATAAACCCGTAACATGCAACTTGACATGGAAACTTAGCGTCAAAACTTAACATTGGCCTTTTCTCCAAAAGTATTCCAGACACAAACCTCAAATTTTGTATGATCTTTCAATGATATTTAGTAAGAAAGTCACGGTCATCCATGTAGGTCAAGGTCAAATATGAAACAATGTCATATGTGTAGAAAAATGGCCATTTCGGGGGTCATTTGTGTTTCACAAACACATCTTGCTCATTTAAAGATAAGTTGAGTTTTAAAAAGCCATTACCTCCTCTTATCTGGAGGTCTTTATCATCTGCACGACCCTTTACCGAACAAGACCTTATTTGGATGTCCTTAAGAAAATAGTCCTGAGGTCCCGGGTTCGATTCCCAGTCACGGCAAATATCCTTTCAGATAAAATTGTCTTCCGCCAATGGTTTGATATCCTTAACCTATGTGGGCGAGCAACTGGAGGCTCAGTTAGAATGTGATGTTACTTGGGTATGACAAACGACAGGAATACATGATTAGGTACTCCAGCTGCTGCAATATGACCATGGCAGTTGAAAGCTAACCCTTTCCTGAACAAAACCTGGTTTGGACATCTAATAAAAAGGGCTTTGGAAAACATTGAGACAAAAGAAAACGCTGATTTATAATCAATTTGTCTCTGTATTAATTCTATCCTTATCAACATTCATTTTGTTGTCTGCAATATTGAACCAGCCTGAAATGTTGTTTGGTAAAGGGTTAAACCCAGATCTGATATGCAGCCTTTCTCCTTTGTTTCAATCTTTTCTGTGCTATTTTATAAGACAAATTTTATCTTTTTCAACATCCATTTCCAACGCTGCTTTCAAATTGGACCAACTTATTAGTTTGCTGTTTGGGGAATTGACCAAACGCCGACTGTCAATCAAAAACACCGATTAGCCAATGAACAATCAGAAAAATGTCGTGCCCTAATTTTTTTTCATTGCACGTGTTATTCTATTGATTTATCGACTGACTATCAAAACAATTGACATGTCAATGGCAAAGAATTTTGTGCTAACAATAGACTAGGTTTTCCGTTATGTTTTGATAAACCGTCGGTGTTGTAACTTGGTATAAAATCTCGTAACAACGGCTTAAATAAAGCCGTAGTTACGAGATTTTATGACAACACTTACGAAATACTATTTTGTTTGTCCGAATTTACGTCACTATTTACTGGATAAAATCGTTCCCTATTAACTATCACATCTCCATTGTTTGTCTTAAATTCTATGTTGGGCGGAGCGATCTGTCGATTGGCGTTTGGTCAATTGTTAATCTCCGACCAATTTTGGTGTGTGAAATGCAAGAAATACATTGTTAGGTGCACAACTTTCCATATTTATCCCATTTCCTTACAAGACCCGGTTTTGATGTTCAAGAATAGAAACGGTTTGAGAAAATATTGAGGCAAAAGAAGAAAATGCTGATGATCAGCATTTTCTCCTTTTGCATCAATATTTTCTGTATTATAATGAGAAGAAATCATATTTCAATATCATCCATTTTGACATATGCAGCAGCTTTCAAATTAGAACCGTCCAAATTTTTGCTGTTTGGTAATGAGTTACTAAACCAAAAGAATAGGATACTTTCACATCACTTTATTCTGTTTAATTGTACATTCATCAATTTGAGCACATTATCCATGTGAATGGCCTGAGCGGTTAAAGTTGATGGCACTGCTTGAGCTGACTGGAGGGAAATCTGAGCTGCAAGAAGACCCGCTTTGACTGATTCTTCTAGAGAGTGGTCCGATAAAATGTAGGATACCATCGCTGCTATCATACTGAAATTTATAAACAAATGTAAGGGTGTCCACCGACTTTCAAATCTTGGGGTACAAACCATACCTTTACAGCATGCTTGCACACCCTCTATAAGAGACATAGAAGGCTGCTTGCAAAAACTGGGGGTACAAAATTGATTTAGGGGGTAAAAACCCCCCATTTGGGGGTTTTTGGACACCTTGAATGTGTTACAATATATTGCTGCTTTTTAACCCTTTCCCAAACAAGACCTGGTTTTGATGACCCCAATAGAAAAGGCTTGGGAAAACATTGAAACAAAAGAAGAAACTTCGGATAATCAGCAGTTTCTCCTTTTGTCTCAATATTTTCTATGCCATATTTTACACAAATTTTATTTCTAAGAATATCCATTTTGTAATTTGTAGCAGTTTTTGAACTGGATCGCCCTAAAATTTGCCATTTGGGAAAGGGTTAAAGACAATCTTATAACTGCAACTTAAAACAAGCTGCAGTTACAAGGTTTTTACTGAAAAGCGACGATAAGTTACAGTTGATGGCACAGCTTGTGCAGACTGGAGGGATATCTGTGCAGCAAGAAGACCCGCCTTGACTGACTCGTCTAAAGAATGATCCGATAGAATGTAGGACACTATGTGTCATAATACATGTATATCGCTGCTTTTTAAACAAAAGCCTCCTAACTGCAGCTTAAAATAAGCTTAAAATAAGCTGCAGTTATAGGGTTTTTGTTGAAAAATGGCAAAATCAGGGTGCCCAGTGACTTATGGTGTCAAAAATATAGGTATGTCCCAATAATATAGGTATCAGTTAGCCAGAAATATAGGATAATATAGGTTGTGTTTATGATGAAGAAAACACTACTTTAAACATTCTTCTACCACCACCACTACCTTCCAGCTCTCTATTATTGATAGAACATCAGAAGAAACAGACAAGACAGCCATTTATATAGCTATTGCTTTCTGTCCTGAAAATTAAGGTGTTCCAGAAAAAACCGTAAACGTATCAGGGCATGAGAGTCAAGAAGGCCATTTATCTCTCACCATAGAAAACGTTGAGGCTTTCAGGAAATGATTGTATTTGATATCTTCTGTCTCATCCTAGACCCAAAACTTCCAGACAATTTTCATTGCAAGAAAGCAATTTGAAGAATTTTGGCAAAGAGTCATGCTGCCATGATACATGCAAAAACCTCAATATAGGGTCTCTGAAAAAATGATTTTTCAAGAAGTTTGATCTAGATTTTCTTCTAAGTTCTTTGTCTCTATAAGGAATCTGGAATTTGGAATCTCTCTACAACATAGAGCCAAATTTCATAATACTACAAAACTTTGAAGTGTTTTGATGGAGGGTCATTAGACAATTCTACACACTACATTTGAAAGTCATTGGTTAAATAGTTTTGAGTAGAAGATGAATGAAAGAAATTTTATATTCTACAACATTTGGTAAATTTCCCAGTACCAAAAAAAAATATTGATGTGCTTTGGTAGTGGGCCTGAATTTAGACAATCCTACAAACCAAATTTCAAAGACATAGGCCAAACTGTTTCTAAAGGAGAAAAAGAATGTGTATGATTTCCTACTTTGCCTCTCACGAAATAAAATATCAAACAAAATATGACCAATTGTCATGGTACCACAATATTTTGAAGGGTATTGGTAGAGGACCATGATGTGGTTCTACACACCAAATTGAAAGCCCTAGGTCAAATGATTCAGGAGTAGAAGAATGTGTTAGATTTCCTGCTTTGCCTGACATATACTCAAACACACAGGGCCTCTTTTCATTGTACCAATATAATTTGAAAAGTTTTGGCAGAGGGCCATCAGACAATTCTTTTTAAGTTTAAAGCCCTAGGCAAAACAATTTAGGTGGGGGAGATTTTACAAAATTTCCCTCTTTAACCCTTTATGAAATTTTATACCCCACAACATAGGGCCAGTTTTTATCATACAATAAGTCTGTGATAATACATGTAAGTATTTCTGTAGATGGTCAAAAGACAGTTTCACATACCATTTTCAATGCCATAGGCCAATCAATTCTGTAGAAGTAGATTGTCCTTCCTTGTCCATATATGAAATAAGATACCCCCCAGAACATAGAGCCAATTTTCATAATACCACAATGACTTAAAGTATATCGGTAGCAGGCCTTTGGCTGATACTACAAACACAATTTCAAGATTCTTTGCAGTATTGTTTGAGAGGAGAATATGGACTGGCAGGTGGATGGATGACCATGTTTAGCAATCACAATGCCTCACACTTAGCCCTAATTGCTAAGGTTATCTGAAAACAAATGTTTAATTTTAATATGTTTAATCTTAAAAATACTGGCTGTCTCTAACAAACATAACACGACAAGCAACTCCGTGTACAAATTTCAATCAGTCTCTGTCACAGCAAGATGAAAATTAAAACACTTCTACCTAAATTTGGCTTCTAGTCATTAACAGTGAGTACAAAAGAATGTTCTCTTTTCTTTAATCTTCCTCAGAGCTTTCTGTGTGATAACTTCAGGACAGAAACTCAACCTTTGCTTTGTTAATCAGAAGCAAAACTGACCTGCTTCAAGTTACTAAGGTTTTCCCCCTGCATTCATGTCAAGATATTATAATTCATTTGTCTGTATGTAATACTTGCGCAAAGTTATTTGAACTGAACTTGACTGTTCATAAAAGGCACATATCCATTAAACAAAATGGTCAATACCAGTAAAAGATGTCAAAACATACATACAAGCTTCTTCAACAATGATAAATATTATGTTTGATTAAAGTTTGAAAGAGGCCTGAAAGGAATATACTAATTTCTACTGTATATTAATAGATAATGATTACTTTTAATGCATAGAAAACTGCTATTTTGAGTGTATTTGATTTAAATTTGTAATCATCGCTTACCCAAGACACAAAAATATAGGTATTTATAGGTATTTGGGTCAAAATGGGTGATATTATAGGTTTTTATAGGTAAGGCCCAAAAATATAGGATAATATAGGTATTTATAGGTATTTATAGGTTACTGGGCGCCCTGCAAAATGTTAAAGTTGATGGCACTGCTTGGGTAGACTGGATGGAAATCTGAGCAGCAAGAAGGCCAGCCTTGACTGATGTGTTTAAAGAATGGTCTGACAGAATGTAGGACACAATAGCTGCTATCATACTGAAATTATAAGCATGATCAGAATTTTCTGCTAAGATAAACATCAAAGTAATGAATAGTTTCCTAGAGCATGGTACCAATGCCGTATATCATTGTCAAAAGAGCATGTGCAAACTTTCAAAGCAATAACTTTAGTAAGGAGTGGTACAGAGATATGAGACTTAACAAAAGCATTATGCGGACCCTTACTATTCTTTGAAAAGTTAAGTTATCAGTGTGAGGCTGGATAATGTTCATTAATCAAGTCACCTAGGGCCTGTTTTACTAACAAACTTATTTTGCGTAAATTATGCAACAAGACAATAGTCTGATTGAATGAGAAATATGTCTCCAGCCAATCAGTGCCATTCCAAATTTATGCAAAAATGTAAGTTTTTAGTAAAATGTGGCCCTTGATTAACCAAAATCAAATTTAATACTGATCCAAATTGAAATGGGCTTAACAGTAAACACCTACCAGTCCCCAGCTCCAGACACACTCACTATAGGTACAGGGTTGTCAGATTGTGGCATAGCTGGATAATGTTCCATGATTACATCACCTTCTCTCTGAAATAACATTTAGATATACCTTAACGTATACAACCCATCATTAGCACCAAAGAGCCAGAGGCAAAATTTGAAAAGTGCCAGTAATTCCTAAACTGTGTTATATTTTCATTCCAAATACAAACATAAGCATTTTGAACGGTTTAGAATTTTGAATTAATGCATACTTATGGAAATATTTGACAAAAATGTTCAAAATTACCTCCCTTGCATATAAATATAGAGCAAAAATATATTTGCGAATTATTTTCTTCTTGAACCATAATCTTGAAATCCGGCAGGGTGAATCAACTTATTTGAAGTGTATTTACAAGTGTGTGTAATTTGATGCATGTCGCATGGCTAGAAATTGGTGTTTTTAATGATGGGTCATATACCTTAAATGAAAGGCTTAATGCAACACATTTGATTTACATCGGGCCCTAGGTCTGGGAAGATCATACCAGCATGTTATACATGTAACTTCATCCCAGCTATCCTTTGGCATAGTGCAGAATAATTAAGTCCTTAGGTGCTTGTAAATTTAAAATTTACACTACAAGTCTTGGTGTGAAATTTTCAGAGGAAAAGCAATTCAAATTGTGCATACTGGGTCAATGCAACTTTAATGGTTAAAAAGCCAATAACCTTACTTAGAAACCTTTAACGATCAGTATTTAGGTTTACATGCATTTGAGTTTAATATTTAACAGAATACTTGATGATGATTTCATTTTGGAAAACTGAGCGACCAATCAATATAAAAATATATTCAGACAATGGATGTTGTACAAAATTTAATATAACAGGTAAAAATCTGACGTTGCAATCATAAATAATTATAAACCAACAACAAACAAACAAACAAATCTAATAAACAAATCTAATAAATAACTGAACTAAATAGTCAAATAACCAAATAAGAAAGCTTGAATTGGTTAACCTAATCATCCATAGCAAAGTCAACATGTTCTACAAATTAGAGCTTTGTGAAAAATCTGAATGAAAATGAATTTTAGCAATATGAATCGCAATGTTTCCAATACAACATACTAAAAGAGATAACAAAGAGGTGTTAGTGGACAGAAAAGCTAGATTATTCCAAAAGCTTGAAAGTAAACAAAATACACAATATAAAGAGAAAATAAGAGTTAGTAACCACACCTAGTATGACAATAACCTCTCTACATCAGTTGCAGCACTTACCTATAAATTAACCTCAGTGATACTGGAAAATAAATCTCAACCACGTCAATTTAGACTCATGATAGCAAGTTGAAAATTTAAAATGGTAATATATAGAAACTCAATATATTGAATGAATTTGTCAATATGTGAATGCATATGTATCTTTTTTGTCGAGGTAAAATTGGCATCAAGTTCAGGTAGACCTTACTTAAGACAATATCCTTTTGACTTACACATCTATTTCACTTCTATACTGAACAAAAGTGAAAACGCTACACTGCAAGAATTCTAATTTCTGGAAAAGTATCGAACTAACAGCATGAAATATATTTTGACGTTATATCCCAGGCTTTCAGCTATCGTTTTGTCGAAATTTCATTGCCTTGTCTTCTTTTATGTCAGAGTTACGTCCCTTAATGCGTTCAGAGCTAATTACATCAAATGCCGCATATGCGCATGCGCAGAAAACATGTCATTATTTTTTCGGAATTGGTCATATCCGGGTTGCATAAAAAAACACTCAAAATCTCACTTATCTACAGTAGCAAGCTCTTAAATCAAGGTCCAATTTTTCGATTTGCGAATTACCTCCCTTTGACATAAACAAATAGGGAATTTTAAATGTTTGGTATTCACTAATTTATCATGTTTTTTTATTGATTTTTTTTCAGCATCATGCATGCCTTACAGGGGATATTTGAATTCTTTCTTCGACTAGGATTGATCCCAGATGTCCATGAAATAGCGATTTCAATTTCCTACGGAGATTACAGTGTAAAATTTCCAAGCTTTGGAACAAAATGAAAATTCTGCTTTTCAAACATCATTTTCTAAACGCTGAAACAATGTTATGCAAGCTTCCTTACATTTCCTGACTGATAAGTTATCAGACTACCATTCTGTGCAATCCGGCATGATTTACATGCTTCTGCTAGGATTTCTGAAGGTTTAAATTGTGTAAAATTACCGTTCAAATTGTACACCTGAAAAACGGACCCCTGTCACATTAAAAGCGTCCGTTTTTCATCCCCGTAATTAAGATCCACAAAACGTTTTGTGCTTGGAACAGCCAAGTCATTGAACAATGCTAAACACTTTCATTTGATTTTTTTACTTGTTTTATTTAGAAGAATCATGACAAGCAAAAGGGTGTAGCGTTTTCACTTTTGTTCAGTATAGTTAAAGTTAAAAGATTCTGAAGCTGGGTCCAGTTTAATCAAAGCATTTAAGACATATTTTGTCCTACAAAACGCAAATACACATACTAAGACTGTCCACATATTCTTCTAACACCTTTATAATATAGCTTGGGCCTCTATTTTTTGCCTAACAACAAAAATATTACACTATTTAAAATCAAAAGCTGTTGTAAAAGAAGAAACAAGTAGGCCTATTATTAAAATCAAAGCATTGAAGTCATTGAGGGAAAATTGGAATTTGTTGGTGACCAGAAAAATCTTATGTTTTGTTCATTATTGTGGATAAGTCCTCAGCAAGATATTAAGACAAGGCCTAGATAATCCAAACTGGATGATGACAATGATTACGTGAAAATTAATTTAAAATGCTTTTACAATAGTTTTTTACAAAATTAATATAAGAATTTCACTTACCTTGATTTGGTATGGCCTTGACCTTGAATCTCCATGGTGACAAAGGACAACACCATGTCTACCCAACGTTACCAAGATAACAGGTACATGGTTACATACAACATTAAGTAACTCTACACATTCATGTAAACAATCATCATGGTCAAGGTCATCTGCTGTTACTTTAAATAGAAGAAATTAAGACAATTAAATTTAACAAATTTCTTACAGTCCGTCAAAAGTCAATATTTATTTGTGCTTTGTATTTGAGACCCCCCCCCCCCCACACACACAATGAGATGTTGCTATGACATTACAGAAAGGGCTCCATAGAGCAGAATGTTTTAGTGAAATCGCAATTCAAAATTCTTGAAGGGTAAGTTCATATGGCAACGCGGGTTCGACTCGGGTAACTCGAGTTCCATATGAACAGTCTCGGGTTTGACGCTAGTGACGTCATTTCAACCTTTTGACCTCGACTCCACTAACCCTGGCCAAGGCTGGTGTTACTCGGGTTCCTAGATGGCGCCAAAAGGCGAACAATAACAACAAAAGCCAAGTCCGAGTAAAAAAAATTCGTGCATTTACTCAAAATATACTTTTTTGTGCCATGTATGAGTGTTTTAAGAAGGACTATCATTTACGTTAACCGATTTCGATTTATATATTGCATTTTGTGGCCTAAATTACGAATGTACTAAACATGTGTATTTGTTTACACCCGTCAGTGGATAAAGTCGTCCAAATGGATTGTTCTATGCGCATGCGCAAATTATTTTTAGACAGTCTTTCCCGAGTTGAACTTGCGTTCGTCATGAACTCACCCGAAGAGATAACTCATTTCATGATTTATCCAAATAACACATAGAATCAATATTATTAAATACTGTAATTATTCTAATAAACGCCCATATTCTAATAAACGCCCATCCCCCAAATCTCAGCTGAAAATATGCATATTTCAAGCACACTTTATGCGAGAAAGGGTGATTCTAATAAACACCCATCCCCCGATTCCAGATTAAAATAATGTACGTCATAAACAAAGATCACTTCCAAGAGCAATGAAAGAGAGGATTTCCTGTCCCCCAATCTGTTTACATTGAAGGAATTTCGTCAAAAATTGTATTTTACAGTCCTTGTAACAACACTTCGCAAACTTTTACTTGATTCACTTTGAGTCCATGAATTGACATTTGATTCCCATGGCATGTTTTGACTTACAAAATTAGAATACCTCTAATAAACGCCCATTCCTAATTTTTCTATCCAGCACTATTTTAATAAACGCCCGGGCGTTCATTAGAATAATTACGGTAAGTTACAAACTTTTGTAACCACAGCTTGGAAAGATGTTTTTACCTTTTAGAGAGATTTTTCTTCCAGACAGATGGGCAGCCATCATTCTGAGTTCATTAAAGTTTGCTCACTCACTCACTCCCGGGTTTCGTGTTTAACGTGCAGGGGTAGAAGCATGGTCCGCATCAGGGTGCTCCCTTCCAGGTAACTGGCTTGCTGCACGCATGGCTGTCTTCACTCCTGCTCTCCATCTATCTTTCTCTTGTGGATCAATGGTGGATAGGCACCAATCTCGACGGTCCCTCTCTGTCAGCTGCCTCCAAGTCATCTTAGGTCTTCCCTTACTGCGTGTGCCTGTGACCTGCATGTTATGAGCACTCTTGATTGCCCCGTTTGATCTTTCAACGTGTCCGTACCAACGAAGTCTCCTTTCCCTTAGGATCAGTTCCAGGTCTTCGAGTCCGAGCTGTTCAAGTAACTTGCTTGATCTTATGTTGGGGATATCCTGGGGGCGTATGTTGCATATTTGTCGGATCATCGCGCGATCATTACGTTGCAGGCATTGCAGATTTGGTTTGGACAGGGGCCATGTCTCACTCGCGTACATCATCACGCTTCTGACACAGGTTTGGTGTTGTGTAAACAAGACCTTGGTGTGCAGCTAAAAACAGCTAAAATGGCTTTCAGGTCAATTACAAAATGGCAAAATTTTAGGCCAAATTCAAAGAAGTAGCAGACATCAATTCAAAGAGAATGAAATTAAATATATTTTGGTCTTCTTGGTAGAAAACATTGTGGGAAATGAAGAAATTGCTTGTCACAAGCAATTTCTTCATTTCCCAAAATGTTTTCCAACCCATGTTTCTTGACAGGTGTCAAAAAAGGTACTGAATGGTAATGGGATAAAAAAGTTTTTACCTTTTAAAGAGATTTCTCTTCCAGACAGATGGCCAGCCATCATTCTGAGTTCATTAAAATTTGGTGTTGTGTACACAAGAGCCTTATGGGCAGATGTTAGAAACGGTTTGGTGGCTTTGTGTAGGTCAGCAGGGTCAAATAGAACTGAAAATAGATTGAAATATTGTGAAAAACACATGCCAATTATACCTAAAAGGAAATTTTAGGCAGTATAAATTATGTAGATAGAAAATCTAACCATTTTTCAAACCCTTTCCCAAACAAGACCTGGGGCCCGTATTACTAACGATCGTACGTTTGATTTTTGCATAATTACTTGTAACAACAGCCCTGATTGGCTCAGTCAGATTTCTCGTGCAATCAGATGTCTTGTTACACAGTATACACAAAAACTTGATCGTAAGATGTTTAGTAATACGGGGCCCTGGTTTTGATGTCCCTAATAGATATGGCTTGGGAAAACATTAGACAAAAGAAGAAACTGCTGACAACCAGCAGTTTCTCCTTTTGTCTCAATGTTTTCTGAGCTATATTACTCACAAATTTCATTTAAAGTATCATACATTTTGTCGTCTGCAGCAACTTTCATATTGGCCCAGCCTCTTTTTTTGTCATTCGGGAAATTGTTAAGACAAAACTATAATATTGAAAATATTCACAGCTGACTTAACCCTTTCACAAACAGCAAAATTACAGACTATTCCAGTTTACATGTTGATGCAGATAACATATGGTTATTGATAAAATTAGAATTGTTGTATGATACGGCAAGAAAAATATTAAGGTAAAAGTAAGTAATGTTGATTATCAGCATTTTCTTTGTCTGTGTCAATATCTCCCCAAGCTTTTCTCAGGTTTGGAAAATGTTCACATGATCAAATATAATGACAGATTATCAGAATGTGTGCTGAATTTCCTTTTGCAAAATATCCATTTTTCTATGATTGGCATTCCTAAATTCAAATTAACCCTTTCCCAAACAAGACCTGGTTTTGATGTCCCAAATCAAAATGCCTTGGGAAAAATTGAGGCAAAAGAAGAAAATGCTGATAATCAGCATTTTCTCCTCTTGACTCAATAGTTTCTGATTTATGTTGTAAACAAATCTTTTTGTTTCCAATGTCTGATTTATTGCCAGCAGGAGATTTCAAATTGGACCACTCTCAAATTTTGTTTATTTGGAAAGGGTAGAAAAACTGCTTTTACCTGGTACTTGGTTCTGTTGACAGAATTGACACACATATTCTATGGTAGTTTCTGTTACATTCCCATCTACACATACAAGGGAACTTTCTGAGAGCTCTTTTTCATACTTTGAAATCTGAAAGATTCAATCACATGTAATTATCAAGTTGTCACAAGTTGTACTACCTCCACTGTTATCCTTTCCCAAACAAGTAATTTTCACATTGTTATAGAAGAAGCCTTATGAAAAGATTGAGACAAATGAAGAAAATACTGATGACCAACATTTTCCAATATTGCCTGAATATTTACTGTGTTGATTTAGGCACAAATAATATCTTTATCAAACATTCATTTAATTAAGTCCTCAGAAGCACTTTTCAAATGGGATCACCATGTTCTTTTGTCATATGGGAAACGGTTAAAACAAACTATAATCAAATATACGGTAAGGCATGTTATTGAATGGACATAAGTTATCACAACTGCATAATTATTAACTTCAATAATTTCTAAGTATTATTATAAAAAGAACTTGTAATGTTATGATATCTAATTCATAATCAAAGCCATATAGTGTACTCAAGTTTTAAGTTGTGTTCATGAGTTGAAAACCGTCAAGTAACTTGTCAACCCTTTCCAAATCAAGACCTGAGCTGCATTCTTTAGAGGGAGATTACTTAAGATATCTCTAGTTATCTTTTAAAGTTTAAGATAAAGCATTCTTTAGAGCAAGATTTTATGCAGCTCAATGGGAGGCGCCATTACTCTATACTTCATGTGGACCCTCGGTTTACTCTGTAGAATCAATTTAAAGAGAAAATTGACTGAGTTGTTCCAAATGATCCATGGTAATGCTCCATACTTCATACAAATGACGTCATCATGATGTCATTTGTATGAAGTATGAAGCATTTGGAACATCTTGGTTAGAATCTAGTTGAAGTTCTTAAAAACCCTTTATCTAAAACATCTTAATAAAACTTAAAAGTTTTGCTCTAAAGACCCCGCCTCTGGTATTTATAGCTTTAATAGGAAGAATTTTAGCGTTAATAGGAAGGTTTTGGAAAATATTTAGACAAAAAGAAAATGCTGATAACCAGCATTTTCTTTGTTTGCCTCAATATTTTCTTGGCTAAATTATGCAAAGATCCTTTCTCTAGCTACATCCGTCTTGATGTCTGCAGCAGCTTTTGAATTTGAGCAGTCCAAAATCATGTTGTTTGGACAGGGTAAACATTAACATAGCTTACCAAATCTGGCGTTATTTGTTTATGAATCTCCATGTCCCCAATTCCAAACAACAGTTCTCCTTCATTACCTAACACAGCACAATATGTGGCTGTTGAATGACCTTCTAGTCTCTGTACTGCAGACAAATCCTGAAAAATCAAAAGTAAAATTCAATTTATCTACTATGCAACATGTCACTTTCCAAAAAAGAAAATTTTGGATTATTCCTATTTGGAAGCTGTTGCAAACAAAACGGTGGATTTTAAGAAAGATAAAATTTTGGAACAATGCAGCACAGAAAATACAGAGACAAAACAAGAAACAGATGATGATCAGCAGTTTTTTCTTTTGTTTCAATGTTTTCCTAAAACATTTCTATCAGGGAGGTTAAAATCAAGGCTTGTATTAAGTAAAATGTTATATGTTATATTCACGAATTTCAATGTCTTCATGACCTAACACAGCACAGTATGTGGCTGTTGAATGGCCTTCTAGCCTCTGTACTGCAGACAAATCCTGCAAAATAACTGATCCCGTTGATTAATTTAAGAGGCAGTGGCGGATCCAGAGGGGGTTTGGGGGGTTCAAAACACCCCCCCCCCCTCTGTAGCCTGGGAAATTCATTTTCATGCAGAAATTTAGTCAAAATTGGGCAATTGTGGGAAAACCAACCCCCTTATTTGTATGTTCGAACCACCATCACATAAATCCTGGATCCGCTGCTGAGAGGGTTTGATTTGGCAATTTTTCACTCATATTGTTGTAGTTGGTGTATCTAACCATATCCAAATTTTTTGGCACCAGTATTAACACAACAACTATATTGAGCCACAAGCTAAGCTGCTACTTTAGGGTTAATTCACGTTTTTGAGGTCGTTAACATTCGCAGAGGCCCAAGAAATATGTTAACGCCCGAGTGCGAAGCACGAGGGTCGTTTGCGTATTTTGCGGGCCTCTGCAAGTGTTAATGACCAAGAAATACGTGAATTGACGCTATTATTGCATAAAAAGCATAAAGTTCCAATGATTACTTACCCCAAACCCCTTGATATGTGCAAAAAATGAACCAAGGTGAGATGAGAAAATGTCCGCCATTGTTGTTTTGTTCTGATAAATCTTCCGAGAATTTTTTGTTATGCATGACGTCGGTAAAACGACGGTACGTCATAATTTGGCGCCAAAAGGCAAACATCGCTTACTTAACGTAAGACATTGATAATTTTGCTAGAAAAGAGACAATTGTTTATTTTGAAGGGTCAAATCGAGTATATTTGAGTGCAAAGCTGGTCCGATATTGCTTCAATATAGACCGGTTTTCACGATATTGGACCGATTTCTTCCCGTTATTCAATGCTAATAACGAACTGAAAACACACATTTTATGCAATTATATGTAGATAATTCATGAAATACATATGTTGATGTTAATTCATTAATCAGGGTTTAATGCCTGCTATGGAGCACTTAACCAAGGATTCCTGTCGTTTCTCTCACCAGTACTACCAAAACTTCCTTACCAAGCTTCTAGCTGCTCACCCACATATGTTTATGATTTTCCAATCTTTGGTGGTAGTGTCATAAAGAGTGTTTGCAGTGGCCGGGGATGGAAACCAGAACCTTGTGAGTGAGTGTCTATCAACTGCGCTAAGCATAGTTGCAAGTCTGCTAACCAGGCTGAAAAAGTTTGCAAAACAATTCAGAACATTAACATAAATAATTATTAGCATATTGTACATACCATGTGATTACAGTAGGTCTCGAATGCTGCTTGGTGTGAATCACATCCAATTGCAGATATGAAACAAGTTTCTACTCCTAACCTACACAGACCATCTGCAATATTGCGACCAACTCCTCCAAATGACTGCTTTACTTTACCCGGATATGTGGCTCCATTCACCTGTTGAATCAAAATGAGATTAAACTTGTAGGAATTATGAAATTATCACATGTTATGTTGACATTGAATTATTTATCTTAATGTAACTAAATCCTTCAACAAAGGTGTGACTAATGTTGCTAAATGTCTACATTACTTATTAGAGCAAATAGAGTTCCCTTTTCAACTACAGAGAAAGATTGTATTTGTACATAAATAAAACCTTTGTTTGTCCAAAAAAATAAAGGATGACATTCTTCTAAGTTTTGTCAGTTATTCTATATACTGAGTGTACATGCATGTATTCACAACCTTCAACTGTAACAAAGTCAGTTAGCACGAGATGAAGCTAATCTTTAAAATCTTACCTGAAAACTTTCTGACATCAAATTGGCATAGAAATCCACAATAGATCCACCTATCACTGTCTGAAAGAGAAGAAAATAATAAATTTGTTTTAACCCTTTACCAAACGACAGAAAATTACGGTTGTCCAATTTGAAAGATGCTGCAGATGACAAAATGGACGTTAATAAAGTTTGTGTAAAACATGGCATAGAAAATACTGAGACAAAAGGAGAAACTGCTGGTTATCAGCAGTTTCTTCTTTTGTTTCAATGTTTTCCCAAGCCGATTCTCTTAATGACATCAAAACAAGGTCTTGTTTGGGAAAGGGTTAAAATAAAAATCATAGTCAATCAGTAAAATCACAAGACACAAGAATTGCAGAAAATCTTCAAAAGGTCTGTTAAACGAGACAAATTGGAATTCAGTTTAAAAGCAGAGAAAGTATAAAAATGTCAGGGATCTGTTGTATGTGATAGATCATTTAACATACCTTGATAAAAAGGTTATTGACCACACCCCCTCTTAAACAAGAGGGCCATGATGGCCCTAGATCGATCACCTGAAATTTCTTGCCTTGTTGAAATAAACATTTTGACCTGTATAGCAGCAAATTAAGAATTTTGCAATAAAGCCCCTTTTCCTTAGTTTTTCAAAAGAAACAAAATTCAGCCTTTTCAAAAGTGTTTGCTCTTTTACCCTTTTTCTGATGCCACTGCACTAAGAGCTTTGATATTAATCAAATTCTTATAACAACTTTGAAAGCCCTTCACCCAAAGATCAATCATGTGAAGTTTTAAGAATATTGGCCCACTACATGTAGTAAGCCAGAAGATTTTTAAAAGATTTGGCTATTTTCCCCTTTTCTCATGCCGCAGAAGTCAAAAGCTTTGATGGAATCAAAGTCTCTCAAAAACTTTGAAAGCCCTTCACCAAAGGATCATTCATGGGAAGTTTCAAGAATATTGGCCAACTAGTTGAAGGCAGAAGATTTTTACAAGATTTGGCTATTTTCCCCTTTTCTCATGCCGCGGCAGCCAGATTCTTTGATGGAATCAAATTCTTTTAACAACTTTGAAAGCCCTTCACCCAAGGATCATTCATGTGAAGTTTCCAGAATATTGGCTTGCTAATTAGGCAGAAGAAGATTTTTAAAATATTTGGCTAATTTCCCCTTTTCTCATGCCGCGGCAGCCAGAGTCTTTGATGGAATGAAATACTTTTAACAACTTTGAAAGCCCTTCACCCAAGGATCATTTATGTGAAGTTTCCAGAATATTGGCTGGCTAATTAAGCAGAAGAAGATTTTTAAAAGATTTGGCTATTTTCCGCTTTTCTCGTGCCGCGGCAGCCAAAGTCTTTGATGGAATCAAATTCTTTTAACAACTTTGAAAGCCCTTCACTCAAGGATCATTCATGTGAAGTTTCAAGAATATTGGCCAACTGGTTAGGCAGAAGAAGATTTTTAAAAGAGTTGGCTATTTCCCCTTTTCTCATGCCGCGGTAGCCAGAGTCTTTGATGGAATCAAATTCTTTTAACAACTTTGAAAGCCCTTCACCCAAGGATCATTCCTGCCAAGTTTCAAGAAAATTTGTCTACTGGTTTGGGAGGAGAAGATCTTTAAAAAAATTGTGGACGGACGGCCGGATGGACGGACGACGGCCGATCACAATACCTCACCTTGAGCACTTTGTGCTCAGGTGAGCTAAAAAACGTAAACTTTTTTTAATATGTGTCATTAACCCATTACCAAACAAATTTTTTTGGACTGGTCCCAATTCAAAGGATATTGCAGACAACAATTTCAAGTGAATGGAATTTTACATTTTTTTTGCCTTTTTGTGTGGAAAATATTGTGGAAAATGAAGAAATTGCTTGTCACAAGCAATTTCTTCATTTCCCACTATGTTTTCCAAAGCCATTATCTTGAGGGGAGTCAAAATGAGTCAATGTGTGGGAATGCGTTAAAAAGATCTACAACATCCAGCAAATTCTAGTAATTTCTGAAAACATAGAAAATTGTTTGTATATATATATATGTTGAAAATGATCTTTTAACCCTTTCCCAAATGACAAAATTTTGGACTGGTCCAATTCGAAAGCTGCTGCAGACGAAAAATAAATATTGATAAATATAGTATTTGTGTAAAATAATGCACAGAAAATATTTAGACAAAAGGAGAAACTGCCGGTTATCAGCATTTTCTTCTTTTTCCTCAGTCTTTCTCATGCATTTGCTATTAGGAACATTAAAAGCAGGCCTTCTTTGGGATATCACATAATGTACTCATTGACATACTTACTACTTTTTTACTATTTGTGGATGCCTTATTTTCTTTAGTCTTGCTAACACTAAAAGATGCACTTTTAAACTGTTTATCGTTATTTCTGTGTTGACCCGTCTCAGTCTGTTGAAGCCGTGCCAACTCTACGGCAATTTGACTTCCAACTACAGAATTGTTTCTCTGCATATATATCAGCATGTCTTATACCATAGTGTAAAACAAATCTAATAAGAGATTCTTAAACCATTACCAAATGACAAAATTTTAGACTGCTCCAAATTCAAAGATGGTGCAGATGACAATGTCAAGTTGATGAAATTTTGAAAATCTTTCCATTTTGAGTTAGAAAACATTGAGGAAAATGAAGAAATTGCTTTTCACAAGCAATTTCTTCTTTTTCTACAATGTTTTCCCAAGCATTTTACTTAAGGGAAGTCAAAAAGAGTAACTGTGTGGTAACCGGTTAATAAACTAAATGACATACTTACTACTTTTTTACCCTTTGAAGACGAATCCTTTTCCCTAGTCTTGCTTATGCTGAAAGATGCACTTTTAAACTGTTTATCATCATTTGTATTAGAACCCTTCCCAGTCTGCTGTAACTGTGCTAACTGCACAGCTAGCTGACTTTCAACCACAGCTTTGTTTCTCTGCATATGCATCAGCATGTCTTATACCATAGTGTAAAACAAATCTAATAAGAGATTCTTTAACCCATTACCAAATGACAAAATTTTAGACTGCTCCAAATTCAAACATGGTGCAGATGACAATGTCAAGTTGATGAAATTTTGAAAATCTTTCCATTTTGAGTTAGAAAACATTGAGGAAAATGAAGAAATTGCTTTTCACAAGCAATTTCTTCTTTTTCTACAATGTTTTCCCAAGCATTTTACTTAAGGGAAGTCAAAAAGAGTCACTGTGTGGTAACGGGTTAATAAACTAAATGACATACTTACTACTTTTTTACCCTTTGAAGACGAATCCTTTTCCAACGTCTTGCCTATATTGAGAGAGGGACTTCTAAACTGTTTATCATTATTTGCTTGTGGACCCGTCTCAGTCTGCTGAATCCGTGCCAACTCTACAGCAATCTGACTTCCAACAACGGCATTGTTCTTCACCAAGTGTATGTCTTTATAATTGTGTTAAGGTCATATTATAAGAAAGATTCATTAACCCCTTCGCTGCCAGACAAATATTGGAAAATTGGTTCCTATTTGCCAAGCTATTTTCCAAGAAATTGACGGTAGTGTAAGAAATCAACTTATAACTAAACAAGAGGACCATGATGTTCCTAAATCGCTCACCTGAATCAAGATGACAAGAGTGATAATGGCAATTTTGTCAAATTCAAAGGCATGAAACTTATAAGGACTTTCTGTTTGGAAACAATTAAGTAATAATTTTGTTCCAATCGATCCTGTAAAGTTGGGTATGAATTAGCATAATGGTTGAGTTTTTTTCAATAATTATTTCATTATTTTGCAATATACAACATAGGGCTAATTTTCAAAGAATACTGATCTGTTAAAATTGATTATTTATGATATTATAAGCAAGATTTGGTGTGTGATTGGAACGTTTATAGTAAATGAGGACACACCATCTGATAAGCTAGGCTTATAATCCCTTATTATTTGTTTACATAAGATAAAAATGGGGCCAGCCAGAGATATTGATAACAGAAATAGATAAGAGAAATAGTAAAAGCTTTCCAAATTTATTACTTATATCACAACCCTATGTAGAATGTATTAATTTTTTCAAGCAGATGATTGTAATGATCACCAACAACATAGGGTTTCATGAATATTGAAACAAAATATTGCTTTTTGAAAAGCAATTATCTCCTCTTATCTTCAGCTTCTTGTATGCTGGAAGTTATTAGCTCACCTGAGCACGAAGTGCTCAAGGGGAGCTATTGTGGTCGCTTTTTGTCCGTCGTCCGTCCGTCCGTCCGTCCGTCCGTCTGTCCGTCCACAATTTCTTCAAACATCTTCTCCTCCTAAACCGTTGGTCCAATTTTAATCAAACTTGGCAGGAATTATCCTTATGTGACCCTTTTCAAAACTTGTTCGTGAATTTTTGATTCGTCAAAAAATGTGGGCGTGGCAGGGCGGGGCTTATTGGATTTTAGAGAAATCCTAAGAAAATTCTTTAAAAATCAACCATTGGGCCAATTTGAATCAAACTTGGCAGGAATGTGCCTTGAGTCACCTGTTTCAAAATTTATCCACAATTTTTATACGCCCGTCGAAGACGGGACGTATTATGGGATCACCCGTGATGTCCGGCGTCCGGGCGTCCGGGCGTCCGGCGGCGTCCACTTCTTTGTCCGGAGCATAACTCTGTCACCTTAAGTCCGATTGACTTTAAACTTGGCAGTTATATTCTTCTCATCATTACGGAGTGCAGTGCACAAGAACCATAACTCTACCTGGCTTATTTTTTGAGTTATTGCCCTTTGTTGTTTTTCAAACTTGAATCTTGTCCGGAGTATATCTCTAAAAGTATAATAGCTAGGATCATGAAACTTCATGGGTGTATAGATCTCACCAAGGGGGAGTGCAGTGTACAAGAACCATAACTCTACCTGGCTTATTTTTTGAGTTATTGCCCTTTGTTGTTTTTCAAACTTGAATCTTGTCCGGAGTATATCTCTAAAAGTATAATAGCTAGGATCATGAAACTTCATGGGTGTATAGATCTCACAAAGGGGGAGTGCAGTGTACAAGAACCATAACTCTACCTAGCTTATTTTTTGAGTTATTGCCCTTTGTTGTTTTTCATACTTGAATCTTGTCCGGAGTATATCTCTAAAAGTATAATAGCTAGGATCATGAAACTTCATGGGTGTATAGATCTCACCAATGGGGAGTGCAGTGCACAAGAACCATAACTCTACCTAGCTTATTTTTTGAGTTATTGCCCTTTGTTGTTTTTCATACTTGAATCTTGTCCGGAGTATATCTCTAAAAGTATAATAGCTAGGATCATGAAACTTCATGGGTGTATAGATCTCACCAAGGGGGAGTGCAGTGTACAAGAACCATAACTCTACCTGACTTATTTTTTGAGTTATTGCCCTTTGTTGTTTTTCATACTTGAATCTTGTCCGGAGTATATCTCTAAAAGTATAATAGCTAGGATCATGAAACTTCATGGGTGTATAGATCTCACCAAGGGGGAGTGCAGTGCACAAGAACCATAACTCTACCTAGCTTATTTTTTGAGTTATTGCCCTTTGTTGTTTTTCATACTTGAATCTTGTCCGGAGTATATCTCTAAAAGTATAATAGCTAGGATCATGAAACTTCATGGGTGTATAGATCTCACCAAGGGGGAGTGCAGTGCACAAGAACCATAACTCTACCTAACTTATTTTTTGAGTTATTGCCCTTTGTTGTTTTTCATACTTGAATCTTGTCCGGAGTATATCTCTAAAAGTATAATAGCTAGGATCATGAAACTTCATGGGTGTATAGATCTCACCAAGGGGGAGTGCAGTGTACAAGAACCATAACTCTACCTGACTTATTTTTTGAGTTATTGCCCTTTGTTGTTTTTCATACTTGAATCTTGTCCGGAGTATATCTCTAAAAGTATAATAGCTAGGATCATGAAACTTCATGGGTGTATAGATCTCACCAAGGGGGAGTGCAGTGCACAAGAACCATAACTCTATCTGGCTTATTTTTTGAGTTATTGCCCTTTGTTGTTTTTCATACTTGAATCTTGTCCGGAGTATATCTGTAAAAGTATTATAGCTAGGATCATGAAACTTCATGGGTGTATAGATCTCACTAAGGAGGAGTGCAGTGCACAAGAATTTTAACTCTACCTAGCCTATATTTTGAGTTATTGCCCTTTGTTGTTTTCATACTTGAATCGTCCAGGGCATATCTCGAAAAGTATAATAGCTAGGACCATGAAACTTTTACCAACCCGCTCCCCCTGTTGACATAAAGCAGTGTTACGGGCGTATCTTGTGACAGTTTGACACCTTGTTTACATTTGTCAAAAAAAGTGGCCGTGGCAGGGAGAAAGGGGCTTATCGGACTTAAAGAAATCATAAGAAAATTCTTTAAAAATCAACCATTCGGCCCAATTGAACCAGACTTTGCAGGAATGTGCCTTGAGTCACCCTTTTCAAAATTTATCCACAAATGTTTACATTTGTCAAAAAATGTGGCCGTGGCAGGGAGAAGGGGGCTTATCGGACTTAAAGAAATCATAAGAAAATTCTTTAAAAATCAACCATTGGGCCCAATTGAACAAGACTTTGCAGGAATGTGCCTTTAGTCACCCCTTTCAAAATTTATCCACAAATGTTTACATTTGTCAAAAAATGTGGCCGCCGCAGGGAGGAATGGGCTTATCGAACTTAGAGAAATCATAAGAAAATTCTTTAAAAATCAGCCATTGGGCCCAAATGAACCAAACTTTGCAGGAATGTTCCTTGAGTCACTCTTTTCAAAATTTGTTCCCAAATTTTCACAATTGATGAAAAATGTGGCCGCGGCAGGGAGGAAGGGGCTTATCGGACTTTGTGAAGTCATAAGAAAATTCTTTAAAAATCAACAATTGGGCCAATTTGAACTAGACTTTACAGGAATGTTCCTTGAGTCACTCTTTTCTAAGTTTGTTCACAAATTTTTATATTTGTCAAAAACTGTGGCCTTGGCAGGGAGGAAAGGGCTTATTGGACTTGGAAAAATCATAAGAATATTCTTTAAAAACCAACAATTGGGCTAATTTGAACCAAACCTGCCTGAAAATTTCTTTTAGTGATGATTGAGAGATAATTGCTTTTCTAAAAAGCAACATTTTGTGTCAATATTCATCAAACCCTATGTTGTTGGTGATCATTTCAGTCATCTGCTTGAAAAGATTAATACATTCTACATGAGGTTTGGATATGAATAATTAAAAAAGGAAAGGCTTTCCTATTTCTCTTATCTATTTCTCTTATCTGTTGCTCTGGCCCCATGTTTATCTTATGTAAACAGATAAGAAGGGATTAACCTAGCTTATCAGATGGAGATCTTTCTTCATAACAAACTTTATAGGATCCATTGGAACAAAATTATTACTTTATTGTTTCCAAACAGAAAGTTCTTAGAAGTTTCATGTCTTTGAATTTTACAAAATTGCCATTATCACTCTTGTCATATTGATTCAGGTGAGCGATTTAGGACCATCATGGTCCTCTTGTTCATGAAATTAGGTCTTACACAAAATTTCAAGGTTCTAGGCCAAACAGTTTAGAAGAAAACTAAGTATCTCCATTACAACCCACAGTACAGTATAATTTTCAATGCACGGAATTTCCCTTACCCTGCCATACCAAAATACTTTTTAAGGAAATAAAAATTACAAGATACAATTTTGAAACGAGTCACTCAAGGAACTTTCCAGCCAGGTTTCTTTCAAATTGGCCCAATGGTTGATTTTTAAAGAATTTTCTTATGATTTCTTTTTCCGATAAACCTCTTCCTCCCCGACACGCCCACATTTTTTGACAAATGTAAAAATTTGTGAACAAACTTTGAGAAGAGACACGCAAGGAACATTCCTTCCAAGTTTGATTAAAATTGGCCATATGGTTGATTTTTAAAGAATTTTCTTATGATTTCTTAAAATGTCCGATAAGACCCTTCCTCCCTGCCACGGCCATATTTTTTGACAAATGTAAACAAGAGGCCCAGGAGGGCCTGAATCGCTCCACTGGTTAAAGTGGAAGAATTATCCCATGATTTCTTGTAAGCCTTACACAGCGGCAGCCAAATCTTGATATTTGTGAATAAATTTTGAAGAGAGACTCAAAGAACATTCTTGCAAAGTCTGGTTCAAATTGGCCTTATGGTTGATTTTTAAAGATTTTTCTTATGATTTCTCTAAGTCTGATAAGCCCCTTTCTCCCTGCCACGGCCACATTTTTTTGACAAATATAAAAATTTGAGAACAAATTTTAAAAAGAACGACTAAAGGCACATTTCTGCAAAGTTTGGTTCAATTGGGCACACTGGTTGATTTTTTAAGAATTTTCTTATGATTTCTTTAAGGCTGATAAGCCCCTTCCTCCCTGCCCTGGCCACATTTTTTGACAAATGTAAAAAAAATTGTGCGTAAATTTTGAAAAGAGAGACTCAAAGAACATTCCTGCAAAGTCTGGTTCAAATTGGCCCTATGGTTGATTTTTAAAGAATTTTCTTATGATTTCTTTAAGTCTGATAAGCCCCTTTCTCCCCGCCACGGCCACATTTTTTGACAAATGTAAAAATTTGAGAACAAATTTTGAAAAGAATGACTCAAGGCACATTCCTGCCAGGTTTGGCTCAAATTGGCCCAATGGTTGATTTTTAAAGAATTTTCTTATGATTTCTTTAAGTCTGATAAGCCCCTTTCTCCCTGCCACGGCCACATTTTTTGACAAATGTAAAAAATTGTGAACAAATTTTGAAAAGAATGACTCAAGGCACATTCCTGCCAGGTTTGGTTCAAATTGGCCCTATGGTTGATTTTTAAAGAATTTTCTTATGATTTCTTTAAGCCAATAAGCCCCTTTCTCCCTGCCACAGCCACATTTTTTGACAAATCTAAAAATTTGTGAATAAATTTTGAGAAGAGTGACTCAAGGCACATTCCTGCCAAGTTTGGTTCAAATTGACCCAATGGTTGATTTTTAAAGAATTTTCTTATGATTTCTCTTAGTCTGATAAGCCCCGCCCTGCCACGCCCACATTTTTTGACGAATCAAAAATCCGCGAACAAGTTTTGAGATGGGTCACCCAAGGAACATTCCTGCCAAGTTTGGTAAAAATTGGCCAATTGATATAGGAGGAGAAGATGTTTAAAGAAATTGTGAACGGACGGACGGACAGACGGACAGACGGACGGACGACGGACAAAAAGCGACCACAATAGCTCACCTTGAGCACTTCGTGCTCAGGTGAGCTAAAAACTATTCTATAAAACTATATAAAACCTTATATTTTCTGAAAGATAATTGAAAAAGCTATTCAGTGAATATATTTTCATTCATTTTGGAAATTACATTTGTTGTTATGAAACTTTGAAAAAAATACATCGTTCTCCCCTCATGATGGCTCAGGCCGTCACGGGGCAGTATAGCGACATTTTCGCATGACGGCTCGGGCCGTCACGGGGCAGCGAAGGGGTTAAAGTAATAAAGACAATTTCATATAAATTCATGAAGGTTATTAATTAAGAAACTCAAGAAAGTGAAAAAAGGTTTTACATCTTGCACAGAAAAAGATTTAGAAAACATTGGCAGAAAAGCACAGAATACTGATAACCAAAATTAACTCATTTTCCTTCAATATTTTCTATGCATCAATATTCAAAATGCATTCATTTGCTTACATAAATGTTTTTGTTCACAGTATCTTTGAACCAAGTTCAATTTTAAATTGTGCAGTTTGAGAGAACCTTGGTAAAACACATTTTACCCCATTCCCATACATTGACGTTTTTTGATGCTTCTCAAGTAAAATGCTTTGGAAAACATTGTGGAAAATGAAGAAATTGCTAATCATTATGTACCACAATGTTTTCTTACCCAAAATGGAAAAAAAAATCATCAACTTGAAATTTTCGTCTGCGACATCTTCCAAATTGGTACAGTCCAAAATTTTGCTGTCTGGTAATGGGTCAACAGATAACATTGCAAGCCATAAGTTCATCAACCATTCAAAGAACAACAAGGATACTGGCTTCCAATGATTTTCCACCTGTCAATTCATTCACTTTGCCTAAAATGTAGGGAGTGATGTCTTTACCCTGTATCCCAGATTGTCTGAAAGTATCAAGAACATGGCATGATCATTAAAATAGTAATCATTAAGTCTATGATATTTAATGATTGTTACATCAATGGCAATGAATTTTGTGCTGAAAAAAGACTTGGTTTACAGTTATATTTTGATAAACCGTCGGCGTTGTTATAAAATCTTGTAACTACGGCTTGATTCAAGCCGTAGTTACGAGATTTTATAACAACACACACGATATACTATTTGTTTGTCCGAAATTACGTCATGGTTTTCTGGATAAAATTGTTCCCTATTAAAGGGACATTTCATTCCCATTTCAATTTTTTAAAGTATGTCTTGATGCCAAGATTGGTTATTCTAATGAGTATAAACACTATTATTTTTTTAAGTTGTTGCCAATAAGCGAGAAACACGCATTTAAAGTTGAGACATAATCGATAAATTGCATATAAATCCGAACTGTTGTCCACAACAATTTGTTCAATTTTAACACAAAAATATAAATTTCTCGTAAACGGCGCAATATGTTGTCTTGAAATTTTCAGAATTTTCATAAGGAAATATGCTCTTTCAGATAAAAATAAAGGTAAAATTTAAGACAAAAAAAATCTGAAATGTCACTTTAATTAAGGTATCCAACCCATCATTAGCACCAAAGAGTCAGAGGCGAAATTTGAAAAGTGCCAGTAATTCCTAAACTGTGTTACATATCCATTCGAAATACAAATATAAGCAATTTGTATGGTTTATAGTTTTGAATTAATGCATACTCATGAAAATATTTGACAAAAATGTTCAAAATTATCTCCCTTGCGTATAGAGTAAAATAATATTTGTAAATTATTTTCTTCTTGAAGATGATAACCAGCAGTTTCTCCTTTTGTCTCAATATTTCATGTCTTATATCATACACAAATTCTATCTTTAACAACATCCATTTTGTTGTCTGCAGCGGCTTTGTAATGGGACCACTCTAAAATTTCGTTGTTTGGGAAAGGGTTAATCCTTCTCCATAATGATCCCTGAACACAACAACTCCAGCACTATGGGGCTGATGGAAAGTCTTATAACAGCCTTTGCAACCAATGACAGAACTCTGAACTTCTTGCTCCTTAAACCAACATTCCATTTCTATACCATGTACTCCACAGGAAACTATCATTATAATCATTACATTTATTTTCAAAATCATGCAAGATCTCGATAGGTACTCGGGTACTCGTTTCAGCCATAATAACTGTTTCTAAATATTTCTTGTGCAAGTGCATCAAACTGTGGACCAGCCTTGACATTTGTTGTCTTATAAGTACCAAACAATAAAGCATTGTCTTACAAGATGCGTTTGTAAAACACAAATGCCCAAGAAATGGCTCTTTTGGTGAAAAGGCCAATGTTAAGTTTTCACATTAAGTTGGAATGATAGAGAGACAGACCGACAGCAGAAAAACAACATCATTTGATATGGGAGGCATATAGTATACCAAAACTTTTACTCACGAAGCCTCTGCCACCACAACTTACATAACAGTCTCTATTTCTTGTCCAAGTGTATCAAACTGTGGACCAGCTTTGAAACTTTATGTCTCAAAATTATCAATAAACCCTTTCCGAAACAAGGCCGGGTTTTGACGTCTATTATTGAGTAGGCTTGGGAAAACATTGAGACAAAAGAAGAAACTGCTGATAACCAGCAGTTTCTCCTTTTGTCTCAATATTTTCCATGCTACATTGTATACTTATTCTATCTTTATCAACATCCATTCTTTTGTCTGTTGCCGCTTTTAAATAGGACCACGATAAAATTTTGTTGTTTGGGAAAGGGTTAATAAAACATTGTCTAACAATGGTCAAATAATAATATCTTTACTTACAATGCCTCTGCAACCACAGCTTGTATAACAGTTTCTATTTCTTGTCCAAGTGTATCAAACTGTTCTGGAATAGGCACAGCTATTAAAGTGCCAGATTGTAGTCCTAGTTGCCTGTTACTAGCTGAAATAATTGTTAAAGAATCAATTACATTGAAGTAAATTTCATTCTTTTCACACACTTTCTCGAACAGTTGTGTTGAATTGGTACAGCTATTACAGTACCAGAGTGAAGTCCTAGAGCTCTGTTGGTTACTAGCTAAAATAATGTTTGAATAGAATTGATTAGATCATTTCCCCACAATATTTCTAGTCCAATTGTATCAAAATGTTCAGGAATTGGTACAACTATTGAAATACCAGATTAAAGTCCATGTTGCTGGATACTAGCTGAAATAAATTGAAAGTGTTTATCAATTAAATTGAGACAATCAAAAGTTTACAATCAACATACAAGTCTAAATAATGAATAATATTTCAACACTTTTTTTTAAATTGTTGGACATTATTCAAACATTTATATTATAATATATGTGTATTAGAAAAAAAGCAATAAGAAAATTACAGTGCATATCCCTACCAATGAGTTTAGCTGCCTCTAAAGGTGTTTCTGTTCTATAGGGTGCTGTATATCCACTCTTTCTGCAGAAGAAGGCTGGGAATTCATGAGATTGTCCAAATGTTGCAACACAAACACCTTCTGTCTCCTGGAAAATGAAAGAAAATTAAAGAAAAATAATTTGAAACTGAATTTTATTTAGATCTAAATAGAAAAGTTGTTTAGACGAATTTCAAGTAAGCCAAGTTTGCATGTTTGAAGAGTAACTTTTTATACAATTTTCACATTCCATTTCTTTGCTCTTTGCGAGCTTTGGACTATTGTTTATAACAATTCAATGCTTTGTAATTGCTTGGTATAACTTCATCCATCCTACAGGCTACATCCTAGCTATGCTCTAACATGTTAATGCCAGAGATTTGAACAATTGTTGACCAATGACATACGACTGACAGTGGGCAATCACCAAAGTTCATCTTTACCACAATGTACTCATGTGATTTAAGCCTTTCCCAAACAAGACCTGGTTTTGACGTTCCTTACCAAAAGGGTTTGGGAAAACATTGAAACAAAAGAGGAAAATGCTGATAATCAGCATTTTCTCCTTTTGTATCAAAATTTTCTCTACCTTAATTTACATGCATTCTATCTTTATCAACATCTATTTCATTGTCTGTAACAGATTTTACATTGAATCACCCCAAAATTTTGGTGTTTGGGAAAGGGTTAAAAAAAACTGTGAGCACATTCCTTTGAAAACAGTAAAATTCAAGATAGAGATCCAATTAAATGATAATCCTGTACCCCAGAGCACACAGACACATAGTTCTTCATCTTACCAAATATTCAAGTGTCCTGCCGATATCCAAAATGGACTTAACCCCTGAAGAAATCACTGTTACTGGAGTCCTGCCCAACTCTCTTAAATCTGCACTCACATCTAGAGCTGAAAAATAAAGAATAAGAGCTTCTTAAAGTGGCGGAAAAAATATACGCCCAAGAAGGGCATGCTGGTTAGATTTTCAATTTTTCAATTCAAGGGAAGATCATTGAAGAACGAAAAAAAGTTGTATTTTGAATTTTGTACGCAGTATGCAAAACTTCTTTATAAAGGAAACATTCTATCACATCTTAACCAGTATATGAGACACCATTGCCCCAATTCTGACTAACAAGGTAAATGTTAACTAGATATTTGATCTTGACTGATGGATTTGGAAAGTCTTAAGAAGAGAATACATTAGCTTCTACATCTCTTATAGAATAGAAAGTGAGAAAGTAAGGTTCTATTTCATGAATTAGCATAAACACTCACAATCTTCCCCTCCTCTATGCACACCACCAATTCCACCAGTCACAAATATACAGATCCCTGCCATTTGTGCTACAAGCATTTTTCATGATACTGTGGTCATTCTGTTTAACTTCTACATCTCAAATATAGTGGGAAAAGCAACAAGCATGCATGCTGATATCCATACTTACATGATTCCCCTCCTCTATGCACCCCTCCAATTCCCCCAGTCACAAATATAGGGATCCCAGCCATTTGTGCTACGACCATTGTACCTGATACTGTCGTCCCTCCATGAAGCTTCTACTAAATTGAAAAGGAAAAGAAGAAACATTTCTGAATTTTAAGTTTTTGTTTCACTTCATAACATTTGTCAACTGAATCTCCTTGAATTTGCAACACTGTTTAACCCTTTACCAAACAAGACCTGGTTTTGACGTCCATAATGGAAAAGCACCTGGGAAAACATTAAGACAAAAGAAGAAACTGCTGATAACCAGCAGTTTCTCCTTTCGTCTCAATATTTTCAGTGCTGAAATATCCATAAATCCCGTGTTTATCCACAACCATTTTGTCGTTTGCAGCGGCTTTCAAATTGGACCATCCTAAAATTTTGTCGATCGGGAAAGGGTTAATTCTGTTTGTTGCGATAGAATTAGGATTGATTGAAACTAAAGACTGATAGACACAATTTTGACATACAGATACACAGACAGACACATCTCTTCTGGATTTTATAGTTACAGAGATATGGTACCGAGTATTACTGTATTCCCATACATGGAAACAGGCTGTCTCTGACCAGAATCTAACACCAAATAATTCAGTTAGCTATAGTTTTAAATTTAGTTTTATACATATAATTTACATTTATTGGAAGTAAATTCCTACATCTTGATTCTGCTTCCTGAAAACTGCACAAGTACTCACACCAAATGTGCGGGCAAAAAAAGTGTATTTTCGGGCGAACTGTTCAGAAATGTTTTCTCTCTATATTTGTCAAAGCTTTTTTTTCTTGTGGACTTCAGAACCAGCTGCAGAAAGGATAAAGCTTCTATGTTACAAAGGCCTGACATACCTGTGAAACAATGTAAGCTAGATCTCTTCTAGAAGTTTTGATGGATTTAGTGCTTGGGTCAGCAAGAAATTCTAGCTCTGATCTGCTCAAACCTGAAAGCAAAGACAAGCAATGCCTACTTACACATTGTTTAACCTTTTCCCAAACAACACAATTTTATGGTGATCCACTTCAAAAACCGCCACATATGACAGAATGGATGTTATTAAAGATTTGTGTAAAATATGGCACAGAAAATATTGAGACAAAAGGAGAAACTGCTGGTTATCAGCAATTTCTTCTTTTGTTTCAATGTTTTCCCAAGCCTATTCTATTAGGGACGTCTTGTTTGGGAAAGGGTTAATATCCATATCTATAGGAAAGGAAACTTTAGAAATTATTAAGTGGTACTAGAATTGTTGCAAAGCAAAAAAAATTCCCAAACCACTACTCCACTAGCTCCTTGTCATCGCCAAAGTGCTAGACTAAGGTCAAATGCTTGTTCGGTTTGAGCACTGAAATGGAATTTAACCCTTTCCCAAACGACAAAATTTTAGGCAGGTCCAATTCAAAAGCTGCTGCAGACAACAAAATGGATGTTAATAAAGATTTAAATTGTGTGTGATATAGCCAAGAAAATATTGAGGCAAAAGGAGAAACTGCTGGTTATCAGCAGTTTCTTCTTTTGTCGCAATGTTTTCCCAAGCCTTTTCTATTAGGGACGTCAAAACCAGGTGATGGTCTTGTTTGGGAAAGGGTTAAAAAGCTTCATTGTGACCTTGACCTTTGAACTACAAAACCCAACAAGAGTGCCATGGTCACAATATACGCCGCCCCAGAGACTAAGTTTTAAGGGGGCATAACTCAGACAAAAATCAATGAACCATAAAATCCTTCCTTCATGCACATCTACCAATTGAGGTGATAACATTGACCAAGTTTCAAGAAGATCCAGCCAGAAACTTAGGAGGAGTTGCGTTGACAAGAAAAGTGGACGGACGCACAGACGGATGGACAGATGGACGGACGGACAGACGGAGAAGATGACGCCAATATACGTCCGCCTCCGGCGGCGTATAATAAAAACAATAGGGCACCTCCTTGGGTCAAGGACAACAAATGTGTAAGTTTCTTGGTCCTAGGTAAAACCATTCCTTAGTTAGAGCACCGAAAGAGAATTTTCAAAAATACACAGTTCAAGTGTGACCGTGGCATATGATATGACCTAAATGACTCAAAAACTGTCTGACACCTCCTTGGGTCAAGGGCAACAGCTGTGTAAAGTTTCATGGTTTCACATCAAAATTAATGTTGAAAACAACTGAATTTGTGGGAAATATAGCATAGAAAATGAAGAGAATAAAAGAGAAAATGCTGATTATTTAAAGTCCTTATATGATAAGGAACGTGATACGTCAAAACCAGGCCCCGGTTTCTCGAAAAAACTTAAGTATATACTCATGACTCATGAGTTCATGCTCAACTTCAATTGAACACCAATCAACGTTGATTGGTATTCAATTGAAGTTCACATGGATTTCATGTGATTTGAGCATGGTGCACAGATTTGAGTCTGAGAACATACTTAAGTTTTTTCGAGAGAAACCAGGGCGCGGTCTTGTTTGGGAAACGATTAAAAAGAGTAAGAGAAGAGCCATTTTAAATCAGTTTCTCCTACTTGATGATATCAAGTCCAAAGATTCATAAAAGATTACACCTACCAACATGGACTTTTCCTCCAACGATTCCTATCGTAGCTGGAGTTGACCCATGATCTCGAACAAGATCTTCTACCTCTGTGGCCATTCTGAAATTACAATGACTTGTACAGTGACGTAAACAGAGCAACAGATAAATGGAGATAACAACTATCTATATTTGTTTTTTCAAGACACTTCCAATGAATACCTACAATATAGGATTTGATTAACCCTTTCCCATACAAGACCTGGTTTTGACGTCCCTAAATAAGAAAAGGTTTGGGAAAACATTGAGACAAAAGAAGAAACTAATGATAACCAGCAGTTTCTCCTTTTGTCTCAATACTTTCTGTGCAATATTTTATAGTAATTTTATCTCTTCCAACACATACATTTTGTATTTTGTCGTCTGCAACATCTTTGCAACCCTAAAATTTTGTAGTTTGGGAAAGGGTTAACAATTGATAACAATTTGCTTTTTTAAACCTAAAAGGCCTTCACCCTTTTTATCTGTACCTCTGGATGAATTCAGCAGAGAAACAGATGAGAGGAATCTCAGGATTAACTCATTCCCAAACAAGACCTGGTTTTGACGTCCCTAAAGGAAAAGGCTTTGGAAAACATTGAAACAAAAGAAGAAACTGCTGATAACCAGCAGTCTCTCCTTTTGTCTCAATATTTTCTGAGTTATGTACACAAATCCAAGCTTAAATAATATCCATTTTGTCGTCTGCATGAGCTTTTAAGTAGGACCACCCTAAAATTTTGCCGTTTGGGAAAGGGTTAAATGCATTCTGAAGGATGGGTTGCAATAAGGGCCCCGAAAATACTTTCTTCTTTGAATTCTGTGGTTTGATAGGGTTACATGATATGTCTTTTATTTCTATGTGTAGAAACTCTTATGCAGGCTTACTTTCTGAGTTAATGGCTGACAAAGTGGTGGGGTAAATTAATATGGGGAAAAAATTCACTTTAAGGTTAATCATAATTGCTGTTTTCAGCATTTATCTTCATCCCTTTCCCAAACGACAAAATTTTAGGGAGGTCCAAATTCAAAGATGTTGCAGACGACAACTATTTCAACTGCATGAAAATTTACATTTTTAGGACTTTTTGTGTAGAAAATAAGCAATTTCTTCATTTTCTACAATGTTTTCAAAAGCCTTTTCTTGTGAGGGAGTCAAAAGGCGTCACTGTGCAGTAATGGGTTAATTCTCTGGATGCTTTCCAAAGCTTTTATAATTACAGACAATGTTTTGAAATGCCCCATAAGTAGAAAGCTAAATGGAAAACATTGTGGAAAATGAAAAAATTGCTTGTGACAATCATTTTTTTCATTTCCCACAATGTGTTCAACACAAAAAGACTAAAATTGTAAAATAACATTATCACTTGAAATAGTTGTCTGCATTACATCTTGACCAGTCCAAGATTTGCCGTCTGGCAATGTGTTATGACATAAATCAGTGTTCTCCCCAGCCCAATAAGATGTATCGGCCCCACTACAGCTTCATGGAAATCAGTGTAAACTATGGACGCCCAAGCATGGTAGGAGGAAAAGAGGTCATCCAATCACAACCATGGTGGATGTCTTAATGCAGGATGCAAGTGCTGCAAACATAGATGAACTCGGCACCTGTATGACGAATAGGGAAGATTGGCGGTGTCGACAGCGTGCCCGTCTGCAGACGACCTGATGATGTAATGCCACTACAGCTTCAAAGTTTAATTTCTTCAAAAAGGTTACCAAATAGGGGGATTTGTAGACATTTCATGTCACAAAGTGATGAATAATGTATTCTTATAAAATTAAATGTAATAATTATGTATAAAACCATAATGGGAAAAGAAGAAATTGCTCAAATTGAGCAATTTCTTCTTTTCCCATTATGGTTTTATTCACAATTATTTGCATGTACACAATGAATTTCAAGGTCTACCAATGCTTATTATTTGCCACTACAGCTTCAAATTATTCTGGGGAGAACCCTGTAAATGTTATATTATAACCTGATATTTTGAGGATAGGGCATTCCATGTGTAATGATGGTTGTTTCCAAGGCAACCACTGGTCTGTTGGTACTTAATGCTGATTTTACTTCTTCGGACACAACTAGATGATCTGTTGAAAAAATATCACTAATTGTTAAAATCCTCTCCCAAAATAATGAAAGGAAATTTATTGTAATGAGCTTGACAACAATAAGGCCTAAATTACAAAAAAATATGTGTGTTTCAGGTTACATCAAATTTCAAAATAGAGACAGTAGGAAGTGTTGAATCTAAATTGGCCTTCAAGGGGGCCCCATGGGCCCACAGCTCTCGGTTGAGGGGGTCATCCAGCACAAATACTTATTGAATAACTAAATGTTATGTGAATGAACAATATATTATATGGTAATAGGCCTTTTAGACATTATTTGCATGTTTTCATTCAAAAAAGACTCTAGGATCTTTTGACCAAAGTGAGCCATTTGGGCCCAGACTCCCTTTTGAAGGGGAACATTTTGGATTTTATGGGGTCAAGGACCTCTATGGATAAGGCGAGAGATCTCCCTAAAAGGCTTAGCGCGATGGGTCATTTTTCAAAACTAACAAATTGAGAAACAAAATTAAGCTTTATGATTAGGAAGATAAATAAATGAAATGAATACAGTTTTTGCCATTTATAAAGTTCTATAGGTGCAGATAACTCTTGATTTTTGTGCCCACCTAAATAGTTTCATTTTCTTATACTACCGGTATTCATAGACGTAAAATGAAGTTTCTTTTTGTTTTATTTCCAATTTATTTTCTACAGATACAAGGATAAATGGTGTTGACATCATATGGCAGCTTTGGTTTTGTCCATATTGCGCATGCGCATCATTGAAACAACTTTAAAAGCGCACTTTCCCGCCAAAAACTGAGGAACACCTACCTTCCATGGGCTGGTGAACATCGTTCCACCCCTTGACCCAGCTTCCCATTGACATATGTTGTGTCACTTGACCATAATGCTTCCTTGGTAAAAATGATTTCCTGACCCTTAGCCCAGATTTCCGCGTTCCGCTTTCATTTGCGGAACAAAATCGGAGATTCTGCGGAAGTCCGCAGATTTTACGCAAATTCTCCAAAAAGCAGCTTCCGCATTATGCGGAAGAAGAAAAAATGTGGAGAGAATGTGGAATAATGACACTTTGAAACTGAAATTTTGCGGAATTCCAGACTTAGATTTTTTTTACATGGAGAAAATGCGGAAAAATGGCACTTCGATTTGTTTTCTGCTGAAAATTGTACTTATAATATTTATGAATGCAGAAAATTCATACTTCAACTTTTGATTCATTTTAAAAAATAAAATATGAACACACATGAAATGAAACTTTGTTCATTAATAACAGTTACTTACAATTCATAAACCAATGCTAAACAAATTATTTTGAAGAAGGCCTTAGGAGGAGATGTCGTTTAAAGGATATTTCTATTTTTTGCTCTGGCGGCCATCTTGTTCAACGGAGCGGAATGATTTTAGCCATTTTGGTAAAGGTCAATGACGGCAAACATTCCTGTGAAATAATTATGAATTTGGCCAATCATTGGCTTCAGAGGAGATGTTGTTTAATTAAAGGATATTTCTAATTTAAGTTCTGGTAGTCATCTTGTTCAACATAGCAAAACGATTTTTTGCTATTTTGGTAAAGGCCAATGAGGGGAATTTTTTTCCTGTGAAATTATTTTTAATTTGGCCAATAATGGCTTAGGAGGAGATGTCGTTTAAAGATTTTTCTATTTTTAGCTCTGGCGGCCATCTTGTTCGATGGAGCAGAACGATTTTAGCTATTTTGGTAGAGGGCAGAGAGGGAAATATTCCTGTGAAGTTTCATGAGAATCTGACCAGGGGTTAATTATGAGGAGGAGATGTCGTTTAACTATTATAAGTTGACGACGGACGACCCACGCCAGACAATGAGCTAAAAATTGATAGTGATCACTGTGAAAGACATTGGGCACTATGGCACTCACTCCAGTGATTTTTTTTCTTAAAAAAACGGTCGTTATTGGGCCCCTTTCCCCTCTCTGAGGAATATACTTTTTTCCCCCATTTTAGAGAAATTTTCCCCTCCTGGAACAAGATTTTTTCTTGCAAAGAAAAATCCAAATCATAGTTAGATTCTTGGCATCTCTAACAGTTCTAATGGTTGTTTGAATGTCCCATTATGATATACAAGCAAGTTAAATGCATTTATAACACTGTATTTGAGAGTATAAGCATGTATTGAAATTTCCCCTTTTTGGGCGTTAACGCGAAAATTTCCCCCCACCTATGGGCCCTGACCGCCTTCCCCCAAAATTAAAAAAAAACACTGCACTCTGTTTGAATCTGAGACAATTTTTTTTTTAATGTAAGCAAAATGAAAATTGCACTCATCAATTAACTCTTTCCCACTCAATCCCTTGTTTTTACGGGTTTATAGCAGACAGCGTTTGAAAATATTGTGGGAAAAGGAGAAATTCCACAGAATGTGCAATTTCTCCTTGACTCACATCACATGGTTTTCTACCTCGTCAGAAAACCAGAAGCAATCTTTAACAATCCTTCAATTTGGAAAAGTTCAAAATTTGCCTGAGTGGGTTAATTCAATCGTATACAGATCCTCAGCTATCGAAGTACAAACATTGTAGATCTCCATCAAAGTATCATTTATTGAAAACTTCCAAATACAACACTTGTTATCCCTCTTTTTTGAGTGAAATCGAAGTTATTTGACAGAACCCAAAAATCAAAGGTTCGAACTAAATTAGGGCCGAAAAGAATGAGTTTATTTTGCGGATCGGGATATATATACAAAAAAATATAGCTACTAATGCATTGTCGTTTGGTCGACAAAAGGTCGATAGCATGATAACAAATGAACTGTTTGTTCAAAGAATAGAATTCAAAATTAAAAGACCGGAACTTTGCGTTTGTAAAGAATGCGTTGGCAAAAGTGCCGTATATTAAACTAACTGAAATCTCGCGAGACTTGAAGCGGAAGGCAGGCTGTTCAAATAATCAACAAATATCGCTATGTTTTGCTGAATTTTTGAAGATTTAGGGCAATAACAGATGTTAGATCTACAGACAAAGGATCGAAAGATGTAAACCATCATCCTAACAAAGAAAGCGAAATAAGTTTTGAGTTTATTTCTGTAAAATCCACTAGAAATAGCGATGCAAAATCGATTAGAGTTACTTCCCTTGTTCGCGAGTCATGAATATTAATGAGGTGACGGGGGTCATAGCAGAAATTCAGTCAAAAATTTTTAATACTACGAGGGATGATCCAAAAGTAATGTCACAGTGCCTATAGTTTAGTAATTCGACGTATTTTTGTACAAATAAAGACTTATCGTTCAAGCCTATCCTATTTGAAACATGCTTTTCTGAATTATTTGAATATTGTTTATATATCCGAGAAAATAAAACGCTAAAAAAGATCCGTATCTAGCATGTGCGCCGCACGTCCTAGACTATTCGTTTGAATATTATTATAACTTTATGTTCTATCATTATATTAAAGGAACTAACGCGCGAAATAAGCTGATATTTAAATGACGCATCGGCGTTATATTGCTCAGCAATTTTAGAACGTTTCAATAAAATAGATGCATTGGAAGACCAAATAAGCCTCATTGAATTCATCACTCGCATTCGGGAAAATGGCAAAATCGGATAAAATCCCTTAACGCGCAATTCTGAACTTTTGCTAAAGGCTAGGAAAATAGCCGATTGAAGCAACAGAAACAATAAATTCTACCTAAAAGAACGGATTGTTATTAGGAGTCTCGTCTACCTTTGATGCAAGCGTTTTTCGGAGTGAGGATGAATTGTTTGAAGATGAAAAATGAGCCGGAAGACATGTGGAGTAGCGGAATGACGTCAACTTTAATGGGACTTTGCGCTATTTCTGCATCTTAAGCTGAATCTAAGAGGAATTCATCACGTCGACCTTAACCGACTGAGAATAAATTGATTCAAGGAATGCATTCAATTGCTGAACGAGTTGTTTGTAAAAGCATTTATGAAGTGGATCGAACGCCACGAACATTGCATTAAACACGGAGGGCGAATTTTTGAGAAGGAGCAGACTTTGACGTCAATGACGTTGTTTGATGTGCGGCGCTGGACATCGATGCGCTATGTAAAATTAAAAAATATGGTTTATTTTTGTAATATTTCACTAAACTTTATAAAAATTTGTGTAGGTATTAAAGGAATGTTAATCTTTCGGCATGTGGAATTGCATAGCGATGCGTTCATGAAATCACAGAAAACAATGTTTGTGACATTACTTTTGGATCATCCCTCGTAAGAAAACAAGCACTGGGCCCTAATTGTAATAATAATAATGATGCAGAAGGTACTTGATATAGAACTTTTTTTTCCAAATATATAGAAGCTTTTAGCAGTATTTTTGTGATTTTGCTTTTTTTGAGTTGGTAAAGACCTAAGCTTTCACCTCCACCGAATGAGTGCAGGACCGCACTTTATCACAGACTGATGACATTTTTGATTGGCTGAAGAGATTGTGCCAACCGAATCTGATATGCCCCAAGGGACATATTATGTTATCGCCACGGTCGTCCGTCTGTCTGTCTGGAATTTCTTGTGCGGCTTATGCTAACTCCTACAGTTTTACACAGATTCACTTCAAACTTACCACAATGAACCACTATGATGTGTAGTTAAGCGACTGTGGCCTTTAAAATCTGGATATCTTTGATGGTTCTAAAATTATCTCCCATTTACTTAGAAAAAATGTGTGCGGCTTCAGGCGTATTTATGCCACGCCCAGCATTGTTTTTGTTCAGACTTTCCGGTCTGAGCCTGATTTATAAGTCACAGGGGCACACTTATTCTTGACATTAGAGGACCGGTTTCATATCTGATGCCTGAATGTCTACAATATTTCCGCATGGATGCGGAAAATTTCTCCGCATGGATGCGGAGAACATCTCCGCATCTGCGAAGAACATCTCCGCATCTATGCGGAGAATATCTCCGCATCTATGCGGAGAAAATCTCCGCATCTATGCGGAGTAAATGCGGGAAAAAAATCCGTATTGCATGCGGAAATCCGAATTGTCCGAATACTCCGATTTCCGCAAAAATTCCGCTTCCATTAAAATTCCGCATTTTAAATGCGAACTTCCGCGTCCGAATACTCCGCATTTTCTCCACATTTAATGCGGAAATATTTTGCGGAGAAAATGCGGAATTCCGCTTTATTTGCGGAAATCTGGGCTAAGGGGGGTCACAGGGTGGAACATACTTTTATATACTAAAAAAAGTGCTCATATACCAATTGCCATATTTTTGGCGGGAAGATTTCGCCTTTAAACTCGTTTCAATGATGCGCATGCCCATTAAGGACAAAACGAAAACTGGTATATATGATTTCAGCACCAATTGTCCTTACATTTACAGAAAAAAATCTTGCTAATAAAATCATAGAAAACTTAATTCTGGTTAAATGAATATCGGTGGGGTAAGAAAATGTAATTTTGGGGGTAGGTACAGAAACCAAGAGTTATCTGTACATGTCGAATCGTTTTGATTGAACATTATCACTTTTTATAGGATTTAGGAATCCATCTAACAATACAGTTCGAAATAATCATCATTTTGCATGTTTTGAAAATTGACTTTTCCATTAGAGCCTTTTAGGGAGATTTCTCGCCTTATCCATAGAGGTCCTTTGGCCATGGCCCCCTCTAGATTCAACACTGAGTAGGTAGAAAAGTTTTTTTTTATTTTGATATTTTTTTTACATGGGACAGATAGGGAAACAAAATGGTGGAACAGGTATAACAGGGAAATCCCTATGAAATCCAAAATATTGCTAAAAACATATAGGGTCAGGGGTAAAAAATTAGGCATGGTTGGGTAACTGGTCCGTGGAAACAAACAACGTTTTTTAGGCCTAATTGCAGTACTTTAGCTCAAACATTTCTATTGCTTGTAGTGTATCATGATGATTCTGATTTTTAATTTTAATCCAGTAGGGCTGTCAAAAGCCATTCTTGTTTGAAGATGGTTAATCATTAAAAAGTAATCTTTTTTATTTTTCTAACATTTTAAACTTTGAAAAGGAAAGCATCTTAAAAAAATACATTTTTAAATCAGAAAACACTATAATTGTCAGTGGGAAATCAAACCATAGAAATTTTCCAAGCTGTAGTTACAAGGTTTTGATCCCCCACTAGCAATAATTATAATTTCTATTATCTGGTAAGACTGAAACTCAAGAGAATAGAATAAGAATTTATACCAGTAAAACTTGACGATTTCTGAATTCTTTGGAACAGTGATGGTCTTCGCTGCATACAAAGTCTGCAGGCCTGCACGCTTCTCTGCATGGTTAATTTTGTTGTGTGATTGTTTGTTTCAAATTGTTTGATTGTTTGTTGTATACAGTTGAAGGTTGTTGTAGTCTGGGTAAATTTCTACTGACAAAAATAAATTTAAAAGTTCAGTGAATTTTGTAGTTTGTTAAAATAGGAATAAAGCTGCTATTAGCAAATTTTAAAAAGAAGCCTATATTTTTTTATAATTTAGCCATGATCTAAAAAGCAACGGCGGATCCAGGATTTTTGTGAGGGGGGTTCGAATACACAAATAGGGGGTTCGTTTTCCTAGTATTACACAGTTGTGACTGAATTTCTGCATGAAAATGAAATAATCTGGCTACAGAGGGGGTTCGTTTGAACCCTCCAAACCCCCTCTGGATACGCCACTGAAAAGGTGGCGCATATAAATTCCATCATTGTGATATAGCATAGAATCAGATAAGTCTGCGTATACATGCAGTCCGATCATGAAGATGGGCCAATTCTATTCTGCATATAATCCGAGTTTTCTATGATGAAATTCGCTCTTTGATATGTTGATGTCGCTCATTCAACAACATATCAAAGAGCGAATTTCATCAGAGAAAACTCGGATTATTTTGCAGAGAATCCTTAAACTAAGATTACATAAATAAATAAAACACTGTCAAATTTGTGCAAACATCGATTTGTCAAGCTGTAGAAATCTTATCTACAGGTGCGAGACTAATTGGGACGAATCGTGCAATGAGAGACGGTCATCAAAAAAGACCGATTCATCGCCAACAAAACACCGATCCTCAAACAACACGTATTTTCAAAAATATGGCTCGAAAATACTTTAAGCACGCTAACTGAAATGCTTTTTATTCATATTGGAAAACAACACAATTGGCTTACCGATGCGTGAAATTGGCTGGTTTCTAAACTACATGGGAACCAGTCATATTGCGTCCTAGATTTTGACCTTTTAGAAACCCTTTACCCCCGGTCCCACTGGCCCCGATTTGATCCCGATTTCGAAAATTTCAAAATCGACACAAAATCGGGTTACTTCGGGAGATTCGTAGTACATCCTGATTCAAATCGGTACGAAATCGGGATCAAAAATAAATCGGGACAAAAATTTCAACATGCCCAAATTTTTCTCCCGATTTTGAAAATCGCGTACTAGGTCGTAGTTGTTCGGGTTAGTTAATCGGGGTTATTCGGCGACAGATTTGGCCTATTTGGCCATACAAACTCCGGCGATGATCAACGAATAACGGCGATGCACTACGAATACTCGCATTTCTCGTCGATGAACTACGGCGACGGAACAAACTGGTATTATAAGAAAATACGCCCCATATCTATGGATGGACCGAAGAAAGTCGGCTCTAATTCGTAGTAAATCGGTGACAACGCGCTCTCCCGAGGCACTACGAATATTTTGGAAATCGGGCTCAGTGGGACCGGGGGGTTACCGAAACGACAAACTTTTCAACCTATCTCAAATGTCAATATATTTTGTCTATTTGAAAGCTGGTGCAGACAAAATAGATATTGATAAACTTAAAAAAGAATTTCTAGACAGAAGGCTATGACACAAAAAATATTGAGACAAAAGAACATAATTCTTGTTAACTATCAGTAGATCTAGATCTATCTATTTCCATCTGTTGCAGCAATATTTTTCGTAGCATGCCTTCTTAAAAATCTAGGGGCGTTTAAATGCGTCATTGTTTGGGAAAGTTATTATTACGAAAGTTTTGCAGGCAAAATATTGTGTAAAGTTAGAACAAATAAAAAAAATGCGAATTTTAGCAAGAAAATAGATCTCGACCAGACTATCAAGGGGAAGGGACGGTGGTGCATTTCTTTCAATTCTAGATTTTGTTGTTGTTTAAACTCAAGATTAAAATTGCATTTAAAATAGCGATAGGCACAATTTACATGCTATGGAAATAGCCATAGGTGCAAAACTATAGGCCCTATTGAAATGTTGCATCTTAATAATATCATAGTTTTTCGTGAAAATTGCATTCACGAATAGAACTTTCCTCTTCTACTTGATAGGTCTACGTGTTCCGAGGCAACCAATACTGATTATTGGTAGGGGTTGCTAATTTTGTAGCGCAACACGAATATTGTCCACCCAAATCTAAACCGGGACAACTTACTTTTCGTGTGCAAAGTCCGTAAGTTGAGCGTCTAAACAAAATATTACCGAGGTGGGGTCATTACATAAATTATGCAGATGTCATGGGTTAATCTTGCTGGAGTATATACCTCCTTGTGTTTAAAAAATAAAGAAAGAATAACAATCGAGACCTCGTCTCCATCCATTCAATGAACCCGCTCTTATCGGTTTCCCCCTTTCTCAAACAGCAAATTTTCAGAGTGGTTACTCTTAAATACAGTTATTGACGAAGAAATAATTATTACAATAGGCATGTTTGTATGCTTTAACATTCAAATCATTGCAAGAAATGTACATTGGCTAATGCTGATTTCCAGCACATACGCTATTTTCTCTCATCATTTTTGTAATCTTTTCTAACATTTATCTGAAACCAGAAATTGTGTGGAAAAGGGTAAAGAAAAATTCCACCACCAAACGTTTTCGACGTCGCCCGAATAATTCCGATGGACTACTGGACTGCCTTAATCTCACTGTTATGTTAACTAGTGGATGTTGGTCTATGATCAAAACACTTCCAGAACATTAAAGTAAAAGATGTCACTTTCCACCACAGTAGAATAGGACTAATAGACAGATCGTTTAGTTTCAAAAGTAGAGTTAGTTCTTTCTTGCATCCACAATGCAGATAATTCAATTTAGCACCTAAATATCAAATAACTCTTTTCGTTTCGGGAGTCACAAAACCCCTGTGTTGCGCCCCCATGATACAAAGTTACAATTCCTTTACGGTATTTTCCTTTCATATTGGTCCGAAAAGGTGCTAACGAGATGAACATTTCTCAATATCTATCAATAGATGTCGCCACCTGTCGATTACCATCTATCTCTGGTGGGCATTCTGGGTTAACTACTTTCAAGATGTCAGCGCCCTTAAAATGCATACACGTGGTACTTCCTCATGACTTCCTGTCACGCGGCATATTTGCTTCATATGCTTGCATAGAGTAAAATGAATAATCTAATTTGAATTAATTATTTTATCAGATGAAATTGAGACGAAAATCAAACTTTATTTTGTTGCAAATGTATTTGTAGTTGCAATTTTCTGCTTGCTACTTTTTGGCGACAGGATTTTGGAGTTATGCGCACCGCGTAGTGATTTTTATCCAAAAATGGATAAAGTGATGCGTCAAATGAGTCAGTCCAAAAATAAAAAAAAATAGACTGGAAATATTGTAGACTGGCTGCTTAGTCAATGGAACATTTCTTTTGACGACAAAATTAACCCTTTCCCAAACGTTGAAATTCTTTACCAGTCCAATTTGAAATTACATATAGTTGCAGACGACAAAAAAATTATTGATAATTATCATTAGTGGAAAAGTGTGTAATATAGCAGAAACAATATTGAGGAAAGGGAGAAATAGAGCTCTATGTCTAGTGCGGGCGTAAAGGCAAGGTGTTGTTTAGAAAATGTTTAATCAAGATCAAGTTCAGTTTATAATTTCAAATTGAAATCAACAAGCCTCATGTTGCAATTAGTAGGACTATGTTGAAGAATCGAAATTATCGAAAGAAAAGGAGAAATTTTACCTTTCCTCGATCTCAATGCTTTCTAATACCCTTTGTCACGTTTCATCAAACAATACTTTTTCGGGAAATATTTATTTTTAAGTAGGCCACATATGCTATATCGGTAGTTCAAAACCAAAATACAAATTAAAAAAAATGGCATCGTCAACTTTGAAAAAAAAAAAAGATTTCTAACTGTGTTTTTCTCTATTTTGGGCAAATGAATGAATTTCAATAGCAACGAATTTTGTGCTAAAAATAGACTTAGTTTTACGTTGTGTATTGCTAAATCGTAGGTGTTGTTATAAAATCTCGTAACTACAGATAGACAGCGACCTGTGAATTATCAAAGATCAGCGAGTCTAAATTGACGGAGGAAGAGTGATTTCGAGTTATAAAAATATGTGACTCGAACACGTATCCCTGTAATCGACGGAGTACTATCTGGATACAGCTTCTGAAATCACACGGCATGGTGGACAGCACGCAATACCTGTCATTGTTCGCTTTTATTCAGTGGAAAATAGGCACTCCTCCCTATTTACATGTATTGAAATGTACCGTAACCTTTCGTCGCAGCTCACGACTCGATGTCCATTTATACGGCTTGAATCAAGCCTTGAATACGAGATTTTACAACAACCTCGACGATTTATCAATACATGACGGTAAACCTAGTCTATTTTTAGCACAAAATTCATTTACCCCTATCTCTGGATTTGGCGACACTGTTCAATAGAAAAAGCTTTGGCAAACACTCCTTAATACAAAAGAACAACATGCGGATCGCTAGCATTTTCTCCCTGTCCTACAATAATTTTCCAATGCCCATTCTTACTCTATCTGATGTCTATTTCGTGGACGGATCAAGGGCCATTTTCCAGGGTGGGAGGCCAATGCCGGGGATCTGGACCCCTCTTTAGATCCGTTCTTGTAATTTTTCGAAGTAGCCCAGAGTAAAGTTTATCTTTCAAGTTTGCAAAATATAGAAAGGGAAATTTATAGACAGTAAAAGGGTTTAACACTTTTAAAATCCCTTCTCGCTTTAGGATTTAGGGGTATCAAAAGGGGTATCAAACGTGAACTTAATAAAAATGACGTATCTTGAAATTTGGAGCTATAATGGATTATCTTATTTTCTGATGCGAAAAAGGTCTATCTAATAGTCATTATGCTCTAGATTTTAATACATAATTAGGCCTATAAACCGAAACCTTTCCTAGACTACTTTTTTAACGGCTCGAATTTGAAAGCTGACTGCAGACGATAAAACACAGTGATTAATCACGTGACTCAGAATTTCAGAAAATCATCAATATTTTTGTAGATACTTGAACAATTCAAATTCGGTTTGAAGCAGAGAAGGTAGGAAAATGCCAGCAATAGGCTAAGCTGGGCGCGGAGGACTTTTGAAAAAAATATCTGATAAAAAAGTTATTGAAGATATGTTGTTACGTCTCCCCACCTTCTCTGCATCAAACCTAATTCAAATCGGTACCGTAGTAACAAAATATAGATTTTTTGAAATTGTTGTATCACGTGATTATCCACCGTATTTTGGATAAGGCATACTGGAGAAGATGGGTGAAACACGGTGGATAATCACGTGATACAACATTTTCAGAAAATCTTCAATAATTTCGTAAATACAGGACCGATTTGAATTCGGGTTGAAGCGGAGAATGTGGACAGACGTCACGCATTAGATGGACGTGGTTGATTTTTGAAAAATCAAGTGATAAAAAAAAGTTATTGAAGGTAATCAAAAATTTTGGTTTATTTTTAATAACTGTTTTATCCGTTGCTTTTTCAAAAATTCAACACATCCAGCTTATTCCTGGCATCTTCCCACATTTTCTGCTTCAAACCGAATTCAAATTGGTCAAGTATTAAAAAGATATTGCAGATTATCGGAACCTCTGAGTCACGTGATTATACACCGTGTTAAAGTGCCGGTAATCAGCTGCAGTTCGATGATTATGTTGTTGTTGTTGTTTGGGGTAGGGTCGGGACAACGGGGACGTAAAAAGGTCTCGGGGTATAGTAAAAATAGACCTAGTTGTGCCATCTAGGCTAACTTTAAATTTTGAATGAATAGATAGAAAGAACCCTTTCAAGGCTTTGGACGGCATTGGACAAAAATATGCGCTTGTTTGACAGGTTAGATCTAGTATAATCTTATTGTTTTTTCAGTGGATAGTAAAAAGGGTATACTCCAGTCAATATATAAATGAGCAAGCCCGTAGGAAGCAATTTTATAAGACGGGGGAGGGGTGGCTAAAGCTATATTGTCCGGACCACTGTCGGAAAATTGAAGGGCGGGCGGGGGGGGGGGGGACTGGGGGGGGGGGGGGCTAAATTTGATTAAGTGTATCAACCCTTTCCTAAACGGCAAATTGCAATGGTGATTCACTTTTAAAGCTACTACCTGCGCAAAATGGGGATTGATCAATAAACAAAAGATTTATGTAGGCCTAGGCCTATAGGCCTAATATAGCAGAGAAAATATGAATTGAGGCAAAAGGAGAAGATGCTGATTATCAGCATTTTCGATCTGCTTTTGTCTCAATGTTTTCCAAAGCTTTAGGCTATCTTTCAGAGACTTCAAAACCAGATCTTGTTTGGAATTTGGATAAAGAAAAATCGGCATTTTTAGAGCCCCCCTTTCCCCTATTTCTACGAGCCTGTTGAGTGGAAAATTAATGGGTTAAATCCAGACCAAGAAATCACTGTCGGCCAGGTCAGAGGAAACGTGCACTTTTAAAACCCTTTTATTTCCCCCCAAAAAAGACATGTGACATGTGACAGAAAAATGTGCTGACAATCATCATTTTTTTTCTTTTGTCTCAGTAACTTCCTTACTATCATCATTAAGTACGCATATTCTAATATCTATTAAAGTCCATTTTGTCGTTTGTATAAGCTTCCAAATGACACAACCCTCATTTTCGTTGCTCGGGAAAGCCCCCCCCCCCCCCCCCCGACAAATTATCCGCCAAAATGCCGTTTTATTCGTTGATTTCCGGCACTTTTCGGTCATTTCCGTATTGCTGAGCTTCCGGCCACAGAATATTTTGACGAGGCGGGCGAAATCAAAATCTTTTTTCAAAATTAGATCTAGATAGATCAGTAAACCTTGTAAGTTACTTAGTTCAAATTGACACACATCATCATGAATAGGGCATTGTGACCCGAGAGTTAAAACGGCTTGTATAACTTTGTTTCTTTGCAGGACTTCGTTTTTTGTCATCACTTTTCGTGTTAGGACCAGCACACGTGTTCTATAGAGCTAAATAAAAAGATCCTTATTCAATAAGAAGTAAGATTAAAGAGCCATTTTCAATGCAAGTCGTTATGTTGTAATAGAGTTTTAAGCAAGCTTGCAAAGGTGGACCCCGATTTCTTAAAGGGCGTCGGCAGTGGTGGATCCAGAGGGTGTTTTGGCACAGGTGGGGGTGCTCAAACAAACCCCCTCTGTTGCCTGATTTTTATCAATTTCCCACCTATTTGTATGTTCTCACAATGTACAATGTAGAATAGATCTAGATCTAGCACAAAAATATTGAGACAAAAGGTTATTTATGGTGTGAATTTCTTTCAGTTTTTTTTTAAACTAGACTCCAAATTACTCTAAATGAGATCTATAGGGCCTGACAACTTATTTATATGCTTTTTTTATGAATTTGTTTTTTTCCCAAATTTTTGAGATTCAGAAAAAGATGCATTTTTCCCAATTGACCTGTTCCTATTCCCAAAACTGTAAACAATGAGAAACACATTGCTAATAATTATGCCCCCTTTCGAAGAAAATGGGGGTATATTGTTTTGCAAGTGTCGGTCGGTCGGAAGGTCGGTCGGTCGGTCGGTCGGTCCGTATGTCGGTCGGTCTGTCCGTAGACCAAACCTTGTCCGGAGCATAACTCGAAAAGTATTAAAGGTAGAGTCATGAAACTTCATAGGTGGATAGATCTCATTATGGAGAGGTGCAGTGCACAAGAACCGTAACTCTACCCATAAAATTTTTTGAGTTATTGCCCTTTGTTGATTTTATAACTTGATTCTTGTCCGGAGCATAACTCAAAAAGTATGTAAGGTACAATCATGAAACTTTACAGGTGGATAGATCTCATTATGGAGAGGTGCAGTGCACAAGAGCCGTAACTCTGCTGATCAAATTTTTTGAGTTATTGCCCTTTGTTGATTTTATAACTTGATTCTTGTCCGGAGCATAACTCAAAAACTATGTTAGGTAGAATCATGAAACTTTACAGGTGGATAGATCTCATTATGGAGAGGTGCAGTGCATAAGAACCGTAACTCTGCTGATTATATTTTTGGGTTATTGACCTTTGTTGATTTTCAAACTTGATTATTGTCCGGTGCATAACTCAAAAAGTATGTAAGGTAGAATCATGAAACTTTACAGGTGGATAGATCTCATTATGGAGAGGTGCAGTGCACAAGAACCGTAACTCTGCCGATCAACTTTTGTGAGTTATTGCCCTTTGTTGATTTTATAACTTGATTCTTGTCCGGAGCACAACTCAAAAAATATGTAAGGTATAATCATGAAACTTTACAGGTGAATAGATTTCATTATGGAGATGTGCAGTGCACAAGAACCGTAACTCTGCCAATTAAATTCTTGGAGTTATTGCCCTTTGTTGATTTTTACACTTAATTCTTAACCTTGCCTATATCTCGTGTCCTTTTACACATACAGCCTTGATATCTCACACATAGATACCTCCTATCAACATCGTTCACATTTAACCATGACCTTGGACCTTGTGACCTTGACCTTGGAGTTTGACCTACTTAAAAAAAAATTAAACCCGGCATATATATCATGACCTTTTACAAATACAGCCTTGATATTTCACACATGGACACATCTTACCAAGACCTTTCACAATTGACCATGACCTTGGACTTTGTGACCTTGACCTTGGAGTTTGACCTACTTTTAAAAAAACTTTAACCTGGCCGATATATCATGTCCATTTACACATACAGCCTTGATATTTGACACATGGAAACCTCCGACTTAGACCTATCACATACGACTATGACCTTGGACCATGTGGCCTTGACCTTGGAGTTTGACCTACTTTTAAAAAAAAATAAACTGGGCCTATATCTTATGTGCTATTACACATACAGCCTTGGTATTTCACACATGGACACATCTTACCAAGACCTTTCACATTTGACCATGACCTTGGACCTTGTGACCTTGACCTTGGACTTTGACCTACTTTAAAAAGAACTTTAACCTAGCCGATATATCATGTCCTTTTACACATACAGCCTTGGTATTTGACACATGGACACCTACGACCAAGACCTTTCACATTTGACCATGACCTTGGACCTTGTGACCTTGACCTTCGTGTTTGACCTACTTTTATAATACATTAACCTGGCCTATATTTCATGTCATTTTACATATACAGCCTTGTTATTTCACACATGGTCACTTCCAACCAAGATATTTCACTTTGACCATGACCAAGTACCTTGACCTTGGAGTTTGACCTACTTTTAGAAATATCTAACCTAGCCTTTATCTTATGTCCTATTACACCTACAGCCTTGATATTTCACACAGACACCTCCTACCAAGACCTTTCACATTTGACCATGACCTTGAATATTGCAACCTTGACCTTGGAGTTTGACCTACTTTTAAAAAGACTGAAACCAGGCATATATATCATGTCCTTTTACACCTACAGCCTTGATATTTCACACATGGACACCTCCAACCAAGACCTTTCACATTTGACCATGACCTTGACCTTGGCATTTGGCCTACTTTTAAAAACTTTAACCTGGCCTATGTTTCATTTTACTTTTACATATAAAGCTTTAATATTTCACACATACACACCTCCTACCAAGACCTTTCATATTTGACCATGACCTTGGACCTTGTTAACTTGACCTTGGACTTTGACCTACATCAAATGTAGGCCCTTGAGGGGGCATATATGTTTTACAAACATCTCTTGTTATTCATATCTATGGAGGCGGGCCTGCATTACTTCTACCAGAATGTTGTTTCTGTACAATACTGTATTATTTACTTGCAAAAAGCTGTAGCCATCAATTTTGTATCTACTAACATGCAAAGGGTTAATATTAAAGACTAGCAAGAATCATTGCATTTGGCTTTGATTTATCAAGAAATATTGTTTTGGAATCAATGTCTAAAAGTTACGACAGAGCTACAGATAGGAGGGGTTATGGCTTTTCAATATGTAAAATTTCACTAAAATGTTCACAAAACCCTATGTTGTGGACCCGTACTCATTAGAATAATCTCATTGAGATGATTCTAATGAGTAACAACAACGTAGGGTTTGGATTTCAAGCAAAATTTAAATGTCTTCAGCCCCTGTTGCTCTGTGGTGAATAAGGTATTATGCATAAAATTCAACAAAAACCTCACAACTGTAGCTTAAAACAATCTGCAGTTACAAGGTTTTTGTTGAAATGGATATGTTGAGACAACAACTTTCAACAACACAATTCATTCTAGTGAGTTATAGCGCAGTCATGGCGAAGACCGTCGGACCTGCGGACCTCTCCGATGAAATTACACTAGGTCCAATATTTTTTCCTTTCTGTCAGTCCCACTGTCCATCACTAATTTTGAGGTTTGTCTGTATGAAAAGATCGACAATTTACTTAGCAAGAACTAAGAGTATAAATAAAAATATAAAGACCTTTTTTCAATAATCCATGTGATAATTAAGTGAATTTCCATCCTTAGACTAGTGTGAGTCATTCAAAAATGGACCAGTCAATTACAAAGCGTGGGTAAAACCAAACATCAAAAGACTGCTGCGGATGTGTTGGGAAGTGTTGGGATCGGGCCAAAAATATTTTGTGAGTTGACCCTTTACTTTTTTGGATGAAACATAGATGTAACCCTTTACACTTGTACTCTTTTTATTCAATATATTTGTAGATCTGTCTTAGTCTGCATTTCTTAAAAAAATCCAGCTAATTATGAAAAAGGTTATCAGCAGCTGCCAGTTTGTTACCAAAAATGGTATTTTTGAATATGCCATGTTGGTGTACTAAATGGTAGAAAAACTAAAAACTGTTAGCATTAGCTCATGACTGATTTTGATAAACCAAATTTTCTAGTCTTTAACTCTACTAGGTTAATAAATACTTTGAAATTGTGTCTTATTAGTCCCCTACCGGTGTTCACAGCGGAGGGGACTATAGGTTTGCCCTCCGTCTGTCCGTCCGTCCGTCTGTCCGTCAGTCTGTCCGTCCGTCTGTCCGTCCGTCTGTCTGTCCGTCCGTCCGTCTGTCCGTCCGTCTGTCCGCTCAAATCTGGATCCCGCGATAACTTAATAACTAAGCAAGCGTTTTTGATGAAAGTTGGTATATGACTAGATGGCAATGTGTAGATTATGCACATCATTTTATTTTTGTTTTTCGACTTAAATTGAGGTTGCTATGGTTACAGAAATAGTGAAAATATGGCCAAAAATGGGATCCTGCGATAAGATAATAACTAAGCAAGCTAGTTTGATGAGACTTGGTATATGACTATATGGCAATGTGTAGATTATGCAAATCATTTTATTTTTGTTTTTAGACTAAAATTGTTGTTGCTATGGTTATGGAAATAGTGAAAATATGGCCAAAAATATTGGATCCTGCGATAAGTTAATAAGTAAGCAAGCTAATTTGATGAGACTTGGTATATGACTAGATGGCAATGTGTAGATTATGCACATCATTTTATTTTTGTTTTTAGACTAAAATTGCTGTTGCTATGGTTACGGAAATTGTGAAAATATGGCAAAAAATATTGGATCCTGCGATAAGTTAATAAGTAAGCAAGCTAATTTGATGAGACTTGGTATATGACTAGATGGCAATGTGTAGATTATGCACATCATTTCATCTTTGTTCTTTGACGAAAAGTGCGGTTGCTATGGTAACGGAAATAGTGAAAATATGGCAAAAAATGGATCCTGCAATAACTTAATAACTAAGCAAGCTAACTTGATGAAACCTGTTTTAAAATGTAAAAAAAATTATAAGCCATATTAGTCAGGGTGGTGATGCAGCGGTATTAATCACCTCCAGTTGGGCATAACATTTCATATGTTTGACAATTATTTTGATGACTTGTTCATCTTAATCTATTATTGATTACCATATTGAGTCAATGTGAAGCCGGTAGGGGACTTCATGTGTTGCATACAACACCAGATACTTGTTTTTCTGATCTTTTGGTCTGACAGAATTTCATTTGGTCTGACAGATTATTTAGAATTGTCAGACCGAATGTCTGACAAAAATTTCCAGGTCTTTGCCATGTCTGATAGCGGACAAGAATTGACCTGGCAGAGCATTTCATTTGATTAGCATGGGCTTCTCTGCCAGGTCATTTATCGTGAGGTATAATACTAGTAAAATGGTGCAGTTGAAACTCATTGTGTTGACATCAAATGAGTATAGATACTCTGAATGAGTCCACGTGTAATTTTTTAACCCTTTTACTAACACAGGGATTTTTTTTCCTTCTATAACTAGTACCGGTAAAAGGAACCTTTCCCAATCACTACAGGCTCTTCCCAATTTTAGTACATACCGTTTCCCAATCTTCATATCTACCGTTCGCAATGATCTTATGTGCCGTTCCCAATGGTGCATTTAAGTTTGGCTGTAAATATCTCAATAAATGCTTATAATTTTAATTGCCAATACATCCAAACACTAAGAACTTGAAATCTTTTAAGACAGGTCCAAATTCAAAGTTCTAAGCAACAGACCAAGGGTGGATCCAGGATTTTTTTCCAGGGGGGGGTCAAAGCCCAAATGATGGCTTTTTATTAAGAAGTTATATAGTCAAAATTCAATTTTCAGCCAATTCCAGGGGGGGTCATGACCCCCTGACCCCCCCCCCCCCCCCTCTGGATCCGCGCATGCAGACCACTTATATAGCTATGAAAAGATTGAAATAAGCATTTTAACATCTAAAAGCCTTTTGAATTTTCCTCCAATTTTTTCTTTAATCCTTTCTACAATGTTTTGGAATGGTTAAAATGAAAGGAATTTTCATGCAGACAACAAAATTAATGTTACCTTAAACGTAAGGCAGAATTTGTATACATTTGTATTACTACATCCAAAGTATTGAGAGAATTGGAGTGAATGCTGGATTTCAGCTTTATCAACCTTTTGACGATTTCAAAATGTATAGATAATTGTTAGTCAAAATATATGTTCACTAGTAGCTTCCTGTCAAAACGCAGATCGTACAATCATTTGTAGTGCAGAATATAGCCCCTAATGATAAATAAGATGCACTTCAAAGATTCTCTATTCTTTGATTTTGCAAATTAATCTTTTCCCAATTTGAAGATTTCGCGACTCATATATTCCCAATTTTGAAGATTTCACGATGCGAAAAATTCCCAATTGTAGGGGTAAAGGTACCTTTCCCAATTGGCCAGAAAAAAACACTGACAAGACCTGGTTTTGACGTCCCTGGTAAAATAAGATTGGAAAATCATTGAGACAAAAGAAGAAAATGCTGGTAACCACCATTTTCTTCTTTTGCCTCAATATTATCAGTGCTATATGGTATACAAATCTTATCTTAAAATTAAATCACTATTTGTTTTCTGCAGCTGGCTTCAAAGTAGAACGTCCCTGGTTTGGTAAAGCCGAGTTAAATCCCAACTTTTTCCATTTTTTGTTTCAGATGAAGATACTTATAAGTTATTGGCTCATGCGCGGATCCAGAGGGGGGGGGGGGGGTCAGGGGGTCATGACCCCCCCTGGAATTTGGCGAAAAAGGGGGTTATCAAAAAGATTGCTTGTTATGTCCCAAAATAACTGCGTCATTCGTCCCTGTGTGCCACGACACACCATTGTTATATTTAGTCCTTCATGGTTTGACATATATCTGCATGCGACGATCCAAAGGAACACCCCCCCCCCCCCCCCCCCCCCCCCCGGGGGAAAAATACCTGGATCCGCACTTGTTGGCTAATTACAGTTTGGAAAATCATCAACTTCAGATAAGTCAAGGTATAAAATTATGTGTACTATTAATCTTATGTGATGGTCAAAACTTAAAATTCACATTAACCCTTTCCCAAACAATGAAACTTTGGGGTGGTCCAACTGAAAATCTGTTGTATATGACAAAATTCAATGATGTCAAAAGGGAAAGGATTTATACATGATATAATGTACAATATAGAAAAGTTAATATTGAGACAAAGGAGAAAAAAGGTGGTTATCAGTTGTATTGTGTCAACTGTGGAGATCACCACATTTCTTTTTCTGAATGAAAGTTCTAATGTTAAGTTTTTTTTGTTTCTTGTTTCCATCATATCTCAGGCAAATTTAAATCTGAGAAAAATCTTGTGTGCACTCTTGTGTACACTCTAGAGGCCTTTGTTATGCTCCCCGAAGGGAGACCATTATAGTTGCCACTTTGTCTGTCCGTCCGTCATTACGTCTGTCCCTCCATACAGAGCGATTTCTCCATAACACTTGAGCAAAATCAAGTGAAACTTACCATGTGAACTCCTTATGATATAATGCCGATGCATGTCTCACGGATTTTGGATTTGAGGCATTGTCACTGGAAAAGGGGACTTATGGTAAAATACAGTTTTTCTCTAAGTTCTTATAGCCAGAATTTGAAGAAATTTCATACTGGGGTATTTGAGTAGCAAATCAGATGCCCTTGACCATAAGGTATTTGAAATTTTGGTATAAAAATAGGTCATGGAAAAAGGGGACTTAATGTTTGTTAGTTTTACGTTACAAACTAACATTGGCCACAACAGTGTTGCATCCAGGGCGCGCGATCGCGCGATTCCAGCTGATTTTTGTCGAGCCCGCTTGCGGTGAGCTCGACATAGTTGTCACAATGGCGTTTCGGTGTATGTGCGTTAGTGCGTTAGTGCGTGCGTGCGTGCGTTAGTGCGTGCGTCCGTCCGGATGGAGCTTGTCCGGGCCATAACTTCACCATGGATGGAGGGATTCAGAAATAACTTGGCACAAATGTCAAGCTCAGTAAGGCGGAGTGTCGCGTGCAAGAACCAGATTCCAAGCTCAAAGGTCAAGGTCAAACTTGGAGGTCAAATGTCAAAAATGAGAAGATTTTTGCTTGTCCGGGCCATAACTTCACCATGGATGGAGGGATTCAGAAATAACTTGGCACAAATGTCAAGCTCAGTAAGGCAGAGTGTCGCGTGCAAGAACCAGATTCCAAGCTCAAAGGTCAAGGTCAAACTTGGAGGTCAAATGTCAAAAATGAGATGATTTTTGCTTGTCCGGGCCATAACTTCACCATGGATGGAGGGATTCAGAAATAACTTGGCACAAATGTCAAGCTCAGTAAGGCAGAGTGTCGCGTGCAAGAACCAGATTCCAAGCTCAAAGGTCAAGGTCAAACTTGGAGGTCAAATGTCAAAAATGAGATGATTTTTGCTTGTCCGGGCCATAACTTCACCATGGATGGAGGGATTCAGAAATAACTTGGCACAAATGTCAAGCTCAGTAAGGCGGAGTGTCGCGTGCAAAAACCAGATTCCAAGCTCAAAGGTCAAGGTCAAACTTGGAGGTCAAATGTCAAAAATGAGATGATTTTTGCTTGTCCGGGCCATAACTTCACCATGGATGGAGGGATTCAGAAATAACTTGGCACAAATGTCAAGCTCAGTAAGATGGAGTGTCGCGTGCAAGAACCAGATTCCAAGATGAAAGGTCAAGGTCAAACTTTGAGGTCAAATGTAAAAAATGAGTTGATTTTTGCTTGTCCGGGCCATTCCTTAACTTGGCACAAATGTCAAGCTCAGTAAGGCGGAGTGTCGCGTGCAAGAACCAGATTCCAAGCTCAAAGGTCAAGGTCAAACTTTGAGGTCAAATGTAAAAAATGAGTTGATTTTTGTAGAACCAGATTGCTAGCTCAAAAGTAAAGGTCAGAATTTTAGGTCAAATATCAAAAATGAGTTGATTTTTGTTGAGCCCGCTTGCGATGAGCTTGACAAAGTTGTCACAGTGGCAGTTTGGTGTATGTGCGTGTGTGCGTCTGTCCGATTTATGCTTGTCTGGACCAAAATTTGGTCATTACTTGGGGGGAATTAAAATAATTTGGCATGAATATTAACCATCATGAGGTGCAGTGCCGGATCCAGGATTTCTGAAAGGGGGGTTCGAATTTACAATTAGGGGGGTTCGTTTTCCTATCAATATACAATTTTGACTCAATTTCTGCATGAAAATGAAAGAATTAGGCTTCAGAGGGGGTTCGTTTGAACCCCCCGAACCCCCTCTGGATCCGCCACTGAGGTGGAGTGTCGCGCGCAAGAACCGTGTGGATAAAAAGTGGTATAAATCAGCTTGTCCTGAAACAGCTTGCTGGAATCATAACTCTGACATTGGTTGCCCAAAACAGCATAAATTTTCACCATCATGAAACAATCTGTCGCGCGCTAGAAACATGTTAGGTCAAAAGGCAGGGTCCCACTTTTAGGCCAAATGCGGAAATTTTGACACATTTAAGAAGATGGAAGTGAGCTTTGGAAAGCACCATATTCTGTAAAGTAAGTTTATTTTTCACCTTTTGCTTGTGTTGTGTGATTATATGGGCACTAAAAGGACACTTCCAAATAGAATAAGGTGTTATTTTTTATTATGTTTCTAATTAAAGGGAATTAAAAGACATAAGGTCCCTTTTAGCGTGATGGGTCACATATGTATACTCAAATTAATCCATTCTGGTATCTCGTTATAAATACATAGACATGTAATATTTTGTGAACAATAAACTGTCTCACCATGATCCCCATCATTCCAACTTATTTTGTCCCCACTTTTACAACGCCATTGTAATGACAGCTGTAGACATAGGTATGGTCTTCTTTCTTCAAAATGAGCGGGCTCGACATGTTGCCCTTCGGCATCTAGTAATTTCAATCCCGCGATTTTAAAATTTCGTGGGTGGCAATTCTCGCAGAATCGGAAATAATCGCCCGCTCTTGAAAAGTCAGTGCGCAGCAAAATTACATTTCACAAGAAAATTAAAACATATTTAGAAAAAAAAGCAGTGAAAATCGCTATCCGAGAAAGGATAATCTCTCAGTCTGGGAAATTCCCGAATGACGCAATTCAACTAGGGGAAGTAACCCGGTCGGTAAGATGCCACTCGGCTATTTCCGTAACCTGCAACCTTATCGTAGATTGGCCGAGAGAATTTCCGATTATAAACGACTATCTTTTGGCCAATCTACGGAGAACAAAAATAGCCGAGAACTGTTTGGAATGTCAAATGAAGTCATTCATTGGATTTTAAGCGTGTAAACACAGCGTGTTTAAAATATCCAACGCGGAGTTCGTTTGAAATAGGAGGATAGATTTTAACCACATTTCTTGGGCAGGATTATACCACCTAAACGGCAAGTGACAACTTCGTAAGTCAGGGATGAATTGGTACAGGAAAATTCGCCGCTGAGCAGCCCGGTCACGAAAAGCCGTAAACACCGTCTATCATCAACACCGGAAATAGATTACCAGCGAAGCGAGAGTTGGCTTACACGAAATGTGACAGCTCGTCAAAAATCAGTTTTGATGGTTTTAACCGTAAAATGTTTTCAGATATTTTAATGTACATACATAGCGGATATATAAAGCTTTTGTTGTAAGTAGATCGTTTTGTTAATTGACGAGACGGATGGATTTGAGGAGCAATCATCCGACGGCTGGTACCATAAACAAAGCATGTTTTTGACGTTTACAACCAATTCATCTGAAATATATGCGGATATTTTCGAAATTTTGAGTTCTGAGCTAGAGAACATACATAATGCGAAGCTATTCTAGAATTTATAAACCGAAATCCAGAGATTAAGCAAAATATTTACCAAAACAAAAAGTTAGATGTGTACGGCGAATAGAACATGATGCGTACGGCTTATAGTAAAATTATCCAAATTATGTGTACGGCAAATAGTCATCGAAAAATCGTTTAAATTGAACGTGTAGAAAGGGCCACAATGAAAAACCGAGCCACCTCAGAGTGCCCAGAGTAAGAGAACCGCTGAAAAAAAAGCAACATTAAACGAACATTTATTGACAGACAATGGCTCTCTTTTTCTTGATCGAGGTGATTATAAAATTAGAGTAAATGTACTGGCTAGCCACAGGGGTCCTTACAACTAGCCGATACAGGCTTAACATACGCGCTCGTGCGTCTAGCCTATATTCACAAGCCGTACGGGCGTGTACGTATAGCATACTCTATGTGGATTGTCTAGTCGTATGGTCGTACAGATCAATAAAATTGATTTTAGGTAGTGTGGTCTTTTTAGACCTACATAATCTCAGCAACGGAACCATGGCATGTGCAGTCAAAGACAAATATAAAACTTCTTTCAGCGTTTCACGATAACATGTTCGTACTATGTTTTACCATGAAACTCAACTTTTTTATAGTGAAAATGAGGTTTACAGTGGTATACATATTTCTTTTTTTTCGAAAACAAAGATTGGAATTTAGCCTTAGTATTCCTAAGAAGTTAGAACCGACCACTCTAACTGACCTTAATTTCCAACACACAATTATAAATACAATTTACATAAATTGATATATCTTTCCGGATTTCAAGATTGTGCTTCAAGAAGGAAATAATTTACAAAATTTTATTTTATTTTACTCTATAAAGTCACATACAAAGAATGTAATTCTGAACATTTTTGTCAAATATTTCCATACGTTTGCACTAATTCAAAATTCTAAACCGTACAAAATGCTTAATTTTGTATTTGGAATAGCAACTTAGGATCAAATCTGGTAATTTTAACATGGCAATGTAGAAATTCTGCAAATTTTCCAAAAACAATTGAAATAAACAAGCTAGAAGTTACCTAGCCTCGTGTTTGAAATTTATTGTTTGTCCGGTAAGTCTCCGAACGTCATTGTGTGTAGTTTATGTACACAGTGACGTCATTCGCGGGTGTTATGACGTTTGCTATGTATAATGTGACTTTGTTTAGTCTTGTTGACTTTAGGTGTAAAATTTCTCTATTTTATCGCAAGGTTATGCCTATTTATCTGCGGGGAATTCAAGTTTTTGTGCCATGTCTAATCAATGAATACTTAGTTTTCAAGCCTTTCCAGACGAGGAAAATGTGGAGGCTGCGGGTCCGATTACAATAGGTCACATGAATATCAATGAGGAAACCCAGGAAAATGTAAACACTGGCGTCACTCGGTTTAATCAAGAAATTTGTAAAAATGATTTTATGTTCTTTGAAAAATATTCAGAATATATTTGAAAAGTTGGATCATAGATAAAGTGTATGATTTCTTTTTGTTACTATTTTTCTTTTGCGTTATGAAGATGGTACCTGGCGGTTTGATAGACGGAATGAAATGGGTGCACAGACTTACCGGACGTGCAGACTTATTGACTCAACTTTTAATAATAATAATAATAATAATAATAATAATAATAATAATAATAATTTCACTATATATGCTGCGCTGCAGAGTGCAAAATGTCAGTTGGTGCAAATATATTGTTCGTTAAGTGGATGTCTTCCTCCACCATACTAACCTCCAATATTCTAACGAACAGGTAACATGAGATACTGCATAACTATCATGATTGTGTAATAATTCATTTCTTGATTTTAAAAAGAAATGAAAAATATACGACGTAAATCTCGTTTACACATAAAGACTATTCGCCGTCCATGACTTTGACTATTCGCCGTCCAAAAAATACCAGCAAACAACTATTCACCGTATACCTCAAACATTTTTGTTTCAGTAATTAGGGGCAGAAAAATATCAAACGAACATAAGAAACACATTTTAGATAAGGCAAAATGGTATTAAGAACAGGGAATGGACCTCAAACCCGAAACACAATCTTGTTAACCCGATAAAACATGTGTTTTCGCGACACGATGGTCTTAAATTCCGGTACCAAGCGACGAAAAAACTGTCTAAGGGCAGCTATTTCGATACACAGGATAAAATAGAGCCACATGCCGTTTTATTAAATCTCTTTAGAATGTGTCTCACATGCACTGGTTATCCTGTAGCTAATAATAACGCAATGATAAAGGTAATAAACTTACCACTCGCCCCGCGTTTATTCATACTCTCGCTTCGCTGGTAATCTATTTCCGGTGTTGATGATAGACGGTGGTAAAGCATCCCAGATTAAGGAATCGTAGAAAAAGACAAGTTAAAGGGGGCCATGCTAGGTTTTTATGCTTCCTAACTGTACGGGAACTCATATTTGTGCATGGAAAAACAATTTGCAATGCATAGAAACCCCAATCACGGCAAATAACCATCTTTCCTTTGCTATAGATCAATCCTTTACAAGCGTATTTACACATTCTATTTTTACTTCAAAACAAGACAAGGTCAAGGTCAACGAGACACACCTCCGCGGTATCAACACACCGTACAACCGGCTGTGTCGATGACTGTGACCTTATTTGCGAGGGATACGTGGAAAGGTTTATTTTGTACAAGCACTGAACATAAATACGCGTATTTATCAACTATAGAATACCAAAGATCCTTTTGTTTATTTATAAAAGTGAATTAATTTGACCTACCATACACATGACATCAGATGCCGAATCTGTCTTCGCTGACTTTCGACGCAGCCGGTTGTACGGTGTGTTGAATCTCGCTGAGCACAAATGACGTACCTCTGACGTAATTGATTTTTGAAGGTTGGGCATATTTAACCGTTACAAAACAAAAACAAGGACAATATAAACTGCCAGCATGTTATTAATTGACTTGGATTTTAATACTTAATATTAAAGCTTGATGAGCGCTTACAATGGATATAATTGATCTACCCCTTCAGGTTGGTAATTTCGTACGTTATTTCTGGTTTGTAATTAGTGTGCCATTTGCATTTTAGACATCCTAGCTGGCCCCACTTTAATAATGTGCTGAAAGGGTATGTTATGTGAGCTATGTTTGAAATCGAGAAAGAAAACCACCATTTACGACCCCCTCATCAGTGTGTAGCTCTACCAAACGGTGATATGACCAGAAAGTACAAGTCTGTTTGCTGCGCGCTTAAAATTTTCACTCCCCCCTTTTTGAAGTTTGATGGGGGATCTCCCCCTCTCTGGGCTCATCCTAGATGCAACACTGCACAACTTTTGATTAGTAAGAGATATAGCCTTCATATTTCACATGTGCATTGCTTATGACAATACCTTTCTGTTGGTTCCAAATTCAAGGTCATCAGTCAAGGTCAATGACATTTCTCAAGGTCAAAATTTAACGTTTTACATTTATGGCATATATTTTTTTGTGACAATGCCTTATTCCGGGAGCATAATCTGTCTCTGACGGCTCTTGTTTTAAGTCAACTCTCTTGAGCATGGAGTGCTCAAGATGAGCTATTGTGGTAACTCACCATTCTCCATCTGTCTGTCCGTTCACAATTTTGTGTTTATGTAATTGTTAGTTGTGAAACTTGGAACTGAGCAGTTACGAAATTGCTCAAATGTACTAGAACTTATTTAAGCAATCATGAATGGCAATGAATTTTGTGCTAAAACAGATTGAGCTGATCCTTTTATGTTTTGATAAACTTTCTGTGTTGCTACAAAAGTTGCTTGAATGAAGCTGTAATTACTAGATTTTATGACAACACACACAAACTACTAATGTTTGTCCGAATTTACGTCACGATTAACTGTATAAAATTGTTTCCTATTTCGTTAATTTTATGATTATAGTTACAATTGCATGATTATTTTTATTTCACAGTTAACGGCCTAACTTTTTATGCAAACCATGTTTGAAATAATTATTCAAAAATCAATCATTGGGTTAATTTGGACCGAACTTGGCAGAAATTATGAAATATTCCTTGGATGGCCCGTTTCAAGATATGATCATAAATTTGTGATTCTTCAAAAAGTCGGGATGCCGCGTAGCAGGATGGGGCTTATAAGACGTGGGGAAATCTTTAAATAATTCTTTTAAAATCAACCATTGTGTCTATGTAGCCGGGTGTAGTATAAGGGGCACTTATACTATCTCGCTGTACAAGCTAGCTTTTATAGCGACGTGGTAGAGTGTTCGCTTAGGGTGTGAGAGGTCCCAGGATCGAATCCCCACAGGAGCCGATAGGGATATTTGTAAGCGGGTTACATTTGGCGCCCACCGTAAAAAAACCTGCATGATGTGTTGGTTTGTGAGAGTAGTGAGTTGATGATGTTGAAAAAAGATTCCTGGAAGAATCTTAATTGTCGAGGGGGTGTATGTAGCCGGGTGTAGTATAAGGGGCACTTATACTATCTCGCCGTACAAGCTAGCTTTTATAGCAACGTGGTAGAGTGTTCGCTTAGGGTGTGAGAGGTCCCAGGATCGAATCCCCACAGGAGCCGATAGGGATATTTGTAAGCGGGTTACATCTATTTGGAACAAAAACTTGGCAGGAACATTTCTTGGGTGACTCTTTTCAAAACTGATTCCTTTTTTTATTGGTAAAAAATGGGGACATGGTCGTGTGGGCCTTGACTGAGGGAAATTATGAGATAATTCAGTTTCTTTAACCCATTCACACAAATTGGCACATTTTGATGCCCGTCAAGATTAAAGCTTTGAAAAGATCCCCTCACCCCTCTCACATACAGACACACACACTCACACTGGAATCACCTGGACCCCCTTGAAAAATATGATGAAATTAAGTTTTGACTGATAAGAACTGAAGAAAATTCCAATTCTAATGTTATGAATGTTCACAATTCCGAACTATCAGGTAAATAGCAATGGATTTTGTGTATAAATAGATTTGGTATACGTTTATGTTTGGATAAACTGTTAGTGTTGTTAAAAAACCTTGTAACTACGGCTTGATTCAAGCCTTAGTTACGAGATGTGATAACAACACCTATAGAATCCTATTATTTGTCCGAAATTATCATTTATGTCCAAGTTAACTGGATAAAAATGTTCCCTATTGTAATGATATGTCTTTTGATTGAGCGCCATGCACTCTTAGATGCTGAAAAGGGCTTTATACTAGTGACAGACAGTCTACTTTCAAGAAATAAAAAATGAGGAATACATGTAAAAGTTTTTTGCTGATCATCCATTAAGTGATTTAGAGAAAGAGACTCCAGCAAAGAGCGAACATAAAATATGATTGAAACTGCAAAATCCTGATGTAAAAATTATATAGATACTACATACGGTAGATGTTAGCGCTAGCTCATTCGAGATCTATTAATTTAAAGGGACTTTTAAACACTAAAACAATATGGGAGAATTTATGAGTACAATAATCGGAGAAATACCTGTAAGGAAAATGGCAATGACTCCAAAGAATGTCATAGAGCCAAATGGATAATATCTAGACAAACTTGTTTTTTGTATATTTTTAGGACTATGCAAAAGTAAAGAAGACTTCAACTCATCTCTAGAAACTGAATGGGAATCAATAATTCAGCAAAGATGATATACATGTAATATGACAATCTTATCAACTATCCTTGCTCGAATTTGAATTCATGTGGAATTATGGATGCTGATGAATACTTAGCGCCTGGAAATGTTTCTATGGAAATATTAAAAGGAACAGATAAGATGGAACAGGAAAATTGTAATTTAGATGAATGTAACAAAATATTGGAACAGATTTCTTCTGTTGGAACTGGTGATAAGCCTCAGAAATTAGACAATTCAGGTAATCGTCGTACACAAGTTTCAAGTAATTCTTTGGTAGATAAGAAACGAAAACGCACTGTTGAGAGGCCATATAAATGTGACATTTGTGGAAAATGTTTTACACAATCTAACAATTTAACCAGGCACAAAAGAATTCACACTGGTGAGAAGCCATACTCATGTGACATTTGTGGAAATCGTTTTAACCAGTCATGTGCTTTGAAGTCCCACGCAAAAACTCATAGCGGTGAAAAGCAATGTAAATGTGACATATGTGGAAAATTTTTTGCACATGCTCATCAACTAACAATTCACTCAAGAATACATACTGGGGAGAAGCCATATAAATGTAACATTTGTGGAAAAGAGTTTGCATGCAATTCTGAGTTAACATCACACACAAGAATACATACTGGTGAGAAGCCATATAAATGCGTCATTTGTGGAAAATATTTCGCACTGGTTAACGAATTAATATCTCACTTAAGAATACATAAACATGAATGTGACATATGTGGGAAATGTTTCAATCAATCGAACTCCTTGCGCATTCACAAAATGAAACACTCCGGTGAAATGCCATATGAATGTGACATTTGTGGAAAATGTTTTAATCTGTCTCATACATTACATGTTCACAAACAAATACATACTGGTGATATGCCATATGAATGTGACATTTGTGGAAAGGGGTTTAAACAGGCTAACCAGTTAAAGTCTCACTCAAAAATACATACCAATGAAAGACCATATGAATGTGACATTTGTGGAAAATGTTTTAAATTATATTCCACCTTAAACACCCATAAACGAATACATTCTGGGGAAAAGCCATATAAATGTGACATTTGTGGAAAGGATTTTAATCGTTCTGATTTTTTAAAAGTTCATTTAAGAATACATACTGGTGAGATGCCATATGAATGTGATGTATGCGGAAAAAGTTTCAGGATTTTGTCTTCCTTACGCAATCACAAACGAATACACTCAGGCGATAAGCCATTTAAATGCAACATTTGTGGGAAGTGTTTTGAATTTGCTTCTTCTTTATCATACCATGAAAGAAAACACACTGAAGAAACTTCAAACAAAGGTGACACACTAAATGACTCAACAATACACTCTCATGGAAGGTCATATAAATGTGACATTTGTGGAAAATGCTACAAACATTGTTCTACCTTATACAAACACAAAAGAAAACACTATGAGGTTAAACCGTATGAAATGGACATTTGTGGAAATATTTCAAAAAGTGCTTCTACTTCAACAAGTCAGACAGGAAGAAATACTGTTGAAAACCCATATGAATATATCTCTGGAAAGGATTTTACACAATCTTACACATTAACATCTCACGAAAGAAAACATGCTGGTGAAAACCAATATAAATCAGACATTTGTGGAAAAGGGTTTAAACGTTCGCCATCTTTAGGAATTCATTCAATAATACATATTGGCGAGAACTCGAATAAATGCGATATGTTAAATGTTTACAACCAACTGCATTCGGGTGTGACGCCATACAAATGTGACATTTGTGGAAAATATTTTGCATGTGCATCATCTTTAACTGTTCATTCAAGAATCCATACTTGTGGTAAAGATTATTTATCCTTTCCCAAACAGCACCGTCTTTTGACGAACATAATCGAAAAGGCTTCCAGAGAAAACATTTAGACAAAAGAAAGAAATTCTTAAAATCTAATATTCTTTTTCTTTTTGTCTTTGTATTTTCTGGGCCAATCCAAAGTCGTGCATAAATTAATTAATGTCGATTTTATGAAAATCTATTTTGCGGAAAGATTAGACTTGTGCTTATAAACTGAACATTTTTTTCAAGAATCCACATTGGCGAGAAGAATTATTGTAAAGAAGACATTGTTTGAAAATTGGTTCAAAATTCTTAAATTAGCACAAGCTGATCATATATGGTTAAAACCATAAAAGCCATTTGGCCTACATGGATAAAAGTTCATGAATATGTAAAATTGTTAACATCGTATTACTTGGAAAAATCGAAATACAGCATTTAAAGCTATTGTGATCTAGCTGTGTCCGGCGTACGTCATCCGTCGTGCGTCGTCCGTTGTCCGTCAACATCTTGTGTGCACTCTAGAGGCCACATTTTATGTCTGAAGGTTTTCATTTTGCTCAGTTTATTTCCATCAGCCCTGGGACAAGTTCCAAATTGGGTCATCTGGGGTCAAAAACTAGGTCAAGGGGTCAAATCTTAGAAAAACCTTGTGTGCACTCTTAGTCTAGAGGCCATAGTTTTTGTCCAAATGTACTCATTTTTGCTCAGGAAGTGTGTTTTGATGATTTCTCGCAGAAGTTTAAGATTGGGTCATCTGGGGTCAAAAACTAGGTCACGGGGTCAAATCTTAGGAAAACCTTGTGTGCACTCTAGAGGCCACATCTTTTGCCCAATCAACCTGAAAATTGGTCAGAATTGTTGTCTTGGTAAATTCTTGGACAAGTTTGAAATTGGGTCATCCGGGGTCAAAAACTAGGTCACAGGGTCAAATCTTAGAAAAACCTTGTGTGCACTCTAGAAGCCTTATTTTTGGCCAAATCAAACTGGAAATTGGTCAGAATAATTGTTTTGATAAAATCTCGGACAATTTTGAATTTAGGTCATCTTTGGTAAAAAGCAAGGTCACTGGGTCAAATCTTAGAAAAACCTTGTGTGCACTCTTGAGGTCACACCTTTTGCCCAATCAACCTGAAAATTGGTCAGAATTGTTGTCTTGGTGAATTCTTGGACAAGTTTGAAATTGAGTCATCCGGGGTCATAAACTAGGTCACAGGGTCAAACCTTAGAAAAACCTTGTGTGCACTCTAGATGCCTTTTTTTGGCCAAATCAAACTGGAAATTGGTCAGAATAATTGTTCTGATAAAATCTCGGACAAGTTTGAAATAAGGTCATCTGGTGTCAAAAACTAGGTTACCGGGTCAAATCTTAGAAAAACCTTGTGTGCACTCTTGAGGCCACATCTTTTGCCCAATCAACCTGAAAATTGGTCAGAATTGTTGTCTTGGTGAAATCTTGGACAAGTTTGAAATTGGGTCATCTGGGGTTAATAACTAGGTCAAGGGGTCAAATCTTAGAAAAACCTTGTGTGTACTCTAGAGGTCTTATTTTTGGTCCAATCAACCTCAGGGTGTCCACGGTCAGGGAAAAAGTAAGGGAAAAAATATTTTTTCAAGGTCAGGAATTGTCAGGGAATTTTGGAATTGGTCAGGGAATTTTACAGTTTAAACAAAAGTCAGGGAAAAGTCAGGGAATTTTTAAATAATTGGTGTATAAATGATAAAAAGATAACAAAAAGTAAAGGCTAAGGCAGTTTCTTCATGATTGGCTATGATTATACTGATAATAACAATAACAATAATAATAATGTGATAAGTAGTATTCATTATTCCAAATTGTTCTTTGAGAAGAAACTGAAGGGACTAGATCCCCTTGCCTCCCCAGCTAATAATTCTTTTTCAGGATGAGGGTTGGCTGTAGGGGTGGAGGAGGCCATAAATTAATGTGCAAAATACGGTAAACATCAGTCAGGGAAATTTGATTTTAGTCAGGGAAAAGTCAGGAAAAGTCAGGGAATTTTGCTTTGCTCAAACCGTGGACACCCTGAACCTGAAAATTGGTCAGAATTGATGTCTTGATAAAATCACGGACAAGTTTGAAATTGGGTCATCTGGGGTCAAAACTTAGGTCACAGGGTCAAATCTTAGACAAGCCTTATGTGCATGCTAGAGGCCTTATTTTTTGCCCAATCAACCTGACAGTTGATTAGAACTATTGTCTTGATGAAATCTTGGAAGATTTGTAAATTGGGTCATTTGGGGTCAAAAACTAGGTCACAGGGTCAAATCTTTAAAAACCTTGTGTGCATGCTAGAGGCTACATTTTTTGCCCAATCAAACTAGAAATTGGTCAGAATTATTGTCTTGATGAAATTTTTAACAAGTTCAACATTGTGTCATTTGGGGTAAAAAACTAGGTCAAATCTAAGAATAACCTTGTGTGCACGCTAGAGGCCACAATTTAATGCCAATCAACCTGAATATGATTCAGAAAGATTGTCCTGAACATGCTCAGAATTTTTGTTTCCTTTATACCTCTGAAGAGTTTGAATATGGGTCACATGGGGTCTTGAAATAGATATCTAGGTCAAATCTTAGTATAACTATTGCATTTAGGGACCAGCTACATCATATACAGAAAAGCAGGCTTCCTAGTGAAACCTTTAAAACCCTTAAAAACCTTTAATTTCAGAGCAAACCTTTAAAACTTTTACATTTTCCCAGCAAACATTTAAACAGCCAAAATAGCCTATAATTCTAACTCAAAACCTTTATTTGCTCTGACTGGTTGGCATGCAAGTTCAAAGCAAGTAGTGGATTATGTTCTGCATTTTCCCTTCCTTCATGTCTAGTTGAACAATTCAGATATCACCAGATGCCACCAATTCTTACCTAAATTTTCTCGGGGGAGACCCCATACCCCCCTTGAGACGGATGCTTAAAAATGAATTTGATTTCAGTTTTGATTGTTCGACAAAAATGGCCTTTATTTACTCTCTATTTTTTCATATTTTACACTAAAAGGCCTTTATTTTCATACTTTGGATCCTTTATAAAAACCTTTATTTTAGTTTAGTCTGTGAGACGGCCTGAGAAAGCTATATCTCAGGTGAGCTTTTCAGGGCCAATGGCCCTCTTGTTTTATTAAAATTTCTGAGATGACAACATGTTAATACTTCTTTATGTTTCTTTTGTCGTATTCAATGTCGTTGAATTTTGACTTTTTCATTATCTCCAGTGAGCTATTGTCATGGTGTTGTGTGCGTCACAGTACTGTGGCTAGAATTTAAGTAAACAATAACTAACAACTCTTATTACTGTATGACTAAAATCTGGATTCAGAGTATGATATCTGATAGGAAATCAACTACTGTGGCTAAAATTTTAGTAAACAATAACAAACAACTTTTATTACTGTTTTGACCAAAATCTGGATACAGAGTATGAAATCTCATAGGAAATCAGCTACTGTGGCTAGAATTTTAGTAAACAATAACTAACTTGACTCTTATTACTGTTTTGACCAAAATCTGGATTCAGAGTATGATATCTGATAGGAAATCAGCTACTGTTGCTAGAATTTTAATAAACAATAACTAACAACTCTTATTACTGTTTTGACCCAAATCTGGATTCAGAGTATGATATCTGATAGGAAATGAGCTACTGTAGTTAAATTTTAGTAAACATAACTAACAACTCTTATTACTGTTTTGACCAAAATCTGGATTCAGAGTATGATATCTGAGTGATAGGAAATCAGCTACTGTGGTAAAATTTTAGTAAACAATAAATAACAACTCTTATTACTGTTTTGACCAAAATCTGAATTCAGAGTATGACATATGATAGAAAGTGAGCTATTGCGGCTAGAATTTTAGTAAACAATAATTAACAACTCTTATTACTGCTTTGACCCAAATCTGGTTCAGAGTATGATATCTGATAGGAAATCAGCTACTGTGGCTAGAATTTTAGTAAACAATAACTAACAACTCTTATTACTGTTTTGACCAAAATCTTGATTCAGACTATGATATCTGATTGGAAATCTGCTACTGTGGCTAGAATTTTAGTAAACAATAAGTAACAACTCTTATAACTGTTTTGACCAAAATCTAGATTAGGGGTATGATATCTGATAGGAAATCTGCTATTGTGGCTAAAATTTTAGTAAACAATAACTACCAACTCTTATTACTGTTTTGACCAAAATCTGGATTCAGAGTATGATATCTGATAGGAAATCAGCCACTGTGGCTAAAATTTTAGTGAACAATAACTAACAACTCTTATAATTGTTTTGACCAAAATCTGGATGCATAGTATGATATCTGATAGGAAATAAACTACTGTGGCTAAAATTTTAGTAAACATAACTAACAACTCTTATAACTGTTTTGACCAAATTACTGATTCAGAGTATGATATCTGATAGGAAATGAGCTACTGTGGCTAGAAGTTAAATAAACAATAACTAACAACCTTTATGACTGTTTTGACCAAGATCTGGATTCAGAGTATGCTATCTGATAGGATATGTGGCTAAAATTTTAGTAAACAATAACTAACAACTCTTATAACTGTTTTGACAAAAATCCGGAATCAGAGTATGATATCTGATAGGAAATCAACAACAGTGGCTAGAATTTTAGAAAACAATCACTAACAACTCTTATTACTTTTTTGACCAAAATCTGGATTCAGAGTATGATATCTGATAGGAAATGAGCTACTGTGGCTAGAATTTTAGTAAACAATAACTAACAACTTTTATTACTGTTTTGACCAAAATATGGATTCAGAGTATGATATCTGATAGAAAATCAGCTACTCTGGTTAAATTTTAGTAAACAATAACTAACAACTCTTATTACTGTTTTGATCAAAATCTGGATTCAGAGTATGATATCTGATAGGAAATGCGCCACTGTGGCTAGAATTTTAGTAAACAATGGCTAACAACTCTTATTACTGTTTTGACCAAAATCTGGATTCAGAGTATGATATCTGATAGGAAATCAGCTACAGTGGCTAGAATTTTAGTAAACAATAACTAACAACTCTTATTACTGTTTTGACCAAAATCTGGATTCAGAGTGTGATATCAGATAGAAAATCAGCTACTGTGGTTAAAATTTTAGTAAACAATAACTAACAACTCTTATAACTGTTTTGACCAAAATCTTGATGCATAGTATGATATCTGATAGGAAATGAGCTACTGTGGCTAAAATTTAAGGAAAGAATAACTAACAACCTTTATGACTGTTTTGACCAAAATCTGGATTCAAAGTATGATGTCTGATAGGATATGTGGCTAAAATTGAGTAAACAATGACTAGCAACTCTTATAACTGTTTTGACCAAAATCCGGAATCAGAGTATGATATCTGATAGGAAATCAACTACAGTGGCTAGAATTTTAATTAACAATCACTAACAACTCTTATAACTGTTTTGACCAAATTACTGATTCAGAGTATGATATCTGATAGGAAATGAGCTACTGTGGCTAGAAGTTAAATAAACAATAACTAACAACCTTTATGACTGTTTTGACCAAGATCTGGATTCAGAGTATGCTATCTGATAGGATATGTGGCTAAAATTTTAGTAAACAATAACTAACAACTCTTATAACTGTTTTGACAAAAATCCGGAATCAGAGTATGATATCTGATAGGAAATCAACAACAGTGGCTAGAATTTTAGAAAACAATCACTAACAACTCTTATTACTTTTTTGACCAAAATCTGGATTCAGAGTATGATATCTGATAGGAAATGAGCTACTGTGGCTAGAATTTTAGTAAACAATAACTAACAACTTTTATTACTGTTTTGACCAAAATATGGATTCAGAGTATGATATCTGATAGAAAATCAGCTACTCTGGTTAAATTTTAGTAAACAATAACTAACAACTCTTATTACTGTTTTGATCAAAATCTGGATTCAGAGTATGATATCTGATAGGAAATGCGCCACTGTGGCTAGAATTTTAGTAAACAATGGCTAACAACTCTTATTACTGTTTTGACCAAAATCTGGATTCAGAGTATGATATCTGATAGGAAATCAGCTACAGTGGCTAGAATTTTAGTAAACAATAACTAACAACTCTTATTACTGTTTTGACCAAAATCTGGATTCAGAGTGTGATATCAGATAGAAAATCAGCTACTGTGGTTAAAATTTTAGTAAACAATAACTAACAACTCTTATAACTGTTTTGACCAAAATCTTGATGCATAGTATGATATCTGATAGGAAATGAGCTACTGTGGCTAAAATTTAAGGAAAGAATAACTAACAACCTTTATGACTGTTTTGACCAAAATCTGGATTCAAAGTATGATGTCTGATAGGATATGTGGCTAAAATTGAGTAAACAATGACTAGCAACTCTTATAACTGTTTTGACCAAAATCCGGAATCAGAGTATGATATCTGATAGGAAATCAACTACAGTGGCTAGAATTTTAATTAACAATCACTAACAACTCTTATTACTTTTTTGACCAAAATCTGGATTCAGAGTATGATATCTGATAGGAAATGAGCTACTGTGGCTAGAATTTTAGTAAACAATAACTAACAACTTTTATTACTGTTTTGACCAAAATCTGGATTCAGAGTATGATATCTGATAGGAAATCAGCTACTGTGGTTAGATTCTAGTAAACAATAACTAACAACTCTTATTACTGTTTTGATCAAAATCTGGATTCAGAGTATGATATCTGATCGGAAATGAGCTATTGTGGCTAGATTTTTAGTAAACAATAACTAACAACTCTTATTACTGTTTTGACCAAAATCTGGATTCAGAGTATGATATCTGATAGGAAATCAGCTACTGTGGCTAGAATTTTAGTAAACAATAACTAACAACTCTTATAACTGTTTTGACCAAAATCGGGATCCAGAGTATGATATCTGATAGCAAATTAGCTACAGTGGCTAGATTTTTGTAAACAATAACTAACAACTCTGATAACTGTTTTGACCAAAATCTGGATTCAGAGTATGATATCTGAGGAAATCAGCTACCATGGCTAGAATATTAGTAATCAATAACTAACAACCTTTATTACTGTTTTGACCAAAATTTGGATTCAGAGTATGATATCTGATAGCAAATCAGCTACTGTTGTTAAATTTTAGTAAACAATAACTAACAACTCTGATAACTGTTTTGACCAAAATCTGGATTCAGAGTATGATATCTGAGGAAATCAGCTACCATGACTAGAATATTAGTAAACAATAACTAACAACTTTTATTACTGTTTTGACCAAAATCTGGATTCAGAGTATGTTATCTGATAGGAAATCGGCTACTGTTGTTAAATTTTAGTAAACAATAACTAACAACTCTTAAAACTGTTTTGACCAAAATCTGGATTCAGAGTATGATATCTGATAGGAAATCAGCTACTGTGGTTAAATTTAAGTAAACAATAAGTAACATTTTTTATTACTGTTTTGACCAAAATCTGGATTCAGAGTATGATATCTGAAAGGAAATCAGCTACAGTGGCTAGAATTTTAGTAAACAATAACTACTGACTTTTAATACTTTTTTTTACCAAAATCTGGATTCAGAGTATGATATCTGATAGGAAATCAGCTACTGTGGCTAGAATCTAAGCAAGCAATAACACTTTTTAGTCCCCTACCGGTGTTCACACCGGAGGGGACTATAGGTTTGCCCTCCGTCTGTCTGTCCGTCCGTCAGTCTGTCCGTCAGTCCGTCCGTCCGTCCGTCCGTCCGTCCGTCTGTCCGTCAGTCTGTCCGTCAGTCTGTCCGTCCGTCTGTCCGCTCAAATCTGGATCCCGCGATAACTTAATAACTAAGCAAGCGTTTTTGATGAAAATTGGTATATGACTAGATGGCAATGTGTAGATTATGCACATCATTTTATTTTTGTTTTTCGACTTAAATTGAGGTTGCTATAGTTACAGAAATAGTGAAAATATGGCCAAAAATGGGATCCTGCGATAAGATAATAACTAAGCAAGCTAGTTTGATGAGACTTGGTATATGACTATATGGCAATGTGTAGATTATGCACATCATTTTATTTTTGTTTTTAGACTAAAATTGTTGTTGCTATGGTTACGGAAATAGTGAAAATATGGCAAAAAATATTGGATCCTGCGATAAGTTAATAAGTAAGCAAGCTAATTTGATGAGACTTGGTATATGACTAGATGGCAATGTGTAGATTATGCACATCATTTTATCTTTGTTCTTTGACGAGAAGTGCGGTTGCTATGGTAACGGAAATAGTGAAAATATGGCAAAAAATGGATCCTGCATCTTAATCTATTATTGATTACCATATTGAGTCAATGTGAAGCCGGTAGGGGACTTTATGTGTTGCATACAACACCAGATACTTGTTATTACTGTTTTGACCAAAATCTGGATTCAGAGTATGATATCTGATAGGAAATCAGCTACTGTGGTTAAAATTTAGTAAACAATAACTAACAACTCTTATTACTGTTTTGACTAAAATCTGGATTCAGAGTATGATATCTGATAGGAAATGAGCTACAGTGGCTAGAATTTTAGTAAACAATAACTAACAACTCTTATTACTGTTTTGACTAAAATCTGGATTCAGAGTATGATATCTGATTGGAAATCAGCTACAGTGGCTAGAATTTTAGTAAACATTAACTAACACATCTTATTACTGTTTTGACCAAAATCTGGATTCAGAGTATGATATATCTGATAGCAAATTAGCTACAGTGGCTAGAATCTTAGTAAACTATAACTAACAACTTTTATTACTGTTTTGACCAAAATCTGGATTCAGACTCTTATTTCTGTTCGGACAAAAATGTGGATCAGAGTATGATATCTTATAGGAAATGAGCTACTGTGGCTAGAATTTTAGTAAACAATAACTTACAACTCTTATAACTCTTTTGACTAAAATCTGGATTCAGAGTATGATATCTGATAGGAAATCAGCTACTGTGGCTAAAATTTTAGCAAACAATCACTAACAACTCTTATAACTGTTTGACCAAAATCTGGATTCATAGTATGATATCTGATAGGAATTCAGCTACTGTGGCTAGAATTTTAGTAAACAATAACTTACAACTCTTATAACTGTTTTGACCAAAATCTGTATTCAGAGTATGATATAAGATAGGAAATGAGCTACTGTTGCTAGAATTTTAGCAAACAATAACTAACCACCTTTATGACTGTTTTGTCCAAAATCTGGATTCAGAGTATGATATCTGATAGGAAATGAGCTACAGTGGCTAGAATTTTAGTAAAAAATAACTAGCTAGCAAATCTTATAACTTTTTTGACCAAAATCTGGATTCAGAGTAAGATATCTGATAGGAAATCAACTACAGTGGCTGGAATTTTAGTAAACAATAAGTAACAACTCTTATTACTCTATTGACCGAAATCTGGATTCAGAGTATGATATTTGATAGGAAATCAGCTACTGTGGCTAGAATTTTAGTAAACAATAACTAACAACTCTTATTTCCGTTTTGACCAAAATCTGGATTTAGAGTATGATATCTGATAGGAAATCTGCTATTGTGACTAAAACTTTAGTAAACAATAACTAACAACTCTTATTACTGTTTTGACCAAAATCTGGATTCAGAGTATGATATCCAATAGGAAATCAGCTACTGTGGCTAGAATTTTAGTAAATAATAACTAACAACTCTTATTACTGTTTTGACCAAAATCTGGATTCAGAGTATGATATCCGATAGGAAATGAGCTACTGTGGCTAGAATTTTAGTAAACAATAACTAACAACTCTTATTACTGTTTTGACCAAAATCTGGATTCAGATTATGATATCCAATAGGAAATGAGCTACTGTGGCTAGAAATTTAGTAAAGGAAAACTAACAAGTCTTATTGCTGTTTTTACCAAAATCTTGATTCAGAGTATGATATCTGATAGGAAATAAGCCACTGTGGCTAGAATTTTAGTAAACAATGTTAATAATTAACAACTTTTATTACTGTTTTTACCAAAATCTGGATTCAGAGTATGATATCTGATAGCAAATTAGCTACAGTGGTTAGACATTTTAGTTAACAATAACTAACAACTCTTATAACTGTTTTCACAAAATTCTGGATTCAAACTATCATATATCATAGGAAATCAGCTACTGAGGCTAGAATTTTAGTAAACAATAACTAACAACTCTTATAACTGTTTTGACCAAAATCTGGATTCAGAGTATGATATCTGATAGGAAATCAACTGGAGTGGCTAGCATTTTAGTAAACAACAACTATTAACTCTTATTGCTGTTTTGACCAAAATATGGATTCAGAGTATGATATCCGATAGGAAATGAGCTACTGTGGCTAGAAATTTAGTAAACGATAACTAACAACTCTTTTTGCTGTTTTGACCAAAATCAGGATTCAGAGTATGATATCTGATAGGAAATGAGCTACTGTGCCTAGAATTTTAGTAAACAATATTAAAATAACTAACAACTTTTATTACTGTTTTTTCCAAAATATGGATCCAGAGTATGATATCTGATAGCAAATAAGCTACAGTGGCTAGATTTTTGTAAACAATAACTAACAACTCTAATAACTGTTTTGACCAAAATCTGGATTCAGAGTATTATATCTGAGGAAATCAGCTACCATGGCTAGAATATTAGTAATCAATAACTAACAACTTTTATTACTGTTTTGACCAAAATCTGGATTCAGAGTATGATATCTGATAGCAAATCAGCTACTGTTGTTAAATTTTAGTAAACAATAACTAACAACTCTGATAACTGTTTTGACCAAAATCTGGATTCAGAGTATGATATCTGAGGAAATCAGCTACCATGGCTAGAATATTAGTAAACAATACCTAACAACTTTTATTGCTGTTTTGACCAAAATCTGGATTCAGAGTATGTTATCTGATAGGAAATCGGCTACTGTTGTTAAATTTTAGTAAACAATAACTAACAACTCTTAAAACTGTTTTGACCAAAATCTGGATTCAGAGTATGATATCTGATAGGAAATCAGCTACTGTGGTTAAATTTAAGTAAACAATAAGTAACATTTTTTATTACTGTTTTGACCAAAATATGGATTCAGAGTATGATATCTGATAGGAAATCAGCTACAGTGGCTAGAATTTTAGTAAACAATAACTAATGACTTTTAATACTTTTTTACCAAAATCTGGATTCAGAGTATGATATCTGATAGGAAATCAGCTACTGTGGCTAGAATCTTAGCAAGCAATAACACTTTTTATTACTGTTTTGACCAAAATCTGGATTCAGAGTATGATATCTGATAGGAAATTAGCTACAGTGGTTAGACATTTTTGTAAACAATAACTAACAACTCTTATAACTGTTTTGACAAAAATCTGGATTCCGAATATGATATTTGATAGGAAATCAGCTACAGTGGCTAGAATTTTAGTAAACAATAAGTAACAACTCTTATTACTGTTTTGACCAATAACTGGATTCAGAGTGTGATGTCTGATAGCAAATTGGCTACAGTGTCTAGAATTTTAGTAAAAAATAACTAGCTAGCAAATCTTATAACTTTTTTGACCAAAATCTGGATTCAGAGTAAGATATCTGATAGGAAATCAACTACAGTGGCTGGAATTTTAGTAAACAATAAGTAACAACTCTTATTACTCTTTCGACCAAAATCTGGATTCAGAGTATGATATCTGATAGGAAATCAGCTACAGTGTCTAGAATTTTAGTAAACAATAACTAACAACTCTTATTGCTGTTTTGACCAAAATATGGATTCAGGGTTTGATATCTGATAGGAAATGAGCTTCTGTGGCTAGAATTTTAGTAAACAATATTAATAACTAACAACTTTTATTACTGTTTTTACCAAAACCTGGATTCAGAGTATGATATCTGATAGCGAAATAGCTGCATTAGCTAGACATTTTAGTAAACAATAACTAACAACTCTTATAACTTTTTTGACAAAACTCTGGATTCAGACTATAATATATCATAGGAAATCAGCTACTGTGGCTAGAATTTTAATAAACAATAACTAACAACTCATAATTATTTTGACCAAAATCAGGATTCAGAGTATGATATCTGATAGGAAATAGACTGCGGTGGCTAGAATTTAAGTAAACAACAACTATCAACTCTTATTGCTGTTTTGACCAAAATCTGGATTCAGAGTGTGATATCTGATAGGAAATGAGCTACTGTGGCTAGAATTTTAGTAAACAATAGCTAACAACTTTTAATACTGTTTTGACCAAAATCTGGATTCAGAGTATGATATCTGATAGAAAATCAGCTACTGTGGTTAAATTTTAGTAAACAATAAGTAACAACTCTTATTACTGTTTTGACCAAAATCTGGATTCAGAGTATGATATCTGATAGGAAATCAGCTACCTAGGCTAGAATTTTAGTAAAAAATAACTAACAAATCTTATTACTGTTTTGACCAATCTCTGGATTCAGTCTCTTATTTCTCTTTTGACCAAAATCTGGATTCAGAGTTTGATATCTGACAGGAAATGAACTATTGTGTCTAGAATTTTAGTAAACAGTAACTATAAACTCATAACTATTTTGACCAAAATCTGGATTCAGAGTATGATATCTGATAGGAAATCACCTACTGTGGCTAAAATTTTAGTAAGGGAATGAAAGCAATTTTATTTTTTTCATGCAGGTATGAAAAATTAAATCTAATCACACTGTATGAATCCGTGAAGCGGTTCATATAAAAGTGTGATTAGATTTTATTTTTCATACATGCATGAAAAAAATTAAATTGCATTCATTCCTTATAATTTAATAATACATTTTATTACCGTAAATAGTAATATTTGCGACTTGAAAAGATGAGATATCGTCTGGACTATGTTCAAAGAAGCGGACAGATGTGCGATATCTGGTCGCTGCCAAGGTTTTTAGATCTTGCACACGTGCCGTTCCGTGATGAAAACTTTGAATGACGTTATAAAGAGCGTGCGTAACTGCAACGTTGTTTACAGCGAATTCAGTCGTGACGTTATTTTCTTCCTTCTCAAGTGCGTTTTAATCAATAAGTCTTTGAAATTGAGTTTGTTACAACTAGAAAATCTACTTAAAAGTAAGATTTAATGATAAAACTTGTAGTTTACTACTCAAAACGAACGTAATATGCCTATTTGTAGAGGACATATCCATTTATCCATATTGTCAACTCCGAAAGATGTCCCAGCGATGTCAATTTTTTTTCATGGAGTTATGAAAAAAATTTTTTAGCCAATCAAAAACGCTCGGATTTTTATGAAATCAACTAATATCAAATTATCAAACAATAACTTACAACTCTTTTAACTGTTTTGACCAAAATCTGGACTCAGAGTATGATATCTGATAGGAAATCAGCTACTGTGGCTAAAATTTTAGTAAACAATATCTAACAACTCTTAATACTGTTTTGACCAAAATCTGGATTCAGAGTATGATATATGATAGGAAATCAGCTACTGTGGCTAGAATTTTAGTAAATAACTCGTACTAACAACTCTTATTATTGTTTTGACCAAAATCTGGATTCCGAATATGATATTTGATAGGAAATTAGCAACAGGGGCTAGAATGTTAGTAAACAATAAGTAACATCTCTTATTACTGTTTTGACAAAAATCTGGATTCAGAGTGTGATATCTGATAGCAAATTAGCTACAGTGGCTAGAATTTTAGTAAACAAAAACTAACAACTCTAATTACTGTTTTCACCAAAATCTGGATTCATAGTATAATATCTGATAGGAAATCAGCTACTGTGGCTAAAATTTCAGTAAAAAATAACTAACAACTCTTATTACTGTTCTGACCAAAATCTGGACTCTTATTAATGTTTTGACCAAAATCTGGATTCAGAGTATGATATCTGATAGGAAATCTGCCACTGTGGCTAGAATTTTAGGAAACAATAACTAACAACTTTTATTACTGTTTTGACAAAAATCTGGATTCAGAGTAGAATATCTGATAGGAAATCAGCTACTGCGGTTAAATTTTAGTAAACAATAACTAACAACTCTTATTACTGTTTTGACCAAAATCTCGACGCTTATTAATGTTTTGACCAAAATCTGGATTCAGAGTATGATATCTGATAGGAAATCAGCTACTGCGGTTTAATTTTAGTAAACAATAACTAACAACTTTTATTACTGTTTTGACCAAAATCTGGATTCAGAGTATGATATCTGATAGGAAATCAGCTTTTGTGGCTAGAATATTATTAGACAATAACTATCAAATGTTGTTACTGTTTTGACCAAAATCGGGATTCAGAGTATGATATCTGATAAGAAATCAGTTACTGTTGCTAGAATGTTAGTAAACAATAGCTAACAACTCTTATTACTGTTTTGGCCTAAATCTGGTTCAGAGTATGATATCTGATAGGAAATCAGCTACTGTGGCTATAATTTTAGTGAACAATAACTAACAACTGTTATTAATGTTTTAACCAAAATCTGGATTCAGAGTATGATATCTGATAGCAAATTAGCTACAGTTGCTAGAATTTTAGTAAACAATAACTAACAACTCTTATAACTGTTTTGACCAAAATCTGGATTTAGAGTATGATATCTGAGGGAATCAGCTACCATGGCCAGAATATTAGTAAACAATAATTAACAACTTTTATTACTGTTTTTACCAAAATCTGGATTCAGAGTATGATATGATAGCAAATTAGCTACAGTGGCTAGACATTTTAGTAAACAATAACTAACACATCTTATAACTGTTTTAACAAAACTCTGGATTCAGACTATAATATATCATAGGAAATCAGCTACTGTGACTAGATTTTTAGTAAACAATAACTTACTATTCTTATAACTGTTTTGACCAAAATCTGGATTCAGGGTGTGATATCTGATAGGAAATCAACTGCAGTGGCTAGAATTTTAGTAAACAATAATTAACAACTCTTATATCCGTTTTGACCAAAATCTGGATTCAGAGTATGATATCTGAAAGGAAATCTGCTAGTGTGGCTAAAATTTTAGTAAACAATAACTAACAAATCTTATTACTGTTTTGACCAAAATCTGGATTCAGAGTATGATATCCGATAGGAAATGAGCTACTGTGGCTAGAATTTTAGTAAACAATAACTAACAACTCTTATTACTGTTTTGACCAAAATCTGGATTCAGAGTATGATATCCGATAGGAAATGAGCTACTGTGGCTAGAAATTTAGTAAACGAAAACTAACAAGTCTTAATGCTGTTTTTACCAAAATCTGGATTCAGAGTATGATATCTGATAGCAAATTAGCTACAGTGGCTAGACATTTTAGTAAACAATAACTAACAACTCTTATAACTGTTTTCACAAAACTCTGGATTCAGACTATCATATATCATAGGAAATCAGCTACTGTGGCTAGAATTTTAGTAAACAATAACTAACAACTCTTATAACTGTTTTGACCAAAATCTGGATTCAGAGTATGATATCTGATAGGAAATCAACTGCAGTGCCTAGAATTTCAGTAAATAACAACTATCAACTCTTATTGCTGTTTTGACCAAAATCTGGATTCAGAGTATGATATCTGATAGGAAATCAGCTACTGTGGTTAAATTTTAGTAAACAATAAGTAACAACTCTTATTACTGTTTTGACCAAAATCTGGATTCAGAGTATGATATCTGATAGGAAATCAGCTACCGTGGCTAGAATTTTAGTAGAAAATAACTAACAACTCTTATTACTGTTTTGACCAAAATCTGGATTCAGACTCTTATTTCTGTTTTGACCAGAATCTGGATTCAGAGTATGATATCTGACAGGAAATGAACTCTTGTGGCTAGAATTTTAGTAAACAATAACTATAAACTCTTATAACTATTTTGACCAAAATCTGGATCCAGAGTATGATATCTGATAGGAAATCAGCTACTGTGGTCAAATTTAAGAAAACAATAATTAACAACTCTTATTACTGTTTTGATCCAAATCTGGATTCAGAGTATGCTATCTGATAGGAAATCAGCTACAGTAGCTAGAATGTTAGTAAACAATAATTAACAACTCTTATTGTTGTTTTGACCAAAATCTGGATTCAGAGTATGATATCTGATAGGAAATCAGCTACTGTGGCTAGAATGTTGGTAAACAATAACTAACAAATCTTATTACTGTTTTGACCAAAATCTGGATTCCGAATGTGATATTTGATAGGAAATCAGCTACAGTGGCTAGAATTTTAGTAAGCAATAAGTAACAACTCTTATTACTGTTTTGACCAAAATCTGGATTCAGAGTGTGATATCTGATAGCAAATTAGCTACAGTGGCTAGAATTTTAGTAAACAAAAACTAACAACTCTTATTACTGTTTTGACAAAAATCTGGATTCAGAGTATGATATTTGATAGGAAATCAGCTACTGTTGCTAAAATTTCAGTAAAAAAATAACTAACAACTCTTATTACTGTTTTGACCAAAATCTGGACTCTTATTAATGTTTTGACCAAAATCTGGATTCAGAGTATGATATCTGGTAGGAAATCAGCCACTGTGGCTAGAATTTTAGTAAACAATAACTAACAACTTTTATTACTGTTTTGACCAAAATCTGGATTCAGAGTAGAATATCTGATAGGATATCAGATACTGTGGTTAAATTTTAGTAAACAATAACTACATGTAACAACTCTTATTACTGTTTTGAACAAAATCTGGATTCAGAGTATGATATCTGATAGGAAATCAGTTTCTGTGGCTAGAATTTTATTAGACAATAACTATCAAATGTTGTTACTGTTTTGACCAAAATCGGGATTCAGAGTATGATATCTGATAGGTAATCAGTTACTGTTGCTAGAATGTTAGTAAACAATAGCTAACAACTCTTATTACTGTTTTGACCAAAATCTCATTTAGAGTATGATATCTGATAGGAAATCAGCTACTGTGGCTATAATTTTAGTGAACAATAACTAACAACTCTTATTACTGTTTTGACCAAAATCTGGATTTAGACTCTTATTTCTGTTTTGACCAAAATCTGGATTCAGAGTATGATATCTGACAGAAAATGAACTCTTGTGGCTAGACTTTTAGTAAACAATAACTATAAACTCTTATAACTATTTTGACCAAAATCTGGATCCAGAGTATGATATCTGATAGGAAATCAGCTACTGTGGTCAAATTTAAGAAAACAATAATTAACAACTCTTATTACTGTTTCGATCCAAATCTGGATTCAGAGTATGATATCTGATAGGAAATCAGCTACAGCGGCTAGAATTTTAGTAAACAATAACTAACAACTCTTATTGCTGTTTTGACCAAAATCTGTATTCAGAGTATGATATATGATAGGAAATCAGCTACTGTGGCTAGAATGTTGGTAAACAATAACTAACAACTCTTATTACTGTTTTGACCAAAATCTGGATTCAGAATATGATATATGATAGGAAATCAGCTATTGTGGCTAGAATTTTAGTAAGTAACTCTACTAACAACTCTTATTACTGTTTTGACCAAAATCTGGATTCCGAATATGATATTTGATAGGAAATCAGCTACAGTGGCTAGAATTTTAGTAAACAATAAGTAAAAACTCTTATTACTGTTTTGACCAAAATCTGGATTCAGAGTGAGATATCTGATAGCAAATTAGCTACAGTTTCTAGAGTTTTAGTACACAAAAACTAACAACTCTTATTACTGTTTTGACCAAAATCTGGATTCAGAGTATGATATCTGATAGGAAATCAGCTACTGCTCCTAAAATTTCAGTAAAAAATAACTAACAACTCTTATTACTGTTTTGACCAAAATCTGGACTCTTATTAATGATTTGACCAAAATCTGGATTCAGAGTATGATATCTGATAGGAAATCAGCCACTGTGGCTAGAATTTTAGTAAACAATAACTAACAACTTTTATTACTGTTTTGACCAAAATCTGGATTCAGAGTACAATATCTGATAGGAAATCAGATACTGTGGTTAAATTTTAGTAATCAATAACTAACAACTCTTATTACTGTTTTGAACAAAATCTGGACTCAGAGTATGATATCTGATAGGAAATCAGCTTCTGTGGCTAGAATTTTATTAGACAATAACTATCAAATGTTGTTAATGTTTTAATCAAAATCGGGATTCAGAGTATGATATCTGATAGGAAATTAGTTACTGTTGCTAGAATGTTAGTAAACAATAGCTAACAACTCTTATTACTGTTTTGACCAAAATCTCGTTCAGAGTATGATATCTGATAGGAAATCAGCTACTGTGGCTATAATTTTAGTGAACAATAACTAACAACTTTTATTACTGTTTTAACCAAAATCTGGATTCAGAGTATGATATCTGATAGGAAATCAGCTACAGTGGCTAGAATTTTAGTAAACAATAACTAACAACTCTTGTTACTGTTTTGACCAAATCTGGATTCAGAGTATGATATATGATAGCAAATAAGCTACAGTTGGTAGAAGTTTAGTAAACAATAAGTAACAACTCTTATAAGTGTTTTGACCAAAATCTGGATTCAGAGTATGATATCTGAGGGAATCAGCTACCATGGCTAGAATATTAGTAAACAATAACTAACAACTTTTATTACTGTTTTTACCAAAATCTGGATTCAGAGTATGATATCTGATAGCAAATTAGCTACAGTGGCTAGACATTTTAGTAAACAACTCTTATAACTGTTTTGACAAAACTCTGGATTCAGACTATAATATATGATAGGAAATCAGCTACTGTGGCTAGAATTTTTGTAAACAATAACTAACAACTCTTATAACTGTTTTTACCAAAATCTGGATTCAGAGTATGATATCTGATAAGAAATCAACTGCAGTGGCTAGAATTTTAGTATACAACAACTATCAACTCTTATTGCTGTTTTGACCAAAATTTGGATTCAGAGTATGATATCTGATAGGAAATGAGCTACTGTGGCTAGATTTTTAGTAAACAATAACTAACAACTCTTATTACTGTTTTTACCAAAATCTGGATTCAGAGTATGATATCTGATAGCAAATTAGCTACAGTGGCTAGACATTTTAGTAAACAACTCTTATAACTGTTTTGACAAAACTCTGGATTCAGACTATAATATATGATAGGAAATCAGCTACTGTGGCTAGAATTTTTGTAAACAATAACTAACAACTCTTATAACTGTTTTTACCAAAATCTGGATTCAGAGTATGATATCTGATAAGAAATCAACTGCAGTGGCTAGAATTTTAGTATACAACAACTATCAACTCTTATTGCTGTTTTGACCAAAATTTGGATTCAGAGTATGATATCTGATAGGAAATGAGCTACTGTGGCTAGATTTTTAGTAAACAATAACTAACAACTCTTATTACTGTTTTGACCAAAATCTGGATTCAGAGTATGATATCTGATAGGAAATCAGCTACAGTGGCTAGAATTTTAGTAAACAATAACTAACAACTCTTATTACTGTTTTGACCAAAATCTGGATTCAGAGTATATCTGATTGGAAATAAGCTACAGTGGCTAGAATCTTAGTAAACAATAACTAACAACTCTTATAACTGTTTTGACCAAAATCTGGATTCAAGGGTATGGTATCTGATAGGAAATCAGCTACGGTGGCTAGATAATTAGTAAAAATAACTAACAACTTTTATTACTCTTTTGACCAAAATCTAGATTCAGACTCTTATTTCTGTTCTGACCAAAATGTGGATTCAGAGTATGATATCTTATAGGAAATGAGCTACTGTGGCTAGAATTTTAGTAAACAATAACTTACAACTCTTATAACTCTTTTGACCAAAATCTGGATTCAGAATATGATATATGATTGGGAATCAGCTACTGTGGTTAAAATTTTAGTAAACTATCATTAACAAGCCTTATAACTGTTTTGACCAAAATCTGGATTCATAGTATGATATCTGATAGGAAATCAGCTACTGTGGCTAGAATTTTAGAAAACAATAACTAACAACTCTTATAACTGTTTTGACCAAAATCTGGATTCAGAGTATGATGTATGATAGGAAATGAGCTACTGTGGCTAGAATTTTATCAAACAATAACTAACCACCTTTATGACTTTTTTGTCCAAAATCTAGATTCAGAGTATGATATATAATACGAAATCAGCTGCTGTGGCTAAAATTTTAGTAAAAAATAACTAGCAAATCTTATGACTGTTTTGACCAAAATCTGGATTCAGAGTAAGATATCTGATAGGAAACCAACTACAGTGGCTAGAATTTTTGTAGTAAATAATAAGTAACAACTCTTATTACTGTTTCGACCAAAATCTGGATTCAGAGTATGATATCTGATAGGAACTCAGCTACAGTGGCTAGAATTTTAGTAAACAATAACTAAAAACTCTTATTACTGTTTTGACAAAAATCTGGATTCAGAATATGATATCTGATAGGAAAATCTGCTACTGTGGCTAGAATTTTAGTAAACAATAACTAACAACTCTTATTTCCGTTTTGACCATAATCTGGATTCAGAGTATGATATCTGATAGGAAATGAGCTGCAGTGGCTAGACATTTTAGTAAACAATAACTAACAACTCTTATAACTGTTTTGACAAAACTCTGGATTCAGACTAACTTACAACTGTTATAACTCTTTTGACCAAAATCTGGATTCAGAGTATGATATATGATTGGGAATCAGCTACTGTGGCTAGAATTTTAGTAAACAATAACTAACAACTCTTATTACTGTTTTGACCAAAATCTGGATTCAGAGTATGATATTCGATAGGAACTCAGCTACTGTGGCTAGAAATTTAGTAAACAATAACTAACCACCTTTATGACTTTTTTGTCCAAAATCTGGATTCAGAGTATGATATCTGATACGAAATCAGCTGCTGTGGCTAATATTTTAGTAAAAAATAACTAGCAAATCTTATAACTGTTTTGACCAAAATCTGGATTCAGAGTAAGATATCTGATAGGAAATCAACTACAGTGGCTAGAATTTTTGTAGTAAATAATAAGTAACAACTCTTATTACTGTTTCGACCAAAATCTGGATTCAGAGTATGATATCTGATAGGAAATCAGCTACAGTGGCTAGAATTTTAGTAAACAATAACTAAAAACTCTTATTACTGTTTTGACAAAAATCTGGATTCAGAATATGATATCTGATAGGAAAATCTGCTACTGTGGCTAGAATTTTAGTAAACAATAACTAACAACTCTTATTTCCGTTTTGACCATAATCTGGATTCAGAGTATGATATCTGATAGGAAATGAGCTGCAGTGGCTAGACATTTTAGTAAACAATAACTAACAACTCTTATAACTGTTTTGACAAAACTCTGGATTCAGACTAACTTACAACTGTTATAACTCTTTTGACCAAAATCTGGATTCAGAGTATGATATATGATTGGGAATCAGCTACTGTGGCTAGAATTTTAGTAAACAATAACTAACAACTCTTATTACTGTTTTGACCAAAATCTGGATTCAGAGTATGATATTCGATAGGAACTCAGCTACTGTGGCTAGAAATTTAGTAAACAATAACTAACCACCTTTATGACTTTTTTGTCCAAAATCTGGATTCAGAGTATGATATCTGATAGACTGATACGAAATCAGCTGCTGTGGCTAATATTTTAGTAAAAAATAACTAGCAAATCTTATAACTGTTTTGACCAAAATCTGGATTCAGAGTAAGATATCTGATAGGAAATCAACTACAGTGGCTAGAATTTTTGTAGTAAATAATAAGTAACAACTCTTATTACTGTTTCGACCAAAATCTGGATTCAGAGTATGATATCTGATAGGAAATCAGCTACAGTGGCTAGAATTTTAGTAAACAATAACTAAAAACTCTTATTACTGTTTTGACAAAAATCTGGATTCTGAATATGATATCTGATAGGAAATGAGCTATTTTGGCTAGATTTTTAGTAAACAATAACTAACAACTTTTATTACTGTTTTGACCAAAACCTGGATTCAGAGTATGATATCTGATAGGAAATCAGCTACTGTGGCTAGAATTTTAGTAAACAATAACTAACAACTCTTATTTCCGTTTTGACCAAAATCTGGATTCAGAGTATGATATCTGATAGGAAATCTGTTATTGTGGCTAAAATTTTAGTAAACAATAAGTAATAACTCTTATTACTGTTTTGACCAAAATCTGGATTCAGAGTATGATATCAGATAGGAAATCAGCTACTGTGGCTAGAAATTTAGTAAACAATAACTAACAACTTTTATTGCTGTTTTGACCAAAATCTGGATTCAGATTATGATATCCGATAGGAAATGAGCTACTGTGGCTAGAATTTTAGTAAACAATAACTAACAACTCTTATTTCCGTTTTGAAAAAACCTGGATTCAGAGTATGATATCTGATAGGAAATCTGCTATTGTGGCTAAATTTTAGTAAACAATAACTAACAATTCTTATTACTGATTTGACCAAAATCTGGATTCAGAGTATGATATCCGATAGGAAATCAGCTACTGTGGCTAGAAATTTTGTAAACAATAACTAAGAACTCTTATTACTGTTTTGACCAAAATCTCGATTCAGAGTATCATATCTGATAGGAAATGAGCTACTGTGGCTAGAAATTTAGTAAACGATAACTAACAACTCTTATTGCTGTTTTGACAAAAATCTGGTATCAGAGTATGATAATTGATAGGAAATTAGCTACTGTGGCTAGAATTTTAGTAAGCAATATTAATAACTAACAACTTTTATTACTGTTTTTACCAAAATCTTGATTCAGAGTATGATATCTGATAGCAAATTAGCTACAGTGGCTAGACATTTTAGTAAACAATAACTAACAACTCTTATAACTGTTTTGACAAAACTCTGGATTCAGAATATAATATATCATAGGAAATCAGCGACTGTGGCTAGAATTTTAGTAAACAATAACTAACAACTCTTATAACTGTTTTGACCAAAATCTGGATTCAGAGTATGATATCTGATAGGAAATCAAGTTAATCAACTGCAGTGGCTAGAATTTTAGTAAACAACAACTATCAACTCTTATTGCTGTTTTGACCAAAATCTGGATTCAGAGTATGATATCTGATAGGAAATCAACTGCAGTGGCTAGAATTTTAGTAAAAAACAACTATCAACTCTTATTGCTGTTTTGACCAAAATCTGGATTCAGAGTATGATATCTGATAGGAAATCAGCTACTGTGGTTACATTTTAGTAAACAATAACTAACAACTCTTATTACTGTTTTGACCAAAATCTGGATTCAGAGTATAATATCTGATAGGAAATCAGCTACCGTGGCTAGAATTTTAGTAGAAAATAACTAGCAACTCTTATAACTGTTTTGACCAATCTCTGGATTCAGACTCTTAGTTCTGTTTTGACCAAAATCTGGATTCAGAGTATGATATCTGATAGGAAATCAGCTCTACTGTGGTTAAATTTTAGTAAACAATAACTAACAACTCTTATTACTGTTTTGACCAAAATCTGGATTCAGAGTATGATATCTGATAGGAAATGAGCTGCAGTGGCTAGACATTTTAGTAAACAATAACTAACAACTCTTATAACTGTTTTCACAAAACTCTGGATTCAGACTATAATATATCATAGGAAATCAGCTACTGTGGCTAGAATTTTAGTAAACAATAACTGACAACTCTTATAACTGTTTTGACCAAAATCAGGATTCAGAGTATGATATCTGAAACGAAATCAACTGCAGTGGCTAGAATTTTAGTAAACAACAACTATCAACTCTTATTGCTGTTTTGACCAAAATCTGGATTCAGAGTGTGATATCTGATAGGAAATGAGCTACTGTGGCTAGAATTTTAGTAAACAATAGCTAACAAATTTTATTACTGTTTTGACCAAAATCTGGATTCAGAGTAGAATATCTGATAGGAAATCAGCTACTGTGGTTAAATTTAAGTAAACAATAACTAACAACTTTTATTACTGTTTTGAACAAAATCTGGATTCAGAGTATGATATCTGATAGGAAATCAGTTTCTGTGGCTAGAATTTTATTAGACAATAACTATCAACTGTTGTTACTGTTTTTACCAAAATCGGGATTCAGAGTATGATATCTGATAGGAAATCAGTTACTGTTGCTAGAATGTTAGTAAACAATAACTAACGACTCTTGTTACTGTTTTGACTTTGTTGCATTTATTCGAAATTATAAAGACTTAATTTACAATAATCTGACATAACATGGCTGTTTATTTCTAACAAAATGTATATTATTATTGCATACTACATGTATCTTAACAACATTTTTGATAATCCCTATTTGGTAAAAAAAATATTCGCAAAGCTTGAGAATCTTAATGCCGTTCTTACAACCTATCCAACTGTTCAATGGAACAAGTCATGAGATGATAGATCAAAACCTTGTCCTATTGCACGGTCCTGTGGTAGTAAAATTCAGGTGGGCAATCCAAAGGGCAATCTGGCCCTCTTCTTAAAATTATTGTTCTTAAATTTTCTTGCACCTTATTGTTCGCGTTAGGAAATACAGTTTTGTTGTAAAGAATATTAACCCTTTCCCAAACAAGACCTGGTTTTGACGTCCCTAATAGATATTGCTTGGGAAAACATTAAGGCAAAAGAAGAAACTGCTGATAATCAGCAGTTTCTCCTTTTGTCTCTATATTTTCTGTGCCATATTTTACACAAATCCTATCTTTGATAACATTCATTTTGTCTTTTGTGACAGTTTTTGAAGTGGATCGCCCTAAAATTTTGTTGTTTGGGAGAGGGTTAAGATAAGTAAATGGACATTTATATTTAACATGTTCAATTCTTTTGACAACACCATTCATGCATAGAGGCATCATTTTAGGTCAAGGTCAAATATCAAGGCCACCTTCCCGAAAGAAATTTTGTTTCTTGGAAGCATGTATATCTTATCCCTTTCCCAAACGGCAAAATTTAGGGTGATCCACTTCAAAGAGTGCCACAAATTACAAAATGGATGTTATTAAAGATAGGATTTGTGGAAAATATGGCATAGAAAATATTGAGACAAAAGGAGAAACTGCTGGTTATCATCAGTTTCTTCTTTTGTCTCAATGTTTCCCAAGCCATTTCGATTAGGGACGTCAAAACCAGGTCTTGTTTGGGAAAGGGTTAACGCAAAATACAACTTGTATTTATATATTTTTAGGATCACACAAAAGCGAAGAAGACCCAAACTCACCTCTAGGGACTACATGATAACCAATAATTTCGTCAAAAAGGGTATACAAGTGACCATGACGGAGTCCGATTAGCCTCACTCAACTTGGAATTCACATCAATTCATGAAAGCTGATAATTTTTTCGAATATGAAAGTATGATTAGATCTATAGAAATATTTAATGAAGGAAAGAAAAAGAGGAATAGAAAAAAGTAATAACGAATCTGACAAAGACTTCTTCAATAAAAACAAGAATTCCAAAGAAATCTCATTCTAAAGAATGTGCCTCTGGTACCGAGGCACACGAATCTAACATTCGGGATAATCTTTGAACGCTCTGTGTACACTAACTAACGCGTTGGCAGATCATAAACGAAAACACACTGTTAGGATACCATATAAATGTCTGTGGAAAGTGTTTTACGCAATTTCTATATTGCATAGGCGCACACGAATTTACACTAGTGAAAAGCTATATAAATATGTCATTTGTGGAAAATATTTTAACCTATCCTGTGCTTTGAAGTCCCACAGAAGAAGATATATAGATGAGAAAACATGTTTATCCATGTCACATTTTGAAAAAAAAAAATTGATACATATGCTTGAGATTTTAAAACAATTCAATCAAGAAAACATATTCGTAATTATGTGTCTGTTAATTCAAGAAGCCATACCAATGAGAAACCGTACTATAGATCTAATGTGACATCTGTTGAGAAAGTTTTACATGTGCTGACTATATAATAGCTTATTAAAGACTACAAACTGGACAGAGAATATTGATGAGGCATTTGTGGACACGATTTTTGAACGACTAGCAAAGTCAAAATTTACTTAAGAATGTATGCTGATGAAAGGCCATATAAATGTGATATTTGTGGAAAATGTTTTAAACAGTCTTCTGACCTAAATAAGCACAAACGAATACACTCTGGTGAGAAGCCATATGCATGTGGCATTTGTGGAAAGTGTTTTAGCCAGTCCAGTGGGTTGAAATCCCACACAAATACACATACTGGTGAAAAGCCATATAGATGTGACATTTGTGGAAAAGGTTTTAACCAGTCCAGTGCTTTGAAGTCCCATTCAATGTCACATACAGATGAAAAGCCGTTCAAATGTGACGTTTGTGGAAAAAGTTTTAAACGTGCCAATACTTTAGCATTTCATTTAAAAATACACAGTGGAGAGACGCCATATAAATGTGACATTTGTGGAAAGGGTTTTATGCATCCTTCTAGGTTAACATCTCATACAAGAATACATACTGGTGAGAAGCCATATAAATGTGACATTTGTGGAAAAAGTTTCAGACGTGCTGATTTGTTAACAAGTCATTCAAGAATACATACTGGAGATGGGTTACATGTATATAAATGTGGCATTTGTGGAAAGCATTTTCCATTGGCTAGCCAAGTCAAAATTCACTTAAGAAAGCATACTGATGAAAAGCCATATAAATGTGACATTTGTGGAAAGGATTTTGTAACGGCTAATAATTTGACATCTCACATGAAAATACATAGCCAAGAAAGGCCCTATCAATGTGACATTTGTGGGAAATGTTTCAAGCTGCCTTCTATCTTATCCACTCACAAAACGATACACTCAGATGAAATGCCATTTAAATGTGACATTTGTGGAAAATGTTTTAAGCAGCCTTCTAACTTACGCATTCACAAACGAATTCACACTGGTGAGAAGCCATATACGTGTGACATTTGTGGAAAGTGTTTTAGCCAGTCCAGTGGGTTGATATCTCACAGAAGAACACATACTGGTGAAAAGCCATATAGATGTGATATTTGTGGAAAAGGTTTTGCACAGAAATACGGTTTAACAATTCATTCAAGTAAACACACCAGCGAGAAGACATATAAATGTGACACATGTGGAAAAGGTTTTGCATGTGCTTATAATTTAACAATTCATTCACGAAAACATACTGGAGGGAAGCTATGTAAATGTGACATTTGTGGAAAAGGTTTTGCATCTGATTCTGCGTTATATGCTCATTCAAGAAGAATTCATTAATGAGAAAATACATAAATGTGGCGATTGTTAGAAAACTTTTGCATATACATTGTATTTACTATTGCACTCTTCATTGGAGAATACATAGTGGAGGGACGCTATAAAAGCTATGACATTTGTGGAAAAGGTATTTTATGAGCTTCTAACATCTCTTACAAAAATACAAATAGGTAAGAAGCCATATAAATTTGACAATTGTGGGAAACATTGTGGGAAACTCATTCAATGATACATACTTGAAATAGGTAATATGAATGTGACATTTGTGTGAAGGATTTTCCAAATGCTAGACAATTAATAATACACCTAAGTGACCTTATTGTACTTACTGGTGAGATGTCATAATGACATTGACATTTGTGGAAAATGTTTCAAACAGCATTCTCTCTTTTAAATGCAATTAAAAACAAGTTCACTCTGGTGAAAAGCCATATGAATGTGATATTCGAGGAACATCTGCTTTAAACTGTCTTAAACTTCTTCCAATAAAGCACATTCATAGAAGCCTATCCATATGAATGTGACATTTGTGGAAAATATTTTGCGTATGCATCATGTTAAACTATTCATTGAAGAATTCATAATGGTGATACATATTAACCCTTTCATAAACGTCTCTAATAGAAAAGGCTTGTGAAAACATTGAAACAAAAGAAGAAACTGCTTATAACCAGCAGTTTCTCCTTTTGTCTCAATATTTTCTGTGACATACATGTATTTTACACAAATTCTATCTTTCATAATATCCATTTTGTCATTTGTGGCAGTTTTTGAAGTGGATCACCCTAAAATTTTGTCGTTTGGGAAAGGGTTAATTAATCTTTGTCGTGCCTAACCTGGAACATCTTCGCAAGCCAAGGGTGACATCTACGACGTAACGTCGTTTCCGTATTCACCCTTGGCGGATTTAGTCCGATTTTCTTGGCCTCCTGGAAAGCTTTTTCATTGGTTCCAGCGAGGTCTCGCTGGAACCAATCAGATTGTCGACTGATACATTTGTTATGAGTAACAAAATCATGACAACGGGCGGGAAAAAGCATTGCATTTGCAACTCAAAAACGCGAAGATGTGCGATTTTTCCTAAGAATTTGACTGCAATAGACAGGAATTCCCTAACTTTAATCGACGAATTATCATACTTTCGACAATTCGACCAAAAAAGCATCTAACTTTTACATAATCCGCATAACGTATGACGTGAAAGACAACGCGCGTTAATGACGTCATCAATGGTGGACGTAAACAACCAGCAGAACAACCGCTAGGCGGCGCTTCACGATTTCAAGAAAATCGGACTAAATCCGCCAAGGGTGAATACAAATGTAGGTGGGTTCAACCTTGGCTAGCGAAGATGAACCTGGAATAGTCCTGCTATAGGCAGGAAACATAGACAAATACCAGTCTGCATGATATACTAGTCCAGTCAGGTTACTGTTGTTCTGTGTAGCAAATCTAAAATTGTTCAAAGTCCCTATTCAAGGTAAAGTGAGGCATAAACAATGGAAAATAACTACATCGTGTTTAAAACCACCTTAATGTTACTAAAATATTGATTTGAGTCCTATTAAATTATGACTGTGAAATGTGTTTTATTCCAATTCGCAAGCATGCCGGCCATCTTGCTTTTGAATAGGGTTGTTGGAAATTTGGTTCGATTTAAATACCCGGTAAAACAAGGTAATTTTTATTTCAAAATTATACTGAAGTGAAAAACAATTTATTTATCTTTCTATCCATACCATTTTTAGATCGTACTTTCGATTTTAGAAGTAGTAGATTGAGGGCTAAACCTCCAACATTTTCTGCCATAGCAAGTGCTATAGAAGAAATGGTGGATCTGATAAGACCTGACATTCACGACAAAGTTAAAAAAATATGTCTGGGCTTATAGATATGGCTACATGATATACATGCAGTCTGACCTATGTATACACTGCGTGCCTGTTACTTTCAAGCCATAATATAATTTTTACAGCTCCATAGAATAATTTTTCACAGAAATCATTCAAATGTAAAGATCAATATTGTTTTCTGTACTTTTAGTCCTTTGAATTCAAAGTTATATTTAACCCATTACCAAACGGCAAAATTTCGACTTGTCTAAATTCAAAGATATTGCAGACGACAATTTTAATTTGAATGAAAAAGTACATTTTTAAACATTTTGTATGGGAAATATTGTGGGAAATGAAGAGATTGCTTGTTACAAGCAATTTCTTCACTTTCCACAATATTTTCCATAAGTCAGTTTCTTGTGAGGAGTCAAAAAGTGTCACTGTGTAGTAATGGGTTAAGTTAAGCCTGGCAAGAGTTCATGCCATATTTGTGTCAACTAAAACTTTACAAATCGTCGAATTTCAACGAAAACCTCCTTACTGCAGCTTAAAACAAGCTGCAGTTACGAGGTTTCCGTAGCAAAACGACGAATTTATTCCCGGCCAATTAACAACTCGCTCAAAATTTATTTGTACAAAAATTATAAAGGATGGGTTGCAACAAGGGCTCAAAATCGTTCAAAGAATAGATTTCTATAAATTCTGTAAATCTATATGGTTACTGTACACAATATTTTTAATTTGTATGTGTAAAAAATCTGATGATACCTTATATTTAAGGAATGAATGCAATTTTATTTTTTTCATGCAGGTATGAAAAATAAAATCTAATCACATTGTATGAATCCGCGAAGCGGTTCATACAAAAGTGTGATTAGATTTTATTTTTCATACCTGCATGAAAAAAATAAAATTGTATTCATACCTTATAATTTAATAATACATTTTATTACCGTAAAAAGTAATATTTGAGACTAGAAAAAATGAGATATCGCGCGGACTATGTTCAAAGAAGCGGACAGATGTGCGATATCTGGCCGCTGCCAAGGTATTCAGATCTTACGCACGTGCCTTTCCGTGACGAAAACTTCAAATGACGTCATAAAAAGCGCGCGTAACTGCAACGTTATTTCAGCTAATTCAGTCGTCGTAACGTTATTCTCCATCCTCTCAAGTGCGTTTTAAGCAATAAGTCTTTTAAATTGAATTTGTTTCAACTAGAAAATCTATTTAAGAGAAAGATTTAATGATAAAACTTGCAGTTTACTACTCGAAACGAACGTAATATGCCGATTTGTACAGGGCACATTCACTTATCCATATTTTTGACTCCGAAAGAAGTTCCGGCAATGTCAATTTTTTTTTCATGGAGTTATGAAAAAATTTTTTTAGCCAATCAAAACGCTCGGATTTTAATGAAATCAACTAATACTAAATTATTTGTGATTATGACTGACAAAGTGGTGGGGTAAATTGACATAAAGAGGATTTTTTTTATTTGAAGTTAAATAACTGTTTCTGTATTGGTTGTATCATAAGGAAATTTTGCATGTGCCTTCAATGGACCTAGGGCAGAAGATTTCAATAGCCATTAATCATTGATATCAATTTGTTGATTTTCTATATTCATTCTTCTGTCAATCTCGGATTTTGCTTATTTATGATGTACTGGTTTTACGAAACTACGTATCTCCACAGCCATAATGTTTGCATGAATTGCTATGATATATTGTCAATATGATCCTATATGATTAAGCTAAATATGTGTAAACTTTTTGTCTAATTCATCATAAGGAACCAAAGTTATTCGACCTTGACCTTCAAACGCTATTCTAAAAATCTTACATTTTAAGATTTTTAGCTAATCCTTATCATAAAAACGAGTATATGGAGTGGATTTTGAGAAATTAAGTCATTTCCACAATATCACTACTGTAATTACTTAACTCTTTCCCAAACGACAAAATTTTAAGGTGGTCCAATTTAATAGTTGCTGCAGACGACAAAAACAAATGCTGTGGAAGATGAAATTTATGTGTAATATAGCAAGGAAAATATTGAGACAAAAGGAGAAACTGCTGGTTATCAGCAGTTCAGGATGCCCACTGGTCAGGGAAAAGTCAGTGAAAGTAATTTCTCCAAGGTCAGGGAAAAGTCAGGGAATTTTGAAAAATGGTCAGGGAAATCTGAAAAGCTTAAAAAGTCAGGGAAAAGTCAGGGAATTTTGAAATTTTCTTTAGCTCAAACAAAACAAATAGAAGAAAATGCAATAAAGTAAACAGATAATCATAGCTAAGGCATTTTCAGGTTTAAATTAACAAAGCAGTTGTTCTTTTATACATTACTCTGCACTAATCATTTTATCATTTTAATGTAGAATTAAGGCTTAACATTTGAAATGGATCTTCTATCAAATTCTAATGCTCTTAGGGCTAAATCTGTAAACAAGAGGAAAGAAGCTGACAGTGAAGAATATTGAAGAACATCAGAGAAGGTTGAAGAAATACAATATGTGGTGTGGTTTGTGTATTAATACTTGCACAGCTGCAAGGACTGTGCACTATTTGGTTTTAATTGCTTTTGAGTTTGATGATGAGTGTAATTATGATTTAGGTCAAATATGCCATCTCCTTTGGAGAAGTTCCAAATTAATTAGATATTACCATTGTCTTCTTTCAAGTGACATTTTGATGTTAAGTGAATAAGGCCCTTAAATATATCCATAATCACCAGTTTCCTAAAACACATTCATTGGTTGCACTTGTACCTGATTGATAGAAAATCAATTTTAGCACAAAGCTAGTTTTAAAATGCTCTAAAATTGCAACACTTGAGCATGCAGTATGTCAAAAATGTACATTAACGTATCCAATAACCCCTCAAAACCACCAAAGAGCCAGAGGCGAAATTTGAAAAGTGCAAACAATTCTTAAACTGTGTTACATTTCCATTGGAGATACAAACATAAGCATTTCGTACGGTTTAGATTTTTGAATTAATGCATACTTATGGAAATATTTGACAAAAATGTTCAAAATTACCTCCCTTGCATATAAATATAGACTAAAATAATATTTGAAAATCATTTTCTTCTTGAAGCATAATCTTGAAATTATGCACGGTGAATCAACTTATGTGAAGTGCATTTACAAGTGTGTGTAATTTGATGCATTTCATATGGCTAGAAAGGTGATTTTTTCAGGGTCTGTAAACCTTAAATTATGTTAATGATAAACTGTTAACACATGCACATAGGTATCCATTTTCGTCCAGTAAACAGGAAATATTTTAAGTGAACATAAATGTAAAATACTATCAGTGCAGAAAATTTTGATTGGAATGTATCTAGATAAGTTAGGGCCTTATCAATTGGTCAGTTAATATTTAAAATGGAAAAAAATGGTTGTATTGGAAGCAAATTTGTCCTTTAAACACCTTTGAGAATGTTGGTCAAAGAAAGTTGTTAGAAACAGTTTAAGTAAGACAAAGACTGAAGCATTTTCTCGTATGTATTGAGGTGTACATTTCAATGTTCTAGTCATAACTTCAACCATAAGTATTAACATTTTATTTGTTGTCAAAGAAAATGTGTTTAACTATTTCAAGCAGGACAAATTATCTTTTTCTCTTCATCATGTTTAAAAAGTTTAGCATTTTATGAATTCTACTTACCCATGTAAGTTCAATCATCACATTTGAATTGTTATTGTAAGAAATCTTCATACATAGCGGATCGATTGGACGGCTTTAGGGGGATAATGAGGTTGTTTCGCGCAAAAAAGGTCAGGGAAAAATGAATTTTGGTCAGGGAAAAGTCAGTGAAAAGTCAGTGAATTTCATTCCAGATGAAGGGTGGGCACCCTGCAGTTTCTTCTTTTGTCTCAATGTTTTCTCAAGCCTATTCTATCAGGGTCGTCAAAACCAGGTCTTGTTTGGGAAAGGGTTAATTCAATGGAAAATTCACGTTTGATCAAGGTGATCATGACCTTGATGCACCCAATATTAATGATTTTTGAAGAGGCAATTAGACAATTTCCTTTTTTTAATTAATTGTCATTATTTCTCTGTGTGTCAAGGTCTACAGTGAAGTTAGCACTAAACTAACTTAGAACAGCAAAAATATAAATACATGTGACTTTATTCATTGAAATATAGATCTACTTTATGGTCCCTTTATACCTGCAAACTATAAAGAGGGCTGTTTTCAAAATGACATTTGAAGGTCAAGGTCAAATAACTTTGGCTCTTTATCATTGATTAGACTCAAAGTTTAGACACATTTAGCTTAATCATATAAGATCATGTTCACAAGATATTATGACAATTCATACAAAAAAGGCTGTTTCGCAAAGTTAGTACTGTACGTAGAGATAGTTTCGCCAAGTTAGTACATCAAAATTAAGCAAAATCTGAGATTGACAGAAGAATGAATACTGAAAATCGACAAACTGATATTTATGATCAATTGCTCGCGGAACAAGTCCAACATATTGTTAAATTGTATTTTAATTATTTATATCTCATGATAAATGACCGAGCATAGCATCCCTATATCGGTTAGCTATAGAGATGCTCTGCTAGGTCAATTATAGTGAGCTATAGTAGTTAGTAAATAAACTAAATACATTTTAAGAGTAATGTCTTAGACAAGTACATTGTTTTGTTTTCTATTACAATTACATGTATACTAAAGGAAAAAAGAAACGCAACAAAAAATAAATTTGATCATACGTTTTGTTTTTGGCTTGCTCAAAATTACCTCAATTCGAGTACTTTTTTCAATGCATAGTAAAACTTCATCATTTGACTTTCTAGTGTGAAAATTTCATCAATGTCATATGTTTTACGTGCCATAAATATGCGTTAATATGAGAGTGTTTGGGCGTCAACATTTAATGCATTCTTGCACGCAATCCAATTTGACGTTAACGATTCCTGGCTGAAATTTGATAGCTGTACTGTCCATGAATAGCATAAACATGAATAGCATAATAGCATGTAAAGTTTGGATATTTAAAGGTTTGCACGTAAAAAACATGTAAAGTTAAAAAAAAACGTCTATTTTCTCACATGCAAGACAGGTTCTAAAGTAAACACAAAGATCAATATCAAGATACAGTTCCCTATAATTATCAGTAACAACTTTGACTCAATAACATTTAAAAAATAAGAGAAATAACAAAAAAATAGTTGTTGCGTTTCTTTCTAGTATAGTTAAAAGTTTGTAAATGAATTTAATCAAGTTCAATAAAAAGATCCGTCATAGACAAGTAACCTTTATCGTGTTTTGCTTTCTGTTCTATTTAGCTAATAATAACAAGTTTTCAATAAGATTTCTGTTTACCCCTCACTGGTCTGATGGTTTGATAGTTAGCCTATCTGGAAGAGCAGCTGGAGAGTCAGTAAGGATGTTGTGGTAGTGCTGGTATAAGAAACGATAAGAGTTCATGGTTAGGTACTCTAGCCGCCGACATCACTATGGTTAATCAAGTAACTTAGAATTTCAGAAAATTGTCAATATTTTAGTCAAAACTTGACCAATTTTAATTCGGTTTGAAGCAGAGAAGCTGGGAAAATGTCAGGAATGAGCTGTACGTGGTTGGTTTTTGAAAAATCATCTGATGAAAAAGTTCTTGAAGATAAACCAATTTTTTGTTTATCTTCAATAACTTTTTTATCGGTTGCTTTTTCAAAAATCTAACACGTTCATATAATGCGTGACGCCTGTCCACCTTCTCTGCTTTAAACCGAATTCAAATCGGACCCGTGTTAACAAAAATATTGAAGATTTTCTGACATTGTTGCCTCACGTGATTATCCACCGGCCGACATATGGCCGTAGAAGTTGAAAGGGTGGTAAACCCAAATCAATGGCAACAAATTTTGTGCTTAAAATAGACTGATTAGACTGTTATATTTTGATAAATCGTCGTTGTTGTTACAAAATCTCGTAACTACGGCTTGATTAAAGCCATATTTACGAGATTTTATAACAACACCTCCGATATACTGTATGTTTGTCCGAAATTACGTCACTGTTTAGTGGAGAAAATCGTTCTCTATTATACCATGAACCGAAAGTCCTAAATTGAAAATGTGTTTTGTAGAGTCGTCTCAGGCCATTTACCAGAGATACTTTTAAAAAAACATTGACGTCTCCAATAGAAACGCATTTAGGAAATATTGGAGGAAAATAGAAAATGCTGATGACCAGCATTTTCTTCTTTTCCCTCGTTGCTTTCTTTGCTTTGACATTTAAGTATCTAGATTTTTAAACAAATATTTCGTCATTTGCAACACCTTTGAATTTGGGTCACCCTCAAACTTTGTAGTTTGGGAAATCGTTCTTGAGAGAATTTGAGCTTTAATCCGTTTCTAAATGGCACACATTTAACCCTTTCCCAAACAAGACCTGCTTTTGACGTCCCTAATAGAAAAGGCTTGGGAAAACATTGAAACAAAAGAAGAAACTGCTGATAACCAGCAGTTTCTCCTTTCGTCTCAATATTTTCTATGCCATATTTTACACAAATTCTATCTTTGATAACTTCCATATTGTCCTTTGTGGAAGTATTTGGAGTGGATCACCCTAAAATTTTGTCGTTTGGGAAAGGGTTAAACAAGCACAATGAATGTCTCGATCTTTGACATTGATAGAATTTGTGTACAATTTAACACAACAGAAGTTGGGTCAAAAGGATAAAATGGTAGTTATCAGCTTTTTCTTTTTTGACTCAATATTTTTCCAAGTCTGTTTCTATTAAGGCCGTCAATACCAGATCTTGCCTTTGAAAGGATTAAAATGTACTTTTGACATGCATTCCATGCCGTCGGGTGGACGATTGTCAATAATTTCTTTAAAGTGACATTTCACAGATATTTTTTTCATAAATTTGATTTATTTTCTTCTGAAAGAGCATACTTTCTTATGAAAATTTCAAGCCAAAACATTGCACCGCTTACGAGAAATATACATGTTTACATGTTTGTGCTAAAATTAATTGTTGTCCACAACAGTTCGGATTTGTATGTAATTTGCCATATCTGTCTCAAATGCAAAGACGTATTTTTCGCTTATATATAACAACTTAAAAAAATGATAGTATTTATACGCATTTGAATAACCAACCTTCGCATCAAGACATACATTAGATGAAAGAGTTCAGTAAGGCGGGGTAGATCTACATGCAACAAACCGATTGAAAGTTGACGCAGAAATAAGAAAGTTGTTGCAAAAAGTCTTACCTGTAGCGATGCGAATTTGGCCGTAGAATTACCCTTCCCATTATGCACAATCTCCTCCGTGATGATTAGCCTTCGTGAAAACGTATGCTAGCAAATTTTAACACAAAGATCACGATGAGGATAAGTGTCATTTTCATGAACGCACCATAGCTACCTTGCCATCTGATATCTTCCAAGTGGATAATCGCGTGATACAACAATTTCAGAAAATCTATGATTTTGTAAATACTTGACCGATTTGAATTAGGTCTGAAACGGAGAAGGTGGACAGACGTCACAGATTAGATGTTTGTGGTGACTTTTTTTGAAAAAATCAGACGATAAAAAAGTTATTGAAGATCAACCAAAACTTTGGTTGGTCTTTAATAACATTTTCATCGGTTGGTTTTCAAAAATCCACCACGTCAAGCTCGTTCTCTGGCGGATCCAGAGGGGGTTCGGGGGCTGTATTTCATGTAGAAATTCAGTCTAATTTGTGTAGGCCTAATACTAGGAAAACGAACACCCCTATTTGTATCTATACGACCCCATTCACAGAAACCCTGGATCCGCGGCACTTATTCCTGACATTTTCCCACCTTCTCTGCTTCACACCGAATTCAAATTGGTCAAGTCGGCTATAAACACAAATATTGACGATTTCTGAAATTCTGAATCAAGTGATTAACCACCGTGAATCATACGTTACCGATTTGAATTTGGTTTGGTTGCTGGCTGCTACCCAATCCATACAGCTGGATAGACTGTGGCGTTTACAATTAAGTGTTTTGCCCAAGGACACACCTCCCAGAGTGGGACTCGAACCCTGGTTACAGGCACACTGTAAAGCACCTCGGCTAACCATGGATTCCTGTCATGGTTTCTCATGCAAGAGCTGTCAGATCATCTTTACAGAACCTCCAGCTGCTCGCCCACATTGGTTAACGATTATCAAACCGTTACATGGGCGGATCAAGACCAGGCGACAAAATTTGGACTCTTCCACTTTGAAAGGTGTTGCAGACGACAATTTCAAGTTGGTGAAATTTTAAAATTCTTTCCATCTTGGATTAGAAAACATTGTGGAAAATGAAGAAATTGCTTGTGACAAGCAATTTCTTCAGTTTCTACAATGTTTTCCAAAGTGTGTTCGCGTAAGGGAGTAAAAAGGCGTCACTATGCAGGTTAACCCTATGCAGTGGTTAATCCGTGGTCCAAGATCTAACTCAGTGGCCTCATCATGAGTTTAGAGCTATGGTCCGATGTGCTAACCAGGCCCAGTTGGGGGCGGCTAGGGGGCTAAGCCCCCTCAATGTTGGCCAAAAATGCCGAATTTTCTTAATTTTACGCTGAAATGTTGGGGAAAATCCAAAGTAGCCCCCCCCCCCCCCCCCCCCCCATTTGAAATTGCTGCCGACGGGCCTGCTAACAATTGTGCCATGACCACGATCTTGTGTAGATATAAATCTAGCAATGAAAATATCAGGCAAAATGAGAAAATCTGATACCGTTTTTTGTTTTCTCGTGTACACGTGTGTGTGTGTGTGGGGGGGGGGGGGGACGCTAATTGTGTAAAGTAAATTTCACGAGTAGATTTATTATCACAGTCACCGACTAAAACTCTAATTTGTGTTTCATTTGCTGAAAAGAGACAATCTTGAGTAAATGGGTGGAAAAGAACCAATATTTAAAGTAAGTAATAGAAACCGATATATAATCACTACTTTTAGCGACGGTTTTTGTTTACTTTCTCGTCATATTTAGTGGATTACACTAAAATGTAATGGGTTTTCGCGAACTTTCAAAATCGGTTTCTACATCTACACGTTTCGCGCGGCCGTCACACTTGACTGTTATAGCGCGTTTGGGTCTGCGTTAGAAAAGAAAAAGTATTGGAATAATAGGAAAGGTAGAAAGCAGTTTAGAGGAAAGTTAGAAAAGAATAGAAAAGGGGGGTATCCATGACTTTCCAATCTTCAATCTCTAACCTGTCTCCCTTCCGAGGCGGTGCCAGGGACCAATTGTCCCCGAGAGCATAGCCTAAAGATATCCCTAGAGTGTACTTGACATGGACCCTACTTATTTAGAATTTAAGCAGGGTGTCCGATCACGTAGAAATGTACGTGAATCACGTAATTTGAACGAAAATCACGTACTACTTTCTCACCCAAAACGTCTAAGAACGTACGCGAAATGAACCCGTATCAATTACAAAAATAAGATGACAATTATCCCCATTATTTACGAAAGAAAAAAGAAGTTTGATAGCCGAGTAATAATACCGAAACTGCCAAATTCGGTCATTCTGATCCCTCTAATTTTTCCGCTAATTGTAGTTGGCCAAGATATTGCGTTTTTGGGGATCTATTCAACCAAACGCTGTATCATTGTGAGCGTCTGCATGATCATGGCATCTACTAAACAAACTGGATTTTTTTCACTTCGATCGGTCTTTAATTTCAATCAGAATCAACATAAATATAGGCGAAACGACAAAGAAACCACTCAGTAAGGACCATCATCCATTGTTGAATCTAAAATCAAAATTCATGGCTCTGCCAGTTCGACTGGCTTTGTTCCGACGGAGAAAAGGGAACGATGTAGATATTTATTATTAGAGGCTCAGCTGAAAACGGAAACTGCTTCATAGAACTTACTTTGACATCTGAAAAGATTTCAATCTTTATAACTTTTCAAATTTGATTGATTTGTAATTAAAAGAAAAAATGCTGAACAAAATGCCTCCACCCTTTCCCAATCAATACCTAGAGTGAATAACTGTTTAGATTTAGTGTTAATTTTCTTGTACCCCCAATTTATTTTTTGTACCCCCAACTTTAACCACCAAAAGGTACAAAAACCCCCAGTCAAAATTTTCAGTGGACACACTGATTTAAGGTTTGATAGCTCCCGCTTGAAGGATACCAATCCGGGAGCCTCAGCTGCTGATGCTGGTAAAGAGTTCCAGGTCCTGATGGTGCTTGGAAAGAAGCTATTCTTGTATAGTTCAGTTGACACTGGAATTTGAAGAAATCTCTTGTCATGTGTAGAACGTGTGGATCTAGATGTCTGTGATGGTGTCAAATAGTCATCCGCGGGTATTGCTACTAAGCCATCATGGACAATCTTGAATAGCATTGTCAACTTAGTCTTTGTCCTGCGAGATGATAGTGACTCCCATTCTAGGTGATCCAACATGTCAGTTACACTACTGGTGTTCCTATATCTGTTTGTGACATATCTTGCGGCGCGTCGTTGAACCATCTCGAGCTTATGGATATTGGTTTTAGTATGAGGACTCCAGACTGAAGAGCAGTACTCCAGGATTGGTCTCACCATGGCGTAGTAAGCTGCTGATTTGGTTTGTTCATTGCTTTCTCGTAGGTTGCGGCGCAGAAATCCAAGGGTACTGTTCGCCTTACTGGAGATTTTACTAATATGTTTATTCCATGACATTTTATTTTGAAGCTCGACTCCGAGGTAGCGGGTGGTTTCTTCTAATGCAAGTTTATGTCCTTTCAGGGTGTAGTCGGTGGTGATGGGTTTAACTTGTTTTGGCTTAAAAAATAATGTTGATATCAACAATAATGTTGCAGCGAGCTAGTGGTCTGCTCTCATGGGAAGCTGGGGAAATAGGGGGTTGGTCCTGGACCGTTGTACTCCACAAGAAGAAATAAAGGGGGTTGGACTCCACAAGAAGAAAAAGTAGGCCTATTGCTAGTCCTGTCAGGTTACTGTTATTCTGTGTAGCAAATCTTAAATTCTTATAAGTCCCTATTCATGGTAAAGTGAGGCATAAACAATGAAAAATAACTACATTATGTTTATAACCACCTTAAAATTACTAAAATACTGATGTGTCAATCAAATTATGACTGTGAAACGTGTTTTTACTACAATCGGCAAGCCTGTCGGCCATCTTGCTTTTGTGTAGGGTTGTTGGAAATTTGGTTGGATTTTTCATAAAACAAGGTAATTTTTTATTTCAAAATTATACTGAAGTGAAAAACAATTGATTTATCTTTCAAATCATACCATTTTTAGATCGAAATTTTGATTTCAAATGTAGTAGTTTGAGGGCTAAACCTCCGAAGTTTTCCGCACGGCGGAAGTGCTATAGACAAAATGGCGGAAATGATAAGACCTGGCATGACTTCAAAGATAAAATATGCCAGGGCTTATAGCAGGGTTCGACACTAAGGGGAGTCCGCGAGTCCGAGACTCCCTAAAAATTGGTGGGACTCCCTGATTTTCAACTTAGGGAGTCCAGCTGACTCCTTAAAAATTCTGCTGAAGAATTATAAGCAAAATGATAAGTAAGCTGGCAGCTCTAGATAACAGGATCTAGTATCCTGAATTTATGTTTAGTTTTCTATGCAGACATGAGAATGACATTGACTAGTTAACATGCATGCAAAATAAAATATTTGCTTCTTTTTCGGACTCCTTTATTTTCCACTGGACTCCCCCAAGTTCTCTTGATGGGAGTCCAGCGGACTCCTAGGTTGGGAAAGTTAGTGTCTAACCCTGCTTATAGATAGGACTAGCCTATTGCAAAGAGAATAAAAGGAGCTTGATTTCAATTAAAAGCGCTGTAAGAAAATGAAGACCAAAGACAATGATGCATTTTACACTTTACCAAAAGAATTCAATCACCTTACAATCATTCAACTATAATGATACTTCATAAATGTCAAAGTCAATGCAAGGAATCTGTAATATGAATATAGGCAAAGCCTAAATACGGGCGAAGCAAGCATAAATCTATCTAGATGACATAATTTTGCTACTTTTTTACCACGTCAAATGGCAACATGTAACTTCTGAGCAGACGCTTATCTGACTTCAAGTAAAAGAGAGAAAAGGGTTAAATAATGAGAGGCTATGATTGCGAATGTTTTGGTTAAAAGAAGAATGATAAGAGCAATGCCGCAGTGATTTCATGTCTGTATGAAAAAGTGATCAAAATTCTAAGAACTAGGGAAATGTTTTGAGAGAAAATATTTTGCTGATATATTCTGATTTGAATTTCTTCTTTCCCTCCATTCGCATTAATTATCATGAGTCACCTTGAAAAGTGTGTTGTGATTTTTTAAGCCAATTGGGAAAGGGTTAAAATGGCCTATCTGTGTCCGTTAAACAACGGGACGCGTATCCAGAAATGTACCATTGCGTCGTATAAAAACTTCCACGCGAGTGCGCATGACGTAATGCGCAAATATATTGATGACGTCATTTGTGTCATAAAACGCCTTGGATACGAAATATTTCTTAGCAATATCTTATTTAGATGTTGTACAAACGCTTTCACTGTTATTGAAAAAGAATTTTACAAGAAATTTTGGTCGATAATGTTTTCATGAATTTTTATCATATTTTCCCATAAGACAACATAAAGTTGACTGGTTATCAAACAGTGGATTTAGGGACAAGGAAAATAGAAACCGGAAGTAGTTGTCGAGGTTAGTCCACGAATGCCCCATGAAAATAAAAAACAAAATGGCCGCCACAAAGTTGTATGGGTACTATGTCAATATTTGTCATCATAATTACCCGTGACCTATAGGCGGGCTTCACCCGTAATATAAATCTATTCTATTAATTAAACTAAACCAGAGATAATTAAATTTACAAACTACTAACAATTTTAGATAGTTAAAAATATTTTAGAGTTTATTCCCTATGAAAAAAATAAGATAAAGAAAAAATATTTCCAGCATTTTTTTTTTTTGTTTCTCCATTAGTATAGGGGACATTGGTTTTTCCAATCACAATTTGTTTTGTATTTTTCAGGATCGAGCCAAAGTACAGATAAACAGGTACATTTTCATCTATTTTTGACTGAATAACGACAGAATATTCAGAAAAAGAATAATATACTTGTGACATAGAAGAGCTGGAGTATTGTAGCTCGACTTTGAATTCACAAGGAATTATGAAAGCTGAGAAAGTTGAGAAAGATAGTGGGTCTATGGATTTATTGGACGAAGGAGAAAATGTGGCACAACAACAGTATAATGATGATGTATATGACCAAGATTTGAATGATGTTTCTTCCATAGAAACTGGAGACATGTCCCATGAATAGTATTCATGGGACATGTCTCCAGTTTCTATGGAAGAAACATTGTTTTGTTTTATGTACTAGTAACCAGCTATGAATTTGTTAAAATTTTATGCTGAATAAATTGAATTGAATTGAATTGAATTGAATTGAATACAACATACAGGAACATTGCCGTACGGAAACTTCTACTTCTAAAGATCACAAACGAATAAACACTGCTGCAAGATCATATACATGTGACATTTGTGGAAAATGTTTTACACAGTCTTCTCATTTAAACAGGCACAGAGGAATACACTCTGGTGAGACGCCATATAAATGTGACATTTGTGGAAAATGCTTTACACAGTCTTCTTATTTAAACAGACACAGACGAATACACTCTGGTGAGACGCCATATAAATGTGACATTTGTGGAAAGTGTTTTACCATGTCTTCTCACTTAAATGATCACAAACGAATAATACACTCTGGTGAGAAGCCATATGAATGTGACATTTGTGGAAAGTGCTTTTCAGTTTCTTCTAACTTAAAACGTCACAAACAAATACACTCTGGTGAGATACTATATATATGTGACATTTGTGGAAAATGTTTTTCACAGTTTTTTTCATTTAACAGACACAAACGAAAACATTCCAGTGAGAAGCCACATGAATGTGACTTTTGTAGAAAATGTTTTACAGAGTGTTCTGATTTAACACGCCACAAGCAAATACACTCTGGTGAGACGCCATATAAATGTGACATTTGTGGAAAATGTTTTACATGGTCTTCTTGTTTAAACAGGCACAAACAAATACACTCTGGTGAGGTGCAATATAAATGTGACATTTGTGGAAAATGTTTCGCAAGGTCTGATTCCTTACGCAACCATAAAGGAGTACATTCTGGTGAGACGCCATATAAATGTGACATTTGTGGAAAATGTTTTACACAGTCTTCTCAATTAAATGTTCACAAACGAAAACACTCTGGTGAGACACCGTATAGATGTGACATTTGTGGAAAGTGCTTTTCTGTTTCTTCTAACTTAAAACGTCACAAACGAATACATACTGGTGACGCGCTTCATAAATGTGACATTTGTGGAAAATGTTTTAATGTGTCTACTCACTTAATTGATCACAAACGAATACACTCTGGTGAGACGCCATATGAATGTGACATTTGTGGAAAGGGCTTTTCAGTTTCTTCTAACTTAAAACATCACAGACAAATACATACTGGTGAGGCGCCTCATAAATGTGACATTTGTGGAAAGTGCTTTTCAGATTCTTCTAACTTAAAGCGTCACAAACGAATACACTCTGGTGAGACGCCATATGAATGTGACATTTGTGGAAAGGGCTTTTCAGTTTCTTTTAACTTAAAACGTCACAAGCAAATACATACTGGTGAGACGCCATATGAATGTGACATTTGTGGAAAGTGCTTTTCAGTTTCTTTTAACTTAAAACGTCACAAACGAATACACTCTCGCTAGAGGCCAGGGCTAGAATTTCCCTAATAAAGTGACTCGCAATTTTTTGCTAGTAGCTTTTTAAACCACTAGCAAACAGGCAAATTCACTCGCAATTTGGTTTTCATTTTGAAAAATAAAAGCTTAATAAGGTTTATAATTACAGTTGGGCTTTTAAGTCCTAGAACATTTCCGAAAACTAGTACAGTAAGTCAATATTTGGAAGTTGTTTTGTAAGCCTTTTCAGGTTGCATTGATAAAACTGTTGGCAGGGAATATTTTTCACTAGCCAAAAAATCTAGTGCCAGATAGAATCACTAGTGATTTCTAATTTTAACTAGCAAATTGCCAGTATGCTAGTGGAAATTCGAGCCCTGGAGGCCATATCAATATGACATTTGTGGAAAATGTTTCACAGAGGCTTCTAGCTTAAAAAGCCACAAACAAATGCACTCGGGTGAGATGTTGTTTGATTGTGACATTTGTTGAAAGCTATTTACCATGTTTTCTAACTTTTAAAAAATGCCATGAACGATTACACTCTCATTGGAGGCCATATTATTACTCATGTCACATTTGTGGAAAATGTTTTTTGAGGATTCTAGCTTAAAAATGCCACAACCGAATACACTCTGGTGAGACACCATACAAATGTGACATTTGTGGAAAGTGTTTAACACATGCTTCATACTTAACCCTCTCCCAAACAATACCTGCTTTTGACGTCTCTAATATAAAAGGCTTAGGAAAACATTCAAACAAAAGAAGAAACTGCTGATAACCAGCAGTTTCCCCTTTTGTCTCAACATTTTCTGTGCCATATTTTACACAAATCATGTCTATTTTATCATCATTTTGTCGTCTGCAGCAGCTTTCAAAGTGGATCACCCTAAAATTTCGACGTTTGGGAAAGGGTAAACACATGATGCTTCATACTTAATACAACACTCAATTTATATGTACATTTTGGTGAGGGGTCATATGGTTGTGACATTTCGTCGGTGTAAATGCAAAACCTCGTATGTCGGTTCTTGCGATTTTCAAAGTACAAAATTGTGTGTCCAGTTAAGACAATTCTCGCAGGTTTTTAGATATTTTTACCAACCAGAATCAATGGTACATTATTTATGAACAATATGTCCAAATTTCAAGTAAAACATTTCAGTTAGGGAAAAGTTATTACACTCTTCCCCTTTAAAATTTTCCAAAAACGAGATACGAGGTTTTGCATTGAAATATTTTACACTGCACCCTTCTTTCATTAGACAAAAATAAATGCACTCTCAGTATTCTACCCTGTCCAATAAGCTGTATCGGCCCCACTACAGCTTCATGTAAATTAGTGTAATGCCATAGACTGGGTTCCAGACTGATCATTTTTCCCTCCTTTACTTTCTCCGGTCTAAAGATCAGTCTGGGGTCAAACAAGTGCGCCATCTGCTTTTTTCGCCAATTTTTGGGGGTAATTTCACGAACGGTAACTCGTCCAGACATTTATTTAGTGCTATATTTAGTAACAGAAATCCCCATGGACTAGACTGGTACCCGTATTTCTTCATGGAAATCGGGTACCCGTCTTTTTGAAGATAATTCTAATTAGGCTAACAAATATTGCACAATTGACCAAACGCCGACTGTCAATCAAAAACATCGATTAGCCAATGAACGATCACAAAAATGTTATGCCCCAATTGTTCATCGTTGCACGTGGTTTTGTATCGATTTATCGACTGACAATCAAAACAATCGACATACCAATGACAAAGAATTTTGTGCTAACAATAGACTAGGTTCACTGTTATGTTTTGATAAACCGCGCCGGTGTTGTTATAAAATCTCGTAACTACGGCTTAAATAAAGCCGTAGCTACGAGATTTTATAACAACAACTACGAAATACTACTTTGTTTGTCCGAATTTAAGTCACGATTAACTCGATAAAATCGTTCCCTATTACCGACCACATGCACATTGTTTGCCTTAAATTCTATGTTGGGCGGAGCGATCTGTCGATTGGCGTTTGGTCAATTCAGCAATTATTGGATTTATATCTTTTTGGTAAACTGTTATTGCTAAGGGTTAAACGGTTGGCTATAAATCCTATGGTGTCGTTCGCTTAACCCTTTTAAAAACGGCAAAAATTTTGACCGTTTTATTTTGAATGCTGCCGAAAGGGATGTTGAACAGGAAATGATTTGTGAACCAAGCAGCTGAGAAAAAATTGAGGCAAAAGGAGAAAATGCTGTTTATCAACATTTCTTCTTTCGCTTTAACGTTTCCACAAGCTCTTTCAATTAAACACCTTGAAACCAGCCAGGTCTTTTGAGAAAGGGTCTGCCCTTTCCCGAAAAAGACCATAATTGGAAACGTTTGATCTAAAAAAAAAAAAAAAAAAAAAATGAAGAAAAAAAAGGAGAAACTTCTAAATATTACCATCAGTTTTCCCCATTCGTCTCAATATATTCTTTCAGTGTACAAGTGCCATCTTTATCAACAACAGTTTTGTGGTTTTGCAGCGTTTTTAAATTGGAGCAGTCGAAGGGTTGACTGCTAATAACCAGAAAACAAAGTTTCAATCTTGTCTTAATTCTAGATATTGCAGACGGCATTTTCAAGTAAAATTAATGATATGTAACTTTTTTTCTTTTTGTAGAAAACATTGCGAGAAATGAAGAAGTTATGTGCCATAAGCAATTTCTTCATTGTCCATAATGTTTTCTAAAAGCTTTATCATGTCGGGTGTCAAAGGCGTCAATATTTGGGAATGGGTTAATGTGTGACACACTTACAGTAGACAATAACATATATAACACCTCTTCTTATCAGTCTGTTTATCTTATCCACCAATTTACACCTTAACAAACGACCACAATTTAGACTCCCATTTTAGAAGATGCTTGCAGGCGACAAAATTTGTGATTATAAAGGTAGGATTTGTTGAAAATAAAGCAAGAAAATACTCAAACAAAAGGAAAAAATGGCGAGTATCGAAATATCTTCCCGGCCTTTCCTATTGGGGAGGTCATGTTCGGGAAATGATTAAATAGTTTAAATGGCCCATTGATGAGTTAGTTTTTACATAGAAAACACACATTTCTCGAAATATTTATCAACTTTTTGTGAAATTGTGTCTTCATAATCTTTCATTTTTCTCTCGACCATTTCTTAAACATTTTGTATCAGACAATAGTAAGAAATAGAACATAACCTTTTTCATTGTTTTTTCATGTACATATATAGAATTTCAAACAACATTAATTTCTCCTCCTGTTGTAAATTTAAAGGAATTTAATAGTTAAACGAATTTATGTTCGAATTAAAAAAAATAAATAAAAAAGAAAAGTAGAAGACAGAAGGAAATTCGTTTGCAAGGGCTCCATCTAAGCTTTAGAGTAGTTGAGCTTTGAAACAATCATTTTGTGTCGATATAAACCAAACAAAAGTCGTGCTTGTTCCTTAAAAACTTTTTTTGTACTAATTGTTACAGAATAAATATATACAGTTTGGGAATGGTTAATCTATCCGCATTGGATTTGCCATGGCTCACATAAAGACCATTGTCCCCAATTGCATTCTTAAAAATCTATTAATCCGTGCTAAACCAAATTTTACCTGACAATGAATATGTGATTTTGACAACCAAAACGAAAGAAGCACATTGGAAACATTCGTGGAAAATGAGAAAATGAGAAAATGCTAGAATTTGCAGAAATTTAATTATCTATCAACATTTAAAATATAATTCAATCCATTATAGCAGATGCTGCCTCTATCCCGTTAACGAGCCTCGTTTTAAAACGATAGGCTTTACATAGATTATACGGCTAAAAATAGATCATTCGGTTTATCGGCTTATCATTGGAAAATACCATGCTTGTTCCCAGGCGTCAATATCAACACGATCAAATACGAGTGCCGCGGTATCTAACGGGTATTGATTTTTTATGCGTTATCTTATTGACCAAATTGTATATTGACGACTGGACCCAGGCTAGTAATGCCACTACAGCTTCAAAAGTGCTAAACAGCTTAATTCCATCAATAAGGTCACCAAATGTGGGATTTCTAATCATTTCATGTAAAAGGTGATAAATAATGTATTCTTGTAATATAAAATGTAATAATTCTGTATAAAAAACATAATGTGAAAAGAAGAAATTGCTCAAAATGAGCAGTTTCTTCTTTTCCCATTATGGTTTTATTCACAATTATTTGCATGAACACAATGCGTTTCAAGGTTTACCAATACTTATAATTTGCCACTATGGCTTCAAATTATTCTTGGGAGAACCCTGACTCTTGTGAGAATAAAGAACTGAAGCCATACAAATTTGACATTTCTGAAAAAGTGTTTTTTCACATGCTTCAAACTTAAAACAACACTCAATTAAACCAGTGATAGGTTAGTGATCCTTACAGGGTTCTCCCCAGAATAATTTTAATCTGTAGCGGCAGTATCGTTGGAAGCTTACAATACAGTGATTATGCAAATATTTGTGAATAAAAACATAATGGGAAAAGAAGAAATTGCTCATTTTGAGCAATTTCTCCTTTTTCCAAAATGTTTTTTAAATGCATATATATGTATTCATTGTATAAAATGCCTTAATTAATCAGTTTTTTGACATGAATTGAAATAACTTAAATTCTTCTATTTGGTGACCATTTTTTTAGAAATTAAGCTTTGGGGTGCTTTTGAAGCTGTAGGGGCATAACACTGATTTAGATTAAGCTGTAGTGATGTGGATACAGCTTATTGGGCTGGGGAGAACACTGGGTTACATGAATGGAACATTTGTGGAAAGTTTTTTTTCATAATGTTGAATGTTTTTTTCATAAACACATGCTTTCTGTTGAGAAGCCGTTTAAATATGACATTTGTAGAAAGGATTTAACACATGCCTGTCGATTAGATGCATCTTGCAAATATATAATTAAGCATGAAAGGCCATATATAAATGTGGAAAATGACACAAACATTCTTCTTCTTTAACCCATTGTCATACAGTGACTCTTTTTGACTCCCTACAAGGAAATGGCATTTGAAAACATTGTGGAAAATAAAGAAATTGCTTGAGAAAAAGCAATTTCTTTTTTTCCACAATGTTTTCTACCCAATATGATCAATCTTTTTTAAATTGGATTCACTTGAAATTCTCGTCTGCAACATCTTAGAATTTGGAGCAGTCTAAAATTTTACGTATGGTAATGGGTTAAACGATCACAAACGAATGCGTTATGGTGAAAAGCCTTATATTTGATATTTATGGGTAAGTTTTTCTATACGCTTATGGCGATATGCTTCTGGCTAATCATCTTGTATAAGTATACATATTGGTGAGAAGCCTTATCACTGGTGGTGAACTCGGCCAAAGCGTGGGACGTTTTTTCGCGATCATTGTATTCCGTCAATGTTGTTATAAAGTATCCTAACTACGGCTTCGATAAAGCCGTAGTTATGCGATTTTATAACAACACTGACGGTTTGTCAATACAAAACTTTAAATATTACAACTAAGGCAGATATCGGCCGCATTCTGCTGTTTTGTATTTTGTTTTACTACACAAACGTCAAGCAATATTTCGATCGGATGCTTTTCAACGAACACCTCGTGACTGCAGCTTCAAACAAGCTACAGTTATGATGTTTTCGTTGAAAAGCGCCGATTCATATGTACGCTTGTCATTTGTAGAGCGAATGAAGGCCAAAGTGAGCCTCTTGTTGTCTTGTCTGACTGGCTAAACAAAACAAGATTGATAAGAAATTTTGAAAACTCAAGTGATATGGCTTTCATATTTCACCTGTTAGCTACTTTTGACATTAACCCTTTCCCAATCAAGACCTGGTTTTTAAGTCTCAAAAGGCTTGGGAAACCATTGAGACGAAGAAAAGAAAATGGTGATAATCAGCATTTTCTCCTTCAGCCCCAATATTGTCCGAGATATATTGTACACGTACCCTATCTTTGACAACATCTATTGATGCGTGTAGCATTTTGAAATGGAACACTCTGGAATTTCACAGTTTGCGTAAAGTTTAAAATAAGATTATTCCAATCAGTCGGTGTCGTCGATGAAATTCAGTGGTCTGAAATCAATGTCGCTATTCTGAAAAACAATTCCCTGTTGGGACATTTGAGCCAGGATCTGGAAAAAGGTCCCTTAAGGCTTTTGAGCCCAGCATCGTTCCAGATCAGCCTGCGTATACACGCAGTCTGATCAAGAACCATATTGTTCTCCAATAGCTTTTCCATGATCTTTAACTACAGTAAGAAGGTAGCGTGGATGTTTATCAGACTACACCTTGACACATACTGAGCTTGAAACATGGCTGTCTCAAATGCTATAAGGGACGTTTTTCCAGATCCCTGCTCATTTGTTTTTCAGTATTTCACATACATATACAATTTGTTTTGTATCTTTATAGGATAGAGTAAAAGCAAAGGTGAATACTTTTCTCTGAAGATTGAATGACTAGATCTGCTGAATATTAAGACACAGAATAATATACAACATGGCTGAACTGAAATCTCGCTCTAAAGAACGCACCTCTGGTTTGTAAGTCTCAAAAGGCTTGGGAAACCATTGAGACGAAGAAACGAAAATTGTGATAATCAGCATTTTCTCCTTCAGCCTCAATATTGTCCGAGATATATTGTACACGTACCCTATCTTTGACAACATCTATTATTGCGTGTAGCATTTTGAAATGGAACACTCTGGAATTTCACAGTTTGCGTAAAGATTAAAATAGGATTATTCCAATCAGTCGGTGTCGTCGATTAAATTCAGTGGTCTGAAATCAATGTCGCTATTCTGAAAGACAATTCCCTGTTTGGACATTAATGAGCCAGGATCTGGAAAAAGGTCCCTTAAGGCTTTTGAGCCCAACATGGTTCCAGATCAGCCTGCGTATACACGCAGTCTGATCAAGAACCATATTGTTCTCCAATAGCTTTTCCACACACAGATGACGTCATCGTCGGTCACCCATTGGACTACCAGTGAAGTGAGCTTTTCCATGATCTTTAACTGCAGTAAGAAAGTAGCGTGGATGTTTATCAGACTACACCTTGACACATACTGAGCTTGAAACATGGCTGTCTCAAATGCTATAAGGGACGTTTTTCCAGATCCCTGCTCATTTGTTTTTCAGTATTTCACATACATATACAATTTGTTTTGTATCTTTACAGGATCGCACAAAAGCAAGGTGAATACTTTTCTCTGAAGATTGGATGACTAGTAGATCTACTGATTATTAGGACACCGAATAAAATACAACATGGCTGAACTCGGTTATCCATCTACTGGCATTATAAAAACTGATAAAGATTTTGTTCGCGAAAGTGATTTCCTGGGAAAGTTGGACCAAGGAGAATCTATGGATCAGAAAGGTTTTAGTTATAATGTATTTGACAAAACTAATGGACGCAGAAAACAGCGAGATTGTTGTACACAAACTTCTACTTTGACAGATTACAAAGGAAAGGACACTCTTGAGAGAAAATATAACTGCGACATTTGTGGAAAAAGTTTTACACAGTCTTCTGACTTAAACTGTCACAAACGAATACATTCTGGTGAGAAGCCTTATAAATGTGACTTCTGTGGAAAATGTTTTGCAGTGTCTTGTAGCTTGAAAATCCACAAACGAATGCACTCTGGTGAAACTCCTTACCAATGTGACATTTGTGGAAAATGTTTTACACAGTCTTCTAACTTAAAAAGCCACAAACGAATACACTCTGGTGAGACACCATACAAATGTGACATTTGTGGAAAGTGTTTTACTCAGTTTATTTCATTAAATAGACACAAACGAATACATTCTGGTGAAAAGCCATATACATGCGACATTTGTGGAAAGTGTTTTACTGTATCTGATAACTTAAAAGTCCACACACGAATACACTCTGGTGAGATGTCATTTAGTTGTGACGAATGTGGAAAATGTTTTACAAAGTGTTCCGACTTAAAACGCCACAAACGAATACACTCTGGTGAGAAACCATACAAATGTGACATTTGTGGAAAGTGTTTTACTCAGTCTATTTCATTAAATAGACACAAACGAATACATTCTGGTAAAAAGCCATATACATGCGACATTTGTGGAAAGTGTTTTACTGTATCTCATAACTTAAAAGTCCACAAACGAATACACTCTGGTGAGATGTCATTTAGTTGTGACGAATGTGGAAAATGTTTTACAAAGTGTTCTGACTTAAAACGCCACAAACGAATACACTCTGGTGAGAAACCATACAAATGTGACATTTGTGGAAAGTGTTTTACACATCTTTCTATTTTGAACGCTCACAAACATTTTTGATAGAAGCTTTCTAATTGTGACGTGTGTTTAAAATGTATGATATATGTATTCCAACAAACACAAACTAATACCCTCTGGCGAGAAGCCACACAAATATGACATTTTATGCCCCCGGATCGAGACATCGGGGGCTTATTGTTGCACTGTTGTCTGTATGTCCGTCCGCCCGTCCGGCTGTCTGTTAGTCCAAAACTTAACGTAAAAACTTAAACCTTGTCCTTCTCTCCAAAAGTATTTCACATTCACAGCTCAAATTTGGTATGTTAACTTATTCAAATTAAATCTACCTGCTTTATTCAATATGACCTTTTTCAAGGTCACCCTTTTACCCTCATCAACCCTTTACATGCAACTTAACATGAAAACTTGACATTGGCCTTTTTATGCCCCCGATAGGGAGGCATCATAAATTTGACTTGTCCGTCCGTCCGTCCGTCTGTCTGTCCGTCTGTCTGTCCGTCTGTCCGTCATTCCGTCCAAAAACTTTAACATTGGCCATAACTTCCTTATTACTTAACATATTCGCTTCATACTTTACCACAACATTCCTTGGTACATTACCTTTCTTTAGGCACATACTTTGGTGACCTTTGCACTGGATGACCTTGACATTGAACATAGATTGGCCATAATTTAAAGTCAAAGCGGTGTCGGGGGCATTGTCATCTTACAGTGACAGCTCTTGTTTCCAAAAGTATTCCACAAATAAAGCTCAGATTTGATATGTATAGTTATTTCAATAATACGTATGTATCTGCTCCATGCAGTATGACCTTACTCTATTTCATCTTTTAACCCTTACCAACTCTTGACGTGTAACTTTACATGGAAACTTAAATTGAAAACTTAGCATTGGCCTTTTCAACGAAGTATTGAACATATACAGCTCAAATATGGTATGTGAACTTCTTTCAATGATATCTATCTGCTGCACGGAATATGATCTTTCCCAATTTCACCTTTAAACCCTTATCAACCCTTAACATGGAAACATAACATGAAAACTTTACATTGGCATCTTCTCCAAAAGTATTCGAGATAGAAACGGAAATAGAGAGTGGAAAAGTACGGTGGTCGCGATGGAAATTCGCCAAGATTTTGCACTCGATTTTTAGCTCCACTGGCCGAAGGTCAGCGGGGCTTATGTCATGGCCCTGTGTCTGTCTGTCCGTACGTGCGTCCGTCCGTGCGTAAACTTTTCCTTTAAACATCTTCTCCAAAACTACTGGATCAATTTCAACAGGAATCTTCCTTGTATGAACCTCTTTCAAATTCCTTAAAAAAATCCGTGCAGAACTTGAATTTTAATGAATTAAATCAAATTAAATTTTCGAAAAATCTTTAAAAATCTTTTCCTCCAAAACTACTGGACCAATTATAACCATACTTCCCAGGAATCTTCCTTGCATAAATCTCTGTCAAATTCCTCCCAAAGAAATAAATTCCGTGCGGAACTAAAATTTTAATGAAATTCTTTGAATTAGATTTTCGAAAAAAATGTTCTCCAAAACGCCTGATTGGATTTCATTTTAATTTAGCCTAAATGTTCAATGTACACAATATCACAATATTATTCCTCATGGAATACAATAAAACACTATTATAAAATACTCAATTCAATATTTCGGCAAAATTTGCCTTTTTCAAGAGTTTGAAAAACTTAATCGCACTACATAATTATATTGTAAACTAATATAGCCATTTTGTTTTTCTAACTGTTTTCAATGTACAGTTCTTCATTAGATTCTGTGATTTTTTTGATCGGTTGAAAAAATAGACCACTAAATTGTTTTCCTTGAAGATTTTCGTAGTCTTAGAGTGTAAAGTCAAAAAGCCAATGGAGCGTTACAGGGCCATCATGGCCCTCTTGTTTTTTGTTCACGAATGACAAGTGTTCTAGCAAACAAAATAAATAATTAAATAATAAAAACATCTAGCACAAGTATGCATACTGGTGAGAAGCTTTATGAATGGGATATCATATGTGTATAGTGCTACAGATAATTGGAAGAGAATGCTTTTCAATATGTGACCCGTCACGCTAGAAGGAACCTTATCCAAAAATACAAATTTTGACAAACTTGTCAGTCTCAGCACAGGTCAACCAGATATTTTATGTGAAAAATGAACATATAGTAATATAGGGAAAACATTCCAGATTTAGAAAATTACATACAAGTGAAAAGTGTCGGCCCTAGTCCGGCTGCGCGGACTGCGCAGACTGACTAGGGTCGATATTTTTCACACATCCGATAAGGTCCCTTTTCGCGTGATGGGTCAGAAATTTATTTATTGTTTATCAAATCCAATGTTGTGTATGACTACTTAGATAAGCTTCCACAACACAGGGTTTGGATTCGAAATAACATTTAGATATGTCCCAGCAATTGTAGAAAAATGGCTATTTCGGGGGCCAATTCGTGTTTCACAAACACATCTTGTTGAATCTGCAGTACCGAAGATACATTTTTCTTGCATATGTGTTCCAAATTTCACTTCAAAATATGTATTGGTTCAAAAGAATTTGCAATTTAGAAATGGCACTTAAAACCGATTAAAAGTGAGAATTCATAATTCTAGGATTGTCTTGGGCAAAGTAGGAATTCTTACTTTGCCGGGCGTGAGAATCGATTATCGATTTAACCGTCTGCGCAATGTATGAATAGTGGGTACAAAGTAAGATTATTTTATCGCTTAAGTTATTTGACTGCAAATCATATGGAATTGCAATTACACCCTTCGTTTAGCCCAGTAGTCATTTTTAGGATCTTTGTAAATCATGTTATGCTCAGGGGTGTGGTGTCCGTAGGCCCCTTGAGTGATGTTAAATTTGTATCTTTTTTACCGTTCACAGAAAATCAAAATCTTTCTAGCCATGATTGAATAAGGTGCTCTTCTTTCATATTGAATAAGAATATACCGGTATGACATTAGAACAGTGTAAAAATTTTACCCTAGTGCAACATTTAGGAAGGAAATATCTTGGCAAGCCGTTATACATGTGCGACACGTGCAAAATGAGTCCAAAGGGGGGTGTGCTTGAATTAATTTTGAAGTACTTGTCATTTGAGCGCTGACCAAACTGTTGGTCAGATATAGAATAAATGCATATCGTCGGTGTAAATGCAAAACCTCGTATGTTGATTCTTGCGATTTTCAAAGTACAAACTTGTGTGTCCAGTTTAGACAATTCTCGCAGGTTTTGGTATATTTTTACCAATCAGTATCAAATATGCATTACTTATGGTTAATATGTCCAAATTTCAAGTAAAACATTTCAGTTTGCGAACAGTTATTACACTTTTTCCCTCCCCTTTAAAATTTTCCAAAACGAGATACGAGGTTTTGCATTTACAACGACGATATGATTATTAGCGATTATTTCGAAATTAATTTCCTTGGTGAAATTTTAACAGTTTATTTATTAGCATAAATGTGAAATGAAAATGTACTATTGTGAATAAAATGTTTCAAAATCACGTTTGTATTGTATTGAATCATAATGTATGAACCTTTTCCAAAACAAGACCTGGTTTTGACGTCCCTAGTAGAAAAGGCTTGGGAAAACATTGAGACAAAAGAAGAAACTGCTAATAACCAGCAGTTTCTCCTTTTGCCTCATTATTTTCTATAACATTCATATTTTCTCCTTTTGATATAATTTATTTTGTCGTCTGCAAACCCTTTGAATTTGGACCACCCTAAAATTTTGTCGTTTGGGAAAGGGTTAACCAATTGTGAAGCGTCAAATTTATTCAATGAGTGTGCGCGCAACGGAAAAGATCAATATCGGTTTTCTGTGTGCATTCATGCGAATGTCAATATTTACAAAACTAATGGACATTTTTCAACCAAATTTGTACTGCTAATAGAAAACAATATTGATTTATTGATATTGATTTATGGAGCTATTTCACTGTGGTGTGTCTGTAATTTGTTCTTTTGGCATATTCCTGGGTACATTGGAATACAAAACTTTTGTTTAACCGTTTAAGGTTAGTTTCGCGCAATGACTTCACTCTATAGTCATATAGGGGATAAACATGATTACCTTGGGGCATTTTATTCAAATTTTAGCATAACTTGAGAAAGTTAAAGATTTCTTTGTGTATGGATACATCATTATAACACATGAAATGCATATTTAGCGAAAGCAGAACTGCATTGGTTTTATATTTACAAAAAAGGTTCTATGTATTATATAGAGGACGTATAGTAGATTCTACGCGAAATAAACATTCAAATGCGCGAAGCGAATGCGCGAAACGCATTGAATGATTATTCCGGATTTTCGTAATTCCGTCGTGACAGAGTTGTCGTTCATGCGGGACAGTATACCGTCTTCCGGTGTCAATGTAAACAATCGCTATCAGTGGGAAAGAACCGCTACTGCTTTTATGAATGCCATAATTTTGCGGATAGAATTGGAAATTTTGAACTGCACGAACTTTATCGAAAAAGCAAATACAAGACGAGCTTGGATTCGTGTAATAAGTCGCAAGGATTAGAACCAAACATCGTATCTGGCCTAGCTCTACCCGAGTCTGAGAGACAGTATTTGCCGAAACGCGTAGATCGTTGGGAGATTCCAACAGAGGAACCTCAGCGGAGAGAAGAAGGAGAAATCCCATCGCAACATAGTCCCAACACACTAAACGCTAACATATCAAAGTAGATCTAGTCTATGCCTACTCTATTGAGACAGAAGGAGAAAATGATGGTTATCAGAATGCTCTTAAATTTTGCCAAAATGTTTCCCAGAGTATTTTCTCTTAAATAATATACATCAAAACCACGCTTTGTTTTGGAACGCTTTTTTAACAAACAAACAATAAATTGCATAGATATCTACTTGAACGAAACAAAGTTTTGAAAGAAAGAAAAACATGCTGACTTTGCTCTTCCCTCAATATTTCCTATTCTACAATCTACACTAAACTGTTCTTCTTAATAGATCTACGTATCATAGTCTACAGCCTGTTTCAAATTTGAATCAAATTTGAAATAATGGTTAAATATTATGTTTTAACCCTTTCTACCAATTAATTCTTTGTTTTGATGCCCACAAATAGATCTAGCAAAATCAGAATCATTCTGACAAATAGCATGGCTTAATTTGGAAAGGACCATATTTTTTGCACATTTAATAACGAGTTCTTCAATTTTTGAACCCTTTTCAATATTAAAGTCCCGTATTTGACCTCAGTAGATTGTTTGGAAAAACATTGAGAAAAAGGAAGCAATTTGATGATAGTCAGAAATATCGCCTCTTACCCCAATATTTTCTGTGCTTTAACATTCACTTATTCTATCTTTGATATTAATCGTTTTCCGACAGCGAAAAACCGTGTGGAGCGGAGTGTTTTACAAACAATTACAAAATATTCGTTTGGAAAAACTCGCTCACAGCGTACATGTATATACATGTATCTTTTTCCCCAAAGTCGCCCCTCTTTTTATTTCTATGACGTCATATGACTAGAGTAAGTAACGCAAAGTCATGACGTCACAAATCGACACTCGCTTGATTTGAGGCATCCCACGGGAAAAAATATTTAGAATGATAACATATCATCGGATTATGGGAGATTTCTTTTGTTATAGATCTCCGAATGGTTTTAAAAATTATGGAAGGTACAGAGGTATTATTAGATTCCATCATTAAGTTACAATGAAAATCATTTTCATTTAATTACTCTTTGATTTGATGAAAATATTAAAGTTGCCGCTTGTCCTACAGGCAAATGGAAGTAAACATACCGTCCCGCAGGAACGACAACTCTATATTACCGGAATTACGAAAAGACCCAATATCAGGTAGAATCGACTTTACAGACTATCTGACTTAGTGTTCGCTAGCGGCTCATTGAAGACAGAGGCGTGGCTTTGTATAGACGTTACAATGAACTAGCCGGTAATCTCAATTGTGCGAAATAAAGCGGCGCAATTTAAAAAAAAAAGCACTATATTGATTCAAAAAGTAGGTCGAACACAAAGTACATGTAATATGGTAACTATGGAAGCTGCTAAATACTCAGATTGTGAAAGTGACTCAATAGAAATATTGGACAAAGGTGGTGAAAATTCTGAACAGGTATCTTATTTATATAATTGTGACATAAATGGCTCAGATTTTACACCAAATTCCTCCCTAGCTACTCACGACTTGCAACATGAACACAAAATACTGGATAATACAGATAGTTGTATAAAAACAAATACATATAGACTGCCTAAACACAAACAAATACAATGTGACGATAGTGAGAAGCCATTAAAATGTGACATTTGTGGAAAGGGTTATGAAAAACTCTCGTATTTGACATCTCACAAACGACTGCATTCTGGGGAGAAGCCTTTTTTATGTGACATTTGTGGAAAGTTTTTCACTCAGTATTCCCATTTGAAATCTCATAAACGACTGCACACTGGAGAGAAGCCACATAAATGTGACATTTGTGGAAAATATTTTTCTCATAGTTCCAGTTTAAACGTTCATAAACGACTTCACTCTGGAGAGAAACCTTATAAATGTGACATTTGTGGAAAATATTTTTCTCATAGTTCCAGTTTAAACGTTCATAAACGACTTCACTCTGGAGAGAAACCTTATAAATGTGACATTTGTGGAAAAGGTTTCACGGAATTGTCGTATTTGACACGCCACAAACGACTGCACTCTGGAGAGCATCCATACAAATGTGACATTTGTGGAAAGTGTTTTACCTGTTCATCTTCTTTGAGAGATCACAAACGACTGCATTCTGGGGAGAAGCCTTATAAATGTGACCTTTGTGGAAAGTATTTCACTCAGTATTCCAATTTGGCATCCCACAAACGACTACACACTGGAGAAAAGCCATATAAATGTGACATTTCTGGGAAGGATTTCAGCAAAGCCCAGCATTTAAGGCAGCACTTAAGAATACATAGTGGTGATAAACCATATTCTTGTGACATTTGTGGAAAATGTTTTTCTTACAGTTCAAACTTAATAATTCACAAACGACTTCATTATGGAGAAAAGCCTTACAACTGTGACATTTGTGGAAAGTGTTTCGCACAACCTTCTAGTTTGATACGCCACAAACGGTCGCACTCTGGAGAGAAGCCGTAATATGAAAATAGGCAAAGCCTAGAAACGGACGAAAGGATGTCGACGTCAACCTTAACGTTTCCCAGAAATCTAGATCTATCTCGTCAAAATCCAAAGGGTTTTAGACTAAAAGACGTGCATGTGAAGCACAAATGCCTGTTGGAACTTGGAGTAGAGTCTATAGGTCTATGAGGTTCTGTAATTATGACCTTGAGATGTGTCTTTGACCAAGAACAATGACCTGATAGACTTATCACACAGACATCATAACGAATTGTATGAATTTTGAAATCCACACCATAAACCCATTCCCAAACGTCAAAATTTGAGTTTGGTCCAAATACAAAGATATTGCACACAATAATTTTAAATGAATCATTGGAATATATATACATATTGTTGTCTTTTTTGGGTGAAAAGATTACGAGTAATTTGTCTTTAATTATGGTAGAATACCCGTAATGTGGCCATTTTGAGATTCATAAAACATCTGTTTTTTTCCGAGTGTCGTCGTTACGTATCTGAACATATCCGGACGCGATCGTTATCATTCAGCGTTGGAAGGTTCCTCTGCCGACTGATTTCGACCTTACCCGAATCATTCCGACGTCGTGCTAATCTCATTAGGGGATGGACTACCTTAAACCTTTCCCGAACAATACTTGATAATTAACATTATGGCCAAGTTTTGTCTTGTTTGTTTAATATTTGTAGTTTTTAGATTCGAAAACGGCAATTTTGTCAGATTCAAGGGCACATAACTCTCAACTTTCTGGTCCAATGGGAATGATTCGAACCCATGCAAGTTCTTATGGTGTAAACACCAAATTGTTGACAGACGGACGGACAGACGGACGGACATTGAGTGACCACAATAGCTCACCTTAAGCACTTTCTGCTCAGGTGAGCTAAAAACCGCAAACAAGCATAGTAGTTTTTCAACATTTTCTCTCATCAAGTCCATAGTTCTCAAAAGTTCCCATATACTGAAGACGCTCGGAAAGTTCATTATCACTAGCATGTTTCGCTTCATCTCAACAGTTTTCAGCATTGCCTTCAAACGACAGTAAGCCGTTTTCCAATACGTTTCCTAATATTTGTTGTGTCGAAGTCTTAGGAAACATCATTCTAGCTCAAGATATCGTGAATATGACTTATACCAATTCTTTTCGGCTTTGATTAATGATATTTATTCATTGTCGTTGGGCAAGTGTGTGTATTATTGAAATATAGCAGAAAATGGAAAATTGCTCAAAAGGAGCAAATAATCTCCTTTTCCTACTATATTTCAATTGATTTATTAACTTTAAAATAATTAAATTTGTCTAACCTGAATGATACCCTATGACTATAGATGATGCAAGGACCACATTTTCATTTCGACTTAAGCGGAAGTTTGACATATCAGATGTTGACTTAACGAGTGTAAACTGTATTTCGTCGTTGTAAATGCAAAACCTCGAATCTTGGTTTTTGGAAAATTTTAAAGGGGAGGGAAAAAAGTGTAATAACTTTTCTCAAACTGAAATGTTTTACTTGAAATTTGGATATATTGTTCACAAATAATGTATCATTAATATTGATCAGTAAAAATATCTCAAAACCCTGGAGAATTGTCTTAACTGGGCACACAAGTTTGTACTTTGAAAATTATAGGAATCGACATACGAGGTTTTGCATTTACACCGACGATTTACTTTGGTTGAAGGTTTTCTCATGGACCGGTGCACAACTTGAAATAAAGAGGACAGAAGATATGCTGTTGGCAGGAATAACATCCTTGTGTCTATCAAATCTCCATACTAGTTATTACTCTGATTTAACCCTTTCCCAAACTCTAAAATTTAGAGGTGATCCAATAAGAAACATCCTGCAAACGTCAAATGAATGTTGATAACGATAGAATTTAGGTACAATTTAGCATAGAAAATATTTAGGTAAAAGGAGAAAACACTGGTTATCAGCATTTTCTTCTTTTGTCTCAATGTTTTCTTACGCTTTTTCTTTCAGGGATGACAAAATCAGGACTTATTTGGGTTAATGTGTATGTTTTCTAATAGCCAGAACAAAAATAAAACGTTAAAAATTTATTCTAATTTTCATAGACATGAATGACACTTTGGCTGGTTTTTACAAGTCACAACATGATATTCTATTGTATTTGTTTATCTGCACTATATCATTTGTAACCAATTACCAGAAAGATTTTTTAAGACTGTCCCAATTTGAAAGATGTTGCAGATGACAATCTTAAGAGAATAAAATTTTATATTTTTTTATCTAACTGGCTAAAAAACATCATGGGAAATGATAAAATTGCTTTTCACAAAACCATTCCTTCATTTTCCAGAATGTTTTCAAAACCTTTCATCATGTAGGTTGTCAAAAGACGTCATTAAGTTGGAATTGGTTGAAACAGGATGGAGTTTTGTCAGATTTAAAATTTGAATGTTTATACATTGTAAACAAATCACTGTATGGACCAAACAATTTAAAATTTGAATGTTTATTATAGTGTTGTGCCGATAGTCTCCAGCTATCGAAAGCTATCGGATTGAGCCCAAAATCGGCTACATTCGATTGCAATTTTTCACAATTGATACTATCGCTAGAGTTGTGCTGTTCTTTTGCAGGTATTTTTCGGACATTTGAATCCAAATTAAAATTACCAATTCAAAAGTAGTTATCATTTCCTGGCATAAATAAAATTTCCAGACCATTTTCTTATTCCTTCCCATTCTCATACCATGGCTTTTAAGGAGGGAAAGTAGATGTAAAAGTTAATGCTAACAAGAGGCCCAGAGGGCCTTATCGGTCACCTGAATCAAATGAGCAGACACAGTTAAGGAAAATGTTAAAAGTTAACTAATAGCGCACCCCCTAGCACCACCATTTCTTGACAGTTTTTTTTTCTCTTGTACAAACTTATTTAAAGACTCAAATACCAAATGTGAATTCAATCCAACAATAGAACATTTCTTAATATGTACCCTATTTACCCCCTTTTGGGGCCTCAAAGGGAGATAACTCCATGATTTGTATAAATCTGAAGCGGCTTCCCAATGGGATGCTTCCTGCCAAGTTTGGTAGAAATCTGTCTCAAAAAAATGTAGAAAATGTTCAAAGTTTAGTAATAATGCGAACCCCTCCCATCCCCGATCCCCAGCACGACCATTTATTGACAGATTTTTTCTCTTGTACAAACTTTGTAGTCCTTGCCCTAAAGACTTTAACTTCCAAATGTGTATTCAATGCAACAGCCGGTTCATGAGAAGAAGATTTTTTAAGATGTACCCTATTAACCCCCTTTTTGGCCCTTTATGGGACCTCAAAGGAAGATAACTCCATGATTTGTACAAAATCTGAAGCGGCTTTCTATTTTAGGATGCTTCCTGCCAAGTTTGGTTGAAATCCGTCCAATGGTTCTTAATAAGAAGTCGAAAATGTTAAGTTAACTAATAACGCGACCCCCCTCACATCCCCCATCCCCAGCACGGCCATTTCTGGACGGATTTTTTTCTCTTGTACAAACTTTGTTGTCCTTACCCTAAAGACTCAAAATACCAAATGTGAATCCAATCCAACAGCCGGTTCATGAGAAGAAGATTTTTTAAGATGTACCCTATTTAACCTCTTTTAGGCCCCTTATGGGGCCCCAAAGGGAGATAACTCCACGATTTGTACAAATCTGAAGCGGCTTCCCATGGGGATGCTCCCTGCCAAGTTTGGTTGTAATCCGTCCAATGGTTCTCAAGAAGAAGTCAAAAATGTTAAGTTAACTAATAACGCGACCCCCTCCCCCCTCACATCCCCATCCCCAGCACGGCCATTTCTGGACGGATTTTTTTCTCTTGTACAAACTTTGTTGTCCTTGCCCTAAAGACTCTAAATTCCAAATGTGAATCCAATCCAACAGCCGGTTCATGAGAAGAAGATTTTTTAAGATGTACCCTATTTAACCCCTTTTAGGCCCCTTATGGGGCCCCAAAGGGAGATAACTCCATGATTCATACAAATCTGAAGCAGCTTCCCATGGGGATGCTCCCTGCCAAATTTGGTTGTAATCCGTCCAGTGGTTCTCAAGAAGAAGTCGAAAATGTTAAAAGTTAACGCACGACGGACGACGCACGACGACAGACAAAACACGGTCGCAATAGGTCACCATGACCTTCGGTCAGGTGACCTAAAAATGTAAATCTAGACAAAATATATGAGAGTATGACTTAATTGGTAGTCTGCCATTTGCTTAATCAGTAAAATTAATCCAACATTAGCAATGACTTTTGATGGTTAGATTCCGGCATTTGAGCTGATTAAACTATACTCTTTACTAAAATATACCTCTATGTATCTCTGATATAAATGTATGATCATATATCTCATGATATGTTATTTGTAATTCACTAGGTTAAATTGTTGTTGTTGTTTAAAAAAGAACGATTGTACAATCGATTATCAATCGGTATGACTCTCCGATTATCGATAGTGATTTTGCTGTCCGATATACAACACTATGTTTATACATTGTACACAAATCACTGTATGGACCAAATAATGTCAATTTTTCTGTTATAACACCGGTAATCATCATTGTCAGCATCATCTTTATTCATCTATGCACATGATTCATGAACCTGCAATTACACAAAAGTAACAAATGTAACATTTCAGCCTTATACTGACCCCTAAAAATCACAACTCCTGGTATCCTGGCATTTTCTACTTTTCTAACAATATTTGAAGCCTTGTCAAAATGCAACAATACATGCAATGAAAAATATTATCAAAAATTTCAAAGGCGATGCTGATGAGATGACAAGATCAGTCATTAAATCATCAAAAAATATTCAATGTATTTTTACAAAATTTTCTGCAATATGTATTGCAAAAGGAAAAAGGATATGCATATTTTCAAAATCAAAACATTGAATGAAAAGTAGAAAATATTGATTATTGATATATCCTACATTGTTTTTACTGTAGAATGTAAAATTCTTCTTGTTCTTTTGGAAAAGTTTGTAATTACTTTAAAAAGCCGTAATTACCCATTTAAATCATCCCTTTTAATGCAGTCTGGGTTTCATTAAGCGGCAGGGGATGTGCCCTTATATACAGAACAGAACATTTTATTTACAAAATATATATACTGCACACCTGCTGCTTAATTACCTACCTGGGTAACTCAACATGTAAACTGTGAATTCATAATTAAAATTGTCACATTCCAATCAAGCATAGACCTAGACATGTAAATATATATGTGTGCAACCTTTTCTAAACAACAATATTTCAAACTGATCCATGCTGAAACAGGTTGCAGACAATTTGTACTTTATGGTAAGGTAAAGTTTATTCAGAAATTATAACACTCTACTGTAAAATTCATATATAGCGAAAGAAGAACTGCATCGGGTTTTATTTGACCAATAATGACTCTATGTAATTATGCTTCGTGTATGCGCCAAAACGTCACGTAACGTCAAGGTAACGTCAAATGACGTCATCAATGACGTCACTTGACCGCCAATGCGTTTTCTACGCCGAAAACTAGTTCATGCAGAATTTCCACAAAATAACACATTTCGAATGTGGGTGTTGTTATTTTGAGTGTTATAATGGAGATAATAACAAGTTAAGCGGTCTTTATTGCGCAATAAAAACCTCTGTGCTCTGGACTACGTGTTATGGCAAATACCTCGGCGCTTTGCGCCTCGGTTTTTACCTACACATGTAGTCCGTCGCACATCAGGTTTTATTTGCTCAATAAAGACCGCTAAACTTGTTATTATTTCATAAGTAATGTTTTTCATCATACTTTGTAATTCAGGAAAAGTCTACCTTTGTACATGATACAATGAAATCAAGATTGTTTCAGGGATAAAGAATAAATGCATACCATTGAAGGCCTTTCTGAAACACATTCCATTCTACCAGACTTTATACAGCTGTTCAACATACCACTGTTTTCTGATTTCACCATGTCTGCAAATGATTATTGATATACATGTACACAATTATATGCATATCAAATTCATAACATGAAAATGGAAAAAATTGTCAAATACATATATAATATCTCAACACTTATGATGGTCATAAGGCAAATTGAGGGCTCAGTGCAAAACTATTGTAATTAAATTTTGTAAAATTTTACAGGAGAGGGAAAAACTTTGAACTTTCTAAAATTTTAAGAGATAAAACATCTTTGAGTTCTAAATATCTTTTTTAATAAATACAGAAATGAAACTCATTATTAGAACTCATGACATATTATTTTCTAAAGATTCAGAAATACAAACAAAATATGTAGTTTTAAATGTGCTAAACCCTCGAAATTAAATTTCTATATAAATAGATTCATCTAAATATTGTCTTAATAGATTCAGTTAAATAATGTCTTATCCAAAAAATGATTATTATATGAGTAAGTATCCACAACTGAAGTGTTCCCTGATCAGCATTTGCAGTGGGTAGCAACAGACCTGTCCATTTAACATAATTATGTAACATGATATCTCATTTCAAACACTACTTCCTCCTAGGCGTGCAGCGTTACACTCAGCAATTTATTAACAGACAGTCCAGTAACAGTGATTGAATAGACATAGTGCTATTTTATCAGAATTATCAGAATCTATACATATACAAACTCACTAAAATCATATAGGCAAGGGAGTCTTTTTTCCCATATAACTAAATATGTGCAATATTGCTGTAATGTGTTTTTACTTTGCCATGTTTTGTACTCTTTTACTAAAATAAACTTAAAATGGTAAACAACAAATCAACTCACTTGAAATGTGTCTGGTGCTTGGCCTCACAATTAGGCCTACTCGCAATGAGTATTAAATTACTTGAACCCATGTAGATTCTTGTTTTATAGCTGAAATGAATATAGAAATCATTTTAAGTCATGGTAATTCAATACATTTACAAATACAAATGCAATTTCTCATCTGTCCTTAATATATTCTGTGCTATTGGCTATAGATTAACATAAACATCTTGGCATTATGATCATTTGAGCAGAGATCTAGATGCTGGATACAAAATTAATGTTTACCAAAGATTTTCAGTTTGGGAATGACAAAACCATGTCGTATAATGTGGGAAAGAATCAATGACCATTTAATCCGAGTCTTCTCTGATGTAAATACACTCTTTTATATTTCGCTATTTACATTAGAGCGCATTACGCTTCAAAAACAACGGGAAAGTCCGACACAAGTTGTGGCGCTTTGTTTTTGTGTATTATATCCAATCACTCACCAAAACACGGTAGGGTATAGATCAATTAATCATTTTTTGTCATACCTGACCAAAAATTCTGATTCAAATTGGCCTGCTGGAAGAGAATAACCTTCCGAAACACAACAACCCCAAATTACTTCTGCATTGTTATTGTAGATCATGTGACCAGATCTCGTTTGAAAATAGAACGGAAGTTAGATAATCAGTTACTGTCACATGACCGGCTTTGTTCTGAATTTCTTTCCAGTCATGTGACCGCCTTTGTTTAGAAATTATAGAGTATTCTTGTTGCGGAGATCAATTTATGTCAATCTATTAAGCTCGCCACTTGAAAATGTATTGCTTTTCCTGTGAAATTCTGTTTATTTTGTTCTCCATGCTCGTTATAGAATTTACCCAACTTAGTAGCAAACATTTTTGGTGCGAATTCTAGCTTGGAACTTTTACCGAATGTTTCTGATATATTTCATTTATTTGCTTATTAATATTATCAGAGTTTTTAAACTCGTTATTGTTATACTATGTCCAAAACGCTCCTCACTTTGAAAAATAGAATATTGTTATCCCTTTTTCTTTTAAATCCCAAACCGTTACGTCATAAGGATAGCGTTCAAGATCGGATGGTGAACGAAGCGCCTCAGCATGTGTTGAACTTCCTGTTGTTTTTGAAGTGTAATGCGCTCTGATGCAAATGAGTGACATCAACATATCGTAGATTATGTAGAATTTGATCTGATTCATGTATAGCCTACAATTAAAATTGCTAAGGCCATAGAGGCGAAAGCCTATTAACGGCTTCGAGGAACAGGTATTCCGTTATCATTGTTAATGTAAGGGTGGTTCTCTTGGGTACCGCGGTAGTTAATGGCGTCCTAGAAAATAAATAATGAATGCCATTATGGAGACATGAAAACATTCCATGTTTTCTTTTTCTACAGCAATCCAATGCAGACAAAATAATGTTAAGAATAATCACCAAAAATTATAGTAACTAAAATTTCCTTTAGTTTTGCTAATGCACGCTGTTGACAGGTGATGCTTCGTTTGCAAATGAATACTTTTTCGAATACCGCGGTACCGTAGAAGACCCGGTAGTCCAGACTACAACTTGATCGGTCGAAATTTATTTGGTACGAAACTCATTTTGCTACTGGAAACCAATATGACAGGTTTGAAATATAACTGAGATATTAAAAATCCATAGATTTTGACACTTACACATAGTTCACACAGTTCTCGAAGTCGTTTGCACCAATTCGGTCCTTTTTGCTGTCTGGTATAGGTTGATTCTGTCACTTCCGGTAATTTATCTCTGTTGGTGTCACACCACTTCATATTATCGCGCAGTATGTTACTCCATGGTGAATGTAGCCAAAATTGTTGGAGACCTGTAGGCCTATATTTGTCGACTAGTGCAGACGAAACAAGATGGCCGCTGATCATAACTTATCCATTGAACAGAGAACGATAACACGTGAGCTCAGCTAGCATAGGTCGACTTCGCTTAGGTCTTTAGTTAAACTTTAGCTTTGTTGTTGTATTTCTTAAATTCACACACAATTCAAAAGCATTATCTATATCGATATTAATTGATCCACTGCGTCTGACAGGTCGTTTTGATGGCGTTTAGGAAGGGGATTATCAAGTTATTGCTGTAAAAATGACGTTAAAAGCCAGGGGCACACGAGTCCAAAAATGCGAAATTACCCTTCCCCCCGCCCGAAATTTCACGGAAACCCTCTGATTTTTCCATTCAATTAACATTGAAAAAAACAGAGGGTTTCCGACATTTTTGTTTCCGTTTAAATTTCAATCTATAGACGGACTTTTCGTCCGTATAAATGTGACATTTGTGGAAAATGTTTTGCTCATTCTTCTTCTTTGACAAATCACAGACGACTGCACTCTGGCGAGAAACCTTATAAATGTGACCTTTGTGGAAAGTGTTTCACTCAGTATTCTGGTTTGAGATCTCATAATCAACTGCACTCCAGAGAGAAACCATGTAAATGTGACATTTGTGGAAAGGATTTTAGCAAACCCCAGCATTTAAGGCAGCACTTAAGAATACATACTGGTGATAAACCATATTCATGTGACATTTGTGGAAAATATTATGCTTCTAGTTCCAACTTAAATGTTCATAAACGACTTCACTCTGGAGAGAAACCTTACAAATGTGACATTTGTGGAAAGTGTTTCAGAGAGTTGTCTTCTTTGAGAAATCACAAACGACTGCATTCGGGCGAGAAGCCTTATAAATGTGACATTTGTGGAAAGTGTTTCACCCAGTATTCCAGTTTGTCATCTCATAAACGGCTGCACTCAGGAGAGAGGCCTTATAAATGTGACATTTGTGGAAAAGCCTTCGCAAATTCTTCCTCTTTGATATATCACAAACGTAATCACTCTTATTGAGAACATTTGTGACCCATCACGCTAAAAGGGGCCTTATCAGAGGTCCAAAGACCCAAAGTTCGACAAATCGATCAGACTCACCATATGTTGACCAGTTATCACATGTGAAAAATGGACATATAGTAAGTTAGGGAAAACATTCTAGATTCAGAAAATTACATATAAGTGAAAAGTGTCGGCTCTAGTCTGTCTGTGCAGACTGACTAGGGTCAATATTTTCTCGCTTCCTGTAAGGTCCCTCATAACGCGATGGGTCACATATAGATGCGGCTTTTCTATGTAGAGTTTAAGAGCAATCAACGGCACTTAAATTCCTAAATATTTCACAAACGAATACGATAAAATTTCATTATGGTAAAATGATTAGAAATAATGTTTGAAGATGGACATTTCTATGTGAATAAAATATCACAGAAAACGTTGATTATTAGCACTTTCCTCTATTGCCTTGAAATGTTTTCCCAATCTTTTCTATAAGGTACCTCAAAACCAGGTCTTGTTTTGGAAATGGTTTAAATTCATGCATATTTTTGAAGAACCATCGCTTTTCTACGAAAACCTCGTATCTGCAGCTTGTTTTAAGCTGCAGATACGTGGTTTTCGAAGAAAAGCAGCGATATGATTTCAAACGTCATTGTGGAAAATATTTTGCACTATCTTTTAGCCTGAAAATTTCAAACAAGTGCACTTTGGAACATTGAGAATATTAAGACAAATTTGGAAAGGCTCGCTCTTGGCTATCGGCATTTTCTTCTTAATTGTCTCAATATTTACGAAAGCCGATCTAGGAACAATTGAAGTCAAAACCAGGTATTTGTTTGGAAAGATTTAGATGTCGTGAGGATCCTTTTAAGCGAGCCGGGACTTTATGTCTGGGAAGCTAATGTCACAACCCTAGTGTCGGCGTCGCGTCGCGTATTCACTTGAAAAACTTCTACCTGGCCCCGGTTTCTCGAAAAACTTAAATACGTTCTCAGACACCGTACTCAAATCACACGAAATCCACGTGAACTTCAAATGCATTGAACGTTCAACGTTGGAAAGTAGTCTATTCCATTGAAGGATTCCATTGAAGTTGAGCATGTACTCGTGAGTATTTACTTAAGTTGTTTCGAGAAATCGCGGCCTGGTCTATATCTCAGACACTAAATTACAGGTATAGCATTGATACTTCATACATGGATACTTCCTGCTAAGTCCTTTTATTTGAGACCATGACCATTGACCTAGTGACATTGACCTTGGAGTTTGACCTACTTTTTAAAAAACTTTAACCTTCTGAACAGCAGAAAAAAACAACATTGAAATCTGAACAAATGTGAACAATTTAGGCCTCAAAATAAGCAGCAACGTCTGTATAGGCCCTGTAAATGATGATGCATTGTTATTTGTCATCTGTGTAGCTGTTTTCGCTTCAAATATCGATGTTTTGCAGTGCGTCTGTTGCTATTTATAAACATCGGACTCGACTCGGCCTTAATCTTGACCTTAAACAACAACAACAACAACGAAATCAACGGTGCTTCCGTTTTATATTCTAGAGAATAAAGTAATTTAAAACTTACCCCCCGACAGGCTTTGGGGCTGTAACTCCGTCACTTCGCAGTTGAAATACGATCCGTCTGTGTACACAAATCCTACGGTGTTTTTCGCCATCTTGGAAGTAAGCATAAATCGCACGCGCTCGCTTTCCTCATCGTTTAGGGACTAAAAAATCTCGCTCTGAAGAACGCTTTCCCTTAAGAAATCTTGAGAAATCTCAAGAAATCTCGCTCTAAAGAACGCACCTCTGGCCTATATATCATGCATTATTAATGATAAAGCCTTGGTGTTTCACATATGGATACTACCTGCCTAAACCTTTCATTTGGGATGTCGCGCGTGACATTTGCCCTTTCTACCGGCGTCCAGTGTCTTCCCCTTTTCCTGAAAAAATCCCTTGATAGCTCATGACCTTGACCTCGAGACCGCGACCTTTGACATAGTGACTTTGATATTGAACTCCTTTTTTTGCGACAATTTCTCGTATAGGCGAGCTACATTGTCCGTGGACAACTCTTGTTCCATAGCCCAACTGACCGCGACCATAATGCAGTTGTAAGCGTATCGGACTTTCACTTATGAGGTCCCGGGTTTGTTCCCCGGCCGCGTCAAACATCCTTCATATCTTAAAATTCAGACAAAATCGTATCCCATCTGTGGCTCGATAAGCATTAACCTATGTGGGCGAACAGCTTGAGGCTCGATGAGGATGTTCTGCGCCAACTCCGATTGGGACTATAGCTCGAGCTATCGCATTTGGAACACCTCGGACAATTCTAAATAGAGGTATTCTAAATGGAGCTATTGTAGCTATCGCTCCAATCGAAAAGCAATAGTGCGAGCTATTTGACGTCATTTCCGCAGCAATAGTCTGACCACCGGAAAAAGTGTGGTCCGGCCATTTAAGCCAATACGTCATTCGGAACCCCTCGGATAACAGCGGACCAACCAGTGTCGAGGTAAACAAAGAATTGATTGGTTAACTCAGGACGGGGAAGAATTCAATCGACAGAACAGCGCTGGGGCCTGTTTCATCAAAACATTTAAGACGTGGTTCTGACTTACGGTGGCTTGAATACCTCTTAAGACAACAACCGCATAACGCAGGTCTTGATAGATTGGCGATAGGTGTTTCTTGTCCGAAACTTGTCGTAAGTCACCGGTAAGTCAAAAATACGTGTTAAATGTTTTGATGAAACCGGTCCATGGTTCCCAATGATGCTTCCCAATAGCCCAAGCTATCGTCTGACTCGAAGAGGGCCTTGATAGTACTGGTACATGAGAAATGACAGGGAACAATAGGTTGGTCTCCAGCCGCCGCGATATGACCATTGCAGTTGAACAGCAGTTAAACCCAATCAATCAATGGTATGAAAATATACAAGAAACAAACCAAAACAAACTGTCTAAAGCTTTTGAAGCTCTTTCCAAAACGACAAAAATTAGACCGGTCCACAGGGGCGTCTCTAGAGGGGTCGGGGGTCGGGACCCCCTGACATTGGCCAAAAATAAAATGTTTGACTATATAACATTACATAATTATGTAACACGCTTAAAGCCATTATTGGGCTTGGGACACCCCCCCCCCCCCTGGAAAAATCTTTGGGCATGGACCCCCTGGAATAAATCCTGGATCCGCCCTTGGGTCCATGTTTAAGCTTCATGGCTGATGACAATGTGGATGTTGATAAAAGTATGGTTGATTAAGAAAAGTGATTAATATAGAACAGAACATGATAGCAAAACAAGAATATGGCGACTGTCCTTCTGATTCCTCAATGTTTTCTCTATTCAGTGTCGTTAGGGGAGCGATGTCGAAACCATGTCTTTATTAGAAATGGTTGACTTGGTACCGTTTAAACTTTTCCTGAATAATTGAATGAATAATCTTCCTCATTTTAAGGTAGTTCACCCATAAATGAAAATTGTTTGGAAAACGTTGAGAAAGATGAATATGCTCTCTTTTGTGCTGTCATCTGCAGCAGCTTTGAATATGGACTAGTCTCAAATTATGTCAGAAATGGTTTAATTTGAAAATTAAGAAATACAAATCAGGGTAATGCAGTCTACTATCCGTAAACCATACACACGTCACAATTCTAAACCAGTCTTAATAAATTCCTGAACAATGACAATGAATTTTGTGCTAAAAATAGAGTGGGATTACCGTTATCACTGGTGGTGAACTCGGCCAAAGCGTGGGACGTTTTTTCGCGATCATAGTATTCCGTCGGTGTTGTTATAAAATCTCGTAACTACGGCTTTATCGAAGTCGTAGTTACGAGATTTTAAAACAACACAGACAGTTTGTCAATACATATCGGTAAACCCGGTCTATTTTAGAACAAATTCATTGTTATTAGAAAAACTATCCAATCAGATCTTTAAACTCAGATTTAAACGCAAAATATTTGTACCTTGTTGTAGCGAAAAACGTCCTTCGCTTTGGCCGAGTTCACCACCAGTGGTTATGTTTTGACAAACAGTCGGTGTTGTTAAAGACTCTCGTAATTACGGCTTGAACCAATCCGTAGTTACGAGAATTTACAATAACACCTACGAAATACTTTTGTTAGTCCGAAATAACATCATGCTTAACTGGATAAAATCGTTCTCTTTTGCGCATTTTGCCTCCGCGCAAGATATAGGCCTACATAAAGGCTTTGAAAATCGTTGTTGAAAATGAATTACTTGTGGCCTGCAATTTCTTTACTTTCCACAACGTTTCCGCATAGAAAGACAAATACATTGAAATATTCAATTGTTTGTACGTAGACTATGTAATATAGAAGGTCATGGGTTTATGGGCTAGGGCTAAGAGTAGTGGGCGAGTCCCTCTAGTGGTGCTCCTTTCCCCTCTACCCTTTAACCAATCCCCACATAAGGACGCCTTTTGACATCAAACAAAAGGCCTTTGAAAATATTGTGGAAAATGGAGAAATTGCTCTTGACAAGCAATTTCTTCATTTTCTACGATGCTTTCTATCCCAAAAGCACCAAAAATAATTAAGATTTTGTATATTTGAGATTGTCACCTGCATCATCTTTAAATGTCGACCACCCAAAAATATTTGCCGTGTGGTAATGAGTTCAGATCAGCGCGGGTTGGCGCGAGGCAATGATGGGGGAGCGGATGGGGGGAGGTGAGTCTTTACGGGAGGTCGAGATCTATTTTAAGCACAATGTGAATTGCTTTTGTCGACCGCATCATCTTTAAAAGTCATTAATGGGGATGGGCGGTGGTCTTTACGGGAGGTGTATATTGCCTTGCTGATGGGGCGGGGTCTTAGTCTCTCTGGCATCTCATTGGAAATTGTGCTACAACAAAACATCTGAATGCACGAGAGATCAGATAGAGACAATCGGGATTGTTCTTGCAAGTAATTGCACAAAAAATGATCGTACGAATGTTGATAATACATGCCCCAGGAGCCACGAATTACTACGTATGGTCATTCATGGCTCATTGTGGGTGTTTTTACATGTTTTTAACCCTTTTTAAATGACGAAATTTTGGGCTTTTCCAATTAGGCATACAAAGCTGCCAAAAACGTCATGAAACCGATTTAGATAATTTTAGGCAGGATTCGTGCACAATATAGCACAGAAAATATTGAGACAAAAGGGGAATTGCTGATTATAATCAATTCATTGTTTTGTCTCAATGATTTCCCAAACCCGAATTTCCTTCTAAGCTGTACAAAAATTATGACCGAATTTCTATATCATAATTATATGATTCTGAAATGCAAATTTTTAGGAATTTAAGGCAAATGATTCAGATCCTCTTCCTGAGGGGGAAGGGGATGGTCGTCTAAACGTTTAAAGAATATTTTTGAATCTCAAAGTCTGGAAGACCTTCTTTAATAGTCAATCGTGACCCTTTTACGCCAGTTCAAAACAGGGAGGGGGTATGTTTAAAAAAGAGTAAATTTCATGAGAAATGGCCTTCAGTCGTAGCACCGTCTGTCAAAATCTGACTGTTTTCTTTGGAAAAAAGAGCTAAATACAAGTCAATCGCTGCAGGTACCACTAATTTCAGGTAATAGATCAAATTTGATAATTTCATACTCCCATTCTATTCAGTTTACCACCTCTTCTCTCACTTCAACTTCGATTAAACACTAATGTAATGGGTTTTCGCGAGGGCGTCAAACTAGAAGTTCATGAGTTGAAAATGCTACGAGGTGCCGCTCCTCTATGATATTGACCATAGCAACAGATAATATTTATCTGTCAATCTATCAGGCGCATAGGTAGACTGGTTACCGCCCTTGAAATCTACTACGTATTTAAGGCCGGTAACAGCTAATCTCCCACGGTCAAAATCTTGACCGTGAACGAGCGGAACGAGCGGCTCTGATTGGTCGAGGGGTTTCATCGGTTGTGTATACTAACCAATCAATGGACGCGGTTTGCCAGTCCTTTCCAGTTGTAAATACATCGTATACAACGGGTACCAGTTTAGCGCATAGGAAGCAATTTCATATATTGGAGGGGCTAAAGCCCAGGTGTTTGAATAGGGGGGGGGGGGGGGGCTAAAAGAAAAGTATCGAAACGTCGTAATAGCGAAAGACCGTACAGAACAACAAAGAAAAGATAGAAAGGAAGCAATCAAAAACAAGAAAATGGTGAATGAAATCCAGAACATTTTGACAAGCCCACCCAAAATGGATGAATACAGAAGTGTTGTCATATCACAACCCAACTATTCCCAAGAAATACAAAATCCATTTGATGCATCAACTATAATTAGGAACAAGACAGAGACAACTTTGATTGGAGAACATCCCCAAACAACCAACCCACACGAGTCGACAATGATGGAGGTAACAAATATACAGGAAATGACAGTGCCGGGAGGAATTTTGACACAGTTCCAACCCCAGTCTAAGCCTGTAAACCAGGCATGTGAATAAAGTGTGTTTTATCCCTAAACAGGGGACTGATTTTAAATGTAAAAAGAATTTTAATTGTATCAATGATATCAATATATTTTACACAAACATTGATTGCCTCACACCAAGTAAATTTGATGAGATAAAATCTTATATTTCAAATGAGGAAATTGATATTATAGCGTTAACCGAGGTTAACCAAAAAAACAAAACAATTGGTGCACAATACATACCATATCTCAAAGATTACGAATCCTTCTATAATGGGGAAACTGGTAGAGGAATTCTGTATCTGGTTAACTCTTTCGCTGCCAATGTCGCCTTTTGGCGACATACTAGGAGGCTGCCAATGTCGCCTTTCGGCGACCTGACCATCACGTTTCTTTACACGTGTTTTTAACATGTTTTACGGCATCTATTATTTACGACATTTGACTCATTTACGGCAAATAAGTTTGTTTACGGCATTCAACCAGGAAATTAGACTATTTTCTGGATTTTGGATGATTTTGAAGCTGTTTCTAGACGACAAATTCTCAGATCAGTGAGGACCAACAAAATGGCGACTCCCCTCACTGTGGATGAAGTTCTAACGTTGATTGCAAACGATTCAGACTCGGGATCGGAGTTAAAATTGATAGAAAATGTATGTTTACAATTTTTACTGACTAATTTGTACATTCTTTGTGTTTATTTCATAAAATACGGTCCTTTACTGTATTCCCACCTGTTCTCACCTGTACGTAATGTGTTAGGCTAAAACCCTTTACCTACCTATGATGAAAAACATGTCAGTCTCATCTTTTTAAATAATAGATATTCTCCTACTTTGTTTTTATGCCCCCGATAGGGAGGCATCATAAATTTGACTTGTCCGTCCGTCTGTCCGTCCGTCTGTCCGTCTGTCTGTCCGTCTGTCCGTCCGTCATTCCGTCCAAAAACTTTAACATTGGCCATAACTTCCTTATTACTTAACATATTCGCTTCATACTTTACCACAACATTCCTTGGTACATTACCTTTCTGTAGGCACATACTTTGGTGACCTTGACCCCTGGATGACCTTGACCTTGAACATAGATTGGCCATAATTTAAAATCAAAGCGGTGTCGGGGGCATTGTCATCTTACAGTGACAGCTCTTGTTCTTCTCTAAGCACTTGATTAGATGTTTGTACAAAATTTTAACCGTACTTTTATCTGGTTGAATGTGTGCACTGTCTACACAAAGTGATTTCAGAGGATTTTTGTCAGTATTTTTTATGTAATCTGGCAGCCCTTGGTGTGTAATAAATGTATAAAAAGTGTTTAGTCTTACTCATAAGTATTAGTTTGGTAATGTATTAGGTATATATTCCTTAAAACTGATTTTTTAGTAGATTTGTACATACAAAATAACTTTTTTTTCATAAAAAACACCATTTTTTCTATTTTTCAAGGTCAGCCAAGGTCACGGTCAAGGTCAAGGTCATACAATCACATATTTGAAAGCATATTTATTAAGCATAACATATTAACTTAATTTCCTTAAAGTTTCATTACAATCTAACAACAAATAAATATTTTAGAGCAATTTCTTTATATACAGTATAATTCTTGGAATTTCCTGGAATTTAATTGGCACTGAGGAGTCTGTTTTCTAAGGAAAATTGGCAGCGAAAGAGTTAAATCATCCCTAAAAGCAGTTAGCAGGGAATTGAAATCATCTGTAGTGACCTAGTGCTCGATCTGCCAAACAAGGTCACTTGCACTCAACTTGCATCAAAGCTAAAATCCCTTAGAATGATCGTAGACAGTTGTAAATTCACAAATCAATAGTTTTATGTTCATATTTTACGAAGATGCATTAATTACCTGTTGTCATTCATTAGTTTATCTGTAAAAAGACAAATTGTAATATTTTTGCTTCAGTAGCGCTTGTTAAAGTTTAATGGCCGCCATGTTGTTTGTTTACATCTCGCATTGCATGATGGGATTTGTTTAGACTAGAACCCAATGACGAAACTTTTCTAGAGCTGTCATCTGTCTTTGCAACTCGTTTTTAGCCTTATTACTAGTTATTTTCTTATGTTTATAAGCTATAATCGTAGATTAACCATTTTTCTATGTATGTAGTATGTAATTTGCGTAACTTTCTTTGAAAAAGTCCCTAGAAATGCACTTTTACTGCACTGGGTATCAAATTCCCACCATTTCCCACTTGATGCGGGAATTTTGCTGGAAATGCGGGGGTCTCTTCCAGCATTTTTCCCTAACACTGTGGGAAGAATTCGGCGTCTTGATTGGCTTATAATGATAGACGACACTGTCGGAACCTCGTATTAATCCTAGTATAAATACGGTCTTCCCACAGATTTTTACGGACTTCACTTCTAAACATTGGAAAGGAAACATGTAGAATTATTTTAGGTATTTGAAAAACATTCTTTTTTAGTTTTTTTGTTTTATTTTGACTTTGGGAATACATTCTAAATTAGTTTTAAGTAGAAATTAGCAGTCGTAATTATTTTGTCTTTGGTTTTGTTTTGGAATTAGGATTAAATTGAAGATAAGACTTTCTGGCTTTGACTTTGGCATTTATCATTATTTTTCTGAATTGTTGACTTTGATCTAGATTATTATTGTATTTTTTGTTGTAATATTAATTATTTTGGTAAAGTTTAAACTGAATCTTTGTCTTTTGTTCTTGATTTTTAGCCCCGCATTTTGAGATTGAAATTAACCCTTTCCTCTTTGGCAATTTTTTTTTTTTGTGAAGTCCAACCCCCCTCATTTCCCGCTAGCCATCCAACACCATGAAGGCCGAGTCGTCGAGCCACCATCGCAGCTTCCCCTAGAGCGCGAGCGGACCACTTGCGCGCTACATAATTCTGGTGTCAGAAGTGCAGATCAGCATACCTTTCCAGCCCGCTGATCCAGAGAGCCGAATCCAGGCCTATCCAAACCGGGGAAGACAGAAACCGACTCAACCATGTACTCTGATCCGGGCCACGATCCAGCAGACCAAACCACACCATTAGTCCTGTCCAGCCTGCAGCACCTGACCATGGGCCACTTCCAAAAACAGACAGGAGACCATAGACTCAGATCAGACTCAGGTAGGAATAATTTCTATAATTATTGCCTTGTCTCTCCTCCCCAGTGTAGACCCCCTGTAGACCAGAAAGCTAGGGCACCCAGTTTGGGCCATTACCAGGGCAGCCTGACCAGAGAGAACACCACCTACCATAGAGGGCAGTCTGATCCGGATCCGAGTCCTTTCCATTATTCAACTGACTATCCTGACATGAGTAGATACCAACCCAGGCTTACCAACGCCATGCTAAATTCCTTAATCTACCAAGATCCAAGCTACCCCTTTCAAACCCTTTATTGTAGCAGGTATCCCCTTCCTAGCGCCAGTGAGCAGCCTGACATGGGTAGAAGTGAGCCGTGCTACACACACTATAGAGACCTCCCTAGCCAATGCCATCCTATGAGACCAGCCCATTCCCCCAAGGGCAACGGCAGACCGGCCAGTATGGTAGCAGAGAACCAGCCATACCATAATGACTACCGCTACCCACAGCATAGACCCTTCAATGCCATGGCAGAACCAGTGAAGTATGAATCATACCAGAGAGGTACCAAAAGGGTCAAACTTATGTTGTCTTATAATAATTGCTCTTTAAGTTCTATTTCAGGACCGCAATCCAATGAAGAGCCAACCTTCGGTACCCGCCGAGAAGCCAAAGCTTCCAAGCACCTGAAGCAGACCCATTCCAACCTGCACAGACAACCCCAGGACCATGCAGAACCCTTTACCATAGAGAATGGGCAAAGCAGCTGCAACCAGGCAGACTGTAATCCTTGCCCTGATGTCTGCCCCCTTGCGGCATGCCAAATACCAGAGAATCCAGACCAGAAACTGGCCAACCATAACCCTAACGCAAATGTCTGTGCCAATACTGTCCACAACAAGCCAAAGCCGCCAGACCAGAGTCCGGCCAGATATAACCCTGACCATGCTGTCTGTGCCATTGCCACTTGGAACCAGCCAAAGCCACCAGACCAAAGCCCAGCAGACAGCAACAATGACCAAAATGTCTACGCCAATAACCAGCCAAAGCCTCCAGACCATAGTCCGGTGGACTGTAATCTCAACCTAGGTGCATGTCGAGTCTCCACCTGCATGATCCAAGAGCCTCCGGACCAAAGTGGAGCAGATCCAGTGAACAATGATCCTAACCCAAATGTCTACGCCATGACCGCCCACAACAAGGGAAATCCTCCAGACCACATCCCTGTGGACCGTGACCTTGACCAAGATGTCAGCACCTTTTCCACCTGCAACAAACCAAAACCACAAGACCAAGGTCCAGCAGACATTAGCCCTGACCCGGAGGTGTGCTCCATTGCCACACATAAAAGGCCAAGGCCTCCAGACCAAAAGCCAGCAGACCAGAACCCTTACCATGATGTCTGTGTGTTTACCGCCTGCAGGAAGCCGAGGCCTCTGGACCAAGATCCAGCAGACCATATCAGCGTCTTCGTCCCGTGTGACTGTGAGATGCCAAACCGTCCAGACCAAAGCGCTGCATACCATAACCATAATCCAAGCGTCTGCGCCTTTGCGGCATGCGAGAAGCCGAAGCCTCCAGACCCAAATTCAGCGGACCATGATTGTGATTCAAGTGTCTGCGCCTTCACCGCCTGCATGAAGCCGAAGCCTCCAAACCCAAATTCAGCGGACCATAACCGCGGTCCCAGTGTCTGCGCCTTCACCGCCTGTGAGAGACCCAAACCGCCCGACCAAAATCCAGCGGACCATAACCGTGATCCCTATGTCTGCGTTTTTGCTGCCTTCAGGAAGCCGAAGCCTCCAGACCAATATCCGGCAGACATTAACCCAGGCCCTAATGACCGCACCATTGTGGCCTACAAAGAGAAAAGGCCTCCAGACCAAATACCCACACCACCATTTTGGAACTACCAACCCAGTGACATGATGTGGTTGAAGAGAGCCCGCTACGAGCACCTCCAGTAAAGTTTACCAGACCTAGGGCCAAATTTTATAACAAATTTAGTTTTAATTTTTACAGTTGTTTATTTGTTTATAGTTATTCAGAGTTCCATGACATTACCAGTCATTTGGTGGCTGTCCGCCGTTACCAGTATTACCATACCAGTGTTTGACCATCTGTAGTTTTCGTGCCAGGGCCATGGTGACTGTCCAGTCCAGAGTCCAGCACCATGCCATGAGATGACCGTCCAGTCCAGTGTCAGGTCATGAGATAACCATCCAGTCCAGTATTCAGTACCAGGTCAAGAGTTGACCGTCCAGTGTTCCATACCAGGTCAAGAGATGACCATCTAGTCCAGTGTTCCGTACCAGGTCAAGAGTTGACCGTCCAGTCTAGTATTCCGTACCAGGTCAAGAGTTGACCGTCCAGTCCAGCGTTCCATACCAGGTCATGAGATGACCGTCCAGTCCAGTGTTCTGTACCAAGTCAAGAGTTGACTGTCCAGTCCAGAGTTCCACACCAGCAGGTCAAGAGTTGACTGTCCAGTCCATTGTTCCGTACCAGGTCAAGAGTTGACCTTAAGTCCAGTATTCAGTACCAGGTCAAGAGATGACCGTCCAGTCCAGTGTTCCATACCAGGTCAAGAGTTGACCGTCCAGTCCAGTATTCTGTACCAGGTCAAGAGTTGACCATCCAGTCCAGTGTTCCGTACCAGGTCAAGAGTTGACCGTCCAGCCCAGTGTTCCGTACCAGGTCAAGAGTTGACCGTCCAGTCCAGTGTTCCGTACCAGGTCAAGAGTTGACCGTCCAGTCCAGTGTTCCGTACCAGGTCAAGAATTGACCATCCAGTCAGTATTTTGTACCAGGTCATGTGTTGACCGTCTGTACAAGAGTTACCATTCATGAGCTGAACATCCATCGTTTCCGCACCAGGTCACAGGTTGACCATCCACCAGTGATTCCAGTCTCAAGAAGACCAGAGGCAGGTTTCGTTATCATGAGTTGATGATCCGTTGATGAGGTTCCATGTGTTATCCGATGTTTACATTCTGGGCCATGGGATTTGGCCATCCGGTTTATTGGTCATGAGTTGACCGTCTGAGTGACCATCGGATGTCGTGTAAGGTCAATGGTTGACTGTCTGGGAACAGCAACCGATCGTGGGCTATGAGAGACGAAAGCCCTGCTGTGAGTCAGGAGTTGATTGTCGATCCGTGGTGAGGAGCATCGATCCGTGGTGAGAAGTATCGATCCGTGGTAAAGATATCGATCCGTGGTGAAAAGTATCGATTCGTGGTGAAAAGTATCGATCCATGGTAAAAATATTGCTAGAAATAAACATTTAGACTATTCTGCGTAGTGATCGCGTACTGTGTGTATATCTGATGTTTGGACAATTGCGTTATCAACAGTAGTAATTATCAGAACTTTAATAATATTTCATTACAGTGTTGCCCCGCGTAATTCACTGAGCCCCTTTTTATCAGAACACTAATTTTCCCCTTTTATTAGTTAATGATGTATGAACTATCGTTTACATCGCGACCGTAACACATACTGATGGAGAAGTAACCTACCACCTCAAGACACTCGAGGGACCTCAACGTTTACTTTAACTTTGTAACGTTTATCTATGTATAATGTACTATGTATTAGATTTAATCCTTATCCCAGCATAATCGCACTGTCGTTATTTACTATTTGTTGTACGAGTCTACTATGGAAATGTGATTTGATTGTCCCAAAGGAGAGAGAGAACCTTTCTATATAGAAAGATCTCACTCCCTCTTGTGTCAGTCAAAATCATTGCTGAGTCGTCTACCAAAAACTGTGCTTTTCATGTAAAATGTTATTTTTGCTCTGACATCCAACCTTTTGTTGTCTTGAATAAATTCATTTGATTGCTCCAGGAGTTAGAAAGAACCTTCCTGCCGAAGGATCCAACTTTCTCCTGCATCAGTGGAAACAATGTGTCATCTGCAGTAAAATGTTATTTAAATATTTGTAATGTTTAAATTAATAGGTTGTTGACCATTATGTGTGTTTAATTTGTGTAAACGACTGTAGCCAGGAGAAAATTTATTTTGCGGCAGCAGAATAAACTTCTCTTCTCGCAACATTCAAAGTTTAAGATGTCCAAGCTTAAAAGAAGACTTTGCCACTTCTCACTGAATTTAATGTGAATTTTGCGTGCTTATTTGTAAATGAAAATGTTTATTCATTAATTGGTAGTGCTTCAAGCATGATAATTTAGTCAAAAAAAATTTAGTCTTTGTAATTGGATTTATCCACTTACATTCTAAGCATTGTTGAGAAGAAATTGACTGGCATGTCAGCTATTGTCAATCCTTTTCCACAATGTTTTGTTCATTAAATTCCATGCATGAAGGACTTGAAAGGTTACATGTTTTGCAAAATGTAATTGTTTGTCAATTTATTTGTTGTCAAAAGGAAAAAAAAAAAGCTCACACATGTATATTGTCCTGTTATATTATAAGCATTATTGGGGAAGAATTGATCTACATTTGCATCAGCTCTTTTTTCTACAATGTTTAAGTCACTTAGTTGAATGTGAAAATGTACAATAGCATTTTTTTGTAATAATAATTAGCCGTTATTGTTAGCATTTGTTCGTTTAGACAGATTGTTGTATGTATATAATGAATGTTAATAAGATTTCTCTGTGCACATAGGAAAATTGGAAATACAAGTTTTGCGTTTCCATTTTTCCTCTTTACGCAGCGTTTTCTTTAACGTAATACAGATTAGAGTGTATCCTTAACCGCAGCCAGGAACACGACCTTACTAGCATTGCATTTCGTCTTTGTTTGTGTGCCAGTCGGAGCTTTGGCACACCAACAGGGGGGTAATGTAGTGACCTAGTGCTCGATCTGCCAAACAAGGTCACTTGCACTCAACTTGCATCAAAGCTAAAATCCCTTAGAATGATCGTAGACAGTTGTAAATTCACAAATCAATAGTTTTATGTTCATATTTTACGAAGATGCATTAATTACCTGTTGTCATTCATTAGTTTATCTGTAAAAAGACAAATTGTAATATTTTTGCTTCAGTAGCGCTTGTTAAAGTTTAATGGCCGCCATGTTGCTTGTTTACATCTCGCATTGCATGATGGGATTTGTTTAGACTAGAACCCAATGACGAAACTTTTCTAGAGCTGTCATCTGTCTTTGCAACTCGTTTTTAGCCTTATTACTAGTTATTTTCTTATGTTTATAAGCTATAATCGTAGATTAACCATTTTTCTATGTATGTAGTATGTAATTTGCGTAACTTTCTTTGAAAAAGTCCCTAGAAATGCACTTTTACTGCACTGGGTATCAAATTCCCACCATTTCCCACTTGATGCGGGAATTTTGCTGGAAATGCGGGGGTCTCTTCCAGCATTTTTCCCTAACACTGTGGGAAGAATTCGGCGTCTTGATTGGCTTATAATGATAGACGACACTGTCGGAACCTCGTATTAATCCTAGTATAAATACGGTCTTCCCACAGATTTTTACGGACTTCACTTCTAAACATTGGAAAGGAAACATGTAGAATTATTTTAGGTATTTGAAAAACATTCTTTTTTAGTTTTTTTGTTTTATTTTGACTTTGGGAATACATTCTAAATTAGTTTTAAGTAGAAATTAGCAGTCGTAATTATTTTGTCTTTGGTTTTGTTTTGGAATTAGGATTAAATTGAAGATAAGACTTTCTGGCTTTGACTTTGGCATTTATCATTATTTTTCTGAATTGTTGACTTTGATCTAGATTATTATTGTATTTTTTGTTGTAATATTAATTATTTTGGTAAAGTTTAAACTGAATCTTTGTCTTTTGTTCTTGATTTTTAGCCCCGCATTTTGAGATTGAAATTAACCCTTTCCTCTTTGGCAATTTTTTTTTTGTGAAGTCCAACCCCCCTCATTTCCCGCTAGCCATCCAACACCATGAAGGCCGAGTCGTCGAGCCACCATCGCAGCTTCCCCTAGAGCGCGAGCGGACCACTTGCGCGCTACACATCGTTTGAAGAGCAGTTATGGATAGAAATCAATACAAGCCAAAATAACAAGATACTAATAGGGAATATCTATAGAAGCCCAAACAGTTCAAACGAGAATTTCAACACCATGTTAGATATTAATGAAAATACCAACAACCACTTTTTTTAAAATAATCATGGGGGACTTCAATATAAAAAACATAGATTGGACAATCACTTCGACAAATAAAAACGAAAATTCAATGGAATATAGATTCCTGGAAACACTGAAAGACCTATACCTAACTCAACATGTACTGGAACCCACCAGATACAGAGAGGGACAGGAATCTTCTATTTTGGATCTTATAATAACCAACAAAGAAGAATCTATCAGTGATGTACAGCATAACCCAGGAATAGGGAAAAGTGATCATGAAGTCCTTAGATATAAAATATTGAGCTGCTACCAGCAACAAAAAACAGAATCAAGAACCAAATACAATTACAAGAAAGCAGACTGGGAAAAAATCAGAGAAGACATTGAGTCAGCCTTTAAGAGTAACAAATACAATGGAGACGTTCAGACGACCTGGAGTGATTTTGAATCAAACCTATTAATTATAAAAGAAAATAACATACCAAAGTCTAAGGAATCATCGGGCCGCCAGAACGTCACAGTGGATGAGAAAACTCTACAGGCGATTAAAGACAAAAGCAAGAAATGGAACAAATACCTCAATTGTAAAAATCACTTAACATACGAAGCCTATAAAAAATCTAGGAATGAAGTAACCAACCTAATAAAGCATCGTAACTACAACAACGAAAAAGCAATAGCAGAAAAGATAAACAAAGAACCAAAACTATTTTGGAGCTATGTAAAACAAAAACGAAGAAAAAAAGTGGAATAAGTGCATTAGAGGTGGATAACAAACTTGAAACCGATGATAACATCATAGCTGAGACCTTGAATAACCATTTTGTGTCTGTCTTCACCAATGAGTCTGAACCAGTCCCAACCCCGACTTACAATCAAGAAACTTCTATACAGAATATTGATTTTACAGTTGAAAAAACAATTAAGGCCATCTAAGAAATAGATCCTTCAAAGTCTCAAGGACCTGACGGTATCCATCCAGAACTTATTTACGAATGTAAAGAAAGTATAAGTGAGCCCCTCACAGAGGTATTCAAGAAGTCATTTGAAGAAGGGTCACTGCCCAACCAATGGAAGGAAGCTGATGTTACACCTATCCATAAGGCAGGACCTAAAACAAAGGCAGAAAATTACAGACCTATTAGTGTCACTTCAATTTGTTGTAGGATAATGGAAAAGATAATAAAAAATGAAATTACTAAATATTTAGAAAGCAACAACATCATAAATGACCAACAACATGGGTTTAGAAAAGGGAAGTCATGCGTCACCCAATTACTAGAATGTATTGAAGAGTGGACATCAGAAGTAGACAACAGGAAAGAGATAGACATTATATATATGGATTTTAAAGCAGCGTTTGACAAGGTTCCACACAAACGACTACTTAAGAAATTATGGCACATAGGTATAAGGGGCAAACTAAATGGATTGAATCTTTCCTGCAAAACAGAACTCAAAGGGTAATAATAAATGGAAGTTCATCCAAATGGCAAAATGTTACCAGTGGGGTGCCTCAGGGAAGTGTACTCGGCCCTATTCTTTTTTTAATGTTTATAAATGATCTGCCAGATACATTAACTTGTCCAACAAAACTATTTGCAGACGACACAAAACTTTACATGAGCATTAATAATCCAGACAATGAAACAACATTACAAGATAACATTTTCAATACTTGTGAATGGGCAAACACCTGGGAAATGCAATTTAATGCAAAAAAATGCAAATCAATGCATATAGGAAATAGTGAACCCAGTGAGTATTTCATGAAAAATAATAAAGAAGAAATTATTAAAATTGAAAATACTGAACAAGAGAAAGACCTTGGTGTCATTGTTGATAACAAACTAAATTTTGAAAATCACATTAATTCCAAAGTAAACATTGCAACAAGAAACTTATACCTAATAAAAAGGTCATTCACTTATATGGACGAGAAAATGTTTCTACATCTCTATAAAGCATTGGTACGTCCTCATCTCGAGTACGCATCAGTTATATGGAACCCAAAACTAAAGAAAAACATCATACTTATTGAAAATGTCCAAAGGAGAGCAACAAAAATGGTTAAAAAAATAAAGAACCTTCCTTACAAAGATAGACTAAAAACACTTGGACCGCCCACTTTAGAATACAGAAGACAAAGAAATGATTTATTACAAACATATAAAATAATTAACAGAATAGACCTGCTCTCAACAAACATTTTTACAAAGAGGAATGTCGCAAGAACCAGAGGTAACTGTTCCAAACTATACAAAAATAGGTCAAACACTGACCTAAGAAGGCCGCGGCCATGGCGCAGTTGGTAGCGCATCTGCCTCTCATTCGAGAGGTCCCGGGTTCGATACCCGGCCGCGGCAAATACCCTTACTGACAAAAATGTCACCCATCAGTGGTTTGATATCGTGAACCTATGTGGGGGAGCAGCTGGGGGCTCGGTAAGGGTGTTGTGGTAGTACTGGTATGAGAAACGCCAGGAATCCATGGTTAGGTGCTCCAGCCGCCGCGATATGACCCTGGTAGTTGAAAACGGCGTAAAACCCCAATAAACTCAAACTCAAACTGACCTAAGAAAATACTGCTTTAGTAATAGAGTGGTAAATGTTTGGAACAGTCTCCCTAGTAATGTTGTTGAAGCACCCAACGTCAACACATTTAAAGCCAGACTCAATAGAGAATGGAAAACTCAAAATAAGTTTGAGGCGTTCTGTTATAAGTAGACGGACAGGATTAATGCAAATTTGTAAATAGTTTTAGCAATTCAAACAATTCAAGCAGATGACTAGGAAATTTGCTTTAGTCAATAATATTCAGCCAGTGATAGTTCTATTAGTTCAAATAGAAGTCAGGTTTTTTTTTAACAATATTTTTACCACTATAATATGTATAAGTAAAAACTAATCAGTGTCATAAAGCGTATGCCACGATATATTGTGTAGAAAAAACACACGACTTAACAGTACTGTGAGTGAACTATACTAAAGGGAATACTTCCCTAATAACAATTGATGAAAACGCAACGAAAAGGACCAACAGAAGCTAATAGCTTATGTGCATCAGCACATCTGGTCTCGAAGACTATGTGAACTATGTGAACTAAATTGGATTTTCCCTAAATTATCTGTGTAAAATAAAGAAAAATCAGCATTTTTGGTCTACTTTAGAGGGGCTTTGCCCCCAGCCCCCTAGCCCCCCTGTTCCTACGGGCCTGTCTATAAACTGCCTTAATACCTCTTTCGGTAGTACTGTCAGACAAGACATTCTAAATTCTTTATTTCAAATCCTAGTCCAAGGTGGTTGTGATTGTTAGTGGTAGCAAATGTAAAATTATTCAAAGTCCATATTCAAGGTAAAGCATGGCATAAACAATAGAAAATAACTACATAATAAAATAATTTAAACTAGCTAAATGTTACTGAAATATTGCTTTGTCTCTTAAATTACTCCTTTGAAACATGTTTTCATTTCTAAACACACAGACACAGTCCAAGTCCAATTGCTGGGGGGGGGGGGGGGGTCCACGCCCAAATGATGACTTAATGTAGAAGACCCATAATGATAAACACCACTTTCTAGCCATTGAAAATGCATCAATTACATACACTTGTAAATACACTCCACATATTAAGTTGATTCACCTTGCCAGATTTCAAGATTTTGCTTCAAGAAGAAAATAATTTACAATTATCATTTTACTCAATATTCATATGCAAGGGAGGTAATTTTGAAAATTTTTGTCAAATATTTTCATAAGTATACATGAATTCAAAATTCCTGCACGGACCTGCACGGAAGGTGCACTCGATTACATAGACTTGTACTCGAGTTATTTCCGACCACACTTCGATCAACTCGACCTCTGATTCATCTGTTCACTCAATCACATCGGGTGAGGAGGTCGGGTTTGATCGACTAGAGATCGAGAAGAAGTCATACAGTCGGGTATGATCGAGGGCATTTAAGTGATCGAGTAGATCGAGTTGATCCGATGCCATAGAACAGTTGGAAGCACTTGATCAGCTCGACTTGTACGAGTTATTCCCGAACGCATTCCCAATCAACTCGACTTCTGCTCCATCTGTTCATCCAATCAAATGCCAGTAAAAGATATCGACTCGATCACACACAATCTCTACACGAGTGATTGTTGATCAGCTCGATCTACTATACGATCGATACTCGAGCAACTTCCAGATGTGTTTTCTATTCTATCGCTGCACGGATCTTTTTTATGTGTCAAAACAATTTTGCTGGATTACCGATTGATGCAGACCAAACTGGATCATCTCGACTAATCCTGATCACCCATCCCGAGCGGGCTCAACCGGTTAGCAATCGCTTGATCAGGTTTGATCGAGTTTATTTGATCGGCATTGGGAACCTAGCATAAAGACCATAATTGGAAGTCAGTCAATGATATCTCGTTGAGATTCACAGAGGCATCATCAGTAAACGGAGTGTGATTCCTCATAAACTTCTTCTTTTCTCTGTGCGTTTCCATTACATATTGGATGCTTTGCTCTGGTTAGGGTCAGAGCCTCGATCTGGTATAAAAAAGTGTTACTATTTTTAGTAACAAATTGGAACCGTATCTGTGTGTATTGGCGAGCGAGTCGGCCATCTTGCTTTTGTTTACGGTTGTTCGAAATTTGGTTTGATTTGACTGAATCAAGATAAAATTTTGTTTCAAAATTATACTTAAGTGAAAAACAATTGATTTATCTTAATCCATACCATTTTTAGATCAAAATTTCGATTAAAGACATAGAAGTTTGAGGACTTAACCTCTGACATTTTCTGCTTGCAAAAGTGCTATATACAAAATAGCGGATCTGATAAGGCCGAACATTACGACAAAGAATAAAATATTTCTGGGCTTATAATTAGGACTATTTCAAAACCATTCTGAACATAATGGACTACTCGTGAGAGGGTGCTGCAATATAAGACGATAGATAGAACCCTTTTTTGTTGGTACTCATTTAAATTTTTGTCTCGACAAGACAATTTTAATGAGTCCACACAACATAGGGATTGATGATCATTTAATGAAATAAACTATTTTAAAAGCCAGTACAGTTACTCCGTCTTATCTGACGCTCTGATTGACTACACTTAAAGACACTTCCAACGCAACACTTACATTTTTCATCATAATTCAATAAATGATGCAGTATATTTTATGACATTTTCAGCAAATATAAATCAATAACATTTACATGTGTTCTATAAATTTCATCCAAATTAGCTGATCTAAACATAAAGTATTTTAAGGTTTTTTACCAATACTCAAATATGAAAAGTCACAAAACCCTAGGCGATTGCAGAATTCCAAAGCATCAAAGCAGCCTAACCAAATCATGGTCATATCTGGAACTCCTGCTTCATAAGACTTGATAACATGTTTTCACGTGCGAAACAAAATTAGAATTCATGTGCACCTATTTTGTTTAAGAAATAATGTTTTACGCTTGTCAGCATAGCACAAAATCATCAAATTTGTTATTGATCAGAGATTAGTTCTTTGCATTTTTGCCCCAAGAAATTTTCAACAACTGGAACGGGCACTTAATATGGACGAGTAAGAACTATCCCGCAAAGATTTATGATAAATTATGCTTTGTCAATGCGACTGGATCTCTTTGTGTCATCTGGGCCCATGGCAGACAAAGAGAATGTTAGCAGAATGTCATAAACGTTACTGCTGTTGCATGAATAACATGAATTTACGTTATCAGCTTGCACAGCTCTATTGAGACTTTTTGTTTTCTAGTCATATATATGAAAAGCAAATTTGATAATATCTACTCAATATTTCTGCATGAAAATTTCAGATATTTAGCCAATGTGAATGAATTACATTTGATGAAATTTTTAGGAAAATTCCAAAATGTTTTCAAAGCCTTTGTCTTGAGGGACGTCAAAAAGTGCCTTTGTGTGGGAATGGGTTAAACTAGCTATATAGATCATGGATAAAACACTCACTCAGGACATGCTTGTATCTTTGTGAAATTTTAGTTTTGAGTGTTTATTGGGCAACTTTATGGACTATGTCAGGGTTTTTCTTTAGCGGACGTCCACTTGCCTCTGCCGAGTTAAAATCAGCACGGGCAAGTGCACATCCTTTGTCTAGAATCTGATCTCATGTAAGCATAAAGAGTAAATTCCTTTCTCCTAACACAAATTATTGTAAGCACTGTATTTCCAACACAGATTGATTTTCCATAAATAGATTTCCTTTGAATTGATGGATGATTCAATTTTACATGACGTCATGACTCAAGACTTGTGACCCTTATCCCTAGACAATAAGCACTCAGGGTTCTCCGCAGAATAATTTGAAGCTGTAGTGGCAAATTATACATATTGGTAAACCTTGAAACTCATTGTGTTCATAGCAAATAATTGTAAATAAAAACATAATGGGAAAAGGTGAAATTGCTCATTTTGAGCAATTTCTTCTTTTCCCATTATGTTTAAATATAAACAATTATTGCAATTATAACTACAAAATTCCATTGTGTAACAGTTTTTGACATGAAATAACTGAAATGCCTCTAATTTGTGACCATTTTGAAGAATTAAAGCTGTAGGGGTCCTTTTGAAGCTGTAGGGGCATTACACTTATTTACACGAAGCTGTAGTGGGGCCATTACAGCTTATTTGGCTGGGGAGAACACTGGCACTGAGTTTGTTTTTACTACTTATTGATTAGGAACTTTTCCAGACCAACAGTTACTGTGCTTCTCTTTTCACTGCTCTTTGAACTGGAACTGAATTTTAAAGAATGTGTACTCCACAAAATAGATGCTACTTTAATCACAAACCCTTTTTTAAATTTGATAATTTAAAAAAAATAGAAAAAAATATCTCGCATGATTAGTTTGAAAACTCTTTATCAATTAGACTTTCAAAACTAGAAATTGGTTTGGATAGGGTGTAAACAAAATTCAGAATACTAATATTTTCAATTGAAACTAAAGCTGTTGGCAAAATAACTGTCCACTTTACAATATAATTATATGACATTCATTTTCCCTGCTTCACCCTTCAATTTCAATTTTTGGAACAATCTGGATTTTTGTAATGGGAAAGGAAAAATGATTCAAATATACATGTATAACAAACAGGATTTAGACTATGCTTTAATAGAATAAGATGACAGAACTGAAGTACAAGTGTTATTAGATAAACACTACATCAGTATTCTTATATAAAGCATAGTTTAGTGCACTCCTGATCAGTAGCAACTAGCAAGGGTAAACATATGTAAAATGTTTCTACCCTTGATAATTCTACCAAATAAGCCTTGATAATAAACATGCTAAAGGATGTCAGATAAACAAAACACTGAAGTAAAAGAAGAATTCTGATAATCAACATTTCCTCCTTTTATTTTTATGTTACAAATTATTCATATTTTAAAACTTCTTAAACACCTTCATTTCCAAAATATATAGAGTTCAACTAAACAAAAAATGGCATGTCATTGTCAAATTATTATATTCAAATTATGATATAAGTCAGATACCTCATTTTTGTTTGCAGAGAGGTATTCACCTCTGTGGATGAACTGTGTATGTGATGAATACCTACGAGGGGCGTTCATTAAAGATTCCCCTTACCCATTTCCAATAAGTATAGAGTATTGAAACTTGGCACAAATATTAATCTTTCTCTATATGGCCTCTAGCCAGAGAGACATACTTCTGCCATTGTTAAATGCAGTTTTGGAGACCTGTTCTGTAGAACACCGTAGATTGTGCCCGAAACCTTGCATTGACTTTATGGTGACATCATCAATGACAGACTGAGGGCGCCCAGGATTCGGGCTGTTTCCACAGACTTGCGTCCACACTCGAACTGAGTATACCAGTGTCTGACAAAGTCATATGATGGGACTTCGTCCCCACAAACTTCTTTCATGTCACCAAATTCCTCCTTAACAGTGCGACCTTTCAAATACAGGAATCTGATGACTGCTTGCTCCATCACGCTACCTTACTTAACTCCAGCACACGGTAATGAGAAACAAATTACATTTCAGAGCTGCAATTTTTCATGTGACCTATAGAGGTATACGGTAATGTATGTGTACAATTTCAACTTCCTACTTCAACTGAAAGTAGGTCAGGGGAAATCTTTAATGAACGCCCCTCCTAGCTACATACCAAATTGAGTATTTCAGCCATATTATATTTTAATAGACACATGTGTTAGAACATATATTTGTGTTCATACATGTATTTACTTGGTACTAAAATGCATCTGCTTCGTTCCAAACATCAACAAAAGTCGGGGCATGTAGATTTTAATGAGGGCAAGTAGATTTTGAAAGTGACTTGCCCCCGGGGCAAGTGAAACTCAAATGCTTAAGAAAACCCCTGTAGGTATCTGTTTTCGTTGCCAGGACCATCCTAAGCTGGAATTTCCTCCCCTTTCCTTTACTTTCTTCTTGCTCTAACAACCACATGTATTGAACCATCTAATCAAAACTGCGAATCAAGACCTTCAGGTCTTATAGTTATAAACTTTAACCTGTCCTATATCTTATTCCCTATCACAGACATAGTTTTGATACCGGTATTTCACATGTGGATACCTCTCAAGAAAACGAACATTTGAGACCTTGTGACCTTGACCTTCGTGTTTGACCTACTTTAAGAAAACTTTAACATGGCTTAAAATATTTAGCCTGGCCTATATCTTATGTCCTTTTACAGATACAGCCTCAATATTTCACACATGGACACTTCCTACCAAGACCTTTCACATTTGACCATGAACTTGGACCTTCTGACCTTGACCTTGGAGTTTGATCTACTTTAAAAAAAACTTTAACCTGGCCTATATCTCAGGTCCTATTACACATACAGCCTTGATATTTCACGTATTGACATCTCCTACCTAGACCTTTCACAATTCACCATGACCCTCGACCTTGTGACCTTGACATTGGAGCTTGACTTACTTTAAATGATCTTTAATCTGGCCTGTGTCTCAGGTCCTATTACACATACAGCCTTGATATTTCACACATGGATACCTCTCCCCAATATCTTGGACCTCATGACCTTTTACCTTGGAAATGACCTTATCTTTGTGACAAGCTCTTGTTAGGGCGAGCTTTATTGTCTGCGGACAATTCTTGTTACTTTGTACCACTCGAGCATCGACAATTATTGACTAAACAAGATGAAATTTTGGTGACCATAAGATCTAAAGATGGAGTTTGAATTTCGCTCTGATTAGATCAGAAAGTCAAGAATTATGTGCCCTTAGATTTGACTGAATTGCTGTTTTGGACTTTGTTGTTTGTCTTACAAACTCAAATATTGACAAATCAAGACAACACTTCTAAGATCTATTGTTCAATGTTGGCCAACAAAAGATCCTGGATGATCTTGGATATCAATATAATTGGACAAGAAGTTGCTGAGTTATCTGCCCTTGAATTTGATGAAATTGCCGACTTTGACCTTTCTTACTCTAACAAACACAAATAGTATGTGACCAATCAAGACGAAACTTGGATACAATTTTAGTGACTATAAGTTTTTTTTAGTCTTAGTCACAAATATTTTTTGACTAGAACAAGACCGTGGCTCATGCTTTTGTCAGGTCAGCAATTTCGGACCATCATGATCCTCTTGTCTTGTGGATGTCTAGGTCTGGTAAAAATTGGGTCATGTGATGTCAAAAGTTAGGGCACTAGGTATAGGGTTATAAATATCCTTCTTTTTGCTCTATAAGCGCCCATTTTGGGCAAATTTTTGTAAAAAATGCTGAGAGGGTTTTTTCACCGATGAATAGGTCATGTAAAAAGTTGGTCATGCAAGGTCAAAAACTAGGTCAATATGTCAACTGTCACAAATCCCACTTTTGAGTCAAGAAGTGCCATTTTGGCTCAGATTTTGTTAATATTACCCAGATTGAATATTTTGAAGATTCTTAGGTCCATTTAAAAAGTTGGTCAAGTGAGGTCAAAATCTAGGTCATGAGCTCAAATGTCATAAAATCCTTTTTGCGCAATAAGAAAATTGCTCAAATATTAGGTTTTTACTTCTCAAAATTTCTTTCATGCGGATATCTAGATCCAGATAAAAAATGGTCATGTTGGCTCAAAAACTGGATCATTCATGACACTGGGTCAAATCTTGTTTTTGCAGCAAGAATCACAATATTTGCACAGTCATTCTGAAATTTTATTGGGAATGTTTAACTTGATGGTATCTTGGTCATGTAAAAAATGGGTCATGCTACCTTAGAAGCCAGGTCACTGGGTCAAATCTTGTATTTGCACAACTATTGTGAAATGTGTTCAAAATTTTTAGCTTGATCTTTTGTTAATTCTGCTTGTACTGTGTCTCAAATTGCTCTCAGGTGAGTGATAAAGGGCAATCTTGGCCTTCTTGTTTGAAGTGGTTGATGATAAGTGAAAAAATACGCATTTAAAGTTGAGGTAGAAATTACAAATTCCCTATTAGTCTTAACTGCTGTAAACATCAATTTGTTTAACTTTAACACAATAGTCCTTGCAAACGGTGCAATACTTTGAATTGAATTTTTTTCAATTTTCACAAGAAAATAAGCACTCCAAGATATAAATAACAGTAAAATGTATGCAAAAATATCTTTGAAATGTCACTCTAAGAATTCAAGACATTTGGATTTGCTCCTGTGCCCCACAGAGAGACCGACTGTACATAATGCCAGATTTTCTGATTGATTATCTCAACTGAGGTATATTGTACACAAATCCAGCTTTTTCTGGTTGATTATCTCAACTGAGATATATTGTACACAAATCCTCTCTTTATCAACATCTATTTCTGATTAGTTATCTATACTGAGAAATAATATACACAAATCCAGCTTTTTTCTGATTGATTATCTCGTGTTAGATATATTGTACACAAATCCAGCTTTTTCTGATTGATTATATTTCAACTGAGATATATTGTACACAAATCCAGCTTTTTCTGGTTGATTATCTCAACTGAGATATATTGTACACAAATCCAGCTTTTTCTGGTTGATTATCTCAACTGAGCTTTTTCTGATTGATTATCCCAACAGAGATGTCGTATTGTATACTGTATTACAAATTCTCTCTTTATCAACATCTATTTCTGATTGATTATCTCAACTGAGATACCGTATATCGTACATAAATCCAGCTTTTTCTGGTTGATGATATCAACTGAGAAATATATTGTACACAAATCCAGCTTTTTCTGGTTGATTATATCAACTGAGAAATATATTGTACATAAATCCAGCTTTTTCTGATTGATTATATTTCAACTGAGATATATTGTACACAAATCCAGCTTTTTCTGGTTGATTATCTCAACTGAGATATATTGTACACAAATCCAGCTTTTTCTGGTTGATTATCTCAACTGAGATATATTGTACAAAAATCCTCTCTTTATCAACATCTATTTCTGATTAGTTATCTTTACTGAGAAATAATGTACACAAATCCAGCTTTTTCTGATTGATTATCACAACTGAGATATATTGTACACAAATCCAGCTTTTTCTGGTTGATTATCTCAACTGAGATATAATTTACACAAATTCAGCTTTTTCTGATTGATTATCTCATGTTAGATATATTGTACACAAATCCAGCTTTTTCTGATTGATTTTATTTCAACTGAGATATATTGTACACAAATCCAGCTTTTTCTGATTAATTGTCTCAACTGAGCTTTTTCAGATTGATTATCTCAACTGAGATATAATGTACACAAATCCTCTCTGTATCAACATCTATTTCTGGTTGATTATCTCAACTGAGATATATTGTACACAAATCCAGATTTTTCTGATTGATTATCGCAACTGAGATATATTGTACACAAATCCAGCTTTTTCTGATTAATTATCGCAACTGAGATATAATGTACACAAATCCTCTCTTCATCAAAATCTATTTTTGCATGTATCGGATTTTGAAGTGGAATCCTGATAATTCTCGCCGTTTGTGATATGTTTAAAACAAGACCATTCCAATGAGTCAGTGCTGTCGATTAAAAGTCTAAAATCAAGGTCGTTATCTAAAAAAGACAATTTTCTGTTGGGGCATTTATTATTTTTCAGTATTTTACATATATACTATTTGTTTTGTATCTTTATAGGATCGAGTAAAAGTACAGGTGGATTACTTTTCTCTGAAGACGGAATGACTATATCTACTGAATATTAAGACACAGAATAATATATACATACAACATGGCTGAACCTAGTCTTCCTTCTAATGGCAGAATAAAAGCTGATAAAGATTTAGTTCATGGAGGTGTTTCTATGGAAATAATGGATCGAGGAGAAAAAAAGGACCAGAAAGATTTTGATTATGGTTTACGTGACAACGATTTTAAGCAGATTGCTTCCACAGGAACTGAGGACAACCCCCATGAATTCAGCAAACAGAGAGATTGTGGTACACAAACTTCTGCTTCGACAGATCTCAAACGACTGTACACTGTGAAGAGACCTTACACATGTGACATGTGTGGAAAGTGGTTTACGCAGACATCTACATTGAACAGACACAAACGAATACACAGTGGTGAGATGCCATACGAATGTGACTTTTGTGGAAAGTGTTTTACACAATCTTCTAACTTAATCAGACACAAACGAATACATTCTGGTGAGAATCAATATATGTGACATCTGTGGAAAATGTTTTACAAGTTCTTCTTCAGTAATCAGTCACAAACGAATACACTCTGGTGAGAAGCCATACAAATGTGACATTTGTAGAAAGTGTTTTTCACGATCCTCTATGTTGAAAATCCACAAACGAATACACTCTGGTTATATGCCATGCAAATGTGACATTTGTGGAAAGTTTTTTATACAGTCCTCTGCATTAAACAGTCACAAACGAATACACTCTGGTGAGAAGCCATATAAATGTGACATTTGCGGAAAGCGTTTTACTGATTCTACTGCATTAAAAGGTCACAAACTCATACATTCTGGTGAGAAGCCATACAAATGTGACATTTGTGGAAAGTGTTTTACCCAGCCTTCTACATTAACCAGACACAAACGAATACACTCAGGTGAGACCCCATACAAATGTGACATTTGTGGAAAATGGTTTTCACGGTCTTCTCATTTACACAGACACAAACGAATACATTCTGGTGAGAAGCCATATCAATGTGACTTTTGTGGAAAGTGTTTCTTGAGGATTGATTGTTTAAGCAGCCATCAACGAATACACTCTGATATACGTGACAAGCCATATACATGTGACAAAGTGTTTTAACTGTCTTCTGTATCAAGAAAACACATACAAATGCACATTGGTTAGAAGCAATACAATTTTGACATTTGTAGGAAGTGATTTTTACGTGCTTCAAACTTAAAACAACTCTCAAATACTAGTATACATTTGGTTGAGAAGGAAAATGAACGTTACATTTGTGGAAAGGATTTCAAATATAAAAGAATTTTTCTGCTTTCGCTTTGCTTAAACGAATGTAAACAGATGAAACTGACCGCAATAGCTTATTTGTACTAAAACCCATGACAAATTGTGGAGTAAATAACAAAATACTTTTCTGACTGTCCTTTGTACAGAAAAACAGAAATGTTTATTTATTTTACGTTTTAGCTGGCCTCCGCAAATGTACTCACCGTCATAAGAAAGTAGCCACTTTTCAAAAAGCTATATTTTTTACAATTCTTTTTGTTTTATTTGTTTTTACTCATTAATACGCATTCCCAGTGGTTCCTTTTTACACCTCAATGGCCAAATGCTTTCAACATGTCCGGAAAGATGTTTAGTTGTAATATTGGTTCAAAACAGTATTTTAGGATACAAAGTTCAGTTTTGTTTACTTACAGCTGTCATTTTCTGTATAAGTTGACGCTGTTGAAACACAAACAAAAGTCCCATAATGCATTTCAATTTTACAGAAAATCATTCCGTTGAATTGATAGAGGTCTGTGAAAATTTAGCACTACCAGTATAGCATGTCTCAATATTAAAAGTTTGATAGGAACCGGAAGTGGTTGATGAGTAAAGTGAAGGGAAATATTTTCCGAATTAGGAACATGCTAAAGACCAAAGAGAAACAAAGTTTCAATGAATGGAGCATTTGAGAGGCAATTGGTGTTTGGTTGGGCTAAAACTGGAAACCGCCATTTTTCAAGGGTATTGGGTGTAATGAAAATCACTTATTAGTAAATATTTATTTATTTATTTGGGGTTTACGCCGTTTTCAACTTCTATGGTCATATCGCGGCGGCTGGAGCACCTAACCGTGGGTTCCTGGTATTTCTCGCACCAGTACAACCACAATATCAAAACCGAGCCTCCAGCTGGTCTCTCACATAGATGATTCACACCTTTTGGTGAGAGACAAATGACTTTTGTCAAATGTCAGAATGGATACTGGCCGAGCCGGGGTTGTTAGCTGTTCGTCCCCTTTTTTCTTACAGTTTAAGCTCTGTAAGTGTCGAAATTATGTGTTTTAAAAATTAACTATTGTCTCAACTCTTATTGCATCAGTTCACGAGCTTAGAAACAGAAAACGTTATAGCTCAGGTCTGAACATGCTGACCACCCAGTTTTTGCCGACGTCGAGGGGCTTACCTTTTTTCGGAAATTGGAATATAACTCTGATTTATCATATGCCTAGCAACAAAGACTACAGATACAGAACAAGAGGGCCATGATGGCTAGGGATGAGCACCGTTAGAATTTAACCGATTCCGATTCCTACTCGATTCTTTTTAATCGAATCCGATTCCTAACGATTCTGATTACTATTTGTTAAGGATTATTGTTGGAGTATCATTACCCGCTTATTAAATGTTTTAAAACATTATGGTCCTTATTTAAACATACACATATCCCAAGTTAAGTTTCTGCAATTGAATAGCATTTTAATAAAATTTTACTATGTAAACATAACAGATTATTTGTTTAAAGAAAAGCATTTATTTGGATGGAAAAAAATCCTAAATGTTACCAAGAAAACTTTCAAGGGGTTAATATAAAATGGGTATTATTCTCATGTTGCTGAATCTAAAGTTTAGTGTAATTTGTATTGATTTGGTGATCATCTGATGGATACTAAGATAGTCATTCACATTGCAAACTTTTTCTATACATGATTCAGATTATGGATATTTTAGATATGCACATGCGTAAAAAAATATGTAATTATTCTGTTGTACTTGATTGGGCCCAAGCCACTAATTGACACTGAGTCAATAAAATATTGTATTGTATAATTGTTAAATATGCGAATGATTTAATCACAGACATATTGAAAATAAGAAGAAAAAAAACTTTTAAAATTGTATTTAATACCGAATCTGGCTGTTTGTCAAAGCAGTGGACAAGTGACCACGTGCTCATGCAAGTATGCCAAAATTCGCTTGTTATACCCTTTCCTTTGATTCTGATATCAATATCAATCATTGCTTTAGAAAACAAAGAGTAATTAAGAAAATATCCATTGCAAGAATGTTCTTTTTTCCATTCAATTTTATTAAAAATGGCTAATTGTGTTCTGGGTTTTAATTACGCTTTCCGCTTTTTTCATTCAATTAGGACTAGACTTATCCTTATTTTCGTCTTTGGGAAAGGGTAAAAGACCAAGCGCTTCAACAGAGGGTACATCGGGTGATCAGAAATTACCCAAACAGAAGATTTTAGATAAAGATTTGAGCTTTCATTGGACTAGATCCGGTCCAAAATTTTGTAGTTTGGCAAATGTTTAGAAAAACAACTTTGGAAATAAAAAGGTGATCTTATCAAATATTTGATTTTTAAAATGCAATCTGCATAATTATGAGAGAGAAAAACATGTGTTAAACAAATATACCTTCTTTGTAGACCAAACCTAACCCATAAGAAAAAAATCCAGTTAATCACATCAAAGAAAGATCCAATATTGTGCACACTCAGTACTATAACTTTGTTGATGTGAAAAGAGAAAAAAGGTTCCCTTTGATCTTAGCGAAAACAGACCTCAGTGTGTGACATAATCAGTGATGTCACACACTAGCAGTGACGTCACACTATTTGCCATGTAAACAGCTGATTAAGCCCCAGTTACGTATTAGATAGAGGCTGTATAGTAGATTCTACGCGAAATAAACGCTCAAAGGCGCAGCCTTTGGGCGTTTATTTCGTGTAGAATCTACTATACAGACTCTATCTGACTTAGTGTTCGACAACCAATCAAAGCATACAATTAAACAATCCTTTTTCAAACCACGCCTCCAACCGGAGCTATAATTGATTGCATCAGACTGGAATTACATCATTTTTCCAAAAAAAGAAACAAGAAGTTAATAGCACCATATCATAGGCTCGTGACACTGAAACAACAATGTAAGCAATTCCCGCCAAAATAATTCCATCCGATAGAGACCTAAATAGCGTATTCACAGCTTGATTGTAACCATATACGATGTTTTGGACGTCAATATTCTTCATTGACCTCGCTTCATTATTGGCTCATAACACTAAAACAACAGCGGAAGTAATTCCCCGCCAAAAATTGTGTAAAGACCCGTGAAGTGCGTCCACATGGATGCAAGTTTCAAATTGGACGTTTTTTTTTTTTTTTTTTTTTTTTTTTTTTTTTTTTTTTTTTGACGAAATTCAGATTTAATCACGCCAACCCAATTGTTAGAGGGAATATCGACGTAGCAACTGTTGTAACCTATTCACGAAAAAGGTAAAAATCAAAGTTTTACCATTTGTCTTTTTCTCTAGTACTTAATCGAGAACAAACTCTACTTTTAGCCATTGTTACAGACGACGCATAAATTCTTCTCTAACCTTTTCCCAAACAAGACCTAGTTTTAAAGCCCCTAAACGAAAGGCTTGGGAAAACATTGAGACAAAAGAAGAAAATGATGTTGATTTCATTTATTGTTTACCAAATCCATATGTCTATGTTGTGGGTACTCATCGAAATTGACTCACCAAGACCATTTGCCAAAATATTTTCTGTGCTATTTTAACCCTCTCCCAAACAAGACCTGGTTTTGACGTCCCTAATAGAAAAGGCTTGAGAAAATATTGAAACAAAAGAAGATAACCAGCAGTTTCTCCTTTTGTCTCAATATTTCCTATGTCATATTTTACACAAATCCTATCTTTAATAGCATCTATTTTGTCATTTGTGGCAGTTTCTGAAGTGGATCACTCTAAAATTTTGTCGTTTGGGAAAGGGTTAAAGAGAAACTCAATTTTTATCAACATAATATTTTGTTATTTAGAAGCTTAGAAATGGGATCCCTATAGAAATTGATTGTTTGGAAAGGGTTAAAACAAAAAAAAACTTGCGAAGGATCTGTCATGTATCGACAGATAGGCGGAGCTAAAAATCACATGAGACGGGGCGTGGCTATATATATAGGTCACGTAAACTGGCCGACAGTGGTGTCTACGCGAAATAGAGCGCCGTTATATTTGAAAATACTGCAATTTCATTGGTCCAAAAACTAGGTTGAACACTAAAGTGCTATAAATAGCGAAGTATTTTCAACCTTTACCCAATAGAAGTTGGTAAATAGGAATTATGTTTTTATTTCTCTTAATTTTCAAAGCAGAAGAAAAAAGACAAAATGAAAAGTGTGAGTTTCTGCATCAATGGAAATTCGAGAATTTAGATCTGAAGCATATTCCTTTGTTTGGTTTAAGATTTTTGATTTCTTTAAAATTTGGACTGAATGTGTTACCGGTATAAGGGAAAATGTTACAAGGAAATTTATGTGTTAGCAAAATGGAGAATAATGTAGTGCAATTTCTATCAGTTGTGATACGCAAAGAATTATTAGAATGGGTGAATACTGGACTGATATTTTAAAAACAAATTCGGAATGATTCTTTGTTTAGTAATTTTCCATTCTGGATGTGTGTGAAGTGTGCAGGTATTGCTTGATGATTTTTGGATCCTATCGAGTATCGTTGTTGTTAACAGCTGACTAAACCAAGGTCTGTCTCCAAATGGTTGTGGTAAAAAAAAATGAGCGTAACTAATCCATCAAATGTTTTCCCAAAGAGGCAGTTAACGGCTACGCTGATTTTTAAGCAAAACAAACAAAATTAAATCAGTCAGGAATCGGATGCTAGGAACCGGTTCCTTCAAAATGAATCGATTCCGAGTATCCGGGACATCGTGGAACCGGGAGTAACCGGTTCTCAAGTACCGGTGCTCATCCCTAATGATGGCCCTTGGTCGCTCACCTGAAAATTGTAGCCTTGTTGAAATTATACACTTAGACCTGAATAGCAGCAAAATAAATGTTTCAATAAAGCCCTTTCTCATGTGTTTTTCAAATGAATGTAACAAATATTCAGCTTTTTTTAAAGGTATTGCTCTTTTGTCCTTTTTCTGATACTGCTGCACTAATAGGCAATAGTTTAAATATTAACAAAATTCTTCTAACAAATTTGAAAGCCCTTCACCAAAGGATCATTCATGTGAAGTTTCAAGAATATTGGCCAACTGGTTAGGCAGAAAAAGATTTAATTTTCAGAAGATTTGGCTTATACTTTCCCCTTTTGTCATGCCGCGGCAGCCAGAGTCTTTGATGGAATCAAATTCTTTTCACAACTTTGAAAGCCCGCCACCTAATGATCTTTCATGTGAAGTTTCAAGAATATTGGCCAACTGGTTAGACAGAAGAAGATTTTTAGAAGATTTGGCTATTTTCCCCTTTTCTCATGCCGCGGCAGCCAGAGTCTTTGATGGAATCAAATTCTTTTAACAACTTTGAAAGCCCTTCATCCAAGGATCATTTATGTGAAGTTTCAAGAATATTGGCCAACTGGTTAGGCAGGAGATGATTTTTAAAAGATTTGGCTATTTTCCCCTTTTCTCATGCCGCGGCAGCCAGAGTCTTTGATGGAATCAAATTCTTTTAACAACTTTGAAAGCCCTTCATCCAAGGATCATTCATATGAAGTTTCAAGAATATTGGCCAACTGGTTAGGCAGGAGATGATTTTTAAAAGATTTGGCTATTTTCCCCTTCTCTCATGCCGCGGCAGCCAGAGTCTTTGATAGAATCAAATTCTTTTAATAACTTTGAAAGCCCTTCACCCAAGGATCATTCCTGCCAAGTTTCAAAAAGGTTGGCCTACTGGTTTGGGAGAAGAAGATCTTTAAAGAAATTGTGGACAGACGGCCGGACGGACGGACGGACGACCGGACGGACGGACGGACGACGGACAACGACCGATCACAATACCTCACCTTGAGCACTTTGTGCTCATGTGAGCTAAAAAGATACCAATATCTTGTATACCGTTATGTGGGAGGGGTATTTTAATGAATTTAATGATATGCAGGTGCACATGGCTGTTTGGCAAGTGAGACGGACGTATTCATTTATTTTAATGAAAAATAGATGTGCAAATTTATGGTCGTGAAAAATATATAAGTTTGTTTGGAAATAAGAAAAATAAATTCAATCTAAAGCTGTATAGTTTCTTTTGCCGTTCAGTATATTTTGTGGGTAGAAATTGGTTTCGCTTTCTTTTGACCCACCACATTGGGCTTGGAATCGAAATAACAAAGTAAGAAAGTCTTTTCCCACTTACCCGTAGCTCTGATTTCAAACAAGCATGTGTCTTTAACCAATTTCTACACACTGACCTTCTTTGACACCCCTCAAGATAATGACTGGAAAACATTGTGGAAAATGAAGAAATTGCTTGTCACAAGCAATTTCTTCATTTACCACAAATGTTTTCTAACCAAAAATGGAAATATTTTTTTATTTCATTTTGAAAATGTTGTCTGCAACACTTTCAAATTGGATCAATCCATTTTTTCCGTCTGGTAATGGGCCTTTAAGACAGAATCATAGACAAGCATGTGCCTTTAACCAATTCCTACACACTGACCTTCTTTGACACCCCTCAAGATAATGACTGGAAAACATTGTAGAAAATGAAGAAATTGCTAGTCACAATCAATTTTTTCATTGACCACAAATGTTTTCTAACCAAAAATGGAAAGATTTTTTTATTTCATTCTGAAAATGTTGTCTGCAACACTTTCAAATTGGATCAATCCATTTTTTCCGTCTGGTATAACAGATTTCATTTCACATGTCGCAGCTTTAGCTTTTATTATCATGAATTACACGCCCGTGTTTTATTCAAATACCAATTCATTAACATTTTATTGTATATCTATTTTATCTGTGTACTATAATATAAGTCTTTTTGAAGAATGTTACGATATATGCGAAATATTAACACATTATGAATAAAGGTCAGTGTCAGGTCAAATGAAATCCGTTGTAATGGCCTTTAAGACACATTCATAGACATTCACGTTCAACACTTTCGCAAACAGATTTTTTACTTTTCCATTTTATAAGCTGTTGTAGATGGCAAATTAAATGCTACATAATTTTGTGAGATGTTCTAGACCATATTCTATAAATAATGTGTGTACAAAAAATCCGTCATGGGAAAAGGGGGCTTAATGTATGATAGTTTTTATTTTGTGACAAACACTTATTCCGGGAGCATAATCCGTCTATGACGGCTCTTGTCTGCTTTTGTCTCAATATTTGAGCAAGCCTTAATTATCTAGGACCATTTAATTTAGGAAGTCAAAACCAGTTATTTGTTTGGAAAGGTTTATATGTCACGAGGATCCATTTCCCCAACTGGCAGCGACTATTAAAGCGTAGTTGTAAACGCATTAGACTTTCAAATTCATTTTTGAGGTCTCGGACTCGATCCTCGGCCGAGGGTCATGATTTCGTACCACATTGCTACTCTGGATATGTTGTCTAAAGTTATGAACCTGCAACAGATCTTAAGTATATGTCCGGGCAGTTAATGTCTCGCTGTCATAGAACCTATAGTTTTGCACTGATCACAGTTGCATATCGTCGATGGGAGGTCAAAACCCCGTAACTACAGTTTTTAGCTCGACTTTTCGAAGAAAATGAGAGCTTATACTGTCACCCGGGCGTCGGCGTCGGCGTTGCAACAAAGGTTTAAGTTTTTTCAAACATCAATAACTTCCATACTATCATAGGGATTCAACCCAAACTTGGAATACTTATTCACCATCACACCCTCTACCTTACTACCAGGGCCCATGACCCTGGCTCCACTATATTTGGAGTTATGCCCCCTTTATACTAAGCAACTTAGAAAGTCGAGCGCGCTGTCTTCGGACAGCTCTTGTTTCAAGCTGTTGTTACGGAGTTTTGTCCGCCCAACACCGATATGGCTGATTTCCTACATGTTTTAGGACAGTCAAATGGGTATCTGGCTGAAGACAAAGTGTATGCCCTTGTACCTTAAGGGGTAGTTGGAAAATTAGCAATATAAGAGCAATAATAAATATATCATCATTTACGGTAGAATACCCGTAATGTGGCCATTTTGAAATTCATAAAACGTCGGCTTTTTTCGGACGTCGTCGTTACGTATCCGAACATATTCGGGCGCGGTCGTAAACATTCGGTGGTGGAAAGTTCCATTGCCGAATGTTTTCAACGTCGCCCGAATAATTCCGACGACGCGTGAATCTCATTAGGGATGCACTTGCCACCTCCTTTTGCTTGTGCGTAGACTATGTAATATAGAAGGCCTATGAGTTTATGGGTTAGGGTTAAGAGTAGTGGGCGAGTCCCTCTAGTGGTGCTCCTTTTCCCGCTACCATTTAACCAATTCCACATAAGGACGCCTTTTGACACCAAACAACAGGCCTTTGAAAATATTGTGGAAAATGGAGAAATTGCTTGTGACGAGCAATTTCTTCATTTCCCTCAATGTTTTCTATCCCGAAACACGAAAATAAGTAAGACTTTGTGCATTTGAAATTGTCGCTTGCATCATCTTTAAATGTCGACCACCCCAAATATTTGGCCGTCTGGTAATTACTTAACGTATACAACCCATCATTAGCACCAAAGAGGCAGAGGCGAAATTTGAAAAGTGCCAGTTAATCCTAAACTGTGATATATTGCAATTCCAAATACAAACATGAGCATTTTTAGTGGTTTAGAATTTTGAATTAATGCATAATTAATTTCATCTTGAAGCATAATCTTCAAATCCGGCACGGTGATTCAACTTATTTGAAGTGTATTTACAAGTGAGTGTAATTTGATGCATGTCCGATGGCTAGAAAGCTGAGTTTTTAATGATGGGTCATAATTATACCTTAAGATCAGCGTGGGTGGGCGTGAGGCAATGATGGGGATGGGGGCGGAGCGTACACGTACGGGAGGTGGATATTGCCCTGCTGATGGGGCGGGCCTTAGTCTGTCAAACGAACACCCCTCCCCCTGCAGCCAGATTATTTCTTTTTCATGCAAAAGTTCAGTAACAATTGTGTAATATTAGGAAAACGAACTCAGGCCCATAGGAACAGGGGGGTTAGCCCCCCCCTCCCAATATTGGCCAAAAATGCCGATTATTCTTAATTTTACTCTGAAAATTTTGGAAAAATCCAAATAAGCACCCCCACCCCAATATTCAGGACACGTGCTTTAGCCCCCCGCCCCATATGAAATTGCTCCCTACGGGCCTGGAACTCCCCTATTTCTAAAGTCGACGCCTCACAGAAATCCTGGATCTGCCGCTGGTATGGTCATTCGTGGCTCATTATGGGCGTAAACTTGTCATGTGTTAACCCTTTCTAAATGACGAAAATTTGGAGTTTTCCAATTAGAAAGCTGCCGAAAACGTCAAAATGGATTTAGATAACTTTAGACAGGATTCATGTACAATATAGCGCAATAAAATATTGAGACAAAAGGATGAATTGCTGAGTAGATCTATCATCAAATTCTTCTTTAGGCTCAATGTTTTCCCAAGCATTTCCTTCTAAATTTTAGGCCTACAGAGATGTTGACTGAATTTCTATATGAAAATGCAGTTAGGAAGAGTTTTGACGTCCTTAATAGATGAGGTTTGGGAAAATATCAAGGCAAAAGAAGAAAGTGCTGATGATCAGCACTTTCTCGTTTTGTCTCGATATTTTCTTGGTTTCATTGTTTTATCTTTACCAACATCCAATTTGTCGTTTACAGCAGCCGTCAAGTTTGTTGTTTGGGAAAGGGGTAAATAATATTTTGAAAGTCTTGGAGACCTTCCTTGGGAATTCGTACCCTCCTTACGCGAGTTCAAAACAGGGAGGGGGTCATGTTTTATAAAAAGTAAAATTCATGAGAAATGACATTCAGCCATAGCACCGTCTGTCAATAATCTGATTATGCTTTCTACGTAAAAAAGAAGCTAAATACAAGTCAATCGCAGCAAGGACCACTGGTTTCAGGTAATTGATCATATGTATGTAATTTAATGCTTTCTTTCAAGTCATTTTATCACCTCTTCTAGCACTTCAAAGTCGATTAAACACTTATGTATAGGGTTTTCGCGAAGGCGTTAAAAGTTAAAGTTGGAAACGCTTCGAGTACGAGGTGTCAGTCATTCCTAAATGAAATTGACTAGTTGATTAAAGAGTGAAAAGGCCAAAATGGTCATCTTCGAGTGTGCACAGCTCATCTTAAAATGATTAGCTCTATTTTTGATTCCACTATCTATGTCTTGAGTCAAACATCAGCGTTTTTTCTGGCCAATTGAATCGGTCGGCACAATCCCTTCAGCCAATCAAAAACGTCGTTAGTCGACCTGCACTCATTCGGTGGAGGTGAAAGCTTCGGTCTTTTTCCTTAACGCATTACCAACTTTCAGCATTAATATCTCGACGACTACGCCAAATTATTAAAAATGCGTTGGTAGTTAGAAAGTTTAAATCACATTCTTTAGAGAAAGAGTTTTGTTTGTGAATTTTAGCGATGGCTTTTGGAAATATTCTGCCTCAAAAATGGTATCCCGTAACGATAAAAACCGAGGTTGTACCCTCGATGAAAAAATGAAAGTGAGGCTATGACGTCATGCCGACTGATTCTATTGGGAAAGGTATCTGTACCATTACGATTGGGAATTTTTGGCATCGCGAAATCTTCAAAATTGGGAATAAATGAGTCGCGAACTCTCTAAATTGGGAAAAGATTAATTTGCAAAACTAATGAATAGAGAATCTTTTAAGTGCATCTTAGGCCTATCTATCATTAGGGGCTACCTATATTCTGCACCACAAATCATTGTAAGATCTAGGTTCTAACAGGAAGCTACTTGTGAACATATGTTTTGATATATGATTATCTATCAGGGTTTTTTCCCCTACTATAATTAGTACCTGTAAAAGGAACCTTTCCCAATGACTACAGGCTCTTTCCCAATTTTAGTACAGGCCGTTTCCCAATCTCTATAGCTACCGTTCCCAATGATCTTATGTGCCGTTCCCAATGGCCAATCATGCCATACATTTTAGTTTGACTAGAAATATCTCATCCAAACAGTTTATATGGGTTACTGAGAGGTTGAATTCTTTTTAGACATCCAAATTCAAAGTTCTAAGCTTTCAACAGACCAAAGCATCATTTCCCAAAATAGAAACACTTCCAAAGTAGCTAGGAAAAGATTTCGATTAGAACATATATAGAAGAATTTAAATCTACAAACATTTTGTGTTTAGCTCCAATGCTTTCTTAACCCTTTCCACAATGTCTTGGAATGGTGTCACTGTGAAAATAACAGGATTTTTTTATGCAGACAACACAATTAATGTTACTTTAAATGCCTGGAAAGTATTGAGAGAATTGGAGTGAATGCTGGATTTCAGCATTATCTACCTTTCAACAATAGAGGATTGTCAAGCAAATAACGCGCATGCGCACAAGCCGTAATTCAGCTATCGGTTTCCTTTGAGGGGGCAAGTCGATAATCATTCTATAATGGGATAATAAGCGTGACGGATTAATCTGCTATTGTGATTCGTTAAATCAAAAAAATGGGCGGACACGATCATTGTTGCGTGTATGGGTGTGATCATAGACGGAATAAACTGTCAAATAATTGTAGATTCTTCACTTTTCCAAAAAAAAAATCGGCATTAAAAATGCGTTGGATATGCGTCGGGTAGACAAAACTTGAGTTTAAAAACACTTACAAATAACGTGAAAGTTTGTGGATGCCACTTTATTTTGGGAAAGCCAGACAGAACTGATAAAAACAATCCTGACTATGTACCAAATAGAAATATACTGTTATATATATTCAAAATAAATGCCAAATGAATACGTTCGTTTCCCTTCTTATTCGAAAAACAAGGAACCTCATCAGTAAAATTAATGCTTAAATTGCGCTCCGACTGGGATGTTTAGCATTATTGATCAATATTTGGTTTTGAAATAATGATACCGATGACCTGTCTCATTAACGTATTGCTATTAATTTCGTTTTTTTTCCTTCAAATTTCGTTCAATGACAATTTCGTCTGATTTGTCACATGTCTGATTGGTGTCCAAAATTATCATTTTTACAGCTTGATTAACCCTTTCCCAAACAAGACCTGGTTTTGACGCCCCTTATAGAAAATGCTTGGGAAAACAGTGAAACAAAAGAAGAAACTGCTGATGACCAGCAGTTTCTCCTTTTGTCTCAATATTTTCTATGTTATATTTTACACAAATCCTATCTTTAATAACATCCGTTTTGTCATATGTGGCAGTTTCTGAAGTGCATCGTCCTAAAAATTTGCCGTTTGGGAAAGGGTTAAAGGTTAAAGTACATTTCGATTGTCAATATTGATGGGATCAGTATTGTCTATGCTATGCAAAGGGTTTTGCAGATAGGCCTACCGGTATATCACGCGTTTGACAGTCTCGTCGGTACATTACTTTAATATCGCCTTATCAGTATATCACAATCAACGTTATCGGCTTTTCAACAGCAACAAAAAACCCTGTCATTCCAGAACCCTTTCCTCACCGATATGTTCCAAAGAAACGTGCCAATGCGAATATTAAATCTTGAGAAAAAAAAAAGAAGGCTCGTTAGAACAAGGGCCGGTCGGTCATCGATCAAACAAACCATCGTTTATAACGCTGAGGCAAAGGGGAAATGCTTACCATCATCATTTTATTCTTTCGTCAGAATGTTTTCACAAGTCAGGGACAGGCGTACAATCACAACTAGGCTTAGCAAATTTTATGCATAATACCAAGTGGGGTGAGTTCATAGTGGCGGATCCAGAGTCGTTTCGGGGGGGGGGGGGGGGGGGCACCCTGTAGTGTAATTTATTCATTTTTTTAAAAACTTGTTTCACTATTTCCAAGACAGCAAATATTGAGACTGTTCTGATCGAATACAGTTGAACACGACACCGAGTTTTGACGTCCCTGGTCGAGAAAACCTTGGGAAATATTGAAGCAAAAGAAAATAATGCATTAATGCTGATCATCAGAAGTTTCCCATTGGGCAATATTTTCTGCGCTCAAACATTTCATATTTTACTTTAAAAAATCAAATATTTTACAGCCTGTACATTTGTAACTCCTTTTAAACATTGTGCCAGCCTTAAATTCAGTCGTTGGAGAAAGGATAAAATTTCTCTGAGAAATCGCCATTAATGGCAAAAACACCGTAAATGTTCTTTGATAATTCGTTGTCACAATGTTCTGCCTTCTCAATAACGAAATATCGTTGGCTGAATGGTTAGGAAAATGCCAATCACCGGTGTTATTGCAAAACCTCGTAACTGCAGTTTGATTTAAGCTGTAATTACAAGGTTTTACAATACCACGAAATATATAGGAGTCGATAAATACCGGCTATTGATACCATCAAAATGTATTCGCAGACAAGTGAACGGGCTTCGTGGTCATTACGAAAATATGACAATAGAGATAAAACAAGAAACTGATAAAAATAATGAATCATTTATTTTAAATTTCGACCGATTTTGACATCTAGGGGTCTAAGTGATTCAGCTCGCGCACAATTCGATGTATAATCAAGCTCAAATGTGTAAATAAACATTGTTTTCAACCGTATCTTTTACAAACAAAATAGAGCGCTAATTTGCCCGAAGTAATTAGTGCCCCCTCAGGAACACTGGACGTGTATTTTTAATTTTCTTTGTGAAGAGTTTCGCAAGGGGAATAACTCTTTGACAAACCTCTATTTCTAAATATATAGAGATATAATAAATGGTCAAAATATATGGTCACAAGTATGTTCCTGTTTAAACCAAGACCTCACAATGATATGTGGTGCAAAATTTAGCCGCTAATGATAGATTAAGATGCACCTTTAAGATTCCCAATTCATCAATTTTGCGAATTAATCTTTTCCCAATTTGAAGATTTCACGACGCGAAAAATTCCCAATCGTAGGGGTATAGGTACCTTTCCCAATTGGCGAGAAAAAACGCTGTCTATACATTTTGAAATCGTCAAATCTAGCATTTACTCCAATTCTCTCAATACTTTGGATGTAGTAATATACAAATTCTGCCTTACATTTAAAATAACATTAATTCTGTTGTCTGCATGAAAGTTCCTTCTATTTTTTACCATTCTTAACCCATTACCAAACAGCAAAACTTTAGATAAGTCCAAAATCAAAGATATTGCAGAAGACAATTTAAAATGAATGGATATTTTCATTTTTTGGTATTTTTTTTCGGAAATATTGTGGATAATGAAGAAATTGCTTGTCACAAGCAATTTCTTCATTTTCCACAATGTTTTCCAATGCCAATTCAGGGTTTTCCCTTAGCATGAGAATATAGGGGTCATTGTGACCCCTTGCCTTCAAAATCAGGGGTCATTTCTACTATTTTGTGGGTCAAATGCCCTAGGACTCAAGTATTAAACGAAAATCTGGATTTTAAAACTTGCGTCATCGATGACCCTCTGGTAAATTGCTAAGGGGTCATTTGTTTTTAAAATGCGACAATGACGCAGGATTTGTGCGTCATGGAAAACCCTGCCAATTTCTCATGGGGAGTCAAAAAGAGTCACTGTGTGGTAATGGGTTGAACATTGTGGAAAGGATTAAAGAAAGAATTAGAGTAAAATTCAAAAGGCTTTTAGATGTTTATGCTTATTTGTTCTCAATCTTTTCCTCTTTGTTATATAAGAGGTCTGTTACTTAGAACTTTGAATTTGGATAGATCTGTCTAAAAAGATTTCAAGTTCTCACTGTTTGGATGTATTGGCAATTAAAAATAAGCGTTTATTGAGATATTTCCAGCCAAACTAAAATGCATCAATTGGCCATTGGGGAACGGCACAAAAGATCATTGGGAACGGTAGATATGGAGATTGGGAAACGGCATGTACTAAAATTGGGAAGAGCCTGTTGTAATTGGGAAAGGTACCTTTTACAGGTACTAGTTATAGAAGGAAAAAAATCCCTGAACATTCATTGTCTGTTAAACTTTGACTTGTGTGAATTGTAGAGGTCACATTTTGTTGGGAATAGTGATAATGTGGCAGTGGCCTCGCGACCACAGCCGCAACAATTCGTCAAGTAAAAGGCGTTTTTTCGTAACGTTTGGGGCGACCAAAAGGCAAACCAGGGGTTTTCCTATGCTTTGTGTGCCTCCTGAAAACGGAGGTGTTCTCAGTGCAAACGGCTGTGTTCCCAAAGCAAATATTCTTCCATTTTTCCCAATCTATTCAAAATGTTTAATTTGTTATTGAAGAATGAGTGTTTTGCTCACTTTTTCTAGCCCAAAATAAGCTATTTTGCATTTTAAAAAATTCCCAATTCAGGCCAGACTCCTTTTCCCAAAATGGCTAGGAAAACCCCTGCAATCAGTAGGTTTCATTTCTTATCGGTTTCTAAGGAAACGGTCTCAATTTAAAGCATTAAAATGACTGACATGACGCTAATTAAGTGTGAAAGCGTGTGGTACCCGTTTGATAATCCATTCAGGGATTATCGCAAGACTATCTTTGGTTCAAGGTAGAATTTATAGCACTTACAATTTACTTATGGGATTAACCTTACCCCCTTTAGGCTTACGTTACTTGGTCTTATTATTTGATTAATTTGGTTAGCTTATTAAATAATTTCTCTAAAGTAGAATTTTTTTGTCGCAATCTAATTTCATGAATATGCTTAAATGTCATTTAACCCATAACCAGATGACAAATTTTGGACCACTCCAGTCAAAATTCTATGGTGTTGCAGATGATGTTTTCAAGTTAAAGACATTTGAAATATTTTGGTCTTTTGGGGTACTGTACAAGAAAACATTGTGGGAAATGAAGAAATTGCTTGTCACAAGCAATATCTTCATTTTCCACAATGTTTTCCTAAGCCTTCATCTTTTGGGGAGTCAAAAAGAGTTTATGTATGGTAATGGGTTACATTATTTTAAAAAAAGATGGCGAATATCAGACAGTTGGCTTTCACAATAGATTCATTTTGTTCAATTATGGCCATGGTTCAATCTTAAGATTAACCCCACTTCCTTCGTAAACTATTAATGTCATTCTTTACGGTATTGTCAGGTAGTAAACATGTCTAAAACAAATGTGATCGGTGGTTTAACTTTCCAAAACGTTCCTTACGCAAGAAACAGTCCTAATTATACCCCCCAAATTCAATTTGGGGGGTATATAGGAGTCAGCTTGTCCGTTGGTCTGTTGGTCCGTTGGTCTGTTGGTCTGTTGGTCCGTCTGTTGGTTTTTTCTTTAAAAATCTTCTCCTCCTCAACCACTAAGCCGATTCTTACCAAACTTGGCAGGAATGTTCCTTGGATGACCCTTTTCAAAACTTTTTCGTGAATTTTTGATTCGTCAAAAATTGTGGGCGTGGCAGGGCGGGGCTTATCGGACTTAGAGAAATCATATGAAAAATATTTAAAAATCAATTATCTGGCCAATTTAAGACAAACTTGGCAGGAATGTCCCTTGAGTGACTGTATGCAACACATGTTCATGAATTTTTGATTGGGTGAAAAATGTGGGCGTGGCAGGGCGGGGCTTATCAGACTTCGCGAAATCATTCAATAATTCTTCAAAAATCTTCTCCTCCTCAACCACTTAGCTGATTCTTACCAAACTTGGCAGGAATGTTCCTTGGGTGACCCTTTTCAAAACTTGTTCGTGAATTTTTGATTCGTCAAAAATTGTGGGCGTGGCAGGGCGGGGCTTATCGGACTTAGAGAAATAATTATAAAAATCTTTAAAAATCAATTATCTGGCCAATTTGAAGCAAACTTGGCAGGAATGTCCCTTGAGTAACTGTTTTCAACACATGTTCATGAATTTTTGATTGGGTGAAAAATGTGGGCGTGGCAGGGCCGGGGCTTATCAGACTTCGCGAAATCATTGAATAATTCTTCAAAAATCTTCTTCTCCTCAAGCACTCAGCCGATTCTTACCAAACTTGGCAGGAATGTTCCTTGGGTGACCCTTTTCAAAACTTGTTCGTGAAATTTTGATTCGTCAAAAATTGTGGGCGTGGCAGGGTGGGGCATATCGGACTTAGAGAAATAATTATAAAAATCTTTAAAAATCAATTATCTGGCCAATTTGAAGCAAACTTGGCAGGAATGTCCCTTGAGTAACTGTTTTCAACACATGTTCATGAATTTTTGATTGGGTGAAAAATGTGGGTGTGGCAGGGCGGGGCTTATCAGACTTCGCGAAATCATTGAATAATTCTTCAAAAATCTTCTTCTCCTCAAGCACTCAGCCGATTCTTACCAAACTTGGCAGGAATGTTCCTTTGGTGACCCTTTTCAAAATTTGTTCGTGAATTTTTGATTCGTCAAAAATTGTGGGCGTGGCAGGGCGGGGCTTATCGGACTTAGAGAAATCATATGAAAAATATTTAAAAATCAATTATCTGGCCAATTTAAAGCAAACTTGGCAGGAATGTCCCTTGAGTGACTGTATGCAACACGTGTTCATGAATTTTTGATTGGGTGAAAAATGTGGGCGTGGCAGGGCGGGGCTTATCAGACTTCGCGAAATCATTCAATAATTCTTCAAAAATCTTCTTGTCCTCAACCACTGAGCCGATATTTACCAAACTTGGCAGGAATGTTCCTTGGGTGACCCTTTTCAAAACTTGTTCGTGAATTTTTGATTCGTCAAAAATTGTGGGCGTGGCAGCGCAGGGCTTATCGGACTTAGAGAAATAATAATAAAAATCTTTAAAAATCAATTATCTGGCCAATTTAAAGCAAACTTGGCAGGAATGTCCCTTGAATGACTGTTTTTAACACATGTTCATGAATTTTTGATTGGGTGAAAAATGTGGGCGTGGCAGGGCGTGGCTTATCAGACTTCGCGAAATCATTGAATAATTCTTCAAAAATCTTCTTCTCCTCAAGCACTCAGCCGATTCTTACCAAACTTGGCAGGAATGTTCCTTGGGTGACCCTTTTTAAAATTTGTTCGTGAATTTTTGATTCGTCAAAAATTGTGGGCGTGGCAGGGCGGGGCTTATCGGACTTAGAGAAATCATATGAAAAATCTTTAAAAATCAATTATCTGGCCAATTTAAAACAAACTTGGCAGGAATGTCCCTTGAGTGACTGTATTCAACACATGTTCATGAATTTTTGATTGGGTGAAAAATGTGGGCGTGGCAGGGCGGGGCTTATCAGACTTCGCGAAAACATTCAATAATTCTTCAAAAATCTCTCCTTAACCACTTAGCCGATTCTTACCAAACTTGGCAGGAATGTTCCTTTGGTGACCCTTTTCAAAACTTGTTTGTGGATTTTTGATTCGTCAAAAATTGTGGGCGTGGCAGGGCGGGGCTTATCAGACTTAGAGAAATAATTATAAAAATCTTATAAAATCAATTATCTGGCCAATTTGAAGCAAACTTGGCAGGAATGTCCCTTGAGTGACTGTTTTCAACACATGTTCATGAATTTTTGATTGGGTGAAAAATGTGGGCGTGGCAGGGCGGGGCTTATCAGACTTCGCGAAATCATTGAATAATTCTTCAAAAATCTTCTCCTCCTCAAACATTGGTCCAATTCTTACCAAACTTGGCAGGAATATTCCTTTGGTGACCCTTTTCAAAACTTGTTCGTGAATTTTTGATTCGTCAAAAATTGTGGGCGTGGCAGGGCGGGGCATATCGGACTTAGAGAAATCATGTGAAAAATCTTTATAAATCAATTATCAGGCCAATTTGAACCAAACTGCGCAGGAATGCCCCTTGAGTGATTGTATTCATTGTATGTTCATAATTTTTTCATTCGTCAAAAAATGTGGGCGTGGCAGGGCGGGGCTTATGCTACTTCGAGAAATCGTTAGATAATTCTTCAAAAATCTTCTCCTCCTTAACCACTGTGCCAATTCTTACCAATCTTGGCAGGAATGTTCCTTGGGTGACTCTTTTCAAAACATGTTCGTGAATTTTTGATTCGTCAAAAATTGTGGGCGTGGCAGGGCGGGGCTTTTCGGACTTAGAGAAATCACATGAAAAATCTTTAAAAATCAATTATTTGATCATTTTGAACAAAACTTGGCACTAATATCCCTGGAGTGATTGTATTCAATGTATGTTCATGAATTTTTGATTCGTCATAAAAATGTGGGCGTGGCAGGGCGGGGCTTAGCCGACTTAGAGAAATCATGTGAAAAATCTTTAAAAATCAATTATTAGACCATTTTGAACTAAACTTGGCACTAATGTCCCTTGAGTGATTGTATTCAATGTATGCTCATGATTTTTCGTCAAAAAATGTGGGCGTGGCAGGGCGGGGCTTAGCCGACTTAGAGAAATCTTCAGATGATTCTTCAAAAATCTTCTCTTCCTTAACCACTGTGCCAATTTTTACCAAACTTGGCAGGAATGTTCCATGGGTGACTCTTTTCAAAATGTTTTTTTGATTTTTTGATTCGGCGATTTGTTACCAAAATTGGCAGGAATGTTCATTGTGTGACTTCATTGTGTTGTGAATTTTTGATTTGCAAAATATGTGGTAATGGCAGGGCAGGGCTTATCAGACTTATCGAAATCATGAGAAAATTCTTTAAAAAAGCAATTTAAACCGAATCTTACAGGAATGTTCCTTGATTGACTGTCTTCAAAACATGGTTGTGAATTTTTGGTTTATTGAAAAATATGGGCATGACAGGGCGAGCTTGGGGATTGTTAAATGAGTTATATCCTTTTGATGAAAATTGGTATTTTTGCAACATTTACATGTGTTGTTTGGTCTGTTGATTTTTTGTTAGCTCTATTTCCCAATTGATCAGCTCACAGTACAAATGAAATCTACTTCTCAAAATGCACAAAAACTGCGCTTTTGGGGGGTATGATCACTTTCAGTGATTTTCTAGTTTGTGACATATGGGAAAAGGTTATTATTATTATTATTATTGTCGTAAATACAAATACATCATGGTTTGGAAAAAACGGAAGAAAATGCTGGCTATCATTTTTAGCTCACCTGAGCACGAAGTGCTCAAGGTGAGCTATTGTGGTCGCTCACCGTCCGTCGTCCGTCTGTCTGCCGTCCATCGACAATTTCTTTAAACATCTCCTCCACAACCATTAGGCCAATTTTGACCAAACTTGGCAGGAATGTTCCTGAGGTGACCCACTTCAAAATTTGTTCGCAAATTTTTGATTCGTCAAAGAATGTGGGCGTGGCAGGGCGGGGCTTATAAATCGTAAGAAAATTCTTTAAAAATTAACCATTGGGCCAATTTGAACCAAACTTGGCAGAAATGTTCCTTTAGTGACTCTTTCGAAAATTTGTCCACAAATTTTAAAGTACATAGGAAATGCCATTTTATTAAGTATTATCTGAAAGGCCAGAGGTTTAAATAATTCAAAACTGCAAGTTTCGCCAATGAAAACCTAAAATTGAGTTAGTTATTCACGAAAAACCGTTTATCTCACCTGTGCTACTTTATCAAACGCGAGCTTTTATCGGGATTAGCGGTGTGACGTCATAAATTGGAGTGGCCATTTAAAGTCTATGCGTTTATTCTGTATTTCACTCATTTCCTATCGCACATTGTTGTATCCAAAATATCCGCAAACAGAATCAAAGAAATTTAAGTTCAGTTTTTGCATTCCTGAGATAAAGGAATAAATAACAGCCAATCTAGTCGTGTTTTTATAAGAATCAGTGATTCAAAGGGATAGCGCACGCACGACACTCCGTGGATTATGTCAAATTATTTGACCCTTCGCAGCAAATAACAATTGTTTACAGAAATAAAGTTGGATACATTGAGTTATCAAGTTTGTAGCTTTAGCAACTGATCCAATTTTTTTTTATGTACATTTGGTTTCTTGTATAGTTCTAAATGTGAATGGTTATGCACTTTTACATGTTTGTATTATAGTTTGATTTTTTGAATGCAGAATGCATTTACTTTTTTAGGAATGATTAAAAAAGTGTAAGAAAAGAACCTTAGTTTGATCTTTTCTTCTAAAATTCTACCATCCATTTAGGGAACAATTAAATGTCAAAACTTGGTTTAAAAACATATATTTGATTGCCATCAGAGTGTAAGAACATGAGTAAATTTTACAACAAATTCAAAATCAATAGTTGGCAAAAGGGGCCTCTTCGGGAACAATTAAATCTTAAAACGAAATCTAGTCCAAATTGTAAGCAGTTGAGATCTATGACAAAAAAGGGTAAATCGGAACTTGGGCTTGTTTGGAAAAGGGCAAAGTGATCAAGTGGGCATAAAAAAGTTTAGGAAAATTAAGAAATGCAATTTCTTCAATCCCCCACTATCTGTTTATCCCTTGATACTTCAAAATGTAAATTTTCGTTGCTTGAAATTGTCGCCCGTGAAAATTTTGAATTTGGACAAAACCAAATTTTTATCATCTTGCAGTGGCTTGGCTTAGTGAGGTGATGATCATTTTCAAAAGAGTAATTTTTAGATTTTATATGGTTAAACCATTTCACCAAGCATTTCCCCTAACAATGGAGTGTAAGATTTCTAAAATTTGAAATCTGCAGAATATGATCAAGTTTCGGTAAACAAAAAATAAAATATGCGTAGATCCTTGTTACAGGAGAGAAACATTCCGGGAAAAGAAGAAATGGCAAATATTTAGACTGTTCTACTTTGAAAGCTGTCGCAGACAACAAAATAGATTTTCTTGCGCAATGTGCAATATAGCTCAGAAAATATTTCTTTTCTAGCCGTATTTTCCTTAGAATGTTAAATAGAGCCAAATGAATGTAGAGTTTCCGAATCTTTTTCATTTATTTTTTCGGGATTTGAATGCATAAACGAAAACAGCGACTGGTCTAATATTTTAATCCCACAAAAACTGGAATTTACATCAATCATCGACAGATAACATTTCATATTACCGTAATAGCTTATCTCTGCAAATCAAATATCAAAGAAAACAAAATGAAATTATGCTTTTTAGACAATTCGTTCGCTTTTCATACGTGCCGAATCTAGTTAATTCAAATTGCCACGCCTACTTTCACACATCATACCAAATATCCAATCGGAATCTTTCTTAACCATCTGACACGCCCAATCGTCAATTTAACTGGATTGTTACAACTTGTCAATATGCGTAATTGCCATTACCATGTGACACGCGTCGATGTGTTAATCTCATTGTAAATGTGATTATTGACGTGTGGCAGTCACACGAACGGCTGAATGTTGATTTTCTTTTCTTTAAAAAACGCTTGCCTCTTGACGATTTTTATCGCTATAAATTTGCGACTTTTGCGAGTGGTAACACTAATACAAATTGTGTATTTTCCAAAACTACCTCTGCTATTTCGTTCTTATTCGTCTCACAAATCTTTACAAAAAAATTCTTAAGCTGAATGGTGTGTCAAATTCTATGTTTTCTTCAAAATAATTAGACGCGGTGTCATAACATGTAAAACCGTGACCATCGGTAGTCATTAGCCACTTTAACTCCATTTGGTGACGTCACGCATACCTATCGTAGTTAAGCGACTGTTAGAGGAATTCTGAATATCGGAAAATTTTACAGGTAAATTATCACCACTTTGGGACTTAATTTCTCCAAAACTAGGCATCGGAAAACAACCGGAATTGTTTTATTGTTATCTTAAATGTGTAAACTATATAGTTTATACACACACAATTCTCATTTACTTACTACTTTAAAATTTGTCAAAAAATGTGGGTGTGGCAGGGTCAGACTTTGAGAAATCTTAAGAAAATTCTTTAAAACTCAACCAGGTATTATATGGTTAGTGGGAGTCAAAAACTCGTAACTACAGTTTGACAAAGCTGGAGTTACAAGGTTTTGATCCCCCATTTGGGAAAAGTCTAATCCTATTAAATGAACAAAGCCGAGAATTGTTTACATAAGACCAGTACCAGAATGGGGAGCTGCAGGTAAAAGGGGGTAAATACATTCTATACTGAACAAAAGTGAAAACGCTACACCTACTTTGCTTGTCATATTTCTTCTAAATACAACAAGTAAAAAATCAAATGAAAGTGTTTCGCATTGTTCATTAACTTGGTTATGCCAAACACTAAACGTTTAGTGGATCTTAATTACGTGGATGAAAAACAGACCCTTTTAAGGTGACAGGGGTCCGTTTTTCAGGTGTACAATTTGAACGGAAATTTAACACAATTTAAACCTTAAGAAATCCAAGCAGAAGAATGCAAACCATGCCGAACCGTACTGAATGGCAGTCTGTCAAGTAACAAGTCAGAAAATGTAAAGAAGCTTGCATAACATTGTTTCAGAGTTTAGAAAATGATGTTTGAAAAGCAGGATTTTCATTATGTTCCAAAGCTTGAAAATTTTACTATGTAATCTCCATAGGAAATTGAAATCACTATTGCATGGACATCTGGGAACAATCCTAGTCAAAGAAAGGGTTCAAAAATCCCCTGTAAGGCCTGCATGATGTTGCCAAAAAACTAATCGAAAACCGTGATGAATTTGTAAATACCAAACATTTTAAATTCCCTATTTGTTTATGTAAAAGGGAGGTAATTCGCAAAATTGACAAATTGGACCTTGATTTTAGAGCTTGCTACAAGAGATAAGTGAGATTTTAAGTGTTTTTTCGGCAACCCAGATATAACCCTTTTAGAAAAAATTATGGAGCGTTTTCTGCACATGCGCATATGCGGTATTCGATGAAATTAGCTCTAAACGCATTAAGGGCTGTAACTCCGACATTAAAGGAGACAAGGCAATGAAATTTCGACAAAACGATTGCTGAAAGCCTGGGAAATAACGTCAAAATATATTTTATGCTATTAGTTCGATACTTTTCCAGAAATAAGAAATCTTGCAGTGTAGCGTTTTCACTTTTGTTCAGTATATTTGTTATTTAAGCTATCCTTTGGTGTTGGTACTCATTTAAGATAGTTTTGATTAGATCATTCAAATGAATATCCACATCACAGGGTTTGATAAACATTGAAAGATATTTTACAATTTGGAAATCCTTTAACCTCTCCTATTTGAATCTCTAGTCTTTGGATTTATAATCAGACTTGCTTCTATTTTGCAACTGATATATTCTCTTTAGCTCTTTACCAAATCATATAAAATTATTTATTTTGCAATGAAAAAAGGGCCCTTTGTTGTTGATTCTTGATGTTTATTTAGGGGTTAAGAGTTCTATCTCTTACATTTTGATATTTGACCTGGAAAATCTTTTCATTTCAAATCAGTATTTTTAGCGAGCCGGAACTTTAAGTCCGAGGAGCTAATGTCACAGCCCTAGTGTCGGCGTCGGCGTCGCGTCTTCAAAAACTTTAACCTGGCCTATATCTCAGGCACTATTAGAGATACAACCTTGGTATTTCACACATGGATACTTCTCGACAAGACCTTTCATTTGGGACCATGACCTTTGACCTAGTGACCTTGACCTTGGAGTTTGACCTACTTTTAAAAAACTTTAACCTGGCCTATATCTCATGCACTATTATAGATAGAGTCTGGATATTTCACATATGGATACCTCTTGCCATGACCTTGACCTTGAGACAATGACCTTTGACCTAGTGACCTTGACCTTTGACCTTGGACTCCTTCTTTTGCGACAAGCTCTCGTATATAGGCGAGCTACGTTGTCCGCGGACAACTCTTGTTTCATAGGGCCCTATGTTGTTGATTCTTGGGGGTTATATGGGGTGAACCCTGTAGATAATTGGAACCTCCTCATTTATATCATGGGAAAAGGGGCCTAAAAGACAAAATCCTTGTTAGCATTGTACAGGCTACAATTTTGGCCCAATTTTCATAGAAATGTGTCAGAATGTTTGCGTAGTGACAGAGAATTGGAATATTGAATATTCCGTTGGATACCACGGGAAAAGGGGCCGTAATGACACTTTAGAGGCAATAATTTTGGCCTAATCTTTGTGAAACTTGATCAGAATATTTGTCTAATCACAAGGATAAAGATTATCAACAATCCGCATGTTCCGTTTTGAATTTGATATCATGGGAAAAGGGGCCTTTATGACAAAATCTTGTTAACACTATAGAAGCAACAGTTTTGGCCTAATCTTCATAAAACTAAAAGAATGTTTGTTTTAGTCACAAGGATACACCCTTTTAAAAAATGGTAATATCCCAGTCAATATCATGGGAAAAGGGGTCTTAATGACAAAATCTTTGTTAGTACTCTTGAGGCAAAATTTTTGGTCTAATCTTCATGGAACTTGCGTTTGTCTAGTCTAAACGATGATCCCTGAGGAAAATAGGAATGTTCTTTGGGGAAGCATGGTAAAAAGGGGCCTTAATAACAAAATCCTTTTAAGGGGGAATGCTCCAGTTTCCTAAATTTTTTCCTGATAATAGAATTTATTTATATTTTGTATGTTGAAATTACATGTTATTACCAATTGAAAAATAAAATAAAAATGGATGGTCAGCGATCTTGTTTGAATTTTATAGGCACTCGTATCACATACCCCTACATAGAAAAAATGCACAATTTCTTGCACCTGTCCAAGGTCACTAAAATGCTAATAAAATATTGTATATTCATCGTTTAGTCCGGAAAATGGATTTAAAGTAACGCCTTACATTTAATAAGAACGGAAAACCCAAAATATGTGCTTCTATAAACGCGTAAATATAATATGAAAATAAGGCAGAGCCTCTAACCGGGGTCAAGATATAGGTCTAGTAGTTGTTATTTTCTATCATAGGCCTATTCATGCATTTGCAAGGGCGGATCCAGGATTTTTTTCCCAGGGGGGTCCAAGCCCAAGATTTTTTTCAAGGGGGGTCCAAGCCCAAATTATGGCTTAAAATGTAGTAAATATGTAACTTTACATGTAACTTTACACTGAATTTAATTTTTGGCCAATGCCAGGGGGGCACAGACCCCCCCCCCCTACCCCACCTCTAGATCCGCCCATGCATTTGTGATTCTTTAATGATAATCTGGTAGTAAAAGACATATTAAGTGACGTGAAAAAAATTTAGCTTTTGAATTAGTAAGAGAAGTCGTTTAGTGGTGTAGGTCCCAAGCCATAGCCTAATTATTATTGTACGTATTTGGCCAAATGCAAAAAAAAGAAACCTCAAAACCTAGTTTCAATTTGAGTTCTCAAGACAACATTCTTCGTTTGTCTAGTCTTTCTCATTAGCCTTCAGAATTGACGAAGGCAAAGACAGATCTATGATGTATTGGAAAGGGTTTGTTCATGATTGACGTGCAAACTTCTGACATATCAGTTAAAATTAGAATACGTTCAGTGTGGTCTCGATTTTCTTTTCTTTCAAAAAAAAAAAAAAAAAAAAAAAAAAAAAAAAAAGAAAGAAGACAAAAAAATTGCTTTGCAAAGTTCCATCCGGTCACTCATGACTCATTATTTATTATGTAGAATCACTATTTTTGTCGTCCACGGTGACTTCTTTGACCCTTTCAAAACAATACATGATTTTGGTGTCCCTTAGAGACGACAAAACGAACAAAATCAGACGAAAGATGTACTTGTTGAAAATCAGACATTTCTCATTTTGTCTGTATGTTATCTGTGCTATATTGCACATTGATCATATGCTATCTTTATCAACGGCGATTTCGTCGTTTGCAGCAACTTTCAAATTGAACGACACTCAAATTTTGTGTTTGAGAAAGCATGAAATTGGACCAGTATATACTTCTATTATTTGGCCAAAACGTAACCCTTACTTAATTCAGCGCCATTGTATGAAAGCTTAACGGAAAATGTCTATAGTTAGTAAAACGTTGTGGCAAGAGAAGAAATTTCTGATAACTAGCATTTTCTCCTTTTGTACAAATGTTTCCGATGCCTTCTCCATCTCCACGATAATCGTCAAAAGCAGCTTAAGCAGGTCTTGCTTGGGAAAGGGTTAACACGAGATGCTGAGATCTATGTATATTTTGCTGTGAAACAGCCTTTAGGCCTAATGAAGAATTCTCAAAATTATTAGATCTATAAATCTTTTCCTTCATTTTCCCCCAATATTTTCTTCTAGATCTAAAACATTTTGTTTAAAAAAGGAAAATCTATTTTTCCTTTCAAATTAGCAGGCGCTTCTAGCTCAGATATAAGATAAACGGGTTTGAATAATAATTCAAAAATCCTACACCCCGCAGACAGAATTGACGTGGACTAAAAAACTTCTAACGTCGTAGTCATTTGATAAAAGACGCGCGTTTCCAAACAACGCTACTTGACGTCTGATAACGCGCGGGAAATTGAACGTCGCGAGAACACAGAAAAATCCATGTTGACGTCATATCGGCTAGTCATATGACGTCACAAAGTCAAAAACTGACTGGTTCACTAAACTTGGATATTTCAATGTCACGGGACCCCAGACAACGGAGGTAATTAGCACTAAACCAATTCACAATTTCAGTATCTTGGATAAAACCTGGCAAAAGGGCAACCGAAGGTGTCCGAAAACTGTAAAAATTGAGAACGAGGCTCGTGCAACTCGTCCCAAAAACACAATGTAACAACCACTGAAATCTATACGCCCACAATACCGTAAGCCGTGGTCAATTCCATTGACCCCGGTATAAAACAGCATGCTCACGTGTTCGGTTAGATCAACGAAGCTGGAGTGTTTTATGTCAAAATTTGCACATTTTTGGAAATATTTCAGGTTCTACATAATAGAATTTGATAAAACTCCCTCATTGTATTAAGCAACATGTCCTGGTAATAATTCAAAAAGAAAATGTATAGGTCAGCGCACTTATTAGTGAATTACAGAATTTTTTATCAGCTACACGTGAATAAAATGACGCAAAACGATGGTAACTGCATACACACTTACGACTGTCTTGCTCTAAATAACGGATTTCCATCTTGAGGAAATCTGTTTCGCATAATAAATACACTTTTACCGTCGAAAATGGTAAATTGTAATGATGTATTATATTATTGAAAATATGGAAGCGAAACATATTGGTACGAAACAGTTAATTTACTACAGTAAAGACCGAGTGTTCCGAAAAACTGGAGCATTCCCCCTTAAGGTATATGACCCATCATTAAAAACTCCACTTTCTAGCCATTGGACAGGCATCAAATTACACACTCTTGTAAATATACTTCAAATAAGTTGATTCACCGTTCTCGATTTCAAGATTATGCTTTAAGAAGAAAATAATTTACAAATATCTTTTTACTCTATATTCATATACAAGGGAGGTAATTTATGACATTTTTGTCAAATATTTCCAAACATATGCATTAATTCAAAATTCTAAACCGTTCAAAATGCTTATGTTTGTATTTAGAATGGAAATATAACAAAGTTTAGGATTTACTGGCACTTTTCAAATTTCGCCTCTGGCTCTTTGGTGCTAATGATGGGTTGTATACGTTAAGCGCTATAGAGACAATAATTTTGGCTCAATATTCATGAAATTTAGTCAGATTATTAGTCCCCCACCGGTTACCGGTTGGGGGACTATAGGTTTGCTCGATTCCGTCTGTCCGTCCGTCTGTCCATCCGTCCGTCCGTCTGTCCGTCACACTTTTGTCCGGGCTATATCTTCTAAACCATATGTGCTAGCAACTTCAAACTTGGTACACTTATAGATCTCATTGAGGAGAAGTGTCATGTTCAAGAACCGTTACTCTGCCACGCCCACTTTTTGTGTTATTGCCCTTTGTTGTTTTTACCCTTACATTCTTGTCTGGAACGTATCTCCTAAACTATGTGTGCTAGCAACTTCATACTTTGTACACTTATAGATCTCATTGAGGACAAGTGTCATGTACATGAACCGTTACTCTGCCACACCTTTTTTTGAGTTATTGCCCTTTGTTGTTTTTACCGTTACATTTTTGTCCGGAATATATCTTCTAAACCATAAGTGCTAGCAACTTCAAACTTGCTATGCTTATAGATACTATTGAGAAAAAGTGTCATGTACAAGAACTGTCACTCTGCCATGTCCACCTTTTGAGTTATTGCTCTTTGTTGTTTCTATCCTTACATTTTTGTCCCGAATTTATCTCTTAAACCATAAGTCCTAGCAACTTCAAATTTTATACACTGGTAGATCTCATTGAGAAGAAGTGTAATGCACAAGAACTGTTACTCTGCCACATCCACTTTTTTAGTTATTGTCCGTTGTTGTTTTTTATCCTTACATTTTTGTCCGGACCATATCTCCTGAGCCATCAGTGCTAGCAACTTCAAACTTGGTACACTTATAGATGTCATTGAGGACAAGTGTCAAGTACAAGAATCATTCTTCTCCGCCCACTTTTGTAGTTATTGCCGTTGGTTGTTTTTACCCTTATTAGCTCACCTGAGCACGAAGTGCTCAAGGTGAGCTATTGTGGTCACTTTTTGTCCGTCGTCCGTCTGTCTGTCTGTCCGTCCACAATTTCGTGTTTACACTCTAGCATCTACAAATATAAGCCAATCTTGATTAAACCTGGTCAAAACATGTATGACCATAAGATCTCGGATGAGTTCGATTATGGGTCAGATCGAACCAGAAAGTCCGGAGTTATCTGCCCTTGAATGCGAAATATAGCTAGTTTTGACATTGTTTACACTCTAGTACCTACAATTATTGATCAATCAAGACAAAACTTTGACACAATGTTGTTGACTATAACATCTCACATGAGTTCAATTTTCAGTCTGATCGTACAAGAAGGTCTTGAGTTATATGCCCTTGAAATTGACAAAATTGCCATTTTCGACCGTTTTCGACTTTGTTTACACTCTAGCATCTACAAATATTGACCAATCAAGACAAAACTTTGACACAATGTTGGTGACCATAAGATCTAGGATGAGTTCAATTTTCAGTCTGATCGGACGAGAAGGTCTTGAGTAATATGCCCTTGAAATTAACAAAAATTGCCATTTTCGACTGTTTTTTCGACTTTGTTTACACTCTAGCATCTACAAATTTTGACAAATCAAGACAAAACTTTGAGACAATATTAGGGACTATAAGATCTTGAATTAGTTTGATTTTCAGATTGATCGGATCATAAAGTCATGAGTTATACGCCCTTGAATTTGACAAAATTGCCGTTTTGACTGTTTTTGACTTTGCTTACACTCTAGCATCTACAATTATAGACCAATCTAGACAAACCTTTGAGGCAATGTTAGGCACCATAAGATCTTGTATGAGTTTGATTTTCAGATTGATAGGATCATAAAGTTAAGAGTTATACGCCCTTGAATTTGACAAAATTGCCATTTTCGACTGTTTTTGACTTTGTTTACACTATAGCATCTTACAATTATTGACCAATCAAGACAAAACTTGGTCACAATGTTACGGACTAAAATATCATGTATGAGCTGATTTTCAGATTGATCAGATCAAAAGTTCATGAGTTATACACCCTTGAATTTGACAAAATTTATGTTTTCGATTGTTTTGGACCTTGTTTACACTTTAGCATCTACAATTGTTGTCCAATCAAGACGAAATTTGGACACAATGTTGCTGAACATAAGATCTTGCACCAGTTTGAATTTCAGCTTAATCATAGTAGAATTTGCTGAGTTTGCTGAGCCCTTCAAATTGACAAATTTGCTCTTTTTCGACTGTTTTTACTCTAACAACCACAAATAGCGACAAACCGAGACAAAATTTGGACACAATGTTGTTAACCATAAGTTTGTTTTCAGTCTTAAAGTCACAAAACTGAAGAAAACTGTGGCTCATATCATCTTGGTTCAGGTGAGCGATATAGGACCATCATGGTCCTCTTGTATTTTTGTTTGGGACATTTTGTCCAAAACCTAATGTGCTAGCAACTTCAAATTTTGTATACAGTTATAGATCTAGTAAGTAGGAGATATATTATAAGAAAGGATTTTTGTTATCCGGTGGGGGACTCCTGTATTGCATCGCAATACAACATGCACTTGTTTGTCTAGTCACAAGGATTAAGCCTATTGACAATGGGAATGTTCTGTTGGATGTCATGGGAAAGGGGGCCTTAAAGACAAAATCCTTGTTAACATGTAGATGCTACAATTTTTGTCCTATCTTCATGAAACATGTTCAGAATGTTTGTCTAGTCACAAGGATGAAGACTATTGAAAAATAGAATGTTCTTTTGGATATCATGGGACAGGGTGCTGTTTACACTCTAGACTCTACAATTATTGACCAATCAGGACAAAACTTAGACACTATGTTGGTGGTCTATAAGATCTTGGATGAGTTTGATTTTCAGACTGATCTGATCAGAAAGATGAGAGTTATGTACCCTTGAATTTGATAAAATTGCCATTTTCGGTTGTTTTCGACCCTGTTTACACTCTAGAATCTATTCATCAATCAAGACAAAACTTGGACACAATGTTGGGGACCACAAGATCTTGGATAAGTTGGATTTTCAGTCTGATCTGTTTAGAAAGTCTAGAGTTATGTGCCCTTGAATTTGATAAAATGGCAGTTTTTGACTGTTTGCGACCTTGTTTATACTGTAGATTCTATAATTATCAATCAATCAAGACAAAACTTGGACACAATGTTTGGGGGCGATAAGATCTCTCATGAGTTTGATTTTCAGTCTGATCTGATGAGAAAGTCTAGAGTTATGTTCGTTTGAATTTGACAAAATTGTTGTTTTCAGCTGTTTTCGACCTTGTTTACACTCTAGAATCTACAATTATTTATCAGTCAAGACAAAACGTGGACACAATGTTGGGCACCGTATGATCTCGGATGAGTTTGATTTTTGAAAAACGTTATTGGCCATAAATTCATTTTCAGTCTTGAACAAAAGTGTTGCTCATATCATTTTGGTTCAGGTGAGCGATATAGGACCATTATGGTCCATCATGGTCCTCTTGTTATTTTTCTCACGCATAATATATATATTGAAAATACATTATATGCCTTGAAATTAAATGTGTCATTTGAAGGATTTCTTTTAGAAATATTAGTGAAAACAGCAGGTATCTTAAGCTCAAATGAATTTTTTAGCTCACCTTGGCACGAAGTGCGCATGGTGAGCTATTGTGGTCACTCACCATCCATTGTCCATCTGTCCGTCTGTCCATTCACATTTCTGTAAACATCTTCTCCTCCTAAACCATTTGGTCTATGTTGACCAAACTTGGCAGGAATGCTCCTTGGGTGACCCTTTTCAAAACTTGTTCGTGAATTTTTGATTCATCAAAAAAGTGGGCGTGGCAGGGCATGGCTTATCAAACGTAGAGAAATCCTAAGAAAATTCTTTGAAAATCAACTGTTGGCCCAATTTGAACAAAACTTGGCAGAAATGTTCTTTGGGTGACTCTCTTTAAAACTTGTTCATGAATTGTTGATTCGTCAGAAAATGTAGGCGTGGCAGGGCGTGGCTTATCCGACATAGAGAAATCCTAAGAAAATTCTTAAAAAATCAACCGTTTGCCCAATTTGAACCAAACTTTACAGAAATGTTCTTTGGGTGACTTTTTTTTAAAAAAAAATCTGCGAATTTTTGATACGTCAGAAAATGTGGGCGTGGCAGGGGGTGGCTTAACGGACTTGGAGAAATCCTAAGAAAATTCTTCAAGAATCAACTTTTGGCCCAATTTGAACCAAACGTTACAGAATTGTTCTTTGTGTGACTCTTTTTAGCTCACCTGAGCACGAAGTGCTCAAGGTGAGCTATTGTGGTCACTTTTTGTCCGTCGTCCGTCTGTCCGTCTGTCCGTCCGTCCGTCCACAATTTCGTGTTTACACTCTAGCATCTACAAATATAAGCCAATCTTGACCAAACTTGGTCAAAACATGTATGGCCATAAGATCTCGGATGAGTTCGATTATGGGTCAGATCGAACTAGAAAGTCAGGAGTTATCTGCCCTTGAATGCGAAAAATACTTAGTTTTGACATTGTTTACACTCTAGCATCTACAATTATTGATCAATCAAGACAAATCTTGGACATAACATTGCAGACCATAAGATCTCGGATGAGTTCGATTTTCAGTCTGATCTGACCAGAAAGACGAGAGTTATGTGCCCTTGAATTTGACAAAATTGCCATTTTCGACTGATTTTGACCTTGTTTACACTCTAGAATCTACAATTATTCATCAATCAAGACAAAACTTTGACACAATGTTTTGGACCATGAGATCTGGGATGAGTATGATTTTCAGTCTGATCTGATCAGAAAGTCCATAGTTACTTGCCCTTGTATTTGACAAAATTGTCATTTTTGACTGTTTTCGACGATGTTTACACTCTAGAATCTACAATTATTGATCAATCAATCCAAAACTTGGACACATTATTGGGGATCTTAAGATCTCGGATGAGTTTGATTTTCAGTCTTATCTGATCAGAAAGTTGAGAGTTATGAGCCCTTGAATTTGACAAAATTGCCGTTTTTGACTTGTTTTCTACCTTATTTACACTCTAGAATCTACAATTTTTGACCAATCAAGACAAATCTTGGACACAAGGTTGGAGACCATAAGATCTCAAATGAGTATGATTTTCAGTCTGATCTGACCAGAAAGATTAGAGTTATGTGCCCTTGAATTTGATAAAATTGCCGATTTTGGCTGTTTTTGACATTGTTTACACTCTATAATCTACTTTTATTTATTAATTAAGACAAAACTTGAACACAATGTTTGAGACCATAAGATCTTGGATAAGTTTGATTTTCAGTCCGATCTGATAAAAAAGTGGAGAGTTATGTGCCCTTGAATTTGATCAAATTGCCGTTTTCGGCTGCTTTAGACCTTGTTTACATTCTAGAATCTACAATTATTGACCAATCAAGACAAATCTTGGACACAATGTTGGATATCATAAGATCTCGGATGAGTTTGATTTTCAGCCTGATCTGACTAGAAGGTCGAGAGTTATGTGCTCTTGAATTGACAAAATCACTGTTTTCGGCTGTTTTTGACCTTGTTTATACCCCAGAATCTACAATTATTTATCAAACAAGACAAATCTTGGACACAATGTTGGACACGATGAAATCTTGGATGAGTTTGATTTTCACAATGTTATTGACCATAAGTTCGTTTTCAGTCTTAAAGTCATAAATATTTTTTGAATTGAAGAAAAGTTTTGCTTATATAATTTTGGTTCAGGTGAGCGATATAGGACCATCATGGTCCTCTTGTTAAAATTTGTTTGCGAATTTTTGATTTGTCAGAAAATGTTGGCGTGGCAGGGGGTGGCTTATCAAAGTGAGAGAAAATTCTTTAATAAACACACATTGGGCCAATTTGAACGAAACTTGGCAAGAATTTCCTTGAGTGACTCTTTTGAATATGCGTACACAAATTTTCATTGTCGTCTAAAAATATAGGTGTGGCTGGGCAGGGTTATCAGACTTGCAGAAATCATAAGAAAATTCTTTAAAAATCCAACCATTGGGCCAATTTGAACCAAACTTTGCAACAATGATCCTTTAGTAACCCTTTTCAAAATTTGATGGGAAATTTTGTAGTTGACAAAAAGGTGGGTTGTGCAGAGCGTGGCTTATCAGATTCAAAGAAATCACAAGAAAACTATTTAAATCTCAAGCATTGGGCCAATTTGAACCAAACTTGGCAACAATGTTCCTTGACTGACCTTTTTTAAAATTTGTTTACCAATGTTCGATTTGTAAAAAAAGTGGGCGTTTCTCAAACTTCTTTCAGGTGAGTGATATAGGGCCTTTCTGGCCCTCTTATTCAAGAAAAACAAAGCAAAACGAACAAATCAAAAGACCAAGGTGGTATTCGATCACTTAACCAGACATCGCCATGCTATATGCCATCAAAGTCATCAATAATACCTTGGAATCCAGAGTAAGAACAAATTTAAGTAACAAACCGCAAATATGTCATAATTCAAGGGCACATATTTGTCTAAATCAGCGAGATTCCTAGCAGATCAAAATTCAATCTCATCAGAGATCTTATGGTTACATATGTTTGTCTTAATTTGTTACCATTAATTTTATGGATACTAGAGTGCAATCAAAGTAAAAAAGGAGCAAATTTTCTAAATTAAAAGGCAAATATTTCAAGATATATGTCAAGCGTGATTCCAATCAAGCCATATATTAAACTTATCTTGGGCCTGGTCACTAATATTTGTCCAAAGACACGTTTTGGTCTTGATTCATCATTGGATATCATTTGAAGTTAGAGTGAAATGAAGCTCTAACAACAACAGCCAATACCTGGTCAGCTAGTCAGCCAGTCAGCTTTTTATACCTATATTTCCAAATTTTTCTTGGGAGAGACCCCCATACCTCCCCTTATATGATGGGTGTATGAAAATGACTTTGGTTATGACCTTGTATTTTCCGATGGAAATGGCCTTTAGTTATATTTTATTTTGTCATATTTTACACTTAAAGGCCTTTATTTTCACGCTTTGGAGCCTTTCTAAAAACCTTTATTTATGTTTTGGTCTGCTAGGAGGCCTGTATTTTAGAAACTACTAACAATTTTAGATAGTTCAAACTAACTTTGAATTCATTCCCAAAGACAAAATTAGATATTGTTTAAAAGAAAAACATTTTTCAAGCGTTTTTTTTTGTTTCCCCGTTAGTGTATGTGGACATAGATTTTTCCAATTACAATTTGTTTTGTATCTTACAGGAATGAGCCAAAGTACAGATTGACAGATACAAATCTCTTTTGACTGAACAACGACAAAATATTCAGATAAAGTAAAACTTGCACCATAGAAGAGCTGGGGTATTGTTGCTCGATTTCCATTTAACAAGGAATTATGAAAGTTGAGAAAGATAGTGCGTCTATGGATTTGTTGAGCGAAGGAGAAAATACGACACTACAACATTTTGATAATGATGTAAATGACCAAGCTTTGAATGATGTTTCTTCCATAGAAACTGGAGACATGCCCCATGCATACAACATACAGGGACATTGCTGTACGGAAACTTCTACTTCTAAAGATCACAAACAAATGAACACTGCTGCAAGATCATATACATGTGACATTTGTGGAAAATGTTTTACACAGTCTTCTTATTTAAACAGGCACAGACGAATACACTCTGGTGAGACGCCATATAAATGTGACGTTTGTGGAAAGTGCTTTTCAGATTCTTCTAACTTAAAGCATCACAAACGAATTCACACTGCTGAGGCGCTTCATAAATGTGACATTTGTGGAAAGTGTTTTACACAGTCTGCTCACTTAAATGATCACAAACGAATACACTCTGGTGAGAGGCCGTATGAATGTGACATTTGTGGAAAGTTCTTTTCAGATTCTTCTAACTTAAAACGTCACAAACGAATACATACTGGTGAGGCGCTTCATAAATGTGACATTTGTGGAAAGTGTTTTACACAGTCTGCTCACTTAAATGATCACAAACGAATACACTCTGGTGAGAGGCCGTATGAATGTGACATTTGTGGAAAGTGCTTTACACAGTCTGCTCACTTAAATGATCACAAACGAATACACTCTGGTGAGACGCCATATGAATGTGACATTTGTGGAAAGTGCTTTTCAGTTTCTTCTAACTTAAAAAGTCACAAACGAATACATACTGGTGAGGCGCTTCATAAATGTGACATTTGTGGAAAGTGTTTTACACAGTCTTCTCACTTAAATGATCACAAACGAATACACACTGGTGAGAAGCCATATGAATGTGATATTTGTGGAAAGTGCTTTTCAGATTCTTCTAACTTAAAGCGTCACAAACGAATACACTCTGGTGAGATGCCATACATATGTGACATTTGTGGAAAGTGCTTTTCAGTTTCTTCTAACTTAAAACATCACAAACAAATACATACTGGTGATGCGCTTCATAAATGTGACATTTGTGGAAAGTGCTTTTCATTTTCTTCTCACTTAAATGATCACAAACGAATACACTCTGGTGAGATGCCGTATGGATGTGACATTTGTGGAAAGTGTTTTACTATGTCTTCTCACTTAAATGATCACAAATGAATACACTCTGGTGAGAAGCCATATGAATGTGACATTTGTGGAAAATGTTTTGTACAGTCTTCTAACTTAAAGCGTCACAAAGGAATACACTCTGGTGAGATGCCATATACATGTGACATTTGTGGAAAGTGTTTTACTATGTCTTTTTACTTAAATGATCACAAACGAATACACTCTGGTGAGAGGCCGTATCGATGTGACATTTGTGGAAAGTGCTTTTCACTTTCTTCTAATTTAATACGTCACAAACGAATACACTTTAAAAAGGCCATATCAATATGACATTTGTGGAAAATATTTCACCAAGGCTTCAAGCTTAAAAAGCAACTAGTAAGCAAATGCACTCTCGTTTGAATTTGACATTTGTTTAAAAGGCATTTGCCATGTTTTCTAACTTATAATGCCAGGAACGAATATACTCTCGTGAGATGCCATACTCATGTGACATTTGTGGAAAATGTTTTATAGAGGATTCTAGCTTAAACATGCCACAAACGAATACACTCTGATGAGACACCATACAAATGTGACATTTGTGGAAAGTGTTTAACACATGCTTCATACTTAACCCTCTCCCAAACAAGACCTGCTTTTGACGTCTCTAATATAAAAGGCTTGGGAAAACATTGAAACAAAAGAAGAAACTGCTGATAACCAGCAGTTTCTCCTTTTGTCTCAACATTTTCTGTGCCATATTTTACACAAATCATGTCTATTTTATCATCATTTTTATGCTCCCCAAAAAAATTTGGGGGAGCATATAGTCGCCACGCTGTCCTTCCATCCGTCCGTCCGGCTGTACTTCCGTCCGTCCGTCCACAGCCAGATCTCAGCAACCCTTGGACCAAATTCAATGAAACTTCACATGTGAACTCCTGGGGTCAATCCCTAGAGACTCTTTTCTCCGATTCTTAATTTGAGGCTGCGTCATGGAAAAAGGGGCCTTAATGTAAAAATTAGTTTTTCTCTAATTTCTCTTCATCTTTTGGGCAGAATTTATTAAAATTTTGTATATATGTTACAAATGAGATGTTCTAGACCATATTCTATAAATGATGTGTGTACAAAAATCCGTCATGGGAAAAGGGGACTTAATGTATGATAGTTTTTTTTTGTGACAGACACTTATTCGGGGAGCATAATCAGTCTATGACGGCTCTTGTTGTCATCTGCAGCAGCTTTCAAAGTGGATCACCCTAAAATTGCGATGTTTGGGAAAGGGTAAACACCTGCTTCATATTTGATACAACACTCAAATATGTACATTTTGGTGAGGGGTCATATGAATGTGACGTCGGTGTAAATGCAAAACCTCGTATGTCGGTTCTTGCGATTTTCACAGTACAAACTTGTGTGTCCAGTTTAGATAATTTTCGAAGGTTTTGAGATACTTTTCCCCATCAAAATCAATGGTACATTATTTATGAACAATATGTCCAAATTTCAAGTAAAACATTACGGTTTGGGAAAAGTTATTACACTTTTCCCCTTCCCCTAAAGGCTTTAAAATTTTCCAAAAACGAGATACGAGGTTTTGCATTTACAGCGACAATTTGTCGAAAATGTTTACACTGCACACTTCTTTCATCAGACAATTTCACAAAAATGAATACACTGACTCTGGTGAGAACGAAGAACTGAAGCCATACAAATTTGACATTTGTGAAAGTTTTTTTTCACATGCTTCAAACTTAAAACAACACTCAATTAAACCAGTGATATGTCAGTTACCGTTACAGGGTTCTCCCCAGAATAATTTGAAGCTGTAGTGGCAGTATCATTGGAAGCTTACAATACAGTGGTAATGCAAATAATTGTGAATAAAAACATAATGGGAAAAGAAGAAATTGCTCATTTTGAGCAATTTCTCCATTTTCCAAAATGTTTTTTTTTAAATGCATATATTCATTGTACAAAATGCCTTAATTCATCAGTTTTTGACATGAATTGAAATAACTAAAATTCCTGTATTTATTTGGTGACCATGTTTTAAGAAATTAAGCTTTGTGGTACTTTTGAAGCGGTAGGCCTGGGCATAACACTGATTTAGATTAAGCTGTAGTGAGGCGGATACCGCTTATTGGGCTGGGGAGAACATTGGGTTACATGAATGGAACATTTGTGGAAAGTTTTTTTTAAAAAAAACAATTTTTCTGCTTTGGCCTTTCATAAACGTATGCTTTCTGTCGAGAAGCTGTTTAACCCTTTCCCAAATGTCAAAGTTTTAGGGTGATCCACTTCAATAAATGGCACAAATGACAAAAAAGATGTTATTAAAGATGTGATTTGTGTAAAATAGGACAAAGAAAATGTTGAGACAAAAGGAGGAACTGCTGGTTATCAGCAGTTTCTTCTTTTGTCTCAATGTTTTCCGAAGGCTTTTCTATTAGGGACGCGAAAACAAGGTCTTGTTTTTGAAAGGATTTAACACATGCCTGTCGATTTAATGCATATTGTTAGTGTATAATTATGCATGAAAGGCCATATATAAATGCGGAAAATGATACAAACAGTTTGCTTTTTTAACCCATTGTCACACAGTGACTCTTTTTGACTCCCTACAAGTTATTAATGGCTTTTGAAAACATTGTGGAAAATGAAGAAATTGCTTGTGACAAGCAATTTCTTTATTTTTCACATTGTTTTCTACCCAAAATGATCGATCTTTTTTTTTAAATTGGATTCTTTTGAAAAAATTCTCGTCTGCAACATCTTATAATTTTGAGCAGTCTAAAATGTTGTCGTATGGTAATGGGTTAAACGATCACAAACGAATGCGTTCTGGTGAAAAGCCTTATATTTGACATTTATGGGTAAGCTTTTATATACGCCTATGGCGATATGCTTCTGGCTTATCATGTGGCACATTTTTTCGCGATCATTGTATTCCATCGGTGTTGTTATAAAATATCGTAACTACGGCTTTATCGAAGCCGTAGTTACGAGATTTTATAACAACACCGACGGTTTGTCAATACATATCGGTAAACCCGGTCTATTTTTAGAACAAATTCGTTGTTATTAGAAAAACTATCCAATTATCAGATCTTTAAACTCACATTTAAACGCAAAATATCTGTACCTTGTTGTAGCTGTGGCCGAGTTCACCACCAGTGATCTTGTACAAGTATACCTCCACACATGGACACCTCCTACCAAGACCTTTCACATTATACCATGACATTGGCCTGTGTGACCTTGACCTTGGAGTTTGACATACTTTTAAAAATCTTTAACCTGGTCTTTATCTTATGTCCTATATACCTACAGCCTTTATATTTTACACATAGGCACCTCCTACCAAGACCTTTCACATTTGACCATGACTTTGAATATTGCAACCTTGACCTTGGAGTTTTACCTACTTTTAAAAAACTTAAACCAGGCATATATCGCATGTCCTTTTACACCTACAGCCTTGATATTTCACACATGGACACCTCCAAGCAAAACCTTTCATATTTGACTATGTCCTTGGACCTTGACCTTGGCATTTGGCCTACTTTTAAAAACTTTAACCTGGCCTATTTTTCATGTCCTTTTACATATACAGACTTGATATTTCACACATGGACACCTCCTACCAAGACCTTGGGAAACCATTGAGACGAAGAAACGAAAATGGTGATAATCAGCATTTTCTCCTTCAGCCCCAATATTGTCCGAGATATATTGTACACGTACCCTATCTTTGACAACATCTATTGATGTGTGTAGCATTTTGAAATGGAACACTCTGGAATTTCGCAGTTTGCGAAAAGGTTAAAATAAGATTATTCCAATCAGTCGGTGTCGTCGATTAAATTCAGTGGTCTGAAATCAATGTCGCTATTGTGAAAGACAATTCCCTGTTTGGACATTAATGAGCCAGGATCTGGAAAAAGGTCCCTTAAGGCTTTCGATCCCAACATGGTTCCAGATCAGCCTGCGTATACACGCAGTCTGATCAAGAACCATATTGTTCTCCAATAGCTTTTCCACACACAGATGACGTCATCGTCGGTCACCGATGGACTACCAGTGAAGTGAGCTTTTCCATGATCTTTAACTGCAGTAAGAAAGTAGCATAGATGCTTATCAGACTACACCTTGACACATACTGAGCTTGAAAAATGGCTGTCTCAAATGCTATCAGGGACGTTTTTCCAGATCCCTGCTCATTTGTATTTCAGTATTTCACATTATACTATTTGTCTTGTATCTTTTTAGGATCGAACAAAACCAAAGGTGAATACTTTTCTCTGAAGATTGGATGACTAGATCTACTAATTATTAGAACACCGAATAAAATACAACATGGCTGAACTCGGTCATCCTTCTACCGGCATTATAAAAGCTGATAAAGATTTTGTTCGTGAAAGTGCTTCCATGGGAAAATTGGACCAAGGAGAATCTATGGATCAGAAAGGTTTTAGTTATAATGTATTTGACAAAACTAATGGACGCAGAAAACAGCGAGATTGTTGTACACAAACTTCTACTTTGACAGATTACAAAGGAAAGGACACTCTTGAGAGAAAATATAACTGCGACATTTGTGGAAAAAGTTTTACACAGTCTTCTGACTTAAACTGTCACAAACGAATACATTCTGGTGAGAAGCCTTATAAATGTGACTTCTGTGGAAAATGTTTTGCAGTGTCTTGTAGCTTGAAAATCCACAAACGAATGCACTCTGGTGAAACTCCTTACCAATGTGACATTTGTGGAAAATGTTTTACACAGTCTTCTAACTTAAAAAGCCACAAACGAATACACTCTGGTGAGACACCATACAAATGTGACATTTGTGGAAAGTGTTTTACTCAGTTTATTTCATTAAATAGACACAAACGAATACATTCTGGTGAAAAGCCATATACATGCGACATTTGTGGAAAGTGTTTTACTGTATCTGATAACTTAAAAGTCCACACACGAATACACTCTGGTGAGATGTCATTTAGTTGTGACGAATGTGGAAAATGTTTTACAAAGTGTTCTGACTTAAAACGCCACAAACGAATACACTCTGGTGAGAAACCATACAAATGTGACATTTGTGGAAAGTGTTTTACTCAGTCTATTTCATTAAATAGACACAAACGAATACATTCTGGTGAAAAGCCATATACATGCGACATTTGTGGAAAGTGTTTTACTGTATCTCATAACTTAAAAGTCCACAAACGAATACACTCTGGTGAGATGTCATTTAGTTGTGACGAATGTGGAAAATGTTTTACAAAGTGTTCTGACTTAAAACGCCACAAACGAATACACTCTGGTGAGAAACCATACAAATGTGACATTTGTGGAAAGTGTTTTACACATCTTTCTATTTTGAACGCTCACAAACATTTTTTATAGAAGCTTTCTAATTGTGACGTGTGTTTAAAATGTATGATATATGTATTCCAACAAACACAAACTAATACCCTCTGGCGAGAAGCCACACAAATATGACATTTTATGCCCCCGGATCGAGACATCGGGGGCTTATTGTTGCACTGTTGTCTGTATGTCCGTCCGCCCGTCCGGCTGTCTGTTAGTCCAAAACTTAACGTAAAAACTTAAACCTTGTCCTTCTCTCCAAAAGTATTTCACATTCACAGCTCAAATTTGGTATGTTAACTTATTCAAATTAAATCTACCTGTTTTATTCAATATGACCTTTTTCAAGGTCACCCTTTTACCCTCATCAACCCTTTACATGCAACTTAACATGAAAACTTGACATTGGCCTTTTTATGCCCCCGATAGGGAGGCATCATAAATTTGACTTGTCCGTCCGTACGTCTGTCTGTCCGTCTGTCCGTCCGTCTGTCCGTCATTCCGTCCAAAAACTTTAACATTGGCCATAACTTCCTTATTACTTAACATATTCGCTTCATACTTTACCACAACATTCCTTGGTACATTACCTTTCTGTAGGCACATACTTTGGTGACCTTGGCACTGGATGACCTTGACCTTGAACATAGATTGGCCATAATTTAAAATCAAAGCGGTGTCGGGGGCATTGTCATCTTACAGTGACAGCTCTTGTTTCCAAAAGTATTCCACAAATAAAGCTCAGATTTGATATGTATAGTTATTTCAATAATACGTATGTATCTGCTCCATGCAGTATGACCTTGCTCTATTTCATCTTTTAACCCTTACCAACTCTTGACGTGTAACTTTACATGGAAACTTAAATTGAAAACTTAGCATTGGCCTTTTCAACGAAGTATTGAACATATAAAGCTCAAATATGGTATGTGAACTTCTTTCAATGATATCTATCTGCTGCATGGAATATGATCTTTCCCAATTTCACCTTTAAACCCTTATCAACCCTTAACATGGAAACATAACATGAAAACTTTACATTGGCATCTTCTCCAAAAGTATTCGAGATAGAAACGGAAATAGAGAGTGGAAAAGTACGGTGGTCGCGATGGAAATTCGCCAAGATTTTGCACTCGATTTTTAGCTCCACTGGCCGAAGGTCAGCGGGGCTTATGTCATGGCCCTGTGTCTGTCTGTCCGTACGTGCGTCCGTCCGTGCGTAAACTTTTCCTTTAAACATCTTCTCCAAAACTACTGGATCAATTTCAACAGGAATCTTCCTTGTATGAACCTCTTTCAAATTCCTTAAAAAAATCCGTGCAGAACTTGAATTTTAATGAATTAAATCAAATTAAATTTTCGAAAAATCTTCAAAAATCTTTTCCTCCAAAACTACTGGACCAATTATAACCATACTTCCCAGGAATCTTCCTTGCATAAATCTCTGTCAAATTCCTCCCAAAGAAATAAATTCCGTGCGGAACTAAAATTTTAATGAAATTCTTTGAATTAGATTTTCGAAAAAAATGTTCTCCAAAACGCCTGATTGGATTTCATTTTAATTTAGCCTAAATGTTCAATGTACACAATATCACAATATTATTCCTCAGGGAATACAATAAAACACTATTATAAAATACTCAATTCAATATTTCGGCAAAATTTGCCTTTTTCAAGAGTTTGAAAAAATTAATCGCACTACATAATTATATTGTAAACTAATATAGCCATTTTGTTTTTCTAACTGTTTTCAATGTACAGTTCTTCATTAGATTCTGTGATTTTTTTGATCGGTTGAAAAAATAGACCACTAAATTGTTTTCCTTGAAGATTTTCGTAGTCTTAGAGTGTAAAGTCAAAAAGCCAATGGAGCGTTACAGGGCCATCATGGCCCTCTTGTTTTTTGTTCACGAATGACAAGTGTTCTAGCAAACAAAATAAATAATTAAATAATAAAAACATCTAGCACAAGTATGCATACTGGTGAAAAGCTTTATGAATCGGATATCATATGTGTATAGTGCTACAGATAATTGGAAGAGAATGCTTTTCAATATGTGACCCGTCACGCTAGAAGGAACCTTATCCAAAAATACAAATTTTGACAGACTTGTCAGTCTCAGCACAGGTCAACCAGATATTTTATGTGAAAAATGAACATATAGTAATATAGGGAAAACATTCTAGATTTAGAAAATTACATACAAGTGAAAAGTGTCGGCCCTAGTCCGGCTGCGCGGACTGCGCAGACTGACTAGGGTCGATATTTTTCACACATCCGATAAGGTCCCTTTTCGCGTGATGGGTCAGAAATTTATTTATTGTTTATCAAATCCAATGTTGTGTATGACTACTTAGATAAGCTTCCACAACACAGGGTTTGGATTCGAAATAACATTTAGATATGTCCCAGCAGTTGTAGAAAAATGGCTATTTCGGGGGCCAATTCGTGTTTCACAAACACATCTTGTTGAATCTGCAGTACTGAAGATACATTTTTCTTGCATATGTGTTCCAAATTTCACTTCAAAATATGTATTGGTTCAAAAGAATTTGCAATTTAGAAATGGCACTTAAAACCGATTAAAAGTGAGAATTCATAATTCTAGAATTGTCTTGGGCAAAGTAGGAATTCTTACTTTGCCGGGCGTGAGAATCGATTATCGATTTAACTGTCTGCGCAATGTATGAATAGTGGGTACAAAGTAAGATTATTTTATCGCGTAAGTTATTTGACTGCAAATCATATGGAATTGCAATTACACCCTTCGTTTAGCACAGTAGTCATTTTTAGGATCTTTGTAAATCATGATATGCTCAGGGGTGTGGTGTCCGTAGGCCCCTTGAGTGATGTTAAATTTGTATCTTTTTTACCGTTCACAGAAAATCAAAATCTTTCTAGCCATGATTGAATAAGGTGCTCTTCTTTCATATTGAATAAGAATATATGACATCAGAACAGTGTAAAAATTTGACCCTAGTGCAATATTTAGGAAGGAAATATCTTGGCAAGCCGTTATACATGTGCGACACGTGCAAAATGAGTCCAAAGGGGGGGGGTGCTTGAATTAATTTTGAAGTACTTGTCATTTGAGCGCTGACCAAACTGTTGGTCAGATATAGAATAAATGCATATCGTCGGTGTAAATGCAAAACCTCGTATGTTGATTCTTGCGATTTTCAAAGTACAAACTTGTGTGTCCAGTTTAGACAATTCTCGCAGGTTTTGGTATATTTTTACCAATCAGTATCAAATATGCATTACTTATGATTAATATGTCCAAATTTCAAGTAAAACATTTCAGTTTGCGAAAAGTTATTACACTTTTTCCCTCCCCTTTTAAATTTTTTTCCCTCCCCTTTTAAATTTTCCAAAACGAGATACGAGGTTTTGCATTTACAACGACGATATGATTATTAGCGATTATTTCGAAATTAATTTCCTTGGTGAAATTTTAACAGTTTATTTATTAGCATATATGTGAAATGAAAATGCACTATTGTGAATAAAATGTTTCAAAATCACGTTTGTATTGTATTGAATCATAATGTATGAACCTTTTCCAAAACAAGACATAGTTTTGACGTCCCTAGTAGAAAAGGCTTGGGAAAACATTGAGACAAAAGAAGAAACTGCTAATAACCAGCAGTTTCTCCTTTTGTCTCATTATTTTCTATAACATTCATATTTTCTCCTTTTGATATAATTTATTTTGTCGTCTGCAAACCCTTTGAATTTGGACCACCCTAAAATTTTGTCGTTTGGGAAAGGGTTAACCAATTGTGAAGCGTCAAATTTATTCAATGAGTGTGCGCGCAACGGAAAAGATCAATATCGGTTTTCTGTGTGCATTCATGCGAATGTCAATATTTACAAAACTAATGGACATTTTTCAACCAAATTTGTACTGCTAATAGAAAACAATATTGGTTTATTGATATTGATTTATGGAGCTATTTCACTGTGGTGTGTCTGTAATTTGTTCTTTTGGCATATTCCTGGGTACATTGGAATACAAAACTTTTGTTTAACCGTTTAAGGTTAGTTTCGCGCAATGACTTTACTCTATAGTCATATAGGGGATAAACATGATTACCTTGGGGCATTTTATTCAAATTTTAGCATAACTTGAGAAAGTTAAAGATTTCTTTGTGTATGGATACATCATTATAACACATGAAATGCATATTTAGCGAAAGCAGAACTGCATTGGTTTTATATTTACAATAAAGGTTCTATGTATTATATAGAGGACGTATAGTAGATTCTACGCGAAATAAACATTCAAATGCGCGAAGCGAATGCGCGAAGCGAATGCGCGAAGCGCATTGAATGATTATATCAGATAGAATCGACTTTACAGACTATCTGACTTAGTGTTCGCTAGCGGCTCATTGAAGACAGGGGCGTGGCTTTGTATAGACGTTACAATGAACTAGCCGGTAATCTCAATTGTGCGAAATAAAGCGGCGCAATTTAAAGAAAATGCACTATATTGATTCAAAAAGTAGGTCGAACACAAAGTACATGTAATATGCGAATGCGGAACTATGGAAGCTGCTAAATACTCAGATTGTGAAAGTGACTCAATAGAAATATTGGACAAAGGTGGTGAAAATTCTGAACAGGTATCTTATTTATATAATTGTGACGTAAATGGCTCAGATTTTACACCAAATTCCTCCCTAGCTACTCACGACTTGCAACATGAACACAAAATACTGGATAATACAGATAGTTGTATAAAAACAAATACATATAGACTGCCTGAACACAAACAAATACAATGTGACGATAGTGAGAAGCCATTAAAATGTGACATTTGTGGAAAGGGTTATGAAAAACTCTCGTATTTGACATCTCACAAATTTAAACGACTGCATTCTGGGGAGAAGCCTTTTTTATGTGACATTTGTGGAAAGTTTTTCACTCAGTATTCCCATTTGAAATCTCATAAACGACTGCACACTGGAGAGAAGCCACATAAATGTGACATTTGTGGAAAATATTTTTCTCATAGTTCCAGTTTAAACGTTCATAAACGACTTCACTCTGGAGAGAAACCTTATAAATGTGACATTTGTGGAAAAGGTTTCACGGAATTGTCGTATTTGACACGCCACAAACGACTGCACTCTGGAGAGCATCCATACAAATGTGACATTTGTGGAAAGTGTTTTACCTGTTCATCTTCTTTGAGAGATCACAAACGACTGCATTCTGGGGAGATGCCTTATAAATGTGACCTTTGTGGAAAGTATTTCACTCAGTATTCCAATTTGGCATCCCACAAACGACTACACACTGGAGAAAAGCCATATAAATGTGACATTTGTGGAAAGGATTTCAGCAAAGCCCAGCATTTAAGGCAGCACTTAAGAATACATAGTGGTGATAAACCATATTCTTGTGACATTTGTGGAAAATGTTTTTCTTACAGTTCAAACTTAATAATTCACAAACGACTTCATTATGGAGAAAAGCCTTACAACTGTGACATTTGTGGAAAGTGTTTCGCACAACCTTCTAGTTTGATACGCCACAAACGGTCGCACTCTGGAATGAAGCCGTATAAATGTGACATTTGTGGAAAATGTTTTGCTCATTCTTCTTCTTTGACAAATCACAGACGACTGCACTCTGGCGAGAAACCTTATAAATGTGACCTTTGTGGAAAGTGTTTCACTCAGTATTCTGGTTTGAGATCTCATAATCAATTGCACTCTAGAGAGAAACCATATAAATGTGACATTTGTGGAAAGGATTTTAGCAAACCCCAGCATTTAAGGCAGCACCTAAGAATACATACTGGTGATAAACCATATTCATGTGACATTTGTGGAAAATATTATGCTTCTAGTTCCAACTTAAATGTTCATAAACGACTTCACTCTGGAGAGAAACCTTACAAATGTGACATTTGTGGAAAGTGTTTCAGAGAGTTGTCTTCTTTGAGAAATCACAAACGACTGCATTCGGGCGAGAAGCCTTATAAATGTGACATTTGTGGAAAGTGTTTCACCCAGTATTCCAGTTTGTCATCTCATAAACGGCTGCACTCAGGAGAGAGGCCTTATAAATGTGACATTTGTGGAAAAGCCTTCGCAAATTCTTCCTCTTTGATATATCACAAACGTAATCACTCTTATTGAGAACATTTGTGACCCATCACGCTAAAAGGGGCCTTATCAGAGGTCCAAAGACCCAAAGTTCGACAAATCGATCAGACTCACCATATGTTGACCAGTTATCACATGTGAAAAATGGACATATAGTAAGTTAGGGAAAACATTCTAGATTCAGAAAATTACATATAAGTGAAAAGTGTCGGCTCTAGTCTGTCTGTGCAGACTGACTAGGGTCAATATTTTCTCGCTTCCTGTAAGGTCCCTCATAACGCGATGGGTCACATATAGATGCGGCTTTTCTATGTAGAGTTTAAGAGCAATCAACGGCACTTAAATTCCTAAATATTTCACAAACGAATACGATAAAATTTCATTATGGTAAAATGATTAGAAATAATGTTTGAAGATGGACATTTCTATGTGAATAAAATATCACAGAAAACGTTGATCATTAGCACTTTCCTCTATTGCCTTGAAATGTTTTCCCAATCTTTTCTATAAGGTACCTCAAAACCAGGTCTTGTTTTGGAAATGGTTTAAATTCATGCATATTTTTGAAGAACCATCGCTTTTCTACGAAAACCTCGTATCTGCAGCTTGTTTTAAGCTGCAGATACGTGGTTTTCGAAGAAAAGCAGCGATATGATTTCAAACGTCATTTGTGGAAAATATTTTGCACTATCTTTTAGCCTGAAAATTTCAAACAAGTGCACTTTGGAACATTGAGAATATTAAGACAAATTTGGAAAGGCTCGCTCTTGGCTATCGGCATTTTCTTCTTAATTGTCTCAATATTTACGAAAGCCGATCTAGGAACAATTGAAGTCAAAACCAGGTATTTGTTTGGAAAGATTTAGATGTCGTGAGGATCCTTTTAAGCGAGCCGGGACTTTATGTCTGGGAAGCTAATGTCACAACCCTAGTGTCGGCGTCGCGTCGCGTATTCACTTGAAAAACTTCTACCTGGCCCCGGTTTCTCGAAAAACTTAAATACGTTCTCAGACACCGTACTCAAATCACACGAAATCCACGTGAACTTCAAATGCATTGAACGTTCAACGTTGGAAAGTAGTCTATTCCATTGAAGGATTCCATTGAAGTTGAGCATGTACTCGTGAGTATTTACTTAAGTTGTTTCGAGAAATCGCGGCCTGGTCTATATCTCAGGCACTAAATTACAGGTATAGCATTGATACTTCATACATGGATACTTCCTGCTAAGTCCTTTTATTTGAGACCATGACCATTGACCTAGTGACATTGACCTTGGAGTTTGACCTACTTTTTAAAAAACTTTAACCTTCTGAACAGCAGAAAAAAACAACATTGAAATCTGAACAAATGTGAACAATTTAGGCCTCAAAATAAGCAGCAACGTCTGTATAGGCCCTGTAAATGATGATGCATTGTTATTTGTCATCTGTGTAGCTGTTTTCGCTTCAAATATCGATGTTTTGCAGTGCGTCTGTTGCTATTTATAAACATCGGACTCGACTCGGCCTTAATCTTGACCTTAAACAACAACAACAACAACGAAATCAACGGTGCTTCCGTTTTATATTCTAGAGAATAAAGTAATTTAAAACTTACCCCCCGACAGGCTTTGGGGCTGTAACTCCGTCACTTCGCAGTTGAAATACGATCCGTCTGTGTACACAAATCCTACGGTGTTTTTCGCCATCTTGGAAGTAAGCATAAATCGCACGCGCTCGCTTTCCTCATCGTTTAGGGACTAAAAAATCTCGCTCTGAAGAAATCTCAAGAAATCTCGCTCTACAGAACGCACCTCTGGCCTATATATCATGCATTATTAATGATAAAGCCTTGGTGTTTCACATATGGATACTACCTGCCTAAACCTTTCATTTGGGATGTCGCGCATGACATTTGCCCTTTCTACCGGCGTCCAGTGTCTTCCCCTTTTCCTGAAAAAATCCCTTGATAGCTCATGACCTTCACCTCGAGACCGCGACCTTTGACATAGTGACTTTGATATTGAACTCCTTTTTTTGCGACAATTTCTCGTATAGGCGAGCTACATTGTCCGTTGACAACTCTTGTTCCATAGCCCAACTGACCGCGACCATAATGCAGTTGTAAGCGTATCGGACTTTCACTTATGAGGTCCCGGGTTTGTTCCCCGGCCGCGTCAAACATCCTTCATATCTTAAAATTCAGACAAAATCGTATCCCATCTGTGGCTCGATAAGCATTAACCTATGTGGGCGAACAGCTTGAGGCTCGATGAGGATGTTCTGCGCCAACTCCGATTGGGACTATAGCTCGAGCTATCGCATTTGGAACACCTCGGACAATTCTAAATAGAGGTATTCTAAATGGAGCTATTGTAGCTATCGCTCCAATCGAAAAGCAATAGTGCGAGCTATTTGACGTCATTTCCGCAGCAATAGTCTGACCACCGGAAAAAGTGTGGTCCGGCCATTTAAGCCAATACGTCATTCGGAACCCCTCGGATAACAGCGGACCAACCAGTGTCGAGGTAAACAAAGAATTGATTGGTTAACTCAGGACGGGGAAGAATTCAATCGACAGAACAGCGCTGGGGCCTGTTTCATCAAAACATTTAAGACGTGGTTTTGACTTACGGTGGCTTGAATACCTCTTAAGACAACAACCGCATAACGCAGGTCTTGATAGATTGGCGATAGGTGTTTCTTGTCCGAAACTTGTCGTAAGTCACCGGTAAGTCAAAAATACGTGTTAAATGTTTTGGTGAAAGCGGTCCATGGTTCCCAATGATGCTTCCCAATAGCCCAAGCTATCGTCTGACTCGAAGTCGGCCTTGATAGTACTGGTACATGAGAAATGACAGGGAACAATAGGTTGGTCTCCAGCCGCCGCGATATGACCATTGCAGTTGAACAGCAGTTAAACCCAATCAATCAATGGTATGAAAATATACAAGAAACAAACCAAAACAAACTGTCTAAAGCTTTTGAAGCTCTTTCCAAAACGACAAAAATTAGACCGGTCCACAGGGGCGTCTCTAGAGGGGTCGGGGGTCGGGACCCCCTGACATTGGCCAAAAATAAAATGTTTGACTATATAACATTACATAATTATGTAACACGCTTAAAGCCATTATTTGGGCTTGGGACACCCCCCCCCCCTGGAAAAATCTTTGGGCATGGACCCCCTGGAATAAATCCTGGATCCGCCCTTGGGTCCATGTTTAAGCTTCATGGCTGATGACAATGTGGATGTTGATAAAAGTATGGTTGATTAAGAAAAGTGATTAATATAGAACAGAACATGATAGCAAAACAAGAATATGGCGACTGTCCTTCTGATTCCTCAATGTTTTCTCTATTCAGTGTCGTTAGGGGAGCGATGTCGAAACCATGTCTTTATTAGAAATGGTTGACTTGGTACCGTTTAAACTTTTCCTGAATAATTGAATGAATAATCTTCCTCATTTTAAGGTAGTTCACCCATAAATGAAAATTGTTTGGAAAACGTTGAGAAAGATGAATATGCTCTCTTTTGTGCTGTCATCTGCAGCAGCTTTGAATATGGACTAGTCTCAAATTATGTCAGAAATGGTTTAATTTGAAAATTAAGAAATACAAATCAGGGTAATGCAGTCTACTATCCGTAAACCATACACACGTCACAATTCTAAACCAGTCTTAATAAATTCCTGAACAATGACAATGAATTTTGTGCTAAAAATAGAGTGGGATTACCGTTATCACTGGTGGTGAACTCGGCCAAAGCGTGGGACGTTTTTTCGCGATCATAGTATTCCGTCGGTGTTGTTATAAAATCTCGTAACTACGGCTTTATCGAAGTCGTAGTTACGAGATTTTAAAACAACACAGACAGTTTGTCAATACATATCGGTAAACCCGGTCTATTTTAGAACAAATTCATTGTTATTAGAAAAACTATCCAATCAGATCTTTAAACTCAGATTTAAACGCAAAATATTTGTACCTTGTTGTAGCGAAAAACGTCCTTCGCTTTGGCCGAGTTCACCACCAGTGGTTATGTTTTGACAAACAGTCGGTGTTGTTAAAGACTCTCGTAATTACGGCTTGAACCAATCCGTAGTTACGAGAATTTACAATAACACCTACGAAATACTTTTGTTAGTCCGAAATAACATCATGCTTAACTGGATAAAATCGTTCTCTTTTGCGCATTTTGCCTCCGCGCAAGATATAGGCCTACATAAAGGCTTTGAAAATCGTTGTTGAAAATGAATTACTTGTGGCCTGCAATTTCTTTACTTTCCACAACGTTTCCGCATAGAAAGACAAATACATTGAAATATTCAATTGTTTGTACGTAGACTATGTAATATAGAAGGTCATGGGTTTATGGGCTAGGGCTAAGAGTAGTGGGCGAGTCCCTCTAGTGGTGCTCCTTTCCCCTCTACCCTTTAACCAATCCCCACATAAGGACGCCTTTTGACATCAAACAAAAGGCCTTTGAAAATATTGTGGAAAATGGAGAAATTGCTCTTGACAAGCAATTTCTTCATTTTCTACGATGCTTTCTATCCCAAAAACACCAAAAATAATTAAGATTTTGTGTATTTGAGATTGTCACCTGCATCATCTTTAAATGTCGACCACCCAAAAATATTTGCCGTGTGGTAATGAGTTCAGATCAGCGCGGGTTGGCGCGAGGCAATGATGGGGGAGCGGATGGGGGGGGGGGGGGAGGTGAGTCTTTACGGGAGGTCGAGATCTATTTTAAGCACAATGTGAATTGCTTTTGTCGACCGCATCATCTTTAAAAGTCATTAATGGGGATGGGCGGTGGTCTTTACGGGAGGTGTATATTGCCTTGCTGATGGGGCGGGGTCTTAGTCTCTCTGGCATCTCATTGGAAATTGTGCTACAACAAAACATCTGAATGCACGAGAGATCAGATAGAGACAATCGGGATTGTTCTTGCAAGTAATTGCACAAAAAATGATCGTACGAATGTTGATAATACATGCCCCAGGAGCCACGAATTACTACGTATGGTCATTCATGGCTCATTGTGGGTGTTTTTACATGTTTTTAACCCTTTTTAAATGACGAAATTTTGGGCTTTTCCAATTAGGCATACAAAGCTGCCAAAAACGTCATGAAACCGATTTAGATAATTTTAGGCAGGATTCGTGCACAATATAGCACAGAAAATATTGAGACAAAAGGGGAATTGCTGATTATACGGACGAAGTCCGGGGCCGAAGGCCCCGGCGAAGGCCGACTATATGTTACGCATAAAATTAAAAACACTAGAATCATTGAAATCAACAGATTCAATCATTCGAATCAATATACCGTTCAACGAAAAATACGCCATCTTTGTTTATTTTTTATGGAGCATTCGGATCGCCTCGGACAGTCGGACTGTGTAGTCGTTTTATCTACTTCCGTTTGCCTTTTACCGGTCCCGAATTCAGAGGTTTGATATCCAGTCTAACTACGTCACGCGCACTGACTGACACGATTTCCTCGTTCGGATATCCTCGGATAATGTCGACCAAAGATCGAATCATCGACTCGGAAGTGTGTGTATGAAGAAATCTTGAAAAAAGTTGGATTTCTTAGCCGGAAGTGGCTACGCTTCATAAAGTAGTTTTCGAGGTCAACCAAATGCACAACCATGGCAACTTGTGGGACTTGCAGGTTGTAATCATTCTCAAAAAAGAGGAGACTGGAACTGCAAACAATGTATTTCAGTATCATTGCCGCGTCATTGTCGACATTAGTCACAGACGAACGTTTTGAATTGTTGTTCTATTCTATTCTATTCATATTCTGAAAGTAGTTCAACGAGATGCATCCAAGGTATGATTCGATAGAGTTGTCCTTGGTGATCCAATTGACGATTTCCTATGACGGCCATCTTGTTTCGTCTGCACTCAAAAAATGCAGCGGCGACCACTGTTTCCAGTCTTGATTGCCAATCAGAGTAAGTGAACTTGCTATCATATGCTGTAAAATATGTTTTAAATACTATTTCAACAACATAGAAAAGGTTTAAGTAGAATTTGACTTTCGTCCCAAATAAATGTCGACCCAGCAAAAAATATCATTCAACTTTCCAAACAGCTGAATTTAAATCTAGACTCATGGACTGTTCCCTTTTGAACTTTGTTGGAGATGAAAAAAGAAAATCAATGTCAACATGATGTAGAATTCGTAAATGACATGTAAATAGACCTATTGCTGAGTGCTGACCACCGGAATTTTCTTCTTTTCGTTTATTTTTTTCCGTAACTATTTCTGAAAAGGAGGTCAAAATCGTATCTTGGTGGGGTTAAATTATCACTAAATAATTGATTTTATTTTAGATGTTGGCATAATTTGTGTTAAATTTAAAGAAAATAAGAATAGATCTAAAACGTTTTGGGAAAAGAAGAAATAATTTTAGATCATGTGAGCTTAATATTCATAAGAATAAAACATTCTGGGAAAAGAAGAAATTTATATTTTTGTATATTTCCGCAGCTTTGTCACAATGTTGTCACAACATTGTTCTTATACAAATAATTATCTCATTATCACTCATAGCAGTGCTCTTTGTCAGTATGTGTATCGACCCATTCCCAAATGACAAAACATCTTGGTGGTCCAATCTGAATCTGAAAGATGCTGGATGCAGACAATAAAATGGAGGTTTATAGGGAATAAGTGTGCTATGAGAAATGTAAAAAGGCTGGCAGACTTGGCGAAATACCAAAAATCTTTGTCAGACATTTGGTCTGACAGTACCGAATAATCTGTCAGACCAAATAAAATTTTGTCAGAGCAGTCAGACAGAACTCTCATTCACTATCTTGACACATCAAAAGGAGTGTCAGACATTTGGACAGACAGTAGCAAAAAATCACCAGACCAAGGGGAATTTTATCAGATATGTCTGATTGTCTGATGGATTTCGCCATGTCTGGGCTGGATATATGTAGCATTTTCTTCTTTTGATTCAATGTTGCAAGCCTTTTCTTCATTGACTGTCAAAACCAGATCTCTATTGGGAAGGGTAGATCTAGATAATATTATGAATGATATAATTACATTATCTTTTCAGACATGCAGAAAACAAACAAAGGTGAATGACCCGACTTAAATTCTGGTGTACATTGACGTGGATTACCTTTGGGATAGAAAGTCAGGTGAGGCTAGGCATTTGCAACAATTTGGCTTCTGCTGCATCATGTTAAATTAAAAAACAGTTTGTAAATTGAAAATGTTCAGAATTTCTAGATAACAAAACAAGAGGAAAATAAAATTCTGATTGTTAAAAGGCTTAAGGGACGAGCTCTCTTTGTTCCTCCAATGTAAGTCTTTGCTCCACACACAAATTGCCTGTGTCATTCTAGAATTTTGACGCCGAGCCCTGATAGCTCAGTCAGTAATGTTGGCGTCTGTCAATATAGGGGTCGTGAGTTCAAACCCCGGCTCAGTCAGTATTCACTCTGACATTTGACAAAGTCATTGTCCCTCACCAATTACGGATGTAAATCATCTATGTAAGAGAGCAGCTGGAGGCTCAGTTTGGATATTGTGGTTGTATTAGTGATGGTTATGTGCTCCATCTGCCACAATATGACCATTACAGCAATTTAAAATTGTGTTAAACCCCAATAAATCTAAAACCCCAATAAATCTAATCTAAAATCTCAGCACCATGACCAACAGTGTCATATGAACATCATATGATATACACTGTACAGTATCTTTTTTATTTAACCCCTTCTTAACCCTTTACCAGATGGCAAATTTTTATGTTGGCCCTAATTCAAAGATGTTGCATCTATGACAATTTCAAGTGAATGAAATTTATCTTTTAGTAAAAAACATTATGGAAAAAGAAGAAATTGCTTGTGACCAGCAATTTCTGTTCTTTCCTCAATGTTTTCCAAAGCCGCTATTTTGTAGGGTGTCAAAAGGTATCATTGTGTGGTAATGGGTTAAACAAGACCTGAAGTTGATGTCCATGGTAGAAAAAAAGGTTGTGAGAATATTGAGAAAAAAGAAGGAATTGCTTATCTGCATTATTTCCTTTTTTCTCAGTATTTTGGTCTAAAATTTGGTTGTTTGGGAAAGAGTTAAAACCATTTTCAAAAATGTTCAAGTAACCTAGGGCTCAGGGCAAAGTAGGAAATGGATTTTTATAGTTCCCTTTTTAACATGGATAATGTTTCCAAAAGCAGCAGGAGGATGCTGTATATACTTTCATTTGTTACTTTTGTACCATTGCAGGTTGATCAATGAGGTGTACAGATGAATAAAGATTGAGAGCACAATGATGATAACTAACTCAATAACTTGTGTTTAAAAAGAGTCAAACTTTGACTAATTGACTTGATTGTGCTATTTGTGGATTATTTTAGGTCCATACAGTGTTGTTTACAATATTCAAGTATAAACATTCAAGTAAAATGATTGGGAAAACAGTTTGGTAAATGAAGAAATTGCTGTTTCTTTTTTCATTTTCCACAATGTTTTCTACCCTAAGAGTTGTACGTGTAAATTAAAAAAATCATAACTTTGAAAATTTCGTCTGCAACTTCTTTCAATTTGGAAAAGCTTAGAATCTTATTGTTCAGTTATGGGTTAAGTGAGATATTGTGCGGACTCCCAAAAACATAATGTAACATTGTATGTTATCATAATAGATGGCGTCCCTCATAGCAAAGGCGTGGGAAAACATTGAGGCAAAAGAAAAAAAAATGCTGATAATCATCACTTTCTCCTTTTGCCTCAATATCTTCAAAGCTATAATACAAACACATTACATATGGATTTAAACCAATTTGTCTTCTGCGACAGCTTTTAAATCCAAAAAGTCTAATTTTTGTTGTTTGGGAAAGGGTTAAAAAACTTAAAGTTACTAGCTAAATTGTCATTCTTGTTTATGAAAATTAAAATTAATTTTTAATATTTTATATTATTTGTTCTTGTTCTATTGACTTGCATTTGATAAACACATTAACTCTCTCCCAAACAAAACCTGGTTTTGAAATCCCTGATAGAAATTGCTAAGGAAATATTAAGGCAAAAGAAAAAATTGCTGATAACTGCAATTTTCTCTTTTTGACCCAATATTTATTATTCTATAGTGTACACGAATCCTGTTTTATGGGCATTCGTTTGACACCTGCGACACATTTCCAATTGGACCACCGGTAGAATTTGAGTTTTGGAAAGGATTGAGTTTTTAAAGTATTTAAGGTATACCACCCCTAATGAGATTCATGTGACGTCGGAATAATTCGTGCGACGTCGTTTAACATTCGTAATGTATCCGAACCTATTAGGGCGACGTCGAAAACATTCGGCGGCGGAATGTTCCACCGCCGAATGTTTCCGATGTCGCGTCAGTCTCACTCGGGGTAAACTACCTTAAATTTTTAACACTCAATCAGTGCGGAGATTTGAGTTTTATGACCGTCCACGGTCTTTTATCTGTCCTCTTATTCCAAGCCGTATTCCAGTCCATGAGCAAATGTTTCTTCCAAAATATAGCATCATCCAAAGTACATAATTTACATTGTAAAACCATTTTCCGATTTGGTTTCAAATGACGTCCATTATTGAAAGGGTATGTGAAGACGTTATGACAAAAGAAGAAAATGCTGATAAAAATCCCCTTTTGCCTCAATATTTTCCTTGTTATATTTTAAACAAATCTTATTTTCAATAAATTGCATTTTGTCGTCTGCAACAGCTATCAAATCGGCGTTTGGGAAAGAGTGAAAGATGTTGCAGATCATACTGGTAAGCAGCTTGAATTACTGTCCCTGGAAAGCAATGTTGAAACCATTGAGGTGAAGAGCGAAATGATAGTGCAGGTGTACTTCTCCATGTCTCTTCACTCCCCGAAGGCCTTTAATTTCTATATCATATTTGCGTACTATAGTCGCTGCGATGTGAAATTGCGAACCTTCGAAAATCATGGACATGGTGGGAGAAAATGTTGAAATCAGCAGGATGTTTAACCGATGTTAACCTTCAAAAATCATAGACATGGCGGTAACTACCATATCTGCCCGCCTGTTAGCACTATGTACCTTTATGTACAGCTAACCCAATGTTCAACCCGTTCCAAAACGACCAAAAGTTAGACCAGATTTCCATTTGAACTAGGCCTACACAACTGGTGTTGATAAAGAGTTACGGTAATTTGTGTCCATATTGCACAAAACATTAGGCAAAATGATGAAATGCTGCAATTTGCAAATCAACATGTTTCCTATGTTCTTTCAATTTGGAACGTAAAGCCAGGTGTTGTTTGGATAATCTACATGGTCCTTATTTGAAAAGGCGCAAAACATTCATTTTAGACCAGTCAAAGTTCATCTTCGCAACATTCGAATATTCTCGGATCTTATCGTTACTCAAGATCCCCTCGAACGGATTACAGTTGCCGGCATGAGCCGATCCTGCCCATATCTCTCCGCAAGCATAACTACGGTAGTCAGGTCAATTACAACGGAAGCAGACCAAACAACCAATTAAATCTACGCCAGAAAAATATTTGAAACAAACAGCGTTCTAAAGTCGACTGTATCCTCATAAATGTGACAAAATTTTACCAGATAAAATAATTGATGTGATTTACCGATTATTGACAGTATATTTCACTTGAAATTATAACGTTAGCTAAAGGATTGATTTGTTTTGATGACGTCATTTACGCGCGTCTACTTTCACGTTCAATATGGCGGTCGCTGTATTACGCTCGAGATCATGTTGCAACCACGTTCCAACGCGGCAAAATGTTGCAAACAGTCTCGAGGGTCGCGATTGTCTTCGCAAGCCAAGGGTGACATCTACAACGTAACGTCGTTTCTGTATTCACCCTTGGCGTATTTAGTCCGATTTTCTTGGTCTCCTGGAAAGCGTTTTCATTGGTTCCAGCGAGGTCTCGCTGGAAAAACGCGAAGATGGGCGATTTTTCGTAAGAATTTCACTGCAATAGACAGGAATTCCCTAACTTTAATCGACGAATTATTATACTTTCGACAGTTCGACCAAAAAAGCAGCTATCTTTTACATAATCCACATGACGTATGATGCGAAAGACAACGCGCGTTAATGACGTCATCAATAATGGACGTAAACAACCAGCAGAACAATCGCTAGGCGGCGCTTCGCGATTTCTAGAAAATCGGACGAAATCCGCCAAGGGGGAATACAAACGTAGGTGGGTTCAACCTTGGCTAGCGAAGATGGTCAAAGTTGGGATCTACTTTAAGGGGGAATGCTCCAGTTTCCTAAATTTTTTCCCAATAATAGAATTTATTTATATTTTGTATGCTGAAATTACATGTTATTACCAATTCAAAAATAAAATAAAAGTGGGTGGTCAGCGATCTTGTTTGAATTTTATAGGCACTCGTATCACATACCCATACAGCGAAAAAATGAACAATTTCTGGCACATGTCCAAGGTCACTAAAATGCTAATAAAAAGCTGTATATTCATCGTTTAGTCCCGAAAACGGATTTAAGGTAAGAAGGGCCTAATTAGCACCAAAGAGCCAGCGGCAAAATTTGAAAAGTGCCAGTAATTCCTTAACTGTGTTACATTTCCATTCCAAATACAAACATAAGCATTTTGTACGGTTTAGAATTTTGAATTAATGCATATTTATGGAAATATTTGACAAAAATGTTCAAAATTACCTCCCTTGCATATGAATATAGAGTAAAATGATATTTGTAAATTATTTTTTTTTTCTTGAAGCATAATCTTGAAATCCGGCACGGTGAATCAACTTATTTGAAGTGTATTTACAAGTGTGTGTAATTTGATACATTTCGTATGGCTAGAAAGTGGTGTTTTTAATTAGGCACTTTATACCTTAAAGTAACGTCTTACATTCAATACGAACAGAAAACCCAAAATATGTGCTATTATAAATGCGTAAATGTATAAAACAGCATGCTCCCGTGTTCGGTTAGATCAACGAAGCTTGGGTGTTTTATGTCAAAATTTGCATATTTTTTGAAATATTTCAAGTTCTACATAATAGAATTTGATAAAATTCCCTCATTGTATAAAGCAACATGTCCTGGTAATAATTCAAAAAGAAAATGTATAGGTCAGCGCACTAATTAGTGAATTACGGCAATTTTTATCAGCTACACTTGAATAAAATGACGCAAAAAAGTGGTAACTGCATACAAACAGCGTTTTTTCTCATGGTTTTGGGAACGGGTCCGAAACCAGGCAAATTGGGAAAAATGTGTTATTTTATCAAAAATTGGGAAAATATTTTCATCACAGACTGCAACAAAAATTGAGTCCTGTGTATAGTTAACTATACGAAATCAACTGAAGAGACTTCCAATTTGCCTCTGGATATTTTTTTCTCAACATATGAAAGGGAATGATCAAGTTTTCTTTCAAAAAGATGGAATAACATTTGCATTGGGAATTTTCATTCCCGATTTTGGGAAAAATAGACACTATTTGGCATTGGGAACGGGTCCTTTTTACGGACCCGTCCAAAGAAGGAGAAAAAACGCTGACACACTTACGACTGTCTTGCTCTAAATAATCGATTTCCATCTTGAGAAAATCAGTTTCGCATAATAAATACACTTTTACCGTCGAAAAAGGTAAATTGTAATGATGCGTTATATGATTATATCATTGAAAATCTGGTAGCGAACCATATTGGTACGAAACATTTAAATTTACTACAGTAATGTCCGAGTGTTCCGAAAAACTGGAGCATTCCCCCTTAAACGAAACGGTGTAGGAATGTGACTTAATTATTTAGACAGATCTCGTTTTCCGGAAAAGGTTTCGGTCTTGTCTTAGAGAAAAGAGATAGATCTAGAGATTTATGTTTGCTTCGTCCGTATTTAGGCTTTGCCTACTTTCATATTAATCAATTCATTGTTTTGTCTCAATGATTTCCCAAACCCGAATTTCCTTCTAAGCTGTACAAAAATTATGACCGAATTTCTATATCATAATTATATGATTCTGAAATGCAAATTTTTAGGAATTTAAGGCAAATGATTCAGATCCTCTTCCTGAGGGGGAAGGGGATGGTCGTCTAAACGTTTAAAGAATATTTTTGAATCTCAAAGTCTGGAAGACCTTCTTTAATAGTCAATCGTGACCCTTTTACGCCAGTTCAAAACAGGGAGGGGGTATGTTTAAAAAAGAGTAAATTTCATGAGAAATGGCCTTCAGTCGTAGCACCGTCTGTCAAAATCTGACTGTTTTCTTTGGAAAAAAGAGCTAAATACAAGTCAATCGCTGCAGGTACCACTAATTTCAGGTAATAGATCAAATTTGATAATTTCATACTCCCATTCTATTCAGTTTACCACCTCTTCTCTCACTTCAACTTCGATTAAACACTAATGTAATGGGTTTTCGCGAGGGCGTCAAACTAGAAGTTCATGAGTTGAAAATGCTACGAGGTGCCGCTCCTCTATGATATTGACCATAGCAACAGATAATATTTATCTGTCAATCTATCAGGCGCATAGGTAGACTGGTTACCGCCCTTGGAATCTACTACGTATTTAAGGCCGGTAACAGCTAATCTCCCACGGTCAAAATCTTGACCGTGAACGAGCGGAACGAGCGGCTCTGATTGGTCGAGGGGTTTCATCGGTTGTGTATACTAACCAATCAATGGACGCGGTTTGCCAGTCCTTTCCAGTTGTAAATACATCGTATACAACGGGTACCAGTTTAGCGCATAGGAAGCAATTTCATATATTGGAGGGGCTAAAGCCCAGGTGTTTGAATAGGGGGGGGGGGGGCTAAAAGAAAAGTATCGAAACGTCGTAATAGCGAAAGACCGTACAGAACAACAAAGAAAAGATAGAAAGGAAGCAATCAAAAACAAGAAAATGGTGAATGAAATCCAGAACATTTTGACAAGCCCACCCAAAATGGATGAATACAGAAGTGTTGTCATATCACAACCCAACTATTCCCAAGAAATACAAAATCCATTTGATGCATCAACTATAATTAGGAACAAGACAGAGACAACTTTGATTGGAGAACATCCCCAAACAACCAACCCACACGAGTCGACAATGATGGAGGTAACAAATATACAGGAAATGACAGTGCCGGGAGGAATTTTGACACAGTTCCAACCCCAGTCTAAGCCTGTAAACCAGGCATGTGAATAAAGTGTGTTTTATCCCTAAACAGGGGACTGATTTTAAATGTAAAAAGAATTTTAATTGTATCAATGATATCAATATATTTTACACAAACATTGATTGCCTCACACCAAGTAAATTTGATGAGATAAAATCTTATATTTCAAATGAGGAAATTGATATTATAGCGTTAACCGAGGTTAACCAAAAAAACAAAACAATTGGTGCACAATACATACCATATCTCAAAGATTACGAATCCTTCTATAATGGGGAAACTGGTAGAGGAATTCTGTATCTGGTTAACTCTTTCGCTGCCAATGTCGCCTTTTGGCGACATACTAGGAGGCTGCCAATGTCGCCTTTCGGCGACCTGACCATCACGTTTCTTTACACGTGTTTTTAACATGTTTTACGGCATCTATTATTTACGACATTTGACTCATTTACGGCAAATAAGTTTGTTTACGGCATTCAACCAGGAAATTAGACTATTTTCTGGATTTTGGATGATTTTGAAGCTGTTTCTAGACGACAAATTCTCAGATCAGTGAGGACCAACAAAATGGCGACTCCCCTCACTGTGGATGAAGTTCTAACGTTGATTGCAAACGATTCAGACTCGGGATCGGAGTTAAAATTGATAGAAAATGTATGTTTACAATTTTTACTGACTAATTTGTACATTCTTTGTGTTTATTTCATAAAATACGGTCCTTTACTGTATTCCCACCTGTTCTCACCTGTACGTAATGTGTTAGGCTAAAACCCTTTACCTACCTATGATGAAAAACATGTCAGTCTCATCTTTTTAAATAATAGATATTCTCCTACTTTGTTTTTATGCCCCCGATAGGGAGGCATCATAAATTTGACTTGTCCGTCCGTCTGTCCGTCCGTCCGTCTGTCCGTCTGTCTGTCCGTCTGTCTGTCCGTCCGTCATTCCGTCCAAAAACTTTAACATTGGCCATAACTTCCTTATTACTTAACATATTCGCTTCATACTTTACCACAACATTCCTTGGTACATTACCTTTCTGTAGGCACATACTTTGGTGACCTTGACCCCTGGATGACCTTGACCTTGAACATAGATTGGCCATAATTTAAAATCAAAGCGGTGTCGGGGGCATTGTCATCTTACAGTGACAGCTCTTGTTCTTCTCTAAGCACTTGATTAGATGTTTGTACAAAATTTTAACCGTACTTTTATCTGGTTGAATGTGTGCACTGTCTACACAAAGTGATTTCAGAGGATTTTTGTCAGTATTTTTTATGTAATCTGGCAGCCCTTGGTGTGTAATAAATGTATAAAAAGTGTTTAGTCTTACTCATAAGTATTAGTTTGGTAATGTATTAGGTATATATTCCTTAAAACTGATTTTTTAGTAGATTTGTACATACAAAATAACTTTTTTTTCATAAAAAACACCATTTTTTCTATTTTTCAAGGTCAGCCAAGGTCACGGTCAAGGTCAAGGTCATACAATCACATATTTGAAAGCATATTTATTAAGCATAACATATTAACTTAATTTCCTTAAAGTTTCATTACAATCTAACAACAAATAAATATTTTAGAGCAATTTCTTTATATACAGTATAATTCTTGGAATTTCCTGGAATTTAATTGGCACTGAGGAGTCTGTTTTCTAAGGAAAATTGGCAGCGAAAGAGTTAAATCATCCCTAAAAGCAGTTAGCAGGGAATTGAAATCATCGTTTGAAGAGCAGTTATGGATAGAAATCAATACAAGCCAAAATAACAAGATACTAATAGGGAATATCTATAGAAGCCCAAACAGTTCAAACGAGAATTTCAACACCATGTTAGATATTAATGAAAATACCAACAACCACTTTTTTTAAAATAATCATGGGGGACTTCAATATAAAAAACATAGATTGGACAATCACTTCGACAAATAAAAACGAAAATTCAATGGAATATAGATTCCTGGAAACACTGAAAGACCTATACCTAACTCAACATGTACTGGAACCCACCAGATACAGAGAGGGACAGGAATCTTCTATTTTGGATCTTATAATAACCAACAAAGAAGAATCTATCAGTGATGTACAGCATAACCCAGGAATAGGGAAAAGTGATCATGAAGTCCTTAGATATAAAATATTGAGCTGCTACCAGCAACAAAAAACAGAATCAAGAACCAAATACAATTACAAGAAAGCAGACTGGGAAAAAATCAGAGAAGACATTGAGTCAGCCTTTAAGAGTAACAAATACAATGGAGACGTTCAGACGACCTGGAGTGATTTTGAATCAAACCTATTAATTATAAAAGAAAATAACATACCAAAGTCTAAGGAATCATCGGGCCGCCAGAACGTCACAGTGGATGAGAGAACTCTACAGGCGATTAAAGACAAAAGCAAGAAATGGAACAAATACCTCAATTGTAAAAATCACTTAACATACGAAGCCTATAAAAAATCTAGGAATGAAGTAACCAACCTAATAAAGCATCGTAACTACAACAACGAAAAAGCAATAGCAGAAAAGATAAACAAAGAACCAAAACTATTTTGGAGCTATGTAAAACAAAAAACGAAGAAAAAAAGTGGAATAAGTGCACTAGAGGTGGATAACAAACTTGAAACCGATGATAACATCATAGCTGAGACCTTGAATAACCATTTTGTGTCTGTCTTCACCAATGAGTCTGAACCAGTCCCAACCCCGACTTACAATCAAGAAACTTCTATACAGAATATTGATTTTACAGTTGAAAAAACAATTACGGCCATCTAAGAAATAGATCCTTCAAAGTCTCAAGGACCTGACGGTATCCATCCAGAACTTATTTACGAATGTAAAGAAAGTATAAGTGAGCCCCTCACAGAGGTATTCAAGAAGTCATTTGAAGAAGGGTCACTGCCCAACCAATGGAAGGAAGCTGATGTTACACCTATCCATAAGGCAGGACCTAAAACAAAGGCAGAAAATTACAGACCTATTAGTGTCACTTCAATTTGTTGTAGGATAATGGAAAAGATAATAAAAAATGAAATTACTAAATATTTAGAAAGCAACAACATCATAAATGACCAACAACATGGGTTTAGAAAAGGGAAGTCATGCGTCACCCAATTACTAGAATGTATTGAAGAGTGGACATCAGAAGTAGACAACAGGAAAGAGATAGACATTATATATATGGATTTTAAAGCAGCGTTTGACAAGGTTCCACACAAACGACTACTTAAGAAATTATGGCACATAGGTATAAGGGGCAAACTAAATGGATTGAATCTTTCCTGCAAAACAGAACTCAAAGGGTAATAATAAATGGAAGTTCATCCAAATGGCAAAATGTTACCAGTGGGGTGCCTCAGGGAAGTGTACTCGGCCCTATTCTTTTTTTAATGTTTATAAATGATCTGCCAGATACATTAACTTGTCCAACAAAACTATTTGCAGACGACACAAAACTTTACATGAGCATTAATAATCCAGACAATGAAACAACATTACAAGATAACATTTTCAATACTTGTGAATGGGCAAACACCTGGGAAATGCAATTTAATGCAAAAAAATGCAAATCAATGCATATAGGAAATAGTGAACCCAGTGAGTATTTCATGAAAAATAATAAAGAAGAAATTATTAAAATTGAAAATACTGAACAAGAGAAAGACCTTGGTGTCATTGTTGATAACAAACTAAATTTTGAAAATCACATTAATTCCAAAGTAAACATTGCAACAAGAAACTTATACCTAATAAAAAGGTCATTCACTTATATGGACGAGAAAATGTTTCTACATCTCTATAAAGCATTGGTACGTCCTCATCTCGAGTACGCATCAGTTATATGGAACCCAAAACTAAAGAAAAACATCATACTTATTGAAAATGTCCAAAGGAGAGCAACAAAAATGGTTAAAAAAATAAAGAACCTTCCTTACAAAGATAGACTAAAAACACTTGGACTGCCCACTTTAGAATACAGAAGACAAAGAAATGATTTATTACAAACATATAAAATAATTAACAGAATAGACCTGCTCTCAACAAACATTTTTACAAAGAGGAATGACGCAAGAACCAGAGGTAACTGTTCCAAACTATACAAAAATAGGTCAAACACTGACCTAAGAAGGCCGCGGCCATGGCGCAGTTGGTAGCGCATCTGCCTCTCATTCGAGAGGTCCCGGGTTCGATACCCGGCCGCGGCAAATACCCTTACTGACAAAAATGTCACCCATCAGTGGTTTGATATCGTGAACCTATGTGGGGGAGCAGCTGGGGGCTCGGTAAGGGTGTTGTGGTAGTACTGGTATGAGAAACGCCAGGAATCCATGGTTAGGTGCTCCAGCCGCCGCGATATGACCCTGGTAGTTGAAAACGGCGTAAAACCCCAATAAACTCAAACTCAAACTGACCTAAGTAAATACTGCTTTAGTAATAGAGTGGTAAATGTTTGGAACAGTCTCCCTAGTAATGTTGTTGAAGCACCCAACGTCAACACATTTAAAGCCAGACTCAATAGAGAATGGAAAACTCAAAATAAGTTTGAGGCGTTCTGTTATAAGTAGACGGACAGGATTAATGCAAATTTGTAAATAGTTTTAGCAATTCAAACAATTCAAGCAGATGACTAGGAAATTTGCTTTAGTCAATAATATTCAGCCAGTGATAGTTCTATTAGTTCAAATAAAAGTCAGGTTTTTTTTTTTAACAATATTTTTACCACTATAATATGTATAAGTAAAAACTAATCAGTGTCATAAAACGTATGCCACGATATATTGTGTAGAAAAAACACACGACTTAACAGTACTGTGAGTGAACTATACTAAAGGGAATACTTCCCTAATAACAATTGATGAAAACGCAACGAAAAGGACCAACAGAAGCTAATAGCTTATGTGCATCAGCACATCTGGTCTCGAAGACTATGTGAACTATGTGAACTAAATTGGATTTTCCCTAAATTATCTGTGTAAAATAAAGAAAAATCAGCATTTTTGGTCTACTTTAGAGGGGCTTTGCCCCCAGCCCCCTAGCCCCCCTGTTCCTACGGGCCTGTCTATAAACTGCCTTAATACCTCTTTCGGTAGTACTGTCAGACAAGACATTCTAAATTCTTTATTTCAAATCCTAGTCCAAGGTGGTTGTGATTGTTAGTGGTAGCAAATGTAAAATTATTCAAAGTCCATATTCAAGGTAAAGCATGGCATAAACAATAGAAAATAACTACATAATAAAATATTTTAAACTAGCTAAATGTTACTGAAATATTGCTTTGTCTCTTAAATTACTCCTTTGAAACATGTTTTCATTTCTAAACACACAGACACAGTCCAAGTCCAATTGCTGGGGGGGGGGGGGGGGGGTCCACGCCCAAATGATGACTTAATGTAGAAGACCCATAATGATAAACACCACTTTCTAGCCATTGAAAATGCATCAATTACATACACTTGTAAATACACTCCACATATTAAGTTGATTCACCTTGCCAGATTTCAAGATTTTGCTTCAAGAAGAAAATAATTTACAATTATCATTTTACTCAATATTCATATGCAAGGGAGGTAATTTTGAAAATTTTTGTCAAATATTTTCATAAGTATACATGAATTCAAAATTCCTGCACGGACCTGCACGGAAGGTGCACTCGATTACATAGACTTGTACTCGAGTTATTTCCGACCACACTTCGATCAACTCGACCTCTGATTCATCTGTTCACTCAATCACATCGGGTGAGGAGGTCGGGTTTGATCGACTAGAGATCGAGAAGAAGTCATACAGTCGGGTATGATCGAGGGCATTTAAGTGATCGAGTAGATCGAGTTGATCCGATGCCATAGAACAGTTGGAAGCACTTGATCAGCTCGACTTGTACGAGTTATTCCCGAACGCATTCCCAATCAACTCGACTTCTGCTCCATCTGTTCATCCAATCAAATGCCAGTAAAAGATATCGACTCGATCACACACAATCTCTACACGAGTGATTGTTGATCAGCTCGATCTACTATACGATCGATACTCGAGCAACTTCCAGATGTGTTTTCTATTCTATCGCTGCACGGATCTTTTTTATGTGTCAAAACAATTTTGCTGGATTACCGATTGATGCAGACCAAACTGGATCATCTCGACTAATCCTGATCACCCATCCCGAGCGGGCTCAACCGGTTAGCAATCGCTTGATCAGGTTTGATCGAGTTTATTTGATCGGCATTGGGAACCTAGCATAAAGACCATAATTGGAAGTCAGTCAATGATATCTCGTTGAGATTCACAGAGGCATCATCAGTAAACGGAGTGTGATTCCTCATAAACTTCTTCTTTTCTCTGTGCGTTTCCATTACATATTGGATGCTTTGCTCTGGTTAGGGTCAGAGCCTCGATCTGGTATAAAAAAGTGTTACTATTTTTAGTAACAAATTGGAACCGTATCTGTGTGTATTGGCGAGCGAGTCGGCCATCTTGCTTTTGTTTACGGTTGTTCGAAATTTGGTTTGATTTGACTGAATCAAGATAAAATTTTGTTTCAAAATTATACTTAAGTGAAAAACAATTGATTTATCTTAATCCATACCATTTTTAGATCAAAATTTCGATTAAAGACATAGAAGTTTGAGGACTTAACCTCTGACATTTTCTGCTTGCAAAAGTGCTATATACAAAATGGCGGATCTGATAAGGCCGAACATTACGACAAAGAATAAAATATTTCTGGGCTTATAATTAGGACTATTTCAAAACCATTCTGAACATAATGGACTACTCGTGAGAGGGTGCTGCAATATAAGACGATAGATAGAACCCTTTTTTGTTGGTACTCATTTAAATTTTTGTCTCGACAAGACAATTTTAATGAGTCCACACAACATAGGGATTGATGATCATTTAATGAAATAAACTATTTTAAAAGCCAGTACAGTTACTCCGTCTTATCTGACGCTCTGATTGACTACACTTAAAGACACTTCCAACGCAACACTTACATTTTTCATCATAATTCAATAAATGATGCAGTATATTTTATGACATTTTCAGCAAATATAAATCAATAACATTTACATGTGTTCTATAAATTTCATCCAAATTAGCTGATCTAAACATAAAGTATTTTAAGGTTTTTTACCAATACTCAAATATGAAAAGTCACAAAACCCTAGGCGATTGCAGAATTCCAAAGCATCAAAGCAGCCTAACCAAATCATGGTCATATCTGGAACTCCTGCTTCATAAGACTTGATAACATGTTTTCACGTGCGAAACAAAATTAGAATTCATGTGCACCTATTTTGTTTAAGAAATAATGTTTTACGCTTGTCAGCATAGCACAAAATCATCAAATTTGTTATTGATCAGAGATTAGTTCTTTGCATTTTTGCCCCAAGAAATTTTCAACAACTGGAACGGGCACTTAATATGGACGAGTAAGAACTATCCCGCAAAGATTTATGATAAATTATGCTTTGTCAATGCGACTGGATCTCTTTGTGTCATCTGGGCCCATGGCAGACAAAGAGAATGTTAGCAGAATGTCATAAACGTTACTGCTGTTGCATGAATAACATGAATTTACGTTATCAGCTTGCACAGCTCTATTGAGACTTTTTGTTTTCTAGTCATATATATGAAAAGCAAATTTGATAATATCTACTCAATATTTCTGCATGAAAATTTCAGATATTTAGCCAATGTGAATGAATTACATTTGATGAAATTTTTAGGAAAATTCCAAAATGTTTTCAAAGCCTTTGTCTTGAGGGACGTCAAAAAGTGCCTTTGTGTGGGAATGGGTTAAACTAGCTATATAGATCATGGATAAAACACTCACTCAGGACATGCTTGTATCTTTGTGAAATTTTAGTTTTGAGTGTTTATTGGGCAACTTTATGGACTATGTCAGGGTTTTTCTTCAGCGGACGTCCACTTGCCTCTGCCGAGTTAAAATCAGCACGGGCAAGTGCACATCCTTTGTCTAGAATCTGATCTCATGTAAGCATAAAGAGTAAATTCCTTTCTCCTAACACAAATTATTGTAAGCACTGTATTTCCAACACAGATTGGTTTTCCATAAATAGATTTCCTTTGAATTGATGGATGATTCAATTTTACATGACGTCATGACTCAAGACTTATGACCCTTATCCCTAGACAATAAGCACTCAGGGTTCTCCGCAGAATAATTTGAAGCTGTAGTGGCAAATTATACATATTGGTAAACCTTGAAACTCATTGTGTTCATAGCAAATAATTGTAAATAAAAACATAATGGGAAAAGGTGAAATTGCTCATTTTGAGCAATTTCTTCTTTTCCCATTATGTTTAAATATAAACAATTATTGCAATTATAACTACAAAATTCCATTGTGTAACAGTTTTTGACATGAAATAACTGAAATGCCTCTAATTTGTGACCATTTTGAAGAATTAAAGCTGTAGGGGTCCTTTTGAAGCTGTAGGGGCATTACACTTATTTACACGAAGCTGTAGTGGGGCCATTACAGCTTATTTGGCTGGGGAGAACACTGGCACTGAGTTTGTTTTTACTACTTATTGATTAGGAACTTTTCCAGACCAACAGTTACTGTGCTTCTCTTTTCACTGCTCTTTGAACTGGAACTGAATTTTAAAGAATGTGTACTCCACAAAATAGATGCTACTTTAATCACAAACCCTTTTTTAAATTTGATAATTTAAAAAAAAAATAGAAAAAAATATCTCGCATGATTAGTTTGAAAACTCTTTATCAATTAGACTTTCAAAACTAGAAATTGGTTTGGATAGGGTGTAAACAAAATTCAGAATACTAATATTTTCAATTGAAACTAAAGCTGTTGGCAAAATAACTGTCCACTTTACAATATAATTATATGACATTCATTTTCCCTGCTTCACCCTTCAATTTCAATTTTTGGAACAATCTGGATTTTTGTAATGGGAAAGGAAAAATGATTCAAATATACATGTATAACAAACAGGATTTAGACTATGCTTTAATAGAATAAGATGACAGAACTGAAGTACAAGTGTTATTAGATAAACACTACATCAGTATTCTTATATAAAGCATAGTTTAGTGCACTCCTGATCAGTAGCAACTAGCAAGGGTAAACATATGTAAAATGTTTCTACCCTTGATAATTCTACCAAATAAGCCTTGATAATAAACATGCTAAAGGATGTCAGATAAACAAAACACTGAAGTAAAAGAAGAATTCTGATAATCAACATTTCCTCCTTTTATTTTTATGTTACAAATTATTCATATTTTAAAACTTCTTAAACACCTTCATTTCCAAAATATATAGAGTTCAACTAAACAAAAAATGGCATGTCATTGTCAAATTATTATATTCAAATTATGATATAAGTCAGATACCTCATTTTTGTTTGCAGAGAGGTATTCACCTCTGTGGATGAACTGTGTATGTGATGAATACCTACGAGGGGCGTTCATTAAAGATTCCCCTTACCCATTTCCAATAAGTATAGAGTATTGAAACTTGGCACAAATATTAATCTTTCTCTATATGGCCTCTAGCCAGAGAGACATACTTCTGCCATTGTTAAATGCAGTTTTGGAGACCTGTTCTGTAGAACACCGTAGATTGTGCCCGAAACCTTGCATTGACTTTATGGTGACATCATCAATGACAGACTGAGGGCGCCCAGGATTCGGGCTGTTTCCACAGACTTGCGTCCACACTCGAACTGAGTATACCAGTGTCTGACAAAGTCATATGATGGGACTTCGTCCCCACAAACTTCTTTCATGTCACCAAATTCCTCCTTAACAGTGCGACCTTTCAAATACAGGAATCTGATGACTGCTTGCTCCATCACGCTACCTTACTTAACTCCAGCACACGGTAATGAGAAACAAATTACATTTCAGAGCTGCAATTTTTCATGTGACCTATAGAGGTATACGGTAATGTATGTGTACAATTTCAACTTCCTACTTCAACTGAAAGTAGGTCAGGGGAAATCTTTAATGAACGCCCCTCCTAGCTACATACCAAATTGAGTATTTCAGCCATATTATATTTTAATAGACACATGTGTTAGAACATATATTTGTGTTCATACATGTATTTACTTGGTACTAAAATGCATCTGCTTCGTTCCAAACATCAACAAAAGTCGGGGCATGTAGATTTTAATGAGGGCAAGTAGATTTTGAAAGTGACTTGCCCCCGGGGCAAGTGAAACTCAAATGCTTAAGAAAACCCCTGTAGGTATCTGTTTTCGTTGCCAGGACCATCCTAAGCTGGAATTTCCTCCCCTTTCCTTTACTTTCTTCTTGCTCTAACAACCACATGTATTGAACCATCTAATCAAAACTGCGAATCAAGACCTTCAGGTCTTATAGTTATAAACTTTAACCTGTCCTATATCTTATTCCCTATCACAGACATAGTTTTGATACCGGTATTTCACATGTGGATACCTCTCAAGAAAACGAACATTTGAGACCTTGTGACCTTGACCTTCGTGTTTGACCTACTTTAAGAAAACTTTAACATGGCTTAAAATATTTAGCCTGGCCTATATCTTATGTCCTTTTACAGATACAGCCTCAATATTTCACACATGGACACTTCCTACCAAGACCTTTCACATTTGACCATGAACTTGGACCTTCTGACCTTGACCTTGGAGTTTGATCTACTTTAAAAAAAACTTTAACCTGGCCTATATCTCAGGTCCTATTACACATACAGCCTTGATATTTCACGTATTGACATCTCCTACCTAGACCTTTCACAATTCACCATGACCCTCGACCTTGTGACCTTGACATTGGAGCTTGACTTACTTTAAATGATCTTTAATCTGGCCTGTGTCTCAGGTCCTATTACACATACAGCCTTGATATTTCACACATGGATACCTCTCCCCAATATCTTGGACCTCATGACCTTTTACCTTGGAAATGACCTTATCTTTGTGACAAGCTCTTGTTAGGGCGAGCTTTATTGTCTGCGGACAATTCTTGTTACTTTGTACCACTCGAGCATCGACAATTATTGACTAAACAAGATGAAATTTTGGTGACCATAAGATCTAAAGATGGAGTTTGAATTTCGCTCTGATTAGATCAGAAAGTCAAGAATTATGTGCCCTTAGATTTGACTGAATTGCTGTTTTGGACTTTGTTGTTTGTCTTACAAACTCAAATATTGACTAATCAAGACAACACTTCTAAGATCTATTGTTCAATGTTGGCCAACAAAAGATCCTGGATGATCTTGGATATCAATATAATTGGACAAGAAGTTGCTGAGTTATCTGCCCTTGAATTTGATGAAATTGCCGACTTTGACCTTTCTTACTCTAACAAACACAAATAGTATGTGACCAATCAAGACGAAACTTGGATACAATTTTAGTGACTATAAGTTTTTTTTAGTCTTAGTCACAAATATTTTTTGACTAGAACAAGACCGTGGCTCATGCTTTTGTCAGGTCAGCAATTTCGGACCATCATGATCCTCTTGTCTTGTGGATGTCTAGGTCTGGTAAAAATTGGGTCATGTGATGTCAAAAGTTAGGGCACTAGGTATACGGTTATAAATATCCTTCTTTTTGCTCTATAAGCGCCCATTTTGGGCAAATTTTTGTAAAAATTGCTGAGAGGGTTTTTTCACCGATGAATAGGTCATGTAAAAAGTTGGTCATGCAAGGTCAAAAACTAGGTCAATATCATGTCAACTGTCACAAATCCCACTTTTGAGTCAAGAAGTGCCATTTTGGCTCAGATTTTGTTAATATTACCCAGATTGAATATTTTGAAGATTCTTAGGTCCATTTAAAAAGTTGGTCAAGTGAGGTCAAAATCTAGGTCATGAGCTCAAATGTCATAAAATCCTTTTTGCGCAATAAGAAAATTGCTCAAATATTAGGTTTTTACTTCTCAAAATTTCTTTCATGCGGATATCTAGATCCAGATAAAAAATGGTCATGTTGGCTCAAAAACTGGATCATTCATGACACTGGGTCAAATCTTGTTTTTGCAGTAAGAATCACAATATTTGCACAGTCATTCTGAAATTTTATTGGGAATGTTTAACTTGATGGTATCTTGGTCATGTAAAAAATGGGTCATGCTACCTTAGAAGCCAGGTCACTGGGTCAAATCTTGTATTTGCACAACTATTGTGAAATGTGTTCAAAATTTTTAGCTTGATCTTTTGTTAATTCTGCTTGTACTGTGTCTCAAATTGCTCTCAGGTGAGTGATAAAGGGCAATCTTGGCCTTCTTGTTTGAAGTGGTTGATGATAAGTGAAAAAATACGCATTTAAAGTTGAGGTAGAAATTACAAATTCCCTATTAGTCTTAACTGCTGTAAACATCAATTTGTTTAACTTTAACACAATAGTCCTTGCAAACGGTGCAATACTTTGAATTGAATTTTTTTCAATTTTCACAAGAAAATAAGCACTCCAAGATATAAATAACAGTAAAATGTATGCAAAAATATCTTTGAAATGTCACTCTAAGAATTCAAGACATTTGGATTTGCTCCTGTGCCCCACAGAGAGACCGACTGTACATAATGCCAGATTTTCTGATTGATTATCTCAACTGAGGTATATTGTACACAAATCCAGCTTTTTCTGGTTGATTATCTCAACTGAGATATATTGTACACAAATCCTCTCTTTATCAACATCTATTTCTGATTAGTTATCTATACTGAGAAATAATATACACAAATCCAGCTTTTTTCTGATTGATTATCTCGTGTTAGATATATTGTACACAAATCCAGCTTTTTCTGATTGATTATATTTCAACTGAGATATATTGTACACAAATCCAGCTTTTTCTGGTTGATTATCTCAACTGAGCTTTTTCTGATTGATTATCCCAACAGAGATGTCGTATTGTATACTGTATTACAAATTCTCTCTTTATCAACATCTATTTCTGATTGATTATCTCAACTGAGATACCGTATATCGTACATAAATCCAGCTTTTTCTGGTTGATGATATCAACTGAGAAATATATTGTACACAAATCCAGCTTTTTCTGGTTGATTATATCAACTGAGAAATATATTGTACATAAATCCAGCTTTTTCTGATTGATTATATTTCAACTGAGATATATTGTACACAAATCCAGCTTTTTCTGGTTGATTATCTCAACTGAGATATATTGTACACAAATCCAGCTTTTTCTGGTTGATTATCTCAACTGAGATATATTGTACAAAAATCCTCTCTTTATCAACATCTATTTCTGATTAGTTATCTTTACTGAGAAATAATGTACACAAATCCAGCTTTTTCTGATTGATTATCACAACTGAGATATATTGTACACAAATCCAGCTTTTTCTGGTTGATTATCTCAACTGAGATATAATTTACACAAATTCAGCTTTTTCTGATTGATTATCTCATGTTAGATATATTGTACACAAATCCAGCTTTTTCTGATTGATTTTATTTCAACTGAGATATATTGTACACAAATCCAGCTTTTTCTGATTAATTGTCTCAACTGAGCTTTTTCAGATTGATTATCTCAACTGAGATATAATGTACACAAATCCTCTCTGTATCAACATCTATTTCTGGTTGATTATCTCAACTGAGATATATTGTACACAAATCCAGATTTTTCTGATTGATTATCGCGACTGAGATATATTGTACACAAATCCAGCTTTTTCTGATTAATTATCGCAACTGAGATATAATGTACACAAATCCTCTCTTCATCAAAATCTATTTTTGCATGTATCGGATTTTGAAGTGGAATCCTGATAATTCTCGCCGTTTGTGATATGTTTAAAACAAGACCATTCCAATGAGTCAGTGCTGTCGATTAAAAGTCTAAAATCAAGGTCGTTATCTAAAAAAGACAATTTTCTGTTGGGGCATTTATTATTTTTCAGTATTTTACATATATACTATTTGTTTTGTATCTTTATAGGATCGAGTAAAAGTACAGGTGGATTACTTTTCTCTGAAGACGGAATGACTATATCTACTGAATATTAAGACACAGAATAATATATACATACAACATGGCTGAACCTAGTCTTCCTTCTAATGGCAGAATAAAAGCTGATAAAGATTTAGTTCATGGAGGTGTTTCTATGGAAATAATGGATCGAGGAGAAAATAAGGACCAGAAAGATTTTGATTATGGTTTATGTGACAACGATTTTAAGCAGATTGCTTCCACAGGAACTGAGGACAACCCCCATGAATTCAGCAAACAGAGAGATTGTGGTACACAAACTTCTGCTTCGACAGATCTCAAACGACTGTACACTGTGAAGAGACCTTACACATGTGACATGTGTGGAAAGTGGTTTACGCAGACATCTACATTGAACAGACACAAACGAATACACAGTGGTGAGATGCCATACGAATGTGACTTTTGTGGAAAGTGTTTTACACAATCTTCTAACTTAATCAGACACAAACGAATACATTCTGGTGAGAATCAATATATGTGACATCTGTGGAAAATGTTTTACAAGTTCTTCTTCAGTAATCAGTCACAAACGAATACACTCTGGTGAGAAGCCATACAAATGTGACATTTGTAGAAAGTGTTTTTCACGATCCTCTATGTTGAAAATCCACAAACGAATACACTCTGGTTATATGCCATGCAAATGTGACATTTGTGGAAAGTTTTTTATACAGTCCTCTGCATTAAACAGTCACAAACGAATACACTCTGGTGAGAAGCCATATAAATGTGACATTTGCGGAAAGCGTTTTACTGATTCTACTGCATTAAAAGGTCACAAACTCATACATTCTGGTGAGAAGCCATACAAATGTGACATTTGTGGAAAGTGTTTTACCCAGCCTTCTACATTAACCAGACACAAACGAATACACTCAGGTGAGACCCCATACAAATGTGACATTTGTGGAAAATGGTTTTCACGGTCTTCTCATTTACACAGACACAAACGAATACATTCTGGTGAGAAGCCATATCAATGTGACTTTTGTGGAAAGTGTTTCTTGAGGATTGATTGTTTAAGCAGCCATCAACGAATACACTCTGATATACGTGACAAGCCATATACATGTGACAAAGTGTTTTAACTGTCTTCTGTATCAAGAAAACACATACAAATGCACATTGGTTAGAAGCAATACAATTTTGACATTTGTAGGAAGTGATTTTTACGTGCTTCAAACTTAAAACAACTCTCAAATACTAGTATACATTTGGTTGAGAAGGAAAATGAACGTTACATTTGTGGAAAGGATTTCAAATATAAAAGAATTTTTCTGCTTTCGCTTTGCTTAAACGAATGTAAACAGATGAAACTGACCGCAATAGCTTATTTGTACTAAAACCCATGACAAATTGTGGAGTAAATAACAAAATACTTTTCTGACTGTCCTTTGTACAGAAAAACAGAAATGTTTATTTATTTTACGTTTTAGCTGGCCTCCGCAAATGTACTCACCGTCATAAGAAAGTAGCCACTTTTCAAAAAGCTATATTTTTTACAATTCTTTTTGTTTTATTTGTTTTTACTCATTAATACGCATTCCCAGTGGTTCCTTTTTACACCTCAATGGCCAAATGCTTTCAACATGTCCGGAAAGATGTTTAGTTGTAATATTGGTTCAAAACAGTATTTTAGGATACAAAGTTCAGTTTTGTTTACTTACAGCTGTCATTTTCTGTATAAGTTGACGCTGTTGAAACACAAACAAAAGTCCCATAATGCATTTCAATTTTACAGAAAATCATTCCGTTGAATTGATAGAGGTCTGTGAAAATTTAGCACTACCAGTATAGCATGTCTCAATATTAAAAGTTTGATAGGAACCGGAAGTGGTTGATGAGTAAAGTGAAGGGAAATATTTTCCGAATTAGGAACATGCTAAAGACCAAAGAGAAACAAAGTTTCAATGAATGGAGCATTTGAGAGGCAATTGGTGTTTGGTTGGGCTAAAACTGGAAACCGCCATTTTTCAAGGGTATTGGGTGTAATGAAAATCACTTATTAGTAAATATTTATTTATTTATTTGGGGTTTACGCCGTTTTCAACTTCTATGGTCATATCGCGGCGGCTGGAGCACCTAACCGTGGGTTCCTGGTATTTCTCGCACCAGTACAACCACAATATCAAAACCGAGCCTCCAGCTGGTCTCTCACATAGATGATTCACACCTTTTGGTGAGAGACAAATGACTTTTGTCAAATGTCAGAATGGATACTGGCCGAGCCGGGGTTGTTAGCTGTTCGTCCCCTTTTTTCTTACAGTTTAAGCTCTGTAAGTGTCGAAATTATGTGTTTTAAAAATTAACTATTGTCTCAACTCTTATTGCATCAGTTCACGAGCTTAGAAACAGAAAACGTTATAGCTCAGGTCTGAACATGCTGACCACCCAGTTTTTGCCGACGTCGAGGGGCTTACCTTTTTTCGGAAATTGGAATATAACTCTGATTTATCATATGCCTAGCAACAAAGACTACAGATACAGAACAAGAGGGCCATGATGGCTAGGGATGAGCACCGTTAGAATTTAACCGATTCCGATTCCTACTCGATTCTTTTTAATCGAATCCGATTCCTAACGATTCTGATTACTATTTGTTAAGGATTATTGTTGGAGTATCATTACCCGCTTATTAAATGTTTTACAACATTATGGTCCTTATTTAAACATACACATATCCCAAGTTAAGTTTCTGCAATTGAATAGCATTTTAATAAAATTTTACTATGTAAACATAACAGATTATTTGTTTAAAGAAAAGCATTTATTTGGATGGAAAAAAATCCTAAATGTTACCAAGAAAACTTTCAAGGGGTTAATATAAAATGGGTATTATTCTCATGTTGCTGAATCTAAAGTTTAGTGTAATTTGTATTGATTTGGTGATCATCTGATGGATACTAAGATAGTCATTCACATTGCAAACTTTTTCTATACATGATTCAGATTATGGATATTTTAGATATGCACATGCGTAAAAAAATATGTAATTATTCTGTTGTACTTGATTGGGCCCAAGCCACTAATTGACACTGAGTCAATAAAATATTGTATTGTATAATTGTTAAATATGCGAATGATTTAATCACAGACATATTGAAAATAAGAAGAAAAAAACTTTTAAAATTGTATTTAATACCGAATCTGGCTGTTTGTCAAAGCAGTGGACAAGTGACCACGTGCTCATGCAAGTATGCCAAAATTCGCTTGTTATACCCTTTCCTTTGATTCTGATATCAATATCAATCATTGCTTTAGAAAACAAAGAGTAATTAAGAAAATATCCATTGCAAGAATGTTCTTTTTTCCATTCAATTTTATTAAAAATGGCTAATTGTGTTCTGGGTTTTAATTACGCTTTCCGCTTTTTTCATTCAATTAGGACTAGACTTATCCTTATTTTCGTCTTTGGGAAAGGGTAAAAGACCAAGCGCTTCAACAGAGGGTACATCGGGTGATCAGAAATTACCCAAACATAAGATTTTAGATAAAGATTTGAGCTTTCATTGGACTAGATCCGGTCCAAAATTTTGTAGTTTGGCAAATGTTTAGAAAAACAACTTTGGAAATAAAAAGGTGATCTTATCAAATATTTGATTTTTAAAATGCAATCTGCATAATTATGAGAGAGAAAAACATGTGTTAAACAAATATACCTTCTTTGTAGACCAAACCTAACCCATAAGAAAAAAATCCAGTTAATCACATCAAAGAAAGATCCAATATTGTGCACACTCAGTACTATAACTTTGTTGATGTGAAAAGAGAAAAAAGGTTCCCTTTGATCTTAGCGAAAACAGACCTCAGTGTGTGACATAATCAGTGATGTCACACACTAGCAGTGACGTCACACTATTTGCCATGTAAACAGCTGATTAAGCCCCAGTTACGTATTAGATAGAGGCTGTATAGTAGATTCTACGCGAAATAAACGCTCAAAGGCGCAGCCTTTGGGCGTTTATTTCGTGTAGAATCTACTATACAGACTCTATCTGACTTAGTGTTCGACAACCAATCAAAGCATACAATTAAACAATCCTTTTTCAAACCACGCCTCCAACCGGAGCTATAATTGATTGCATCAGACTGGAATTACATCATTTTTCCAAAAAAAGAAACAAGAAGTTAATAGCACCATATCATAGGCTCGTGACACTGAAACAACAATGTAAGCAATTCCCGCCAAAATAATTCCATCCGATAGAGACCTAAATAGCGTATTCACAGCTTGATTGTAACCATATACGATGTTTTGGACGTCAATATTCTTCATTGACCTCGCTTCATTATTGGCTCATAACACTAAAACAACAGCGGAAGTAATTCCCCGCCAAAAATTGTGTAAAGACCCGTGAAGTGCGTCCACATGGATGCAAGTTTCAAATTGGACGTTTTTTTTGTTTTTGTTTTTTTAGATTGGGCTATTTATAGCCCAATCTATTAAAACCAGTTTTTCACTCCTGACATCACTCCAGACACTACGTTCCTTCCCTAACCCGCTGAGCTATGTGTTCAAGCCAAACTATGCTATTTCAAACACCACAGAAACATCCTTTATCAGTCAATATCTTCAAAGTTTTTCATCTCTTTCACTTTTGCGACAAATAAGGAGAGGGTTAATAATTACATTTGTTGAAATTTTCCCTTAAATTAAAAACCTATAAGTATTTTCAGCGTTTTTACAATCTTATCCGTTGAGTAAAGAGCTTGAAAGCAAAATAGTGTAACTCTCAGATAAATTCCATATAGTTACAATATTACTGCTCTGACTTTCAATGGTCGTTTACCAGTGAATGCATTGCCAGGTGTTTAACTGGGTCACTGCTTGACACTGCCACTGTAGCCCACTGCCACCTTAGCCCTTTCACTAGATACAATGTGTGCGCTTTACCCATTCCTATATTCTGACACCTTTAGGTTCCCATGAAGTATTATGTGTTTGGAAAACATGGTAGAAAATGAAGAAATGGTTGTGAAAAGCTAGTTTTTCGTTTCCCACAATATTTTCTTCTCATAAAGACCAAACAAAGTAACGATTTATTTGCTTGAAATTGGCTTAAGGATTTATTCTGCATTGATCGCTTTATCTTTATAGTTTTTCTTAACTCAGTGTGTTAAAGGCTCTTCCAAACGACAATATCTTAGAGTGGTTCAAATTAGAAAGAGTTGCAGACGACGAAACGGGTGACAATAAAGTTGAAATCATGTTATGTACAATGAAGCACAGAAAACATTGGGACAAAGGAGAAATTTCCGGTTATCTTTGTATGTTTCATATTATTTGCTTCACAACAATGTCTTGTTTGGAAAAGGACGAATGGTTCGAGGTTATAGAGTATAAACACTGTGATTTTAAATTATGTTAATCAAAGTAAAATCGTCTTAAATTTGCCGTTTTGTAGAATTTTAACATTTTTACCACATATACTGTTCTTAGACTGATCATTTGATCCAATGAACAAGTGCATTCTATTTAATCGAAATATGTTTGCAGACCGAGATCAGAGATCAGTTAGGCTAAGCCTCTATAATGGGTCCGTCCTTGGTATTATTCTGATTGGCTAAGAATAAGAATAATTCAACATGTTGATTTAATGTAAAATCCGGTAAAGTGTAACATTTCCTTTTCCCAAACAGCCTCACCTGTTGGATTCACCTGGAGGGTGTACATTCACATTCAACTTGTTTTTATCACCTATGCACGTTTACCTACACATTGATTAACCATTTTCCAAACGATGACGCCTTTTTACTCGCTTCATAGAAAATGCTTAAAAACCATCGAATAGAGAATGGGGCAATTTTGAAAATCAGCATATTGTCCTTTTGTCACAATATCAATTTCTCAGTGATGCCCAATCTACAGTGCTGACAGCACTTTGATTTTTTTTTTGACGAAATTCAGATTTAATCACGCCAACCCAATTGTTAGAGGGAATATCGACGTAGCAACTGTTGTAACCTATTCACGAAAAAGGTAAAAATCAAAGTTTTACCATTTGTCTTTTTCTCTAGTACTTAATCGAGAACAAACTCTACTTTTAGCCATTGTTACAGACGACGCATAAATCCTTCTCTAACCTTTTCCCAAACAAGACCTAGTTTTAAAGCCCCTAAACGAAAGGCTTGGGAAAACATTGAGACAAAAGAAGAAAATGATGTTGATTTCATTTATTGTTTACCAAATCCATATGTCTATGTTGTGGGTACTCATCGAAATTGACTCACCAAGACCATTTGCCAAAATATTTTCTGTGCTATTTTAACCCTCTCCCAAACAAGACCTGGTTTTGACGTCCCTAATAGAAAAGGCTTGAGAAAATATTGAAACAAAAGAAGATAACCAGCAGTTTCTCCTTTTGTCTCAATATTTCCTATGTCATATTTTACACAAATCCTATCTTTAATAGCATCTATTTTGTCATTTGTGGCAGTTTCTGAAGTGGATCACTCTAAAATTTTGTCGTTTGGGAAAGGGTTAAAGAGAAACTCAATTTTTATCAACATAATATTTTGTTATTTAGAAGCTTAGAAATGGGATCCCTATAGAAATTGATTGTTTGGAAAGGGTTAAAACAAAAAAAAACTTGCGAAGGATCTGTCATGTATCGACAGATAGGCGGAGCTAAAAATCACATGAGACGGGGCGTGGCTATATATATAGGTCACGTAAACTGGCCGACAGTGGTGTCTACGCGAAATAGAGCGCCGTTATATTTGAAAATACTGCAATTTCATTGGTCCAAAAACTAGGTTGAACACTAAAGTGCTATAAATAGCGAAGTATTTTCAACCTTTACCCAATAGAAGTTGGTAAATAGGAATTATGTTTTTATTTCTCTTAATTTTCAAAGCAGAAGAAAAAAGACAAAATGAAAAGTGTGAGTTTCTGCATCAATGGAAATTCGAGAATTTAGATCTGAAGCATATTCCTTTGTTTGGTTTAAGATTTTTGATTTCTTTAAAATTTGGACTGAATGTGTTACCGGTATAAGGGAAAATGTTACAAGGAAATTTATGTGTTAGCAAAATGGAGAATAATGTAGTGCAATTTCTATCAGTTGTGATACGCAAAGAATTATTAGAATGGGTGAATACTGGACTGATATTTTAAAAACAAATTCGGAATGATTCTTTGTTTAGTAATTTTCCATTCTGGATGTGTGTGAAGTGTGCAGGTATTGCTTGATGATTTTTGGATCCTATCGAGTATCGTTGTTGTTAACAGCTGACTAAACCAAGGTCTGTCTCCAAATGGTTGTGGTAAAAAAAAATGAGCGTAACTAATCCATCAAATGTTTTCCCAAAGAGGCAGTTAACGGCTACGCTGATTTTTAAGCAAAACAAACAAAATTAAATCAGTCAGGAATCGGATGCTAGGAACCGGTTCCTTCAAAATGAATCGATTCCGAGTATCCGGGACATCGTGGAACCGGGAGTAACCGGTTCTCAAGTACCGGTGCTCATCCCTAATGATGGCCCTTGGTCGCTCACCTGAAAATTGTAGCCTTGTTGAAATTATACACTTAGACCTGAATAGCAGCAAAATAAATGTTTCAATAAAGCCCTTTCTCATGTGTTTTTCAAATGAATGTAACAAATATTCAGCTTTTTTTAAAAGTATTGCTCTTTTGTCCTTTTTCTGATACTGCTGCACTAATAGGCAATAGTTTAAATATTAACAAAATTCTTCTAACAAATTTGAAAGCCCTTCACCAAAGGATCATTCATGTGAAGTTTCAAGAATATTGGCCAACTGGTTAGGCAGAAAAAGATTTAATTTTCAGAAGATTTGGCTTATACTTTCCCCTTTTGTCATGCCGCGGCAGCCAGAGTCTTTGATGGAATCAAATTCTTTTCACAACTTTGAAAGCCCGCCACCTAATGATCTTTCATGTGAAGTTTCAAGAATATTGGCCAACTGGTTAGACAGAAGAAGATTTTTAGAAGATTTGGCTATTTTCCCCTTTTCTCATGCCGCGGCAGCCAGAGTCTTTGATGGAATCAAATTCTTTTAACAACTTTGAAAGCCCTTCATCCAAGGATCATTTATGTGAAGTTTCAAGAATATTGGCCAACTGGTTAGGCAGGAGATGATTTTTAAAAGATTTGGCTATTTTCCCCTTTTCTCATGCCGCGGCAGCCAGAGTCTTTGATGGAATCAAATTCTTTTAACAACTTTGAAAGCCCTTCATCCAAGGATCATTCATGTGAAGTTTCAAGAATATTGGCCAACTGGTTAGGCAGGAGATGATTTTTAAAAGATTTGGCTATTTTCCCCTTCTCTCATGCCGCGGCAGCCAGAGTCTTTGATAGAATCAAATTCTTTTAATAACTTTGAAAGCCCTTCACCCAAGGATCATTCCTGCCAAGTTTCAAAAAGATTGGCCTACTGGTTTGGGAGAAGAAGATCTTTAAAGAAATTGTGGACAGACGGCCGGACGGACGGACGGACGACCGGACGACGGACAACGACCGATCACAATACCTCACCTTGAGCACTTTGTGCTCATGTGAGCTAAAAAGATACCAATATCTTGTATACCGTTATGTGGGAGGGGTATTTTAATGAATTTAATGATATGCAGGTGCACATGGCTGTTTGGCAAGTGAGACGGACGTATTCATTTATTTTAATGAAAAATAGATGTGCAAATTTATGGTCGTGAAAAATATATAAGTTTGTTTGGAAATAAGAAAAATAAATTCAATCTAAACCTGTATAGTTTCTTTTGCCGTTCAGTATATTTTGTGGGTAGAAATTGGTTTCGCTTTCTTTTGACCCACCACATTGGGCTTGGAATCGAAATAACAAAGTAAGAAAGTCTTTTCCCACTTACCCGTAGCTCTGATTTCAAACAAGCATGTGCCTTTAACCAATTTCTACACACTGACCTTCTTTGACACCCCTCAAGATAATGACTGGAAAACATTGTGGAAAATGAAGAAATTGCTTGTCACAAGCAATTTCTTCATTTACCACAAATGTTTTCTAACCAAAAATGGAAATATTTTTTTATTTCATTTTGAAAATGTTGTCTGCAACACTTTCAAATTGGATCAATCCATTTTTTCCGTCTGGTAATGGGCCTTTAAGACAGAATCATAGACAAGCATGTGCCTTTAACCAATTCCTACACACTGACCTTCTTTGACACCCCTCAAGATAATGACTGGAAAACATTGTGGAAAATGAAGAAATTGCTAGTCACAATCAATTTTTTCATTGACCACAAATGTTTTCTAACCAAAAATGGAAAGATTTTTTTATTTCATTCTGAAAATGTTGTCTGCAACACTTTCAAATTGGATCAATCCATTTTTTCCGTCTGGTATAACAGATTTCATTTCACATGTCGCAGCTTTAGCTTTTATTATCATGAATTACACGCCCGTGTTTTATTCAAATACCAATTCATTAACATTTTATTGTATATCTATTTTATCTGTGTACTATAATATAAGTCTTTTTGAAGAATGTTACGATATATGCGAAATATTAACACATTATGAATAAAGGTCAGTGTCAGGTCAAATGAAATCCGTTGTAATGGCCTTTAAGACACATTCATAGACATTCACGTTCAACACTTTCGCAAACAGATTTTTTACTTTTCCATTTTATAAGCTGTTGTAGATGGCAAATTAAATGCTACATAATTTTGTGAGATGTTCTAGACCATATTCTATAAATAATGTGTGTACAAAAAATCCGTCATGGGAAAAGGGGGCTTAATGTATGATAGTTTTTATTTTGTGACAAACACTTATTCCGGGAGCATAATCCGTCTATGACGGCTCTTGCTGTCTGCTTTTGTCTCAATATTTGAGCAAGCCTTAATTATCTAGGACCATTACGACCCCTTATAGCATAAAGGTGCTATGTGCACTTTTGGTCAATTTTCACTTTTTTGCATAAATTGAATCTTTAACATCATATCTTACTATGAAAAAAATTTGGGATCTGTAGTTTATCAATAAATATATGAAATACTCAGATCATTTAAGTGCTATGTGCGTATAACCCAAAAGTTTCGTGCATAAAGGTGCTATGTGCATTAATTTTCTGCATAAAGGGGCTATTTGGCAAATAGCACCTTTATGCATTACTAAAAATGGCATATTCTTGTAGATAACCATAAGCATCTTCTTTCACATAGCACCCTAGTTAGATAAATAAACACATAGTTGGTCGAAATACACCTACTGTGTGGGAAAATGCCGCATTTTAGCATTTCTTGATTAAATGTACACACATTAAGTAGTTTATCGTAATGAAGAGCGACAGTGGCTTATTTCATGAATGATTTCAACAGAAACATATGAAATATTTAAATGTAAGTACTTAACATTTCTACCTTGTAATCAATATCAGTCTTCCTTTTTTTTTTGGGGGGGGGGACTATTTTTGGAGAGGAACTAGCCCTTCCTGTTCCCACGGGCCTGAATAATATGACGTTTGCAATGTATGCTCATGTTTCACTATATTGACCTCATGATTTACGAAACAAATGTTAGCAGCAGGATCCCAATTCCTTTCATTAAACGCAGAAAAAGATTGTGAAGATGAATCAATTGCAGTTTTGATAAAACAATCAAGAGGAAAAATCGCGGAAATGTCTTAAGACGAAGCCGTAGACGACTTAGATGCTGAAATAATTACAAAGCGTAGAAACGGGACAAGGATTCAGATTATCTGATTTCAGACTTCTATTGGAAAAAAATAGCAAGCATGGTAGAAAAGGAGGGGACACTATATACAAAGAAACTGTTAAAATCTAGAGGAAGTGCCAGGCCAAGGTTTTTCAGACACTTGATATGAAACCGAGTCTGATAGGGACTAATATGGACCAACGAATATGAAAACATTGCCATAATAATAATTGTGAAAAATGTTTCTGAAATTCTAAGTTGTGTAGAAAATTCGAAAAATACAGAAAAGTTTCCTTCCGGGTGTACTTTCACTTTTTTACGTTCAAAATCATTGGTTTGTCGAATTAAGGGAATAAGTATGAAAGAAACGAAAAGCAGGTAACTAGAATTTATTATTTCTTGAACGCAAAAATGATCTATGTGACCATTGTTTCATGACAATCGCAAAAATCTTTTATGCATAAAGGTGCTATGTGGCAAATAGCACTTTTATGCTTTAGAAATCGGCTTGATATTCCTGGAAAAATTTATGCATAAAGGTGCTATTTGCCACATAGCACCTTTATGTACGAAATAATTTTAAATTTTGTGCATGCATGAAGGTGCTATGTGACAAATGGGCAGATAACTGCTTAATGCCTTGACATTTTAATGTGTGAAAGATAAAATTTATTTAAGCATTCATCGATACACATTGTATAAGTGTTAATTGTTTAAATATATTAGATATCTGACCTGTAGAACTTTAAAACCGTTTTTCTCGAAAACTTGAAAAATGCACATAGCCCCTTTATGCTGTAAGGGGACGATTAGGAAGTCAAAACCAGTTATTTGTTTGGAAAGGTTTATATGTCACGAGGATCCATTTCCCCAACTGGCAGCGACTATTAAAGCGTAGTTGTAAACGCATTAGACTTTCAAATTCATTTTTGAGGTCTCGGACTCGATCCTCGGCCGAGGGTCATGATTTCGTACCACATTGCTACTCTGGATATGTTGTCTAAAGTTATGAACCTGCAACAGATCTTTAGCATATTTCCGGGCAGCTAATGTCTCGCTGTCATAGAACCTACAGTTTTGCACTGATCACAGTTGCATATCGTCGATGGGAGGTCAAAACCCCGTAACTACAGTTTTTTCAACCTGTAGTTACGGGGTTTTGACCTCCCAACTCCGATATGTCTGGTTTCTCACATGTTTTAGGACAGTCAAATGGGTATCTGGCTGAAGACAAAGTGTATGCCCTTGTACCTTAAGGGGTAGTTGGAAAATTAACAATATAAGAGCAATAATAAATATATCATCATTTACGGTAGAATATCCGTAATGTCGCCATTTTGAAATTCATAAAACGTCGGCTTTTTTCGGACGTCGTCGTTACGTATCCGAACATATTCGGGCGCGGTCGTAAACACTCGGTGGTGGAAAGTTCCATTGCCGAATGTTTTCAACGTCGCCCGAATAATTCCGACGACGCGCGAATCTCATTAGGGATGCACTTGCCACCTCCTTTTGCTTGTGCGTAGACTATGTAATATAGAAGGCCTATGAGTTTATGGGTTAGGGTTAAGAGTAGTGGGCGAGTCCCTCTAGTGGTGCTCCTTTTCCCGCTACCATTTAACCAATTCCACATAAGGACGCCTTTTGACACCAAACAACAGGCCTTTGAAAATATTGTGGAAAATGGAGAAATTGCTTGTGACGAGCAATTTCTTCATTTCCCTCAATGTTTTCTATCCCGAAACACGAAAATAAGTAAGACTTTGTGCATTTGAAATTGTCGCTTGCATCATCTTTAAATATCGACCACCCCAAATATTTGGCCGTCTGGTAATGACTTAACGTATACAACCCATCATTAGCACCAAAGAGGCAGAGGCGAAATTTGAAAAGTGCCAGTTAATCCTAAACTGTGATATATTGCAATTCCAAATACAAACATGAGCATTTTTAGTGGTTTAGAATTTTGAATTAATGCATAATTAATTTCATCTTGAAGCATAATCTTCAAATCCGGCACGGTGATTCAACTTATTTGAAGTGTATTTACAAGTGAGTGTAATTTGATGCATGTCCGATGGCTAGAAAGCTGAGTTTTTAATGATGGGTCATAATTATACCTTAAGATCAGCGTGGGTGGGCGTGAGGCAATGATGGGGATGGGGGCGGAGCGTACACGTACGGGAGGTGGATATTGCCCTGCTGATGGGGCGGGCCTTAGTCTGTCAAACGAACACCCCTCCCCCCTGCAGCCAGATTATTTCTTTTTCATGCAAAAGTTCAGTAACAATTGTGTAATATTAGGAAAACGAACTCAGGCCCATAGGAACAGGGGGGTTAGCCCCCCCCTCCCAATATTGGCCAAAAATGCCGATTATTCTTAATTTTACTCTGAAAATTTTGGAAAAATCCAAATAAGCACCCCCACCCCAATATTCAGGACACGTGCTTTAGCCCCCCGCCCCATATGAAATTCCTACGGGCCTGGAACTCCCCTATTTCTAAAGTCGACGCCTCACAGAAATCCTGGATCTGCCGCTGGTATGGTCATTCGTGGCTCATTATGGGCGTAAACTTGTCATGTGTTAACCCTTTCTAAATGACGAAAATTTGGAGTTTTCCAATTAGAAAGCTGCCGAAAACGTCAAAATGGATTTAGATAACTTTAGACAGGATTCATGTACAATATAGCGCAATAAAATATTGAGACAAAAGGATGAATTGCTGAGTAGATCTATCATCAAATTCTTCTTTAGGCTCAATGTTTTCCCAAGCATTTCCTTCTAAATTTTAGGCCTACAGAGATGTTGACTGAATTTCTATATGAAAATGCAGTTAGGAAGAGTTTTGACGTCCTTAATAGATGAGGTTTGGGAAAATATCAAGGCAAAAGAAGAAAGTGCTGATGATCAGCACTTTCTCGTTTTGTCTCGATATTTTCTTGGTTTCATTGTTTTATCTTTACCAACATCCAATTTGTCGTTTACAGCAGCCGTCAAGTTTGTTGTTTGGGAAAGGGGTAAATAATATTTTGAAAGTCTTGGAGACCTTCCTTGGGAATTCGTACCCTCCTTACGCGAGTTCAAAACAGGGAGGGGGTCATGTTTTATAAAAAGTAAAATTCATGAGAAATGACATTCAGCCATAGCACCGTCTGTCAATAATCTGATTATGCTTTCTACGTAAATAAGAAGCTAAATACAAGTCAATCGCAGCAAGGACCACTGGTTTCAGGTAATTGATCATATGTATGTAATTTAATGCTTTCTTTCAAGTCATTTTATCACCTCTTCTAGCACTTCAAAGTCGATTAAACACTTATGTATAGGGTTTTCGCGAAGGCGTTAAAAGTTAAAGTTGGAAACGCTTCGAGTACGAGGTGTCAGTCATTCCTAAATGAAATTGACTAGTTGATTAAAGAGTGAAAAGGCCAAAATGGTCATCTTCGAGTGTGCACAGCTCATCTTAAAATGATTAGCTCTATTTTTGATTCCACTATCTATGTCTTGAGTCAAACATCAGCGTTTTTTCTGGCCAATTGAATCGGTCGGCACAATCCCTTCAGCCAATCAAAAACGTCGTTAGTCGACCTGCACTCATTCGGTGGAGGTGAAAGCTTCGGTCTTTTTCCTTAACGCATTACCAACTTTCAGCATTAATATCTCGACGACTACGCCAAATTATTAAAAATGCGTTGGTAGTTAGAAAGTTTAAATCACATTCTTTAGAGAAAGAGTTTTGTTTGTGAATTTTAGCGATGGCTTTTGGAAATATTCTGCCTCAAAAATGGTATCCCGTAACGATAAAAACCGAGGTTGTACCCTCGATGAAAAAATGAAAGTGAGGCTATGACGTCATGCCGACTGATTCTATTGGGAAAGGTATCTGTACCATTACGATTGGGAATTTTTGGCATCGCGAAATCTTCAAAATTGGGAATAAATGAGTCGCGAACTCTCTAAATTGGGAAAAGATTAATTTGCAAAACTAATGAATAGAGAATCTTTTAAGTGCATCTTAGGCCTATCTATCATTAGGGGCTACCTATATTCTGCACCACAAATCATTGTAAGATCTAGGTTCTAACAGGAAGCTACTTGTGAACATATGTTTTGATATATGATTATCTATCAGGGTTTTTTCCCCTACTATAATTAGTACCTGTAAAAGGAACCTTTCCCAATGACTACAGGCTCTTTCCCAATTTTAGTACAGGCCGTTTCCCAATCTCTATAGCTACCGTTCCCAATGATCTTATGTGCCGTTCCCAATGGCCAATCATGCCATACATTTTAGTTTGACTAGAAATATCTCATCCAAACAGTTTATATGGGTTACTGAGAGGTTGAATTCTTTTTAGACATCCAAATTCAAAGTTCTAAGCTTTCAACAGACCAAAGCATCATTTCCCAAAATAGAAACACTTCCAAAGTAGCTAGGAAAAGATTTCGATTAGAACATATATAGAAGAATTTAAATCTACAAACATTTTGTGTTTAGCTCCAATGCTTTCTTAACCCTTTCCACAATGTCTTGGAATGGTGTCACTGTGAAAATAACAGGATTTTTTTATGCAGACAACACAATTAATGTTACTTTAAATGCCTGGAAAGTATTGAGAGGATTGGAGTGAATGCTGGATTTCAGCATTATCTACCTTTCAACAATTTCTAAATATATAGAGATATAATAAATGGTCAAAATATATGGTCACAAGTATGTTCCTGTTTAAACCAAGACCTCACAATGATATGTGGTGCAAAATTTAGCCGCTAATGATAGATTAAGATGCACCTTTAAGATTCCCAATTCATCAATTTTGCGAATTAATCTTTTCCCAATTTGAAGATTTCACGACGCGAAAAATTCCCAATCGTAGGGGTATAGGTACCTTTCCCAATTGGCGAGAAAAAACGCTGTCTATACATTTTGAAATCGTCAAATCTAGCATTTACTCCAATTCTCTCAATACTTTGGATGTAGTAATATACAAATTCTGCCTTACATTTAAAATAACATTAATTCTGTTGTCTGCATGAAAGTTCCTTCTATTTTTTACCATTCTTAACCCATTACCAAACAGCAAAACTTTAGATAAGTCCAAAATCAAAGATATTGCAGAAGACAATTTAAAATGAATGGATATTTTCATTTTTTGGTATTTTTGTTCGGAAATATTGTGGATAATGAAGAAATTGCTTGTCACAAGCAATTTCTTCATTTTCCACAATGTTTTCCAATGCCAATAATTCAGGGTTTTCCCTTAGCATGAGAATATAGGGGTCATTGTGACCCCTTGCCTTCAAAATCAGGGGTCATTTCTACTATTTTGTGGGTCAAATGCCCTAGGACTCAAGTATTAAACGAAAATCTGGATTTTAAAACTTGCGTCATCGATGACCCTCTGGTAAATTGCTAAGGGGTCATTTGTTTTTAAAATGCGACAATGACGCAGGATTTGTGCGTCATGGAAAACCCTGTATCACATACCCCTACATAGAAAAAATGCACAATTTCTTGCACCTGTCCAAGGTCACTAAAATGCTAATAAAATATTGTATATTCATCGTTTAGTCCGGAAAATGGATTTAAAGTAACGCCTTACATTTAATAAGAACGGAAAACCCAAAATATGTGCTTCTATAAACGCGTAAATATAATATGAAAATAAGGCAGAGCCTCTAACCGGGGTCAAGATATAGGTCTAGTAGTTGTTATTTTCTATCATAGGCCTATTCATGCATTTGCAAGGGCGGATCCAGGATTTTTTTCCCAGGGGGGTCCAAGCCTGAGATTTTTTTCAAGGGGGGTCCAAGCCCAAATTATGGCTTAAAATGTAGTAAATATGTAACTTTACATGTAACTTTACACTGAATTTAATTTTTGGCCAATGCCAGGGGGGCACAGACCCCCCCACCCCACCTCTAGATCCGCCCATGCATTTGTGATTCTTTAATGATAATCTGGTAGTAAAAGACATATTAAGTGACGTGAAAAAAATTTAGCTTTTGAATTAGTAAGAGAAGTCGTTTAGTGGTGTAGGTCCCAAGCCATAGCCTAATTATTATTGTACGTATTTGGCCAAATGCAAAAAAAAGAAACCTCAAAACCTAGTTTCAATTTGAGTTCTCAAGACAACATTCTTCGTTTGTCTAGTCTTTCTCATTAGCCTTCAGAATTGACGAAGGCAAAGACAGATCTATGATGTATTGGAAAGGGTTTGTTCATGATTGACGTGCAAACTTCTGACATATCAGTTAAAATTAGAATACGTTCAGTGTGGTCTCGATTTTCTTTTCTTTCAAAAAAAAAAAAAAAAAAAAAAAAGCATTAAAAAAAAAAAAAAAAAAAAAGAAAGAAGACAAAAAAATTGCTTTGCAAAGTTCCATCCGGTCACTCATGACTCATTATTTATTATGTAGAATCACTATTTTTGTCGTCCACGGTGACTTCTTTGACCCTTTCAAAACAATACATGATTTTGGTGTCCCTTACAGACGACAAAACGAACAAAATCAGACGAAAGATGTACTTGTTGAAAATCAGACATTTCTCATTTTGTCTGTATGTTATCTGTGCTATATTGCACATTGATCATATGCTATCTTTATCAACGGCGATTTCGTCGTTTGCAGCAACTTTCAAATTGAACGACACTCAAATTTTGTGTTTGAGAAAGCATGAAATTGGACCAGTATATACTTCTATTATTTGGCCAAAACGTAACCCTTACTTAATTCAGCGCCATTGTATGAAAGCTTAACGGAAAATGTCTATAGTTAGTAAAACGTTGTGGCAAGAGAAGAAATTTCTGATAACTAGCATTTTCTCCTTTTGTACAAATGTTTCCGATGCCTTCTCCATCTCCACGATAATCGTCAAAAGCAGCTTAAGCAGGTCTTGCTTGGGAAAGGGTTAACACGAGATGCTGAGATCTATGTATATTTTGCTGTGAAACAGCCTTTAGGCCTAATGAAGAATTCTCAAAATTATTAGATCTATAAATCTTTTCCTTCATTTTCCCCCAATATTTTCTTCTAGATCTAAAACATTTTGTTTAAAAAAGGAAAATCTATTTTTCCTTTCAAATTAGCAGGCGCTTCTAGCTCAGGTATAAGATAAACGGGTTTGAATAATAATTCAAAAATCCTACACCCCGCAGACAGAATTGACGTGGACTAAAAAACTTCTAACGTCGTAGTCATTTGATAAAAGACGCGCGTTTCCAAACAACGCTACTTGACGTCTGATAACGCGCGGGAAATTGAACGTCGCGAGAACACAGAAAAATCCATGTTGACGTCATATCGGCTAGTCATATGACGTCACAAAGTCAAAAACTGACTGGTTCACTAAACTTGGATATTTCAATGTCACGGGACCCCAGACAACGGAGGTAATTAGCACTAAACCAATTCACAATTTCAGTATCTTGGATAAAACCTGGCAAAAGGGCAACCGAAGGTGTCCGAAAACTGTAAAAATTGAGAACGAGGCTCGTGCAACTCGTCCCAAAAACACAATGTAACAACCACTGAAATCTATACGCCCACAATACCGTAAGCCGTGGTCAATTCCATTGACCCCGGTATAAAACAGCATGCTCACGTGTTCGGTTAGATCAACGAAGCTGGAGTGTTTTATGTCAAAATTTGCACATTTTTGGAAATATTTCAGGTTCTACATAATAGAATTTGATAAAACTCCCTCATTGTATTAAGCAACATGTCCTGGTAATAATTCAAAAAGAAAATGTATAGGTCAGCGCACTTATTAGTGAATTACAGAATTTTTTATCAGCTACACATGAATAAAATGACGCAAAACGATGGTAACTGCATACACACTTACGACTGTCTTGCTCTAAATAACGGATTTCCATCTTGAGGAAATCTGTTTCGCATAATAAATACACTTTTACCGTCGAAAATGGTAAATTGTAATGATGTATTATATTATTGAAAATATGGAAGCGAAACATATTGGTACGAAACAGTTAATTTACTACAGTAAAGACCGAGTGTTCCGAAAAACTGGAGCATTCCCCCTTAAGGTATATGACCCATCATTAAAAACTCCACTTTCTAGCCATTGGACAGGCATCAAATTACACACCCTTGTAAATATACTTCAAATAAGTTGATTCACCGTTCTCGATTTCAAGATTATGCTTTAAGAAGAAAATAATTTACAAATATCTTTTTACTCTATATTCATATACAAGGGAGGTAATTTATGACATTTTTGTCAAATATTTCCAAACATATGCATTAATTCAAAATTCTAAACCGTTCAAAATGCTTATGTTTGTATTTAGAATGGAAATATAAGTTTAGGATTTACTGGCACTTTTCAAATTTCGCCTCTGGCTCTTTGGTGCTAATGATGGGTTGTATACGTTAAGCGCTATAGAGACAATAATTTTGGCTCAATATTCATGAAATTTAGTCAGATTATTAGTCCCCCACCGGTTACCGGTTGGGGGACTATAGGTTTGCTCGATTCCGTCTGTCCGTCCGTCTGTCCATCCGTCCGTCCGTCTGTCCGTCACACTTTTGTCCGGGCTATATCTTCTAAACCATATGTGCTAGCAACTTCAAACTTGGTACACTTATAGATCTCATTGAGGAGAAGTGTCATGTTCAAGAACCGTTACTCTGCCACGCCCACTTTTTGTGTTATTGCCCTTTGTTGTTTTTACCCTTACATTCTTGTCTGGAACGTATCTCCTAAACTATGTGTGCTAGCAACTTCAAACTTTGTACATTTATAGATCTCATTGAGGAGAAGTGTCATGTTCAAGAACCGTTACTCTGCCACGCCCACTTTTTGAGTTATTGCCCTTTGTTGTTTTTACCCTTACATTCTTGTCTGGAACATATCTCCTAAACTATGTGTGCTAGCAACTTCAAACTTTGTAACTTATAGATCTCATTGAGGAGAAGTGTCATGTTCAAGAACCGTTACTCTGCCACGCCCACTTTTTGAGTTATTGCCCTTTGTTGTTTTTAGCCTTACATTCTTGTCCGGATCATATCTCCTAAATTATAAGTGCTAGCAACTTCAAACTTTGTACACTCTTAGATCTTATCGAGGACAAGTGTCATGTACAAGAACTGTTACTCTGCCATGACGTCCACTTTTTGAGTTAATGCCCTTTGTTGTTTCTAGTCTTACATTCTTGTCCGGATCATATCTCCTAAACTATAAGTGCTAGCAACTTCAAACTTTGTACACTTATAGATCTCATTGAGGACAAGTGTCATGTACATGAACCGTTACTCTGCCACACCTTTTTTTGAGTTATTGCCCTTTGTTGTTTTTACCGTTACATTTTTGTCCGGAATATATCTTCTAAACCATAAGTGCTAGCAACTTCAAACTTGCTATGCTTATAGATACTATTGAGAAAAAGTGTCATGTACAAGAACTGTCACTCTGCCATGTCCACCTTTTGAGTTATTGCTCTTTGTTGTTTCTATCCTTACATTTTTGTCCCGAACTTATCTCTTAAACCATAAGTCCTAGCAACTTCAAATTTTATACACTGGTAGATCTCATTGAGAAGAAGTGTAATGCACAAGAACTGTTACTCTGCCACATCCACTTTTTTAGTTATTGTCCGTTGTTGTTTTTTATCCTTACATTTTTGTCCGGACCATATCTCCTGAGCCATCAGTGCTAGCAACTTCAAACTTGGTACACTTATAGATGTCATTGAGGACAAGTGTCAAGTACAAGAATCATTCTTCTCCGCCCACTTTTGTAGTTATTGCCGTTGGTTGTTTTTACCCTTATTAGCTCACCTGAGCACGAAGTGCTCAAGGTGAGCTATTGTGGTCACTTTTTGTCCGTCGTCCGTCTGTCTGTCTGTCCGTCCGTCCACAATTTCGTGTTTACACTCTAGCATCTACAAATATAAGCCAATCTTGATTAAACCTGGTCAAAACATGTATGACTATAAGATCTCGGATGAGTTCGATTATGGGTCAGATCGAACCAGAAAGTCCGGAGTTATCTGCCCTTGAATGCGAAATATAGCTAGTTTTGACATTGTTTACACTCTAGTACCTACAATTATTGATCAATCAAGACAAAACTTTGACACAATGTTGTTGACTATAACATCTCACATGAGTTCAATTTTCAGTCTGATCGTACTAGAAGGTCTTGAGTTATGTGCCCTTGAAATTGACAAAATTGCCATTTTCGACCGTTTTCGACTTTGTTTACACTCTAGCATCTACAAATATTGACCAATCAAGACAAAACTTTGACACAATGTTGGTGACTATAAGATCTAGGATGAGTTCAATTTTCAGTCTGATCGGACGAGAAGGTCTTGAGTAATATGCCCTTGAAATTAACAAAAATTGCCATTTTCGACTGTTTTTTCGACTTTGTTTACACTCTAGCATCTACAAATTTTGACAAATCAAGACAAAACTTTGAGACAATATTAGGGACTATAAGATCTTGAATTAGTTTGATTTTCAGATTGATCGGATCATAAAGTCATGAGTTATACGCCCTTGAATTTGACAAAATTGCCGTTTTGACTGTTTTTGACTTTGCTTACACTCTAGCATCTACAATTATAGACCAATCTAGACAAACCTTTGAGGCAATGTTAGGCACCATAAGATCTTGTATGAGTTTGATTTTCAGATTGATAGGATCATAAAGTTAAGAGTTATACGCCCTTGAATTTGACAAAATTGCCATTTTCGACTGTTTTTGACTTTGTTTACACTATAGCATCTTACAATTATTGACCAATCAAGACAAAACTTGGTCACAATGTTACGGACTAAAATATCATGTATGAGCTGATTTTCAGATTGATCAGATCAAAAGTTCATGAGTTATACACCCTTGAATTTGACAAAATTTATGTTTTCGATTGTTTTGGACCTTGTTTACACTTTAGCATCTACAATTGTTGTCCAATCAAGACGAAATTTGGACACAATGTTGCTGAACATAAGATCTTGCACCAGTTTGAATTTCAGCTTAATCATAGTAGAATTTGCTGAGTTTGCTGAGCCCTTCAAATTGACAAATTTGCTCTTTTTCGACTGTTTTTACTCTAACAACCACAAATAGCGACAAACCGAGACAAATGTTGTTAACCATAAGTTTGTTTTCAGTCTTAAAGTCACAAAACTGAAGAAAACTGTGGCTCATATCATCTTGGTTCAGGTGAGCGATATAGGACCATCATGGTCCTCTTGTATTTTTGTTTGGGACATTTTGTCCAAAACCTAATGTGCTAGCAACTTCAAATTTTGTATACAGTTATAGATCTAGTAAGTAGGAGATATATTATAAGAAAGGATTTTTTGTTATCCGGTGGGGGACTCCTGTATTGCATCGCAATACAACATGCACTTGTTTGTCTAGTCACAAGGATTAAGCCTATTGACAATGGGAATGTTCTGTTGGATGTCATGGGAAAGGGGGCCTTAAAGACAAAATCCTTGTTAACATGTAGATGCTACAATTTTTGTCCTATCTTCATGAAACATGTTCAGAATGTTTGTCTAGTCACAAGGATGAAGACTATTGAAAAATAGAATGTTCTTTTGGATATCATGGGACAGGGTGCTGTTTACACTCTAGACTCTACAATTATTGACCAATCAGGACAAAACTTAGACACTATGTTGGTGGTCTATAAGATCTTGGATGAGTTTGATTTTCAGACTGATCTGATCAGAAAGATGAGAGTTATGTACCCTTGAATTTGATAAAATTGCCATTTTCGGTTGTTTTCGACCCTGTTTACACTCTAGAATCTATTCATCAATCAAGACAAAACTTGGACACAATGTTGGGGACCACAAGATCTTGGATAAGTTGGATTTTCAGTCTGATCTGTTTAGAAAGTCTAGAGTTATGTGCCCTTGAATTTGATAAAATGGCAGTTTTTGACTGTTTGCGACCTTGTTTATACTGTAGATTCTATAATTATCAATCAATCAAGACAAAACTTGGACACAATGTTTGGGGGCGATAAGATCTCTCATGAGTTTGATTTTCAGTCTGATCTGATGAGAAAGTCTAGAGTTATGTTCGTTTGAATTTGACAAAATTGTTGTTTTCAGCTGTTTTCGACCTTGTTTACACTCTAGAATCTACAATTATTTATCAATCAAGACAAAACGTGGACACAATGTTGGGCACCGTATGATCTCGGATGAGTTTGATTTTTGAAAAACGTTATTGGCCATAAATTCATTTTCAGTCTTGAACAAAAGTGTTGCTCATATCATTTTGGTTCAGGTGAGCGATATAGGACCATTATGGTCCATCATGGTCCTCTTGTTATTTTTCTCACGCATAATATATATATTGAAAATACATTATATGCCTTGAAATTAAATGTATCATTTGAAGGATTTCTTTTAGAAATATTAGTGAAAACAGCAGGTATCTTAAGCTCAAATGAATTTTTTAGCTCACCTGGGCACGAAGTGCGCATGGTGAGCTATTGTGGTCACTCACCATCCATTGTCCATCTGTCCGTCTGTCCATTCACATTTCTGTAAACATCTTCTCCTCCTAAACCATTTGGTCTATGTTGACCAAACTTGGCAGGAATGCTCCTTGGGTGACCCTTTTCAAAACTTGTTCGTGAATTTTTGATTCATCAAAAAAGTGGGCGTGGCAGGGCATGGCTTATCAAACGTAGAGAAATCCTAAGAAAATTCTTTGAAAATCAACTGTTGGCCCAATTTGAACAAAACTTGGCAGAAATGTTCTTTGGGTGACTCTCTTTAAAACTTGTTCATGAATTGTTGATTCGTCAGAAAATGTAGGCGTGGCAGGGCGTGGCTTATCCGACATAGAGAAATCCTAAGAAAATTCTTAAAAAATCAACCGTTTGCCCAATTTGAACCAAACTTTACAGAAATGTTCTTTGGGTGACTTTTTTTAAAAAAAATTCTGCGAATTTTTGATACGTCAGAAAATGTGGGCGTGGCAGGGGGTGGCTTAACGGACTTGGAGAAATCCTAAGAAAATTCTTCAAGAATCAACTTTTGGCCCAATTTGAACCAAACGTTACAGAATTGTTCTTTGTGTGACTCTTTTTAAAATTTGTTTGCGAATTTTTGATTTGTCAGAAAATGTTGGCGTGGCAGGGGGTGGCTTATCAAAGTGAGAGAAAATTCTTTAATAAACACACATTGGGCCAATTTGAACGAAACTTGGCAAGAGTTTTCCTTGAGTGACTCTTTTGAATATGCGTACACAAATTTTCATTGTCGTCTAAAAATATAGGTGTGGCTGGGCAGGGTTATCAGACTTGCAGAAATCATAAGAAAATTCTTTAAAAATCCAACCATTGGGCCAATTTGAACCAAACTTTGCAACAATGATCCTTTAGTAACCCTTTTCAAAATTTGATGGGAAATTTTGTAGTTGACAAAAAGGTGGGTTGTGCAGAGCGTGGCTTATCAGATTCAAAGAAATCACAAGAAAACTATTTAAATCTCAAGCATTGGGCCAATTTGAACCAAACTTGGCAACAATGTTCCTTGACTGACCTTTTTTAAAATTTGTTTACCAATGTTCGATTTGTAAAAAAAGTGGGCGTTTCTCAAACTTCTTTCAGGTGAGTGATATAGGGCCTTTCTGGCCCTCTTATTCAAGAAAAACAAAGCAAAACGAACAAATCAAAAGACCAAGGTGGTATTCGATCACTTAACCAGACATCGCCATGCTATATGCCATCAAAGTCATCAATACTACCTTGGAATCCAGAGTAAGAACAAATTTAAGTAACAAACCGCAAATATGTCATAATTCAAGGGCACATATTTGTCTAAATCAGCGAGATTCCTAGCAGATCAAAATTCAATCTCATCAGAGATCTTATGGTTACATATGTTTGTCTTAATTTGTTACCATTAATTTTATGGATACTAGAGTGCAATCAAAGTAAAAAAGGAGCAAATTTTCTAAATTAAAAGGCAAATATTTCAAGATATATGTCAAGCGTGATTCCAATCAAGCCATATATTAAACTTATCTTGGGCCTGGTCACTAATATTTGTCCAAAGACACGTTTTGGTCTTGATTCATCATTGGATATCATTTGAAGTTAGAGTGAAATGAAGCTCTAACAACAACAGCCAATACCTGGTCAGCTAGTCAGCCAGTCAGCTTTTTATACCTATATTTCCAAATTTTTCTTGGGAGAGACCCCCATACCTCCCCTTATATGATGGGTGTATGAAAATGACTTTGGTTATGACCTTGTATTTTCCGATGGAAATGGCCTTTAGTTATATTTTATTTTGTCATATTTTACACTTAAAGGCCTTTATTTTCACGCTTTGGGGCCTTTCTAAAAACCTTTATTTATGTTTTGGTCTGCTAGGAGGCCTGTATTTTAGAAACTACTAACAATTTTAGATAGTTCAAACTAACTTTGAATTCATTCCCAAAGACAAAATTAGATATTGTTTAAAAGAAAAACATTTTTCAAGCGTTTTTTTTGTTTCCCCGTTAGTGTATGTGGACATAGATTTTTCCAATTACAATTTGTTTTGTATCTTACAGGAATGAGCCAAAGTACAGATTGACAGATACAAATCTCTTTTGACTGAACAACGACAAAATATTCAGATAAAGTAAAACTTGCACCATAGAAGAGCTGGGGTATTGTTGCTCGATTTCCATTTAACAAGGAATTATGAAAGTTGAGAAAGATAGTGCGTCTATGGATTTGTTGAGCGAAGGAGAAAATACGACACTACAACATTTTGATAATGATGTAAATGACCAAGCTTTGAATGATGTTTCTTCCATAGAAACTGGAGACATGCCCCATGCATACAACATACAGGGACATTGCTGTACGGAAACTTCTACTTCTAAAGATCACAAACAAATGAACACTGCTGCAAGATCATATACATGTGACATTTGTGGAAAATGTTTTACACAGTCTTCTTATAACAGGCACAGACGAATACACTCTGGTGAGACGCCATATAAATGTGACGTTTGTGGAAAGTGCTTTTCAGATTCTTCTAACTTAAAGCATCACAAACGAATTCACACTGCTGAGGCGCTTCATAAATGTGACATTTGTGGAAAGTGTTTTACACAGTCTGCTCACTTAAATGATCACAAACGAATACACTCTGGTGAGAGGCCGTATGAATGTGACATTTGTGGAAAGTTCTTTTCAGATTCTTCTAACTTAAAACGTCACAAACGAATACATACTGGTGAGGCGCTTCATAAATGTGACATTTGTGGAAAGTGTTTTACACAGTCTGCTCACTTAAATGATCACAAACGAATACACTCTGGTGAGAGGCCGTATGAATGTGACATTTGTGGAAAGTGCTTTACACAGTCTGCTCACTTAAATGATCACAAACGAATACACTCTGGTGAGACGCCATATGAATGTGACATTTGTGGAAAGTGCTTTTCAGTTTCTTCTAACTTAAAAAGTCACAAACGAATACATACTGGTGAGGCGCTTCATAAATGTGACATTTGTGGAAAGTGTTTTACACAGTCTTCTCACTTAAATGATCACAAACGAATACACTCTGGTGAGAAGCCATATGAATGTGATATTTGTGGAAAGTGCTTTTCAGATTCTTCTAACTTAAAGCGTCACAAACGAATACACTCTGGTGAGATGCCATACATATGTGACATTTGTGGAAAGTGCTTTTCAGTTTCTTCTAACTTAAAACATCACAAACAAATACATACTGGTGATGCGCTTCATAAATGTGACATTTGTGGAAAGTGCTTTTCATTTTCTTCTCACTTAAATGATCACAAACGAATACACTCTGGTGAGATGCCGTATGGATGTGACATTTGTGGAAAGTGTTTTACTATGTCTTCTCACTTAAATGATCACAAATGAATACACTCTGGTGAGAAGCCATATGAATGTGACATTTGTGGAAAATGTTTTATACAGTCTTCTAACTTAAAGCGTCACAAAGGAATACACTCTGGTGAGATGCCATATACATGTGACATTTGTGGAAAGTGTTTTACTATGTCTTTTTACTTAAATGATCACAAACGAATACACTCTGGTGAGAGGCCGTATCGATGTGACATTTGTGGAAAGTGCTTTTCACTTTCTTCTAATTTAATACGTCACAAACAAATACACTTTAAAAAGGCCATATCAATATGACATTTGTGGAAAATATTTCACCAAGGCTTCAAGCTTAAAAAGCAACTAGTAAGCAAATGCACTCTCGTTTGAATTTGACATTTGTTTAAAAGGCATTTGCCATGTTTTCTAACTTATAATGCCAGGAACGAATATACTCTCGTGAGATGCCATACTCATGTGACATTTGTGGAAAATGTTTTATAGAGGATTCTAGCTTAAACATGCCACAAACGAATACACTCTGATGAGACACCATACAAATGTGACATTTGTGGAAAGTGTTTAACACATGCTTCATACTTAACCCTCTCCCAAACAAGACCTGCTTTTGACGTCTCTAATATAAAAGGCTTGGGAAAACATTGAAACAAAAGAAGAAACTGCTGATAACCAGCAGTTTCTCCTTTTGTCTCAACATTTTCTGTGCCATATTTTACACAAATCATGTCTATTTTATCATCATTTTTATGCTCCCCAAAAAAATTTGGGGGAGCATATAGTCGCCACGCTGTCCTTCCATCCGTCCGTCCGGCTGTACTTCCGTCCGTCCGTCCACAGCCAGATCTCAGCAACCCTTGGACCAAATTCAATGAAACTTCACATGTGAACTCCTGGGGTCAATCCCTAGAGACTCTTTTCTCCGATTCTTAATTTGAGGCTGCGTCATGGAAAAAGGGGCCTTAATGTAAAAATTAGTTTTTCTCTAATTTCTTTTCATCTTTTGGGCAGAATTTATTAAAATTTTGTATATATGTTACAAATGAGATGTTCTAGACCATATTCTATAAATGATGTGTGTACAAAAATCCGTCATGGGAAAAGGGGACTTAATGTATGATAGTTTTTTTTTGTGACAGACACTTATTCGGGGAGCATAATCAGTCTATGACGGCTCTTGTTGTCATCTGCAGCAGCTTTCAAAGTGGATCACCCTAAAATTGCGATGTTTGGGAAAGGGTAAACACCTGCTTCATATTTGATACAACACTCAAATATGTACATTTTGGTGAGGGGTCATATGAATGTGACGTCGGTGTAAATGCAAAACCTCGTATGTAGGTTCTTGCGATTTTCAAAGTACAAACTTGTATGTCCAGTTTAGACAATTTTCGCAGGTTTTGAGATACTTTTACCCATCAAAATCAATGGTACATTATTTATGAACAATATGTCCAAATTGCAAGTAAAACATTTCAGTTTCGGGAAAAGTTATTACACTCTTCCCCTTCCCCTTTAATTTTTTTTCAAAACGAGATACGAGGTTTTGCATTTACAACGACGATTTGTCGAAAATGTTTTACACTGCACACTTCTTTCATCCAGACCTGGGGTCGATTACATGCCAATGTAATCGATTACAATTACAATTACTTGCATTTTCTTTGATTACTGATTACATTATGATTACTCAGCTTTCAATTGTAATTGATTACAACTACAATTACTTTTGCCATGTAACCATGATTACATCTGATTACATGTGATTACATTTTTTATTAACATAAATATTAGGGTAATGTTCAAAGATACCAAAGACTTTCAAAAGATATGTTAAACAAAAGGATAAAAGGTAAATAAACAAATATTCTCCAAATCTCCTTTTATCATAATGTTTAGTGTCTTATGTATGTGCGCATACTACAAATCAAAATATGTCAAAAGCTTAACAACCCTATAGGATTTTTTCTTTTAAGAAGAGAAAAAAGAGAATATTAAGAATGGGCTAAAATAACTATCAACAATTTTAATCAATTTAATATGTTTTATTTTTGCTACAACTATGATACATAAGTATGAAATGGTGGCATGTGGAATTGGGTTAAATAAAATCATTTAGAAGAAAGCCCTTTCAGCAAACAGCTGGTGTACGTCCCTGTTTCACTTCAATTATAGATAATTTTTGTTTTAAACAAGTCCTTGCAGATAGATATTTAAGGAATCACGTCAATTGCTAATGTTCGTTTCTTTATTAGGTGCCGGAAGCTTAATATTTATAATCAACAGTTCAAGTAGTTGATAGAAAAAAGACAAAACAAATACATTGATATGTGTATACATTAATCAAACGAATTGAATTTTTGATATGTATTAATTAAACATAATGATTTCACTAAAGAGTACTTCGTAGTTCATACATCACAATTTCACATTTTCACAGAAACGATATTTAACGTCACATAAGTTTATTTCTAGGTAGAAAATATTGTTGTATATGCAGAAACTGCATATCAATTGCATCATTTTCCAAACAGTTTTCTGAATGCCCTCTTCTTAATAGACTGAAAAATGTGATAATGATGTATTATCATGGGCATGTTTAAATTAACTACTGCAAAATGTTAAATGATATATGAAAATTAACTCTATACTCCCTGTGAAATTTTGAATGGAATAAAGGGTTGCATTAAAATCAGATAATCAAGTTAGGGCCTAGTGGCAAGAGATTATCTAAGGTTGACACCTTATTCCATTAATCCGCTTATACCAGTAATTGGAGAATTGTTTTATCTATATAGATAAAAGAATAGCAATTGAAATGATCAGTCTTTAACCCTTTCCTAAGCATGTTTTCATACCCTTAATAGAAAATACATAGGAAAATGTTAATGCAAAAGAAGAAATGCTGATAATGAAATATTTTTTGTTAATTTTTATTAGCAAAAAATTAAGTTCATACCAATTAGTTTTATCTTTAAAGAGAAAGACATCAATCTGGATCCAAGTTCCCAAAAGCAAAACAGAGTATTATAGTATAACATAGCCTTTTTAATTAACCCCCAGTAATTTTGAAACAATTTAAACATGGGGAAAATCAGATACTATGAAATGTAATCAACCGATTACAGATTACATTATGATTACTCCAAAATTGTAATCGATTACATGTAATCACGATTACAGATTACGATTACACCAGGTCTGTTGCGCATTGTTCATTAACTTGGTTGTGCCAGGTGCTAAACGTTTTGTGGATCTTAATAACGGGTATGAAAAACGGATCCTTTAGATGTGACAGGGGTCCGTTTTTAAGGTGCACAATTTGAACGGAAATTTTAAACAATTTAAACCTTCAGAAATCCGAACAGAAGAATGCAAACCATGCTGGACTGCACGGAATGATAGTCTGACAAGTAACCAGTCAGGAAATGTAAAGAAGCTTGCATAATAGTGTTTCAGCGTTTAGAAAATGATGTTTGAAAAGCAGAATTTTCATTATGTTCCAAAGCTTGAAATTTTTACAATCTCCATAGGAAATTGAAATCGCTTTTGCATGGACATCTGAGAACAAACCTAGTCGAAGAAAGGGTTCAGAAATCCCATGTAAGGCCTGCATGATGTTGCAAAAATCCCCAATCGAAAACCGTGATAAATTTATGAATACTAAACATTTTAAATTCCTTATTTCTTTATGTAAAAGGGGGGGGGTAATTAGCAAAATTGACAGATTAGACATTGATTTAAAAGCTTGCTACAAGAAATAAGTGAGATTTTAAGTGGTTTTTTTTTTGCAACCCAGATATGACCAATTCCGAAAAAATAATGAAGTTTTTTCTGCGCATGAGCATATGCAGGATCAGATGAAATTAGCTCTAAACACATTAAGGGCTGTAACTCTGATATTAAAGGAGACAATGCAATGGAATTTCGACAAAACGATTGCTGAAAGCCTCGGAGACAACGTCAAAATATATTTCACGCTATTAGTTCGATACTTTTCCAGAAATAAGAAATCTCGCAGTGAAACGTTTTCACTTTTGTTCAGTATATATACTATTTGTTTTGTATCTTTATAGGACCGAACAAAAGCAAGGTGAATACTTTTTTCTGAAGACTGAATGACTAGATCTACTGAATATTAAGACACAGAATAATATACAACATGACTGAACTCGGTAATCCTTCTACTGGCATTATAAAAACTGATAAAGATTTTGTTCGTGAAAGTGTTTTCATGGGAAAATTGGACCAAGGAGAATTTATGGATCAGAAAGATTTTAGTTATAATGCAACTGACAAAACTAATGGACGCAGAAAACAGCGAGATTGTTGTACACAAACTTCTACTTTGACAGATTACAAAGGAAAGGACACTCTTGAGAGAAAATATAACTGCGACATTTGTGGAAAAAGTTTTACACAGTCTTCTCACTTAAACTGTCACAAACGAATACATTCTGGTGAAAAGCCATATAAATGTGACTTCTGTGGAAAATGTTTTGCAGTGTCTTGTAGCTTGAAAATCCACAAACGAATGCACTCTGGTGAAACTCCTTACCAATGTGACATTTGTGGAAAATGTTTTACACAGTCTTCTAACTTAAAAAGCCACAAACGAATACACTCTGGTGAGACACCATACAAATGTGACATTTGTGGAAAGTGTTTTACTCAGTTTATTTCATTAAATAGACACAAACGAATACATTCTGGTGAAAAGCCATATACATGCGACATTTGTGGAAAGTGTTTTACTGTATCTGATAACTTAAAAGTCCACACACGAATACACTCTGGTGAGATGTCATTTAGTTGTGACGAATGTGGAAAATGTTTTACAAAGTTTTCTGACTTAAAACGCCACAAACGAATACACTCTGGTGAGAAACCATACAAATGTGACATTTGTGGAAAGTGTTTTACTCAGTCTATTTCATTAAATAGACACAAACGAATACATTCTGGTGAAAAGCCATATACATGCGACATTTGTGGAAAGTGTTTTACTGTATCTCATAACTTAAAAGTCCACAAACGAATACACTCTGGTGAGATGTCATTTAGTTGTGACGAATGTGGAAAATGTTTTACAAAGTGTTCTGACTTAAAACGCCACAAACGAATACACTCTGGTGAGAAACCATACAAATGTGACATTTGTGGAAAGTGTTTTACACAGCTTTCTATTTTGAACGCTCACAAACATTTTTGATAGAAGCTATCTAGTTGTGACGTGTGTTTAAAATGTACGATATATATATGTATTAGAATGGAGTGAGTTTTCAGATCATCGTTGTCTATATTTTGCTTTACATAGAAAATCGTTTAAAGTGAAAAAGAAATGTATAGAAAATAAATTTGTCAAAAAGATAGTATTTGATGAAAGTAAAATATCGTCATTTCATGAATTGTTAAACGAGAATCTTGGTCAGCTTAACATTGACTTATCAAGTTCTGATAGTACGGAAGATAAAATAAATATCATAACATCATTTTTATCAAAAAATTCTAAAGCAATTTTTGAAAAACAATTTTCAAGTAATGCTTCTAATCATACAAATATACATGTACATGCAAAATGGTTCAATGAAGCATGTAAAACAGCAAAACTTAATTTCAAAGACAAAAAAGTTCAGTTTGAAAAGGAAAATACAGAATTAAATAGACGTTTATATATAAAAGCAAAAAATAAATATAATAATACCAAAAAGCGAGAAAAAAAGAAATATTTCAAAAAGGAAGCGCTTCAATTAGAACGAATTGCAAAATCAGAACCACGAAAGTTTTGGACAAATCTTCACAAAATTCATAAACCATTCTCAAACAACAGTGTAGATGATATAAATATAAATGATTTCTATGAGCACTTTAAGAGTTTACTCTCAGATTCGAACATAACAAACCCTACCTCAGAGAACCAAAATAACGATCCATTCATTGTCGATCCTGATCTAGATGCACCTTTTACTGCGGAGGAGATAGAGGCAGCAATATTCAGTCAAAATAATGGAAAAGCATGTGGTCCTGATAACATCTCGGCAGAAATAATCAAATCATCTTACAAAATTCTTAAAACTGTGTTCTTAGAGATTTTTAATAATTTGTATGAAAATTCAGTCTATCCAGAAAATTGGGCAATAGGCTATATTGTACCGATACACAAGGGAGGTGACTCGTCTAATCCCAAAAATTATAGAGGTATAACACTGAACAGTATTCTGTCAAAAGTTTATTCACAACTGTTATATAATCGATTAATGAAGTGGAATGAAAAACATAATAACATATCCGACAACCAGTTTGGTTATCAAAAAAATAAAAGCACTATTGACTGTATTTACATACTTCATTCAATAATTGCAAAAACATTAAGTTCTAATAAAAAACTCTATACTGTTTTCATAGACTATGAAAAATGTTTCGACAAAATAAATCGCACTTTACTATGGCAAAAGTTAATATGTCAAGGCATAAGCTCTAAGTTAGTCAATGCTCTTAAAGCAATGTACGCATGCGTAAAGTGCGCTGTAAAACTCAATGATCAAATATCTTCTCCCATCGACTCATTTTGTGGTGTCAAACAGGGAGACTCGAACTCCAGCTTACTTTTCATCATGTTCGTAAATGACATAATACAAAACGTCAACGTAGATAATAACGTCGATGATATTTTTACCATTGGTCAGTTACAACTCTTCCTACTTTTATTCGCAGATGATCAGGCACTTTTTTCAACGTCGCCAAGTAAACTTCAATCTCTGCTCAAAGACATTGAAACATACTGTAATAAATGGCAATTGAAAATAAATACAGATAAAACAAAAATCATGATATTTGAAAAAAGTAGAATACCAACAACATACGATTTTTACTTGTATAATCGCAAGCTTGAAATTGTCTCTAGTTTTAAATACCTAGGAGTTTATTTATTTAAGAATGGAAACTGGCTAAGATCACAACAAAAACTAGCTGAAAACGGAGCCAAATCTTTATTCGGTCTTTTATCCACATTTAATACATTTGATTTTAGTGTAAAAAAGAAATGCGAATTGTTCGATTCATTAGTTTTACCGGTAATGCACTATGCTTCAGAAATTTGGTCTTACAGCACAGGCACAGATGTTGAACAAGTTCAAACAAAGTTTCTTCGAAATATTCTCTCAGTGAGAAAGTCTACAAATTTATCTAGCATTTATGGAGAGCTTGGTAGATTACCACTTTTCATAGTTCGCAAATGTAACATGATACGTTATTGGAAAAAAATCCTCAATTTACCAACAAATAGTTTAGTCAAACAGATTTACTTGATGCAAAAAGATGATGCAAATAATGATCAAACATACAATCAATTAAACTGGGCATATCATCTCAAAAGACTTTTAGAGTCACTTGGCCTTAACGACCTATGGTTAAATCAATCAATAGAACTAATTAATTTTGAGATAATAAAACAACGCATATATGATCAATATTATCAATCATGGTACTCAGAAATAAACAACTCCTCACGATTAAGCTATTATTGTATCTTTAAACATTCCTTCAGACAAGAACCTTATCTTAACCTCATTTCAAATAAAAAATATAGATGCGCGCTTTCTCGTTTCAGAACTTCATCACATAATTTAGAAATAGAAAAGGGCAGACACAATAATATCCCACATTCAGAAAGGATTTGCAAGCTTTGTAATAAAAAAACACCTGAAACAGATTTTCTCTTTTTGCTCGTTTGTCCCTTCTACCGTGACATCCGTATCAGATATTTTAAACCTTATTTCTGTAGATGGCCTAATATCTTTAAATTTGATAGTTTGATGTCATCTGACAACCCGAAAATTATTTTTAATTTGGCAAAGTTTATTTACGAGGCAAATCAATCACGGGAACAAGAACTTAGTAGAATTAATATCTAATATCTATACTTCTTCACTATCTTTTTTCTCCTACATCATGTTGGCAAATGTTTTTCATGTTTTGTTATTTTGCTATGTGTGCAAATTGTATATTATATAGCAAATAAAATGTTTTGTATTATTGTATTGTATTGTATTGTATTCCAACAAACACAAACTATTACCCTCTGGCGAGAAGCCACACACATGTGACATTTTTATGCCCCCGGGTCGAGACATCGGGGGTTTATTGTTGTACTATCGTCTGCCTGTCCGTCCGTCCGTATGTCTGTTAGTCCAAATCTTAGCATAAAAACTTAACCTTGTCCTTCTCTCCAAAAGTATTCCACATTCACAGCTCAAATTTGTTATGTTAACTTATTTCAATGAAATCTATCTGCTTTATTTAATATGACCTTTATCAAGGTCGCGGAACGTGCATCAGCCATTCTCCAGAAATTGTAGCCATTTTGAAAAAAAGCTGTCGCCAGCTTATATGCACTAAAATTAAAATTCATTATTTTTGCAGTTCATTGAGATCATTAAATTCTTATCACCTAACCATTTTCGAGATAATATATGCATACTCGGATGCGAAAACCTCATAACTAAGAAAACTACGTGTCATTTATTAACATGGGGGTCTTAAAATTCCCATGTCGCCAAGCCAATTTTCTTTATACCTTTCTCATTTTTTTATTCAAGCAAAGGTTACATACTGAGAAAATGTTATCAATATGTGTGGAATATATAGGGACTTGAAGTTTAAAATTTATTTATGCATATGCTTCATATTTTCACTACTTTTTACATCCAAATGCATGTGTCGCCACAAGATCCTATTTTCCCATAACGACTTTTCTTTGTTCCTAAATTGCTAAAGAAAAGTATCAAGAACATGCCATTAACATCTTATCAAATGCGCAGGGTATTAAACTTGTCGGGAAAACATACTTTTTAACAAATATGTCGTTGATTTATACTGTACAGACAAATAAAAACGAAAATTGAAATGTCGCATTTCAAACGCTATGCTTCCATAACGATCATATGTACAGAACCAGAATGCTCTTAGTAAAAAGAAATATAGTAGACGATGAAGCAATAATAGGAGATTTTTTCAAAACTATAACATTATGAATATCAGTTAGATTCAGAATGTGGTCACTGTTTTTGTTCGTTGGTCACTATGCTTCCATAACTGTTATTTTCCATAACGTATTAATAATCTGAATTTGTGTCAACAGCATCACACAAGTCTACAAGAAACATTACATTTTAACATGGAATGTCTCGGTATATGACAATGTGATCAATTTGCACGTACGTATTACGAGGATTCCCGGCTGAGGATACCATGAAACATATGACTGTATCGGTTGATTTCAGCATAGTGACTTTGTAACTCTTAAAACTATAAAGTGTAATCTTAAAATGATTTTTATGTAAGTTGTCTAGACACACTACCCAGGCTAAAACCATTGTAGTCGTTTGACTTTCATATTTTAAATAAAAATAGCATTATTTAATAGATTTCTCTGTTACGGAGCTTAGCGTTATGGAACATAATTTTTAATGTTTCTTTTATGGCTATCCAAGGCTACCAAATTCAAAATGTTTTTCGTTTTCTACATACGTATTGCACATTAAACTATCGGAATACTCATATTTATTGTTTTTTTTTTCCTTTTCAAATACTTCTCAATGTGATACCAAAACAAAAAAAATGTTTATTTGCCCTTAAATTGCTGTGTCACATGATTCCACACCGTGAATATGGACATTTATTTTTCAGCATATGACAATGATAATATGCTGAGCATGAGATATTGTAGAACATCAATGGAAAAGGTATGGTGTATATGGCTATTGCTGTCTCTGGGATGAACTATAAAAGCCAAGAACCTAGACACAAAAAGATCTCTTTACTGAAACCATTTGAAAGACCATTAAAAAACTTTATTATGTTTCTCTCATTTGCATTTGACAATTAATATAAAGCTTGTGTTATAAAAATGGGTACAGTGTTTAACAACTCATGTGTCATAATACACTAGAGATAAGTTTTGTCTCAATTAAAACAAATGGTGAAAGTAACAAGTTTGTGCAAATTAACACCATTTTGAACAGGTAACAATTTCTCATTTACAGTATTGCTGCACGATAAAGGTACTCAGTGACATGGCTAACAAGAAACAGATATTCAAAAGGATATATCGTCCTTCACCCAGCAGAACCACGAAGCTTATTGTGATTAGACAGGGGGGGGGGTGTTCGTAAAAAGAAGACAATAGCACAGTTATAAATAACCATAAATGCAACGTTACAGTAATTGCAATGTACTAACACAAAGGCAAGCACCTATTATGATGATTATCTGCATACTTTTTTTGAAGACGTATCCTTTAAAATCTAACACGCAAACTGTATAGGAGGTCTTAAGTAAATGAAGGCATATCAAACTTTTATGACAATTTTTTTTTTCGTTCACGTCATCCTTAGATTGCACATGTCATCGATGGTGTGTCTTTGCAATACAAACTGTAGGGAGAGAGTGTCTGCAACGATTCAACGCGAACCCTGACGTTTTTATTAACTATTTCCCAACAACGAAATTTCAGATAGATTCAAGTTTATAGGGTTTGCAAATGAAGAAAGTCGATGTTATAAAGTGCATGATTTGCAGAATATATAAAGGGGCGGAAAATGGAAAAATTCAACATTTATAAAAAATATGCCATTTAAAAGACAACAATAGAAAAACTTACAGAGAATTGATGAACAATAATAAAGCCCCTAAAATCATACCACCAAGCGATTTACAAATACTTGAAATCTTTCAGTAACAATCATTCGTAATTTGGTGGGCGATTTGGAAAACTATGCCATATATTCCACAAAACAATAATCATTTTCCATAACATATGGCCCGTAACTAATATATTTTACAAGAATGCTTTATTAATGTGTTAATTTCGAAAGAAAAGCATTTTGAGTTTAACATACGTATGCAAGTATCCTTACTGGTGCTTTAGGAATGGATCTTTTCTCGATTCTGGTGTTTATAATTGGATATTTAAAATTTACGAATGTACCCAGGTTTTGGGGTAATTTCATAGAATTCTCTTTGTCATTTTTCCTAAAATGTTTTGAAAATTTTCATTTGCATTAAATGAAATATCTATAACAATTGAGATATCATTAAGCGAATAATTTAGAGATATCAGAACTCTTTTCCAAATCAAGAAATAATGCCTATGCTCCGTAACGAAGGGGTGGTCTTTGTGAATGTGTGTTTACGTTTTGTACGGAATGCTCCAACGGACATACTTGTGTTTTTTCTCAAGCTCTTTAATACAACAATAATAAGTTACAACATTTAATGTACTGATTCAAGCCATTATTAAGTATCAAAAAGCTTCACAAGTCCTCATATAAACAATTAAAAGAACTTAGAATTTAAAGGTTTTCCATTTTAATGATATACGTTATTAAAGGTCAATGTCACTGAAAAGTACATTTGTATACCCCAAATTATGCTTCACCATCAAAAACGGACCCTATCAGTTATATTTCCGGTCTTTTATTGTGCTCTAACGCTTTAAAAACTAACTGTCAGTACATAATCTATGCTCCGTAACATGCCTATTTTCATACTTACTTTGATGGATCATAAAAATCGTTTGGTGAAAATGGTGTGGGTTAATATTTCAGAAATAGCGCCTGAAGTATTCTTCTTTAGAAATAACGCAAAACTATTTGAATTGCAAATGGTCGAAAAATCATTTTTTCTCAAATCAAAATGGCTTCAATTTTTGGAGAATGGGTGGCATATCGTTTTATTCAATGTGTTTATATTTGGACAAGTCCAACATATTGTTCAATTGGGTTACAATTAGTTTTAGCTCACGATAAATGACCTGGCAGAGCGTCCCTATCGATTAGCTATATAGAGATGCTCTGCTAGGTCAATTATAGTGAGCTATAGTAGTTAGTAAATAAACTAAATACATTTTGAGAGTAATGTCTTAGACAAATACATTATTTTGTTTTCTGTTACAATTAGTTAAAAGTTTGTAAATGAATTTATTCAATTTCAATAAAAGATCCGACTTAGGCAAGTTACCTTTATCGTTTTGCTTTCTGTCTATTTAGCTAATAAAACATGTTTTCAGTAAGATTCCTGTTTACCCCTCCCCACCCACTCCACACCATTCTCTTTTACTGCAAAGCATTGTTATTGTTCACCAAGGGCGGATCCAGGATGTTTTCTATGGGGTCCAAGCCCAAATGATGGCTTAAAATGTGTTAGATATTGTCGCTTTTCAACGCAGACCTCGTAACTACAGCTTGTTTTGAAGGGACATTTCATTCCAATTTCATTTTTTATACGCCGCCGGAGGCGGACGTATATTGGCGTCATCTTCTCCGTCTGTCCGTCCGTCCGTCCATCCGTCCGTCCATCCGTCCATCCGTCCATCCGTCCGTCCGTACGTACGTCCACTTTTCTTGTCAACGCAACTCCTCCTAAGTTTCTGGCTGGATCTTCTTGAAACTTGGTCAATGTTATCACCTCAATTGGTAGATGTGCATGAAGGAAGGATTTTATGGTTCGTTGATTTTTGCCTGAGTTATGCCCCTTAAAAACTTAGTCTCTGGGGCTTATTGAAATTGCAGCCTTGTCAACGCAACTCCTCCTAAGTTTCTGGCTGGATCTTCTTGAAACTTGGTCAATGTTATCACCTCAATTGGTAGATGTGCATGAAGGAAGGATTTTATGGTTCGTTGATTTTTGCCTGAGTTATGCCCCTTAAAAACTTAGTCTCTGGGGCTTATTGAAATTGCAGCCTTGTCAACGCAACTCCTCCTAAGTTTCTGGCTGGATCTTCTTGAAACTTGGTCAATGTTATCACCTCAATTGGTAGATGTGCATGAAGGAAGGATTTTATGGTTCGTCGATTTTTGTCTGAGTTACGCCCCTTAAAAACTTAGTCTCTGGGGCTTATTGAAATTGCAGGCTTGTCAACGCAACTTCTCCTAAGTTTCTGGCTGGATCTTCTTGAAACTTGGTCAATGTTATCACCTCAATTGGTAGATGTGCATGAAGGAAGGATTTTATGGTTCGTCGATTTTTGTCTGAGGTACGCCCCTTAAAAACTTAGTCTCTGGGGCTTATTGAAATTGCAGGCTTGTCAACGCAACTCCTCCTAAGTTTCTGCCTGGATCTTCTTGAAACTTGGTCAATGTTATCACCTCAATTGGTAGATGTGCATGAAGGAAGGATTTTATGGTTCGTCGATTTTTGCCTGAGTTACGCCCCTTAAAAACTTAAGTCTCTGGGGCTTATTGAAATTGCAGGCTTGTCAACACAACTCCTCCTAAGTTTCTGACTGGATCTTAATGAAACTTGGTCAATGTTATCACCTCAATTGGTAGATGTGCATGAAGGAAGGAATCTATGGTTCGTTGATTTTTGCCTGAGTTATGCCCCTTAAAAACTTAGTCTCTGGGGCTTATTGAAATTGCAGGCTTGTCAACGCAACTCCTCCTAAGTTTCTGCCTGGATCTTCTTGAAACTTGGTCAATGTTATCACCTCAATTGGTAGATGTGCATGAAGGAAGGATTTTATGGTTCGTCGATTTTTGTCTGAGTTACGCCCCTTAAAAACTTAGTCTCTGGGGCTTATTGAAATTGCAGGCTTGTCAACGCAACTCCTCCTAAGTTTCTGCCTGGATCTTCTTGAAACTTGGTCAATGTTATTCACCTCAATTGGTAGATGTGCATGAAGGAAGGATTTTATGGTTCGTCGATTTTTGCCTGAGTTACGCCCCTTAAAAACTTAAGTCTCTGGGGCTTATTGAAATTGCAGGCTTGTCAACACAACTCCTCCTAAGTTTCTGACTGGATCTTAATGAAACTTGGTCAATGTTATCACCTCAATTGGTAGATGTGCATGAAGGAAGGAATCTATGGTTCGTTGATTTTTGCCTGAGTTATGCCCCTTAAAACTTAGTCTCTGGGGCTTATTGAAATTGCAGGCTTGTCAACACAACTCCTCCTAAGTTTCTGGCTGGATCTTAATGAAACTTGGTGGATGTTATCACCTCAATTGGTAGATGTGCATGAAGGAAGGATTTCATGGTTCATTGATTTTTGCCAGAATTATGCCCCCTTCAATCTTAGTCTCTGGGGCTTAATGATATTTCAGCCTCGTGAATGCAATTCCTCCCAGGTTTTTCACTGGATATTTATAAAAACCTTTTTGTGAACACAATTTTTTAAAGGTTTTTCAGTGAATATTTATAAATCCTTGTCAATGTCATTTTTTTGTCTCAAGTTTTATAAGTGGCGGCGTATATTGTGACGATGGCACTCTTGTTTAAAGTATGTCTTGATGCCAATATTGGTTATTCTAATGAGTATAAATACTATTGTTTTTTTGAAGTTGTTGCCAATAAGCGAGAAACACGCATTTAAAGCTGAGACATAATCGATAAATTGCATATAAATCTGAACTGTTGTCCACAACAATTTGTTCAATTTTTACACAAAAATATAAATTTCTCGTAAACGGCGCAATATCTTGGCTCGAAATTTTCAGAATTTTCATTAGGAAATATGTTCTTTCAGATAATAATAAAAGTAAAATTTAAGACAAAAAATTCTGAAATGTCACTTTAAGCTGCAGTTATGAGGTTTTCGTTAAAAAGCAGCGATATGTAACATTACATTTAAGTTATAAGGTCAAAATTTAATTTTCGGCCTATGCCAGAGGGGTCCCGACACACCCCCCCATTTCCCCTCGAGATCCGTCCTTCTAGCCATCTTTTCATCTGTAAACAACAACAACAACAACAACAATAACAAACCCTCCTCGACAAAAGCATTGTGAGTAATCACGTGATGCAACAATTTCAGAAAATCTTCAAAATTTTTGTTAATACTTGACCGATTTGAATTCGGTTTGAAGCAGAGAATGTGGACAAATGTCACGCATTATATTAACGTGTTGGATTTTTGGTTTATCTTCAATAACTGTATCACCAGTTGATTTTTCAAAATTCCGCTAGGCCTACATACAGGTTATTCCTGGTATTTTCTCTCATTCTCTGCTTCAAACCGAATTCAAATTGGTCAAGTATTAACAAAAATATTGATGATTCACATGATTATCCACCGTGAAAAGGTTCGATCACCGGCCGCTTTAAACCTCCTTTCTGGCAAAATTGTCTCCTAACAATGGTTTGATAGTTAACATGGGCGGATCTAGAAGGGGGTGGGTGGGTTCCGGACCCCCCCCCCCCCTGGTATTGGCCAAAAATCGAATTTTGACTATATAAGTTTAGTGTAAAGTTACATATTTACTACATTTTAAGCCATAAGTTTGGCTTGGACCCCCCCCCCCCCCCTAGAAAAAGATTTTGGGCTTGGACCCCACCACCCTGGAAAAAATACTGGATCTGCCCTTGGTTAACATACCAGGAAAAGCAACTGGAGACTCAGTAAAGAGGTGGTAGTGTTGGTATAAGAAACGATAAGAGTTCATGGTTAAGTACTCTAGCCGCCGACATCACGATGGTTAATCACGTGACTTAAAATTTCAGAAAATTCAATATTTTAGTCAATACTTGACCAATTTGAATTCGGTTTAAAGCAGAGAAATTGGAAAAAATGTCAGGGATAAGCTGTGCGTGGTTGATTTTTGAGAAATCAACTGAGGAAAAGTTATTGAATATAAACCAAAATTTTGGTTTATCTTCAATAACCTTTTTAACAGTTTATTTTTCAAAATTCCAACTCGTTCATGTAATGTGTGACGCCTGTCCACCTTCTCCGCTTCAAACCGAATTCAAATCGGACCCGTATTAACAAAATTATTGAAGATTTTCTGAAATTGCTGCATCACGTGATTATCCACCGCCGACATAATTATGGCCGTAGAAGTTGAAGGGGTGGTAAACCCCAATCAATGTCAATATTTTTTGTGTTAAAATAGACTGGATTTACGGTTATATTTTGATACACTGTCGGTGTTGTTACAAAATCTCGTAACTACGGCTTGATTAAAGCCGAAGTTACGAGATTTTATAACAACACCTACGATATACTATATATTTGTCCGAAATAACGTCACTGTTTAGTGGAGAAAATCGTTCCCTATTATACCATATACCGAAAGTCGTATATTGAAAATGGCTCTTGTAGAGTCGCCTCAGGCCATCTACTAGAGATATACTTAAAAACATTGATGTCTCCAATAGAAAAGCTTAGCATTTAGGAAACATTGACAGAAAATAGAAAATGATGATGACCAGCATTTTTTCCTTTTCCCTCGTTCCCTCTTTCTTTGCTATGACATTTAACTATCTAGATTTTTAAACAAATATACTGAACAAAAATGAAAACTTTACACTTTGAAGATTTCTTGTTTCTGGAAAAGTGTCGAACTAATAGCCTGAAATATATTTTGACGTTATTTCCCAGGCTTTCAGCAATCGTTCTGTTGAAATTCCATTGCCTTGTCTCCTTTAAGGACATAGTTACGGCCCTTAATGCGTTTAGAGCGTGTTAAATCTAACGTCACATATGCGCATGCGCAGGAAACGATTCACTATTTTTTCGGAATTTGTCATGGCCGGGTTGCCAAAAAAAAAACGCACACAAAAAAAATATTTCTTGTCATTTGTAGCAAGCTCTAAAATAAAGGTATAATCTGTCATTTTTGTGAATTATCTCCCTTTTACTTAAAGAAATAGGGAATTTAAAATGTTTGATATTCACAAATTTATCACGCTTTTCGATTGTATTTTTGTAAACATCATGCAGGCCTTATGGGGGATTTTGAACCACCTTTTCGACTAGAATTGTTCCCAGATATTCATGCAATAGCGATTTCAATTTCCTATGGAGAATGCATTGTAAAATTTTCAAGCTTTGCAACACAATGAAAATTCTGCTTTTCAAACATCATTTTTTAAAAGCCTATCATTCCGTACAGTCTGACATGGTTTGCAATCTTCTGCTCAGATTTCTGAGGGTTTAAATTTTGTAAAATTTCCGTTAAAATTGTACATCTGAAAAACGGACCCCTATCACACTTAAAGGGTCCCTTTTTTATCCCTGTAATTAAGATCAACAAAACGTTTAGTGTTTGGCACAACCAAGTCAATGAACAATGCGAAGCACAATCATTTGATTTCTTTACTTGTTCTATTTAGAAGAAATATGACAAGCAATAGAGGTGTAAAGTTTTCATTTTTGCTCAGTATATTTTGTTATTTGCAACACCTTTGAATTTGGGTTACCCCAAAACTTTGTACATTGAAAAACCGTTCTTTAGAGAATTTGAGCTTTAACCCTTTTCCAAATGGCACACATTTAAACAATTACTCTCAGAAAGCACAATGGATGTCCAGGCCCCGGTTTCTCGAAAAAAAAAACTTTTTAAGTACATACTCATGAGAATATGCTCAACTTCAATGGAATACTCTCCAACGTTGAAGGGTATTCGATTGAAATTCCCGTGGATTTCGTGCGATTTGAGCACGGTGCTCAGATTTGAGAGATTTAGAACGTACTAAAGTTTTTTTACTCGAACCCAACACCCTGTAATAAAACGTTTTGGGTTCAAGTAACATATTTCTATAAATCGAAAATCCCACTTCCCCCATCAATTAAGACTTGCGGATCTTTGACCATTCACAGGTCGTTGTCCGATTATAGTGAATTGGCGTTGATAGAAGTACAGGGTAAGTGTAGGCTAGATTTTATGTTAATTAAATTAATGGAAGTGGCTAGAGATACGGGTCCGTATCTCTAGCCTATGGGGGCTACAGATACGGACCCGTATCTCTAGCAAAACCCCCCATGTTTCACTAGAGATACGGGCCCGTATCTCTAGTGAAAACAAGGGGTTTTTGCTAGGGATACGGGTCAAACGACTTCCGGTCTTATATACGGGCTAACTTGTCGCGTCTATTATGAAAAATCGATAATATTGATCCTTTCCCAAACTGCGAAATTTAGACTATATAGATCTAATTTTATACATTTTGAAATTACGATAGGCCTACAGTGTTTTACATGGGAAATGTCGGAGGAATGGAGAAATTGCTGAAAGGAATGTATTAAAATTTAAACTTTATATTAAATCAATAGTCTTTTAGATTTATCTCATGTTATTTTTATTATCTTTTGACAAGAAGGTGCTAACTATTAGCAACTTTATCAATGACAATGCTTTCACACATGTGACATGTGTGGGGCCTATTAACCCTTTTGTTTGTTTTAATATTAGCCTAGGAGCTATTCTTGTTTGGCAAGAAACTGTAAGGTTTGCGTCAAGAAAGTATAGCCTATTGCCTTAATTTCTCGGCAAATAGCACAGCTGCACACCCAGTTCACTACCCCATGCCTTTTAATAGCCTATCATTTGTGTATCATCACGAGAAACGAGTTCATTAAATATCATGTTATTGTCCAACAAGGTTAACCCGGGACAACTTAATTTTCGTGCGCAAAGTCCGTTAGTTGAGCGTCTTAACAAAACAAAGCCGAAGTGGGGTCATAACATATGCAGATGTCCCGGGTTAATCTTGCTGGACAATCACCTATGTTATTTTTTGTTGTTTTGTGTCCCCCTTTTCAGCTGTTTATAATATCCCTTCATGAATCACCGGGACTACAGTTGTCGCCACATCGTATGGCACAATGTTTATGTTTTGTTCAAATGTAATTGAACGTTAAAGAAAACATAAACACGTGCCATACGATGTGGCGACAACTGTAGGCTAATTGAAATCTGTCCACGATCAACATCCAAACTTGTCTTTATTACATAATAATAACTTGATATTTACCCTACCGCGAACAATTTTCGCTTTTTTACCGACATCTCATACTTCTTTTTACACATTCCAAATTAATGTGATAGGCTATTTGACATCCTCAACACATTCCAAAACAAGAACTGTTTTCAAATCTTGTCATTAGAGAGAGGGTTGGTAGCTCAGCCGATAACGCCGGACATTATCATTGGTTCTATCCGTTGCTTGGCAAATGTTCTTCATGACGTTTGACAGAAGTTATGCTATTCGTCTCTCAATAATGCAGTGAAATTTTCGTATAATGATTCACCTACGCCGAATGGACAGATTCGATCGTAGGCATATATTGTGTCTATATGCCTACTGTTATGGATAAAATTTATACTGGTAGGAACAATTGGTTAGGTGCACAAGCAGTCGAAATGTAACCGATAATTTTTTGAACGCAGCGTTAAAACCTATTTGTTAGATTATCCAATTCCTAGAACAAACAATGTTTTTTACGTACGTTATCAGTGCATAGAATTTAAATAGATTACTGAAATAAATCATGTTCTTATCTCAGCTTGATGCTGTTCATGTTGGATGCGAGTTTCCTAACCAAAGTAAAATTTTGTATGTGGCATGCAACGCCAAATTTTGCAAATGGACAACTTAGGACTGGTCAATTGCCTTATTATTTGGGAAGGGCGAAATGGTAAACTGTTGAGGGAAAAGATAAAAATAGTAAAGTTACTTTTTTCCTTTTTCATCAACAGTATCGTATATATTTCATTATTTTGAAAAACATTTTTTGTCGACCATGACTCTTCGAAAGGTCACCACCATTGGTGGACTAAAAGAAAACGCCTGTATCAAAGTCATTTCATTGGAAGCGGTAAATACGCATACCTCTTCCCCGAACGTGTCTCGATTTAAACTTTGTTAGAACTGAAATCGTTAGAAAATAGTGAGATAAAGGAGATTTATGGAGAAAGTGATGAAAACCATCATTTTCCCCATGCTTTAACATTTTGGATCCGCAAAATCACACACACCTCATATTTATCATCCAATTTATGGTTTGAATGCAGTCACGCGATGGAGATTGTGCTTCATGGGATGGATAACGACTACGGACAAAATTATAATCTCGATTCTGATCAAATATTTTGTTATAAGTTATAACCTTTTTTATGCGCCAATTCTCAAAAGGATTGTTGCATTTACGCCGCCTTACTGAGCCTTTTCATCAGATATATGGATTATTTGTGGAATCCTTTTACCTTTTTCACAATTTGATCCCAACCGACTAGAAAACGAATTGATAACAACTTCGGCCAAATTAGCCACGCTTCAGTTAAGAATTTTTGAAATAACTCTTCTTTTAGAGTAAATTTTCAAGCGGTTTGTTCCATGTAGCCTACCCGACCTTACTACTTAAGCTCTTTGCTCAGATGTATTAATATCTTTTTTAAAACACCATTTTTTTTGTCGTTTTCTCTGGTCGGTAGGGATCATTTTTTACAAAGAGTACAAGAATGTTTCTATTAAGTCATTCATCAGTGGAAATGGCTGAGTAAGGCGAGGTACATGCAACAAACCGCTTGAAAATTGACGCAGAAATAAGAAATTTATTGTAAAATGTCTTTCCTGAACCGAGGCAAATTGGTCCGTAGATTTACCCATCCCATCATGCACAATATCAACCATGAGTCAACTCCTAATGTGATTCTCTCGATTTCGGAATTATTAGGGCGACGTTGTAAATATTCAGTTGGGCGTTGGGACGTCGCCCGAATAAATCTGGATAGGCCTTCATATCGAATGTTAACGACAACTCATAAAAAAGTCCAACCTCGTGCGAATGTCTTCAGCGGTGAAATACCCCCAGATGCAATTAAGTTGGAACGAACAATACACTGTTTGGGAAATAGTTAGCTGTTTTTAACCCTTTCCCAAACAAAACCTGGTTTTGACGTCCATAATAGGAATGGCTTAGGAAAATATTGAGACAAAAGAAGAAACTGCTGATAACCAGCAGTTTCTCCTTTTGCGGCTTTTGCCTCAATATTTTCTGAGCTAGATTATACTCAAATTCTGCTTGTATGAACATCCATTTTGTTATTTTCAGAAGCTTTTGAGTAGAACCACCCTAAAAATTAATTTTGCTATTTGGGAAAGGGTAAACATGGAAATGATGGTCAAATGTACATCATATAACAAGCGATTGCCTGTGTAAAAAGGTCACCGTGAACGTGAACATAGTTAATGAACTGTACAGTCACCCGGACTGCTTCAAAGGTGCAGTTTTTGAATTATTCGCAATATGAATTTCCGCTTACAGAATCTTGCATGTAAACATAAATGTATAAATTTCACAATACATGCACATTTGACCATTTATAGAAGTTAAAGAAAGACACAAAGCATAAATGTATTCAATCAAACAACTTTATTAGATTAGAAATACATGCAATCTGATTCAAGCTTGATATTTACTTTTCAGTAGTATCTGAGACGTAATCATAAGGGGTCATTTTCAATGACCTTTCCCTCTGACCAATTAAAACGCTTTCAATTTGGTTCTGGAAACGTTAGTTTAGTGCAGAACTACGCATTTGCACGTGCTAGGTTTCAACCATACACAACAAGAATTTTGACTAGACAGGTGAAAATAGATATTTTCAGAAATCCCGGGGTCAGTGAAGATGACCTCCAACTGGTCAGTCTCAGATGTTACTGTATGAAATAAGATGTGTCTTAATCAGATTACAATACATGTACAATGTTCATTCAATACAGCAATGTCATTAATTTAGATCACAATTACATCTATTTTGAAATGAAAAAAAAAAAAAAAAAAAAAAAAAAAATACCCTCCAAAAAGAGAAAATGTCGTCGGTGTAAATCCAAAACCTCGTGTCTCTATTCTTGCGTTTTTCAAAGTACAATCTTGTGTGCCCATTTTAGACAATTCTCGCAGGTTTTGAGGTATTTTTGCTGATCAGTATTAATGAAACATTATTTGTGAACAAAATGTCCAAATTTCAAGTAAAACATTTCAGTTTTGGAAAAGGTATTAAACTTTTTTCGCTCCCCTATAAAATTTTCCAAAAAACGAGATACGAGGTTTTGTATTTATTTTACAACGACGATGTTTAACATGTGTTTGGACCCGTTTGGATTTTGTTGTACTGTCCCACATGAGTTCCTTTCACCATTTCTCAAACAACTACATTTTAGGCTGATCCACTTTAAAAACTGCCCCAAAAGACAAAATGGATTTTATTACAGATAGGGTTTGTGTAAAATATGGCACAGAAAATATTGAGACAAAAGAAGAAACTGCTGGTTACCAGCATTTTCTTCTTTTATTTCAATGTTTTCCCAAGCCTTTTCTCTTAGGGACGTCAAAACCTGGGGCATGTTAAACATTTAAGACGTATTTTTGACTTACCGATGTCTTACGACACATTTAGAGGAAGAATAACGTATCGCCAATCAATCAAAAGCTATATAATGCGATTGTTGTTTTAAGCGTTTTTAAGTCGTCGGTAAGTCAGAAATACGTCTTATATGTTTTGATGAAACTGGCCCCAGGCCTTGTTTGGGAAAGGGTTAAGACTCGGTCACATACCATTTAACGTCCACATCACGTAAAATATACTGCGAATAACGTCTTCGTTTGGAAAAGGGGTTGAATATTTCGATGCAATTACATTCAATTGTAGAGAGAAAAAAATGAATGGTTGTATCACAATTATTTACAACATAAATGATAAATCATTTCATGAACTGTGGTAACCCTTTCTAAGACGACACTCCCATAAACCAGTGTCATTTGAAAGATGCTGCACACAACCAAAATAATTAATGCTGTTCACGACATAGTTTGTGTATACACGTATATTAATGAATATAGCACATAAGTTTGAGAGAAGCAGAGGAAATTTCTGATAATCGTCAATTTCTTGCCTGTTTCCCACTATTTTACCAAACTTCATGTATTTGATTCAATCTCGGACGTGAGCACCAGGGGCCTGTTTCATCAAAACATTTAAGACGTATTTTTGACTTACCGACGACTTACGACAAGTTTAGGGTAAGAAACGCGTATCGATATGCTATCGAAACCTGGGCTATGCGATTGTTGTTTCAAGCCATCTTTAAGACACTGGTAAGTCAAAAATACGACTTAAATGGTTTGATGAAACAGGCCCCAGGCCTTTTTGGGTAAAGGGTTAAACGTATGAATACTTGCACTCACACTGCATTTTTAAGGTATACAACCCATCATTTAAAAAAATCTAGCCATACGAAATGCACCAAATTACATACACTTGTGAATATACTTCAAATAAGTTGATTCACAGTGTCGGATGTCAAGATTATGCTTCAAGAAGAAAATAATTTTAAAAAAATAATTATTTTACTCTATATTCATATGCAAGGGAGATAATTTTGAAAAAAAGTCAAATATTTCCATATAAGTTTGCATTAATTCAAAATTCTAAACTGTTCAAATTGTTAATGTTTGTATTTGCAATAGAAATGTAACACAGTTAAGGAATTACTGGCACTTTTCAAATTGTAATTCCTTTCAAATTTCGTATCTAATTCTTTAGTGTTAATGATGGGTTGCATACCTTAACTGAATACTGTCTGTAATTGTTGTTATTGTTGTTGATTCATGTGATTCCCCACCGTTGAACTGGAAACAAGATTTTCAATAATTCCATTGGGGCCTTCTTACAGATGTTGGCAATTATGATATTTATATGACTGTGATAAATATGATACAAGATAATGGCTTTAGAAAATATCGTGATAAATGAAGAAATTGTTTGCTACAAGCAATTTTGTCATTTCCCTTAATATAATGACCAAAGTTTGTTTAAATTTTATTCAGTTGAAATTTGTGTCTGCATCATCTTTGAATTTAAACCAGTGTAAAATTTGCCACAACAACAACTCAGAAATTTTGTTTTAGAGTTTTCGTATCTTTATACTTTCCATGACAGTCAGAATTTGGACCGTTTCAAATCGCTTAAGACCACGAATTTTTTGTTGAGAATGAAATTATATTTAATTTTGTGACAGAAAATAGAGGAGCAAAAGGAGAAATGCTGTTTATCAGCAATTAGTTCTTTTGCATCAATGTTTTCCAAAGTCACCAAAACAATGCATTGTTCGGAAAATGTCTAACAGACGAAGGTACAATGTATAACGATTGTTTGCCTATCATCCCTAAATAATGAATACAAAATTTGCAAAAGGTATGCAATCGAATCATGTATGATTAGCCCTCCCTACGCTGAGATATGCAGACTTGCACATTAGGCTAATCGTACATGTTCCGTTACAAACAGTCATGCATCAAAATTTGTTATTATACGATATATCTTTTCTATAAATTGATTTCATATAATTATCTTACAATCTGAACTTTGAGTGTAATGTTTATGATACGAATCATGTATGATTAGCCCTCCCTACGCTGAGATATGCAGACTTGCACATTAGGCTAATCGTACATGTTCCGTTACATGCATCATAATTTGCCACTATCAATAGATTGACTCGATCTGTCGTTTTCAAAACGAAACGTTCCGTATCATTCGATACTCAAACTTTTATAATGAAAGAAAACAGTTAGCCAGAACATCCTCTACAAAACCAAAACTTGGTTTTGGGTGTATCACTTATCGCAGCACAATGGTAATGAAACCAACTAAGACATAGATCACAAGAGACACACCTCGTCTCGAGATCGCCTTCACAAACAAAACACTTCACTGATCTTGTTTTGGCACATTCAACAATCCCGAGAACCATAACCCAAGCGTCTTGCTGAAAGTATTTCTCAATGGAATCTAGGCTTGTTTCTGTAGCTGCCATGTTGAGAAGTTCCGGGCGTGCTTCGACTTTATTCTCCGAAATTAAGTCATCGGTTGAACCAAGACAGTGTTCTGCTACATCTCCGTCAACAAACCACTTTAACATGATTCTGTCTCTGTCGATTTGTTTCAGATCTTGGAATGGGGTGGGCCTTCGTTTCAGTTTCAGTCTTTTCTTGGGCAAACCAATAACTGTTAATTCTGAACCTTTTGGTCGGCCACGTCTCTTGATCTGGGGTGGCAGGACTATGTCTATTATTTCAGCTGATGCTCGAAATTCATCTGTGTTGCTGGTGCTGGCAGAAGAAGTGCTTGGTTGTTCGGAATCCGTACCGATTTCATTTACTTCATTCATTGATTCGTCACTATTTTGATGGATTGGTAGTGTTTGGTCGTTTTCATTTACTGGTAGATCATTCAAGCGTGTGTCTGTGGTTCTGTTTAATTGGTTGTCTCCTTCTGCTGTTATTATCTCAATGGCGACTTCATCTCCGCGCTCCCAAGAGTTAAGCAAAGTCTCCAGCTGTTGAAGTCTGATGTCAAACATAACACCAGTTTGTTCCGCTGCACAGGATGACAATTTCTGAGCGACATGAAACGTTGCTCTGTATCGCTGTTGCTGTGACTTTATCGATCCTCGTGGCGATTGTACAGAGTGAGACACATGTAACTGGTCGACGTGCTGATAGTCACTGAACGAGCCAAGGAAATGGTGTTTCGACCATCGTTCATTGATTAGAGATTTTTCAAATAGATTCATGTCCATTGTCTTTCTGAGAGCGAATATGTGTTTACACGGCAAGTCATACTGGCGATGAAAGGCACAAGCGCATGTGGATTCTGTAATAACTGTTTGTGTGTTTTTCTCTATAAATGTTCCATCATCATTTGTCTCAATTTCGACAGTGTCTTGTTTGTTTAACTGGTATTCCAGGAGTGTGAAGGCATAGTCGGTGAGTACTTTTCTGTATTCCATTGCTACAGGGTCGTCGTTGATTGAAACGACCGGAACTTTTGACGTGACTTTACTCATCTTGCCTATTATCTCAGTCCTGTGATTGTTAAGGAAAACAACTATGTCTTGGGCGAAATCGTCGAACTTCGCATTTTTGTCAACGACTTGTTTCAGTTTCTGATTGATACTCTCCACTCGGTTGTTAGTTCTGTTTCCCAAGGACGAAGCGGTAGCAAGACCAACGACCCACTGATCTTTTATGGGATCCCACGCCTGAAGAAAGTATTCAGTGGCCTGTGTGTTTTGTGTTTCTAGTAGTAGCGATTTGTTAGTCTCATAATCTTGTTCGGACGAAGAATAGGCGATCTTCTGCAATATATCTAATATGTTATCTCTCTGCTGCCTATTTGCTTTAAGTTTGTCCATCGTCATTTCCCTTCTAAATGTTTTTAGTACATGGAACAGACAAATCCTGAGCTTAGCCTGGGGAATCTCCTTTCTGAACACCTCTCTCTCTACAAAGTCTTTGTCTGACATAACTGTTTGAATTTTATCCCAATTCGGATTTTGGTCTTTGAACAGTTGGATCATTTGAGTTATCATGTCTTCTGTTTCATCAGCAACTAACCACATTCCCACAATTTCACTTTGGCCATTACCGTTTTCAATCAATAGAATGTATAATGGCATTCGTAGATCATTGACTTTGTAGGTTGCATCAATACAGATGAATTCAGGATACGCTTCGAAGATTTCTCGCATTCTGGTATCTTGAAAGAAAAGTCCTCTCAGTTCATTATGTTCATTTGTAAGCAGTTTGACATAAGCACCATTACATTTCGATAAATGTTCCACGGCAGCCTGGATTGTGGTAAGATCATTATTTGACGATTTTAACTTTGTCCTTATGTTGTGGATATCTTTCAGTAGAACACATTTTCCTGTCTCTGACATAAGCTGTTGTTGGATCATTTTGTTGTTAGCTTTAACGCTTAGTAGATTGGCGATGTTTTCTTTGTCGTGTTCTTTTAGTCGCCGTTGATGGAACAATGTTCTAAAAACAGTTTGGTTCTGCTCATGATTATGTTGCTCATTGACATATTTCACTTCAAGAAACTGTCCATCTGGCGTGGTATTTAATCGGATCTCAGCATTACAACCCATTCGGAAAGTGCTGAAAGTATAAAGAAGTACATTAAAAAATGTTTGCACTTTGGCTTGTACCACGGTGGGGAGTCACGTGGCACAACATTTCTGGGACTATCAATAGTTATGTGAATACGTGACCAATTTTGAATTCTGTTTGAAGCAGAGAATGTTTGGATTTCTATGATGTAATTCTTGACGTAACAAATTCGACGATTTTGTGCAATGCTGACACATACAAAACATTATTTCTTAAACAAAATAGGTGTAACTGAAATATAGTGTTGATTCGCACGTGAAAGCATGTTATCAAATCTGATGAAGCAGTGGTTCCAGATATGAGCATGATTTGGTGACGCTGCTTTGATGCTATTGAATTCTGCAATTGCCTGGGGTTTTGTGACTTTTTCCTAATTGAGTCTTGGTGAAATATTTAAATAATCTTTATGTTCGGATTAATCGATTTTGATGAATTTCACAGAAACATGTAAACGTAGTTAATTTATATTTGATGGAAATTTCGTAAAATATACTGCATTATTTATCTAACAAGAGGGCCAAGATGGCCCTGCATCGCTCACCTGAGAGGACTTTTAGACAAACAATAGCAAACTTCCAGTGCTCTATGGATTCTCAGACGAAAGAAATTAAACTTTCTAAACAATTTTGACAATGATCGAGCAAAAATTTCGACAGCAAGAGCAAATGAAAGGAAATTATAAGTAACGTATTAACCAAAGTCCTTTTTGACCCCATTCTGGCCCCGATTACAATTCTTTGAAGTATTTTGAAAAAGAAGGACCCAAGGATCATATCTGTGAAATTTGGTATAATTCTGTCTAGTACTTTGAGAGGACAATATTTTTTTCTAATTGTTGACGTACAGACGGACGGACGGACAGATGGATGAACGGACGGACGCCGGACATTGAACGATCACAATACCTCACCTCGAGCACTATGTGTTCAGGTGAGCTAATCATGGTGAAAAATGTAAGTGTTGCGTTGGAAGTATCTTTAAGTGTAATTCTATATCTATCAAGCTTAGGATTAAGTTCACCATTATTTCATTAAAGCTTTGACATGATTGATCATTATATGTTGATGTATACAAAGTGAAAATAACAGATATTTCGTAAAATTCAAGGGTAAAAAAGATTCAGATCAAGCCGAAAACAAGCATGTAAGATCTTATGGTCAGTAAGATACTGATAAAGTTACCATCATTCTGTCTAACTTTTGTATTGATTAGTCAAAAATCGTAGTTGCTAGAATGAAACCAAAGTCAAAACGGCCATTTTGACATTCAATGCCAGATAACTCCAGACTCTCTCCTTCAATCAGAATTCTTTGAAGGAATCTGAGAGAGGGTCACCCGAGGATCATTCTTGTTAAGTTTGATTGAAATCCATCCTGTAGATTTTAAGAAGATTTTTAAAGCAAACGTTTTTGGACGGACGGACGGACGCACGCACGACGGAAACACCGCCATGACATAAGCCCCGCTGGCCGAACCTACGGCCAGTGCGGCTAAAATCTAACCTACATTCAGCAAAGCCCTGGCGTATTTTCGCCTTCCCTGGTTCAATCCGTTTTCATTTTCTCTGGTTTGAGAAAGGATGAATACGTGACTGATTTAAAAACAAGAACAGCTTTGAAGCAGTAAAAATGCAAGGCATAAATTTTGGTTAAACAACACACAAGATACAAAAAGTAGATGACGATGTTTGCTCTCCAGTAACGAAGTTATCAGTTTTTGTTAAAAAAAATATTCATCGCATCCGCAGATACAATTTAGACATTCTCTGTTTCACCATGATTGAGCTTGTGCATCAAGTGATGGATAGCAAGTACGGCAAAAATAGTCTCGGTTCTCGTAAAAGAGTTTGCAATAACTTTTTTTATTTCTGCGTCAACCCTTTTCGTTTTTCTGGTCGGTTGGGATCAATTTTGGAAAAGGAAGAAAGATTTTTACAGAGCTAAGAAGGGCGGGGTACATGCAACAAACAACTTCAAATTTGGAGCATGAATAAGAAAGTTACTGCACAATTTCTTACCCGAAGCGGGGCTTAATTTGCCGTTATCCATCCCATGATGCACAATCTTCTTCGTGTTCATACAAGATCTAATTGGTCATGTGTTATCATTCATTTGAGGACAATTAACCCAAACACTTAAGGTAAGACCTGGGTAATACAATTCCGGTATAATCGTTATATTTCGACTTATTCCATGACGTCCGTAGGTCCGAGCACTTTTTAAGTACCACCAGATACAATATCGCCCGTTTTCGTAACAACGGAAATCATTGGGCGTGCTCAGATTTCCGGGTGAATATTTTAAACAATTTTTGTGAAAATGTTTCTAAATTGTTTGAAGAGTAGGCAACAAACACAACAAAAATCAAAAGTTCAAAATTTGAGAGCAATGAAAATTACTTCCCTTGAAATCGTCTATTCGCAACATACAGATTTCGTTCCATAACTGGTCACATAGCCCATTACCCAGGTCATACCTTAACAAGAATTTAATTAAAGGCGCGTGTAGGAAGTTTGAAAGAAATAGTCCCATTTGAATTAGATCTATAGTTAGGTTTGAGAGGCAATTTGTAGACTCTAGCCAAGATAGCCCCTTGCAGAGATGAATTAAGAGCAACGAACGGTCTGCGTTGAGAATTTTGAAATGGAAGTTGAGTGGGAACCCTGATAAGCTATATTAATAGGGAATGCTCCAGTTTCCTATTTTTTTCCCAGTGACAGAATTTATTTAATTTTTTTATGTTGAAATAACTTGTTATTAGTTATTACCAATTGAAAAATAAAATAAAAAAGGATGGTCTTCGATCTTATTTTCCTCTTGAAGCATAAACTTGAACTCTGGCAGGTTGAATCAACTTATTTGAAGTGTATTTACAAGTGTGTGTAGTTTGATGCATTTCGTTTGGCTAGAAAGTGGTGATTTGTTTGAAGGTCTGTAAACCTTAACGCAGCTAAAACGTGTATAATGCTTTGGCTATTATGCCGTAAAATATTCCTGATTCACTTATAATGATCTTTGGTTTTAATGTTTCAATTCATAACAAAACATTTCATTTTCTTTTAAAATCGTGTTACATGATGATGAACTTACATCGTGATTTCAGGCTTTGGAAACTCTGCGTTTTTAAATGTACTAAGTATAGATACATGTATACTATATTTATACACGGTGGATAAACCACGTGACTTTTGGGAAATGTTCACACACGAAAAATGGTCCACGAAAAAGCGTCCGCTTTAAGTATCACGGTGGGTAACCCACGTGACTTTTGGAAAGCGTCCACACGGAAAAATCGTCCGCTTCAAGGTATGTTTTGTTTAATTTCTCAGCTTATACTTGATTTTGATGAGATAAAGTGCACAGAACGCGCCTTTGAGAGGGCTATTCCCGGCGCTAACTCACTCTGCTCCAAATCCCGTGTTTTTTTTTTCTAACATTCGAGCCAAAGTATTTGTAAGTGCAAAACGAAAGTGGGAAGCGTTCACATGCACCGAAAAAAACTTTCGCTTGAACGTTTGAAGAAACCACGGGATTCTGAGCAGAGTGACTTACAAACGGGGATAGCCCTCTCAAATGCGCGTTCCGTGCACTTTATCTCATCAAAATCAATAAAGTATTAGCTGAGGAATTTAACAAAACATACATTGAAGCGGACGATTTTTTGGTATTAAAGGGACATTTCATTCCAATTTCAATTTTTTAAAGTATGTCTTGATGCCAAGATAATAGTCCGGCAGAAAAATGGCATTTTTTGACCGAACCTGGATTTGAATACCATAGAAAATGTTTTTGTTGTTTCATAAAGCTGAGATGTTGTAGTTTTGAAAAATGGCAGGTATTAATCGGGTACCCTTGAGCAATTCTCAAAAATCAAGATGGCGTCCAAGATGGCAGATTATGAAGTTTTAGGTTTAAAAAAACATCAAAAGTGTTCTAAAATCGCCTTTGAAATGGCAATAACTTATTTCATTTCATTCATGTGAAGTGCTAAGAGCGTCTTAGATCTTTAGTTTATATATTTTAGTGAAATTTCTACCAGAATATAGCGTTTTTGCACTATCTTACCCACCCACTACATTTAGCATAGGAGAAAATCTTCAAAAATATACAACAATTGACTATTCGTTCAATTTTGCAAAAAAAAAAAAAAAAAAAAAAAAACACTCTAGAAAATAAAATTGCACAATAAACTAAAAATTTAAATGGTATAGTGTCTTTGAAGCTTGAAATGACTTCCAGAATGGCCGCCTTTTCAAAATACTTTGTAAGACTTGTACATCTTTTTTACACATTTTTAACGGTTTGGAAACAATTTATACATATATAGCTACAGATTACAGGTTGTATTGGCTTTTTACAATGCAAAATATCTCTTAATGTTCATAAAACCCTATTGTGTGGGTACTCATTGTTTTCTCGAGACAAATGAAATGAGTACCCCACAACATAGGCTTCGGATTTGAAATTCAAAAAAATTATGTCTTTGTGCTCTCTTATCTGTTTACAATATCCACGAAGTAATTTCGTCCTTAATAACAGAATGATTAAAAAAAAGCGAGTCAATTCCAAACGACTAGGTCGGTAAGAAAATGGGGGGGTGGGGGGGGGGGGCTAAACCCCCTAAGTTGGCCAAAAATGCCGAAATTTCCGTATTGTATACTGACAAATTAAGAAAAATGCATTCAAGCCTCTCCAGTATTCAGACACTGGCCTGCATGGACAGGGGCTTAGCCCCCATTTGAATTTGCTTCTTATCGGCTTGAAGCTGCAAGGTCATATCAACTTACCTTCTTACCCACTTAGGCCTATCTTCTACATCCATTGGAAAAACTAATTGAAAACATTACTGTCCTTAATACAACTTCTTTAAATGATCTTGAGACATCTTATAACAATATGTGCTCAGCAAACAGAATGATATGAAAAATAAATTGTGACCTGTGATGCTAAAGGGACCCTGTGGAAAGTCAATAAAACAAAATTCAGAATAAGCAGACAACCACCAGTGTCACATTTGGGAAATGTATGTATATAATAAGGTCTAGATCCAGAAGATTACCTTTCGCCGAAAGGCTTCGATCCTAGCCAGTCTACGCGGAGAATTTTATCTCATAATTGTAACAGCTTTGACGACATTGTCTATTTTGTGAATCATTTTAAGTTGCTTGTTGCAGTCTATTACCAGCAACAATTGATATGTTGGACCAATACAAGCACAGTTTGATAGATGTCGGTATATACTCGTGATCAACCGTCACCTCAAATGAACCAGCTAGAGCAGGCTGAAATCAAGTCAATCTAGGCAATGATTCAAGGTCTACTCTTTTTGAGAAAACAAATGGATGGAAACAGCATGTGTTGTGTACGCTATAAATATTGAAATAGGACGACATAACAACTTACCAAGAAACGAAAGGAAATGTACAAACTGTAATCTAGGCCAAATTGAAAATGAATATCATTTTCTTCTTATCTGTCCAAAATTTAGAACTATTAGATCAAAGTACTTAAAAAAATACTACTATACATGGCCAACCATTCAAAAATTTGAAAACCTAATGTCATCAAATTCAATGTCAGAGATAAGAAATATGTCTAAATATATCTATTTTGCAAATTTAGCAAGGAATTGATTAACCCTTTCCAGAACAAGAATTGATTATGACTCATTCAAAGAGAGTAATTTAAAGAAACATAGATACAAGAGATGAACTACTATGATTAGCAATTTCTCCTCTTCACTCATTGTTTTCTTTGTCAAACTAGATGTTTATAGTAAATATTCATAGAAAATGATATGTAAACGTTGTAAAATACACTTGTATTGGAATGGGTGACGTACAGTTATGAATTTTGAATTGTTAAAGGGGGAATAACACTTAACATCTTGAAAATTTTCCGAGAACTTCGTACAAAAAAATAAATATATATTATTAAAATATGGTCTTTAAATTGCATATATGCCAAATCTTAGCTTTCTACCTTGTGTATTGGCTTAGATGTCGACGGATTTAAAACCCCATGATTTTTTGTCGGGGGGATAAAATTATAATAATAAAACATATGGGGTTTTAAATCCGTCAACATCCTAGCCAATATACAAGATAGAAAGCTAAGATTTGGCATAGATGCAATTTAAAGGCCATATTTTCATAATATATATTTATTTTTTGCACGAAGTTCTCTGAAAATTTGTAAGATGCTAAGTGTTATTCCCCCTTTAATGAAACATTAGTTTTTCAATTTTGTCAAAACTTGTATGATTATGATTTGGTTAAATCGGACAGAGCTACGGACTCTGCCTATACATGGTCCGACCTTTGTCCGAAATAACTATGCATGACTTCTCATTTTATCAAAATGCACTGGCTTTAATCAGAGAAATCCCCCCGGATACATTCTTAAAAATTGGAATTTCGTAATTTTGTATTGCACACCAACATCGTGTGCTCTTCTGATAAACACTGTTCATTGTTAAATGTTTGTATTGTATGTTGCTATAACTTTGTATTTATATGTTAAGCAGTAAAGAAATAAAGTATAAGGAAAGTACTTTAGGATGCTTCTTGGCGGGAAAATGATCCATGACTTCTCATCATACCGAGAAAATACACAGTAAATGTCCTGTGTGATGACTTTATCATAAACTTGTGTTTGTTTCAAAGTGAATGAATGCCTAGGTGTGCAACCATTTAGTTACAATTGACATAATTCTATAGAAAATGTTTGGGTGCCTAAAATTTGCTTTGTGGTCTTTGAAAGAACCAGCATTTGAATTTACAGGAATTTAACCCGAATGATTAAGATCGTCTTACAATCTTTTCAAAAGTAGCCTATCAGAGTTGGCAAAGGGTTTATTTTCAGTCGTGGGTATTTATCAAGCAATCATAAACCTTTATTGTAAGGATTGTTATTGTCATAAAATTCGAAATATCGATGCTTCTAATCAGAGGTGGTTTAAAAAAGAGTCATTTACAATGATTGACAGACGTCGCATCTAGTATGCAGCAAATCCATGGGTTGTTTTGCAAAGAATTTAGAGAGGGAATTTAGAGAGGGAAAGACGCGTTCTTCTGTCTGATAATATAGTAAAAACATATTAAATTTGTATAAAGCTCTGCTAAATGGATGTTGAATATGATTTGCTTAAGTCTGTTAGTTGCGGTTCTATTAAGATTGAAATGAGTTTCAATTATTGAAAATTGGAGTGGGTGGGGTAAAATGTAGGATCTCTTCTCTTTTCTGTATGTAAATAAGGAATGCATTAAGCTGCTGATACTAGTACATTAACATGTATTAATTCACATATATGTATGTCGTATATGTTTTTATATATTATTCTAAAAAGTAATAGACAACCAAAAGACAATACACTGTACTTGTTATTTTGTAAGAAATCACATTTTTCGCCATTTTTGGACGCCAATTTGAATTCTTAGAGACGCAATTTTGCCTGACTTATCATTGAAAATATTTAATTTTATAATTTTGATAAAAATCAGAGTATTTATTTCAATAGATTAAAGGAAATGTAAACAGTATTATGCGAAACTTTATTTTTCAATGTTAAATGAGGTGGGTGGGGTAAGATTTTACAAATTTACAAGATTTTTGTAGAAATACCACTAAATATTGAAACTTTCACAGTCTATTTTCATTACAGGTACTTTCTTAACATTTCTGGACATGTCCTAACAATTTTATGTCATAAATGTATCCATTTGAACAAATTTAATGATCCTGTTCCATGGCATTCGGCCATCTTGGACGCCATCTTGATTTCTAAGAATTGCTCAAGGGTACCCGGTTAATACCCGCCATTTTTCATAACTACACCATGTCAGCTTTCAGAAACAACAAAAACATTTTCTATGGTATTCAAATCCAGGTCAAGCTCTCTTTCTGCCGGACTATAAGTTATTCTAATGAGTATAAATACTATTAGTTTTTTTACGTTGTTGCCAATAAGCGAGAAACACGCATTTAAAGTTGAGGCATAATCGATAAATTGCATATAAATCCGAACTGTTGTCCACAACAATTTGTTCAGTTTTAACACAAAAATGTAAATTTCTCGTAAACGGCGCAATAATTTGGCTTGAAATTTTCAGAATTTTCATAAGGAAATATGCTCTTTCAGATAAAAATAAAAGTAATATTTATGACAAAAAATTCTGAAATGTCACTTTAACGCTTCCCAAAAGTCACGTGGGTTATCCACCGTGAGTATGTTTTGTTGAATTTCTCAGGCAATACTCCACGGATTTTGACGAGATGAAAAACATCGCAAGCGCCTAGGGGTGGGGACATTTCCGGTTCTAACTCACTCTGCATCGAATGTCATGGTTTCTCCAAACATTCAAAATAAATGCTTTCGTTTGAATATTCGAAGAAACCATGGGGTTCCGTGCGTATCGTCACTTTCTATCTAGTCAAAAAACGAATAGCATTAGCTGAGAAATTAATGAAAACATACTTGAAGCGGATGGTTTTGTGGATCGAACGATTCCCAAAAGTCACGTGGGTTATTCTCGGTGTAAAAAACACGAAAACATCACCGACGTGGGGTCATTACGTTTTGTAGATGTCCGGGTTTAATTTTAGAAACTTTCTGAGCGGATTCCAGATCAGCCTAGTCCAGTTTAGAATTAGCCAAAGTAGAATTCTAGAAACTGGACTAGGCCGATTCCGGATCCGCCTAGATTCAAATATGGTCTTTGACATTATAGGGCCTATATAGGAAATGAAATTTGAACAGGATCTTCCATGATTTATCCATTTTTTTCTTTTCCGGGTATCTACGTATGTTTGACATCCCTATATTAAAAGTGCACGTAAATATTGAGAGAAAAGAAGACGGTGATGATAACAAGCTTCTTTCGTTTTGTTTCGGAGGTTCTTGTCTATAAAATGCACACATTAATTCGGATGATTTACAAGCAATACAATGTACATATGATCTGAAATGGACCATTGCAGACATTGGTAAAAAACCTCCACAAAACTGTGTTTTAGTTGCTTCTGTAATCGTAACAAATACCAAATATGGAGCGAACGTAACCGATCACAATAGCTAAATAGAAGAAAACTATGCGAGAAAAAAGACAATGCAGACAGACATATTCCAATGCTTTCATGCCAAAACATTTCCCCAAAGAAGTCTAGTCTATGCTGATAACTATATTTTAGTAAAAAATTAAGAGAAAATTTTGCAAAACAAAGTTTTCGTCTTTTCTTGCAATTCTGAATATACAACTTTCGTGTAATTATACTTTACTTTTCATCAGCCCTTTCCAGAACTACATTGTCTTACACTGGTCCATATTGAAATCTAATACAAATGGCAAATTAGATGTTGTACTGATACAGATATAGAGTTTGTAAGTAGTGTAAAAGGAGGAAAGATGGTAATCTGCGTTCCCTTCTTTTGCCTCAATCTTATCCTTAGCTATTCTGAACAGAGCGTCAAATCCCGGTTTTGGTATAGGAAAGAGTTAATGTAATGTTTTTATTGTTCAGCACATTTGAATTTGAACTATTAGTGCAAGGTTTGGCGCACGAGGTAAATGAGTCTTTTTGATTGCAATGGATTGCTTGGACCATTATAGGGTACACTTTCCAGAACGGCAAAATTTGAGGGCACTTCATTTTTTCCCATACCGCAGGCGACAATTAGAGATTTAGATTGTGTGCAGAAGAACATTAATGATATTGAGGCAAAAGGATGAAATTATGATTTCTAGCATTTTATTATTTTGCCTTTATATTCTCTAACCCATTTTGGGACGTCTAGGCCTATACTCTCTCAAACGATAAAAACAAACATTTATTTTATATTTCCTATTTTATAAACATGTATCCGTCCAATTTGGATTCTAATTCGGGAAATAAGATGACTGTAGAAAGGGATTTGTGCACAAAACAGCAAAGTAAATATTGGGACAAAAATATGCTGATTATAAGCAGTTTCTTCTTTCGTCTCATTTCTTTTTCATTATTTTTACGAGCAAGAGAGACATCAAAACTAAACTAAAGCAATTTCCATTACGGGTCGTGTAGCTCTTTGCAAAACAGTACATGGTTTTGACGATCTTACATTTCAACGTTTACGAAAACATTGAGGGAAAACAAGAAAATGGTTGATGATATGTATTGTCTATTTTTTTCTCTACTGTCTGTGCAATATTGGACACAACTATATTATCTTTCTAATCACACATTTTGTGTTCTTTAACAGCTTCCCTTCCACTTTGGAATAGAAGAGATATTTGTCGTTTTGTAATGGGTTAGAACCCTTTCTAAAACACACAACATGTAACTGTGCAATTTGGTAGCTGCTGCTCAAGACTATAAAATGGATGTATGGATAAACGAGAAATTGTGAAAGATCAGGGTACACGCATTCTCTAATAAATTGTAAGAAGTTGCCACTTCGTCCAAGCACTTTATGTCAACTTTTAGACTCTTTTGTAGGCGCTGTAATGAATTATTCTTCAGAAACGTGGGGTTTTACTATATCAAAGGAGTTAGAACGCGTACACTTAAAATTTTGTAAGCGTATTTTACGATTGCCAAGAAATTCAAGTTCCGTGGGTGTTTATTGTGAGCTATGCAGATATTCCCTGTATATAACACGTTATTATAGAATTGTAAAATATTGGTGTAAATTATTAACTACAGATAATATTATTTTGAGTAAGATGTATAATGTATTGCTTCAAGATTCTTTTAATGGTAAATTTAACTGGGTTTCAATTTGAGAAATATCTAATCGTAGTCCCATACGACTTGAGATTCTACTTATCAAAATTTAGACTATCGGCACATCCCCTCAGGATTCAAACAGGTAGATATGGACCAACTAGTTTGCCACGAAATGAACGTTTATGTATTGTATGTGGAAAAAATGAAATCGAAGATCTCTATCATTTCTGTTTGACATGTCCAACACACCGCGAATTAAGACGTAAATATATTGATAAGTATTATTATATTAAACCATCTATGTATAAACTTTGTAAACTTTTCAAAAGCCAAAATGCAAATACGCTTACTAAGTTAGCCATTTACTTGAAACATTGTTTAAAATGTAGACAGAACAAACTAAATAGTAAATACCACATAGACTTAAACTTAATCGAACCATTTTGACATGTTCTATCCTTTCCAAAATAAGTCCCGGTTTGATGTTGAATCACACATACGTTGGGAATTATTGAGAGAAAGGATGAAAGTGCCTTTCAAAACTTACTATACGAATAAAGACAATAAACATGCCTGTTTAATTCATCTGCAACAAATTTGATTTCAGACTTGCACTATTATCTCATGTTTGGAAAGGATCATAATATACTCCCCGTCATAAGAAAGTAGCCACTTGTCTAATGCTAATGGTCAGCAATTTTAGGATTATGCATGAACGTATCGAAATGAATACAAAACATTGCAACAAGACAAGTAAAATGATTTCGCGAAAGTACCGAAAACAGTCGAATTATCCTATTAGCTATAGTAGCTTGGTGATAATTCCAGGAAATTCCTTAATGATAAGGAACACACTACTGAAATTCACGGCAATATATAGGGCTAGAAAAGAGGCAAAAATGAATAAGAATATCGTCGCTGTAAATGCAAAACCTCGTATCTCGTTTTTGGAAAATTTCAAAGGGGAGGGAAAAAGGTGTAATAACTCTGCCCAAACTGAAATGTTTTACTTGAAATTTAGACATATTGTTCACAAATGATTTATCATCAAAACTGTTCAGTAAAATATCTCAAAACCTGCTAGAATTGTCTGTAACTGGGCACACAAGTTTGTACTTTGAAAATCTCAAGAATCGACATACGAGGTTTTGCATTTACACCGACGATATGTGGTTATGATACTGTTTTTATTCAAAATGCTTAGTGACTATTAAGTGATTTTAATACACCCAAGACCCTTGCAAAATGGCGGTTTCCGGTTTTAGCCCAACAAACCCCCAGTTTCCTCTCAAATGCTCCATTCATTGAAATTTTGTTTCTGTTTGGTCTTTAGCAAGTTCCTTATTCGGAAATTGTTTCCCTCCACTTTACTCACCAACCACTTCCGGTTACTATCAAACCTTTAATTTTGAGACATGCTATACTGGTAGCGCTAAATTTTCATAGACCTCTATCAATTCAACGGGATGATTTTCTGTAAAATTGAAATGGGACTTTTGTTTGTGTTTCAACAACGTCAACTTATGCAGAAAATGACAGCTGTAAGTAAACAAAACTGAACTTTGTATCCTAAAACACTGTTTTGGAACCATATTACAACTAAACATGTTTCCGGGCATGTCGAAAGCATTTAACCATTGAGGTGTGAAAAGGAACCATTGGGAATGCGTATGAATGTGTTAACCCTTCCCCAAATACCAAAGTTTTCGGGTGATCCACTTCAAGAACTGCCACAAATTACTAAATGGATATCATTAAAGAAAGACTTTGTGTAAAATATGACAAAGAAAATATTGAGACAAAAGGAGAAACTGCTGGTTATCAGCAGTTTCTTATTTTGTTTCAATGTTTTCCCAATCCATATCTATTGGGAACGTCAAAACCAGGTCTTGTTTGGGAAAGGGTAAAAGCAAAAAGACATGAAGAATTGGAAAAAATATGGCTTTTTGAAAAGTGGCTACTTTCTTATGACGGTGAGTATATATTTATAGACTCTATCATTTTCTTTGAAAAAATATTGTGAATTGTTAAATTATAAAGAATCATTTGTGATTGAACTCTACTCTCCCTCTCAGTTAAAGCTAGATTTCAGTATTTACCATCACATTACTTTCAAAATTATATACAACAACCTATATATTGCTGCTTTTCAGCGAAAACCACGTAACTGCAGCTTTAAACAATCTGCGGGTGCGTAGTTTTCGTGGAAAAGCGACCGTATATCACTCATATTTCTGTACGTGTGTGAGTTTGTGTGTGTTTGTGTGCGTGTGTTTGTGTGTGTGATCGAAGGGTGGATGTATTTGCCATTATTCACGATTTGTTATGCAAGAATTGTGTATTTAGACGATGTATGTTATGTACAAGTCTTAATAAAACTTTGTTCTGTTCTGTTGTTCTTATGCCAAAGAAGGTGTTTAACCCTTTCCCAAACAGCAAAAATTTAGGGTGATCCACTTCAAAAACTTCCACAAATGACAAAATGGAAGTTATTAAACATACAATTTGTGTAAAATATGGCAAAGAAAATATTGAGACAAAAGGAGAAACTGCTGGTTATCAGCAGTTTCTTCTTTTGTTTCAAGTTTTCCCAAGCCTTTTCTATTAGGGATGTCAAAACTAGGTCTTGTTTGGGAAAGGGTTAATCTGGAAATTAAGGAAACTTTGAACCCTCGTTGAAACACGGTAGGTAACCCATATGACTTTTGGGAAGCGTTCACATAAAAAATCGTTCGCTTCGAGGATGTTTTGTTTTTCTCAGCTTATAATCTACGCATTTTGAAGGGATAATGTTCAACGTACGCGCCTTTGATAAATTCATTCCCATTTCTAACTCACTATGCACCGATTCCCAAGGTTTATTCAAACATTCAAAATTGTGCCTCTCGTTTGAATGTTTGAAGAAACCATAAAATTCATTGTAGAATGAGCTAGACTCAGGTATTGTCCTCTCGAATTCGCGTACGATGCACTCTATCTCATCAAAATCCAATACAGGGTGTAAGCTGAGCACTTGAACAAAACATACCCGAAGCCGACCAATTTTTGGTGTAAAAGCTTCCCAAAAATCACATGGGTTGAAGTTTCTAATCTTGCAGACTTTACAAATTACGCCGAGAGTATCCTGCACAATCTACAGTAAAATGAAAATGCCTTACCTTTGGTGCCGCTTTCCTTCTCCCCTTTTCTTAAAGTTTTGTCCTCCATGGATACAACTTAGAACTAATTCTGAGAATCTTAAATCCACATTGAATTGTTTCTTAGGGCACCGATTTTTTGTGGCCTCTATAGTCCTAGAACTACGTCGGTAAAACTGAACACTGTTTGTTTTTTGATACAGATTTACTTTGTCTTCCAAAGATTGGTAGCAGGAGAATTTTTCTCCCACTACAAAAGTAGAAGCCATTGTTTATAGAATGAAATTGTCAAAAACGTCCAGAAGTATTTATATCCGTGAGCAATAGCTCAAAATATCAAAGACATTTCTTATTCGTTTTTTCCTTTGAATTGTTTTTGTCATTACTTCATTAATTTCTTTAATTTACGTCGATGCTTTTGATGTTTTTTTACGCATACAGCAAACAGAGCAACCAATTTAAATGGTACATGTATTTTAATCCTTTAATTGAATCTTCAATTGATTTATATAAGTAATCGCAAACCTTCGTGCGGTTAACACCAAACTGCTGGGGAAGGGCAGTGTAACATAAATTAATTGACCAAACTGTGATAATTGGGGGAAAACGCTTCCATTATTTTGTTTATCTTATATCAATATCCTTTTGAAGTAGACTAGTCTCAAAGGTTAATCATAATGTTAATCGTCTAAAAGTAAGCGGGGCAATTAAAGGTAAATAAAGGTGAGAAATGAAAATGTAATTCATCTATAAAATTTTATGGCAATCCGAATAAACGGGTAAACGCAATAGGTTGATGCCAATGTATTTATTTTTTTATCAAGTATTTTTTTTTTCTAGATAAAAAATGTACAGAAAATTTAGCAGGTGATAATGAACTCGTCCTCATGGACATAAACACCCTTTATTATTCCCTTACTCTTATTACTCTATTACATGATGCACAAGGGGTCAAGCACAAGTAGGTCTAGATATATGAGATATTCAAAATTAACAGTTTAATTTAATTAAAGTCGGTTAATTTTCTCATAGATCTGGAGGCGGGTAGGCTCATACAGATCTGCATATGATCAACTGAATCATATTTCTGACTACCGCGGATCCAGAGTTTCTGTGGGGCTCAGGGGATTCGAATGTACACATAGCCCGAGTTTGTTTTCCTAGTATCACACAATTTTGGCTGAATTTCTGCATAAAAGTGAAAGAATCGGCCATTTGAGCCCCCCGAAGCCCCTGGATCCGCCTTATTCACATGTGCATTTACAGTATCTTGTCAAACAAGAATGATATTAACCCATTACCACACAATGACTCTTTTTAAATCCCTTCAAGATAATGACTTTGAAAAACATTGTGGAAAATGAAGAAACTGCTTGTGACAAGCAATTTCTTCATTTTCCACATTTTTTTTTCTACCCAGAAAGATCAAAGAATGCGAAATTTCATTCAATTCATATTGCCGTCTGCATCATCTTTGAATTTGGACAACTCCAAAATTTTGTTGTTAGGTAATGGGTTAACAAACATAAGGGTTAATACACACGGCACAAAGTGTAGCCTATGAATAACGAGATAAGATATCTACGAAATAAATAATTTCCATTTTAAACCTTTATCAAACAAGAAGAAATAGTTTCAGCAATTTCCCCTGCAATATTTTGTAAGTGAGACATATGCCTAAATACTATTTAATGTGTCGTCAGAAACTAATTTCAAAACGTAGTCTAAATTTCGCAGTTTGGGAAAGGATCATTATTATCGATTTTTTCATTATTGGCGCGATTACATTTTGTAGTTATAGCCCGTAAGTTAGACTGGAAGTCGTTTGACCCGTATCCCTAGCAAAAACCCCTTGTTTTCACTAGAGATACGGGCCCGTATCTCTAGTGAAACATGGGGGGTTTTGCTAGAGATACGGGTCCGTATCTGTAGCCCCCATAGGCTAGAGATACGGACCCGTATCTCTAGCCACTTCCTAAATTATTGGGGTTTAACGCCTCTTTCAACTGAGCACTATGGTCACTGGACATAGAGCACCTAGTAGGCTAACCGTGGATTCCTGTCATGATTTCTCATACAAGTACTGTCACAGCATCTTTTCAGAATCTCATGCTGTTCGCCCACATTGGTTAACGATTATCAAACCGTTGGTGACAGTGGGAGACAATTTTGTCAGAAAGGATGCAATGTAGGCCTAATCCGAGGTCGACGATCTAACTCGGTGTTCTCAACATGAGTTTTTATGGTCCGATGTGCTAACCAGGCCCGTAGGAACAGTTGGGGCGGCCGGGGGGCTAAGCCCCCTCAATGTTGGCCAAAAATGCCGAATTTTCTTGATTTTACGCTGAAAATTTGGGGAAAATCCAAATTAGCCCCCCCCCCCCATTTCAGGACAAGAGCTTTAGCCCCCCCCTTTGAAATTGCTTCCGACGGGCCTGCTAACAATTTAGACTGGTTACCGCCCTTGAAATCTACTTCGGATTTAAATACATCGTAAATACATCGTATACAACGGGTACCAGTTTACTGACAATTGTGCCGTGACCACGATCTTGTGTAGATATAAATCTAGCAATGAAAATATCGAGACAAAAGGAGAAAATCTGTTTTCTTGTTTGTGGGGGCACTAATTGTATAAAGTAAATTTCACGAGTAGATTTATTATCATACTCACCACCAAAAAAATCTAATATTTGTGTTTCATTTGCTGAAAAAAGACAATCGCGATTAAATGGGTGCAAAAGAATCAATATTTAAAGTAAGTAATCGTAACCGATATAATCACTACTTTTAGCGACGGTTTTTGTTTACTTTCTCGTCACATTTAGTGGATTACACTAAAATGTAATGGGTTTTCGCGAACTTTCAAAATCGGTTTAACTTGATTTGGCTTTAAAATAATGTTGATATCAGCAATAATGTTGCAGCGAGCTAGTGGCCAGCTCTCATGGGAAGCTGGGGAAATAGGGGGAGGGGGTGGACTTCACAAGAAGAAATAAAGTAGGCCTATTGCCAAAGAGAATAAAAGGAGCTTGATTTCAATTATTAAAAGCGCCGTAATCAGGGTTCAACATTAACTTTTTTGGCTACAAGACCGCCGGGCTTGCTCCTGCCAGATGCTATGAGCCTGGACCAGATGTGCACTAGCCCTGACCAAAAGTTTCCATTTCGGGAGAAATTGTGGTGAAACGATTTGTCGACTTATGGCTGTATCACGATATTTTACCTTACTATCCCCTTTTCTCATCGTTTCGAGACTTCTCATCGATTTCGAGACTTTTAGAAAAGTATCGCGAGAGTGTACAGTGTAAAATTGGTATCATAATCTTTTATTTACTGGGCATGCGCAGAAAGTTCCGCTTAGATCCGCGAATATACGAGAATACAGGATATAGCAATAGGTAGATAGAACTTTCAAAAGTCGGTAAATATCACGATAGTTCTTTCCACTATCGGTTGTTTACGAAAGTTTCCTTCAAAACGAAAGTAGAACCAGTAAACGCTTGATTCTCAATAAACATGCACTTAAGGTAGAAGACCCATAATGAGCACCAAAGAGCCAGCGGCGAAACTTGAAAACTGACAGTAATTCCTAAACTGTGTTACATTTCCTTTCCAGATATAAACATAAGCATTTTGTACGGTTTAGAATTTTGAATTCATGCATACTTATGAAAATACTTGACATAAATGTTCAAAATTACCTCCCTTGCATATGAATATAGAGTAAAATGGTATTTGTAAATCATTTTCTTCTTGAAGCATAATCTTGAAATCCGGCACGGTGAATCAACTTATGTGATGTGTATTTACAAGTGTGTGTAATTTGATGCATTTCGTATGGGTAGAAAGTGGTGTTTTTCATTATGGGTCTTCTACCTTAAAAAGCGTTTCAAAGATCATGAGTAAATTACATTTGATCTAGAGGGATACTCTAAATGAAGTTAATTGATCAATTACTCGGGCAGTAATTTTCCAATATCTGAGAGGTGCGTGGAAGAGTCTATTTTGAAACAAGTCAAATCAGGTTAGAAAAATTATCAATGAAGGCATTTTGCACACAGGAATAAATATAAAACATATTCTGTTTTTGTAGGAAATTGGTTTAACTGTCAGAAAATAACTACATTTGCAGCGTATTCGATCGTTTTCAGCACAATTGTAAGTTTCGGAATTTTCTTCTCTGGTCAATTTGCCCGATCACTTAAGACGTCAGGTGATAATAAGGTCCGCCCATTTATGCAAATTTCTCACGATCTCTTCCTTACCCATGCGCATTGTTAGCGGATATTGCAAAAAAGTAACAAACCAGAAAGGAAACCTCTAAATAAGCGAAAAAAAGTCAAGTTAAAAAATCTCAAATGAATGTATCCTCCATTGAAAGTTAACTTTAGATTTGAAGTAAGGACGACCAGTCGGGCTAGCATCTTGCGGGTCTTAAAGTCTTACTAGCCCGGACAAAGCAACAGGCAGTGAATGTCTGTCGGACGTGCCTTAGTGTTGAACCCTGCGTAATGTAAGAAAATGAAGACCAAAGACAATGATGCATTTTACACCTTACCAAAAGAATTCAATCGTCTCTTACAATGATTCAATTATGATGATACCTATTATATGTAACCTAAAATAAATGTCAAAGTCACTGCAAGTAATCTGTAATCTAAATCTATTCTATTGATAAACAAAGCCAGAGATAATTAAATTTAGAAACTACTAACAATTTTAATTTAGATAGTTATAAATATTTTAGAGTTTATTCCCCAGACAAAAAAAGATAAAGAAAAAATATTTCCAGCATCTTTTTTCTCCGTTAGCATATGGGGACATTGGTTTTTCAAATCACAATTTGTTTTGTATCTTTTAGAATGGAGCCAAAGTACAGATAAACAGGTACATTTTCATCTATTTTTGACTGAATAACGACAGAATATTCAGAAAAAGAATAATATACTTGTGACATAGAAGAGCTGGAGTATTGTTTCTCGACTTTGAATTCACAAGGAATTATGAAAGTTGAGAAAGTTGAGAAAGATAATGGGTCTATGGATTTATTGGACGAAGGAGAAAATGTGGCACAACAACAGTATAATAATGATGTATATGACCAGGATTTGAATGATGTTTCTTCCATAGAAACTGGAGACATGTCCCATGAATAGTATTCATGGGACATGTCTCCAGTTTCTATGGAAGAAACATTGAATACAACATACAGTGACATTGCCGTACGGAAACTTCTACTTCTAAAGATCACGAACAAATGAACACTGCTGCGAGATCATATAAATGTGACATATGTGGAAAATGTTTTACACAGTCTTCTTATTTAAAAAGGCACAGAGGAATACACTCTGGTGAGACGCCATATAAATGTGACATTTGTGGAAAGTGTTTTACCATGTCTTCTCACTTAAATGATCACAAACAAATAATACACTCTGGTGAGAAGCCATATGAATGTGACATTTGTGGAAAGTGCTTTTCAGTTTCTTCTAACTTAAAACGTCACAAACAAATACACTCTGGTGAGATGCTATATCTATGTGACATTTGTGGAAAATGTTTTTCACAGTTTTTTTCATTTAACAGACACAAACGAAAACATTCCAGTGAGAAGCCATATGAATGTGACTTTTGTAGAAAATGTTTTACAGAGTGTTCTGATTTAGCACGCCACAAACAAATACACTCTGGTGAGACGCCATATAAATGTGACATTTGTGGAAAATGTTTTACATGGTCTTCTTGTTTAAACAGGCACAAACAAATACACTCTGGTGAGGTGCAATATAAATGTGACATTTGTGGAAAATGTTTCGCAAGGTCTGATTCCTTACGCAACCACAAAGGAGTACATTCTGGTGAGACGCCATATAAATGTGACATTTGTGGAAAAAGTTTTACACAGTCTTCTCAATTAAATGTTCACAAACGAAAACACTCTGGTGAGACACCGTATGAATGTGACATTTGTGGAAAGTGCTTTTCTGTTTCTTCTAACTTAAAACGTCACAAACGAATACATACTGGTGACGCACTTCATAAATGTGACATTTGTGGAAAATGTTTTAATGTGTCTACTCACTTAATTGATCACAAGCGAATACACTCTGGTGAGACGCCATATGAATGTGACATTTGTGGAAAAGGCTTTTTAGTTTCTTCTAACTTAAAACATCACAAACAAATACATACTGGTGAGGCGCTTCATAAATGTGACATTTGTGGAAAGTGCTTTTCAGATTCTTCTAACTTAAAACGTCACAAGCAAATACATACTGGTGAGACGCCATATGAATGTGACATTTGTGGAAAGTGCTTTTCGGTTTCTTTTAACTTAAAACGTCACAAGCAAATACATACTGGTGAGACGCCATATGAATGTGACATTTGTGGAAAGTGCTTTTCAGTTTCTTTTAACTTAAAACGTCACAAACGAATACACTCTCGCTAGAGGCCATATCAATATGACATTTGTGGAAAATGTTTCACAGAGGCTTCTAGCTTAAAAAGCCACAAACAAATGCACTCGGGTGAGATGTGAGATGTTGTTTGATTGTGACATTTGTTGAAAGCTATTTACCATGTTTTCTAACTTTTAAAAAACGCCATGAACGATTACACTCTCATTGGAGACCATGCTCATGTCACATTTGTGGAAAATGTTTTTTTGAGGATTCTAGCTTAAAAATGCCACAACCGAATACACTCTGGTGAGACACCATACAAATGTGACATTTGTGGAAAGTGTTAAACACATGCTTCATACTTAATACAACACTCATAACTTAATACAACACTCAATTTATATGTACATTTTGGTGAGGGGTCATATGGTTGTGACATTTCGTCGGTGTAAATGCAAAACTTCGTATGTCCGTTCTTGCGATTTTCAAAGTACAAAATGTGTGTCCAGTTTAGACAATTTTCGCCGGTTTTGAGATATTTTTACCACCCAGAATCAATGGTACATTATCAGGGTGTCCAAAAACCTCCACATGTTTTTTTATCCCCAAAATGAATCTTGTTCTTCCAGTCTTTGCAAGTAGCCTTCTTAGTCTCTAATAGAGGGGGTACAAGCATGCTGTAAAAGTATGGTTTTTACCCCCAGATTTGAAAGTCGGTGGATACCCTGATTATTAGCTCACCTGAGCACGAAGTGCTCAAGGTGAGCTATTGTGGTCGCTTTTTGTCCGTCGGCGTCCGTCTGTCCGTCCGTCTGTCTGTCCGTCCGTCCGTCCGTCCGTCTGTTCACATTTTGTTGTTACCACTCTAGCACCCACAAATATTGACCAATCTTAACCAAACTTAGTCAAAACATTTATGACCATAAGTTCTCGGATGAGTTCGATTTTGAGTCAGATCGGACCAGGAAGTCTGGAGTTACGTGCCCTTGAACGTCAAAAATGGCTAGTTAGCTCCACTGGCCGAAGGCCAGCGGGCTATTGTCATGGCGTTGTGTCCGTCGTGCGTGCGTGCGTCCGTCCGTTAACTTTTTCTTTAAACATCTTCTCCTCTTATACCAGTGTTCCAATTTTGACCAAACTTGGCAGGAATGTTCCTTGGGTGACCCTTTTCAAAACTTGTTCGCAAATTTTTGATTCGTCAAAAAATGTGGGCGTGGCAGGGCGGGGCTTATCAGACTTAGAGAAATCATAAGAAAATTCTTTAAAAATCAACCATTGGGCCAATTTGAACCAAACTTGGCAGGAATGTGCCTTGAGTCATTCTTTTCAAAATTTGTTCACAAATTTTTACATTTGTCAAAAAATGTGGCTGTGGCAGGGAGAAAGGGGCTTATCAGACTTAAAGAAATCATAAGAAAATTCTTTAAAAATCAACCATTGGGCCAATTTGAGCCAAACCTGGCAGGAATGTGCCTTGAGTCATTCTTTTCAAAATTTGTTCACAAATTTTTACATTTGTCAAAAAATGTGGCTGTGGCAGGGAGAAAGGGGCTTATCAGACTTAAAGAAATCATAAGAAAATTCTTTAAAAATCAACCATTGGGCCAATTTGAGCCAAACCTGGCAGGAATGTGCCTTGAGTCATTCTTTTCAAAATTTGTTCACAAATTTTTTACATTTGTCAAAAAATGTGGCCGTGGCAGGGAGAAAGGGGCTTATCAGACTTAAAGAAATCATAAGAAAATTCTTTAAAAATCAACCATTGGGCCAATTTGAACCAAAGCTGGCAGGAATGTGCCTTGAGTCATTCTTTTCAAAATTTGTTCACAAATTTTTACATTTGTCAAAAAATGTGGCCGTGGCAGGGAGAAAGGGGCTTATAAGACTTAAAGAAATCATAAGAAAATTCTTAAAAAATCAACCATTGGGCCAATTTGAGCCAAACCTGGCAGGAATGTGCCTTGAGTCATTCTTTTCAAAATTTGTTCACAAATTTTTACATTTGTCAAAAAATGTGGCCGTGGCGGGGAGATAGGGGCTTATCAGACTTAAAGAAATCATAAGAAAATTCTTTAAAAATCAACCATTGGGCCAATTTGAACCAGACTTTGCAGGAGTGTTCTTTGAGTCTCTTTTCAAAATTTATTCACAATTTTTTACATTTGTCAAAAAATGTGGCCGTGGCAGGGAGGAAGGGGCTTATCAGACTTAAAGAAATCATAAGAAAATTCTTAAAAAATCAACCCGTGTGCCCAAATGAACCAAACTTTGCAGGAATGTGCCTTTAGTCGTTCTTTTTAAAATTTACACAAATTTTTATATTTGTCAAAAAAATGTGGCCGTGGCAGGAAGAAAGGGGCTTATCAGAGAAATCATAAGAAAATTCTTTAAAAATCAACCATAAGGCCAATTTGAACCAGACTTTGCAAGAATGTTCTTTGAGTCTCTCTTCAAAATTTATTCACAAATATCAAGATTTGGCTGCCGCTGTGTAAGGCTTACAAGAAATCATGGGATAATTCTTCCACTTTAACCAGTGGAGCGATTCAGGCCCTCCTGGGCCTCTTGTTTTGACTTTGTTACCACTCTAACATCTACAAATATTGACCAATCGTAACCAAACTTGGTCAACATATGGATGACCATAAGTTCTCACATGAGTTCGATTTTGAGTCAGATCGGACCAGGAAGTCTGGAGTTATGTGCCCTTGAACGTCAAAAATGGCTAGTTTTGATTTTGTTACCACTCTAGCATCTACAAATATTAACCAATCATAGTCAAACTTGGTCAAAATATGTATGACCATAAGTTCTTGGATGAGTTTGATTTTGAGTCAGATCGGACTAGAAAGTCCGGAGTTATGTGCCCTTGAACATCAAAAATGGCTAGTTTTGACTTCGTTACCACTCTATCATCTACAAATATTGACCGATCAAAACAAAACTTTGCAACAATGTTGGTAACTATAAGTTCTCAGACGAGTTCGATTTTGAGTCAGATCGGACCAGGAAGTCCGGAGTTATGTGCCCTTGAACGTCAAAAATGGCTAGTTTTGACTTTGTTACCACTCTAGCATCTACAAATATTGACCGATCAAAACAAAACTTTGCCACAATGTTGGTAACTATAAGTTCTCAGATGAGTTTAATTTTTTGTCAGATCGGACATGGACATCTGGAGTTATGTGCCCTTAAACGTAAAAAATGGCTAGTTTTGACTTTGTTACCACTCTAGCAGCTACAAATATTGACCGATCAAGACAAAACTTTGCCACAATGTTGGTAACCATAAGATCTTGGATGACTTCGATTTTCAGTGTGATTGAAGTAGGAAGTCTGGAGTTATGTGCCCTTGAATTTGACAAAATTGCTGTTTTCGACTTTGTTTACACTGTAGTATCTACATTTATTGACTAATCAAGACAAAACTTGGCCACAATGTTGGTGGCCATAAGATCCTGGATGAGTGAAACTTTCAGCTTGATTTGACTAGAGTTATTGGCCCTTGAATTTCACAAAATTACATTTTTCGACTTTATTTTCACTCTAACAATATATTGACCAATCCCAAAAAAAAAAAAAAAAATGGACATAATGTTGATGAGAATACTTTTATTAGAACAGAGTTATGTGCTCTTGACTGTGTTGTTTTCTTCCACTTTGTTTTCACTGTAACAGCCACAAATATTGATCATTAAAGATTATGAAAGCAGTTTTCAGCTGGATCATAATCTCACATCTTAAATTATGTGCTCTTGAACTTAATACAACATTGTGACTTTCTTTCTATATAGGTTCAGGTGAGCGATTAAGGACCATCATGGTCCTCTTGTTTATGAACAAAATGTCCAAATTTCAAGTAAAACATTTCAGTTTGGGAAAAGTTATTACACGTTTTTCCCTCTCCTTTAAAATTTTCCAAAAACGAGATACAAGCTTTTGCATTTACAACGACGATTTGTGGAAAATGTTTTACACTGCACAATTCTTTCATCCAGACCTGGGGTCGATTACATGCCAATGTAATCGATTACAATTACAATTACTTGCATTTTCTTTGATTACTGATTATATTATGATTACTCAGCTTTCAATTGTAATTGATTACAACTACAATTACTTTTGCAATGTAATCATGATTACGTCTGATTGTACATGTGATTACATTTTTTATTAACATAAATATTAGGGTAATGTTCAAAGATACCGAAGACTTTCAAAAGATATGTTAAACAAAAGGATAAAAGGTAAATAAACAAATATTCTCCAAATCTCCTTTTATCATAATGTTCAGTGTCTAATGTATGAGCGCATACTACAAACCAACATATGTCAAAAGCTTAACAACCCTATAGGATTTTTTTCTTTTAAGAAGAGAAAAAAGAGAAAAAAAGAGAATATTAAGAATGGGCTAAAATAACTATCAACAATTTCAATCAATTTAATATGTTTTCTTTTTGATACAACTATGATACATAAGTATGAAATGGTGGCATGTGGAATTGGGTTAAATAAAATCATTTAGAAGAAAGCCCTTTAAGCAAACAGCTGGTGTACGTCCCTGTTTCACTTCAATTATTAGCTCACCTGAGCACGAAGTGCTCAAGGTGAGCTATTGTGGTCGCTTTTTGTCCGTCGGCGTCCGTCTGTCCGTCTGTCTGTCCGTCTGTTCAGATTTTGGTGTTACCACTCTAGCACCCACAAATATTGACCAATCGTAACCAAACTTGGTCAAAACATGTATGACCATAAGATCTCGGATGAGTTCGGTTTTGAGTCAGATCGGACAAGGAAGTCCGGAGTTATCTGCCCTTGAATGTCAAAAAATGGCTAGTTTTGAATTTGTTGCCACTCTAGATAGCATCTACAAATATAGACCAATCTTGACTAAACTTGGTCAAAATATGTATGCATATAAGTTCTCGAATGAGTTCGATTTTGAGTCAGATAAGGCAATGAAGTCTGGAGTTATGTGCCCTTGAATGTCAAAAATGGCTAGTTTTGACTTTGTTACCACTCTAGCATCTACAAATATTGACCGATCAAAACAAAACTTTGCAACAATGTTGGTAACTATAAGTTCTCGGATGAGTTTGATTTTTTGTCAGATCGAACATGGAAGTCTGGAGTTATGTGCCCTTGAACGTCAAAAATGGCTAGTTTTGACTTTGTTATCACTCTAGCATCTACAAATATTGACCAATCATGACAAAACTTTGCCACAATGTTGGTAACTACAAGTTCTCACATGAGTTTGATTTTTTGTCAGATCAGACATGGAAGTCTGGAGTTATGTGCCATTGAATTTGACAAAATTGCTGTTTTCGACTTTGTTTACATTCTAGCATCTACATTTATTGACTAATCAAGACAAAACTTGGCCACAATGTTGGTGGCCATAAGATCCTGGATGAATGAAACTTTCAGCTTGATTTGACTTGAAAACCCAGAGTTATTGGCCCTTGAATTTCACAAAATTACAGTTTCGACTTTATTTTCACTCTAACAATATATTGACCAGTCAAAAAAATTGACATAATGTTGATGAGAATTCTTTTATTAGAACAGAGTTATGTGCCCTTGACTGTGACAAAATTGTTGTTTTCTTCCACTTTGTTTTTACTGTAACAGCCACAAATATTGATCATTCAAGATTATGAGGGCAGTTTTCAGCTGGATCATAATCTCACATCTTGAATTATGTGCTCTTGAACTTGACAACATTGTGACTCTTTCTATCTAGGTTCAGGTGAGTGATTAAGGACCACCATGGTCCTCTTGTAGATATTTTTTGTTTTAAACAAGTCCTTGCTGATAGATATTTAAAGAATCACGTCAATTGTTAATGTTCGTTTCTTTATTAGGTAACGGAAGCTTAATATTTATAATCAACGGTTCAAGTAGTTGAGAGAAAAAAGTCACAAACAAATACATTGATATCTGTATACATTAATCAAATGAATTGAAATTTGATATGTATCAATTAAACATAATGATTTCACTAAAGAGTAATTCGTAGTTCATACATCACAATTTCACATTTTCACAAAAACGATATTTAACGTGATTGTAGGAAGGAAAGTAACAGGAAAAAAAGAAACGGGAAATAAAGTAACGGAAAAAAAGTAACAGGAAAAAAAAAAGAAACAATTCTATAATAATCACTCAGTATTGAAGTATTTATGTATATGGGATTCTTTTTCAACTAAATATATATTTTGAACTGTTAATTTTTAAATAAATCTAAAGAATAAAAAAATGGTTTGTTTTTGTATTTTTTCTCACTTGTCATTTATATCATATACATGTTTATCATTAAAATATTGGATATTATGAGGTTATTTAACATGTCTTTGTACAATACTGAATTCTATTGGACGAGTACTTTGCAGAACGAGGCTATATTTGGACGAGCCGATAGGTAAGTCTGAAAATAGACTGGTTCTGCAAAGTACAAATCCAATAGAATTCGGTATTGTACAAAGACATGTTACATAACCTCTTTATTTCACATCATGTTTTTTTTTCACACAAAACATGACAAAGATTAATTTTGAATAAAAAATAAGATCTTGATCTAACTACTTTAAAGTGACATTTCACATTTATTTTTCTTTTTTTAAAAGTATGTCTTGATGCAAAGATTGATTATTCTAATGCGTAGAAATGCTATCAGTTTTTTGAAGTTGTTATTTATAAGCGAAAAATACGCCTTTAAAGTTGAGACAGAAATGACAAACTCTATATAAATCTTAAGTGTTGTCCACAACAATTTGTTTAATTTTGGCACAAAAATATACATTTCTCGTAAACGGTTCAATATTTTGGCTTGAAATTTTCAGAATTTTCATAAGGGTGTGTGGAATAAATCTTAATTACGGGAATGAAAATCGGACCCTTTTAAAAGGACATTTCAGAATTTTTTGTCATGAATTTTATTTTTATTTTTATATGAAAAAGCATATTTCCTTATGAAAATTCTGAAATTTTCAAGCCAAAATATTGCGCCGTTTACGAGAAATTTATGTTTATGTGTTAAAATTGAACAAATTGTTGTAGACAACAGTTCGGATTTATATGCAATTTATCGATTATGTCTCAACTTTAAAAGCGTGTTTCTCGCTTATTGGCAACAACTTCAAAAATCTAATAGTATTTATACTCATTAGAATAACCAATCTTGGCATCAAAACATACTTTAAAAAAATGAAATTGGAATGAAATGTCCCTTTATTGTGACAGGGGTCCGTTTTGCAGGTGTACAATTTGAACGGAAATTTTACACAATTTAAACCTTCAGAAACCCAAGCAGAAGTATGCAAACCATGTCGGACATCACAGAATCCCTGAGAATGGTAGTCTGACAACTTACCAGTCAGGAAATGTAAAGAAGCTTGCATAACAGTGTTTCAGCGTTTAGAAAATGATGTTTGAAAAGCAGAATTTTCATTATGTTTCAAAACTTGAAAATTTTATAAAGTAATCTCCATAGGAAATTGAAATCGCTATTGCATGACATCAGGGAATAACCCTAGTCGAAGAAAGGGTTCAAAAATCCCCTGTAAGGCCTGCATGATGTTGCTAAAAGACCAAATCGAAAACCGTGATAAATTTGTGAATACCAAAAATTTATTCCCTATTTGTTTATGTCAAAAGGGGGGGGTGGGGTAAAATTGACAGATTAGACCTTGATTTTAGAGCATGGTACAAGAGATAAGTGAGGTTTTAAAGGGGCCCGTGCTAGGTTTTTATGCTTCCGAACTGTTCGGGAACTCATATTTGTGCATGGAAAAACAATTTGCAATGCATAAAAACCTCAATCACGGCGAATAACCATCTTTCCTTTGCTATAGATCAATCCTTTACAAGCGTGTATACACATTCTATTTTTACTTCAAAACGAGTCAATGTCAACGAGACACACCTCCGCGGTATTAACACACCGTACAACCTGCTGTGTCGATGACTGACCTTATTTGCGAGGGATACGTGAAAAGGATTATTTTATACAAGCACTGAACATTATTACGCGTATTTATTAACTACAGAATGCCAAAGATCCTTTCGTTTATTTATAAAAGTAAATTCATTTGACCTAACATACATATGACATCAAATGCCGAATCTCTCTTCTCAAACTTTCGACGCAGCCGGTTGTACTGTGTGTTGAATCTCGCTGAGCACTGATGACGTACCTCTGACGTAATTGATTTTTGAAGGTTGGGCATATTTAACCGTTACAAAACAAAAACAAGGACAAAACAAAACTGACAGCATGTTATTCATTGACTTGGATTTTACAACTTAATAAAGCATGGTGAGTGCTAAGAATGGAGATAAGTGATCTACCCTTTCAGGTTGGTAATTTCATACATTTCATACTCTAAACGCATTAAGGACTGTAACTCTGACATTAAAGAAGACAAGGCAATGAAATTTCAACAAAACGATTGCTTAAAGCCTGGGATATAACGTCAAAATATATTTCATGCAATTAGTTCGATACTTTTCCAGAAATAAGAAATCTTGCAGTGTAGCGTTTTCACTTTTGTTCAGTATATTACAACTGATGCAGATGTAGGCAGCATTCTGCTGTTTTGTATTTTGTTTTACTACACGAACGTCAGACACTATTTCGATCGGATGCTTTTCAACGAACACCTCGTGACTGCAGCTTCAATCAAGCTACAGTGATGATGTTTTCGCTGAAAAGCGACGATTCATATGTACGCTTGTCATTTGTAGAGCGAATAAAGGCCCAAGTGGCCCTCTTGTGGTCTTGTCTGACTGGCTAAAAAAACTAGATTGATTAGAAATTTTGAAAACTCAAGTGATTTGGCTTTCATTTTTCACCTGTTAACTACTTTTGACACTAACCCTTTCCCAATCAAGACCTGTGGCGTGTTCTTTAGAGCGAGATTTTTTAAGATTTCTTTAGATGTTTTTGATACAGGGTTTATAAGACCGAGATTATAAGCGAGTTGTTCCGAATGTTCCGTACTTCATACAAATGACGTCATCATGACGTCATTTGTATAAAGTACGGATCATTCGGAACTCAGCGGTTTATGAATCATTGAGCATTTGGAACAACTCGGTTAATTCTCTCCCATGTAGATTCTACAGAATTTACCGAGATGTTCCGAAAGAAGTATGAAGCAATGGCGGCTCCCAGTGATCGTCTTAAAAATTTGGCTCAGAAGAACGCTTTATTCTAAAACATCTTAAAGAAATCTCAAGAAATCTCGCTCTAAAGAACGCACCTCTGGTTTTTAAGTCTCAAAAGGCTTGGGAAACCATTGATACGAAGAAAAGAGAATGGTGATAATCAGCATTTTCTCCTTCAGCCTCAATATTGTCCGAGATATATTGTACACATACCCTATCTTTGATAACATCTATTGATGTGTGTAGCATTTTGAAATGGAACACTCTGGAATTTCACAGTTTGCGTAAAGATTAAAATAAGATTATTCCAATCAGTCGGTGTCGTCGATTAAATTCAGTGGTCTGAAATCAATGTCGCTATTCTGAAAGACAATTCCCTGTTTGGACATTAATGAGCCAGGATCTGGAAAAAGGTCCCTTAAGGCTTTTGATCCCAACATGGTTCCAGATCAGCCTGCGTATACACGCAGTCTGATCAAGAACCATATTGTTCTCCATAGCTTTTCCATGATCTTTAACTGCAGTAAGAAAGTAGCATGGATGTTTATCAGACTACACCTTGACACATACTGAGCTTGAAACATGCTGTCTCAAATGCTATAAGGGACGTTTTTCCAGATCCCTGCTCATTTGTATTTCAGTATTTCACATTATACTATTTGTCTTGTATCTTTTTAGGATCGAACAAAACCAAAGGTGAATACTTTTCTCTGAAGATTGGATGACTAGATCTACTAATTATTAGAACACCGAATAAAATACAACATGGCTGAACTCGGTCATCCTTCTACCGGCATTATAAAAGCTGATAAAGATTTTGTTCGTGAAAGTGCTTCCATGGGAAAATTGGACCAAGGAGAATCTATGGATCAGAAAGGTTTTAGTTATAATGTATTTGACAAAACTAATGGACGCAGAAAACAGCGAGATTGTTGTACACAAACTTCTACTTTGACAGATTACAAAGGAAAGGACACTCTTGAGAGAAAATATAACTGCGACATTTGTGGAAAAAGTTTTACACAATCTTCTGACTTAAACTGTCACAAACGAATACATTCTGGTGAGAAGCCTTATAAATGTGACTTCTGTGGAAAATGTTTTGCAGTGTCTTGTAGCTTGAAAATCCACAAACGAATGCACTCTGGTGAAACTCCTTACCAATGTGACATTTGTGGAAAATGTTTTACACAGTCTTCTAACTTAAAAAGCCACAAACGAATACACTCTGGTGAGACACCATACAAATGTGACATTTGTGGAAAGTGTTTTACTCAGTTTATTTCATTAAATAGACACAAACGAATACATTCTGGTGAAAAGCCATATACATGCGACATTTGTGGAAAGTGTTTTACTGTATCTGATAACTTAAAAGTCCACACACGAATACACTCTGGTGAGATGTCATTTAGTTGTGACGAATGTGGAAAATGTTTTACAAAGTGTTCTGACTTAAAACGCCACAAACGAATACACTCTGGTGAGAAACCATACAAATGTGACATTTGTGGAAAGTGTTTTACTCAGTCTATTTCATTAAATAGACACAAACGAATACATTCTGGTGAAAAGCCATATACATGCGACATTTGTGGAAAGTGCTTTACTGTATCTCATAACTTAAAAGTCCACAAACGAATACACTCTGGTGAGATGTCATTTAGTTGTGACGAATGTGGAAAATGTTTTACAAAGTCTTCTAACTTAAAAAGCCACAAACGAATACACTCTGGTGAGAAACCATACAAATGTGACATTTGTGGAAAGTGTTTTACACATCTTTCTATTTTGAACGCTCACAAACATTTTTGATAGAAGCTTTCTAATTGTGACGTGTGTTTAAAATGTATGATATATGTATTCCAACAAACACAAACTAATACCCTCTGGCGAGAAGCCACACAAATATGACATTTTATGCCCCCGGATCGAGACATCGGGGGCTTATTGTTGCACTGTTGTCTGTATGTCCGTCCGCCCGTCCGGCTGTCTGTTAGTCCAAAACTTAACGTAAAAACTTAAACCTTGTCCACCGTGTCCAATCGTTACCGGGGGATGTGGTTTTCGTAACGCTGAAAGCGTGGTGTATAACGCCGGTTTGTGGTGCAAAACAGAGACAGGACACCACCAAGGTAAGAAAATTGAAAAATTGAATCGATGAAGTTTTTTCTTTGGGAATGAGACTAGGCCGAGGCTCATCTCAAATGATTCCTTGACCCCTAGCAATGTCTGTTTTCTTCGAGAAAGTTGCAGTTTTCTCTATCATTCCGTGAATGTAAGGCATTTCAGGCGAAATCAACTCAGCTTGCCCGTAAAATATGAATTATATACAAGCATAACCAGTTATGAACCCCCAAAAAGCATGCACTTCGTACTTACACATGTATTGCACAAAATCACATTGAGGTTTGCACCCTCTGCATCTTACAGAAGCCATGGAAACGATTTTTATTTTAATTTACAAGTAACAATGGTGGATGTGGTGCACACAAAGAAATATTTTGTAACGTATGTGGCATGGTGATTTTAAAGCTTTGCGTTTTTAGCTCACCTGAGCACAAAGTGCTCAAGGTGAGCTATTGTGATCACTTTTTGTCCGTCGTCCGTCTGTCCGTCCGTCCGTCCGTCCGTCTGTCCGTCTGTCCGTCCACAATTTGGTGTTTACGCTCTAGCATCCACAACTATTAATCAATCTTGATCAAACTTTGTCAAAACAAGTATGGTCATAAGTTCTCGGATGAGTTCGATTATGGGCCAGATTGGACCAGAATGTACGGAGTTATCTGCCCTTGAATGTCAAAAAAAGCTGTTTTTGACTTTGTTTACACTCTAGCATCTACAATTATTGATCAATCAAAACAAAACTTGGAGACAATGTTGGAGACCATAAGATCTCCGATGAGTTCGGTTTTCAGTATGATCTGATCAGAAAGATGAGAGTTATGGTCCCTTGAATTCGACAAAATTGCTATTTTCGGCTGTTTTTGACCTTGTTTACACTCTAGAATCTACAATTATTAATGAATCAAGACAAAACTTGGACACAATGTTGGGGACCATAAGATCTTGGATGTGTTCGATTTTCAGTTTGATCTGATCAGAAAGTCCAGAGTTATGTGCCCTTGAATTTGACAAAATTGCCATATTTGGCTGGTTTTGACCTTGTTAACACTTTAGAATCTACAATTATTTATCAATCAAGACAAAACTTAAACATAATGTTGGGGACCATAAGATCTTGGACGAGTTCCATTTTCAGTCTGATCTGATTAGAAAGTCCAGAGTTATGTGCCCTTGAATTTGACAAAATTGTCATTTTCGGCTGTTTTCGACCTTGTTTACACTCTAGAATCTACAATTATATATCAATCAAGACAAAACTTGGACACAATGTTGGGAAACATAGCATCTCAGATGAGTTCGATTTCCTATTTGATCTGATCAGACAGTCAAGAGTTATGTGCCCTTGAATTTGACAAAATTGCCATTTTCGACTGTTTTCGACCTTGTTTACACTCTAGAATCTACAATTATCAATCAATCAAGACAAAGCTTGGACTCAATTTTAGAGACCATAAGATCTCGGTTCAGATTGATTTCCAGTCTGATCTGATCATAAAATCGAGAGTTACGTGCCCTTGAATTCGACAAAATTGCTGTTTTTGGCTGTTTTCGACCTTGTTTACACTCTAGAATCTACAATTATTGACCAATCAAGACAAATCTTGGACACATTGTTGGGGACCATGGCCCCGTTTTACTAACGAACGTACAATTATTTTTTGTGTAATTACTTGTAACAACAAACCTGATTGGCCTAATCCGATTTTTCGTGCAGTCAGATGCCTTGTTACACAATTTTCACAAAAACATGATCGTAAGATCGTTAGTAAAACGGGGCCCATAAGATCTTGGATGAGTTGGATTTTCAATTGGATCTGATCAGAAAGTCGAGAGTTATGTGCCCTTGAATTTGATAAAATGCCGTTTTCAGCGGTTTTCGACCTTGTTTATACTCTATATTCTACAATTATTTATCATTTAAGACAAAACTTGGACACAATGTTGGGCACCGTTACATCTCGGATGAGTTTGATTTTCACAATGTTATTGATCATAAGTTTGTTTTCAGTCTTAAAGTCATAAATATCAATTGAATTGAACAAAAATGTTGCTCATATCATTTTGGTTCAGGTGAGCGATATAGGACCATCATGGTCCTCTTGTTCTTTATTTAAGCAGGCCTAGCAGATATAGTGACACTTTCCCTTACTTCAGATGCAACACACGTCCTATTCGAATGATCCTAGCAATTGTGCAATAATTTTGTGTAAAGAATGTGTGTTTTTTCGACATCAGCATTTTTAAACCATATTAACCGGATTGTATAATGGATTTAGAAATTGTGCAACCCGAACGTTACATTTAAGGCGTACAAAATACAACTTATCTGTCAATATAGGGTTAATTCACGTTTTTGAGGTCGTTAACATTCGCAGAGACCCAAGAAATATGTTAACGGCCGAGTGCGAAGCACGAGGGTTGTTTACGTAATTTGCCGGCCTCTGCGGATGTTAACAGCCAAAAAATACGTGAATTGACGCTATTATCGCATAAAAACTATAAAATTCCAATGAATACTTACCCCAAAGCCATTGATATGTGCGAAAAATTAACCGAGGTGAGATAAGAAAATGTCCGCCAATGTTGTTTTGTTCTGATAAATCTTCCGAGAATTTTTTGTTATGCGTGACGTCGGAAAAAACTCAGTTGTTGAAAGCGGCGTTAAGATCCCACACTATCAATCAATTAGGTCCTTTCAATTATGTTTTAGTCTGTAGCCTACCCGCAGAACACACTTCCGGAGGCAAAAAATGGGTTTGTGGGAAATCAACATTGTATACATGAAAATTGTTACTGAAAATAATCCCAAATCGGCATTTTCAAAACGAGGCTCCCTAAATATGCGGAGAAAACAATGGCGACGCACGTGTATTAAATATACAGCGATAAAGAGCACATGCATTCAACAAGCAGCGATAAAGCGAAGTTTAAAGTGGAACAAAAACTCTTAAATTGAATGTATTCGTTAATAGCCGGAAAGGTGGTTATTTTATTGGATTTACAGTCAATCGTTCCCAGTTTCATTGTTGATTTCGTATGCACGCCATGCTTTGGGTTCGAGAGTATCGTTAACTAAAACGCTTTGGGTTCGAGAGTATTGTTACCAAAACGCTTTGGGATTGAGTGTATTGTTACTAAAAATAACAAATACTGAACGTTTGAGCGGCAATTAAGACTCCAAGGACGACTTTCGGAGGCTGTTGTGTGCGGGGAGGGGGGGGGGGGGTCTTAGAGGAAATAACCTAATTAATGTTAACCAGGTATCATGCAACTTCCGTCACCAACACTGCATAAACGTTACTGTTCTGACTCTTTGCTTGTAGAAGGCCTATACAGGTATAACAGCTATTCACTTTCGTCTGCACTTAGATATTTTTAATTTTACGCAAGTCCACTTCCCCAGCCTCATTCATTGTAACATTGGCTATTATCAGACTATACTTTCTATCTGTGGGATAAGTCCCGAGTCCCTCCGATAGATGCTTTGTGTAAGCGTGCCGGGTTGATTAGGTCAGACATCTTTACATACACTCTCTCGAATAAACACTCTCTCGAGTCAAACGTTGGCTCAATTATCACGGTGGGGATTGTGCATGATGGGATGGATAACGAATACGGACAAATAATCTCGATTCTGGTAAGTTTTTTTTGCAATAACTTCCTTATTTGTGCGTCAATTTTTAAAAGGTTTGTTGCATGTACCCCGCCTTACCGAGCTCTTTCGTCGGATGTATGACATATTAGATAACTCGTGGTACTTTTTCCAAAAGATTGTACCAACCGACCAGAAAGCGAAATGGTAACGACTACGGCCAAATTAACCTCGCTTCAGGTAAGCATTTGTGCAATAACTTTCTTATTTTAGCGTCAATTTTCATGCAGTTTGTTGCACGTACTCCGTCTTACTGAGCCCTTTTCTCAGATGTATTACTTATCGGGAAACTCCTTGTACTTTTCTCAAAAATCGATCCCAACCGACTACAAAAATGACCTGGATTTTTTGTCGTTTTTCTGATCGATTGGGATCAATTTTTGGACAAAGTACGAAGATTCTACAAACAAGTCATATATCTGAGGAAAGAGCTCAGTAATGCGGGGTACATGCAACAAACCGCTTGAAAATTGACGCAGAAACAAGAACATTATTGCTCAATTTCTTACCTGAAGCGAGGCAAATTTGCCCGTATTCGTTATCCATCCCATCATGCACAATCCCCACCGTGATTATTATAGTAATCCGAGTTAGATTCGCTCTTTAATATGTTGATGTCGCTCATAGTAAATGAGCGACATCAACAAATCAAAGAGAGAATTTAATCAGAGCAAACTTGGATTATTATTATAGGAGCGTGTACACAAACGCTTGGTTTTCGAAGTACGTTATTGGCCATTGCCAGGCTTCCATTGCAGTCTCCTCCAATTTGCGTTTTCAAACCTTACATGTCGAAAATGGTTTAGTTATCCTTCGCGAATAAACTGCTTTTTGTGATGTTCTATTGACAAGGAATTGTTTAACGTTCGATTAGAGACTTGACATAATATGTCTTCCATCACTGCGAAATAAATGTTAATTTATCATGTGTTAAGGAAGGTGAAAACAGCCGGGACTTCTTACTCGGGGACCTCTTATCTGGTGTTAGGTAGCGTTTGGTCGATGGTTTTACCCGCCTGTATGGTTTGTACAATGAGAGGCTTGATTTCTGCCTCATTGTGTCTTGCTCTGAAAGAATGAGATATAATGTACAAAAAGCATCTATCGGAGGGACTCGGGACTTATCCCACAGATAGAACGTATAGTCTGATCATAGCCAATGTTACAATGAATGAGGCTGGGGAAGTGGACTTGCGTGAAATTAAAAATATCTAAGTGCAGACGAAAGTGAATAGTTGTTATACCTGTATAGGCCTACTACAAACAAAGAGTCAGAACAGTAACGTTTTTGCAGTGTTGGTGACGGAAGTTGCATGTTACCTGGTTAACATTAATTAGGTTATTTCATCTAAGACCCCCCCGCACATAACAGCCTTCGGAAGTCGTCCTTGGAGTCTTAATTGCCGCTCAAACCTTTAGTATTTGTTATTTTTAGTAACAATACACTCAATCCCAAAGCGTTTTTGTAACAATACTCTCGAACCCAAAGCGTTTTAGTTAACGATACTCGCGAACCCAAAGCATGGCGTGCATACGAAATCAACAATGAAACTTGAAACGATTGACTGTAAATCCAATAAAATAACCACCTTTCCGGCTATTAACGAATACATTCAATTTAAGAGTTTTTGTTCCACTTTAAACTTCGCTTTATCGCTGCATGTTGAATGCACGTGCTCTTTATCGCTGTATATTTAATACACGTGCGTCGTCATTGTTTTCTCCGCATATTTAGGGAGCCTCGTTTTGAAAATGCCGATTTGGGACTATTTTTAGTAACACTTTTCATGTATACAATGTTGATCCCATAAACCCATTTTTTGCCCCCGGAAGTGTGTTCTGCGGGTACACACTAAAACATAAGTGAAAGTACCTAATTGATTGATAGTGTGGGATTGTGACGCCGCTTTCAACAACTGAGGTTTTTTCGACGTCACGCATAACAAAAAATTCTCGGAAGATTTATCAGAACAAAACAACATTGGCGGACATTTTCTTATCTCACCTCGGTTAATTTTTCGCACATATCAATGGCTTTGGGGTAAGTATTCATTGGAATTTTATAGTTTTTATGCAATAATAGCGTCAATTCACGTATTTTTCGGCTGTTAACATCCGCAGAGGCCCGCAAATTACGTAAACAACCCTCGTGCTTCGCACTCTGCCGTTAACATATTTCTTGGGCCTCTGCGAATGTTAACGACCTCAAAAACGTGAATTAACCCTATATTGACAGATAAGTTGTATTTTGTACGCCTTAAATGTAACGTTCGGGTTGCACAATTTCTAAATCCATTATACAATCCGGTTAATATGGTTTAAAAATGCTGATGTCGAAAAACACACATTCTTTACACAAAATTATTGCACAATTGCTAGGATCATTCGAATAGGACGTGTGTTGCATCTGAAGTAAGGGAAAGTGTCACTATATCTGCTAGGCCTGCTTAAATAAAGAAAAACGCAAAGCTTTAAAATCACCATGCCACATACGTTACAAAATATTTCTTTGTGTGCACCACATCCACCATTGTTACTTGTAAATTAAAATAAAAATCGTTTCCATGGCTTCTGTAAGATGCAGAGGGTGCAAACCTCAATGTGATTTTGTGCAATACATGTGTAAGTACGAAGTGCATGCTTTTGGGGGGGTTCATAACTGGTTATGCTTGTATATAATTCATATTTTACGGGCAAGCTGAGTTGATTTCGCCAGAAATGCCTTTTATTCACGGAATGATAGAGAAAACTGCAACTTTCTCGAAGAAAACATACATTGCTAGGGGTCAAGAAATCATTTGAGATGAGCCTCGGCCTAGTCCCATTCCCAAAGAAAAACCTTCATCGATTCAATTTTTCAATTTGCTTACCTTGGTGGTGTCCTGTCTCTGTTTTGCACCACAAACCGGCGTTATACACCACGCTTTCAGCGTTACGAAAACCACATCCCCCGGTAACGATTGGACACGGTGTTGTCCTTCTCTCCAAAAGTATTTCACATTCACAGCTCAAATTTGGTATGTTAACTTATTCAAATTAAATCTACCTGCTTTATTCAATATGACCTTTTTCAATGTCACCCTTTTACCCTCATCAACCCTTTACATGCAACTTAACATGAAAACTTGACATTGGCCTTTTTATGCCCCCGATAGGGAGGCATCATAAATTTGACTTGTCCGTCCGTCCGTCTGTCTGTCCGTCTGTCCGTCCGTCTGTCCGTCATTCCGTCCAAAAACTTTAACATTGGCCATAACTTCCTTATTACTTAACATATTCGCTTCATACTTTACCACAACATTCCTTGGTACATTACCTTTCTGTAGGCACATACTTTGGTGACCTTGGCACTGGATGACCTTGACCTTGAACATAGATTGGCCATAATTTAAAATCAAAGCGGTGTCGGGGGCATTGTCATCTTACAGTGACAGCTCTTGTTTCCAAAAGTATTCCACAAATAAAGCTCAGATTTGATATGTATAGTTATTTCAATAATACGTATGTATCTGCTCCATGCAGTATGACCTTACTCTATTTCATCTTTTAACCCTTACCAACTCTTGACGTGTAACTTTACATGGAAACTTAAATTGAAAACTTAGCATTGGCCTTTTCAACGAAGTATTGAACATATAAAGCTCAAATATGGTATGTGAACTTCTTTCAATGATATCTATCTGCTGCATGGAATATGATATTTCCCAATTTCACCTTTAAACCCTTATCAACCCTTAACATGGAAACATAACATGAAAACTTTACATTGGCATCTTCTCCAAAAGTATTCGAGATAGAAACGGAAATAGAGAGTGGAAAAGTACGGTGGTCGCGATGGAAATTCGCCAAGATTTTGCACTCGATTTTTAGCTTCACTGGCCGAAGGTCAGCGGGGCTTATGTCATGGCCCTGTGTCTGTCTGTCCGTACGTGCGTCCGTCCGTGCGTAAACTTTTCCTTTAAACATCTTCTCCAAAACTACTGGATCAATTTCAACAGGAATCTTCCTTGTATGAACCTCTTTCAAATTCCTTAAAAAATCCGCGCAGAACTTGAATTTTAATGAATTAAATCAAATTAAATTTTCGAAAAATCTTTAAAAATCTTTTCCTCCAAAACTACTGGACCAATTATAACCATACTTCCCAGGAATCTTCCTTGCATAAATCTCTGTCAAATTCCTCCCAAAGAAATAAATTCCGTGCGGAACTAAAATTTTAATGAAATTCTTTGAATTAGATTTTCGAAAAAAATGTTCTCCAAAACGCCTGATTGGATTTCATTTTAATTTAGCCTAAATGTTCAATGTACACAATATCACAATATTATTCCTCAGGGAATACAATAAAACACTATTATAAAATACTCAATTCAATATTTCGGCAAAATTTGCCTTTTTCAAGAGTTTGAAAAACTTAATCGCACTACATAATTATATTGTAAACTAATATAGCCATTTTGTTTTTCTAACTGTTTTCAATGTACAGTTCTTCATTAGATTCTGTGATTTTTTTGATCGGTTGAAAAAATAGACCACTAAATTGTTTTCCTTGAAGATTTTCGTAGTCTTAGAGTGTAAAGTCAAAAAGCCAATGGAGCGTTACAGGGCCATCATGGCCCTCTTGTTTTTTGTTCACGAATGACAAGTGTTCTAGCAAACAAAATAAATAATTGAATAATAAAAACATCTAGCACAAGTATGCATACTGGTGAGAAGCTTTATGAATGGGATATCATATGTGTATAGTGCTACAGATAATTGGAAGAGAATGCTTTTCAATATGTGACCCGTCACGCTAGAAGGAACCTTATCCAAAAATACAAATTTTGACAGACTTGTCAGTCTCAGCACAGGTCAACCAGATATTTTATGTGAAAAATGAACATATAGTAATATAGGGAAAACATTCCAGATTTAGAAAATTACATACAAGTGAAAAGTGTCGGCCCTAGTCCGGCTGCGCGGACTGCGCAGACTGACTAGGGTCGATATTTTTCACACATCCGACAAGGTCCCTTTTCGCGTGATGGGTCAGAAATTTATTTATTGTTTATCAAATCCAATGTTGTGTATGACTACTTAGATAAGCTTCCACAACACAGGGTTTGGATTCGAAATAACATTTAGATATGTCCCAGCAGTTGTAGAAAAATGGCTATTTCGGGGGCCAATTCGTGTTTCACAAACACATCTTGTTGAATCTGCAGTACTGAAGATACATTTTTCTTGCATATGTGTTCCAAATTTCACTTCAAAATATGTATTGGTTCAAAAGAATTTGCAATTTAGAAATGGCACTTAAAACCGATTAAAAGTGAGAATTCATAATTCTAGAATTGTCTTGGGCAAAGTAGGAATTCTTACTTTGCCGGGCGTGAGAATCGATTATCGATTTAACTGTCTGCGCAATGTATGAATAGTGGGTACAAAGTAAGATTATTTTATCGCTTAAGTTATTTGACTGCAAATCATATGGAATTGCAATTACACCCTTCGTTTAGCACAGTAGTCATTTTTAGGATCTTTGTAAATCATGTTATGCTCAGGGGTGTGGAGTCCGTAGGCCCCTTGGGTGATGTTAAATTTGTATCTTTTTTACCGTTCACAGAAAATCAAAATCTTTCTAGCCATGATTGAACAAGGTGATCTTCTTTAATATTGAATAAGAATATATGACATTAGAACAGTGTAAAAATTTGACCCTAGTGCAACATTTAGGAAGGAAATATCTTGGCAAGCCGTTATACATGTGCGACACGTGCAAAATGAGTCCAAAGGGGGGGGGTGCTTGAATTAATTTTGAAGTACTTGTCATTTGAGCGCTGACCAAACTGTTGGTCAGATATAGAATAAATGCATATCGTCGGTGTAAATGCAAAACCTCGTATGTTGATTCTTGCGATTTTCAAAGTACAAACTTGTGTGTCCAGTTTAGACAATTCTCGCAGGTTTTGGTATATTTTTACCAATCAGTATCAAATATGCATTACTTATGATTAATATGTCCAAATTTCAAGTAAAACATTTCAGTTTGCGAAAAGTTATTACACTTTTTCCCTCCCCTTTTAAATTTTCCAAAACGAGATACGAGGTTTTGCATTTACAACGACGATATGATTATTAGCGATTATTTCGAAATTAATTTCCTTGGTGAAATTTTAACAGTTTATTTATTAGCATAAATGTGAAATGAAAATGCACTATTGTGAATAAAATGTTTCAAAATCACGTTTGTATTGTATTGAATCATAATGTATGAACCTTTTCCAAAACAAGACCTAGTTTTGACGTCCCTAGTAGAAAAGGCTTGGGAAAACATTGAGACAAAAGAAGAAACTGCTAATAACCAACAGTTTCTCCTTTTGCCTCATTATTTTCTATAACATTCATATTTTCTCCTTTTGATATAATTTATTTTGTCGTCTGCAACCCCTTTGAATTTGGACCACCCTAAAATTTTGTCGTTTGGGAAAGGGGTAACCAATTGTGAAGCGTCAAATTTATTCAATGAGTGTGCGCGCAACGGAAAAGATCAATATCGGTTTTCTGTGTGCATTCATTTGAATGTCAATATTTACAAAACTAATGGACATTTTTCAACCAAATTTGTACTGCTAATAGAAAACTATATTGATTTATTGATATTGATTTATGGATCTATTTCACTGTGGTGTGTCTGTAATTTGTTCTTTTGGCATATTCCTGGGTGCATTGGAATACAAAACTTTTGTTTAACCGTTTAAGGTTAATTTCGCGCAATGACTTCACTCTATAGTCATATAGGGGATAAACATGATTACCTTTGGGCATTTTATTCAAATTTTAGCATAACGTGACAAAGTTTAAGATTTCTTTGTGTATGGATACATTATTATAACACGTTACCGTGTAATGCATATATAGCGAAAGAAGAACTGGATCGGTTTTATATTTACAATAAAGGTTCTGTGTATTACATAGAGGACGTATAGTAGATTCTACGCGAAATAAACATTCAAATGCGCGAAGCGAATGCGCGAAGCGCATTGAATGATTATATCAGGTAGAATCGACTTTAGGGTAGTTCCAAAAAAAATGCAGCAAAAGCGTGACATTGGGGGTTGAAATTCAAACCTATTTCGTCAAAGTTTTCTCTACTGTATTTGATCCAGGAAATGTTGAATTTTGAGAAAATAGTAATGGTTTTAGGGTAGAAAATGAGCAAGATACTAAAATTTTTAGATTTTAAGCAATTTTGAAATCAAATTTTCACTAATATAAGATTATTTTAACTCAATATCTGAAGTCAAATATCAAGAAGAATATGAAAATTTTCCCCTGCTATTAATGAGGGATATATGAATACATGTTTTCAAACAAATCTTTCAAAGATAACATGCTTATTTATGTTTTTCAAGTTTTTTTCCTGAATATTTGGCCCAATTTTTTACATGTGTACTTACAAAAGTTTTTCTGTACGAAAAAATGCACATCTTACAGCAAAAACAAGTAAGTTTTATTAGACTTATGACAATTCTCAGATCATATGCTAAATTACAAAGGAATTGGACCAGGGTGACTGAAGTTACTATGTGGCCAAAGTTTTCACAGAACGTGTTTCACTTGTGACAATTTCAGTGAAGTCAATCTAGAATTCCTTTACATTGAATATTATCAAGACAAAACTTAAACAAAATGTTTGTGACTTTAAGATCTTAAAAGAGGCTTACTTTTGACCCGTTTTTATTTGCATATCCTGAGTTATTTGCCCTTGAGTTTGACAAAAATTTTTACATGTGTACTTACAAAAGTTTTTCTGTACGAAAAAATGCACATCTTACAGCAAAAACAAGTAAGTTTTATCAGACTTATGACTTTTCTCAGATCATATGCTAAATTACAAAGGAATTGGACCAGGGTGACTGAAGTTACTATGTGGCCAAAGTTTTCACAGAATGTGTTTCACTTGTGACAATTTCAGTGAAGTCAATCTAGAATTCCTTTACATTGAATATTATCAAGACAAAACTTAAACAAAATGTTTGTGACTTTAAGATCTTAAAAGAGTTTGACTTTTGACCCGTTTTTATTTGCATATCCTGAGTTATTTGCCCTTGAGTTTGACAAAATTGCTGTTTTTGACTGTTTTCACTGTAGCACCCTTAAATATTGAGAAATCAAGACTAAACTTGGAATATTTGGTCATATTGAGATTTCTGATCAGCTTAATTTTGAGTTTGACTGAACTTTCACTTTCAGCCTGATAAATGTAGCACTTCCTGAGTTATGGGCCCTTGAGTTGACATTACGACAGAATTGACTTTTTTCACTGCTGCAATAACAAATATCGGCAATTCCATTTCTCTTTGCTGTAATTTAGCAATCATAGATATTGATCATTCAAGATGTGCTTGACTATGAGATATGGTGGACTTTGACAATTCTGGCTTGATCAGAGCTTAAAAGCATGAAATTTGAACCATTGGCTTACACAAAACTTATGTTTTTGTCTTTATTTCACAAGACTCTAGCACAAAGGAGTATTAACCAAGTCAAACATTGGATCTAATATTAAATTACAAAAAGTTCCAAAAAGATTTAAACTTTCAGCCTTATCAGAAACACATATCCTAACTTAAAGGCACATATTTTTGACAAATATTTTTTTAATTTTGTTTTTGCTCTAGCACCCACAAAATTGGCCAATTAAGAAAATAACTCTATGTAACATGTTGACATATTAAAACCTTGGAGAAACAAGTGTACAAATTATCATAAAAAGTTTATCATTACAATCCTTGAGACAAAACTGTTGTTTTACTCTAACTTCAAATAATGTCCAGTGATGATCAAGAAAAAAAAAAGTTATTGAAAAAAATTAGTGACCAGACCCTGGATAAGTTTGATATATGGCCTGATTAGAATCATACATGAAAGTATCTTGAGTTATTTGCCTTAGAATGACAAATTTCTCCCTTTTTACTTTGATTGCACTTTAGTATCCAGAAAATTGATATTAACAAATCAAGCCAAACATCTGTAAGCCTAAGACCTCTGATGAGATTGATATTTTTGGTCTGCTAGGAATCTCAGCGTTTTAGACAAAAAAGTGCCCTTGAATCAGACAAATTTGCTGTTTATTACCCGGTACATAAATTTGTTCTTATTCTGCATTCCAATATATTCTTTATTGATGACCTTGATGCCATGTAGCATGTCGGTGTCAGGTAAGCCACTTAGGGCCACCATTATCTTCTGATTTATTAGTTTTTCTCTGTTTTTTTCTTAAAGAATCCCTTTAAGCTTAAATACCTGCTATTTTCACTGATATTTCTGTATGAAATCCTTCAAATGATACATTTTATTTCAGGCCTTTACTGTCTTTTCAATATATATCTTGTCTAAGAAAAATAAAAAAGAATTGTGCAAAAAAAGTAGAATTTTGTCATTTTTGTCACAAGTGAAACACTTATAGTAAGATTCAATACTTGTGTACAATATTTCCTGCATGTTTTTCTTTTTGTGCTTTTAATTACATTCAGAAAATAAATATCCTAAACTATCATTTGGTGGTAAATATGCTTACATTACATGTCACACAAATAAAATATGCTAGTCTAAAATCACAAAGTTGAAAAATTTCAATGTTTTTCTTGAAATATTTTTTCTTGAATAAGTTTTCATGGTTAGAATTGTATTAAATCTATTCCTTTATCATATTTGAATAATTAGAAAGAAAGAAAACTGCAAATCTTTTGGAAATACTCAAATTACATGTGTTTAATTAAGGTGCCAAAAGAGCGTTTCACTTGTGACGGCCAAAAAACTCAGATGGTGAAGCTATTACCTCAAGTTATTTATTGATCTTCTCTCCAGATTTTCTTTAAACCTGCTGGATCTAAAAACTAGTAAAAGAAGATAAATCTACCGATGATTAACAAAATGCTGACACCTGAAACGCCAAATGTTTCACTTGTGACAATTCCACCATACACTAATGAATTGTGTCTCATGCTAAGATTTTTTATATTTCTGATACTTTGTGAGATTTACATCATAGCTAAGTGAATATCAGTTATATCAAAACCATTCTTTTAGCCATATACTTTATAATAGCTTAAATATGACACTTGCAATGCTAACCATTGGAAAATTTACATGAATTTAAGTTCAAGGGGTATGCTCACGATATATCAACATATGTGAATATATCACACCATATTACCCTAAAAACCAGTCTCTCTTACAGCTTAAATGTTCAAGTTTTACTGCAAAGAAAATTATACAAGTAAAGCCATAGGTGCATTTAAAATCCAATGTTGAATTGAGGAGTAATTTCAAAATGTCACGCAAAAAGTGTTTCACTTGTGACATTTTGACCACCTTTTTTGCTCATAACTTTTGAATTGCTAATGATAGAGGCATGAAATTTTCCACACTTATAGAGAACTAGAAGATACACATTCTGGTGCATAATTCAGTTATTTTTGTTCCAAATCATAAAGTTATTCTCTCTTATTAAAAAGGAGGCATTTTTTTTGGAACCACCCTTTACAGACTATCTGACTTAGTGTTCGCTAGCGGCTCATTGAAGACAGGGGCGTGGCTTTGTATAGACGTTACAATGAACTAACTGGTAATCTCGATTGTGCGAAATAAAGCGGCGCATTTTTTTAAAAAAAATGCAATATATTGATTCAAAAAGTAGGTCGAACACAAAGTACATGTAATATGCGGATGCGGAACTATGGAAGCTGCTAAATACTCAGATTGTGAAAGTGACTCAATAGAAATATTGGACAAAGGTGGTGAACATTCTGAACAGGTATCTTATTTATATAATTGTGACGTAAATGGCTCAGATTTTACACCGAATTCCTCCCTAGCTACTCACGACTTGCAACATGAACACAAAATACTGGATAATACAGATAGTTGTATAAAAACAAATACATATAGACTGCCTGAACACAAACAAATACAATGTGACGATAGTGAGAAGCCATTAAAATGTGACATTTGTGGAAAGGGTTATGAAAAACTCTCGTATTTGACATCTCACAAACGACTGCATTCTGGGGAGAAGCCTTTTTTATGTGACATTTGTGGAAAGTTTTTCACTCAGTATTCCCATTTGAAATCTCATAAACGACTGCACACTGGAGAGAAGCCACATAAATGTGACATTTGTGGAAAATATTTTTCTCATAGTTCCAGTTTAAACGTTCATAAACGACTTCACTCTGGAGAGAAACCTTATAAATGTGACATTTGTGGAAAGCGTTTCACGGAGTTGTCTTATTTGACACGCCACAAACGACTGCACTCTGGAGAGCATCCATACAAGTGTGACATTTGTGGAAAGTGTTTTACCTGTTCATCTTCTTTGAGAGATCACAAACGACTGCATTCTGGTGAGAAGCCTTATAAATGTGACATTTGTGGAAAGTATTTCACTCAGTATTCCAATTTGACATCTCATAAACGGCTACACACTGGAGAAAAGCCACATAAATGTGACATTTGTGGAAAGGATTTCAGCAAACCCCAGCATTTAAGGCAGCACTTAAGAATACATACTGGTGATAAACCATATACTTGTGACATTTGTGGAAAATCTTTTTCTTACAGTTCAAACTTAATAATTCACAAACGACTTCATTATGGAGAGAAGCCTCACACATGTGACATTTGTGGCAAGTGTTTCGCACAACCTTCTAGTTTGATACGCCACAAACGGTCGCACTTTGGCGAGAAGCCATATAAATGTGACGTTTGTGGAAAATGTTTTGCTCATTCTTCTTCTTTGACAAATCACAAACGACTACACTCTGGCGAGAAGCCTTATAAATGTGACATTTGTGGAAAGTGTTTCACTCAGTATTCTGGTTTGAGATCTCATAATCAACTGCACTCTAGAGAGAAACCATATAAATGTGACATTTGTGGAAAGGATTTCAGCAAACCCCAGCATTTAAACCAACACTTAAGAATACATACTGGTGATAAACCATATTCATGTGACATTTGTGGAAAATATTATGCTTCTAGTTCCAACTTAAATGTTCATAAACGACTTCACTCTGGAGAGAAACCTTACAAATGTGACATTTGTGGAAAGTGTTTCAGAGAGTTGTCTTCTTTGAGAAATCACAAACGACTGCATTCGGGCGAGAAGCCTTATAAATGTGACATTTGTGGAAAGTGTTTCACCCAGTATTCTAGTTTGTCATCTCATAAACGGCTGCACTCAGGAGAGAGGCCTTATAAATGTGACATTTGTGGAAAAGCCTTCGCAAATTCTTCCTCTTTGATATATCACAAACGTAATCACTCTGATTGAAAACATTTGTAACCCATCACGCTAAAAGGGACCTTATTAGAAGTCCAAAGATCCAAAGTTCGACAAATTGATCAGACTCCCCATATGTTGACCAGTTATCACATGTGAAAAAAAGGACATATAGTAAGTTAGGGAAAACATTCTAGATTCAGAGAATTAAATATAAGTGAAAAGTGTCAGCCCTAGTCTGTCTGCGCAGACTGCGCAAAAGTCTGCGCAGACTTACTAGGGTCGATATTTTCTTACTTCCTATAACATCCCTCTTAACGGGATGGGTCACATATAGATGCGGCTTTTCTAGGAAGAGTTTAAGATCAATCAACGGCACTTAAATTACTAAATATTTCACAAACGAATACGATAAAATTTCATTATGGTAAAATAAAAAACGACAAAAATTATTAGAAATAATGTTTGAAGATGGACATTTCTATGTGAATAAAATACCACAGAAAACGTTGATTATTAGCGCTTTCCTCTATTGCCTCAATGTTTTCCCAAGATTTTCTATAATGTACCTCAAAATCAGGTCTTGTTTTGGAAATGGTTTAAATTCATGCATATTGTTGAAGAACCATACGATTTCAAACGTCTTTTGTGGAAAATATTTTGCACCATTGTTTAGGCTAAACATTTCACAAACGATTGAACCCTGGAAGAGAGCTGCACTAAAGATGATGGTGAAGATCTTGCTTTAGTGTCAATACAAGCTTGATGTAAATATAATACCCTGAGTTAGGTGCACTTGAATTTGACAAAAGCTGGAAATTGCCAATTGTGTCTTTGTTTTCACTCTCGCTTGAGTTATCTAGCATGGATCCCTCTAAATCGAGACTGTGAAATCATTGATGTAAAAGAAGTCATGCATTTGCTTGTTTGTGCAGCCTGAACTTTGGAAATTGCATTCAACAAGACAAACAATTCTGGCCTGTGGTGCGCTTCTAGGCCACTAGGGCTGTCTAGTTGTCGAAAAGCAGCAATATACGAATGAGAGTCTATAGTGCTGCTTTTCTTCTGTGGACTAGCGATGCTTCCGGCTGTTCAAGCTTCTTGGCTGAGCCTGAAAAGCTCAGTCGGTAACACCGGAGTCTGTCAATTCGAGGGTCTTGAGTTCGAACCACGACTTTACCAGTATCCTTCTGACATTCGACAAAAAGTCATTTGTCTCCCACCACTTGGGGTAAATCTTCTAAGTGGTAGGACAGCCGAAGGCTCGGCTAGGATGATATGTTGGTATTCGTACTCTTATGAGAAACGACAGAATTCCATTGTAAGATACACAAGCGGCGCGATATGACCATATCAGTTTAATACGGTGTTACATCCAAATTAAGGTAAGACATGGGTAATGGAGCTATGTGACCAGTTATGGAACGAAATGTGTGTGATGCGAATAGACGATTTCATGGGAAGTAATTTTCATTGCTATCAAACTTTGAATTCTTGACTTTTGTTCGTTTTTTGCCTACTCTTCATACAATTTAGAAACATTTTCACAAAAACATGTTTAGAATATTCCCCGTAAATCTGAGCACGCTCGAATATTTCCGTTGTTGCGAAAACAGGAGAGATTGCATCTAACAGTACTTTAAAAATGGTCGGACTTTCGGACGTCACGGAATAAGTCGAATATAACGATTATACCGGAAGTGCATTACCCAGGTCTTACCTTATATGAATCCGTCTAGATTCAAGCTACTTGGTCACGCAGCCTCTTGTCTCATTGCTCTGCATTTGGGCTACCCAGGAATTTTGTAATGTTGAAGCCAGGTGTGTTTCGTAAAGTCAGCCTGACTCTTTTTGACATCTTTGAGGACGAAAGCTCCGAAAAACATTATTGAATAAGAAGAAATTGCTTATAGAAAGACTAAAGAAAGCAAAACTTCATTCAATTTAAATGGTCGGCTGCTACATGTTTGAACTTAGAAGACGTTTTGATTTGTTAAGGACTTAAGGTTTACGAACTAGAATGAAAGGCAGAGCCAGAGGCGAAATTTGAAAAGTGCCAGTAATTCCTAAACTGTGTTACCTTTCCATTCCAAATACAAACTTTAGCATTTAATATGGTTTAGAATTTTGAATTATTGCATACTTGTTGAAATATTTGACAAAAATGTTCGCAATTACTTCCCTTGCATATGAATATAGAGTAAAAGAATATTTGTAAAATATTTCTTCATGAAGTATAATCTTGAAATCTGGCATGGTGAATCAACTTATGTGAAGTGTATTGACAAGTGTGTGTAATTTGATGCATTTCGTATGACTAGAAAGTGGTGCTTTCATTCTCAGTTCGTAAACCTTAAGTTAAGGCATCCTGACCGGGGTTTGTCTTTCACATGTTTTCTCAGAAAGATCACAATTGAAAAAAGCCCGGTCTACTAATCCTCCCCTAGGTACGGGGCTACTCTGGACACCAAACAAGACCTGGTTTTGACGTCCCAAATAAAAAAGACTCGGGAAAATATTGACACAAAAGAAGAAAATGCTGATAACCAGCATTTTCTCCTTTTGTCTCAATATTTTCTGTGCCATTTTGTACACAATTCTTTCCTTGATCTCACATGAATTTTGTCGTTTGTAGCAGCTTTGAAATTAGACAACCCAAAATTTTGGCTCTTGGGAAAGGACTAAAGTAATGAACCTGGCCAGATATTTAGTATTTTTCCCATAGGGGTCTGTAATTTGACTCCTAGCACCTAATGTGCCCTTTTTAGTACTAAAAAATGGTTCATTATGTGCTGAGAGTCAACTTAACAGACCCCTATAAATTTCCAGGCAGTTAATGTTCTCTGTTGGTAAAGATCAATGTCAGAGACACTCCAGTTTTGCACTGATCACAGTTGCATATCGTCGATGGGAGGTCAAAACCTCGTAACTGCAGCTTTTTCAACCTGTAGTTACGGGGTTTTGACCTCCCAACACCGATATGTCTGATTTCCTACATGTTTGAGGACAGTCAAATAGGTAGCTGGGCGAAGATAAAGTGTATGCCCCTGTACAAAACTAATGTCTTTAACCCATTACCACACAATGACTCTTTTTGACTCCCCATAAAAAATGGTAATGGATAACGTCGGGGAAAATGAAAAAAAATGCTTGTGACAAGCAAGTTCCTCATTTTCCACAATGTTTTCCATCCAAAGAGACGTAAAAATAAAAAAAATCATTCACTTGAAATTGTCGTCTGCAGAATCTTTCAATTTGGACCGCCCTAAAATTTTGTCGTATGGTAATGCCTTTAAAGCTACTATTTCCCAGATTTGGACCCAAAATTTGTCAAAAACAAACGAAATGTTCACTTTTTAAGCTTTATATGACCTGATTAAATTATTACGACAAACTATTGAAGCAACGACTTATTTTTTCGCAATTTGATACCAAATTCATGAAGCGATGTCGAAAGTAGGTCAAAAACAGTAGGGCATGCGACTTTCTTAAATGACGTCACAACATACATGATGACGTCATATTGAAATTCAAGTATGAATCTCGTTTGAATCTTGGTCCGGGCTGTATGCGCATGCGTGACAGTTAAAACATAAATACACCCAAACACACTTTGAATTTTTAACCGTGACCTGTGTATGCATGAGAGCAAACAAAAGGTCACGTGGTCGTTTTACTATATAATTCATTGATCGACTCGTTATTTTCACGCGAGCATTTTTCAATTATTCTGCCTTAGTACTAAGAATATTTTATACAGTCATTTACGTTAATTATTAGAGTTTTGAGTTACAGAAATATTTTTGCAACTTTGATTGAAAAAAAGAGATTTTTTGGCTTGTAATCATTCGTACCCTGTCTCCATCGCCCGTTACCACCATGCAAGTTCAGGATGAGCTACTGCTTTTGAAAACCAAATAAAATCAATTTTGCAGAAGCATGTGAGCTCCTTAGTACTGTCCAAGTGTGAGCGGTAATATTTTGCATGTGTTTGTGCTCTTGATTAGAGCCAATAATGGACAGGTCACAGGATGTATTCCCAGCCTCGGAGCGTGGACAATCATAAATAAATTTATGGCTGAAATATTGTTGAGAGGTGTTAAATTAAAAAAAAAAAAAAATGAAAAGAAAAATGTTTAAAACCTTTACCAAACAAGAAATGTTAATGTTTTGACTGTCAATGGCGGATCCAGGATTTTTTCAGAGGGGGTCTAGCCCATAAGATGGAAGATGGCTTTAAATTTGTGAATTGTGTAACGATACATGTATAGGCCTACTGTACTAACTTTGTATAGTCAAAATTCGATTTTCGACCAATTCAAGGCGAGGTCCGGACCCCTTTCTAGATCCGCCCTTAACTGTGCTACAGAGATTGTTTCGAAAATCATTTCAAGAGACAAATTAATGAAATACTTTTAATCAGCAGTTTCCCCATTTGCCTCAACGTTTTCTATACTTCTATGTTCACACGCAAGGGTGGATCCAGGATTTTTTCGGGGGGATCCAAGCCCAATTGCCAGGGAGGGGGAGGTCCACGCCCAAATGATGACTTAAATATGTTAGATTATGACGCTTTGATTATAGTCCACATTCAATTTTCGGCTTATTCAAGGGGGCGGGGGCGAACATCCCGAACCCCCCCTCTAGATCCGCCCTTGCACATACAAAAATCCTACTTTCAAGATGCCCATTCTGTTGTCTGCAAGAGCTTCCAAATTGAATCAGGTGCCGTTTAGAAAGGGGTTTTAAAAGCCGCTGTCAAACTTGAAAAGTCTAAATAATTTGTCGTTTGGGAAATGGGCTTTAAGAGCAATGCTTTTATTATCAAATTGATCTACCATAATGAATTATCTATCTGCATAAGCCTTTCGGTACTGAGATTGTCATCTTCACACTGAAAATGGCATGTTTCGTACATTTTTTTGTTGGAGAAAGGGGGTTAAATACATGAAAATGACAGTTGAACCTGGCGGCTAGGTCCTCAAAAGTTCCGTGGATACTACGTTTTCGGAGGGTCAAAAATGACTTAAAAGCCAGTAAAGACCATAATTGGAAGTCAGTCAATGATATCCCGTCGAGATTCACAGAGGAATCATCACAAAACGGAGTGTGATTCCTCTTGAACTTCTCCTTTCCTCCGTTCATTTCCATTGCACGTTGGATGCTTTGCTCTCAATTGGGTCAGAGCCTCGATCTGGCATCAAAAAGTGTTACTATTTTTAGTAACAAATTGAAAGTGTGTTTGGGTGTATTCAACCGCATCTGTGACGGAGTTGAATTTGGGTTTAGATTCTCCCTAAATTCGGCTATCTCTCTTTTAATTTCGGCTCAATCTCTGTCTGAATCGCATATTATTAACCATTCTGAGGTGGCCAACACAAAAGTTTTGCATATCTTTAAAAAAAATCATTTTTGCAATGAGACCATCTGTTACCCTCTGGCTTTAAGGGGTAGTTGGAAAATTAGCAATACAAGAGGAATGATGAATATTAATACCATCATTTAAGCAACGTCATTTTTTTTGTACGTAGACTACGTTATATGGAAGGCATATGGGTTTATGAGTTAGGGATTATAGTAGTGGGCAAGTCCCTCTAGTGGTGCTCCTTTTCCCGCTACCCTTTAACAAATCCCCACATAAGGACGCCTTTTGACATCAAACAAAAGGCTTTTGAAAATATTGTGGAAAATCGAAAAATTGCTTGTGACGAGCAATTTCTTCATTTCCCACAATGTTTTCTATCCCAAAACACGAAAATAAGTAAGACTTTGTGCATTTGAAATTGTCGCCTGCATCATCTTTAAAGTGACATTTCACAATCATTTTTACATACATTTTACCTTTATTCTATCTGAAAGAGCATCTTTTCTTATGAAATTCTGATAATTTCAAGTCAAAATATTGAACCGTTTACGAGAACTATATATTTTTGTGCTAAAATTAGACAAATTGTTGTGGATAACAGTTCTGATTTATATAGAATTTGTCATTTCTGTATCAATTTTGAAGGCGCATTTTTCGCTTATAAATAACAACTTCAAAAAACTGATATAATTTCTATGCATTAGAATAAACAATCTTTGCATAAAGACATACTTTTAAAAAATGAAATAAATCTGAAATGTCACCTTAAATGTCGACCACCCTAAATATTTGCCGTCTTGTAATGAGTTAAGAGCAGCGTGGGGCGGGCGGGAGGCAAATGGGGGGGATCGTATGGGGTGTGTAAGGGAGGTGGATATTTGCCCTGCCGCTGGGCGGTTCTTAGTCTGTCTGGCAACTCCTTGGAAATTGTGTACGAAAATATATGCACGAGAAAACAGATACAATCAGGATTATTGTTTCAAGTAATTGCACAAAAAATAATCGTTCGATAGTTGATAATACGGACCCAGGAGCCACGAATGACTACATAATAATTATGTAGTAGTGGATACAAAGGGGATTCTGGTGGTTCAAACGAACCACCCTCTGCAGCCAGATTATTGCTATTTAATGCAGATGTTTAGTCACAATTGTGTAATACTAGGAAAACGAACTCACCTATTTGTAAATTCGGACCCCCCCCCCCTCACAGAAAACCTGAATCCGCCGCTGGTATTGTCATTCGTGGCGATTGTTATGTTTTAACACTTTCTAAATGACGAAAATTTGGAACTTTCCAATTAGAAAACTGCCAAAAACGTTAAAATGGATTTAGATAGCCTAACTTTAGGCAGGATTCATGTACAATAGATCTATAGCGCAAAAATATTGAGACAAAAGGATGAATTGCTGAGTAGATCTATCGTCAAATTCTTCTTTTGGCGCAATGTTTTTTCAAGCATTTCCTTCTAAATTGTAGGATTGCTGAGATGTTGACTGAATTTCTATATGAAAGCTCAGTTAAAAAAGACCCGTTAAGAAAAGGCAAATGATTCAGATCCTTTTCCTGAATGGGTTTCTTAATGTTTAACCCTTTCCAAAACAAGACTTGGCTTTGACGTCCTTGGTAGATGAGACTTGGAGAAATATCAAGGCAAAAGAAGAAAGTTCTGATGATCAGCACTTTCTCGTTTTGTCTCGATATTTTCTTGGCTTCATTGTGTAGGCTACAAAGAACCTCTATGGATAAGGCGAGAAATCTCCCTAAAAGGCTCTAATGGAAAAGTCAATTTTCAAAACATGCAAAATGATGATTATTTTGAGCTATATTGTTAGATGGATACCTAAATCCTATAAAAATTGATTTTTGTTCAATCAAAACGATTCGACATGTACAGATAACTCTTGGTTTCTGTACCTACCCCCAAAATTACGTTTTCTTACCCCACCGGTATTCATTTAACCAGAATTAAGTTTTCTATGATTTTATTAGCAAGATTTTTTCTGTAAATGTGAGGACAATTGGTGTTGAAATCATATACCAGTTTTCGTTTAGTCCTTAATGCGCATGCGCATCATTGAAACGAGTTTAAAGGCGAAATCTTCCCGCCAAAAATATGGCAATTGGTATATGAGCACTATTTTTAGTATAAAAGTATGTTCCACCCCGTGACCCAGGAAATCCTTTTTACCAAGGAAGCATATGGTCAAGTGACACAACATTATGTCAATGGGAAGCTGGGTCAAGGGGTGGAACGATGTTCCCCAGCCCATGGAAGGTAGGTATTTCTCAGTTTTTGGCGGGAAAGTGCGCTTTTAAAGTTGTTTCAATGATGCGCATGCGCAATACGGACACAACCAAAGCTGCCATATGATGTCAACACCATTTATCCTTGTATCTGTAGATAATAAATTGGAAATAAAACAAAAAGAAACATCATTTTACGTCTATGAATACCAGTAGGAAAATGAAACTATTTAGGTGGGCACAAAAATCAAGAGTTATCTGCATCTATAGAACTTTATAAATGGCAAAAAAACTGTATTCATTTCATTTATTTATCTTCCTAACCATAAAGCTTAATTTTGTTTCTCAATTTGTTAGTTTTGAAAATTGACCCATCGCGCTGAGCCTTTAAGGGAGATCTCTCGCCTTATCCATAGAGGTCCTTCTATCTTTACCAACATCCAATTTGTCGTTTGTAAACAGCAGCTGTCAAATAAGAGGACACTACAAGTTTGTTTGTGAAAGGGTTAAAGAATATTTTGAAAGTCTTGGAGACCTTCCTTAGTCAATCGTACCCTCTTTACGCGAGTTCAAAACAGGGAGGGGGTCATGTTTTAAAAAAAGTAAATTTCATGAGAAATGGCATTCAGACTTAGCACCGTCTGTCAAAATCTGACTAAGTTTTCTTTGGAAAAAAGAGCTAAATACGAGTCAATCGCTGCAGGTACCACTAATTTCAGGTGATAGATCATTTTTTGGTAATTTATTACTGCCATCAATTCAGTTTACCACCTCTTCTATCACTTCAAGGTCTATTAAACACTATTGTAATGGGTTTTCGCGAGGGCGTCAAACTAGAAGTAGCATGAACCAACAAGGGACGTCACTCGTCCAACACTAAATCAAGTAGTCTGGTTCCCGTACCTGAAATCTACTACGGATTTAAGTACGGTAATAGCTAATATCTGACGGTCACTCAGACGGCCTGGACAGGTGACGCTTTCCATACACCGAGCCGTTTCATTGGTCTATCGATTATATCGATTGACCAATCAAAGGACAGAATGCAGTACCTGTTCCCAGTCGTAAATTCAGTTATTTACACGAATGGGTTCCAGTCTATAAATCAAGTTGGCTCTCAAAATGGAGGTAAAAAAGAGTTACCTATTATTGCCCGTGAAGCAGTCATTAAATGCGTTTAAAACAGCATTTTTGATTGGATATTCGATAAAAAACTGGCCAATGACGAAAGAAGACATATTTTTCTTCTGGAACATCACAAACTCGGAACGAAAGCGCTTCGTTTTGACTTTGAAAGAAAGTAATGAAAAATTAACAATCAAATTTTATAGTGAATCATCGAGTGTTCCCCGTCAAGAGTATAGTAGACTTGATATTAGAAATACCATCTCGACATTTGTTAATCAAAAATGCTTCAATATCTCCGTTTTCATCATGAATTTTGCATTTTAATGCAATGCCTGACCCACTTACGGAATTTGACGAACATTTTATGGAAAAATCCGAACATGGCTTCACTCGGGAATTTGATTGTTTTGAATGATAATCGGCGATTAACTTGACTAATCTTGTGTTTATTATTTGAAATGATGTTTTCTTAACTTGTTGTTTAAAGAGATGATGAATATTCCCATTTCCAAGATGACTTTCATATTCTAAATGGGTTGCATTTTTTGAGTGACAAACAGTGCTCTCAATAAGCGGACGTCGACGTATATTACGTCCGATTTTCTTAAAAAAACGTCCGGAATTTCGAAGTTGGACGGCCGTCAGACGTCTTATATTTATTACTGACTTCCAAAAATTTAAACTCGGACGTCTGTAAAAAAAATGTAAAGGGTAAAAATCGATATAATTACCCAATAACAAGACTGAAAAATATCAACAGCTATCAAAGCGCCATCGCATTTGCCAGCCCCTTCATATCTGTGGTTACGCTAAAAATGCCGTACCTACAGCTAATTCAAGTTAGTTCAAACTGTATTTACAGTTTTATCGAACATTACCTACGATATATTATCTCGGCACGCGACACGACAAATAGCGCTAACTGTTAAATTACCTCTAATTGCCATCGATATCCAAACACATATGACATAACAAAGCGATGGGAAAAATCAATAATTTACACAGTAGACAAGATTCTGGTAGTTAACTAGTGCCATGTGCAATAAAGCATAGCACATTACATATAGTGGGCGTGTACTTTCGATATTGTTTTAACTTGATTGACAGGTCCAGTTCCTCCAATTAAATTCTTTATTTACGGCAAATTTCACTCGACATGGAGTTGTTCAAAGCCAAACTTGTAGATCTAGCAAACGTATTTACGGCGGTTGCTGAAGTACGATGTTACAGGTAAATTAATTCGCGCAAAATTTGTGGAATAAACTAGACCTTTGTTTCATGCTTTTTATTGCGAGAAAACGGATCCCGATGGAGTTAATAGTAAAAGCTAGCGAGTAACGTCATGAATCCTACTTGATTCAAAATTTAATCGGTACCCGGATATTCATCTTTTCTCCTTTTCCAAACTAGTTAGACTATCTTTTGACATTGGATACGATTTCCCGGCGTCGGCGACCAACTTTTGGAATTTGGCGAAAGTGATGGGGACAACTTTTTTAAGCCAGGGTGAAATTGACGTGATATTTGAAAACATTGAGTGAAAAAGAAGAAACTCTGAGTCTCATAGATCAATATTTTTATGGCAATACACATGATGACATGGAGTCTTTGTATCATGAATGTTGAACCATTTCATATGGTTATCTTAAGGTCATATCTTGCAGATATTATGAAGTAACTACATAAAAGGGTTAAAAGCAGACTGCCAACATGACAATTTATGACTGGTCAAGCTTTAACTGGATTGCCACAAGGAGAAGAGTTGCAAATTGGAGCATACAATATAACTGATATTGAAAAAAGAAAGAGATATGTTTGTATTTATTTCTTCTTTTCCTTCATTACTTCATATAATTCGAAATTGCGAAAACGCGCTGAAAAATTCCTGATTTTCTGGAAAAATTCCTGAAATTTGGACATGGAAGTCCAAGACTTCCTGATATTGGTCCTTATTGAGAGCACTGGACAAATAGGTCACGGAAAAATCCGAAGATGGCTGCGTCCCAGTGATTTTTTTTCTTTAAAAAAACGGTCGTTATTGGGCCCCTTTCCCCTCTCTGAGGAATATACTTTTTTCCCCCATTTCAGAGAAATTTTCCCCTCCTGGAACTAGATTTTTTGTTGCAAAGAAAAATCCAAATCAATTTTACATTCTAGGCATCTCTAACAGTTCTAATGGTTGTTTAAATGACCCATTATGATATACAAGCAAGTTAAATGCATTTATAACACTGTATATGAGAGTATAAGCATGCATTGAAATTTCCCCTTTTTGGGCGTTCACGCGCAAATTTTCTCCCAACTATGGGCCCTGACCGCCTTCCCCAAAAATTAAAAATTAACACTGCGTCCGTAAAATCAAAGTACTGGAAGTACTGAAAGCAGCCAATGAACTAATATTGAGTCAATATTTGTTTTCATGAGTTGTAGACCAAACAAATTTCCAAATTAACGATCTACAGATTATTAAAACCTTGCAAGTAACTTTTTTGAATTTGAAATATAACATTGGTGCATTGTGCATGACCTATCTGTTATGAACTGATGATATTGGATTGAGCCAGATTTGATTTTTTGTCACTTGGTAATGGGTTAAAAGAACTTTTTTCCTTCTTAAACTTTGTCTAGAATAATAAACAAGTCCCTAGAAGTCAGAGATAGGCTAGCTTCTGATATACATCAGATAAATACATTTTATTAATCATGTCAGAAAGTGAGCACTAAATCCAGTAATTGGTGAGCCACGCCCCTTTTTAAAAAAAAAAATCATAAAAATTGAAGATATTGCATTGAAATAAAGTTTATTTTACTTGTTTTATTATGCCCCCTTTCGAAGAAAATGGGGGTATATTGTTTTGCAAGTGTCGGTCGGTCGGTCCGTAGGTCGGTCGGTCTGTCCGTAGACCAAACCTTGTCCGGAGCATAACTCGAAAAGTATTAAAGGTAGAATCATGAAACTTCATAGGTGGATAGATCTCATTATGGAAAGGTGCAGTGCATAAGAACCGTAACCCTGCCGATCAAATTTTTTGAGTTATTGCCCTTTGTTGATTTTATAACTTGATTCTTGTCCGGAGCATAACTCAAAAAGTATGAAAGGTACAATCATGAAACTTTACAGGTGGATAGATCTCATTATGGAGAGGTGCAGTGCACAAGAACAGTAACTCTGCTGATCAAATTTTTTGAGTTATTGCCCTTTGTTGATTTTCAAACTTGATTCTTGTCCGGAGCATAACTCAAAATCTATGTTAGGTAGAATCATGAAACTTTACAGGTGAATAGATCTCATTATGGAGAGGTGCAGTGCACAAGAAACGTAACTCTGCTGATCATATTTTTGGAGTTATTGCCCTTTGTTGATTTTCAAACTTGATTATTGTCCGGAGCATAACTCAAAAAGTATGTAAGGTACAATCATGAAACTTTACAGGTGGATAGATCTCATTATGGAGAGGTGCAGTGCACAAGAACCGTAACTCTGCCGATCAATTTTTGAGTTATTGCCCTTTGTTGACTTTATAACTTGATTATTGTCCGGAGCATAACTCAAAAAGTATGTAAGGTACAATCATGAAACTTTACAGGTGAATAGATTTCATTATGGAGAGGTGCAGTGCACAAGAACCGTAACTCTGCCAATCAAATTCTTGGAGTTATTGCCCTTTGTTGATTTTACACTTAATTCTTAATCTTGCCGGCCGCGGCCTTAGCGCAGTTGGTAGCGCATCTGACCCTCATTCGAGAGGTCCCGGGTTCGATACCCGGCCGCGGCTAATACCCTTTCTGACAAAATTGTCTCCCACCAATGGGTTTGAAATCGTTAACCTAAGTGGGCGAGCAGCTGGAGGCTCGGTAAGGGTGTTGTGGTAGTACTGGTTTGAGAAACAACAGGAATCCATGGGTAGGTGCTCCAGCCGCCGCGATATGACCCTGGTAGTCGAAAACGGCGTAAAACCCCAATAAACTCAAACTTAATCTTGCCTATATCTCATGTCCTTTTACACATACAGCCTTGATATCTCACACATAGATACCTCCTATCAACATCGTTCACATTTAACCATGACCTTGGACCTTGTGACCTTGACCTTGGAGTTTGACCTACTTTTAAAAAATTAAACCTGGCCTTTATCTCATGACCTTTTACAAATACAGCCTTGATATTTCACACATGGACACATCTTACCAAGACCTTTGAGTTATTGTGTGGTAATGGGTTAAGCTTTAGAATATGATGAAAATGTTGGGGGTTCTATAGACAGAATGCCGTGAAGATGTAGTGGCCAAATGTCATTAACTCCACTATGTTACAGGAATACATTAGGCTTAAAGGTATGATTCACTTATGGGGTCACTACATCTTAAGGGCGGTTTACACGATGTGTTTTAGCACATGTGCTTTTTCACATATGTTTTTAGCACACATGTTTTTTGCGTTCACACGGTATGTTTTAGCACATGTGCTTTTGGTGAACTTAGCTGACCTAGGTCAAACTGTTTACTGGCCGGTCGTACATTGCATTCCGAGGACGGAGGTTTGTGAAATATTATATCCCATGTGCTTTATCCATTTTGCTGTAGCTTATTGCCAATACTTAAGAAATAAAATAAGAAAAAAATGTGGGAAATGAAAACATTGCTTGCCACAAACAATTTCTTCATTTTTCCACAATGTTTTCCAAAGCCATTATTTTGTAGGGAGTCAAAACGAATCATTGTCTGATAATGGGTTTAAGTTCACTGGCTTAGCATGACAAGCGTTATTGCATAATTCTCTGTTATATTGTGATAAAACTGACTAAAAATGTAAATGACATTTGGAGTCTCCTTTTAGTATAAAATGATGATTACCATTTTCCAATCAAGACATGTTTTTACATCCCTAATTCAATAGGTTTTGTAAAACTTTAAGGCCAAAGAAGAAAATGCTGATAACATTTTCTCAATTTGCTTCAATATTTTCTATGCTATATTGAAATAAATTCTACCTCAATAAAGATCTGTTTTGTCCAATGCAATAACTTTAAGATTAGACCAGATTCAAAATTCTGTCGTTTGGGAATCGGTTTACATAGTCTATAGCAAGATTAAATGCAATACTGATGTAACAGTTGGCTATTACAACACTTTTGCATTTAATGACTAAATAATAGATGGAAATGGTTCGACTAATGATTGATCCTTGCGAATACCCTTGCGAATACCCTTGCGAAAAGCATTTTGTACCCTTGGGATTTTGGCCTCAAGGGTCAATGACTCTTGGGTTTTGGGTCCTAGTGGAAACCCTGCCTTTCTAAATTGACCATGACCTTGGACTTTGTGACCTTGACCTTGGAGTTTGACCTACCTTTAAAAAACTTTAACCTGGCCGATATATCATGTCCTTTTACACATACAGCCTTGATATTTGACACATGGAAACCTCTAACCAAGACCTATCACATACGACTATGACCTTGGACCATGTGGCCTTGACCTTGAAGTTTGACCTACTTTTAAAAAAATTAAACTGGGCCTATATCTCATGTGCTATTACACATACAGCCTTGATATTTCACACATGGACACATCCTACCTAGACCTTTCACATTTGACCATGACCCTGGACCTTGTGACCTTGACCTTGGACTTTGACCTACTTTTTAAAAAAAACTTTAACCTAGCCGATATATCATGTCCTTTTACACATACAGCCTTGATATTTGACACATGGACACCTAAGACCAAGACCTTTCACATTTGACCATGACCTTGGATCATGTGACCTTGACCTTGGTGTTTGACCTACTTTAATTATACAATAACTTGGCCTATATTTCATGTCATTTTACATATACAGCCTTGATATTTCACACATGGTCACTTCCAATCAAGATATTTCACTTTTGACCATGACTTTGGACCTTGACCTTGGAGTTTGAACTACTTTTAAAAAAACTTAAACTAGGCCTGTATCTCAAGTCCTGTTACCTATACAGTCTCAATATTTTACACATGGACACCTCCTACCAAGACCTTGCACATTTGACCATGACCTTGGCCTGTGTGACCTTGACCTTGATTTTTACATATTTTTAGAAATCTTTAACCTAGCCTTTATCTTATGTCCTATTACACCTACAGCCTTGATATTTCACACGTAGACATTTCCTACCAAGACCTTTCACATTTGACCATGACCTTGAATATTGCATCCTTGACCTTGGAGTTTGACCTACTTTTAAAAAGACTGAAACCAGGCATATATATCATGTCCTTTTACACCTACAGCCTTGATATTTCACACATGGACACCTTCAACCAAGACCTTTCACATTTGACCATGACCTTAACCTTGGCATTTGGCCTACTTTTAAAAACTTTAACCTGGCCTATGTTTCATTTTACTTTTACATATACAGATTTGATATTTCACACATAGACATCTCCTACCAAGACCTTTCATAATTGACCATGACCTTGGACCTTGTTAACTTGACCTTGGACTTTGACCTACATCAAATGTAGGCCCTTGAGGTGGCATATATGTTTTACAAACATCTCTTGTTTGAAATAAGATTCCTGCCAAGTTTCAATGTTCTACCAAGTATTTGAAATTTTTCATGGTCCATTCTACTATAAGCTGATAAGTTGAAAATGCTACAGCCTACAAGGTACCTCTATGATATTGACCATAGCAACAGATAATATCCAGTGGTGGATCCGGAGGGGGGGAGGGGTGGAGGGGTGGGTTCAAACGAACCCCCTCTGTAGCCAGATTATTTCATTTTCACGCAGAAATTCAGTCACAATTGTGTATGCCTGTTTCTCATCGATTCGTGATTTCTCGTTGGATTCATGCTCTCTTTTAAATTCCAAATATCTATTGCGCATGTCATACAATTCCGCTCGAAACTTCATAAGAGTGTTTCTTTGATGCATTGTTTGTTAAATATTCAGAAAATCGCATTTAAATTCATTTGGTACGGACTACCATCGGCGATGAAAAGATAGAAAAAATCCAGCGAGTTAAATTTTTTAGCAGACGAATTTTCGGATCGATCCTCCGCCTACTTGTCAAGGGCAAAATTTACTTATCCCGACCACTATCCTACCATTTCATCATAAAATCATCTTTAATCATTATTTCTTTCATTGAAATAAGAATACTTTTCTTCGAAATCTGACGAATAACCAGCAAATTCTTGATTGGAAGATTTGTTATGGAATATCGCCGACAGGAAGTCCGCCATTTTGAATGACGCTTACAGTATGATGGTAATTAGTTGCATATGCGCAATTTCGTACTGGAGTGCACTCGTTAGAAATAGAAAGAGGTCGATATGAAAGCACACCAAGAGAGCAATGTCTGTGTAAAGTTTGCTCTTCCAATTCAGTAGAAGACGAGTATCACTTTATATTTCGTTGTAGAATCTATGCTGATCTTAGACAAGTTTATATCCCGGAAAAATATTACAAAAGACCCAATAAACATAAATTACATATGCTGCTAAGTAGCAAAAACGATTTGATAATAAAACACATCCCAATATATTTATCATTCACTACATAGAAGAAAACTTATTTCGGAACTGTAAAAATCACTTCAAAATTTCAGATTTGGATCTTAAGGCATGACCTGAATGGAAGGTGACGTGCCTCAAACATTTGCGACACGTCTCCTCCCACGCAGTGCTGGCCTTTATACCAAAAATAATGTCTTCTGTTAGACTGTTTATGACATATTCTATTATTTTCCTTCTTGTAACCTTGTCTACATGTTATTTTGTTCCTTTGACCATCACTGTACAAATTGTTTATATATCATGTTTGTAATATTTATGCTATAATAAAACAATGGGCTGGAGGCCTGAAATGTATAGATACACGAATTGAAATTGAATATTATGGAGAGGTGCAGTGCACAAGAACCATAACCTTGCCGATCAGATTCTTGGAGTTATTGTCCTATGTTGATTTTTACACGTAATTCTTAACCTTGCCTATAACTCATGTCCTTTTACACATACAGCCTTGATATCTCACACATAGATACCTCCTATAAACATCGTTCAAATTTGACCATGACCTTGGACCTTGTGACCTTGACCTTGGAGTTTGACCTTCTTTAAAAAAATTAAACCGGGCATATATCTCATGACCTATTACACATACAGCCTTGATATTTCACACGTGGACACCTCCTACCAAGACATTTTACAATTGACCATGACCTTGTGACCTTGACCCTGGAGTTTGACCTACTTTTTAAAAACTTTAACCTGACCGATATATCATGTCCTTTTACACACACAGCCTTGATATTTGAGACATGAAAACCTGCGACAAAGACCTATCACATATGACTATGACCTTGGACCTTGTGACCCTGACCTTGGAGTTTGACCTTCTTTTTAAAAAAATGAACTGGACCTATATCTCATGTGCTATTACACATACAGCCTTGTTATTTCACACATGGACACATCCTACCAAGACCTTTCACATTTGACCTTGGACCTTGTGACCTTGACCCTGGACTTTGACCTACTTTTAAAAAACTTTAACCTAGCCAATATATCATATCCTTTTACACATACAGCCTTGATGTTTGACACATGGTCACCTCCAACCAAGACCTTTCACATTTGACCTTTGCATTTGGCCTACTTTTAAAAACTTTAACTTGGCCTATATTTTATTAGTCCCCCACCGGTTACCGGTTGGGGGACTATAGGTTTGCTCGATTCCGTCTGTCCGTCCGTCCGTCCGTCTGTCCGTCTGTCCGTCACACTTTTGTCCGGGCTATATCTTCTAAACCATATGTGCTAACAACTTCAAACTTGGTACACTTATAGATCTCATTGAGGAGAAGTGTCATGTTCAGAAACCGTTACTCTGCCACGCCCACTTCTTGAGTTATTGCCCTTTGTTGTTTTTACCCTTACATTCTTGTCCGGAACATATCTCCTAAACTATGTGTGCTAGCCACTTCAAACTTTGTACACTTATAGATCTCATTGAGGAGAAGTGTCATGTTCAAGAACCATAACTCTGCCACGCCCACTTTTTGAGTTATTGCCCTTTGTTGTTTTTACCCTCACATTCTTGTCCGGAATGTATCTCCTAAACTATGTGTGCTAGCAACTTCAAACTTTGTACACGTATAGATCTCATTGAGGAGAAGTGTCATGTTCAAGAACCATAACTCTGCCACGCCCACTTTTTGAGTTATTGCCCTTTGTTGTTTTTAGCCTTACATTCTTGTCCGGATCATATCTCCTAAACTATAAGTGCTAGCAACTTCAAACTTTGTACACTTATAGATCTTATTGAGGAGAAGTGTCATTTACAAGAATAGTTACTCTGCCACGCTCACTTTTTGAGTTATTGCCCTTTGTTGTTTTTACCCTTACATTCTTGTCCGGAACATATCTCCTAAAATATGTGTGCTAGCTGTCCGTCACACTTTTGTCCGGGCTATATCTTCTAAACCATATGTGCTAACAACTTCAAACTTGGTACACTTATAGATCTCATTGAGGAGAAGTGTCATGTTCAGAAACCTTTACTCTGCCACGCCCACTTTTTGAGTTATTGCCCTTTGTTGTTTTTACCCTTACATTCTTGTCCGGAACGTATCTCCTAAATTATGTGTGCTAGCAACTTCAAACTTTGTACACTTTTAGATCTCATTGAGGAGAAGTGTCATGTTCAAGAACCATAACTCTGCCACGCCCACTTTTTGAGTTATTGCCCTTTGTTGTTTTTACCCTCACATTCTTGTCCGGAATGTATCTCCTAAACTATGTGTGCTAGCAACTTCAAACTTTGTACACTTTTAGATCTCATTGAGGAGAAGTGTCATGTTTAAGAACCATAACTCTGCCACGCCCACTTTTTGAGTTATTGCCCTTTGTTGTTTTTAGCCTTACATTCTTGTCCGGATCATATCTCCTAAACTATAAGTGCTAGCAACTTCAAACTTTGTACACTTATAGATTTTATTCAGGAGAAGTGTCATTTACAGGAATCGTTACTCTGCCACGCTCACTTTTTGAGTTATTGCCCTTTGTTGTTTTTACCCTTACATTCTTGTCCGGAACATATCTCCTAAAATATGTGTGCTAGCAACTTCAAACTTTGTACACTTATAGATCTCATTGAGGAGAAGTGTCATGTTTAAGAACCATAATCCTAAAATATGTGTGCTAGCTGTCCGTCACACTTTTGTCCGGGCTATATCTTCTAAACCATATGTGCTAACAACTTCAAACTTGGTACACTTATAGATCTCATTGAGGAGAAGTGTCATATTCAGAAACCTTTACTCTGCCACGCCCACTTTTTGAGTTATTGCCCTTTGTTGTTTTTACCCTTACATTCTTGTCCGGAACGTATCTCCTAAATTATGTGTGCTAGCAACTTCAAACTTTGTACACTTTTAGATCTCATTGAGGAGAAGTGTCATGTTCAAGAACCATAACTCTGCCATGCCCACTTTTTGCGTTATTGCCCTTTGTTGTTTTTACCCTCACATTCTTGTCCGGAATGTATCTCCTAAACTATGTGTGCTAGCAACTTCAAACTTTGTACACTTTTAGATCTCATTGAGGAGAAGTGTAATGTTTAAGAACCATAACTCTGCTACGCCCACTTTTTGAGTTATTGCCCTTTGTTGTTTTTAGCCTTACATTCTTGTCCGGATCATATCTCCTAAACTATAAGTGCTAGCAACTTCAAACTTTGTACACTTATAGATCTTATTCAGGAGAAGTGTCATTTACAGGAATCGTTACTCTGCCACGCTCACTTTTTGAGTTATTGCCCTTTGTTGTTTTTACCCTTACATTCTTGTCCGGAACATATCTCCTAAAATATGTGTGCTAGCAACTTCAAACTTTGTACACTTATAGATCTCATTGAGGAGAAGTGTCATGTTTAAGAACCATAACTCTGCCACGCCCACTTTTTGAGTTATTGCCCTTTGTTGTTTTTACCCTTACATTCTTGTCCGTATCATATCTCCTAAACTATAAGTGCTAGCAACTTCAAACTTCGTACACTTATAGATCTTATTTAGGAAAAGTGTCATGTTTAAGCACTGTTATTCTGTCACGCCCACTTTATGAGTTATTGCCCTTTGTTGTTTTTACCCTTGCATTTTTGTCAGGAATATATCTTCTAAATCATAAGTGCTAGCAACTTCAAACTTTGTACACTGGTAGATCTCATTGAGAAGAAGTGTAATGCACAAGAACTGTTACTCTACCACATCCACTTTTTAGTTATTGTCCGTTGTTGTTTTTTATCCTTACATTTTTGTCCGGACCATATCTCCTGAGCCATCAGTGCTAGCAACTTCAAACTTTGTACACTTATAGATCTCATTGAGGACAAGTGGCATGTACAAGAATCATTCTTCTCCGCCCACTTTTGGAGTTATTGTCCTTGGTTGTTTTTACCCTTATATTTTTGTTTGGGACATTTTGTCCAAAACCTAATGTGCTAGCAACTTCAAATTTTGTATACAGTTATAGATCTAGTAAGTAGGAGATATATTATAAGAAAGGATTTTTTGTTATCCGGTGGGGGACTCCTGTATTGCATCGCAATCCGACATGCACTTGTTTTACTTTTACATATACAGCTTTTGATATATCACACATAGACACCTCCTACCAAGATCTTTCATATTTGACCATGGCCTTGGACCTTGTTAACCTGACCTTGGACTTTAACCTACATCAAATGTAGGCCCTTGAGGGGGCATATATGTTTTACAAACATCTCTTGTTTTGATTGAAACTAAAGCTTTTTTATCTTTGCTAAATAACTGTCCACTTTACAATATAATTATATGACATTCATTTTCCCTGCTTCACCCTTCAATTTCAATTTTTGGAACAATCTGGATTTTTGTAATGGAAAAGGAAAAAATATTCAAATATACTTGTATAATAAACAGGATTTAGACTATGCTTTAATAGAATAAGATGACAGAAGTAGTTAGATAAACACTACATCAGTATTTTATATAAAGCATAGTTTAGTGCACTCCTGATCAGTAGCAACTAGCAAGGGTAAACATGTAAAAGGTTTTTGCCCTTGATAACTCTACCAAATAATTAAGCTTTGATTATAAACATGCTAAAGGATGTCAGATAAACAAAACATTGAAGGAAAAGAAGAATTCTGATAATTAACATTTCCTCCTTTGATTTTTATGTTACAAATTATTCATATTTTAAAACTTCTTAAACACCTTCATTTCCCAAAATATATAGAGTTCAACTAAACAAAAATGGCATGTCATTGTCAAATTATGATATTCAAATTATGATATAAGTCAGATGCCTCAGTTTTGTTTGCAGAGAGGTATTCACCTCTATGGATGAACTGTGTATGTGATGAATACCTACGAGGGGCGTTCATTAAAGATTCCCCTTACCCATTTCCAATAAGTATAGAGTATTGAAACTTGGCACATATATTAATCTTTCTCTATATGGCCTCTAGCCAGAGAGACATACTTCTGCCATCGTTAAATGCAGTTTTGGAGACCTGTTCTGTAGAATACCGTAGATTGTGCCCGAAACCTTGCATTGACTTTATGGTGACATCACCAATGACAGACTGAGGGCGCCCAGGATTCGGGCTGTTTCCACAGACTTGCGTCCACACTCGAACTGAGTATACCAGTGTCTGACAAAGTCATATGACACAAACTTCTTTCATGTCACCAAATTCCTCCTTAAGAGTGCGACCTTTCAAATACAGGAATCTGATGACTGCTTGCTCCATCACGCTACCTTACTTAACTCCAGCACACGGTAATGAGAAACAAATTACATTTCAGAGCTGCAATTTTTCATGTGACCTATAGAGGTATACGGTAATGTATGTGTACAATTTCAACTTCCTACTTCAACTGAAAGTAGGTCAGGGGAAATCTTTAATGAACGCCCCTCCTAGCTACATACCAAATTGAGTATTTCAGCCATATTATATTTTAATAGACACATGTGTTAGAACATATATTTGTGTTCATACATGTATTTACTTGGTACTAAAATGCATCTGCTTCGTTCCAAACATCAACAAAAGTCGGGGGCATGTAGATTTCAATGAGGGCAAGTAGATTTTGAAAGTGACTTGCCCCCGGGGCAAGTGAAACTCAATTGATTAAGAAAACCCCTGTATGTATCTGTTTTCGTTGCCAGGACCATCCTAAGCTGGAATTTCCTCCCCTTTCCTTTACTTTCTTCTTGCTCTAACAACCACATGTATTGAACCATCTAATCAAAACTGCGAATCAAGACCTTCAGGTCTTATAGTTATAAACTTTAACCTGTCCTATATCTTATTCCCTATCACAGACATAGTTTTGATACCGGTATTTCATATATGGATACCTCTCAAGAAAACGAACATTTGAGACCTTGTGACCTTGACCTTCGTGTTTGACCTACTTTAAGAAAACTTTAACATGGCTTAAAATATTTAGCCTGGCCTATATCTTATGTCCTTTTACAGATACAGCCTCAATATTTCACACATGGACACTTCCTTCCAAGACCTTTCACATTTGACCATGAACTTGGACCTTCTGACCTTGACCTTGGAGTTTGACCTACTTTAAAAAAAACTTTAACCTGGCCTATATCTCAGGTCCTATTACACTTACAGCCTTGATATTTCACGTATTGACATCTCCTACCTAGACCTTTCACAATTCACCATGACCCTCGACCTTGTGACCTTGACATTGGAGCTTGACTTACTTTTAATGATCTTTAATCTGGCCTGTGTCTCAGGTCCTATTACACATACAGCCTTGATATTTCACACATGGATACCTCTCCCCAATATCTTGGACCTCATGACCTTTTACCTTGGAAATGACCTTATCTTTGTGACAAGCTCTTGTTAGGGCGAGCTTTATTGTCTGCGGACAATTCTTGTTACTTTGAACCACTCGAGCATCGACAATTATTGACTAAACAAGATGAAATGTTGGTGACCATAAGATCTAAAGATGGAGTTTGAATTTCGGTCTGATTAGATCAGAAAGTCAAGAATTATGTGCCCTTAGATTTGACTAAATTGCTGTTTTCGACTTTGTTGTTTGTCTTACAAGCTCAAATATTGACAAATCAAGACAACACTTCTAAGATCTATTGTTCAATGTTGGCCAACAAAAGATCCTGGATGATCTTGGATATCAATATAATTGGACAAGAAGTTGCTGAGTTATCTGCCCTTGAATTTGGTGAAATTGCCGACTTTGACCTTTCTTACTCTAACAAACACAAATAGTATGTGACCAATCAAGACGAAACTTGGATACAATTTTAGTGACTATAAGTTTTTTTTAGTCTTAGTCACAAATATTTTTTACTAGAACAAGACCGTGGCTCATGCTTTGGTCAGGTCAGCAATTTCGGACCATCATGATCCTCTTGTCTTGTGGATGTCTAGGTCTGGTAAAAATTGGGTCATGTGATGTCAAAAGTTAGGGCACTAGGTATAGGGTTATAAATATCCTTCTTTTTGCTCTATAAGCGCCCATTTTGGGCAAATTATTGTAAAAATTGCTGAGAGGGTTTTTTCACCGATGTATAGGTCATGTAAAAAGTTGGTCATGCAAGGTCAAAAACTAGGTCAATATGTCAGCTGTCACAAATCCCACTTTTGAGTCAAGAAGTGCCATTTTTGGCTCAGATTTTGTTAATATTACCCAGATTTAATATTTTGAAGATTCTTAGGTCCATTTAAAAAGTTGGTCAAGTGAGGTCAAAATCTAGGTCATGAGCTCAAATGTCATAAAATCCTTTTTGCGCAATAAGAAAATTGCTCAAATATTAGGTTTCTACTTCTCAAAATTTCTTTCATGCGGATATCTAGATCCAGATAAAAAATAGTCATGTTGGCTCAAAAACTGGATCATTCATGACACTGGGTCAAATCTTGTTTTTGCAGTAAGAATCACAATATTTGCACAGTCATTCTGAAATTTTATTCGGAATGTTTAACTTGATGATATCTTGGTCATGTAAAAAATGGGTCATGCTACCTTAGAAGCCAGGTCACTGGGTCAAATCTGGTATTTGCACTACTATTGTGAAATGTGTTCAAAATTTTTAGCTTGATCTTTTGTTAGTTCTGCTTGTACTGTGTCTCAAATTGCTCTCAGGTGAGTGATAAAGGACAATCTTGGCCCTCTTGTTTGAAGTGGTGGATGATAAGTGAAAAAATATGCCTTTAAAGTTGAGGTAGACATTACAAATTCCCTATTAGTCTTAACTGCTGTATACATCAATTTGTTGAATTTTAACACAATAGTCCTTGCAAACGGTGCAATACTTTGGCTTGAAATTTTCTCAATTATCACAAGAAAATAGGTACTCTCAGATATAAATAACAGTAAAATGTATGCAAAAATATCTCTGAAATGTCACTCTAAGAATTCAAGACCTTTGGATTTGCTCGTGTGCTCCACAGAGACAGACCGTAATGCCAGATTTTTTTGATTGATCGTCTCAACTGAGATATATCGTATACAAATCCAGCTTTTTCTGGTTGATTATCTCAACTGAGATATATCGTACTTAAATCCAGATTTTTTTGATTGATTATCTCAACTGAGATATATTGTACACAAATCCAGCTTTTTCTGGTTGATTATCTCAACTGAGATATATCGTACTTAAATCCAGATTTTTTTTGATTGATCATCTCAACTGAGATATATCGTATACAAATCCAGATTTTTCTGGTTGATTATCTCAACTGAGATATATCGTACATAAATCCAGCTTTTTCTGGTTGATTATCTCAACTGAGATATATCGTACATAAATCCAGCTTTTTCTGATTGATTATCTCAACTGAGATATATCGTACATAAATCCAGCTTTTTCTGGTTGATTATCTCAACTGAGATATATCGTATATAAATCCAGCTTTTTCTGATTGATTATCTCAACTGAGATATATTGTACACAAATCCAGCTTTTTCTGATTGATTATCTCAACTGAGCTTTTTCAGATTGATTATCTCAACTGAGTTATATATTGTATACTGTATTACAAATTCCTTTCTTTATCAATATCTATTTCTGATTGATTATCTCTACTGAGATATATCGTACATAAATCCAGCTTTTTCTGGTTGATTATTTCAACTGAGAAATATTATTCAAATATATTGTACACAAATCCAGCTTTTTCTGGTTGATTATCTCAACTGAGATATAATGTACACAAATCCAGATTTTTCTGGTTGATTATCTCAACTGAGATATATTGTACACAAATCCTCTCTTTATCAACATCTATTTCTGATTAGTTATCTATACTGAGATATAATGTACACAAATCCAGCTTTTTCTGATTGATTATCTCAAGTTAGATATATTGTACACAAATCCAGCTTTTTTCGGATTGATTATATTTCAACTGAGATATATCGTACACAAATCCAGCTTTTTCTGATTAATTGTCTCAACTGAGCTTTTTCAGATTGATTATCTCAACTGAGATATATTGTACATAAATCCTCTCTGTATCAAAATCTATTTCTGCATGTATCGGATTCTGAAGTGGAACCCTGAAAATTTCGCCGTTTGCGATAGGTTTAAAACAAGACCATTCGAATGAGTCAGTGCTGTCGATTAAAAGTCTAAAATTAAGGTCGTTATTTAAAAAAGACAATTCCCTTTTGGTACATTTATCTTTTTTCGGTATTTCACATATATACTATTTGTTTTGTATCTTTATAGGATCGAGTAAAAGAACAGGTGGATTACTTTTCTCTGAAGACTGAATGACTAGATCTATTAAATATTAAGACACAGAATAATATATACATACAGCATCGCCATGGCTGAACCTAGTCTTCCTTCTAATGGCAGTATAAAAGCTGATAAAGATTTAGTTCATGGAGGTGTTTCTATGGAAATAATGGATCGAGGAGAAAATACGGACCGGAAGGATTTTGATTATGATGTATGTGACAACGATTTTAAACAGATTGCTTCAACAGAAACTGGGGACAACCCCCATGAATTCAGCAAACAGAGAGATTGTGGTTCACAAACTTCTGATGCGACAGATCTCAAACGACTGTACACTGTGAAGCAACCTTACAAATGCGACATTTGTGGAAAAATTTTTACGCAGTCCCTGGGTTTGAAATATCATGAACGAATTCATTCTGGTGAGATGCCATATGAATGTGACATTTGTGGAAAGTGTTTTACACAATCTTCTAACTTAATCAGTCACAAACGAATACACACTGGTGACAAGCCATATACATGTGACATTTGTGGAAAGTGTTTTACAAATTCTTCTTCAGTAATCAGCCACAAACGAATACACTCTGGTGAGAGGCCATACAAATGTGACATTTGTGGAAAGTGTTTTACAAATTCTTCTTCAGTAATCAGTCACAAACGAATACACTCTGGTGAGAGGCCATACAAATGTGACATTTGTGGAAAGTGTTTCACACAGTCCGCTCAGTTAAAAGACCATAAACGAATACACTCTGGTGAGAAGCCATACAAATGTGACATTTGCGGAAAGTGTTTTACAAGTTCTAGATCATTAAATGGTCATAAACTCAAACATGCTGGTGAGAAGCCATACAAATGTGACATTTGTGGAAAGTGTTTTTCGCTGTTGTCTACATTAACCAATCACAAACGAATACACAGTGGTGTGAGGCCGTACAAATGTGACATTTGTGGAAAGTGTTTTACACAGTCTGCTGCATTAAACAATCACAAACTAACACATTCAGGTGAGAAGTCTCATCAATGTGACGTTTGTGGAAAGTGTTTCTCAAGGGTTGATCATTTGAGCAACCATAAAGAAATACACTCTGATAAACGTGACAAGCCATATAAATGTGACATTTGTGGAAAGTGTTTTGCAGTATCTTCTAGCTTGAAAAGGCACACATTAATACACTCTGGTGAGAAGTCATACAAATGTGACATTTGTGGAAAGTGTTTTACACAGTCTGCTGCATTAAACAATCACGAACGAATACACTCTGGTGAGAAGCCATACGAATGTGACATTTGTGGAAAATGTTTTACACAGTCTGCTGCATTAAACAATCACAAACTAACACATTCAGGTGAGATGTCTCATCAATGTGACATTTGTGGAAAGTGTTTCTTAAGGGTTGATCATTTGAGCAACCATAAAGGAATACACTCTGATAAACGTGACAAGCCATATAAATGTGACATTTGTGGAAAGTGTTTTGCATTATCTTCTAGCTTGAAAAGGCACACATTAATACACTCTGGTGAGAAGTCATAAGATGTGACACTTGTGGGAAGTGTTTCACGCGTGTGTCTACCTTAAACAATCACACACAAATACACTCTGTTGAGATGCAATACAAATGTGACATTTGTGGAAAGTGTTTTACGATGTTGTCTACATTAAACAATCACGAACGAATACACTCTGGTGAGAATCCATACAAATGTGACATTTGTGGAAAGTGTTTTACACAGTCCTCTGCATTAAACAATCACAAACTAACACATTCAGGTGAGATGTCTCATCAATGTGACGTTTGTGGAAAGTGTTTCTTAAGGGTTGATCATTTGAGCAACCATACAGAAATACACTCTGATAAACGTGACAAGCCATATAAATGTGACATTTGTGGAAGGTGTTTCGCAAGGACTCATCATTTGAGCAACCATAAACGATTACATGTATAGTGGATAATCGTTTGTTTCAGTGTAAGATCGATTTATATTCAATGAGTGAACAACAAAAGCTTTATTTTAACGAATGGCGAAGCCACGGGTGAAAAAGTAGCTTTCGTTGTTCACGAAATGAAATATCAACCGATCTTACTCGAAAAACAAAGCATTGTTCTATTTCTTTAATGTAAAAATTAGACAAAATAGTCCGGCAGATATTCCCCATTTTTTAGCTGAACCTTGCAGTGGAGTATAAAATTTTTTTATTTGCTGATTCTTAATGTAGACATTCTAGGGTTAAAGATTCCGACGGGTGCCATCGTGTCACCCTTTAGCATTTTGAGAAATTCAAGATGGCCGCCAAGATGGTGGAAATTACTTAAATAATCAATGTAAGTGTTAAAAATTAATATGAAAACTGATAAACTTTTAGGTAAAATATCTTTAATACACTTACTGTTGCTCTAAGAATGAAGAACAATAAAGATTAGACATATTTCTGCCATTTCAGTTGACATTTTTGTGTAACTTACGTTACAATTTGGGATAATTGCTTCATTTATTCATTAAAATACTATCGTTTGGCCATAAGTCAAACATAACGATAAATGGTTTTTCTATCAATATCTTCACTAGACGTTTTTTTTTTTCAAGAGCATAACAAAGGTTTTATACATGTATTATGTAATTTACGTTACCTTAATATTAGCACAATACCTTCGTTTATTCACTTATCCTATATTATGTGACCATAAATCATTTAAACACAGCAGTGAATAATTTGCTAATCAAATTTTTTTCTAGAAGCTTCCGTCAAGAGCAAAACAGCAGGTTGTATAAATGTATTATGTAGTTTACGTTACCTTAACCTCCTGTGCTGTTACATGTACTTGTAACAATAATAAGAGTAACGTAAATTGAAAAGAATGCAACTTAGCTGATTAATGTAAGTAGGATGAAATATAGTCAAAAAGTATATGAAACAAGACACACATGTAGCCACTGATGCACCCACACATAATGTTTTATACAGAGCAAAATAGTAAACTAAGTGCACACAATCAAAAAAAGTAGGTCTCAGTGACCTAGTTATAGTACAATGGTACACGACAATCTTTGGGTGATGGCACATCCACACAACAAGTTTGGTGTCCCTTACGTCAAAACAGTACATGAGCTATAGAACGGGAGAACATTTCTAACTAAGAGCACCAAATCATGAAAAGTAGGTGACAGCGATCTACTTTTGGTACGGGGCACACATCAAAATTTGTCTCTGTAGGTCAAAGTGTGCACGAGATATGGAGCGGAACAGAAACGGACGGACCCGGCAGCAAATTAAGTCTTATTATATGTTTAACCCACCGTACACTGCTTATCTAGAGGTAAAAGCTGTTGCTTGTCATATACAGTGTATTTCTGGTTTCTTAGAGTCTTCATTGTTACGCAGCACACATCCTCCGCCTATGCAAAACATGTGCTTTGTAACATCCCATTCTAGCCTTAGTACAACTACATTTACTTGATGATTTAATCAATAGACCTCGGCTTTGGAGAGTAAACTACATTTAGTAGAAAACATTTTGTCACTTAGAAGAGCAAGAGCTTCAACCTCGAGGTCAATCAGTGGTACGAGTACTTTAGCTATATTGTCACGTTACATGCAATTATTAGATGGTAGCATGTCAAAAACTCGTACCATTCCCTCCAGACACAAGCATTTTAATAGAATGACAAAAGGAATCAAGCACAAAATCGGAAACGCACTCTTGCACAAGATCAACCAGACGTGGGATCAAGGGATCAAGTGCTGGTACATCGGGCTGTCCCCAAGCGAGTGTGTTTCTCTATCTCCTGGAAATACCGATATCTCGACAATGACAAAAGGGCAGTGAGGAAGTGATAGACCATGTTCTTCAACTAGAGGTAGTCTTACTATGGCTAGAAAGGGATGTCCATTGCTTTGCAAATGCCAAGGAGGAGTGCTATGTAACAATGAAAGCATAAAGACATAAATACGAATACACAATGTAATCTTTTGATTTGCGTAGAACATGCACGTTTTGACCCCTCAGTAATATACCACGGCTATTATACAAGCCTTTGGTAACGGAGATATCATCTTTTAAGAATGTTTGGTTTGGTTTATTGGGGTTCAACTGCTATGGTCATATCGCGACGATTGGAGCACCTAACCATGGAGTTCTGTCGTTTCTCATACCAGTACTATCGCAACATCCTAACTGAGCAACCAGCTGCTTGCCCGCATATGTTAACGATATCAAACCATTGGTGGGAGACACTTTCGTCTGAAAGGATAATTGACGCGATCGAACCCGGGACTAATGGAAAAAATGTAGATAAGCACCTATAATACATATTATACACATCATTTACAAAAATATAAATTTTGATCAGCATGCAATTATAGATAATGATATCTAATTCACTTTGTTTAGTTTCTATACGTCATTGAGAAAATATGGTTGGGTATTATCGTATACTCTTAGTCAGGCGAGCGGGCAGCCTGCATCCGTTTCTGTCCCGCTCCATATCTCCTGAACTATTTTATCCAGAGACACCAAATTTAATATAAGACGCGTCATGATCAACATAATCTTCATAATGTACCAAAACAATTTCAACGTGATCTACTTTTCCCTCTTGAGCCTAATTCGCTTAGTTCGAAGTTCCCTTCTGTTCCATATCTCACGTACTGTTTGTTCAAGCAATACCAAATTTAATATGTAATGACTAAAAGCGATGTCATGTACCAAAATCAGGTTAGTTTGACCTACTTTTTGTGCTTGAGCACACTGAATTTGAACAACCTTTCCATTCCATATCTAGTGCTGTTTGACCTAGGGACACAGAATATAGTATATGGACTCAGGCAAGGTTTGTCATGCACCAAAGCTAGGTCACTATGAACTATTTTTTATGCTAGTCAATGGATTTTCATGTGCCAACGCAAGTCATTGTGACCTACTTGGATACATTTAATTCAATATTCTTCTGTGTCTAGAACATGATGAATTTGTGCATCAGAGACTACAGATGTTTCTTGTTTAAATAACTGTAAACTCTATTTTATCCTACTATGACCAGCTTTTGGGATATTCTGTTCAATTTATGACATTATTTATAAATATGTAACAGTAGGAGAAATAAAGGTAACGTAAATTACATGATACATTTATACAACTGTTGTTTCGCTCTTACCACAGTTATACAACTGTTCTTTTGCTCTTACCTAAAGCCTTAAGTTAAAAATGATAGTCAAAACATTTACTGTTGTTTTTAATGATTTATGGCTAAATATTAGTAGATAAGGGAATACATGAAGCTAATATGCTAATATCAAGGTAATGAAAACTACATAATACATTTATACAACCTGCTCTTTTGCTATTACAAAAAGCTTTCAAGTGAATATATTGATAACCAGACCATGCACCGTTGTGTTTGAATGATGTTTGACCAAATAATAGAAGCTAAGTGAATAAATGAAGCTAATATGCTAATATTAAGGCAACGTAAACTACATAATACATTTATACAGCTCTTGTTATGCTGTCACCAAAAGATTCAAGTGAATGAATTGATAACAAGACCATTCACTGTTGTTTTTGTGTTTGAATGACATATTTCTAAATAATAATGGATGGGTGTTTGAATGATAAATGACCACATAATAGTAGATAAATGAATAAACGAAGGTATTGTGCTGATATTAAGGTAACGTAAATTACATGATACATGTATAAAACCTTTGTTTTGCTCTTGAAAAAGGCGTCTAGTAAAGATATTGATAGACATACCATTTTTCGTTGTGTTTGAATGACATATTTCTAAATAATAGTGGTAAAGTGAATAAATGATGCAACTATCCCATATTGTAACGTAAGTTACAGAAAAATGTCAACTGAAATGGTAGAAATATATCTTATCTTTATTGGTCTACATTCTTAGAGCAACAGTAAGTGTATTAAAGATATTTTACCTAAAAAATATATCAGTTTTCATATGAACTTATAACCCTTACATTGACTATTTAAGTAATTTCCACCATCTTGGCGGCCATCTTGAATTTCTCAAAATGCTAAAGGGTGACACGATGGCACCCGTCGGAATCTTTAACAGTAGGATGTCTACATCAGGAATCAGCAAAGAAAAAAACTTTATACTCCACTGCAAGGTCTAAGTGGGTATCTGCCGGACTAAAATGCAACAATTTTATGATAACTTTTCTTGGAGCGCGCCATTTTGCACGTGACTGCTATGCAACGCTTATGATGACGACATCTATTTGGCCCTTATGACGTCACTTATTTGGCCCTACTTTGATAACGTCAAATGGGGAGAAATGAACAAAAGCGGGGCAATTTTTAGCTCACTTGAGCACGAAGTGCTCGAGGTGAGTTATTGTGTTCACTTTTTGTCCGGCGTCTGTCCGTCCGTCAACATTTGTGGTGTTTTCACTCTAGCATCCACAAAAATTAGGCAATCTTGGCCAAAACAAGAAGGATCATAAGTTCTCGGACAAGTTCGATTATGGGTCTGATCGGACTATAATGTGCGGTGTTATCTGCCCTTGAATGTCAAAAAATGCTGTTTTTAACTTTGTTTACACTCTAGCACCTACAATTATTAATGAATCATGACAAAACTTGGACATAATGTTGCAGACCATACGATCTCAGATGAGTTCGATTTTCAGTCTGATTTGACCAGAAAGACAAGAGTTATGTGCCCTTGAATTCGACAAAATTGCCATTTTCGGCTGTTTTCGACCTTGTGTTAATCTAAGGGAAGTAACTCTTGACACTACTTTTCTTTAGTATAAGTAGATTTATCTGGTTTGATAGAGCTGTGTTAATCTAAAGGAAGTAACTCTTGACATTACTTTTCTTTAGTATAAGTAGAGTTATCTGGTTTCATAGAGGTTGAACATGATGAAAGAAAATCAAAATAAAAAGAGTCTAGGATATTTACAGCATAAGTGTCCATTATCAAGCGTTAACAAAATTAGCAGAGCGGAAACAGATCCATAGAGGCATACTGTAACTATATATTGAGATATAGATTTACACTCTACAATCTACAATTATAAATCAATCAAGACAAAACTTGGACACAATGTTGGGGACTATAGGATCTCAGACGAGTTTGATTTTCAGTCTGATCTGATCAGAAAGTCAAGAGTTACGTGCCCTTGCATTTGACGAAATTACCATTTTAGGCTGTTTTCAACCTTGTTTACACTCTAGAATCTACAATTATTAATTAATTAAAACAAAACTTGGACACAATGTTTTGGATCATAAGATCTCGGATGAGTTCGATTTTCAGTCTGATCTGACCAGAAAGTCAAGAGTTACTTGCCCTTGAATTTGACAAAATTGCCATTTTCGGCTGTTTTCAACCTTGTTTACACTCTAGAATCTACAATTATTAATTAATTAAAACAAAACTTGGACACAATGTTTTGGATCATAAGATCTCGGATGAGTTCGATTTTCTGTCTGATCTGACCAGAAAGTCAAGAGTTACTTGCCCTTGAATTGGACAAAATTGCCATTTTCGGCTGTTCTAAATCTTGTTTACACTTTTGAAACTACAATTATTAATCAATCAAGACAAAACTTGGACACAATTTTTGGACTATAAGATCTGGGATTTTTTTTATTTTCAGTCTGATCGGATCAGAAAGTCAAGAGTTATGTGCCCTTGAATTTGACAAAATTGTCGTTTTTTTTGTACTGTTTTCGACTTTGTTTACATACTAGAATCTACAATTATTGACCAATCAAGACAAATCTTGGACACAATGTTGGAGACTATAAGATCTCGGATAAGGTTGATTTTCAGTTTGATCTGATAAGAAAGTCAAGAGTTATGTGCCCTTGAATTTGACAAAATTGCCATTTTCTGCTGGTTTCGACCTTGTTTACATTCTAGAATCTACAATTATTGATCAATCTATACAAAACTTGGACACAATGTTGGGGACCATAAGATCTCTTATGAGTTTGATTTCCAGTCTGATCTGATCAGAAAGTCGAGCGTTATGTGCCCTTGAATTTGACAAAATTGCCATTTTCAGCTGTTTTCAACCTTGTTTACGCTCTAGAATCTACAATTATGGATCAATCTAGACAAAACTTGGACACAATATTAGGGACCATAAGATCTGGGATCAGTTTGATTTTCAGTCTGATCTGATCAGAAAGTCGAGAGTTGTGTCCCCTTGAATTTGATAAGATTGCTGTTTTCAGCTGTTTTCGACCTTGTTTATACTCTAGAATCTACAATTATTTATCAATCAAGACAAAACTTGGATACAATGTTTGCCACCATAATTTAGATCTCGGATGAGTTAGATTTTCACAACCTTATTGACCATAAGTTCTTTTTCAGTTTTAAAGTAAGAAATATTAATTGAATTGAACAAAAGTGTTGCTAATATATTTTGGTTCAGGTGAGCGATATAGGACCATCATGGTCCTCTTGTTTTTCAAATGACAATGAACATGTTCTAAAACAGACCGGGTTTACCGTTTTGTATTGACAAACTGTCGGCGTTGTTTTAAAATCTCGTAACTACAGCTTCGATAAAGCTGTAGTTACGATATTTTATAACAACACCGACGGAATACATTGTTCGCGAAAAAACGTCCCTCGCTTTGGCCGAGTTCCTCACCAGTGTATCTTGCGTGATCCTTTTCAGAATTTGTTTCAAAATGTTGGAACAAACGAGAGAAAAAAATGTTTTCTGAAATAAATCTACTAGTATTTTTTTTACTTTGTTTTTATCCTGTTTCATTTTCATTTCCTGAACATTACGGACGTCAACATAGATAATCATAGGCGTAAAAAGGTTTATAATATGGGGGGGGGGCAAATGTTTGAGTGAATGGAACCCGACCGAACGTAGCATTGCCAGGGGGTATGGGTCATCCCCCCAGAAAATTTTGAATTCTGAGAAGCCTGAACGTTTCTTGAAGGAAGATATATTTTTTTCATGGGTGAATTATTGGGGGGGGGGGGATATGTTTGCCCACCCTTCTAAATAATTGGGGGCCTGGCCACCCCTGCCCCTCCCCCTTCCTACGTCAGTAATAATATTTGGACAAAAGAAGAAATGTCGGTTATCTGAAAATCGGCGTTCTTTCTCTCGTCTGAGTATTTCCAAAAAAGGTGTTGTTTGTTTGGGCAATGATGATCTATTATGGCAAAAGTAGAAATGTCTGAGGAGGGGTTAACTCTTATGGACTAGAAAATATTCGGAGATAAGTTGAAATGTCTGAATCTTTTCAAGAGTCTTTGCTGTGGTGAAAGTCTAAATCTTGATTTGTCTAGGAACGGGTTAGATACGTTATAGCACAGAAAATATTTGGACAACAGAAGAAATGATTAGGGTATTTTTTCTTTTGCCTCAATGTTTATCCCCCCTTCCCTAAGTTGGTCAAAAATGCCCAATATTCCTTGTTTTACACTGAAAATTTAGTGGAAAATCCAAGTTAGCCCCTTCAATATTCAGACGCTTATTTCCGGGACATAGAATCGCGCCTTTTATAAATGTGTGAAAACGGTCTTCCCGAAGGTTAGAAAATCAATTCGACGTTCCGGGAACACACCGTTCAGATACTGGCCCGGACAGGGGCTCCCCCTCCATTAGATTGGTTTCTACACGTCATATAAGTCACGAGTAAGACAAAAATACGTCTTAAATTATACTTTGGTGAAATTGGCCAAGGCCTTTGAAATGGGTTGACCTTTCTCCCGAACAAGACCTTGTTGTGACGTCCCTAACAAAAAAAAAACCTCTGGAAACATTGAAACTTCTTCTGTAAAGTGCTGGACTCAAAGATACACAAGAAGAAAATGCTGATAATTAGTTTTCCTGATCTAGAGTTATAATTATTCACAAGGTTTAAAATTTATCTTTAGTTACATCCATTCTTTCGTCTGCAGTAGCTTTCAAATTGGACCACTATACAATTATGTCGTTTGAGAACTTAATTGCGTTAATTCCGTTACGTACGTTTGATTTGCAGACATCGATTCGAACCCCAGAATATAACAGATCTTAATATACATATTTTCTACTTTTGACATAAAATCAAATTCTTTGTCGTATGCATCTGTAACCCGCTAATAAATATCCTATCGACTCCTGTGGGGATTCGATCCTGGGACCTCTCACACCCTAAGCGAACACTCTACCACGTCGCTATAAAAGCTAGCTTGTACGGCGAGATAGTATAAATGCCCCTTATAGACTACTACACCCGGCTACATACACCCCCTCGACAATTAAGATTCTTCCACGAATCTTTTTTCAACATCATCAACTCACTACTCTCACAAACCAACACCTCATGCAGGTTTTTTACGGTGGTCGCCAAATGTAAATAAATATCCTATCGACTCCTGTGGGGATTCATTCCTGGGACCTCTCACACCCTAAGCGAACACTCTACCACGTCGCTATAAAAGCTAGCTTGTACGGCGAGATAGTATAAGTGCCCCTTATACTACACCCGACTACACATCTGTAGCCTATTCTTCTAGAAAGGAAGCAGGCTAAATTTTGTCGTTTTGGAAAGGCTGAACGGAATACATTTTTAATTTCACCACCAAAACTAGCCACATTTGTAAACCCTTTATGTTTGAAAATCGATTCAAGCCGGTAAATATATTTGATTTTAGCCCTTAAGGACAGATCCTCCATTTATTTCCTACGGTAAGATTTTTTTTATTTTTTTTTTGTACTGATATTTATATATATGAGAAGTAAAAAAAACGACTTAAAAACTATAGGTCACCAAGCGTATTAAAAATTATAGGATTTCAAGAGAGACTACTCCTGTCTAAAATTGCTAAAATGAGGTGTCACTTAAATACCCACAAAAAAGGTGTTCGAAATGACTAGGATTACTTAAGGGTATGTTCAAAAATAATGAAGCAAGTTTTTATTTTGTTGGTGAATTTTAGATGCTAAAATAGGACAAAATCTTTGTTAGCATCGTGAAAGAAAATGGTTCATTTTGATAAATTACTAGGGCCGTGATGATAAGTGCAAATATAAATTCACAACTAAGGCTTACTTTAAACTTTTAGTTAAAATTTGTGAAAAAAATGACAGTATTTGGTACCTTACTGGAACCATATAGATCATCCAATCAGTGTTTTTTCATTATTTAAAATAAAAATATGTAATATTCAAAGTTTGCAATGCCAAAAAACATTGCGTAGCTGTCAAAAAAATGAAAAATTGAGATTTTTAACTTTTTTTACCTACTTTTTTCAACTGTGCACCTCTAAAAGTTTTGTTTATGATTGTCTAGAATAGAGTAGGATTAAAAAAACTCAATGTTTACTAGAATTTATGATATTCCGAAAAGAAAGACCAAGTTTCGTCAGTGTATGTCAAAAGTTGCTTCAGATATTGCTTGTTAAAAATGGTGCATACTATGGAGATATTTCGTTCACTTGGGACAATTGGTCAAGACAAGAACAATGATTCGAAAATTACACATATACAAGCAACTATTATCACACAAAATTAATATTATTTATACTTGGCATTAAAGAACCATGTTCCCATTTTCAAATTATGGAACTAGCACTTGTTCTAGGAAATCTTATAATTAATTACAAAACTCATCATGTTTTTTTTGAAATTTCAAAAATGTATTCATCTTTCACCAAAGCTGCCAATAGCAAATAAGAGTAAATTTGAAAGTATTTACTCATATTTATCCTTACTGTGCTAAAACAATTAAACATAAGATTTTTTTTATTATTTTTCAAGAATAATAAACCTTGTTTGTACACTTGGGACATTTATGTTTGGAAAGGCATAAAACACATAATTTAAAAATTAATGAATTATCCTTTTGTGATTTAAGAATATCTCTGAAAACAATACCGATATACTCACATATACATGGAATAGTTCTTTTTGATTCACCTTTGAAACATCAGGATGTTTGAATCATATCATAAGAAAATTGACAAAACCAATGGCACAGATCATCCATGAAATGATTGCCTGACTGACAAATGAGCACCTTTGCTTGAAATGTGCTACTTAAAATAGCACTTACTGTACTATCCCTGTTTTCTTATTTTTCTGACCTTTCTAAACCTCTTCCCTTGCTGTGCAGCCTGGATTGTGTCCACTCCAGTGTGGTGGAAAACCCAGACAACAGGTTCTCTCTATCACATGACTAAGACTTTATTTCACATTTTTCTCACAACCCCCTGTTTCTTTTTGACATTACCTAAAACTCTTTTGTCCCTTAATAAGATATTCAATCAGCATCCATCAATAGATTTGAGTATATTATTTAACAAGAACTTGCATACAGTTCAAATAGTTAATACAAAGCCACAATTCTCTGTACACTTAGCAAAAGGTTTATTGACCAAATACATGTCTATGTTCACAACTAATGAGCTGCATCTCTGAATTGATTCCTCTGAGCTTGATTCTTTTCCCTGGAAAAGTTCTGATTGTTTGACAATCACAACAATGACTGTCATGGACTTGCAGTCACTATAATGTTTGTCAAATTGATCTTGTAATGCTAGGTTAACTTGTTAAGACACCTTTGGATTGAAGAATGGTACACATAACTTTCATATTTTACTCTAAAACATAGATTGTTTTCATTACTATAGTTAGAACTGCCCATGTCAGACTATAATCTTACAAGTACCCACAATCTGCTAAAACAAAATATTGTTTTCATTTTATGACTGAAAATTTCATTTTTGCAACTAAATAAATTCCACTTATACGTACATAGGTATGTTTTTTATTAATGTGAATAGGGTTCGAAAACATCTACATATATTATTCTAAATAAAGATTGTGGTTCTATAGAACCAAACTGTTATAGCAGCTCTTAGATATGAAAAATTTCTTAAATAATCATAATATCAATTGTTTTCACAGAAATATGCAATTTTGGAGCTAAAAAAGAAATTGCATTGACAAGCTTTTGTAATGATGACGAATTCTGATTTTTTTGTCCAAGTGTACAACAGTTAATAACCTTTATCAGTATCATATAAATGCAAAATAGTTATATATCTGTTGTAAAATTTATATAATTTGAGAAAGAGAATGTTGTTTTCTTTAATGGACACATTCTTTAGTCAAATATCGTTAATTTAAGATACTACTGATTTATTTTACCTCTTACCTGAAATATCAGTACAAGATGTTTCAGCGATACAAATTATCAAGCAACCAGAAAATGACAAATTCACTGTTTGATGTGTAATTTTGATCATTTCTGTAAATTTGTTAAAAATGTGTACCAGAAGCTTATGTATTAAGAAATTAGAAGCTGTCAATCAAATGTGACAAAATTTCGTACACTTGGGACAACACAAGATAGCATCTTAGATGAAAAGTACAGGCCACTATGGCATCAGGGTTTATTACAACTTCTTCTGAGTGACCATATTGTGAATTTAAAATTGTAAAACTTTAAATAAATCATTCCTTGAAAAAAATAACTGAAATTTAAAGCAAAATGTAGACTTGGGACAAATTCAGGGTGCATTAAGTATATAACTTATATTTATTGACTGTTACATATTATTACACCAAAACTTGGAAAACCTTAAAGAGTAAACATGTTTCTGTTGAAAAAAGCAAACTGTTCTTGTAAATATTCAATCACATTGTATTACTGCACCTTTATTTGTAAACAATGACAAAATTTATGGCATGAAAAGCACCTCAATGCTTTCAACTGGTATAACAAGAAAACAAAATGTAGACAAACTTTGAAATTCCACTTTCCTGAACCTTAATATATCTGCCTACTTGATAAGCAATGATAATTTAGTGAAATCCTTCACCTTAAAGTATACTGAAGGGTTGAAGTTAAGGCTTAAGTTAAAATGTCACGCAAAAACCGTACACTTTGGACATTTTTGGGAAGTTTTTCCGGAATATCTTTTTACCTAAGTGAGATATCACAACGAAACTTTGCACTCAAGTTTGCCTCATGGAAAGGTTCACGGTGAACTCGGCCTTATTACGAACTCGGCCTGTCGAACTCGGCCTGGCGAACTCGGCCTGGTGAACTCGGCCTTATTATAGGATATACAGAGTGTCCCAAAAAAACGGAACCCATTTTTGAAAGTACATTTCTCATGAACCAAGTAATATTTCTCCACAAAATTAACATATGCAATAGCAACAACAGTTTTCTATTTGCAGTGAAAATTTGGTTGAAAAATATTTATTACTTTTGAAAATATCAGCAATCAAATGGATGCACCCAGAAAGTCATTTTAACACGATATCGATTTTTCCGTTTTGCAGCGCGCACCTACAATCGTTGAATATTTTGACGCGCCACACTTGTTTAATATATTCAATACAATACAAGAGTGATTTTGAAACATTCTACTTACAATAGTGCATATTCATTTCATCTTTTCTGCTTATAAATAAACTTTTAGAGCTGCGATCAGTAACCGAAACAAAAAATGAATACAAACAAAATCAAAGTGTATAACAGATTCATAATACATGTAATCATATGCACTTATTTTATTACTGACCAATATGCCGGTTAACGCTCAAATGAGAAGTACTGTAAAATTATTTCAAATAGCCACCATATGTATTCAATTTTACACGTGTGACACTTGTATAGTGATTCCAGATATTTATAAACACCCTTTGAACCTTTAAAACATGTTATTATAGAGAGGCACGCGCAAATCATCTCGTCAATATTATATAAAATTACTGATTGTCATCGATATGATTTCGTTTTGACCAGTATAACCTATATACTTACAGTAAATGAGTATAAACTTTCATTGTCTGGTGTGAATCAGAATATCGTGGGACCACTATATGCATTAAACTTTGAGAAAATTGGTACGCACGTGTACAACGGTAAAGAATTCAACAGATGACAGTCAGCGCGCTTTTACGAACAAACAAGACGCAAAAATCGATTTCGTGTCAGAACGGTTTTTTAGTGTCTTTATTAGATTGCATAGAACTTTTGAACCAATACATATTTTGAAGTGAAATTTGGAACACAAATGCAAAAATAATGTATCTTAAGTACTGTGAATTCAAAAATTAGATTCTTTGCTTACGCTTTGAAATATTTGACTTTGAATTAGGGTTCCGTTTTTTTGGGACACTCTGTATAGTAATATATATATAAAATCATAGTGAATGAAAATGATAGTAATGCCTTCCATTTTTATATGAATTAATATTTTATATTAGATCTAATTTATTTGTAAAATCGCCTTATTGTAAGTAATATCTTGAATTCATATATACATTTATCCATTTAAATTAAACATGGAAATTTTAGAATTTTAGGAAGTTGTAGACGACATAAAAGATTGAATTCAAATGCAGAAAATTGTATATTGACAAAGAAAAAACATCGAGGGAAAAGTCGAAATTGTCATTTGTTAACTATTAATTTATTATCTTCTATCTTGATGAATATAAAAGGCAAAATGTTTGGTTGGTTCAATTCCTTAGCTGCTGCAGTCTTTAAAATGGATATTGTCGAAACAAGTAATATTTTACAATTTAGCATTGAATATTTAAAGGCAAAATGAGAAAATGATGATAATCATAACTTCTTCTTTTGCCTAAATTATTTCTGTAAGCCAATTTTATTAGGCTCCTCAAATACCAGGTGTTGTTAGCAAAACGATTAACAAGTTAATGTGGTATTTTAAGAAATTAAGGGTGTGAACCACACGCTACTTTAATTGCTACTTTTGATTCTGACGCGTGACTACTGTGAATGACGCGTGGCCACTGATTACCCCTTAAACCAGCGATGCAATAACATATTGTTTGACAATTACTTATATTGTGATTTCTTATCAGCAACCGCATTTTATTTTTATAATTTTTTAGTATCATTATAGGTCCTGTTTTTAATAAAAGCAAAAATACTGGACAGTTTGTTGATTTGCAATTGTATAAATAAAGAATTAAAAAAAGAACCAACAAATTGGATAGAATCGATCAATGTTTAATATATATAATGCATATTTAAATCTCGAAATATTTAAAGGACAATCTGAGTAAGTACTTAACGGAAGACGGGCTTGTACCATACCTACATAGTTGCAGGATCGTATCGGTCTACGTCTACAATTTCTTGATGCCAATTTAACTAATTATATTAATATCAATTGATTTAGTTATAAAACTAGCGAAAAAAGAATGAAATGTTAAAAGTTACATTTACGATTTCTTTCTCTGTATTTTTTTTAATTGCACAATGTTTTATTGCGTTGTCAGTACTTGACTTACAATTATGGCACTCAAGAAAATGATTAGTATATGACATAACATAATTATAAGCTTTAATCACATTTGTTCTACTCCAAATTCGTCTACTCAAAACATAAATTACTTGCAAATAATTAGTAACAGTAATTCACATAAACGAATCTACAACACTTAATTGTATAAAGTAATGGACAGACAATCAAACAATCTATTATTTTATCGCGGAGGTAAAGGGTGGCCATGCGTCATTCACAGTAGCCACGTGTCATAATCAAAGTAGCAATTAAAGTAGCGTGTGATTCACACCCTTAACTTCTTAAAGTACCATAAATTGTTAATCGTTTTGCTAACAATACTTATTATTTGAGGAGCCTGATAAAACAGGACTGCGGAAATAATGTATGCAAAACAAGAGAATTATGATTATCATCATTTTCTCATTTTGCCTTTAAATATTGTAAAATATTACTTTCTTCTACAATATCCATTTTCAAGACTGCAGCAGATAAGGAAATGAACCAACCAAACATTTTGCCATTTACGATCATCGAAATAGAAAAAAATAAAATGTTAACAAATATTATTGCCTAAAATGTGTGTTTTCAGTCTGTTATTGGCATTGTATAACCAGCAGAAAGCGGGCGGATATCCAGAGAAATCGTGCATTAATCGGCAGATTCACGTGCGATATCGGACCAGTTTTGCACTCAAATATCCTCGATCGGGGATTTGTTGTGAGTGCTTCAGAAAATTGAAAATAAAGCCGAAATTTTGTCATTTCCCTTTTCCGCGATGTAAATTCTTGTAAGACCCCATTTCCAGTTTACATCCCAATAAATAGACTAGGTCTCCCAGTGTAACCATATCTGATGACGTAATAATTATAGTGACGTAGGTTTAATTCTTGGAATCAAAAAGTAAACAAACGGACAGCTGACAGATTTTAAACTAAAAGTGTATTTCTTGGACATGGAAGGATAGAAATTAGAATTGAGTGGTTGTGGTCTAGGTCAAATGTGGTGGTAAGCCTATGTGTTTCTTGTTCTTCTTTTAGTTACTGCAATTTTTCCTTTACAACTTTGTTTTTATTGAAATGAACGAATGTCTGAAACCAACCAAACGGTCCAGAGTCTGGCAGAGATCTACCTTGGAAATTCCGACTTTTTAATTTATTACTCGCACTGAAGTGAACGTTAGGATATCCGGAGCATGTTTCCAAAAGAAAACTAAGTCGAATATTGTTAGGATTTCGCCAACCCAAATGAAGATTATGTCAGTTAAAATGCGATGAAACTTGACTATAGGCCTATAGCTACACGATGAAAATCTAACGGCCCGTCTAGTGGATATCGCACTTACTCGACCGGTCTCAGGCGATAACGCATTTTTTTGGGCCTCTGAGAATGTTAACGACCTCAAAAACGTGAATTAACCCTATAATAATTCTTTAATCAAAATGCGTAAAAGACAATTTATTTACAATAATGATAATCATTTACAATCGAATATTAGAATTAAAAACATAGTTTAACCCTATTCCGGTCAGTGACTTAAACTTACGTTAAAGGTCAATTGGGGTCCACTGGACCCCAGTACAAAAATGCATGCAAAATGCAAATAATGTGTCAATGTGAATTGTTAAATTACATTGATCTATTAGCTTACCTTTGCACAAAGTGCCTAGGATAATGTACTGTGATCGTACACTGTCATTCGTCTGTCTGTCTGTCCATCTGTTCACCTAAACGTCTGTTCAAAATTACAAAAAAGTCATTTTCTCCCAAACCACAAGGCCTATAGTCTTGAAAGGATGGGTTGCAACAAGAGCTCAAAAATAGATTTTCTTTAAATTCTGTGTATTGACAGGGTTACATAATACCATTAATTTGTAAGTGTAAAAATTCTGAAAAGGGTTTATTTTTGGAGATGATGGCTAACAAAGTGGGTGGGGTAAATTGACACATGAAGCAAATTTTTACTTTGAAGTTGAATAACTGTTTCTGCATAGATCAGATCAAGATGAAATTTCGCATATATACATAATAAAAAAAGTTTTGCAACAAAATGTAAATAGCTGTAGTAACCAAAATAGTTTTGTTTTAACATAAAATCAAACGTTTACACAATAGATTGTAGCTAGAGAACACAAACAGATGAATTTTATACCGCAATCGCGTGCGTCTCGCACTCCAGGTGCGCATTTCCGGTTTTCATGTCTGCCATGGTATTCATGTGTATGGAGCATAGTTCTAGAAAACATTTAGGTGTGAACGTAATTGTCTTTGCCCAGCATAAAAAAGGCCACTAAAAAGAATTTTCTGCAACGCTGTGGGACTACGCCATGGACCTACGTTTGAAGGACGTTATATTGCTAATGTGTTTCTACGTGGCAGAACCAGCGAATAAGATGCCTTTTTGAATTTTGCGCACCTCAAAGCATAAGTAACAATTTGAGGATGCTATGTGAGCCAATTTGTGTGGTTTGAGATAGTCCCGGTCAAGGACGTCGTAGAAAAAGGCCACGAGAAGATGACCGTCATAATTTCGTTACGTCACGGCAAATATGTTCCTTATCAACACCAAAACTTACGAGTGGCTTCCACAAGAATTTCAATATAGAGTATCCACACTTACCATCCGTGATCGTCTCCACGGATGAACGGTTACTAGACGTTGACCATACGTTGTAATTTCCCTGACGTTACACCATGAACGCCGCTGACTTGACTGGCATAGAGTCCTAAATGCTTTACGGCAAATTAAGCGTATACAACACTGATGGACTCCAATTATCATCCTTTTCTTTCTGATTTGTCACCCATAGAGCACATATGGTGCATTTAAGGAAGACGTGTGCGTGATCGTACTGACGCGAATGACGTTCAATCTCTTGATAAAATAGTGAATGTTGATACTGTGTACAAACAATTTAAGTGGATTAGAAAACTTTTCACGGTTGTTCTTGCTTGAAAATGGCCGCACAGTCGATACCGAATTCTATTGTAACTTTTTATTTTGACCCCTCACCTACGTCAAGACAATGTTTCTAACACAATATTTAACGTTACCACACAGCGACCTTTGAATGTTCTGCGTAAATGCATATGCTAAAATATATATAACGGTTGTGAAATAAATATCACAGAAAATACATTTTTTCAATTAACAAAGTCAGTGTTGCTAAACTTTTTTTACATGGTATACATTTAATGGACCGAGGATAATACATTTTAGGAATCATAACTCAGATATATCAGTTTGTTGATTTTCTGTATTCGTTCTTCTGTCAATCTCAGATTTTGCTTATTTTTGATGTACTACTTTACGAAGTTATCTCTACACCATTTAGGTAAGTAAAGCACCAGTTCAAACACAATTTATTTTAATAATGTGTACAACAGATTACATTCCTGGTTCAGTTAAAATGGAAAAATATCGTCATTTCTTCAATATTGCCTATATAATTCTAGTTGGGGTCCAGTGGACCCCAACTGGGGTCCAATGGACCCCAAGCTTCTTTTTGGTTATAGTATGAAAACCATTCAGTGTACATGGAAAATATTTTGTGCCAAGAACCATCGATGGACTGGTATAGATTACCTAAAATATAAATGCTGTAGCATTTTTAATCACACCGTAGATATACCCAAAATACCCCTTGGGGTCCAATGGACCCCAAAAGTCCGGAATAGGGATATTAATTTAATTACAAATTTATATAATATTTATTCTAAATAATACATAATTCGGACGATAAAAAATGAATTAAAAACTATCATGATATTTTATACCAAATATGAAGATATAATTTCAATATATTATACAGTGCTATATAACCTATATTGAGGCCGAGTTCGACAGGCCGAGTTCGTATGCAAGCCGAGTTTTTATAAGGCCGAGTTTTTTTCAGGCCGAGTTCACCGTACCCCTCATGGAAACACATCTTTTGGGCCTAAAAGCAATTCTATAAAACCTTATTCTAAAGAAATATATGGATGTTTTACTTTTGCTTCATTATTTTTGAACATACCCTTAAATCAGTCTTTATTGTGTTCAATATGTTTTATTCTGTCTAAATGAGTATCAAGTTGGGAAAATTTAGTGACGATTTTGAAGTTTTTAGTAAAACATTCTTTCAAAAGTGGCTGAAATTGCTCTTTTTTCGCAACGTTTCTGATAATATAAAAAATATTCCAGCGGTAAGATTTTTTTCTTTTTCGGTAAAGACACAGTACTTGGTCATACCTACAAAAAAAAAAAAAAAAAAAAAAAAAAAAAACAAGCGTTTTTTAGCTCCACTGGCCGACAGGCCAGCGGGCTATTGTCATGGCGGTGTGTCCGTCGTGCGTGCGTCCGTGCGTGCGTCCGTCCGTAAACTTTTTCTTTAAAAATCTTCTTCTCAGAAACTACCAGATGGATTTCAATCAAACTTCACAAGAATGATCCTTGGGTGGCCCTTTCTCAGATTCCTTCAAAGAATTTGGATTGAATCAGAATAACCTGAGTTATCTGCCCTTGAATGTCAAAAATAGCTGGTTTTGATTTTAATTTTACTCTAAAATCAACAAATATGTACCAATCATGACAAAACTATTATAGAATGTTGGTGACTATAAGATCTTGCCTTGGTAAAATTTTCAGCTTGATCTGAATTTTACATCATGAGTTATGTGCCCTTGAAATTGACAAAATTGGCATTTTTGGCTCTATTTGACTTTGTTTTCACTCTAGCAAATACAAATATTGACCAATCTAAACAATACTTGTACAGAATGTTGGTGACTATAAGATCTTGCTTTGGTTTAATTTTCAGCTTAATCTGAACTTAACATCATGAGTTATGTGCCCTTGATATTGACAAAATTGCCATTTGCGGCTCTATTTTGACATTGCTTTCACTCTAGCAACTACAAATATTGACCAATCAAGACAAAACTGAGACAGAATGAAGGTGACTTTAAGATCTTGCCTTGGTTTAATTTTCAGCTTGATCTGAATTTTACATCATGAGTTATGTGCCCTTGAAATTGACAAAATTGCCATTTTTGGCTCTATTTTGACTTTGTTTTCACTCTAGCAACTATAAATATTGATCAATCAAGACAAAACTTGTACAGAATGTTGGAGACCATACGATCTTGCCTCGGTGTAATTTTCAGCCTGATCTGAATTTTACGTCATGAGTTATATGCCCTTGAAATTGCCAAAATTGGCATTTCCGGCTCTATTTTGACTTTGTTTTCACTCTAGCAACTACAAATATTGACCAATCAAGACAAAATTAGGACAGAATGTTGGTGAATATAAGATCTTGCCTTGGTGTAATTTTCAGCTTAATCTGAATTTTATATGAGTTATGTGCCCTTGTTATGGACAAAATTGCCATTTTCGACTTTATTTTCACTTTTACAATTATTAGTACTAACTAATCAATACAGAACTTTCACAGAAATCTTACTGACCATACGATCTTACTTGCTTGTAATTTTCAGCTTGGTCATGCATTTGCTTGTTTGCGCAGCCTGAACCTTTGAAATTGCATTCAACAAGACAAACAATCAGGCCTGTGGAGCGCTTTCAGGCCGCCAGGACTGTCTAGTCTTAGTTATAAGTAAAATTTGGTTTACTTTTTGCAGCTATGTCCGAAATTGTTTCACTAATTTTATCCATTTTCCATTTTTATCCATTTTTATCCATTTTCTTCCTTATTACCAGCTTTAGATAATAAAAAGTGTCATCTTTTTGTGTCCATCTGAAGTGGACTAGCTCATAAAGACACCACTTTGCTTTTGTCGCTCTGTTTCCTATCGCTAACGCCACATGTTGATCGCGTAACAGAAAGCGAAATGTACCATCCAAGTACCTTTATACTTTAATTGACCAAACAGAGAAAATTGAACTAATCGAAAAGGGTATTGCCAATTGTAACGTTCCGAGATGCATGGCTACATACAGACAACAAACAGTCCATTCAGAGAAAAGGATCCTCGACCCTAAATGGGCTGATGTTTCTATATGTATACCAACTTTTTCACGTTTTTCTCTGGCCAGGCAATCTCATTAGCATATTACCTGCCACATTACCTCCCGTTAACCGTCACATTCCTCCCTACTACTATGACTTCGCCCCGAAGTCATCAACTCTAGGCAATGCATGCTACAACCCGAGCTGCACGGCTATATCTACCTACAAGGAAGCTAAGCTTCACGAGATATCTAAAGGAGATGAGCCTTCTACCCAGTATTCCAGCAATGCACTGCTACTCTATAGGCAAGGAACTGACCTATCCGAAGGGGGTAACCATGGGTAAGGGATTGCTGGAGATGGCTATCGCATTATCCCGTAGCTGCCACCAATTGTAACGTTCCGAGATGCATGGCTACATACAGACAACAAACAGTCCATTCAGAGAAAAGGACCAAACATTAACTAAATGTAAAAAAAAAAACATTTGCTAAAAAGGCCAATTACTGAAACAGCTTTATTTCGTTATTTAAGATACGCGCAGTAAGTTGCACAGTAACAACTGGAGGATCTGTCCTTAATGGGGGGTGTACTTAATGTAAAAAGTAAAATTCATGACAATTACAACTCACCCTTTGCACCGTCTGTATTTTTTTCAGAAATCAAAGAAAGAGAAAAAAGCTCACAGAAAATAAATTGCTGCCAGAATCACTGCTTTAAAGTAAGCAACAATTGTTTTACATTATAATGTTTAATTTAAATGCATGCACACGCTCCTTCGAGATGTCTAAGTTAATTAAAACACCAATGTAATGGGTTTTCGCGAGAGGTCGAAGTTGAAATGCTAGGAATCTTATTGCCCTCGCGGTTCAAATTTTAGAACTTGCTAAAAGGTAGAGTTAGTTTGAAAATGCAAATTTGAACGATAGGAACTTAGTTATTTATTACAAGTTGTAAAATCACTAAAAGCTTTTACGTTATGTACATTTCTGTTGTTATTATTTCGGGCATACTCCAGAGTAGCAACCACCACTCATTTTCAGAAAAAAGTTTAATCTGTAAAAACTATACATTTTCTGGAAGATCTCATCAATACAATTAAGAAAATATATAGTTTAATTAGGTTAAATTTTTTCTTTATGTCAAAAAAACCATGACAAAATGCCCAAAATCGCGTTTCTGAAAACACAAATTTCATTTTTTTCAGGAAAACTTGACCTCACCCTGTAATTAGAATATGCTGCATAATATGCAGTTAATTTAGTGTTCATTTGGTGGTCATATCATCAAAGATTAATAATAATTGTCAAATTCATCTGTTTGCTGACTTTATTGTGACTTTTTTTTAAGATTCATGAGTCGGGTTGACCATAAAATTTGGGCTAAATTTGAAATATAAAAGAGAAAGACAAAATAAAAAGTTTTTTTGAACTTGAGTTTCATTTAGATGACTTCAAATACATTGTGCATGATAAGAATGACATTGTCTCCAATATCTAAAGGTTTGAGAGCCCAAAAAGGATGTATATGTTCAATCAACAAAATATTATTACCCCACCCACCCATTTTACAATGTATAAAATGAATGTTAATGCTAGTGCAAATAGGGGCTCTTTTGAAAATGTATGAACTGTGTAGATATGAAAATGATCTTTTATTTATCTCCTAAAGTTCTCTCTCCTATTTCTTTCTATTTCAGGAAAGCAGTAGGCCTACCAGTCTTCAGACGGAATTTAAAAGAGCGTGCCTTGGGGATTCTGTTGATTTGGGAGGGAACAAGCAACTTCAAATTTGAAAGAATGGAAAGTTAGAGAGAGAAAATTTGTTGTTTTAATCATGAAGATGGAAACAAGTGTGAATGATCAATCTGGAAATCTTCTTTTGGCAATTTGCAAACACTTTTTGCTTTCTCTGATCTGGGAGGAAAGTTTGTAATCACAGATATACCAAAAGAGTGTCTGCAGTTGACCAAGCTTTCAACAAAAGGAATAGATCCAATATTCTAAATTATGATGCTGTGTCTTGAAAAAACACTTTCAATTACTGTTTCTGTCTAGTGTTGAATATTCCAAACTAAGTTGTCTGTATTTTAAGCTTGAAATAGCTTGTGTTTATATTGTATGTCATGTATGCATATTTGTATAATATTATTGTCTTGGCCATAATTTATGTTTTGTACATTGTAATTGGTCAAAGGCATCTTGACTTAACAATTAATTTCAAGTGGTATAAGCTTTTTATAAAACCTTGTCAGACAATTAAGATTTTCATCAGCCATAAAAAATAACATTTATCAATATTGTCTACTTTTCCTACATTGTTTATATCCTATTAAATTCCATCATTCAAACCAGATTTCATTTTGTAAAGTGCTGATAACAGATTGCTATAATTGTTTATCAGTTTGTATTTGAAATTGTGTTATGCCATGAAAAAGGATCTGACAAAAAATGTTTAGCCTAAGATCAGACTTCAAATAGAATTAAGTATTTACAAGAATCAAATACATGTATATGTAAATTAATATATCTAATTTGATTTATGATGAAAAGAAAAAAAAACTCTATATAAGAATGCTACTTTATTTACTCCCAAAATTTCTCCTTTTCCCCCAATGTTTTATATGGCATCTCTGTATCCTTAATAGTAGGGATTGTGTGGTAAAGGGTTTGGAAATCTCAATGTTCCATTGTATCAAATCATAAAATACCTGTTTCTTCTTCACTGAAGTCTTCAGTTGAAATCAAGATAGGAATGTGGTAAAATAATCATTGGACAAGCAGAAAATCAATAAAAGTGTTTTGTTACAACCAAAAATTATGGTAAAGTAAAGAAGCTATGATGCACAGGATCGATGTGTAGCAGGGATATGAGATGTGAAGATCATTCCATTCCTGGTTACAAAAGGTATGTTGGGTTTTGGGGACGAATCCATAAAACCTTTTTTTTTAAATTTAATTTGTATATCTAGCAATAAGATATCCTAAACATATTCCAAAACTTATAATTCATCAAATTGGCCTTTCATAGGAACATCTGAGGTGAAAAATCGGCTTAATTCAGCCTCAGAACCAACTGTCAAAAGTTTTCTAGGTCATTTTGGACCACTTCCGGTTTCGCTTTACGGACGATACCATGTCAGAAAAACAGTGAAAAACTTTTAGTTCCGCGCATTTTTTTTGTTTCAAATAACATTTTTCGCTTAAATAAATGATTAAAGTACACTATCATGGCCATCTGAATCGTGAACTCGTATTTTTTCCGAAAAAATATTGTCAATCAATTTTTCTTCCAGTTCGCATTTATTGTTCTAAAATCAGTTCACGCTAAAGGCAGCCGAGTTCATCAAGTTCTATCTTTAGACTTTAGTTTCCCATAACATATGACGTCAGGAAAACCCCTATTTTTGCATAATTCGCGCGATTCCACATGACCCTAAGTGAGGTCAACTTTTCCGGAAATTTGTTAAATTATCGCCCTTGATTTTCTCGTCGATGGAGGTTGCTATCCAGAGATCTATCCTGGGACTACTCTCTCAAGAACAGAGCACATTCTCTTCATTCCATTTTGATAGAATGATGCTCTGTTCCCGCAGGGTCATTTCATGTCTAATCTAGGGCCTTGGCGGAATTTCGGTATCCAATCGTAGGCTATACACCACAAAACAATTGAAAAATCTGATACAAACTTTCATTGAGTGACGCTTCAAATTACCGGCTTCAGCCAAAAACAGAAGCAACGAAATGTATACGTAATCAAACAAGATAAAACTGAATGATTTTGATTCGATAATTCAAATGTTACCGGCTTCAGTAAAAAATAGAAGCGACGTAATGTATACATAATGATCATGCAAGATAAAACTGAATGGTTTTGATTCGGTAATTCAAATGATGTGCTATAATTAGATTATGAGGACCAAATAGGCTGTTGGTGTATCAAAATGGCAGAGGTCATTTTGATGGTTAATCAATAGACCTCGGCTTTCGAGAGTATCCTGGGACAGGCACTTTTTATTCTTAACCAGGGTTGCCACGCGTCAGGGAAATGTCAGGGAAATTTAAAATTTTTTCAAGGTCAGGGAATTGTCAGGGAATTTTGTAAACCGTCAGGGAAATTTGAAAATATAGGCAAATTTATGTCAGGGAATTGTCAGGGAATTTTGAAATAATAAGATGCATTGCCATATAATTAATGATTTCAACTTCGCCTTTTTAGCTTACCTGAGCACGAAGTGCTCAAGGTGAGCTATTGTGGTCACTCAATGTCCGTCGTCCGTCAGTCCGTCTGTCTGTCCGTCTGTCAACAATTTGGTGTTTACACTCTAGCATCCACAAAAGTTGGCCAATCTTGATCAAACTTGGTCAAAGTAAGTATGGGCATAAGTTCGCGGATGAGTTGGATTATCTGCCCTTGAATGTCAAAAAATGCTGTTTTTGACTTTGTTTACACTCTAGAATCTACAATTATTGGTCAATCAAGACAAAACTTGGATATAATGTTGGGTACCAAAAGATTTCGGTTGAGTTTGATTTTAAGTCTGATCTGACCAGAAAGACTAGAGTTATGTGCCCTTGAATTCGACAAAATTGCCGTTTTCGGCTGTTTTTGACCTTGTTTACACTCTAGAATCTACAATTATTGATCAATCAAGACATAACTTAAACACATTGTTGGGGACCATAAGATTTCGGTTGAGTTTGATTTTCAGTCTGATCTGACCAGAAAGACTAGAGTTATGTGCCCTTGAATTTGACAAAATTGCTGTTTTTGGCTGTTTTTGACCTTGTTTACACTCAAAAATCTACAATTATATATCAATCGAGACAAAACTTTGACACAATGTTGGAGACCATAAGAACTCAAATGAGTTTGATTTTTTGTTTGATTGAACCAGAAAGTCGAGAGTTATGTGCCCTTGAATTTGACAAAATTGCTGTTTTTGACTGTTTTTTTGACCCTGTTTACACTCTAGAATCTACAATTATTGATCAACCAGGACAAAACTTGGATACATTGTTTGGGACTATATAATGTCGGATGAGTTTGATTTTCAGTCAGATCTGTGTAGAAAGCCGAGAGTTATGTGCCCTTGAATTTGACAAAGTTGCTGTTTTCGACTGTTTTCGACCTTGTTTGCACTCTAGAATCTACAAATATTGACTAATCAAGACAAAACTTAGATTCAATGTTGGAGACCATAAAGTCTCAAATAAGATTGATTTTTGGTCTGATTGAACCAGAAAGTCAAGAGTTATGTGCCCTTGAATTTGACAAAATTGCTGTTCTTGACTGTTTTCGACCCTGTTTACACTCTAGAATCTACAATTATTGATCAACCAAGACAATACTTTGGCACTATGCTGCTGATTGTAAGACCTTGCATGAGCTGAATTTTCTGCAATCAAATGAGAAAGTGGTCAGTCATGCATGTGCCCTTAAATCTGACAAAATTTCTGTTTGGAATGAACAATCAAGATGAAATTTGGATTATGATGTTAATTACGATAAGATCTTGGATAAATGAATTATAGAATAATCAGAATAGTTATCTGCCGTTCAAAGTTTTACTCTAAAAACTTCAAATAGTGACTAATCAAGACAAAACTTGACACAATGTTATTGACCATAAGTTTGTTTTCAGTCTTAAATACAAAACAGTGGCTCATATCATTTTGGTTCAGGTGAGCGATATAGGACCATCATGGTCCTCTTGTAAAATTCTCTCATAATGTCGCGAGTTATCGTGGAATCGCCACGTAGAAACATGTCAGGGAATTTTCCAATTTTGTCAGGGAAATGTCAGGGAATTGTCAGGGAATTTTATTTCCACTGAGTCTGACTAATGGCAACCCTGTTAACCCTTTCCCAAACAAGACCTGGTTTTGACGTCCCTGATAGAAAATACTTGGGAAAACATTGAAACAAAAGAAGAAACTGCTGATAACCAGCAGTTTCTCCTTTTGTCTCAATATTTTCTGTGTCATAGTTTACACAAATTATGTCTATAATAACTTCATTTTTGTCATTTTTGGCAATTTTTGAAGTGGATCACCCAAAAATTTTGCTGTTTGGGAAAGGGTTAATGTAGATGACTTCACTGATCACTGCAGAGGCATGCCCAGGATTTGCCATTATCTGCCTCTATATAAATGCTCCCCTCAGGCATCAAATTGATGCCGGTTCTACCCCCTTGACGCCTGACCGGCGTGATGATATTAGAAGTACCAGTATTTGCTGCCTTTTGGCGAACAACTGTAAATTGTACAAGGGAATTTCTTCATTTTAAAAATCACCAAAAAAGTCTTACAATATGACCTAGATCTATGGAGTTTTTTAAAATGAAGAAAGAATGCAACAGGGTCAACAGCTATTATTGATTTGATTAACAAAACATGAGAATAACGCTTTTGAATTTGTAAGAAATCGTTAAATGATGTAGATCTAAGTCTTGCGCTAGAAGTGCCGAGCCCAGATAGCTCAGGCGGTGACAGCAGCGTCTTTTAACTCATGGGCCACCAGTTGGAAACCCTGATCAGTGCTCGACGAGTATCCTCTCTGACATCATTCTTATAAAAGTCATAAATCTTCAACAATCAGATCTGGGGTAATCATAAACTGTAATCATGATTACATGTACATATTCAATTACAATTTTGTTGTAATCATAATCCCTAATCAGTAATCAGACTATTTATGATTACATGTAATTGTATTTTAATCGATTACATGACAAAAATGGCGTGTAATCATGATTACATCCCTATTACATTCTGATTACATTTGATAGTACATGTTTTTCTAAGGGTTTACATCGAAAAATACTAGGGGATTATACAAGCCATGTTATACTATAATCTTATGTTTTGCCTGTTAGAATATGGTTCTAGATTTATGTCTATGTCTCTTTTAAGATAGAAGTCATTGGTATGAACTTGATTTTTGCTTATAAAAAAAATTACAAAAGAACCCCAACAAAACATTTGATCATCTGCATTTTTATGCCCCCCTTTCGAAGAAAATTGGGCTATATTGTTTTGCAAGTCTCAGTCGGTTAGTTGGTTGGTCGTCGGTCCATAGACCAAACCTTGTCCAGAGCATAACTCGAAAAGTATGCAAGGTAGAATCATGAAACTTCATAGGTGGATAGATCTCATTATGGGGAGGTGCAGTGCTTAAGAACCATAACTTTGCCTATCAAATTTTTGGAGTTATTGCCTTTGTTGATTTTCAAACTTGATTCTTGTCCAGAGCATATTTCGAAAAGCATGTAAGGTAGAATCAAGGTTGTTTTTACAAATTTCATTTTACATGGCGCAGCTTTAGCTTTTATAATTATAAATAACACGCCTGGGCTTTTTCAAAATAATAATTCAGTAATTTTCAGCTCCACTGGCCAGTGGGGCTTATGTCATGGCCCTGTGTCACATACCGTCGTCCGTCCATCCTTGCGTCCGTCCATGCGTTAACTTTTTCTTTAAAAATCTTCTACTCCAAAACTACTGGACCAATTGCATCCAAACTTCACAGGAATCTTTCTTGCACGAACCTCTTCCAAATTCTTTCAAAAAAATAAATTCCTCGCAGAACTTAAATTTAAATTAAATTAATTTATTTAAATTTTTGAAAAATCTTTCAAAATCTTATTCTCCAAAACTGCTGAACCAATTCCAACCAAACTTCACAAAATTCTTCCTTACATGAAACTCTTTTAAATTCCTTCAAAAAGAAATCCATGCAGAACTCAAATTTGAATTGAAAATCAAATTAAATTTTCGAATAATCTTTAAAAATCTTCTTCTCCAAAACTGCAGGACCATTTTCAACCAAACTTCACAGGAATCTTCCATGCATAAATCTCCTCTAAATTCCTTAAAAAATTGGCTGGGAACTGAAATTTCAATTAAATTAATTCATTTAAAAATCTTCTCCAAAACTAATGGATCAATTTCATCCAAACTTCACAGGAATCTTACTTGCATGAATCTCTTCCAAATTCCTCCTTAGAAACAAATTCTGTGCAGAACTTAAAGAGACATTTCACATTTATTTCATTTGTTTAAAGTATGTTTTTATGCATTGTTTGTTCTAATGAGAAGAAATGCTGTATAGTCTTTTTAAGTTGTTATTCATAAGCAAAAATTGCGCCTTTAAAGTTGAGACAGAAATGACAAATTCTATATAAATCTGAACTGTTGTCCACAACAATTTGTTTAATTTTAGCTCAAAAATATATATTTCTCGTAAACGGTTCAATATTTTGACTTGATTTTTTCAGAATTTCCATAAGAAAAGATGCTCTTTCACCCCCGGTCCCACTGACCCCGATTTAATACCGATTTCGAAAATTTCAAAATCGGCACGAAATCGGCGTACTTCGGGAGAGTCGTAGTACATCCTTATTCAAATCGGCACCAATTCGGGATCAAAAATAAATCGGGACAAAAATTTCAACATGCACAAATTTTTCTCCCGATTTCGAAAGTCGTGGCCAAGTCGGCGCACCTCGGTGTACGTCGTATTAAAACGGCGTTCTTCGTAGAAAGGTAAATCGGCGTTATTCGGCGACTATATCGTACTTATTCGGGATACACATCTCGGCGATGAACACCGAATAACGCCGATGTTCTACGAGCAAATTCCGATACACGCCGATGAACTACGACGAGTTACACGAATCGTACCCGAGCTACAACGATCTACAACGAATAACTACTGGCTACTAGGATATTATCCCGAAGTACTGCGAGGTACCCCGAATTCCGGAAAGTATAAAAAGGTGAATCAACTTTGAAAACATAAGGTTAAATTTTATCAACTATATATGACGTAATTTCGGACAAATAATAGTATTTCGCTGTTGTGATTCTAAAATCCCGCAACTACAGCTTGAGTCTGTTTTTGGCATAAACTTAATTGCTATTCATTCAGTTCTAAACCTTTGAACAAACCCATTCGATGCACTGTGACCATAAAAGCGAACGCTTCACAGAATTTATATTCCTGATGAGTCATTGATCAACCAACCTGATCCTGATCAGGATCCTGACCACGAACTTGAAGATAGAATCGATACTCAGGGCACCATCAATAAGAAAAAGAAACCATTCAAACATATTGATCTGACAGAAGATGACTTGATTGTAGGATAACATAGGTTTTGCGAACAATATATCGAAGAAAATAATGGTGGTTATTAGCATTTGCTTCTTTTGTCTTAATGTTTTCTCAGATATTTTCTAATAAGAACATACAAACAAGGTCTGGTTTGGGAAATGCTTAAGCCACTTTCGATAGTATCCATTTATATCGTGTCAACAGCTCATTTAATCTTGCCTTTTGACAATACTTTTGACTGTTTTACAGCCTAAAGGGCATTTATCTATATTTTCCTGGCTTTCTCATACTATTAACAATGCATAAACTCTATGCAATACACCCGTAAACTCACCAGTACTACACTTTGATCTGAATTGTCAATGGGGGTCAATTTATCAAGTAAACCGTGACGTAATTTCGGACAAACAATAGTTATTCTAATGTCGCTTTGTTGTTGGCATGTGGCTACTCTAATAAACAAATTCCAAACTGATTTTTCTGTTGAATTAATCATAATTTATATACCAAGTTTACGAAATCGGGACAAAATCGCGACGAAAATGTTCAAAATTCGTAGTAGATCGGATCTGTCAGCGTATGTCGCAGTAACTCTGTATGCGTTGCAGTACATCGTAGTTAGAAATCGGGACAGTCGGTCTAGTTCGTACTGTTTCGTAGTAACTCGGCTCCTAATCTCGTTGTACTTCGGAACAAAATCGGGACAGAATCGTTTGTTAATCGTATTGCATCGTAGCATTTCGCTGTCCATCGGGAACTTACCGCTAAAGATGGGATCGGCGGAGAAAATCGGCTCAAATTCGTAGTAAATCGCAGACTATGTGCCCTCTCGAAGCACTATGACTATTTTGGAAATCAGGCTCAGTGGGACCGGGGGGTCAGATAGAACAAAAGTAAAATTTTTGTAAAAGTAATTGTGAAATGTCACTTTAAATTTTAATTGAATTAGTTAAAGTGATTTTTCGAAAAATCTTCTGCAAAAGGACTGGACCAATTTCAACAAAACTTCACAGGAATCATCCTTGCATAATTTTTTTCCAAATTCCTCAAAAATATGAATTTCATGTAGAACTTCAATTTTAGTTAAATTAATTAAATTTTAAAAAAAATCTTTAACATCTCCGAAATGCCTGACTGAATTTCATTATAGTCTAGCCTGGATATTCAATGTATGATTTAATGCTAGGTTCTTTGAAAAAAAAGTTCCATTGGATGAAAAACATGGCCGCTGTGGGCTGGGCTTATTTTTCTCCATATTAAAGATTATGTAATAAAAAATATAAAAAATAAAAACATTTCTCCTCCATAACTCCTGATTGGATTTCATTGTAGTGTAGTATGAATCTTCTTTAGATTGTCCTCTATTATATTCCCTAAAGAATTTTGTAGTCTATAAGTCTTAAGTCTAAAAACCAGTAGAGGGATACAGGGCCACCATGACACTCTTGTATTGATTACCTGTTTTATCTGTGTACTATGATAAAAGTCTTTTTGAATAATGTTTGGCTGTATGGGAAATATGAAAACATTTTGCACAGAGGTCAGTGTCAGGTCAAATGAAATCCGTAATATAATATTTGACCCTCTGACCTAGTTCATGATCTCTGATGATCCAAATTGGACCCAAACCTGTCCAAGAATTGATCAAGAAAATCATTCAGATCAGATTTCAGGCTGATTTGGAAAAATTGTGGTCTCTGCAAGGCACACAAGGTTTTTAGCTCCACTAGTCGAAGGCCAGCGGGGCTTATGTCATGGCCCTGTGTCCGTCGTGCGTGCGTGCGTCCGTGCGTGAACAATTTTCAAACATCTTCTCCAAAACTTCTGGACCAATTTCAACCAAACTTCACAGGAATCTTCTTTGCATTAATATTTTCCAAATTCCTCCAAAAAATTAATTTTTGTGTAGAATTTAAATTTTAATTAGTCCACTACCGGCGAAGCCGAAGGGGACTTTAAGTTTGCACTCTGTCCGTCAGTCCGTGCTATTATTTGGCAATTAGGAGTTACTGCAGTTGTCCGTTCAAGGTTTAAGAGTTTGTCAAGAATTACGAGGTTAACTCCTACTTCCCTCACCAAAATTTGCCAGTAAGTCAATTTTGGCATTAGGAACACTGTGCAGAGAGAAACTCCTAATTCATGAACTGGGGCTTTTGTTCATACTATGAACAGTTAGGTAGAAGTTACCTCCCTTACATCATTGTCTCCTCTCATGCCATTTGCCACTTCCAAATTTGACTTTGCATTATGGGTATTTTTTATAACTCCTATGGCTTGAACAGGCAACTTTGCTTTGCATTATGGGTAATTTTTGATAACTCCTAAGACTTGGACAGGCAACTTGGCCCATATCAAAGATTTCAATATGGAGGTTTGATATCCATCTGAGATGTAATGAATGAGTTGATGTGAGTACATTTAGATAACATCTTACAAACCTATGTTCACGTGTTGTAGACTTGTGATAAAAAAATCTTAACACATCACACATTTCATGAATGACTACACTACAAATTTAGAGAGAAAAAAAACTCTTTTGTAACTGAAGCAGTTACCGGACATACCAAAGCCCGGATACCAAAATGTTTTATACCCTCTATACAATGAAATGGGAATTTTGGTAAGATCATTGGAAGAAATGATAAACATAGAGTTGCCCTTAACTTTGGATCTTAACAAATATGTTAAATCATTCCAATATGTTCAAATTTGCTCTATGCAAAATGAAATTATGGTCCTGAGAAGCTCATAAATTTAGAGTAGAGCATTTTGAAAATGAGCCAAACTTAGTGACTGGTATTGGCTTTGTAAATTAAACTGATGGGTGCACATGTCACAACTTTATTTTTGAGAACTTAATTCTTGATGATTTCTCACCCGTCACCCCCTTCCTCCCTGTTGTAAGTCTGCTGATGAGAAGCAAATGTTCGGGCTGACAGTCAGCTTGGAAAATGTTTTACTGTCGCAGTACAGTGGAAGTCCTGATATCTACTTCACATACAAGACAAGGGGGTCATAACTTATTTTGCTGTAAATTGCTGTCCATTGATAGAAAAGTAAAGTAAAGGTGGTTTAGAAATGATAGCCAACAACTCATTTAGAAATGATAGCCAACAACTCAAAGTATTTTGGAGGGGACTTTTAAACTTGGTTTTAGGAATAAAATGTTATTTTAGATTTGGGAACTGGTCTTATCACGGTGGGTAACCCACATGACTTTTGGGAAGCGTACACACTGAAAAATCGTCCGCTTCAAGGTATATTTTGTTTAATTTCTCAGCTTATACTCTAAGGATTTTGATGAGATAAAGCGCACGGAACGCGCAATTGAGAGGGCCATTCCCATCTGTATCTCACTCTGCTCACAATCCAGTGGTTTCGTCAAACTTGAATGTTTGAAGAAACCACGGGATTTGGAGCATAGTGAGTTACAAACGGGACTGGCCCTCTCAAATGTGCGTACCGTGCTCTTTATCTCATCAAAAATCCGTAGCATATAAGCTGAGAAATTAAACAAAACATACCTTAAAGCGGGCGATTTTTTCGGTGTGAACGTTTCCCAAAAGTCATGTGGGTTACCTACCATGTTATAGAAAAAGATGGATTTGGAAAGTTATCTAGGTTTGCCAAATATGCATGGGATAATTTAGACTTGCCTTTAAAAATGTAAATAAGGGCCTTTGAAATAGAAATTCATCATACTTTATTCCCCCCTTTCCCAAAACAAGACCTGGTTTTGATGTCCCTAATGGAAAAGGCTTGGCAAAACATTGAGGCAAAAGAAGATACTGCTGTTAATCAGTTGTTCCTTCTTTTGTCTCAATATTTTCTGTGCTATATTATACACAAATCCCTTCCTTTTTAACATCAATTTTGTCCTCTAAAACAGCTTTTAAATAGGACTACCCTAAAATTTGTTGTTTGGGAAAGGGTTAAGAGTAAACATTCTTTTATTTACTTTATACAATGATATTTCTAGCAATTTCGATATCCAGAATTTTAATTCGGAATTTTTTCCATTGATGTAATTTTAATAATGGTGTTGGGGACTTAAAACATGGTCAATATATATTAGTATTCAACCTTTTCACTCCCTTATTCTTTTAAATATGCACTAGTTTCAGTTTTCAATGCTATGTTCACTTTAACAGCAACAAATATTGACCAATAAAAAAAATATGCAGGAAATTGCTGACCTTAGATTTTTTTTACAAGTCTAATTTTCATCTTTCATTCCCTATTATGCGCCCTTGAATTTGACCAAATTGCCATTTTTGGATGTTTCCTATCTAACAGCCTCAAAAACCATATTCTTTCCGTTTACTTAGACTTTGTTGCTGCAGTATATTTAGGTTGTATCTACATTTAAGCATTGAAACATGAGTATTTACAAATCTAGCCAAAACTTCAATTGAAAAGATTAATGCATATGGAAAAATTCAGACCCTTCAGGTTTTTCTATGTGTTAACCCATTATCAAATGGCAAATTTTTAGGTTAGTCCAAATTCAAAGATGATGCAGACGACAATTCCAAGTGAATAGAATTTTGAATTTTTTGGTCTTTTTACATGGAAAACATTGTGGGAAATGAAGAAATTGCTTGACAGAAGGCAGGAAAATGCCAGAGATTTGACAAAGGATTTGTTGCCTTGAAGGTAATGTTCCTTTACATCAAGACCTTTCATTTTGGAAAATGTGTTTTTATAGTTGCTCAAAATTTAGAAAGTTAAACTGTCCATGTTAAAATAAGTTTTTTAAAATTGTAATCTAGCATTAAAGAGCTAATATTGTTTATGGAAATACATGTTAAAAGCTTTTTGATAATAAGAAATTAAAAATTGTTCATGATTATAAGTTTTGATTTTAATCTTTGATAAAGAGCTAATATCGTTCAGTAATAAGAGTTAATTCTCATAGATGACTCAAGAGCTAATATTGTTCATGGAAATACACATTAATAACTGTTTGATAATAAGAAATTTAAAATTGTCCATGGTTATACAAGTTAATTCTCAAAGATGATTTATCCCATAACCGTTCAGTGACACCTTTTGACTCTCTCACAAGAAAAGGCTTGGGAAAACATTGTAGAACATGAAGAAATTACTTGTGACAAGCAATTTCTTCATTTCCCACAACGTTTTCTACATAAAATAACAAAAAAGATAAAATTTTATTCACTTTGAATTGTCGTCTGCATCATCTTTGAATATTGAACAGTCCAAAATTGTGTTGTTTGGAAATGGGTTAAGATCTAATATTGTTCATGGAATACATGTTAAAAGCTGTTTGATAATAAGAAATTAAAAATTGTCCATGGTTATAAGATTTAATTCTCATAGATGATTTAAGATCTAATAATGTTCATGGAATCAAATTAATAATAAGAAATTAAAAATTGTCCATGTTTATAAGAGTTAATTCCCATAGATTATTAAAGAGCTAATATTGTTCATAGAAAAACATGTTAAATAAACTGTTTAATAATGAGAAATTAAAAATTGTCCATGCTTATAAGAGTTAATTCTCATAGATTATTAAAGAGCTAAATTTGTTCATAAAAATACATGTTAAAAACTGTTTGATAATAATAAATTAACAATTGTCCATGGTTAAAAGATTTAATTCTCATAGATGATTTAAGAGCTAATATTGTTCATTGAAATTCATGTTAAAAACTGTTTGATAATAAGAAAGTAAAAATTGTCCATGGTTATAAGAGTTAATTTTGATAGATGATTAAGAGCTTTTATTGTTCATAGAAATAGATGTTAAAAACTGATTGATAATAAGAAATTAAAAATTGTCCATAGTCATAAGAGTTAATTCCCATAGATGATTTAATAGCTAAAATTCTTCATGGAAATGCATGTTAAAAACGGTTTAACCCTTTACCAAACGACAAAATTTTAGAGTGATCCACTTCAAACACTGCCACAAATGACAAAATGGATGTTATTAAAAATAGGGTTTGTGTAAAATATGGTAGAGAAAATATTGAGACAAAAGGAGAAACTGCTGGTTATCAGCAGTTTCTTCTTTTGTTTCAACGTTTTGTCAAGCCTTTTCTATTAGGGACATCAAAACCAGGTCTTGTTTGGGAAAGGGTTATTTATAAGAAAATAAAAATTGTCCATGGTTATAAGAGTTAATGCACATAGATGATTTAAGAGCTAATATTTTTCATGGAAATACATGTTAAAAGCTGTTTAATAATAAGAAATTAAAAATTGTCCATATTAATAAGAGTTAATTCTCGTAGATGATTTAAGAGCTAATATTGTTCAAGGAAATACATGTCAAAAGCTGTTTAACAATAAGAAATAAGTAATTGTCCATGGTTTAAGAGTTAATACTCATATATGATTTAAGAGCTAATATTATTCAAGGAAATTCATGTCAAAAGCTTTTTGATAAAAAGAAATTAAAAATTGTCCATGGTTATACGAGTTAATTCTCATAGATACTTTAAGAGCTAATTGTGTTCATGGAAAAACACATTAAAAGCTGTTTAACCCATTCCCAAACAACAGAATTTTAGGGTGGTCCAATTTAAAAGCAGCAGCAGACTACAAATTATATGTGAATAAAGATAAGATTTGTGTACAATATAGCTGAGAAAATATTGAGGCAAAAGGAGAAACTGCTGGTTATCAGCAGTTTCTTCTTTTGTCTCAATATTTTCCCAAGCCATTTCTATTAAGGACTTCAAAGCCAGGTCTTGGTTGGGAAAGGGTTAATAATAAGAAAATAGAAATTGTCAATGTTTATATAACAGTTAATTCTCATAGATGATTAAAGAGCTAATATTGTTCATGGAAATACATGCTAAAAACTGTTTGATAATAAGAAATTATTAATTGTCCATGTTTATAAGAATTTATTTTCATAGATGAATAAAAAGCTAATATTGTTCATCGAAATACATGTTAAAAGCTGTTTGATAATAAGAAATTAACAATTGTCCATGGTTTTAAGAGTTAATATTCATAGATGATTTAAGAGTTAATGTTATTCATGGAAATACATGTTAAAACTGTTTGATAATAAGAAAGTAAAAATTGTCCATGGTTATAAGAGTTAATTCTAATAGATGATTTAAGGTTGACGAACTGAGAATGAAATGCAGAGCCAGAGGCGAAATTTGAAAAGTACCAGTAATTCCTAATCTTTGCTACATTTCCATTCCAAATACAAATGTAAGCATTTTGTATGGTTTAAAATTTTGAATTAATGCACACTTACGGAAATATTTGACAAAAAAGTTCAAAATTACCTCCCTTGCATATGAAAATAGAGTGAAATAATATTTGTAAATTTTTTTCTTCTTGAAGCATAATCTTTAAATCCGGCCTGGTGAATCAACTCATGTGAAATGTATTTACAAGTGTGTGCAATTTGATGCATTTCGTATGGCTAGAACGTGGTGTTTTAATTCTCAGTTCGTAAACCTTAAGAGCTTATATTGTTCATTGAAATACACGTTAGAAACTGTTCGATAATAAGAAATTAAAAATTGTCCATGGTTATAAGAGTTAATTCTCATAGTTGATTTAAGAGCTGATATTGTTCGTGGCAATACATATTAAAACTGATTGATAATAAGAAATTAAAAATTGTCCATGGTTTTAAGAGTTAATTCTCATAGATGATTTAAGAGCTAATATTGTTCAAGGAAATACATGTCAAAAGCTGTTTAGTAATTATAGATTAAAAATTGTCCATGGTATAAACATTTAATTCTCAAAGATGATTTAAGAGCTAATATTGTTCAAGGAAATGCATGTCAAAAGCTGTTGAATTATAAGAAATTAAAAATTGTCCATGGTTATAAGAGTTAATTCTCATAGATGATTTATGAGCTAATTTTGTTCATGGAAATATATGTTTAAAGCTGTTATATAATAAGAAGTTGTCCATGGTTATAAGAGTTAATACTTATAGATGATTTAAGATGTTAAAAACTTTTTGAAATTAGAAAGTGTCCATGTTTATAAGATTTAATTCTCATATATTTGATTTGATTCATTGGTTTTTACGCCGTTTTCAACTACTATGGTCATATCGCGGCGGCTGGAGCACCTAACCATGGATTCCTGTCATTTATCATACCACAATACCCTTAGCGAGCCTCCAGCTGCTGCCCCACATAGATTCACGATATCAAACCATTGACGGGTGACATATTTGTCAGAAGGGTATTTGCCGTGCCAGGGTATCGAACCCATGACCTCTCGTATGAGAGGCAGATAATACTTATATATGATAAAAGAGCAAATTTTGTTTATGGAAATACATGTTAAAAGTTGTTTAATAATAAGAAATTAAAATTTTCCAAGTTTACAAGGGATGATCCAAAAGTTCGTACACTGGGCTAATAAAAAACTCAAGGAATGTTGACTATCAAAACAAAAATTGTACAGTTTTTTTTTAATTTGACATCTGTACAATAAATGTGGAAATTTTCAATAGAGAACATATAAAAGTTATTGCCCAGTGACGTCAGCTTAACGCGATCATGACCACTTTTATTTAAAGTGCTTATTTACTCTCACACAATTCAGTGTCCGAGGTATAAATGTGCGGCATGAGAATTTAGAATCGAAGATCGATTTACTATCAAAGCGGAACCTTTCACTGTTTATTCCAGTTTTGACGTCGTTAACCGGGATGTGGCCTTTTGCAGGACTATCTTGGCACTCATTGTGAACTATTGAAGTCAGAATATTGGGTATCACTTAAACATATTTTGCCTAAAACACTATATTCTTATTTTCTTTATCATTCTAAATACATGTGTTGGTGTATGACCAAGATTGTGACCGAATTTTATAATAGACCGACATTCAAATTTTGTTGTCGACGTCATATTGCTATTCCACTAATCAGTTCTATCTTGTAAAAAGTAGTGTCCTCATAACAACTTTTAAATCAACGTATACAACTTGATGTCACTACGCAATACCAACGAAATAATAATTTGTACCAAAAGATATCACAGAAATTTAAGAAAAATGATTAATTCAACGATCATGTGTCATTTTTCGACATTCCCCCGCCTAGGTACGCTCACGTTCCTATGGTAACACAGTTTACGGTTGCTAGAACCTTTTTGTTAAGCTTTGAAATTTTCATACTATCTATAGATAATGAACTACATTATTACCAAATTATATACTGATCAAGCTAGTGATAAAGAAGATATGGGTATATTGTACAAATTTATGGATCATCCCTTGTATAAGAGTTGATTTTCATAAATGATTAAAGAGCTGATATTGTTCATGGAAATACATGTTAAAAGCTGTTTGATAATAAGAAATATAAGATTGTCCATGGCTATAAAAAGTTAATTCTCATAGATGATGAAAGAGCTTATATTGTTCATGGAAACACATGTTAAAAACTGTTTAATAATAAGAATTTAAAAACTGTCCATATTTATAAGAGTTAATTCTCATAGATGATGAAAGAGCTAATATTTTTCATAGAAATGCGAGTTGATGGATGTTCAATGTTTAGGAGTTAAAATAGTCAATGACTTTAAGAGTTAAAATTTACACATAAATCATATGATTTAAGAGCTAAAATTTTTCATAGAAATGCGAGTTGATGGGTGTTCAATGTTTAGGAGTTAAAATTGTTCATGACTTTAAGAGTTAAATTTTGCATGTAAATCATATGATTTAAGAGCTGAAATTGTTCATAGAAATGCGAGTTGATGGATGTTCAATATTTAGGAGTTAAAATTGTTCATGACTTTAGGGAGTTAAAATATATGTAAATCAAATGATTTAAGAGCTGATATTGTTCATAGAAATGCGAGTTGATAGATGTTCAATATTTAGGAGTTATGATTGTTCATGAAATTAAGAGCTAGTATTGTTCATAGAAATGCGAGTTGATGGATGTTCAATATTTAGGAGTTATGATTGTTCATGAAATAAAGAGCTAATATTGTATATAGAAATGCGAGTTGATGGATGTTCAATGTTTAGGAGTTAAAATTGTCCATAATTATAAGAGTTATTTTAAATTGTTACTCACTTATCAATATTTATGAGTTAATATTGTTCATGACTTTAATAGTTAATTTAATCTTTTGAGTAAAAAGCTAATATAGTTGATGGAAACGTTTGTAGCAATAATTAGGAATCAATATTTGATTTATTCCTAGTTAATCAAGAACTTAGATTATGTATACATGTCATGGAATTTTCAAATATTGCAAGGGAATTTTTCTGTTGACTCGTTGCAAGCCTGTATAGTAGAGTGAGTTTATTACTGATTAATTGTAAAGATGTGGTTTTGTACAACGAAAATGTCTATTGACTAGGCTAAAGTGTGCTAGACAAGTTTACATTACAACATAGGGATCATCATTCAATTTTCCACATAAGTATATAGATAGACAACGACATGTGAATGATCAAAGATCATCGAGTCTAAATTGACGGGGGAAGAGGGATTTCGAATTATAAAAATATGTGACTCGAACCCGTCTCTCAGTAATTAATTGACAAAGTACTATCTGTATACACCTACTGAACTCACACGGCAATAAGCGGATGTATTTTGAATTGTGTGAAATGGAACATTGCTTGTGTTTTCTTAAGACATTAGAGATAGTGGTCAATTTCAAAATTCACAGAACATACTGACGAACATGACATAGTTAAATAATCCAATTTCCTTGGGACTTCTGCTTCAATTTCTATTGTGACATGTCTTTAATGAATGACGACAATCATTTGTTGTCTCACGGATGGAATATAACGTCTCATTGTATCGTTTGGAATTATATTGCGTTAATATTGCAAGATGTATTTCTCTTTCTGCAATTCTTTAATTATACTCTAAATCCAGCGAAACTCAGAGAGAAAAGATGTTCGACCCTACACCACACTCGGGACTATTTTTCATGCGTCCCGTGCCGATGACAATGTGCATAATGCAGGCGTAGCGTAAGATTTTGATATCTTGATAATGTTAAAAACATATGGTCTCAAATCTCTTATTGGCCGTTGCTCTGCCTTCACTGATTTCCGGTGTTGCGAACATGTGCTTGCTGCACTGAATCACCATAAATTGTGTAGTTTTGAGACATTGACGTAAGGGCGTCAACGTCTTGTACAGTAACGCTTTTGTCTAACTCTTGCACTTTCCAGTTTATCAGACTGAAGCTTGTAAAATTGTATCTTTTTGTTTTGAAAACATGATTGCAAACGTCTTATTTCCTTTCGATGACATTTAAGTGACAAGGACACATTTTACGCCGGTTCAAGACATAAGCAAACTTGAATTGTGAAATCTGCCAAGTTTACTAAGACGTGATCCCGTCCATAGGTCACACATACTCAGTTCAAGTCTGAAAATCTAAATGTTATATGATTTAACCGGATGTTGAAAATGTCCGAAATGTTGCAAAATTTGTGCATACCTTTAACGCTAATTACATAAACATTAGAAGTAATCCGAAATGGTTGGGGGGGCAATATATTGAGATAGCCTAAGTTTTAGGTAACGTGACGTCATGCATGCGGTTATAACATCAATGTTATTTTTAGCTCACCTGAGCACGAAGTGCTAAGGTGAGGTATTGTGATCTATCAATGTCCGGCGTCCGTCTGTCCGTCTGTCCGTCTGTCCGTCTGTCCGTCTGTCCGTCTGTCCGTCACGGCGTCAACAATTTCTTTAAACGACATCTCCTCCTAAACTACTGGGTCAAAATCAACCAAACTTGGCAGAAATGTTCCTTGGGTGGTCCTTTATAAAAATTGCTAAAATAATTGAAATCCATGAAAAACTCTGGTTGCCGTGGCATCTGAAAATGGGAAAATTCACAAAAGCTCAAAAATTTCTTTAAACGACATCTCCTCCTAAACTACTGGGTCAAATTCAACCAAACTTGGCAGAAATGTTCCTTTGGTGGTCCTTTATAAAAATTGCTAAAATAATTGAAATCCATGAAAAACTCTGGTTGCCGTGGCATCTGAAAATGGGAAATTTCACAAAAGCTCAAAAATTTCTTTAAACGACATCTCCTCCTAAACTACTGGGTCAAATTCAACCAAACTTGGCAGAAATGTTCCTTAGGTGGTCCTTTATAAGAATTGCTAAAAGAATTGAAATCCATGAAAAACTCTGGTTGCCGTGGCATCTGAAAATGGGAAATTTCACAAAAGCTCAACAATTTCTTTAAACGACATCTCCTCCTAAACTACTGGGTCAAAATCAACCAAACTTGGCAAAAATGTTCCTTAGGTGGTCCTTTATAAAAATTGCTAAAAGAATTGAAATCCATGAAAAACTCTGGTTGCCGTGGCATCTGAAAATGGGAAATTTCACAAAAGCTCAACAATTTCTTTAAACGACATCTCCTCCTAAACTACTGGGTCAAAATCAACCAAACTTGGCAAAAATGTTCCTTGAGTGGTCCTTTATAAAAATTGCTAAAAGAATTGAAATCCATGAAAAACTCTGGTTGCCGTGGCATCGGAAAATGGGAAATTTCACAAAAGCTCAACAATTTCTTTAAACGACATCTCCTCCTAAACTACTGGGTCAAAATCAACCAAACTTGGCAAAAATGTTCCTTGAGTGGTCCTTTATAAAAATTGCTAAAAGAATTGAAATCCATGAAAAACTCTGGTTGCCGTGGCATCGGAAAATGGGAAATTTCACAAAAGCTCAAAAATTTCTTTAAATGACATCTCCTCCTGAACTTCTGGGTCAAAATCAACCAAACTTGGCAGAAATGTTCCTTTGGTGGTCCCTTATAAGAATTGCTAAAAGAATTGAAATCCATGAAAAACTCTGATTGTCATGGCATCGGAAAATGGGAAATTTCACAAAAGCTCAACAATTTCTTTAAACGACATCTCTTCCTTAACTTCTGGGTCAAAATTAACCAAACTTGGCAGACATGTACCTTGGGTAGTCCCTTATTAAAATTGCTAAAAGAATTGAAATCCATGAAAAACTCTGGTTGCCGTGGCACCGGAAAATGGGAAATTTCACAAAAATTCAACTATTTTTTAAACGACATCTCCTCCTTAACTTCTGGGTTAAAATGAACCAAACTTGGCAGAAATGTTCCTTGGTTGGTCCCTTATAAATATTGCTAAAAGAATTGAAATCCATGAAAAACTCTGGTTGCCGTGGCATCGGAAAATGGTAAATTTCACAAAAACTTAACTTCTTTAAACAACATCTCCTCCTTAACCTCTGGGTTAAAATCAACCAAACTTGGCAGAAATGTTCCTTGGGTAGTCCCTTATAAGAATTGCTAAAAGAATTGAAATCAATGTAAAACTCTGGTTGCCGTGGCATCGGAAAATGGAAAATTTCACAAAAACTTAACAACTTCTTTAAACGACATCTCCTCCTTAACTTCTGGGTTAAAATCAACCAAATTTGGCAGAAATGTTCCTTGGGTGGCCCCTTATGAAAATTTGTAAATGAATTGAAATCCATGAAAAACTCTGGTTGCTGTGGCATCAGAAAATGGGAAATGTCATAAAACTCATCAATTTTTGTAAACGACATCTCCTCCTAAATTACATGGCCAAATTCTTCTCTGAGACCACAATGCGTAACATATGCAAAGTTATTTGGCATTATTAAAACATTACTCAGGTGAGCGATTTAGGGCCCTCAGGGTCCTCTTGTTTCTGAGTTCCCAGGACATTGATGTTCACGCGCATTATCGTTCGGGTGACGCTAATGCGACGTCATCAAACTAGCGGTCATAACGTTTTTTGTTCCAACGCACTATCAGACGTCGTGTAAGCTTTATCAAATAATCTTGTTTCAGGCGTGGGCCAAAGCAGCTACCCTCGTCCATGCACTTGAAAAACTTAACATACATTACATGCAATACACGTATGTCGATTGGCGATGATTCTCTCGCAGAGGCAAATGTGTTTCATAGATTGATATTGTTTGTATTTTACCAGTTTGTAATTCAGTTTCTTAAGTGTCAGAAAGGACAACAAGGTAGGCCTTGTCCCATTGTTGTTTTTCATCAGTAGAGGAATTAAGCGGACAGCTTTTCGTCCGTATTTAGGCTTTGTCTACTTCCATATTATTAATAAGATGATTTGTATGTGTGTCTCCATATAATTAAATAACATGTTTTTTTTATGAATTAAAAGGTTGTGTAAACTTAATTTTATCTTTGGACCACTATACATTACAGGATTTGTTAGGTGCAAAATACAGATTGATCCCCTTTTTCAATGAAGAAGTACCAACTTGTGGTCAAATTTTGATTTAGGGATGAATCTGGTGACTATATAATGATTATTTGCTAAATGCAACATTAAAAGTTCCCTTAGTATTAGACTTTGAAATACTAATATTTTGGACATATGAAGTTAAAAGGAGTTAATTAAGAAGGGAATTGTTCGCAGCATTGTGAGTTAAAGCTCGTTGTTTGAACTCGATAAACCCATAATTGTCAAATGTTAGAACAAAAAGAAAAATCAGTTCGTAATTAGGAGTTACTAAACTCATAATTCCGTTAACTCCTAATTGTCAAATGTGAGTACGTCCGTCCATCCGTCCGTCCGTCCGTCAGTCCGGTGAATTAGTTTTCCAGACTTTTTTTCTAGACAGGGGTAGCTATTGAGCTGATTTTTGGTATGTAGACCCGCATTGATGAGTTACAGAATAAGTTTTAGTTTCGTTCCGGTCCAGTGATTTTTTAGGAAGATATGGATGCTGGACTTAGAAAATTACTGGGAAATAACAGTTTTCCAGACTTTTTTTCTTTATGCTGGCAGCAATTGAGCTGATTTCTGGTATGTAGACCCACATTGATGAGGTACAGAACAAGTTTGAGTTTCGTTCCGGTCCAGTGATTTTTGGGGAAGATATGGATGCTGGACTTAGAAAATTTCTTGGAAATTAGTTTTCCAAACTTTTTTCTCAATGCTGGCAGCTATTGAGCTGATTTTTGGTATGTAGATCTGCATTGATGAGTTTCAGAACAAGTTTTAGTTTCGTTCCGGTCCAGTGATTTTTTAGGAAGATATGGATGCTGGACTTAGAAAATTACTGGGAAATAACAGTTTTCCAGACTTTTTTTCTAAACGCTTGCAGGTATTGAGCTGATTTTCGGTATATGAACACATATTGATGAGATACAGAACGAGTTTGAGTTTCGTTCCGGTCCAGTGATTTTTGAGGAAGATACGGATGCTGGACTTTGAAATTTTTTGGGCTTCTTTTTCTAAACACATATATAAAGCCGGTAGGGGACTTGGTATTGTTTTGCAATACTTCAGAATGCTTGTTAATTTTATTTAATTAAATTTCGTAAAGTCTTTAAAAAATCTTCTTCTCCAAAACCACTGGACCAATTTTAACCAAACTTCGCAGGAATCTTCCTTGCATTAATTTCTTCCAAATTCCTTCAAAAAAAATAATTTCCGTGCTGAACTTAATTCTAATTGATTTAATACAATTAACTTTCGAAAAATCTTTAAAAAATCTTCTTCTCAAAAACTCCTGGACTTCACTGGAAACCAGACTTTACAGGAATCTCCCTTGCATAAATCTCTTCTAAATTCCTTCAAAAAATAAATTTCGTGTAGAACTTAAATTTTGATTGAATGAATTGGATTAAATTTTCAAAAAATCTTTAAAAAATCTTTTTCTCAAAAACTACTGTACCAATTTTAACCAAACTTCACAGGAATCTTCCTTGCATGAATCCCTTACAAATACCTTCAAAAAATAAATTCTGTGAAGAACTTAAATTTTGATTAATTTAAATCAATTAAATTTTTGAAAAAAAAATCTTGAAAAATATTCCTTTCCAAAACTACTGGACCAATTTAAATCAAGCTTCACAGGAATCTTCCTTGCTTGAATCTCTTTAAAGTTCCTTTTAAAATATAATTCAGTGTAGAAATGAAACTTTAATTATATTAATTGAATTAAGTTTTTGAAAAAAATAAAAATCTTCTTCTCCGAAAGTACTAGACCAATTTCAACCAAACTTTACAGGAACCTTTCTTGCATGAATCTCTTCTAAATTCCTCCAAAAAAATTGTGTGTAGAACTAAAATTTTGATTAAATTGATTTAATTATATTTTCGAAAAACCTTCTCCAAAATGCCTTATATGATTTCATTAGATTCTTTGAAAAAATTTCGATCAGATGAAAAGCATGGTTGCTGTGGGCTAGGTTAATTTTCGCTATATGAAACATAGTGTTATTTTAAGAAAATTAAAAAAAACCCATTTCTCCTCCATACCCACTTATTGGAATTCATTGTGGTGTATGAATCTTCTTTTGGTAGACCAAATTCCTTGAAGAATTTCGTAGTCTATAAAAGTCTAAAAGCCAGTGGAGCGATAGGACAGGGCCATCATGGCCCTATTGTCTAGGATTTGACCTTATGACCTTGTTTATGACCCTGGATGACCCAATTTTGAATGTCCAAGATTAAACATTTCATCAAGATAAGTCATTCTGAACAATTTTCAGGTTGATTGGGCTTGAAAATGTTGCCGTTAGAGTGCAAACAATTTGAAACAATGTTATACTAAGATTTGACCTCGACATGACATAGTTTATGACTTAAGGGGGAATGCTCCAGTTTCCTAATTTTTTCCCAATAATAGAATGTATTTATATTTTGTATGTTGAAATTACATGTTATTACCAATTGAAAAATAAAATGAAAATGGATGGTCAGCGATCTTGTTTGAATTTTATAGGCATTCGTATTGCATACCCCTACATCGAAAAAATGCACAATTTCTTGCACTTGTACAAGGTCACTGAAATGCCAATAAAATGCTGTTTATTTATCGGTTAGTCCCGAAAACGGATTTAAAGTAACGTCTTACATTTAATAAGAACAGAAAACCCAAAATATGTGCTATTATAAACGCGTAAATGTATAAAACAGCATGCTCGCGTGTTCGGTTAGATCAACAAAGCTGGAGTGTTTAATGTCAAAATTTGCATTTTTTTGGAAATATTTCAAGTTCTACGTAATAGAAATTGATAAAACTCCCTCATTGTATTAAGCAACATGTCCTGGTAATAATTCACACAGTGGTAACTGCATACACACTTATGACTGTCATGCTCTAAATAATCGATTTCCATATTGAGCCTGAGGAAATCAGTTTAGCATAATAAATACATTTTAACCATCGAAAATTGTAAATTGTAATGATGTGTAATATTATTGAAAATATAATAGCGAAACTTATTGGTACGAAACATTTAATTTACTACAGTAATGAGAGAGTGTGACAAAAAACTGGAGCATTCCCCCTTAAGAAAACCCAAATTTCGAACTTGTCTGCGATGTTGTCAAGACAATCCATCTTTAAGAGTTTGGCTTATGCTGTCGTAGCATTGATTTTTAGCTCCTTATGGCCATCGGATTTCTCGGTAGTCTTTTTGCCTGCCTTTATCCTAGATATTGAGATTGTTAATTGGTTTATTAGCTCCACTGGCCGAAGGTCAACGGGGCTTATGTCATGGCCCTGTGTCCGTCGTGCGTCCGTCTGTGCGTGCGTCCGTCCGTGCGTGCGTAAACAATTTTCAAACATCTTCTTCTCCAAAACTACTGGACCAATTTCAACCAAACTTCTCATGAACCATCCTCGCATGAATCTCTACCAAATTCCTTCAATAGAATAAAATCTGTGCAGAACTTGAAATTTAATTAATTTAATTGAATTATTTTTTGAAAAATCTTTAAAAATTCTTCTTCTCCAAAACTACTGGACCAATTTCAACCAAACTTCACAGAAATCTTCCTTGCACGAATCTCTACCAAATCCCTTCAAAAGATTAAAATCCGCGCAGAACTTGAATTTCAATTAATTTAATTGATTTAAAGTTTCGAAAAATCTTTAAAAATTCTTCTTCTCCAAAACTACTGGACCAATTTCAGACAAACTTTAAAGAAATGTTCCTTGCATGAATCTCTTCTTTATTCCTTCAAAAAAATAAATTCTGTGTAAAACTTAAATTTTGATTAATTAAATTAGATTATTTTTTGAAAAATCTTTTCCAAAACTATTGGACCAATTTTTACCAAACTTCACACAAATCTTCCTTGCATGAATATCCTTTAAATTCCTTAAAAAAATCCGCGTAGAACTTAAATTTTAATAAATTTAATTCAATTGAATTTTCGAATAATTGTTAAACAATCTTCTTCTCCAAAACTACTGGACCAATTTCAACCAAACTTCACAGGAATCTTCCTTGCATGAATCTTTCCCAAATTCCTTCACGATCGGATGAAAAGCTTGGCCGCTGTGGGCTAGGCTTATTTTTGCTATATGAAACAGTGTAATTTTAACAACATTTTAAAAATATTTCTGCTCCTTAATTACTCATTGGATTTCATTCTGGTGTAGCATGAATCTTCATTGAATAGACCTCTATTGCATTCCTTGAAGAAGTTCATAGTCTAAATGTCCAAAAAGCCAGTGGAGCGATACAGGATCATCTTGGCCCTCTTGTTGTAAAATTGCATTAGTTATCTGAAGCTCCCTAACAACAAACTATCCAAGTTTAGTGAACCAGTCATTTTTTAGCTCCACTGGCCTTTCAGGCCAGCGGGCTATTGTCATGGCGGTGTGTCAATCATGCGTCAGTGCGTGTGTGCATGCGTCCATCTGTAAACTTTTTCTTTAAAAATTTTCTCCTCAAAAACTACCGCCCCCAGCTGTGGAGGGGGGTTAGAAATATCCCGGCTGCCCTGTCCTGTAGCAAATGGTAAGACCCCAAGCAAAGGACGCCCCCAGCTGTGGAGGGGGATTAGAAATATCCTGGCTGCCCTGTCCTGTAGCAAATGGTAAGACCCCATGCAAAGGACAGACTGTCTGTTATAAGTGCGGACCCGCTTGTTGGCCGTGAGTGGAGACTCGTAAGCCGGAAAAGGGGATCCTGGTCGGTTGAGGGAAGCCCAGGGCTCTCCAGCTTTCCAACACGCTGGCTTTGGCCTCGGCTTCGGTGTAAACGGGAGCTTAGATGGACCCGGTCTAGGCAATCGGCTGGTCGCTTTAGACGAAGACGTTTTGTTTGTATCCTATGCAATCTTGCTCATTGCTTCGAACTTTCACAAGTTATACAATTTTAAGTTTAAATTTCTTTGTTCTTACAATTATATAATGTCCTCGTCTATATAGGCTCATGGGTTAATTGAGTTGATTGAATGGCTTTATCGGTGCTGAAATGCATGATTGATCTTTATTTTTTAGAAGTTAGTCATGTATGTCTTTACCGCTTTTGTTTTTTGGTTGGCTTGAGTATACCATCTGGGTATCCCTGGCATGGGGAGCTGGATATCCGCTCCATTTTCCATGTCCCCTTGTTGGACTCTGTGGCGGGTGGGGGCCCAGATGATGAACATTTAATAATCAACCATGGATTCTCAAAAGTTTAAAAGGACTCGTACTGAAATTGACTCGGACTCGGAAAACACACAATGCAATTCGAACTTCCCTAGGTTTTTAGTTATTGAATCGAAAGATGATAGTAAATCGGTAGCAACGTTGTCGCCTTTTGTGATTAATAAATGTATTTTGTCTTACGCTGGTGAACCCAGATCTATCAAAAAGTTGAGATCTGGTGCTCTCCTAGTTGAGGTACATAGAAAATCACATGCCGATAATTTACTTAAAGTCAAGAAATTCTTTGAAATTCCGGTAACATGTTCTGAGCACCCAACTCTCAACAGTTCAAAAGGCCTCATTCGCTGCCCTGATCTTCAGGGAGTGTCTGAGGATGAGATTGTTGCAGAGCTTGCTTCTCAGAATGTTACTGCTGCAAGACGGATTTCTGTTTTCAAAAATGGACTTAAGAAACAAACAAATACTATTGTCTTGACATTCAGCACGGCTATTCTCCCGAAAAGTTTAAAGGTTGGATATTTGAGAGTGAATGTGGATATGTACATTCCTAACCCTCTCCAGTGTTACAACTGTTATAAATACGGACATCACGAGAAGAGTTGTAAAAAGGAAACTGTATGTGGTCGTTGTTGTGAGTCAACTGAGACTCATGACTTCGGCATGTGCAGTAACTCACCAAAGTGTCACAACTGCGGTGAAGCACATACTTCAACGTCTCGTGCATGTTCACACTGGAAGAGGGAAAAGGATATTGTGACTGTGAAATACAGAGAAGGCCTCTCTTTCTTCGAGGCGCGAAAGATAGTTGACAGTCGTAACAATATTCCTTCATACGCAAACTCAGCTAAAGGGAATTCAAATGCCAATAAAGGTGATAATGGATGCCAGAATTGTAAGGACCTGTTTGGAAAACTTGTTTTGCTGTTTCCCGAGAAGAAGGAAGAGATAGCAAAATTGTTCTCCCCCAAAACACCTTTGCCTTCTGCAACATTACCTTCTGCACCTCCAAAAGCTGATTTGAACGCCAAACCTCAAAATCCCGAACCAAAAGTTTCTGCACGTAAAACAACAAATGCTTCGCAAGTTATTGAACCTCGCCAAAAACAAAATCCGACTTCTGAGTCCAAAACTGAAAGTAATACAGCTACAAATGATAAAGATCAAGCTCGAAGGCCTAAGCCGTCAAAGATGGTGGTCTCTGACCGCCAGCCCAAAGGATCCGAGGATCCTATTAAACAGTTCAACCGTTACCATTGTCTTGACGAAGACATGGTGACGGATGATACATGTTTAAATTTTAATAATGCAGATTCCAATAAGAATAAGCAAGGAAACACAATTATCAAACTAAATAAGAAATGAATAGTTCCATACTTCCACTACTTGTTGGTATATTATTAACAACCTTTTTTATCATGGCGAATACTATTATACAATGGAATTGCCGCAGTGTTAAATCGAATTTTGAGGAACTAAACCTCTTAGTTTCCAAAGTAAAACCAGTAGCAGTTTGTTTACAAGAAACCTTTCTTAAAGATACTGACAAGTTTTCCCTAAAATATCATTCTTGTTATGTTAAGAATTTTATGGGAAGTGAGAGGGCTTCAGGGGGTGTTGGTATCATTGTGAATAACAATGTTCCACATCGTCCTGTTCAGCTCGACACTACCTTACAAGCAGTAGCTGTTAGTATTTCTCTGAACAAAACGATTACACTTTGTTCTATTTATCTCCCTCCTAGTTCTCCTGTCGACGGGAGGAAGCTAGATCGACTCATTGAACAATTGCCTAAACCTTTTGTTTTAATGGGAGATTTTAATTCCCACCATACTTTGTGGGGGTGTTCTAATACTGACAACAAAGGTCTTATTGTAGACGATTTCATTTCAAGTCATGATCTTTCTCTTTTAAATGATAAGTCATCGACTTATCTACATCCTGCTACTGGTTCCTATTCATCATTGGATTTGACAGTTTGCAGTCCTCAAATTTTTCCAGATTTTAACTGGAAAGTTGATGACGACCTGCATGGCAGTGACCATTTTCCGATTCTTGTATCGGAAATTGGGCCATCTGTACAGGAGCGACCACAAAGGTGGAAACTCCATAAAGCAAATTGGGGCTTGTTCAAAACGGTATGTGAACAGTCCATTACACCTCAAGCTTTTGAAAATTGTGAGAATCCTGCAGAATTATTTATCTCTCTTTTATATTCATCTGCAGAAAAAGCAATTCCAAGAACATCAAAAAACCCTAAACATCCAAATAAACCATGGTTTAATGATGATTGCAAAAAGGCTATAGCAAAGCAAAAGTCGGTTCTTAGAGAGTTTGATCTAAGGCCGACTAAGGAAAATCTTATGAAGTTTAAAGTTGCACGTGCGAGAGCACGGCGCACTATTAAACGCAGTAAACGTACGTCTTGGAGACAGTATGTATCTAGATTAAATTCTAGATCATCTGTCAAAAAGACTTGGGATATGGTGCGGAAAATTGGTGGCAAGAACTCCTCACTCAGTGTTGGGCATTTGAATACTGACGAGGGCGTTGTTTCATCTAAGTCTGACATAGCAAATGTTTTAGCAGATACTTTTGCCAAGAAATCCTCCTCTTCTAATTATTCGCCTGAATTTCAAAAACATCAAGAACAAAAAGAAAAAGTTAATTTGAATTTTAAATCCAAAAATACAGAGCATTATAATAAAGATTTTACTCTTAAGGAGCTTAAAACAGCCCTTAAGAAATGCCATGATACTGCAGTTGGATGTGATGACATCCATTACCAGTTCTTGAAGCATTTACCAAACCAATCCCTTCAGTGTTTACTCGATATCTTCAACAGTGTTTGGAAAACGGGAATACTTCCAGCCTCGTGGCGGGAAGCTATTGTCATTCCAGTACCCAAACCTGGTAAAGATTCAGATAATCCTTCAAATTACCGGCCTATCGCCTTAACAAGTTGTGCTTGTAAAACCATGGAACGAATGGTCAATGACCGTCTCGTATGGTTTCTTGAGAAAAACAAACTTATTACGTCAGCCCAAAGTGGCTTTCGTAAGCAAAGAAGCACCCTCGATCATTTAGTTCGCTTCGAGACTTTTATACGAGAAGCTTTTATTAAGAAAGAACACGTTGTTTCAGTCTTTTTTGATTTAGAGAGTGCATATGATACCACATGGAAGTATGGAATCATGAATGACCTCCATGATTTCGGTATACGAGGTCGCCTTGCTTATTTCATTTCTGCATTTTTGGATGAACGGCAATTTAGAGTCAGGGTTGGAGATACGCTCTCTGATCCTCATGAACAGGAGATGGGTGTCCCCCAGGGCTCCATTCTTTCTGTTACACTTTTTAGTGTTAAAATAAACAATATTATTAAGGCTACTTGCCCTGGTATTGACTATTTTCTTTACGTTGACGACTTCTGCATTTGTTACAGGTCTAAACACATGCATACCATTGAAAGACAGTTACAGCAGGTTCTAAACAACCTGAGTAAATGGTCAAATGAAAATGGTTTTAAATTTTCTAAAACCAAGACAAAATGTATGCATTTCTGTAAATCGAGAAAACTCCATCCCGATCCAGAACTCACTTTGGACGGGATCCGTATCGAAGTTGTCCCAGAATTCAAGTTTCTTGGTCTTTTATTTGACTCTAAATTATCATTCATCCCGCACATTGAATATTTGAGCAATAAATGTAAGAAAGCTCTAAATCTTTTACGTGTCGTCTCCAGTATGGACTGGGGAGCAGACAAAAAAGTTTTATTACGTCTTTATAGATCTCTTGTGAGATCTAAATTAGACTATGGTTGTGTTGTTTACGGATCCGCCCGTCAATCCTACTTGCGCAAGCTTGATTCTATTCATAATCAAGGTTTACGTATTGCGCTGGGCGCATTTAAAACATCGCCAGTTAATAGTCTTTATGCGGAAGCAAATGAGCCATCTTTGAATTTACGTAGAAAGAAATTATCAATGGATTATTATTTAAAACTTAAATCTAACCCAGATAATCCTACACATGACGTTGTATTTGAGCCTCTTTATGAAGAGGAATTTAATAAGAAGGAATCAGTTATACCTCCTTTCAGTTTACGTTGTAAATCAGATGTAAATTCTCTAGATTTTGATCTAGATGACGTGGCCGAACATAAAGTTCCAAACGTACCTTTGTGGACGTTAAAAAGCCCCACCTTTATTTATGACCTTGCTTCAACGAAAAAGTCGGAAACTGATCCTTTAGTATTTAAAACTAAATTCCTTGAAGTACAAGAAAAGCACATGCTCCATTTGCAAATTTATACCGATGGCTCTAAAAGCGAAGAAAAAGTTGCTTCAGCTGCCATTTTAGATGGCTTCAAATATCAGTATCGTTTGCCCGATAACTCGTCCATTTTCTCTGCCGAGCTCAAGGCTATTGACCTTGCGCTCGAGCACATCATTGAAAATGGCTATTGGCGCTACATTATTTTTACAGACTCTTTGTCCTGTATGCAAGCGCTCGAGCACGAAAAAACGGACAATCCTATTATTGTGAAACTTCTTGAGAAGCTGTCTCGTCTGTATGCTTCTGACGAAGATACTGATATTGTTTTTTGTTGGCTTCCAAGTCATTGCGGTCTACGTGGCAACGAAGAGGCAGACAAAGCTGCCAAGGAGGCGTTGTCACTAGATATTTTACCTTTTAAAGTCCCTTTTACTGATTTTAAACCCCTGATAAATAGTTTTATTCAAAATGTATGGCAAAATTGTTGGAGCGACGAGGCTAATCACCAAAATAAATTGTTTAGTATTAAACCTGCACTTGGTGAATGGCTGCCAGGTCTTCGATCTGACCGTCGCGAAGAGTTAGTTTTGGCCCGACTACGAATTGGTCACACACATTTGACGCATTCGTACTTATTAAAAAACGAGGAACAACCTCAATGCATTCCTTGTAACGAGGCACTAACTGTTCAGCATCTACTAATTGATTGTGTAGATGTAGCCATCATTAGAAACAGGCACTTTAACGTTGATAATTTGAAATCATTATTTGATACCGTGAGGCCTGAATCGATTTTTAACTTTCTTAAGGAGTGTAATCTCTTTAAAAAGATTTAGCTCTTTTTATTATAGTCTGTGATATTTGATCTGTGATACTTTTGTTACGTTTGATATTCTATATTTTTTTGTTCTGTGGATTTTCTGGTCGGGTGGACTCGGACATGGGTGTTCTCTGATCTGGGAGGAGCCCATGTCTTTTCGTCCTCACATCAGATTATTCATGGTGCATTACTGTTTTTGTTTAGTTTTAATATTGTGTTATAATAATAGTTTTGATTATTTTTATACAAGGTTACTTTATCTATTCATGAATTAGATATATATTCACTACACTGTACCTTTCTGGATGTTTATGTAATTATCTACATATCTGTAACTTTGAATACATCCAGGTATGTGTTGCTATTGCGCCCAATATGACCTTAGTAGTCGACGGGCCTTAAAACACTATTCATTCATTCCTCAAAAACTACAAGATGGATTTCAACCAAACTTCACAGCAATTATCCTTAGGTGATCCTCTCTCTGATTCCTTCAAAGAATTTTGATTGAATCAAAATAACTTAGTTATCTGCCATTGAATGTCAAAAATAGCTGGTTTTGACTTTGTTTTTACTCTAAAATCTACAAATATTGATCAATCAAGACAAAACCATACTAGACAAAAAAAAACAAAAACCCCAACTTCCTTTTCAATTCATTCTTACGCAAAGACATCAAATCGGATCTAAACAAAATGTAATACATTTAAAGCAATAACATTTCACCTTGTTAAAGGGATAATAGCTGTGAAAAAGGAAGAAATACCACAAAAAAATTTTTTTGTGTTATCGAGGTCTAATCATCTGATATTATGAAAGAAGTCTTTTCCGCCTGTAACAGAAATGTGTATTTGCGTATTTTCCCCCTTTTACAATGTATGTCAGTAGGTAATGTTTACAATTTCAAGTGCGAGTCGGAATTATCCGAGTTCTGAACGGTAAAATACGAAAATCAACGGAATTTATTTTCAAATCGTGTGCACGCATTGAAATGACGTCAGAGAATATAAACAGTAATATTGCAAAATGTGACCTGTCTCGGTAAAAGGGATCTTCTGGTAATTGTTAAAGTACCAGTCCTTGTCAATCTATGAAGACTGCAAAGACTACCCAGGATCGGAACTTTTTACTCTAAGTTAGTTTTCTGAATCAAGATTGTTCTTCCTATCTACCTATAATATATTAAATATCCGATTTCAAAATTCGAATGAGGTTGGTGTCCGATAGATGTTATCTCAAAATTCAGTTTTCAACTAACTTCATAGAAGCACGCCTTTAGCGTGACGGGACACGTTAATACGGATGAGCACTGACTCTTTCCCAAACATGACCTTGTTTGAATGCCCTTACTAAAAAGAGTTCAAAAGGCATTCGTGCAATCTGAGGAAACGCTGATAACCAACATTTCCCCCTATTGCCTAGATATTTCACCAGCAGTATTTTACTAAACCCTATGTTTATATACTCATTTTGTCGTCTACAAAACATTCAATATTCCAATGTATGAAAAGTTAAAATTATTGCCGCATGGGAAAGGGTTAAGTACAACAATTTACTACAATTTGAGGTTAACCCTTTCCCATACAAAACCTGATTCGGACGCCCCTATTTGCTAAAGCTGAGGAACCACCGTGACAAAAGAAAGGAATGCTTATTATTAGCAGTTTCTCCTTTTGCCTTTATATTGTCTAAGCTATTTCTTAAATATTTTACATTTTCAATGCCATTTATTTTGCAGTTTGGATCCGATTTCAATTGGAAATGGAAACAGTTATTTTTTGTCGTTTTTGGGAAAGGGTTTAACATTATTCATAAGAAAGCACGCACTGGAATCCCGTGGAAATCGAAATGTTTCAAATTTGTGACCCGTCATGTTAAAAGGGACCATATGGGAAGCGTGGAAAGTATCGACCTTGGTCAGTCTGATCTGACTGCGCAGACTGACTAGGATCGGAACTTTTGATTCAAAGGTTATTTTCTGAATCTAGAATGGTTTATACATCTTACCTTATTTACATTTTCCAGAAGCAAAAAATGATTGACATCTGTTGAGTCTGGTTCATTTCGCGAAATTTGATTTTATAGACTTCCCATTAGGCCCTTTTCTGCGTGTCGGGCAACATTCATGAAATAACGGGAACTCGTTTAAATTTGTGACGCACACTTTCCTGTGTATCACATGATCAACCGACTGTATACGGATGTTCACGGCTGTGACAAGTACCCGTTATGCTATATTTAGCCACGAATGTAAACATATTTTGAGCGCCGTGGAAATGTGAGAATACCAACATTTATACGCTTGTTGTGGGTAAACCACGCATGGTTACTCGCTTGAAATACGGTCTTTCTGCATCTTTTTGTTCATACTTTAAAAAGGTAAACCTTTTTTGAGGCAAATAGACAGTTTTTTCACAGCTATTATCCCTTTAAGATAAAAAAATGTGTTTATAGTAAATTCCATTAATAATAAAACACACAGTTCACACCGGGCGTCAACATTATAAATTGACAAAAAAAGTGAAAGTCGAAAAACACAATCTGTTTCGTCCAGTTTGGTCCGATGTTCGAATGTTGTAAAGTCCATGTGATTTATTGGCGGTCTCAGTTGCAGTCTCAAACCTACCCTGAAAGTGGTGTTAACCTGATTATACGGTCCTGACTTGACGTCATATCTCTTGCACGTCAGCTCCGTGTTTGAACGGTTGTGATACCATTGAGAGCCAACAGCGTATACAGTTAAAAATGTGTCGACTTGTTGTCCCACAAATGTCTTGCGACAACATTTTGACTATTTCCACCTAACAGCATCCGTACTGCTGCTTGGCGCTGGTTTTGGCGTAGCCGTGCTATGCATAGGGTAGTGAGAAGTGTTATAACGCTTTTGCCTATTCGTTGTCTATGTTTAAGCTTGCGTTTGAAGAAAATTCGGTTTGATAAAAGTCATTTAGAAAATATGGCAGGGGATATATTGGTTTTTAACATTTTACTTTGTATCTTATGATGAATTAACGACATCTGGAGAAAATGACACTTTAAATATGTATGCGTATGAATGCAGGTATATTAAAATATCTTCAATAGCCATTAAAGACATACTTAAAGGTATTTTGTCGAAAATATTATAAAAAATGGAGTTGAATATCTTTTTTGTCCTAGTATATAAGCATTATATCCTGTCTGGGTGTAATTTTCAGTTTGATAGCAATCTTACATCATGAGTTATGAGCCCTTGAATTTGACAAAATTGCCGTTTTTGTTTTCAATCTAACAACGACCAATGTTAACCAATCTAGATGATACTTGGAAAGAATTTGTTGACAGCAAGATATTGCTTATGTGTAATTTTCAGCATGATCACACTGTTACAATTGGAGTTATGTGCCCTTGAAATTGACAAAATTTCAGTTTTCGACACTTTTTTCACTCTTGCAGCCATGATAATTGAGTAATATAGACAAAATGTAAACAGAATGATGGTGACTGTAAGATCTTGTATGAGTTTAATTTTCGGCTTGATTATAAACTCACATACTGAATTATGTGTCCTTGAATTTGTCAAAATCATAGTTTTCAATTCTATTATGATTTATCGCTCGAACATCCCCCATAGTATTAATCAATCATTAAATTTTACTCTCTTTTTGTTTTGACCACATGATTGCTTCTTTTTACTTTGTTTTTGCTGTAAGAACCACAAGTATTGAAAAATCTAGTCAAAACTTTGATTAAATATTAAAAGAAATTCATGCCTGTGGAGCGACTCAAGTCCTTCAGGTCTTTCTAGTTTTTCAGTATTTCACATGCATTATTTGTATTGTATCTTTATAGGATCGAACTAAAGTAAAGGTGAATTAATTTTCTCTGAAGACTGAATGACTAGATCTACTGAATATTCAGACACAGAATAATACATACATACAAAATGGCTGAGGTCGGTGTTCCTTCACGTGGCATTATAAAAGCTGATAAAGATTTTGTTTGTGAAAGTGTTTCTATGGAAAAATTGGACCGAGCAGAAAATATGGATCAGAAAAAATTGAATTATAGAATATGTGACGAAGATTTTAAACAGATTCCTTCCATAGAAAGTGTTGACACGCGCCATGAAAGTAAAAAAACAGGGACATTGTGGTACACAAACTTCTGCTTTGACAGATCACAAACGACAGCACACTGTTAAGAGACGATATAAGTGTGACATTTGTGGAATGTGTTTCGCTAAGTCTTTTTTCTTAGACAGTCACAAACGAATACACTCTGGTGAGATGCAATATAAATGTGACATTTGTGGAAAGTGTTTTTCACAGTCCTCTGCATTACACAGTCACAAACGAATACACTCTGGTGAGATGCCATATAAATGTGACATTTGTGGAAAGTGTTTTAGACAGTCTTCTGATGTAAACAAGCACAAACGAATACACTCTGGTGAGAAGCCATATAAATGTGACATTTGTGGAAAATGTTTTACACAGTCTTCAAATATGAACAAGCACAAACGAATACACTCTGGTGAGAAGCCATATGAATGTGAAAGTTGTGGAAAATGTTTCACACAGCCTTCTAACTTGTTGAGACACAAACGAATACACTCTGGTGAAAAGCCATACAAATGTGACATTTGTGGAAAGTATTTTACACAGTCCTCTGCATTACACAGTCACAAACAAATACACTCTGATGAGATGCCATATAAATGTGACATTTGTGGAAAATATTTTAGACAGTCTTCTGATGTAAACAAGCACAAACAAATACACTCTGGTGAGAAGCCATATAAATGTGACATTTGTGGAAAATGTTTTACACAGTCTTCAAATATGAACAAGGACAAGCAAATACACTCTGGTGAGAACACATATGAATGTGAAAGTTGTGGAAAGTGTTTCACACAGCCTTCTATCTTGTTGAGACACAAACGAATACACTCTGGTGAGAAGCCATACAAATGTGACATTTGTGGAAAGTATTTTACACAGTCCTCTGCATTACACAGTCACAAACAAATACACTCTGATGAGATGCCATATAAATGTGACATTTGTGGAAAATGTTTGAGACTGTCTTCTGATGTAAACAAGCACAAACGAATACACTCTGGTGAGATGCCATATAAATGTGACATTTGTGGAAAATGTTTTACACAGTCTTCAAATATAAACAAGCACAAACTAATACACTCTGATGAGAAGCCATATGAATGTGACAGTTGTGGAAAGTGTTTCACATATTCTTCTAACTTGTTGAGACACAAACGAATACACTCTGGTGAGAAGCCATACAAATGTGACATTTGTGGAAAGTATTTTACACAGTCCCATGCATTTCATAGTCACAAACAAATACACTCTGGTGAGATGCCATATATATGTGACATTTGTGGAAAATGTTTTAGACAGTCTTCTGATGTAAACAAGCACAAACGAATACACTCTGGTGAGAAGCCATATAAATGTGACATTTGTGGAAAATGTTTTAAACAATCTTCAAATATAAACATGCACAAACGAATACACTCTGGTGAGAAGCCATATGAATGTGAAAGTTGTGGAAAGTGTTTCACAAATTCTTCTAACTTGTTCAGACACAAACGAATACACTCTGATGAGGCGCCATACAAATGTGACATTTGTGGAAAATGTTTTAGACAGTCTTCTGACGTAATCAGACACAAACGAATACACTCTGGTGAAAAGCCATATAAGTGCGACATTTGTGGAAAATGTTTTGCACAGTCTTCTGACGTAAATAAGCACAAACAAATACACAGGTGAGAAGCCATATGAATGTGATATTTGAGGAAAATATTTTGCATGGTCTGATAACTTACGCAGCCATGAACGAAGTTGTGAAGAAATGCCATATGCATTTGACATTTATGGAAAGTGTTTTATAGTTTATTTTTGAATTATTTGAAATTATGTCTAGAATCTTCAGGATGTGCTGTGTTCACGAGACATGCGGGACATGCTTTAATTAATCAATTCGCATTTGCGCATTACTGTTTCTACCGTTTTTAGCTCACCTGAGCACGAAGTGCTCGAGGTGAGTTATTGTGGTCACTTTTTGTCCGGCGTCCGTCCGTCCGTCCGTCAACATTTGGGGTGTTTACACTCTAGCATCCACAAAAGTTAGGCAATCTTAATCAACCTTGGCCAAAACAAGTAGGACCATAAGTTCTCGGACAAGTTCGATTATGGGCCTGATCGAACCAGAAAGTGCGGAGTTATCTGCCCTTGAATGTCAAAAAATGCTGTTTTTAAGTTTGTTTACACTCTAGCATCTACAATTATAGATCAATCAAGACAAAACTTGGACATATGTTGCTCACCATAAGATATCGGATGAGTTCGATTTTCAGTCTGAATTGACCAGAAAGATAAGAGCTATGTGCCCTTGAATTGGGCAAAATTGCCATTTTTGGCTGTTTTCGACCTTGTTTACACTCTCGAATCTACAATTATTGATCAATCAAGACAAAACTTTGACATTATGTTGCACACCATATGATCTCGTATGAGTTAGATTTTCAGTCTGATCTGATCAGAAAGATAAGAGTTATGTGCCCTTGAATTGGGCAAAATTGCCATTTTTGGCTGTTTTCGACCTTGTTTACACTCTAGAATCTACAACTATTGATAAATCAAGACAAAACTTGAACACAATGTTGCAGAGCATAAGATCTTGGATGAGGATGATTTTCAGTCTGATCTGATCAGAAAGTAAAAAGTTATGTGCCCTTGAATTTGACAAAATTGCAGTTTTTGGCTGTTTTCGACCTTGTTTACACTCAAGAATCTACAATTATTACTCAATGAAGACAAAACTTGAACACAATGTTGGGGAGCATAAGATTTTGAATGAGTATGATGTTCAGTCTGATCTGACCAGAAATGTGAGAGTTATGTGCCCTTGAATTCGGCAAAATTGCAGTTTTTGGCTGTTTTCGACCTTGTTTACACTCTAGAATCTACAATTATTAATAAATCAAAACAAAACTTGGACACAATGTTGGGAATCCTAAGCTTTTGGATGAGTTTGATTTTCAGTCTGATCTGATAAAAAAAGTGAGAGTTATGTGCCCTTGAATTTGACAAAATTGCTGTTTTCAGCTGTTTTCGACCTTGTTTACTCTCTAGAATCTACAATTATCGATCAATCAAGACAAAACTTGGACACAATGTTGGGGAGCATAAGATCTTGGATGAGTGTGATTTTCAGTCTGATGTGATCGGAAAGTTAAGAGTAAAGGTATATGACCCATCATTAAAAACACCACTTTCTAGCTATACGAAATGCATCAAATTACACACACTTGTAAATTCACTTCAAAAAAGGTTGATTCACCGTGCTGGATTTCAAGATTATGCTTCAAGAGGAAAATAATTTACAAATACTATTTTACTTTATATCCATATGCAAGGGAGGTAATTTAGAACATTTTTGTCAAATATTTCCATTAGTGTGCATTAATAAAAAAAATATAAACCGTTCAAAATGCTTATGTATGTTTTTTGAATGGAAATGTAACATAGTTTAGGAATTACTGTCACTTTCCAAATTTCGCCTCAGGCTCTTTGGTGCTAATGATGGGTGGTCTACCTTAAGTGCCCTTGAAATTGATCAAATTGTCGTTTTTGACTGTTTTCAACCTTGTTTACACTTTAGAATCTACAATTATCAACCAATCAAGACAAATCTTGGACACAATGTTGGAGACCATAAGATCTCAGATGAGTATGATTTTCAGTTTGATTTGACCAGAAAGAGTTATTTGCCCTTGAATTAGATAAAATTGCCATTTTCGGCTGTTTTTGACCTTGTTTACACTCTAGAATCTACAATTATTTCAAAAAAAACAATGTTGGGCACCATAAGAGCTCGGATGAGGTTGCTTTTCACAACGTTATCGACCATAAGTTCATATTCAGTCTTAAAGTCATAAATATCAATTGAATTGAACATAAGTGTTGCTCATATCATTTTGGTTCAGGTGAGCGATATAGGAACATCATGGCCCGCTTGTTATTTTCGTGTTTGAACTCTGTATGACAGAACTTTTGTGTAACTCTTTAGTGGTGAGATGTATATTTTTAGAATAAAAACAACAAATGAATCCACTGCACGAAGAAAAATTGAACTTTTTGACGAAAGAAACTGCATTTTTGAACAAAACTGTGAAAAATTTGCCTCTCAAAAGCATGCAAACTCTTCCAGTTTTGTACATATTCAAGCATGGTAAGCCTTTAAGTATTGTAGGCCATCAAATGTTTCTTGAGACTTTGATTCCTTTATTTGCTTTAATTATTTTGAGTCTTTCATGTATTTTCGTTTTCAGGAATCAGAATTTACAAAATTATATAATGATAAGGTACTTGACTTGATCCAGACCATAAACGAACGTTTCATCTACATAAATAACTGAGTGGGTGAACAGTTTAAGTTGTAAACTAGTACTATTTTGATAGTTTTTGCCTTTGTTGCTTGTGCAGTGAATTTTTATCCGGTGAGCCGTAGGCGAACTGGATAAATTTCCGAAGCCGAGCCGGATATTTTTTTCCATCTACAGACAGTAACCATCTATTCTATTTATCCTGTTGCGAACATTTGTTAGCTCACCTGAGCACGAAGTGCTCAAGGTGAGCTATTGTGGTCACTTTTTGTCCGTCGTCCGTCTGTCTGTCCGTCTGTCCGTCCGTCCACAATTTCGTGTTTACACTATAGCATCTACAAATATAAGCCAATCTTGACCAAACATGGTCGAAACATGTATGGCCATTAGATCTCGGATGAGTTCGATTATGGGTCAGATCGAACTAGAAAGTCGGGAGTTATCTACCCTTGAATGCGAAAAATACTTAGTTTTGACATTGTTTACACTCTACCATCTACAATTATTGATCAATCAAGACAAATCTTGGAAATAAGATTGCAGACCATAATATCTCGGATGAGGTCTGATCTGACCAGAAAGACGAGAGTTATGTGCCCTTGAATTTGACAAAATTGCCATTTTCTGCTGTTTTTGACCTTGTTTACACCCTAGAATCTACAATTATTCATCAATCAAGACAAAACTTTGACACAATGTTTGGGACCATGAGATCTCGGATAAGTTTGATTTTCAGTCTGATCTGATCAGAAAGTCGTGAGTTACTTGCCCTTGAATTTGACAAAATTGTCATTTTTGGCTGTTTTCGACGATGTTTACACTCTAGAATCTACAATTATTGATCAATCAATCCAAAACTTCGACACAATATTGGGGATCATAAGATCTGGGATGAGTTTGATTTTCAGTCTTATCTGATCAGAAAGTTGAGAGTTATGAGCCCTTGAATTTGACAAAATTGCTGTTTTTGACTGTTTTCGACCTTATTTACACTCTAGAATCTACAATTTTTGACCAATCAAGACAAATTTTGGACACAAGGTTGGAGACCATAAGATCTCAGATGAGTTTGATTTTCAGTCTGATCTGACCAGAAAGATGAGAATTATGTGCCCTTGAATTTGATAAAATTGTCGATTTCGGCTGTTTTTGACATTGTTTACACTCTATAATCTAGTATTATTTATCAATTAAGACAAAACTTGAACACAATGTTTGAGACCATAAGATCTTGGAAAAGTTTGATTTTCAGTCCAATCTGATCAAAAAGTGGAGAGTTATGTACCCTTGAATTTGATCAAATTGACCTTTTCGGCTGCTTTAGACCTTGTTTACACTCTAGAATCTACAATTATTGACCAATCAAGACAAATCTTGGACACAATGTTGGATATCATAAGATCTCGGATGAGTTTGATTTTCAGCCTGATCTGACTAGAAAGTAGAGAGTTATGTGCCCCTGAATTGGACAAAATTGCTGTTTTTGGCTGTTTTTGACCTTGTTTATACTCCAGAATCTACAATTATTTATCAAACAAGACAAATCTTGGACACAATGTTGGGCACAATGAAATCTTGGATGAGTTTGATTTTCACAATGTTATTGACCATAAGTTTGTTTTCACTCTTAAAGTCGTAAATATTTTTTGAATTGAAGAAAAGTGTTGCTTATATCATTTTGGTTCAGGTGAGCGATATAGGACCATCATGGTCCTCTTGTTTAAAAAAGAGGCGCCATTCTCGTTAAAAGAACGAACGGGATGTCTTTAAAGTTACAAAAGAAAATGATCGTATTATTTCGGTATTTTTAGCTCACCTGAGCACGAAGTGCTCAAGGTAAGCTATTGTGATCGCTTTTTCTCCGTCGTCCATTCGTCCGTCCGTCTGTCAACAATTTGGTGTTTACACTCTAGCATCTACAAATATAAGCCAATCTTAACCAAACTTGGTCAAAACATGTATGACCATAAGCTCTCGAATGAGTTCGATTTTTGGTCAGATCGGACCAGAAAGTTCGGAGTTATCTGCCCTTGAATGTAAAAAATAGCTACTTTTGACATTGTTTACACTCTAGCATCTACAAATATTGACCAATCAATACAAAAGTTGGACACAATGTTGGTTAGCATAAGATTTCGGATGAGTTTGATTTTGGGTCAGATCGGATCTGAAAGTCAGGAGTTATATGCCCTTGAATTTGACCGTTTTCGACTTTGTTTACACTATAGCATATACAATCATTGACCAATCAAGACAAATTTTTAACACAATGTTAGTGACCATAAGATCTTGGATGAGTTAGATTTTGGGTGAGATGGGATTAGAAAGTCAGGAGTTATCTGCCCTTGAATGTAAAAAATAGCTACTTTTGACATTGTTTACACTCTAGCATCTACAAATATTGACTAATCAATACAAAAGTTGGACACAATGTTGGTGACCATAAGATCTCATATAAATTTGATTTATGGTTTGATCGGACCAGAAAGTCCTGAGTCATCTGCCCTTGAATTTGACAAAATTGTCGATTTTGACCGTTTTCGACTTTGTTTACAATAGAGCTTCTACAATTATTGACTAATCTAGACAAAACTTTAACACAATATTAGTGACCTTTAGATCTTGGATGAGTTCGATTTTTGGTCTGATCTGACCAGAAAGTTGTGAGTTATATGCCCTTGAATTTGGAAAAAATTGCTGTTTTTGACTGTTTACTCTCTAGCATCTACAATTATTGACCAATTAAGACAAAACTTGTACATAATCACCGTGTCCAATCGTTACCGGGGGATGTGGTTTTCGTAACGCTTAAAGCGTGGTGTATAACGCCGGTTTGTGGTGCAAAACAGAGGCAGGACACCACCAAGGTAAGAAAATTGAAAAATTGAATCGATGAAGTTTTTTCTTTTGGAATGGGACTAGGCCGAGGCTCATCTCAAATGATTTCTTGACCCCTAGCAATGTATGTTTTCTTCGAGAAAGTTGCAGTTTTCTCTATCATTCCGTGAATGTAAGGCATTTCATGCGAAATCAACTCAGCTTGCCTGTAAAATATGAATTATATACAAGCATAACCAGTTATGAACCCCAAAAAAGCATGCACTTCGTACTTACACATGTATTGCACAAAATCACATTGAGGTTTGCACTCTCTGCATCTTACAGAAGCCATGGAAACGATTTTTATTTTAATTTACAAGTAACAATGGTGGATGTGGTGCACATAAAGAAATATTTTGTAACGTATGTGGCATGGTGATTTTAAAGCTTTGTGTTTTTCCTTAATTAAGCAGGCCTAGCAGATATAGTGACACTTTCCCTTACTGCAGATGCAACACACGTCCTATTCGAATGATCCTAGCAATTGTGCAATAATTTTGTGTAAAGAATATGTGTTTTTTCGACATCAGCATTTTTAAACCCTATTAACCGGATTGTATAATGGATTTAGAAATTGTGCAACCCGAACGTTACATTTAAAGCGTACAAAATACAACTTATCTGTCAATATAGGGTTAATTCACGTTTTTAAGGTCGTTAACATTCGCAGAGGCCCAAGAAATATGTTAACGGCCGAGTGCGAAGCACGAGGGTTGTTTACGTAATTTGCGGGCCTCTGCGGATGTTAACGGCCGAAAAATACGTGAATTGACGCTATTATTGCATAAAAACTATACAATTCCAATGAATACTTACCCCAAAGCCATTGATATGTGCGAAAAATGAACCGAGGTGAGATAAGAAAATGTCCGCCAATGTTGTTTTGTTCTGATAAATTTTCCGAGAATTTTTTGTTATGCGTGACGTCGAAAAAAACCTCAGTTGTTGAAAGCGGCGTTAAAATCCCACACTATCAATCAATTAGGTCCTTTCACTTATGTTTTAGTCTGTACCCGCAGAACACACTTCCGGAAGCAAAAAATGGGTTTGTGGGAAATCAACATTGTATACATGAAAATTGTTACTAAAAATAGTCCCAAATCGGCATTTTCAAAACGAGGCTCCCTAAATATGCGGAGAAAACAATGACGACGCACGTGTATTAAATATACAGCGATAAAGAGCACGTGCATTCAACATGCAGCGATAAAGCGAAGTTTAAAGTGGAACAAAAACTCTTAAATTGAATGTATTCGTTAATAGCCGGTAAGATGGTTATTTTATTGGATTTACAGTCAATCGTTCCCAGTTTCATTGTTGATTTCGTATGCACGCCATGCTTTGGGTTCGAGAGTATCGTTAACTAAAACGCTTTGGGTTCGAGAGTATTGTTACCAAAACACTTTGGGATTGAGTGTATTGTTACTAAAAATAACAAATACTAAACGTTTGAGCGGCGTTTTAAGACTCCAAGGACGACTTCCGGAGGCTGTTGTGTGCGGGGGGGGGGACTTAGATGAAATAACATAATTAATGTTAACCAGGTAACATGCAACTTCCGTCACCAACACTGCAAAAACGTTACTGTTCTGACCCTTTGCTTGTAGTAGGCCTATACAGGTATAACAACTATTCTCTTTCGTCTGCACTTAGATATTTTTAATTTTACGCAAGTCCACTTCCCCAGCCTCATTCATTGTAACATTGGCTATGATCAGACTATACGTTCTATCTGTGGGATAAGTCCCGAGTCCCTCCGATAGATGCTTTGTGTACATAATATCTCATTATTTCAGAGTAAGACACAATGAGGCAGAAATCAAGCCTCTCATTGTACAAACCATACAGGCGGGTAAAACCACCAAACGCTACCTAACACCAGATAAGAGGTCCCCGAGTAAGAAGTCCCGGCTGTTTTCACCTTCCTTAACACATGATAACATTATTTCGCAGTGATGGAAAGCCGTGTGCGATTTAGGCCGGTAGAGCTCTTCCAGAAGAGGGTGGTTCCCGCCTCTGATACACTACGTTGTAGAAAAAATACGACGTAGTGTATCAGAGGCGGGAACCAGGCAAGCACTTCTTCTTCCAGAAGACCTCTTCAGGCCTAAATCGCACGCGGCTGAAGACATATTATGTCAAGTCTCTAATCGAACGTTAAACAATTCCTTGTCAATAGAACATCACAAAAAGCAGTTTATTCGCGAAGGATAACAAAACCATTTTCGACATGTAAGTTTTGAAAACGCAAATTGGAGGAGACTGCAATGGCCAATAACGTACTTCGAAAACCAAGTGATTGTTTACACGCTCCTATAATAATAATCCAAGTTTGCTCTGATTAAATTCTCTCTTTGATTTGTTGATGTCGCTCATTTACTATGAGCGACATCAACATATTTAAGAGCGAATCTAACTCGGATTACTATAATAATCACGGTGGGGATTGTGCATGATGGGATGGATAACGAATACGGACAAATTTGCCTCGCTTCAGGTAAGAAATTGTGCAATAATGTTCTTGTTTCTACGTCAATTTTCAAGCGGTTTGTTGCATGTACCCCGCATTACTGAGCTCTTTCCTCAGATATACACTGAACAGATCTTCTAAACCGCCATGGCATGTAACTTTATATAACTCCATTAATATTTTAGACAGGGACTTGAAATCTTCAAATAAGAAAGATTAACCATTTTAACAGAAGATGCCAAAATTTCATCAAGTCCCTTTGACAATAACTTGACTAAATTGCAAATTGAACAGGGTCACTGTCACGTCTGCATTGTCACATCAGAAAGGTAAACTGTAAGTACGGGATGTGCCATCACTCAATAACGTCAATAACTCGGATTGACAACGAGCCCCCATTCAGTTGTAGCTACCTGGGAAGTACTAAGGTGTCATTCCAGACGTCATAGTAGCTTAGTTATGTCTGCCACACTTCCGGTTGCCTGGTATTTATGCCAAAACTAATTGTAACGTCTTGTGATTACCTTGGAGCATTTCTCCGATTTGAATAGCGAACAGTTTTCCCGCGTTCGTGTGCTAAAAATAGATTTCCGATGGGAATACCCCAACAACGTTTGCCGGGTACCAGTCTAATATTTTGTTTATCGGTCAATGAATCGGACAATTTTTCGTAACCGTGTTAGCAAAAAAATATTATTTTCAAGCGCGATATTAGTCGATCATAGATAATGCAGGCGGGAACTAAAACTACGAAACATTGCGCATATGCAACATGCAACATTGCTTCCAGATACGGAGACAGACCAGAAATGACAAACGTTTTTTCTTGAGATTCCTCAGCAGCTTAACCAGAACAAAACATCGAAAAGTCTGAAAGTAAAGTAGCTATGATCATGAAACTTCTCTGGTAGATAGATCTCACCAAGGAGAAGTGCAACGTACAAGGAACATAACTCTATCTTGCTTATTTTGTGAGTTATTGCCCATTGTTGTAGTGAAAGCCTATGGGGTATCAAATCACATTCAGCGACAAATTCTAGTTTTTTTCTATATTAACCCTTTCCCAAACAAGACCGGTTTTGACGTCCCCAAACAGAAAATTCTTGGGAAAACATTGAGGCAAAAGAGGAAAATAAGTTGGCAATAAGTTGGATATTCCATTTTAACCCTTTCCCAAACAACAAAATTTTAGGGTGATCCACTTCAAAAACTGCCACAAATTACAAAATGGAAGTTATTAAAGATAGGATTTGTGTAAAATGTAACACATAAAATATTGAGGCAAAAGGAGAAACTGCTGGTTATCAGCAGTTTATTCTTTTGTCTCAATGTTTTCCTAAGCCTATTCTATCAGGGACGTCAAAACCAGGTGTTGTTTGGGAAAGGGTTAAGCGAACCGGGGTTATATGTCCGGGGAGCTAATGTCACAGACCTAGTGTCGCCGTCCCATCCTGTCCCGTACCGTCTTCACTTGAAAAACTTTAACCAGGCCCCGGTTTCTCGAAAAAAAAAACTTAAGTACTTTCTCCGACTCAAATGTGAGCACCGTACTCGAATCACACGAAATCCGCGTGAACTTCGAATACCTTTCAACGTTGGAGAGTATTCCATTGAAGTTGAGCATGTACTCATGAGTATGTACTTAAACTGACGTCCAAAAGAAACGCTCCAATGAATTTTGTAAATCCTTAGATTGACATTGTTTGTTGTACAGTACACCTACCTTTTCTAGCTTTTTTCTCACACTTATTTAAAAATTCCTTGTTCTTTTCCTAAACAATGATTACAATGGAACAGAAAAATGTTTTACCGGCTATGTTTTTATTTGTATTTTCGTCCATAGTTTTACACAGAGATGCTAACGAATATCTTTGATAATCTTGTTACTCTAATAACGACAAATATTCCCCAATCAAAACGAAACTTTGGCATAATGGTTGTTTCAATAAGATCTTTGATAATTTTGAAATTTCAACATAATTGGATTAGAAGTTACTGAGTTATCTGTCCTTGCATTTGAAAAAAGACAATCCTTGGGTACAAAGCTGGTGACCATAAGTTTGTTTTCAGTCTTAAAGTAACAAAAATCATTGAATTTTAACAAGACTTTGGCTTGTTTCATCTTGGTTCAGGTGAGCGATTTAGGACTATCATGGTCCCTTTGTTATCATTTTGATTGACAATTACGGCAAATGAAAAACAAATATGGGTTTCTAACTTTCTATTCATAAATATGTCCATTTTCGATGACTGGTCACGTTTTCTACGAGCGCTTTGTGTATGTATATCACGTGATGAAATGAGTCACATTTTACACAGTAACATGTGTTAGTGGATATGCATCCACGAATTCAAAGATTTTCTTATGAAACACCCGTATTGAAAGATGCCAAGACTAAATTCAGAAAAGGAAGCTCGTAATATGCCCATGTTTGAATGAGACGAATATACGAACAAGTCGAAAGACACTTTCATGTACTCTTGTTTCGAGAAACCGGGGCCTGGTCTATATATCTCAGGCACTATATAACAGATACAGCCTTGATACACTACTCAAAGTTTATTTGGGTCGTTTTTTGGTTTATCTTCAATAACTGATATTAACTCTTTATTATAGGTTGATTTTTCAAAAATCAACTACGTACATCTAATGTGTGACGTCTGTCCACATTCTCTGCTTCAAACCGAATTCAAATCGGACCCATGTTAACAAAATTATTGAAGATTTTCTGGAAATATTGTATCACGTGATTATCCACCGTGATTATTGGTACATGCAGAAACGACAGGGAACAATAGTTTGGTCTCGAGCCGTCGCGATGTGACCGTCGCAGTTGAATAGCAGTTAACTTATTACCACACAAAGACTCTTTTTGTCTCCCTATAAGATAATGGCTTTGGAAAACATTGTGGAAAATGAAGAAATTGCTTGTAACAAGCATTTCCCACAATATTTTCTACTCGAAATGACCAAAAAGGTTTAAATTTCATTGACTTTAAATTGTCATCTGCAACGTCTTTGAATTTGGACCAGTCTAAAATGTTGTTGTTTGGTAATGGGTTAAAGCCCAATCAATCAATCGTTGGAAACAATACAAGATACAAACCAAAATAAGCTTCCTAAAGCTTTTGAAGCTCTCCCCAAAAGAGAAAAAATAGACTGGTTCAAGTATGCTGTGGATGAAGACAAAATGGGTGTTGATAAAGGCACAGGTGTCCGTAATTTGAGCCTTGGCACCATCTAGACTAATATTTATTGATAAAGAATAGTCTAGATGGTGCCAAGGCTCAAATTGCGGACGCCTGTGGATAAAGGTACGATTGGTGAAGAATGATGATAGAAAATAGAGAACATTGAGATAAAACAAGAATATGGCGATTGTCACAATGTTATTTTTCCTCAATATTTTCCTAATTCATTGCCTTTTTGGGAGGGGGTATCGAAACGATCTCTTCATTTAGAAATGGTTGTTTAATCATAGTCCCGCAACATTAACCCGGGACATCTACATATTGAATTACCTCACTTCGGCAATGTTTTGTTAAGACGCTCAACTAACGGACTTTGCACACGAAAATTAAGTTTTCCCGGGTTAATCTTGTTGAACTATACCGGTTAAACTTTTTCCCTAATTTAACCCTTTCCCAAACGACAAAAATTTAGGGTGACTCACTTCAAAAACTGACACAAATGACAAAATGGAAGGTATTTAAGATGGAATTTGTGTAAAATATGGCATAGAAAATATTGAGACAAAAGGAAAAACTGCTGGTTATCAGCAGTTTCTTCTTTTGTTTCAATGTTTTCACAATCCTTTTCTTATAGGGACGTCAAAACCAGGTCTTGTTTGGGAGATGGTTAATAATAAACAGACGTCTTGAGGTAGTCCATCTTCGCTAGCCAAGGTTGAACCCACCTACGTTTGTAATCTGTGACGTTTGCCAACGACGTCGTATAAAAAATATGTTGCTACATGACAGGATCTGGTACAAAGACATCAATATCTATAGATTGACGCTTAAAATCTTTGTAACAGTCCTAATGTTTTCCAAAAAAATAAACAAAATAATTTCCAAACCAAACTAACGGTAACGATGTACTAAACGTGCGCTTTCGTTTAATGTCTTGAAGGACGAAGCTGGAAATGACGTTAACGTCAGAGCGTGCTCTGGGTGCCCGATTCCTTCTATTTTGAAAAATTCATTGCAACATAATTTTTCAACCAATCACATTGAAACTAACAACATTTACTTGAAATAAATAAGTCTGAAACATATCACTGAAACATGTCGAAAAATAAATTGTTTTTCTTCAAATTTCACAAACAAATTTAACAAACTTTTTGCTCAGCCCTCGCATGTTGTTCCAAAACAGTAAAAAACATATCACTATTTATTGAATGTTCACTTAGGGTATCTTTTTTATGACCAGATGTAATTTGGAATCGGTATATAACAAATAACATAACATTTATTACAAACGAACAGAATCGCCGAACAACACCTATTTGACCCTTTCGCAAACAATATCTGATTTTAAAATCCACAGCAGATGTTATTTATGGAAAGCATCGAAGATATCGAAGACAATGAAAAATAATTCGTTTTCTTTTAACAATTTTCATGCTATAATATGCACTATACATTTTTACTTATTAAATACTTCGTTTCTTCTTCGTTTCAACATAAGCTCGTCTAGTATTTAGCCTTTTAAGGAAAGAACAGAGTTGAAAATGTGAAATCCTGGCGAAAATAGTCAACAAAATTAGAATGAAGCAAACCTTTATACTAGCAATGCATTCTGTGTTTTCAAATTAAGTTATATAGCATGTGACGCACCGAAACAGAATCAAAACCGGAGTGAAATATCGAGAAAAGTTGCTTTCCGCTCTTTCTTTGTACCTACTGTAGCGACGTTACAAAAAAAAAAAAAAAACGTCGGTTACGCAATTGTACGCAAACATTGAGCGTAACATTGTTCACATTCATGGTGGAGATTGTGCATTATGGGATGGATAACAACTACGGACAAAATAATATCAATTATTGTCATTTTTTTTTATTTCAATGTCAATTTTGAAAAGGTTTGTTTAATGTAACCCGCCTTTTTAAGCTCTTTTTCAGATATATTAATCATTTGTGGAGTCCTTTTACTTTTTCCAAAATCCCAACCGACCAGAAAACGAAATGGTAACAACTACGGCCAAATTAGTCGTGCTTCGGGTAAGAAATTGTGCAATAACTTTCTTATTTTCATTCAACTTTCAAGCGGCATGTTGCATGTACCTGGCTTACTGAGATCTTTCCTCAAATGTATAAATTATTTGAAAAAAAACTCTTCATACTTTTCCCAAAAAATTGATGCCAACCGATCAGAAAAAACGATATAAATTGTTTTGTCGTTTCTCTGGTCGATTGGGATAAATTTTTAGCTCCACTTGCCGTAGGCCAGCGGGGCTTATGTCATGGCCCTGTGTCTGTCGTGTGTCCGTGCGTCCGTGCGGGCGTCAACTTTTTCTTTAAAGTTCTTCTTCTCCAAAACTACTTGATCATTTTCAACTAAACTTCAAATGAATTTTCCTTGCATGAATTTCTTCTAAACTCCTTCAAAAAATAAATTCCGTGTAGAACTTAAATTTTAATTAATTGAATTTAATTTTCTAAAATTCTTTAAAAGATATATTCGCCAAAACTATCTTCCTTGCACGAGTCTCTTCCAAATTACTTAAAAAAATAAATTCCGCGTAGAACAGGGATTTCAATCAAATCAATCGAATTAAATTTTCGAGAAAAAAACTTCTCCACAGCTACTGGACCAATTTCAACCAAACTTCATGGGAACATTTCTTGCATGAATCTCTCCCAAATTCCTTCAAAAAAGATAAATTCGGTGTAGAACTAATTTTTTTCATTAAATTGATTAAATTAACTTTTCAAAAAATCTTGAAAAAAAACCTTATTCTTTGAAACGCCTAATTGGATTCCATTGTTATTTGGCGTGAATTTTCAATGTAGGCCTACAGATCTCCATTAGATTCTTTGAAAAAATTCGATCGGATGAAAAACAGCCATCTTGAAAACCATCCAAAATGGCAAGTGCATCCCAAGATATAGACTTTTATAACATCTTGATTCTTATGAAGGGGGTTCCAATGAACAGTTCTATACCACTCCCAGAATGCCCTTAGGGGTGTGCGTGGTGAGCCCTCCTGGCCCACGGAATACAATCAGCGCAAGCAGATAATACTTATCTTTGCTCTAGTCAAAACAGATACCTTGTTTTAGCGTCATAGTAGGAGAAGTTTATAAAAACATAAAGAGAAAAGAAGATAATGCGAAGTTCCAACATTTATTACTTTAAGGTAGAATACCCGTAATGTGGTCATTTTCATATTCATAAAACATTGGATATTTTCGAGTGTCGTCTTTCTGTAATCCCGACTTATTCTATTCGCGCGCGGTCGTAAACATTCGGCGGTTGAAAGTTCCTACGCCGGATGTTTTCGACGTTGCCTGAATAATTTCGACGTCGCTCGAATCTCATTAGGTGTAGACTACCTTAACACCTCAATGTTTTCCAGGTCATACAAGCTTTCCTGGCAGCTACTACATCATTTGTTATCTTCAACACATTTGAATTTGAACCAGCCTAAAATTTGTTAGCATTGTCGCAAAAAAGACCGTGCTTTTTACTTTATCTATTGGGCTTTAACCCCGTGTTTGGGTCTCCAGCTACTCTCCCACATAGATGATTTACACCCACTGTTGAGAGACAAACGACTTTTGTCAAATGACAGAATGGATACTGGCCGAGCCGGAGTTCGGACTCACGACCTTTGGATTGACAGACTCAGGCGTTACCGACTGAGTTAAATATGCGGGCTCTTGGATATTGCAGGCCCATAGGAAGCAATTTGCTATTGGGGTGGCTAAAGCCCTAGTGTCTGAAAATTGTGGGGCTGAATTGGATTTTCCCTAAATTTTCAGTGTGAAATAGGGAAAATTTGGCATTTTCGGCCAACTTTGGCTTAGTCCTTACCTCCCCCCCCCCTGTTCCTTTGGGGCCTGTATTGTGGTGGTACTAGTGAGACAAATACCACGAATCCACCGTAAGATGTTCTGGCCGTCGCGATATGACCATAGCAGTTTAAAACGGCGTTTAACCCCAAAATATCAACATTAATCAAGTCCAAGCTTCTTAGAAGGGGGTAGAAGCCTGGGTCGATTGCAATGGCTTGAAGTGTTACACACTTTTTGAATGGATTTATCATGAAAATGATATAATAATACCATGGAGGGGGAGGGGGTTCTTTTGATCCCCCGGGATCCGCCATTCAAGATCTTTATTGATAAATCGATCGTTATTTAAAACCGTTTTCAGGGAGTTTGCCACTTAATAAAGTGACACTGGTTTCCAGCGTCTTCCCCTCCAGAAATAATGTAATTTTTTCCCGAAAAAGTAAATTTTCCCCAAGATATATTTTTAAAAATCACACTAAAACCCCAAATAAAATAACAAGGAAATAGTTTCCACAATTATTGCAGCTTTGAAACTAGCCTTGCTTGTTCTCAAGTCGACAGTACTTAGTAGATCTAGGTTAATCCGAGTCTTCTCTGATGTAAATACGCTCTTTGATATTTTGATTTTTCGCTATTTACATCAGAGAGCGTTGCTCTTTGAAAACAGCGGAAAGTTCGGTAACGTTACAAGTAACTTGAAGCTTTGTTTTTGTGTATCATATCGAATCCAAACCCAAAGGGTAGTAGTAAATGGTAGCAAATCAAAGTGGCAAAGTGTTACAAGTGGAGTTCCACAAGGTAGTGTGTTAGGCCCGATACTTTTTTTAATCTTTATTAATGATCTGCCAGACTCACTAAAATGTCCTACAAAACTTTTTGCAGACGACACAAAAATCTATATGAGTATGAGCAATCCAAACGACGAAAGTACCTTACAGGATGATATATTCAGTACATGTGATTGGGCAAATACCTGGGAAATGCAATTTAATGCAAAAAATGTAAAGCAATGCATGTTGGGAACAATGAATCTAGCGATTATTTTTTGAAAAACAACCAAAACGAAATAATTAGGATAGATAATACAGATCATGAGAAAGACCTTGGTGTCATAATAGACAATAAATTGACCTTTGACAAACACATTAACTCAAAAGTAAACATTGCAAACAGAAACTTAGGAATAATAAAAAAATCTTTTACATTTATGGATGAAAAAATGTTTATGCATCTCTACAAGTCGTTGGTTCGTCCACACCTTGAATATGCATCAGTAATATGGAATCCAAAACTGAAAAAACATTCCATACTTATAGAAAATGTACAGAGAAGAGCAACCAAAATGGTAAAAAAAAAATAAAGAATCTCCCTTACAAAGAAAGGCTAAGAAAATTAGGTCTTCCAACATTAGAATATAGGAGACAGAGGAGTGATCTACTCCAAACATACAAAATTATTAATAAGATTGACCTGCTCTCTAAAGACATTTTCATTAAAAGGAATGATGCTAGAACCAGGGGTAACTGTTTCAAACTATACAAACAAAGACCAAAAACAGATATAAGAAAGTATTGCTTTAGTAACAGAGTGGTCAATGTATGGAACAGTCTCCCTATAAACATTGTAGAAGCACCCAATATCAATACCTTTAAGGCTAGACTAAATAAGGAGTGGGTTGCTCCAAATAAATTTCAAGCATATTGCTATAATTAAGAAATAAATCAAAGTAGGGAAATGTATATAGTTTTAATTGTTGATGCAGTATCAAGACTGCAATTGTGTGTTTTAATATAAATTATGTTCAGGTAAATCAGGACATAAGGAACTAAGATGTAAACAATGTATTTTCTAATGTAAAACATGCAAAATATAACCATTAGAAATAAATAAGTGTCTACAAGACACAATTCATAAATTATTGTGATCATATTAATGACACTACATGGGAAAATGTCCCACATATCAATGTAAGAAATTAATAAGAAAAGGGCCAAAAGAAGCTATAAGCTTATGTACGTGTACATCTAGGCCTCGAGAACTGTGTAAACTGTGTAAACTGAATCACTCGGTAAAACACTGTAGGGTATAGATCAATAAATCATTTTTGTCATACCTGACCAAAAATTTCATTTCAAATCGGCCTGCTGGATGAGTATAACCTTTGGTTTTGAATGGAAGGTCAAGGTAAACAAAGGCTGCTCAGGTGAGGGTTGTTGCAAAACATTGCCTATTAACCTTTTAGAAATACTTTTTGGTCGTAATTTTTTCAGCAGCCATAACAATTAATGGTTCATTTATCGATATCATCAGGGGTTTTAACGATAGCGTTTAAGATCGGACGGTGAACGATGCGCAACAATTTGTTGCGAACTTCTTGATTTTTTCAAAGAGCAACGCTCTCTGATGTAAATAGCGAAAAATAAAAATATCAAAGAGCGTATTTACATCAGAGAAGACTCGGATTAGATCTAGGTCTACCGTGAAAGAGGGGTTTAACCTATAAAATGTACTTTTTCTATATTATACAATTTTCCCCAAAACTAGGATACCGCATTTGACTTTCCCCTTTCTACCAGCGTCCTGTGTCTTTCCCAATCCTAAAAAAGCCCTGTAGGCCTACTTAATCGCGAGTTCAAAACAGGGGGATTCTTGTTTGTAAAAAGTATATTTCACGATAAATGCAATTCATCCGTCGCACCGTCTATCAATTTGACAATGTTTTCGGGGGAAAAAAGAGCTTAATACAAATAGATCTCTGCAAGGACTACCAATTCCAGGTAATTTATTAATTCTTAGTAATTTAATGCTTCCTTTCAATTCATTTTATTCCCTCTTATATCACTTCAAAGTCGATTAAACACCAATGTAATGGGTTTTCGCGAACGCTTCGAGCGTCAAACTCGATGTTACTTTGTCTTGTGTGCCTTTTAGAGGTCACAGGGTGAGGCTGTGTGGAAAAGTGATAATGAAGTACTTATTCCAGGTTTGATTCTTTTACTTTGAGTGTAAGATTACATAATCTTGACTTCAAGTGGACCATATTGTAGGGTGTAGAAGGCCAGGGTTGCATCTAGAGCGCGGCATTGCGGGATTGCCGCGAATTTTCATGAATGCCCCCCTATTTGTCAAATTGCCGCGGGCAAATCCCGCAAAAAAAGAAGAAAACACAGAGAAAAGAATATGCATTTCTGATGCCAGCAATCACTTGGAAACGGGTTAAACACAAAAAATATGTCTTTCAATGAACAAAAACAGCTAGCACTTGATTTTTCACTAGGGTGCATGCAAAACTAAAACAGGCTGCCAATCGGAAGAAAACATGATTCTGCGCACGCCATGGCCACACTGACTCCGCCCAATTGACCTAAATAGATGTTTATCGGTTCCAAATATGGTTACTATTACTACGAAAAAGACCCGCGATTATACGCGCAGTGACAAATGACCTGCATTCCTATGATGTCATTTGAGAGTACTTTTCCCGTACAGGAGTGCATTTCTGGCATCTACTTACGTCGATAAACTCCCTTAGTAACTGTAATTTTCAATTACAATAAAATCTTTTTGGCTTTGGTTTACTTAACAAAATTTAAAGTCATTTGTTTAGTGAAAAATTGCCTTGTTAAATAATATCCTTCCAATTCTGACGAGACTCTAAATGACCAATCACATCGTGCGAGGAAAAGAGGTTGTCCAATCAAATGACAAATTCAGTTGATAGTAAATTCCCGCTTGACAACTTTCCCACGGTCGTAAACAGACAAGATAGCGTGGAAAAACAAGGATAGTTGGTACATAAGATAAGACCATTCCATATGAAAATGACTTAAACGCAATCTGGGTGAACTATAAGGATGGTTTTACAAACAAATAAAAGAAAAAATGATCAGGATGTCATGACTGGAAAATCCTTCCGCCTGACTTCCATAATCGATCTGAAAAATAGTCCATGAAAAATTACTTGTTTTAAGTGCAACTTTCACCAAGATAACCAGTAAGAAAGAAGTAAATCAATATGCAAAAACATTGAATCAAGAATACATAAGTTTATCGATCTCTAAACAGTCCTGAAATATTCTGGGCACTTTGATCCACAAAAACAACTACAGCGATGACGTCACTCAAAATTGCAAATGGCGGCTGTTTACAATGTGACAGATAAATTTCAAAGATCTTTTGGACTACACTCGCTCAAACTGGCTTGTCATGCATCCGCTCGTGAACATATAGGTAGCAAACCACAAGTGATATATAATCTTCCAACTTTAAACGTCGAAATACTGAAAACGAGTGTATTTGAAAGTCACAAAATTTGAAAAACATTACATTATTTCATTACATTATTTTTTGATTGGGATCTATTTCATAGCTGTTAAGGTAATGTATTGTTATTTCGTTAGGATCTAGACTAGTTAAGATGACCTTTGTCACAGTTTACTTCACAATTTATTGAATACAACATTGAAAAATGCATTCAATTTTCAAAAGACATAAAATGACAAAGAATGGTCATTTTACGCATGCCCCCCACATTTTGGTCATTGCCCCCCAATTTCAGAAATTATGGGGGCATTTCCCCCCAATTTGCAAATTTCTGGATGCATCCCTGGAAGGGTAACTGGATGTAAATAAAAGAACATGTCTGTCTTACTGCAGACCATGTGTCATTTTGGCCATAACTCGCGAAAAGGATGCAATTACATGACTTACCTGGACGAGAGCTGAACTTGAAGAGAGCGATTGTCATGACCAGTGGGCTTTCTACATCAACACCGTCTATCGTAAGAATTACGCTCCCGTGAAAGATACCACACTCCTCCCCACTTTACAGACGAACCGGCACTCTTCAACGTTTGGTGATAAATTAAAGATTGACACTTTATCAACCGCCCTGGTCATATTGCGGCTGAAACACCTGACCACAGATTCCTGTTATTTCTCATACCAGTACTACCCCAACATCTGTACAAAGCCTTCCGCTGCTCACTCATTTGTGCGAGTCAATTTTGTTAAGTCTTCCATATTGGTATGATCCTCTTTCCATTGGAAAAGGAAGCATCAAAAATATTTTCCTTCCCAACCATAGTAGGTTGTAGGAACAAGTCTAGTGATTAAGTCATATGATTTCCTCATTTCTGATAGACAGACAATAGGAATGTTAATGTCTGGTAAGAGTCATATTTCCTCCTTTCCAATGATTATGGACAATAGGAAATGTTAACCCATCAAGCCTTTGTGGTTTGCTGGTAGTGACCATATAAATTTCTTAAATTCTGGTGACCCCTCAACATCTAATACAATTGGCCTATTAATTCACAAAGTGTGGTGGTAGGCTGGTAACTTGGTGATTTCAATCCAACACAAGGCAATCCAATGGAATCTCTCATTTGTATGTTGTTTAGATAAAATAAAGATACAAATATTGCGTTTTGGTACATCAGCTCCATGAAATCTTCAATTGTTCCGCCATTTACATTTGGTTTATGTTTTATGGTTTATTTGCTCCATTATCAATAAAGAATTTTATCACAGCTATATTGGTCATGTAGCATGATGTCAGGAGGGTCCATGCAAAATAGGGCGCAAAAGCAAGCAGCACCTGTGCCAGCCACACATGCCCCGGCTAGAGGGGGTAACAATGACCAATCGGTATCAAATCAGGCGGGTAATGATTATATAATTCCTAACCGGCCAGGAGTACTAGCGGAAGGAAATCATCAACCAATGTTGATAGAGCTTCCTAAATCGCTATCATATGATGGTGAGGGATGTTTACGAGCCTTCTTTAACAGGTTGACCAGCTACCATACATAGATGGATCATGGATGAAAGGAAGGACTATCTTTGCCTGAGCCTGACTGATGTGGCAAGCAAGTACTTCACTCTTCTGGACAGCCAAGCATCCTTCATTTTTGCTAAGGATCAAAAGATAAATGAAGGGGAGAAAGTGACGAATACATGTCCTACTACAATCGAGGAGGTGGTAGACAGGGTTGAGTACTTCATGTATACCCATTGTATGATATTCAACAAATCAAAGTCCATCTCCCTGGTGTCCCAGGTAACTGAGAAACAACTAGAAATAGATGTTGATCAGCACATCCAGTCAGAGGAAAGCCGGTTGGATCAAATAGAAATGAGAGTACACGGATTGGAGAGAAAAGTTGATTCCATGATCTAAAAAAAACAAACAAATGGATCTTCTTTTCAGACAAAAGGAGAGCTAGAGTTCCTTCGCCTGAAGGATTCCGAGGCCTAACTTCAGTACAGATCAAATTAATTCACTATGAGGGTTATTATGAATCATCAGGTGAGATCAATGTTATTTCAAATTCATTCCTGTCACTGTTTGGTGATAGGGAGATACAGGCCATAACAAACACAGTAGTTCAGATATCATTGGTTTCATATGAACTTTGTAATATTTTAGTAGTTCCATTCCTATCATTAAGTCACTCTTGAAATGGTGGGAATGGATCTCAAGATTAAGCTGAAGTTTAAGGCTAACACAAAACATTCCCAAAGAGTATGTAAAGTTTGGATCTTAAACCACTAGCATGATAAGCCCTCAATTATCAGATGCAGCTCAATCGTTGCTAAGGTGACAGCTTCCAACACTACCAAACATATCGCCAAATGAAATTTGCTCGGGTTCCATGTTTGCCATTGTTTGGTATCAGGCACAATAATCTCCCATATAGAACATTGCTAGTAAATAGCAGCAATCTTTCTAGTGTATTTTCTATCAATTCACCATCTTTGTCTTACACTTCTATGTTACAATTTTAAGTGTAAAAATATATTATGATGGGCAACTGTTTTGAATCTCAAAAGAGAAAATGTCTTGTGGCTTAAACTTATGAAAAAAGGGGTTCATCCAACCCATGGTTAAGTCACATTACATGTATATACCATGGGATTTCTTAACCATTAAACCAATTGTAATGACTAATGAGATATTTGATATTAAATTGGGGAAGTGAGTCTTCCTGGGTCTTGGCCCGAAATAAACAGAATCTTGTAATTTATAGGCTGCACAAAAGCCAGATTAGTCAGTCCTGTATCACATGATATGTTCTCCGAGCTTATTACAAACACGGTAGATAAGTTCACTTTACATACACTTATATATAACAGTTTGCACTATCCCGGACCCAAGTCTTTGTGGTATGATCAAATTCTCTATTTAAAAATGAAATGTATGTCTTTTGCCATATATATCAGAGAGGGGGAGAGGCATGGTGAAACAACGAAGCATTCTGACAGCACAGAGAAACCGGATGGCTTGAATCTCCCTATTACCAATGGTGACAGGAATGCAGAACATAACATCTGACTTGATCTGGTTTATAACAATTTCGTCGTTGAGACCAAGTTCTGTTTGGACCGGGGGTAGGCCTCTTAATCCGATCCGCTGGAGTTTAAATCATCAAAATCATCTTTTCCAGTAAAACATACCTGTTTCTTGCTCTCCGCCTGTGGCTGGACCATTAGCTTTGGACAATTAGGTCTGATGTGCCCTGACTCACCGCAATTGTAGCACTCGAACCGACTTGGCGACGACCGAGGTGGATTTGGCGGTGTTCGGCGGGTTTGGCGGTTTGATTTTTTTGGACAATCACGGGCAATGTGACCCCGCCCATTGCATGAAAAGCATACCGACTCATCAGGGTTCCTGCGCGCTACTGGAGAAGGTGATCGATTTCGTTGTTTGAAAAGGATTTCCATTTTGTCAATCATGGAGTCTACTTTTCTTTCTAATCTTGTTAGTCTATTTTCAAATTTGTCAAACCGGCTCTCTCTAGCAGATGACTGTGGCTGCGTTGACACTGCTTCTATTTTAGGTTCTATTTTAGGTTCTTCAGAAATTTGAGAAACTTGGGGAACAAGTTTTCCTTGCTTACCGAACACCATGTTGTGGGTATGCATAAAATACTTTATGCGGTCAATGGCTTCCTCAATTGATGCCGGCCTTGTATTGGCAAATTTTTCCCCTGCCTCCTTGTCTCTTGACCCTAAACAAAAGCGTAAAATTACCTGCCTTGTCATGTACTCATCTGGCAGCTCTGTGAACGCCCTTGTACCGAGGGTCAGAACCCTATCAGCCCAATCATCAACAGACTCGTCCCGATTTTGGAATGCATTGTTGAAAGTAATCATGGCAGTTTCAGGCAATTCTTTGTACCCGAACCGCCGCTCAAACTTTTCAACAATGTCCACGTAGGCGAGATCTTCTGCTCTGCTGGTTATCATTGCAAAAAACTCACTTGCTTTATCCGTTAAACTCAGGCACAAGTAATCCTTTCTCTCTTGGGGTGTCCATCTTTGAATGTGAGCCACTCTTTCAAACTTGTTGAAAAATGCTTGCCAACTTCCTTTACCGTCATAGGTAAGCGATTTGGGAAGCTGCATCAACGTAGGTTGACGATTTCCCCCCGCTTGACCACCATTTCGGTTAAGAATGTTGACATTACCTGCCTGGTCCTGGTAACCATGAGCCGCTGCACGTGGTGCTGGTGGGTTATGATACAATCCAACCGGAGGTTGTTGGAACTGTCTCCTTTCCTCCCTCATCTCTCGCTGTAGATCCCTCATATTATTTACGAGCCCCAACATTGATGCGTGAACCTGCAGTATGGCATCAACGTTAGTGGCACCATTTATATTGCTCTGACCTGTGGCACTATTTATATTGCTCTGAGGAATCTTACCTTCATCCATGTTTGGCCGACCGGTTGCATATTTAGGAGTTTTTTTTCCTGTTAACCCACTTCTCTTTACGGGGTGACCTGGATGCAGGCAAGGAAAACATATCCTCACCCACTCCCGACTTCCTGTCATCCATGACCCCCCCTCTGCAGATATTTGACAGTGGCCTCCACTGCTTTTGTCTCGGCTTCCCTTACCTTAATGGCTTGCTGATTTGAAGCCATACCTAAATCTTCCCCTCCAAGTCTCATTTGGTCTGCTCCCTCCTTCACATATGACAAGGGACTCAGATTTGCATCATCACGTGCACTTGGCGGGCCTCGCAGGGAAGCGTTGTCAATGACATTTACTATGTCGACTATTACCTGCATGCTTGGGTCACTCATTTCCTCCGTTTTAACAAAAGGAGGAACCTGATCGACACTGTCCTTGATACCATTAGCCCTAACTTCCTCGTGCACTGATGGCAAGTCTAGTGCATCAGGAACTGATGGGTCAATGGTGATACCCTGGTCACTTCTGCTAAACTCTACTCTATCCCAGAATTCTGGGCCAATACGAATTCCAGGTACTGACCTTACTAACGATCCTGTCAACCGACCATGGATTTCTCTGGCGTCGATTAAATGCTGAGCAATTCTGGGACCAATTCCATTTAGCTCTTGCATTTCTTCGGCGGTGGCAGTGTCCAAATCAATTTTGTCTGGTCCTGATGAAGCCATCTCTTATTAAAACTATCCTAACTTAGCAATTAAGCAATGAGGAAAAGTTTTAAATTATTTTAAGAATTTTGTTAATTGTAATCCAACGACAGCTAATATAGCAAGTTGGAACTACTGTATTTATCAGAGCTATCCAAATTTAGCTAAAAAGCTAGTTGGAAAAGTAATGATTATATATTTTTTCTGTTGCATATAATTTATATATACCAAAAGTGTTCCCCCTACAACACATAAATATTGCAGGAGTTAGAAATTAATATTTCCCCCGCCACATAGAAATATCGCTGGAGCTAGAAATTGATGTTCCTCCTACAACATAGAAATATTGCAGGAGCTAGAAATTAATATTTCCCCCGCAACATAGAAATATTGCTGGAGCTAGAAATTGATGTTCCTCCTACAACATAGAAATATTGCAGGAGCTAGAAATTGAAGTAAACCAAAATTTATTCTACTCACAGAAGTGGCAATTATTTTGTGGTAGTAACTGTAAACTTGGAAATTGGACCTTGCTTGTAGATAATAAATGTAGATTCCATATGTTAACAGCCAGTATATTTGGAAATAGCCAAATAGAATATCAGTAATGGTTTAACAACATCTGACAAATAAGTGTCTGGTAGACATAGAAAGTAATTAATCAAAGATTGAAAATCATTTTAGTTGTAAGTAAAGGTCCTCCAGACCAGTTCATACACATGAAAGTCCTTGCTGACCCGATTAATTTAATCCTAAATCAAAACATGGCTAAAATTACAAAGTGAAGCCATGGTATTTAAATTTAAATTATACATTTAAGAATTTTAGTAATATTGGAATGGCTGGAATTGCAAAGTGAAGGTCCTAAAGACCAAATTGTGCACATGTCCGTCTCAAAAATGTATAAATTATTCTAAATTAAGAAATACAAAGCATAATTTTAAAGCTAAAGTCCTCCAGACCGTCTCGTTATAAACAATGTTTTGACTTTTGAAGAAAAATCTTTGTCAAGTCAGCGTCACCCAGACTATGACACTGCCTTAACAAACAAATTGCTTCAATGTGCAGAAAACTTTGCAGTGACAAAATGTATCAGCTGACAAGGGCTAGTCCGGAGACAAGCATTGACACATGGCGGCCATTTTGAAAAGGTGCACAATTTGAAAACAACAAAAATTAAATACAAAAATAAATACAATAAATTGAAAAAATCAATGAAAGATTTCATTTCCAACAATTTTGGAAACAAAACCAAACTATTGCAATACTTTTATTGCAATAGCAATGAATGAAAGATAGTCATCATCTGTCTGAAATGTCTCAAACCAACCCACGTGGTCAAAGACAAAATTAGAAAATCTTCATTTTGCACATTTGCAAAAACAAAGACATGTGCTCTTCAAGCCTACCAAGCAACATGCCTGCACGCAGATTCTTTTTAATCGCAGCGCCATTTGTAGAAGGGTAACTGGATGTAAATAAAAGAACATGCCTGTCTTACTGCAGACCATGTGTCATTTTGGCCGTAACTCGCGAAAAGGGTGCAATTACATGACTTACCTTGGCTGACTTCGATTGGCACTATAGCTCTCGAGGACGGGAACCATCATTGGGAACCAGCGCTGTTCTGTCTATTGAATTCCTCCCCGTTCTGAGTCAGCCAATCAAAATCTTTGTTTACCTCGACACTGATTGGTTCGCTCTTATCCGAGGTGTTCCGAATGACGTAATTTCTCGGATGGCCGGACCACACGTTTTCCGGTGGTCGGACTATAGCTCGGACCATTGCCGTTCGATTGGAGCTATAGCTGCGGAAATGACGTCAATAGCTCGCACTATCGGTGTTCGCTTGGAGCTATGGCGCGAAATATTGCCAATCGAAGTCGGCCATGGACGAGAGCTGAACTTGAAGAGAGCGATTGTCATGACCAGTGGGCATTCTACATCAACACCGTCTATCGTAAGAATTACGCTCCCGTGAAAGATACCACAAGGGTAACTGGATATAAAATACAAATCTAAGCTGCCCAACAAGTACAGCGGGGGTTTTCCTGACCATTTTGGGAAACGGAGTCTGGCCTTATTGGGAAATTTTAAATGTTCAAAATAGCTCATTCTGGGCTAAAAAAGTAAGCGAAACACATATTTGTCAATAATAAATTGGGCTTTTTAAATAGATTGGGAAAAATGGAAGAAAATTTGCTTTGGGAACACAGCCTTTTGCTTTGGGAATGCCTCCGTTTTCAGGAGGCACAGCAGGAGGCACAGAAATCATAGGAAAACCCCTGTACAGACACAGGCCACTTGGCTGTAGTTGTGGGTACTCGATAATAGAGCGTTAATCCGCGTACCTGTTCTGGATATCAGAAACGAAGAGGCCCTCCGCTTCGTCCGCCAGGGCTTATATAGTGTTTTGTGACGTCACGTCCCGCCGAGTCGCAGTGTCGCAGTGTAGTAGTGGACAGTTAACAGTAGTGAAGAGTTGCATCTTATGGTGGCAATACACTCCCGTAATTGTATACTTCCGCAGATACCACAACCATCCTACATTGCCAATGTAGGTAGCAAACTCTATCGATGAGAAAATCAAGGGTGATAATTTAACAAATTTTCCAAAAAAGTTGACCTCACTCAGGGTCATGTGGGAATGCGCGAATTATGGAAAACCACGGATTTCCCTGAAATCATATGTTATGGGAAACTAAAGTCTACCAGTGATTTTTTTTCTTAAAACGGTCGTTATTGGGCCCCTTTCCCCTCTCTGGGGAATATACTTTTTCCCCCCATTTCAGAGAATTTTTTCCCTCCTGGAACTAGATTTTTTGTTGCAAAGAAAAATCCAAATCATATTTAGATTATAGGCATCTTTAGCAGTTCTAATGGTTGTTTGAAGGTCCCATTATGATTAATCCGAGTCTTCTCTGATGTAAATGGGCAAGTTTAAAAAAAATGTGACCGTTCACTTTTTACATGCCTCAGCTTTTGTAGAGAAACATACTCAACCCAATCAAAGCTAAAAGGATGTGTTATTGTGTCTTTATACTGGGTACCAAGTTTAAAGAAAATCGCTTCACAAATAAAAAAAAAAATATGTCATTAAAACATTTCAAAAATGTCAGGAGTGAAACGCTTTTTGTGTGACACTTAAGACTTTAACCAAGTTTCTAAGCTATGGTAAATAAAATACAGTGACAAGATACTACAAATAGCACTTGTAATTCCTAAAACAACATGTGTATCATCATCTAAAAATTACCTTTTCATCTTATCTTCACTGGTTTACGATGTGGAGCCTGTTTTATACGATAACCCTCAGAATTTTATGTCAGGAGTGACACACTTTTATTTTTCAAAATTTGTTCTCATTTTTGTCTATTCAGCCAGAAATCTACAACTCAAACTTTTTTAGGAAGTCATCAACCTTGTGGGCATTCTGCACGCTACTATTTAGTGATTCGTGGGTTACATTTTATCATATTGTGCAATATATATGCTGTCAGGAGTGAAGCGCTTTTTGTTGCCATTTTGCAAGATTGCGCACACAATTTTAGCTAGAAACTTGTGAACATGAATTTAGAATATAATTTTGGCACTGCTTAACCATTTAGAATAGTTTTTAGCCACCCTAATTCAGAAATCTGGATGATATTCTGTAAAAATCTATAGCTGTTATTCTCAACATTTGAATGTCACACTTTGGTTACATTTTTATACCCCCCACAACAAAGTTATGGGGGGGTATACTGGATTCAGGTTGTCCGTCCGTCTGTCCGTCCGTCCGTCTGTCCGTCTGTCCGTCTGTCCGTCCGTCCGTCCGTGGACACAATTTTGTGTCCTCTTCTCCTCCCACAGTTTTTGACCGATTTTGCTGAAATTTTAGCAGGTTGTTTCCTATCATATGAAGTTGTGCACCTGCAATTTTCATCTTGATCCAGGCAGTAGTTTCAGAGTTATGCCACTTTGAACTTTAGCACTTTTTCAGTGACAACGCGCTAGTGGGGGGTATTTGTCCGCTTTGCGACAGTTCTAGTTTTTAAACCTGCCCAAATACGCTCTTTGATATTTTGATTTTTCGCTATTTACATCAGAGCTAGTTGCTCTTTGAAAACAGCGGAAAGTTTGGCACACGTTGTGAAGCTTTGTTTTTGGGTATTATTTCCATTCACTCAGTAAAACACTGTAGGGTATAGATCAATTAATCATTTTTGTCATACATGTACCTGACCAAGAATTTAATTTCAAATCGGCCTGCTGGAAGAGTATAACCATCATCCGAAATTCAACAACCCCCTATTTCCAGTCGATTTCGTCGCCATTGTTATTGTAGATCACGTGACCCAGATCTCGTTCAAAAATAGTACAGAATTTGCTGGCACGTGACTATCACGTGACCGCTTTTGATTACGAATTTCTTCCAGGTCACATGACCGCCTTTGTTTAGAAATTATGGATTGTTCTTGTTGCGGAGATCAATTTATGTCGATCTGTTCAGCTTGCAACTTGAATGGTTTTGCTTCTCCTGTGAAATTACGTTTATTTCCTTCTCCATGCTCGTAAGTAATGGAATTGACCCAAAAAGTAGCAAACATTATTGGTGCGAATACTAGCTTGGAACATTTGCTGGACGTTTCTGATATATTTCATTTATTTATTCATATTATCAGTGTTTTTTAAACTCGTTATTGTTATATTATTTCTGAAAGGCTGTCAATTTGAATAAATGAAATAATCTTATTTTATTTTCTTTTTTAAATTCTTATATTTAGACCGTTGCGTCATTATCTGGGAAAACCCGCATTCCATGTGCGAGAATTTGCGTTGATCACATGGTTTTAAATGGAAGGTCACGGTAAACAAAGGCTGCTCAGGTGAGGGTTGTTGCAAAACGTTGCCTATAAACCTTTTAGAAATACTTTTTATCCCCCGCCGAAAAAATTTTTCGGGGGGGATATTGTTTTTGCCATGTCCGTCCGTCCGTCCTTCCGTCCGTCCGTCCGTCCGTCCGTCCGTCCGTCCGTCCGTCCGTCCGTCCGTCCGACATTCGTTTCCGCGCTATTTCTTGGAAACTATAGACCGGATTTCGATGAAACTTGGCACACAGCTTCACTACAAAGAGGACATGCGCATATCGTCGGGGTTACCTGGTTCGACCATTGAATTCAGAGTTACTGCCCCTGATTGTTTAAGCCATATACATACAGAGTGATATTCGTTTCCGCGCTATTTCTTGAAAACTGTAGACTGGATTTCGATGAAACTTGGCACACAGCTTCACTACAAAGTGGACATGCGCATATCGTCGGGGTTACCCGGTTCGACCGCCGAATTTAGAGTTACTGCCCTTGAGTGTTTTAGCCATATACATACAGTGATATTCGTTTCCGCGCTATTTCTTGGAAACTATAGACCGGATTTCGATGAAACTTGGCACACAGCTTCACTACAAAGTGGACATGCGCATATCGTCGGGGTTACTCGGTTCGACCGCCGAATTTAGAGTTACTGCCCCTGACTGTTTTAGCCATATACATACAGAGTGATATTCGTTTCCGCGCTATTTCTTGAAAACTGTAGACTGGATTTCGATGAAACTTGGCACACAGCTTCACTACAAAGTGGACATGAGCATATCGTCTGGGTTACCCGGTTCAACCGCCGAATTTAGAGTTACTGCCCTTGACTGTTTTAGCCATATACATACAGTGATATTCGTTTCCGCGCTATTTCTTGGAAACTATAGACCGGATTTCGATGAAACTTGGCACACAGCTTCACTACAAAGTGGACATGCGCATATCGTCGGGGTTACTCGGTTCAACCGCCGAATTTAGAGTTATTGCCCCTGACTGTTTTAGCCATATACATACAGAGTGATATTCGTTTCCGCGCTATTTCTTGAAAACTATAAACCGGATTTCAATGAAACTTGGCACACAGCTTTACTACAATGCGGACATGCGCATATCGTCGGGGTTACCCGGTTCGACAGTCGAATTTAGAGTTACTGCCCCTGACTGTTTAAGCCATATACATACAGAGTGATATTCGTTTCCGCGCTATTTCTTGAAAACTGTAGACTGGATTTCGATGAAACTTAGCACACAGCTTCACTACAAAGTGGACATGCGCATATCGTCGGGGTTACCCGGTTCAACCGCCGAATTTAGAGTTACTGCCCCTGACTGTTTAAGCCATATACATAAAGAGTGATATTCGTTTCCGCGCTATTTCTTGAAAACTATAGACTGGATTTCAATGAAACTTGGCTCACAGCTTCACTACAATGAGGACATTCGCATATCGTCGGGGTTACCGGATTCGACCGTCGAATTCAGAGTTACTGCCCCTGATTGTTTAAGCCATATACATACAGAGTGATATTCGTTTCCGCGCTATTTCTTGAAAACTGTAGTCCGGATTTCGATGAAACTTGGCACACAGCTTCACTACAAAGTGGACATGCGCATATCGTCGGGGTTACCCGGTTTGACCGCCAAATTTAGAGTTACTGCCCCTGACTGTTTAAGCCATATACATACAGAGTGATATTCGTTTCCGCGCTATTTCTTGAAAACTATAGATCGGATTTCAATGAAACTTGGCTCACAGCTTCACTACAAAGTGGACATGCGCATATCATCGGGATTACCCGGTTCGACCGCCGAATTTAGAGTTACTGCCCCTGACTGTTTTAGCCATATACATACAGAGTGATATTCGTTTCCGCGCTATTTCTTGAAAAGTATAGATTGGATTTCAATGAAACTTGGCACACAGCTTTACTACAATGAGGGGATACGCATATCGTCGGGGTTACCCGGTTCGACCGCCGAATTTAGAGTTACTGCCCCTGACTGTTTAAGCCATATACATACAGTGATATTCGATTCCGCGCTATTTCTTGAAAATTATACACCGGATTTCAATGAAACTTGGCACACAGCTTTACTACAATGAGGACATGCGCATATCGTCGGGGTTACCCGGTTCGACCGTCGAATTTAGAGTTACTGCCCCTGACTGTTTTAGCCATATACATACAGAGTGATATTCGTTCTGTTGAAGCCATATACATACAGAGTGATATTCGTTCTGTTGAAGCCATATACATACAGAGTTATATTCGTTTCCGCGCTACTTTATTGACAATGAAAATATATTCGGCGGGGGATATCAATTCAACGAATTTGCTTGTTGGTTGTAAATTTTTCAACAGGTATGACAATAAATGGTTCATTGATCGATATCATCAGGGGTTTTAACGATAGCGTTTAAGATCAGACGGTGAACGATGCGCCACATCTTGTGGAGAACTCCTTAATTTTTTCTAAGTGCAACTAGCTCTGACTAAATAACGAAAAATCAAAATATCAAAGAGCGTATTTACGTCAGAGAAGACTCGGATTACATTATGATATGCAAGCAAGTTAAATGCATTTATAACACTGACTGTATTTGAGAGTAGACAATAAGCATGTATTGAAATTTCCCCTTTTTGGGCGTTCAGGCGCAAATTTTCCAGGGTTCCCAAAAAACCCCATATGGGGGTTTTGCACCCCCCAAATTGAATCTTGCACTCCCAATTTTTGCAAGAAGCCTTCTATGTTTCATATAGAGGGGGTGCAAGTATGCTGTAAAATGACTGTTTTCACTCCCAGAATTAAAAGTCAGTGGGAACCCTGTTTTCCCTCACCTATGGACCCTGACCCCCTTCCCCCAAAATTAAAAATAAACACTGTCTACAGATAGAACTTGATGAACTCGGCTGCCTTTAGCGTGAACTGGTTTTAGAACAACAAAAGCAAACTGGAAGAAAAATTGATTGACAATTTTTTTGTCGGATAAAATATGAGTTCACGATCCAGATGGCCATGCAGCGTTTTTTCTGGCCAATTAGGAAAGGTACCTGAACCCCTACCAGTGCTTTCAATAAGCGGACGTCGTCGTATATTACGTCCGATTTTCGCAAAAAACATCCTGAATTTTGAAGTTTGACGGCTGTCAGATGCTCAGGATTATTTGCTGACTTCCTGAAATTTAAACTCAGACGTCTCAGAGATTATTTTGGGCCGCGCCTTTGTGCTATAGTGCAAGTAATTTACGAACGGCTCTTCAAAAATGAGCGTCTGCGTCGAATTGACGCATAGCTTTTCCGTATGACACAGTATTTTTACCTGGGCGCGCCATTAAAGGAGGTACTTTCTGTAAAAATAGCACCAAAGTATTTCATACGACTTTAATCAGCCAATCAAAACCGGGAACAATTTGGGAATACCAATTACGTCACCAGCCAAGCGATAGCGGGAAGACAGTCAGCTTTTCCGCAGATCTGCCAAATGCTACCGAGTGTGATATTTTGTTCGAATTTGAATTATCAGTTATCTCCGTTTAATTTTGTATATGGAGCAAATCGTATCTCGATTTTAATTGGATGATAAATAACAGACCATTGCGTCAGTCCGTAAATCGGAAACACAACTCGACTCGAAGAAGTTTTTTTTCTTCTTTAATCGGGTACGAATAAATCCGCTTATGGCAGATCGTAAAGGTGATTTTGGCCTATATTATTTTCAGAGTCTACAGGCAAAGAAAGTCCACGATGCTAATCTCGTTCAGAAAAAAAAACACTCGACGGTCTGAAAAAGAAACAATAGGCCTACGGCGGTTAGACGCCATTGACCCCGAAAATGAAAGTGGGTCGTTCATGTGTGGTGCTCTTGTAGCTTTTAACTAGGGATGGTAACGAGTACCAATTTTACTAATCGAGTACTCGGTCACCCTTCCGATCGAGTACTCGAGTACTCGGATAGAAACGTCGACTTTTGGTTATAGTATCGGTGTTTTCCAACATGTTCTTGAGCGATTTATGCAGCATATCTTCGGTGTAAATATCTCTTTAGATAACATTTGATCAGTACTTTATTTGAGAAAAATGGACAATTGTTAGATATGTGGTGAGAATTACAGAAAGTATCAAAAACTTTCAATTAAACTCTTGAAAAATAAAAAGAATCCACAAGGATGTTGTTGTTATTTCTCTCCAAAGCGTTCGTAATTTTTACGCATGTTGTGAGATATACACAAGTCACTATAGACTTAGAGGAAAGCATTGTTAGACTTTCTTGAATTTATTTGCGTGTAATCGGGAATGAGAGCAATAGAATGAAATCTTAACGATAATCCAGTAATCGGCTGTTCGAATATTGCATTAAGCAAGCAACTCTAGGTAAATCTTACGGACGTCCAATTAAAATGCATCGCCCGAAATCAACGTATAGAGCGGCGAATGTGTGAAAATGTATGACATTGTTTGACAGCGAGAACAATAGACGTTGGCACTTCATTGCAAATTAAGACAAAGTCGAGGGATTAGATAATCGGCAGATGACCAGGTGTTACATACTCTACCCTTTGCACGGTACAGTGTTGGAAAAGAGCGATCATTATTTTCAACTACTTGAGTTTGGAAACGAATTTTCATTTTTCTGCTCATATTATTTTTTCTTTCCGATTACTCGATTAGTGATAATGGTAATCGATACTCGGACGTTCGATCGAGCACTCGATTAATCGAATACTCGTTCCCATCCCTACTTTTAACCCATTACCAAACGACAAAATATTAGGGTGGTCCAAATTGAAAGAAGTTGCAGAGGACATTTTCAATGCGATATAATTTTGAAACTGTATGACTTTTGGGGTAGAAAACATTGTGGGAAATGAAAAAATTGCTTGTCACAAGCAATTTATTCATTTTCCACAATGTTTCCCAAAGCCATTATCTTGTAAGGAGTCAAAAGGAGTCATTGTGTGGGAATGGATTAATCATTTCACAAACATGACCTGGTTCTGACGTCCCTAGAAGGAAAGTTTTTGGATTGTAATATTGAGACAAAAGAAGAAAAAAAATGATAGCCAAAACTTTCTCCTTTTGCTTCAATATTTTCTTTGCTTTATTGGATACTTTGACAGGGTTATCTTAGCCCCCACATAAAATCCTTTTCCAGAGACCCCCAAAATTCAAAATAATGTGTGTAAATGTTACCCCTACTGTCTAATGTAAAGAAAATCTGAAATTTTGTTTTTATTAAATGAATCTTTAGCCTTTTTGGCTTGGAATAGGGGCGGGGGCCAAGAAACCCGGCCTGGGTATTTTTGCCCCCACCTAAAATCTTTTTCCAGAGTCCCCCAAAATACAAAACAATGTCTGTAAATGTTACGGGCTTATAACCCTCATAACAGGGCTTATCAGTTTATAGTATAGTAAAATTATTATTTGATGAATTTTAACCTGAAACCCTCAGGAATGATTGCACATAAACTATTTTGTTGAATAACATACTTTTTATCAGGCAGTTTGATCAGATGACCCTGACCTTGACATTGAATGACCTAATTAAGCTATTGTTTTGAAGTCGCCAAAAGGCGACATTGGCAGTCTCGTAAAAGGTCGCCAAAAGGCGACATTGGCAGCGAAAGAGTTAAATTGCGAAAGGAATTTTGATTGGTACATTATTGTGGGCGTGGCAGGGTGGGGCTTATCAGACTTAGAGAAATCACAAAATAATTCTTTAGAAATCAACCAGAGTGTCAATCTTGACCAAACTTGGCAGAAATGTACCTTGGGTGAACCTTTATCTATATTGTCTGTAAAATTCTGATTGGTCCATAAATGTGGGAGTGGCAGGGCGCGGCTTATCAGACGTAGAGAAATCGCAAAATAATTCTTTAAATATCATTCAAGGGGCCAATTTTGACCAAACTTGGCTGAAATGTAACTTGGATTGACCTTTATCTAAATTGTTTGTAAAATTTTGATTGGTCCATAAATGTTGGCGTGGCAGTGCGCAGCTTATCAGACTTAGAGAAATCGCAAAATAATTCTTTAAAAATCAACCAAGGGGCCAATCTTGAGCAAACTTGGGTGAAATGTAACTTGGGTGGACCTTTATTTAAATTGTCTGTAAAATTTTGATTGGTCCATAAATGTGGGTGAAGCAGGGCGGGCCTTATCAGACTTAAAGAAATCACGAAATAATTCTTTAAAAAGCAACCATTTGGCCAATTTAGATATAATATGGCATAAATGTTCCTTGGGTGGACTTTTATCTAAATTTATTGCAAAATCATGTTTGGTCATTAAATGTGGGCGTGGCAGGGCGGGGCTTATCAGACTTGGGAAATCACAAAATAATTCTTTAAAATTCTTCTCCTCTCAAACCATAGTGCCAATTTTGATCAAACTTGCCAGAGATGCTCTTTTGGTTGTGCTTCACTTGAATTGTGAATGAAACTTTGATTGGCCAATAAATGTTGTTTTGGCAGGACGGGGCTTATCCAACTTGGAGAAATCCAAAATGATTTTTTTCGGACTTACAGATATTGCAAAATAATTCTTTTAAAGCCAACCATTGGGTCAATTCAGACCAAACTTTGTCAGAAAACTGGATATGGCAGTCAGAAGTTTACAAGAAATCATTAGATAATTCTTTTGATTAATTAACCAGTGGAGCGATTCAGGCCCTCTTGTGCCTCTTGTTGCATGTCTGTGGCTTTTTTTAGCTCACCTGAGCTCAACGAGCTCAAGGGGAGCTCTTAGGGTCAGTCACTATCCGGCGTCCGTCGTCCGTCGTTCGTCGTCCGTCGTCAACAATTTCTTTAAACATCTTCTCCTCCTCAACCACTGGGCCAATTCTTTCCAAACTTGGCAGAAATGTTCCTTGGGTGACCCTTTTCAAAACTTGTTCGTGAATTTTTGATTCGTCAAAAATTGTGGGCGTGGCAGGGCAGGGTTTATCAGACTTAAAGAAATCATTAGGAAATTCTTCAAAAATCTTCTCCTCCTCAACCACTGGGCCAATTCTTTCCAAACTTGGCAGAAATGTTCCTTGGGTGACCATTTTCAAAATTTGTTCGTGAATATTTGATTCGTCAAAAATTGTGGGCGTGGCAGGGCGGGGCTTATCAGACTTAAAGAAATCATTAGGAAATTCTTCAAAAATCTTCTCCTCCTCAACCACTGGACCAATTCTTTCCAAACTTGGCAGAAATGTTCCTTGGGTGACCCTTTTCAAAACTTGTTCATGAATTTTTGATTCGTCAAAAATTGTGGGCGTGGCAGGGCGGGGCTTATCAGACTTAAAGAAATCATTAGGGAATTCTTCAAAAATCCTCTCCTCCTCAACCACAAGGCCAATTCTTTCCAAACTTTGAAGAAATGTTCCTTGGGTGACCCTTTTCAAAACTTGTTCGTGAATTTTTGATTCGTCAAAAATTGTGGGCGTGGCAGGGCGGGGCTTATCGGACTTAGAGAAATGATGTGAAAAATCTTTAAAAATCAATTACCTGGCCAATTTGAATCAAGCTTGGCAGAAATGTCCCTTGAGTGACTGTTTTCAACACATGCTCATGAATTTTTGATTGGGTGAAAATTGTGGGCGTGGCAGGGTGGGGCTTATCAGACTTCGAGAAATCGTAAGATAATTATTCAAAAATCTTCTTGTCCTCAACCATTGGGCTAATTCTTACCAAACTTGAAAGGAATGTTCCTTGGGTGACCCTTTTCAAAACTTGTTCGTGAATTTTTGATTTGTCAAAAATTGTGGGCGTGGCAGGGCGGGGCTTATCAGACTAAAAGATATCTTTAGGTAATTCTTCAAAAATCTTCTCCTCCTCAACCACAAGGCCAATTCTTACCAAACTTGGCAGAAATGTTTATCTGGTGACCCTTTTCAAAACTTGTTCGTGAATTTTTTATTTGTCAAAAATTGTGGGCGTGGTAGGGCGGGGCTTATCGGACTAGGAGAAATCATGTGAAAAATCTTTAAAAATCAATTATTCGGCCAATTTGAACCAAACATAGCAGGAATGTCCCTTGAGAGACTGTATTCAACACATGTTCATGAATTTTTAATTGGGTGAAAAACATCGGCTTACAGGGTGGAGCTTACCAGACTTCAAGAAATCGTTAGATGATTCTTCTAAAATCTTCTTCTCCTTAACCATCAGGCAATTCGTTACCAAACTTGGCAGAAATGATCATTGGGTGACTCGTTACAATATCTGTTTGAGAATATTTTATTCGTCAAAAAAAGTGGTCTTGGCGGGGCAGGGCTTATTGGACTTAACAAATTCATGAGAATATTCTTTAAAAAAGTAATTATAGGGCTAAGTTGAACCAAACCTTACAGGAATGTGCCTTGAGTGACTGTCTTCAATACATGGTTGGGAATTTTTGATTAATTGAAAAAATGTGGGCATGGCAGGGTGGGGCTTGTTGATTTTTAAATGAGTTATGTCCTTTTGTTGAAAATTGGTATTTTTCGCAACATTTACATGTGTTGTTTGGTCTGTTGATTTGTTTGTTTGCTCTTTTTCCCAATTGATCAGATCACAGTTCAAATGAAATGTACTTCTCAAAATGCACAAAAACAGTGCTGTTTGGGGGTATGATCACTTTCAGTGATATTCTAGTTTACAATAATTTAATATGACAATACTGACATGTATATTTGTTTACAACAAAACCTATATTGTACACAATCAAATACACGAAGAACTCAGGTGAGCGATATCAGTGCCTTTCAGGCACTCTTGTTTAGCTCACCTGAGCACAGGGTGCTCAAGTGAGCTATTGTGATCACCTTTTGTCTGGCGTCCGTGCGTCGTCCGTCAACAATTTCTTTAAATGACATCTCCTCCTAAACAACTTGGCCAATTTCAACCAAACTTGGCAGGAATGTTCTTTGGGTGACCCCCTTTCAGAATTGCTAAAAAAATTGAAATCGATAAAAAACTCTGGTTGCCATGGCAACAGAAAAGGAGAAATTCGACTGAATCTCAATACTATCTTTGAACGACATCTCCTCCTAAACTACTTAGCTAATTTCAACCAAACTCAGCAGGAATGTTCCTTAGGTGACCCCCTTTCAGAATTGCTAAAAGAATTGAAATCCATAAAAAACTCTGGTTGCCATGGCAACAGAAAAGGAAAAATTTGAATGAATCTCAATACTTTCTTTGAACGACATCTCCTCCTAAAGTACCAGGCCATTTTCAGCCAAACTTGGCAGGAATGTTCCTTAGATGACCCCCGTTCAGAATTGCTAAAAGAACTGAAATCCATAAAAAAACTCTGATTGCCATGGCAACAGAAAAGGAGAAATTTGACTGAATCTCAATACTATCCTTGAACGACATCTTCTCCTAAACTACCAGGCCAATTTCAACCAAACTTGGCAAAAAATATTCCTTAGGAGGTCTTCTTAAAGATTTGCTAAAAGAATTGAAATTGACTTAAAACTCTGGTTGCCATGGTACCAGAAAAGGAGAAATTTGACTAATTTTCAATAATTTCTTTGAACAACATCTCCTCCTTAACTACTTGACCAATTTCAACCAAACTTGGCAGAAATATTTCTTAGGAGGTTCCTTTTAGAAATTGCTAAAAGAATTGAAATCGTTTAAAAGCTCTGGTAGCCATGGCAACAGAAAAGGAGATTTTCCACCAAATCTCAATGACATCGTTGAATGATATCTCCTAAACTAACAGGCTAATTTCCACCAAACTAGGCAGAAATATTCCTTAGGAGGTCACACTTAAAAAATTGCTTACATAATTGCATTTTATGAAAAAAAAAACCCAATTCTGGTTGCCATGGCAACAGAAAAAGAGAAATTATACGAAATCTGTCAGAAGCAATTTCTCAATAACCGCAGAGCCAAATTTGACAAAACTTAATATTTGCATTGCTTATGATATTGCTAAGAGGTACTTTTCTTTGCTTTTCAATATGAAACCTTGTCACAGAAAACGGGGACTTGTAAAAATCTGCTTATCAGGGGCATAGCATCTACATTTATGCATGGATTTAAAAAAAACGTATGGGTAAATGTGTTCTTTTTCATGAGGAGATGTTCTATTTGAAATATTTATTTAGGTAGGTTCAAGGTCATAGATCTAGGCCAATTTGTAAATTTCTGTTTGTCAGTCTGTATGTTTTATTTAAATTCCATCTGTCCAAAGCAATTTCTCCATGACCTCATAGCCGAATTGGATGAAACTTCATATTTGAGTTACATATGATATTGCACTAAGGTAGTTTTCTGGGTTTTCTATGGTTTGAAATCGCATAGGGACGTTCATATGATCTTTGACCCTTTATTGTATTACCTGTAAGAATTCTGAACTGTTATAAAACCCCATCTCAGGTGAGCGACCTAGGGCCAATGGCCCTCTTGTTACTTATCTGTACTAATGGAACGTTGTATTTGAGCAATAAATTTCAAGTGAAATAATTCGGTTTCGGAAAAGTTATTGAATTGTTTTCTTCTCCTTTAAAATCTACAAAAAATGAGACCGACGATATGCTTCTGGTTTATCTTCTTGCATAAGTATACATACTGGTGAGAAGCCGTATGAATGTGATATTTGCAGAGTTACAGTGGAGAGAGAGAGAGAGAGAAGGCTTTTTAGCTCACCTCAGCACGAATTGCTCAAGGTGAGCTCAGCTATTGTGGTCACTTTTTGTCCGTCGTTCGTCCGTCCGTCCGTCTGTCCGTTCACAATTTCGTGTTTACACTCTAGCAACTACAAATATGAGCCAATCTTGACCATCTTGGTCAAAACATGTATGACCATAAGATCTCGGATGAGTTCGATTATGAGTCAGATCGATCCAGAAAGTCCAGAGTTATTTGCCCTTGAATGTGAAAAATAGCAAGTTTTGACATTGTTTAGTACACTTTAGTTTCTACAAATATTGATCAATCAAGACAAAACGTTGACACAATGTTGGTGACCATAATATCTAGGATGAGTGTGATGTTCGGTCTTATCGGACCTGAATTAATTGACAAAATTGCCGGTGACTGTTTTCGACTTTGTTTACACTCTAGCATCTACAAATATAAGCTAATCTTGACCAAACCTGTCAAAACATGTATGACCATATCGAACCAGAAAGTCCAGAGTTATATACCCTTGAATGCGAAAAATAGCTAGTTTTGACATTGTTCACACTCTAGTATCTACAAATATTGATCAATCAAGACAAAACTTTGACACAATGTTGGTGAGCTCGGATGAGTTTAATTTTCGGTTTTATCGGACCTGAAAGTCTTGATTTATGTGCCCTTGAAATGGACAAAATTGCCATTTTCGACTATTTTCAACTTTGTTTACACTCTAGCATCTACAATTGTTAACAAATCAAGAAAAAATGGAGGCAATGTTAGGGACCATAAGATCTTGTATGAGTGCGATTTTCAGATTGTTCAGATCAAAAAGTCATGAGTAATACGCCCTTGAATTTGACAAAATTGCCATTTTAGAATGTTTTCGAATTTGTTTACACTCTAGTATCTACAATTTTAGACCAATCTAGACAAAACCTGGACACAATGTTAGGGGCTATAAGATCTTGGATGTGTTCGACTTTCAGATTGATAGGACAAAAAAATCACGAGTTAAAGGCTCTTGAATTTGACAAAATTGACATTTCCGACTGCCTTCGACTTTGTTTACACTCTATAGTATCTACAATAATGAATTATTAACCAATCAAGACAAAACTTGGTCACAATGTTACACGGACCATAAGATCATGTTTGAGATTGATTTTCATATTGATCAGATCAAAAGATCTTGACTTATACGCCCTTGAAATTGAAATTCCCGATTTTGACTGTTTATACTCTAGAATCTACAATTATTGACCTATTAGAACAAAATTTGGACACAAAGTTGATGACCATTTTGTCTTGGATGAGCTTGATTTTTGGTCTCATCTGACCAGAAAGTCATAAGTTATATGCCCTTGAATTTGACAAAATTGTTGTTTTCGATTGTTTCTGATTTTGTTTACACTTTAGCATCTACAATAATTAACAAATAAAGGCAAAATTTAGACACAGACACGATGTTGCTGAACATAAGATCTTGAAACAGTTTAAATTTCAGCTTAATCAAATTTAATTTGCTGAGTTATCTGCCCATCAAAGGAGTAGGTTCACTAACCCATGAAATTGGCCTAAAATTTTGAGGAAAAAGTAAACTAGATAATTTTATTGTTTTGATGCTATATATGATAAAAGTGGACTTTTAACTATCAGAAACTGGCATTTACTGACTCTTTGCTCGGTCTAGTAGTACTGCAAAATGACGGCAAAAACATAGTATTTGGCCGTTTTGCTCAATTTTAGCCCTTTTTTTCTGCAATATTGTTCAAAATTGAATGTGAGCGCATTGGAGAACCACAAAAATATTTTTTTTTGGACAAAGTTTGACTTATTCCTGATACACTGTCAAAATATCATGTTGGTTCTCATGTTCGCCCACATTGAAAATTGAACTTTTATGAACAGAAATGGGTGATTTTCAAATAATGCATCTTTTCTTAAATTTGATCTACAATGGATATCAAAAGGTTTCTGAATGATTGTTTTACGCCAGGAAATGTGTTCTGCTATTGTTACAATGTGTACAAAATTTAAGGGGAATATCACCTTTCGTTTTGATTTTATAGCATTTTTAGTGTCCAAAATTGTCCCAAGTGTAACGCTTTTAGCGTGACTTTTGTATTAAACTCCAACGTTTAAGTGTTAATCTTAGAAAATACTCCCTTGTAAAGACTCCACAACATACAATTATACAAGTTGTTGCAACATTACAAAAGTTTCCTTCAAGTATTTTGTTGAACAAAATAAAGATTGTCCCTGTACCATGTCCAGAAAATAATACACCCTCATAAATATAAAGCCATAGAATTACAAAACTTTGAAAAATCATGCGATCTTGCTATTAGACATCTTTCAAAATGGGTATGCTTTGTAAGATAAATATCATCATTATTTTAATATAATCAAGTACTCCTGATGTCATGTCTATGCATTCCCAAAATGTCCCAAGTGTAACATTTTGTGCTACATATAGAAAGCCTGTTTTTTGTCATATAATGTTGAAATTTGTTTTGATTTCTTTTTTACAAGCATCTGCCACATGAAAGATCTGCGATGGCTAGATCTGTAAAGACTTGCTATTATGAAATTAAATCAACCCGAATTCAATGTCCCAAGTGTAACACTAATTTTGTAATTGAGAGTTATCGATATAAACGCTAAAATACCGTTATTTACGTTTCATACACTAATTTTAAGATTGAGAGTTATCGATTATAAATGCTAAAATATTTACGTTTAACAAGCTAATTTGGTGATTTAGAGTTATCAATAATAAATGCTAGAATATATGCCCCCCCCCCCCCACACACACACACCCACAAAATCAATCAATCGAAATATTGGAAAAAAGCATGTATGATTCTGTCTGAATGTTGTTCAGAAAACAATGAATATTCAGAAAGGATTGAATTATGATAATTCATATTCAGAATCTTATCATTGATCTAGCAGAGATACATATGATTGACTGTTCTGGATCTATAAGTGTTATTTGAAGATCCTTAGTCAACATTTTTGTCCCGAGTGTAATGGTGTAGAACTTTGAAAAATTCAGCAAAATCTTATCACATGATAGTTTAGAAAGTTTTTAGCTCACCTGAGCACGAAGTGCTCAAGGTGAGCTATTGTGGTCGCTTTTTGTCCGTCGTCCGTCCGTCCATCTGTCCGTCCGTCCGTCCGTTCACAATTTCTTTCAACATCTTCTCCTCCTAAACCATTGGACCAATTTTGACCAAACTTGGCAGGAATGTTCCTTGTGTGACATTTTCCAAAACTTGTTCGTGAATTTTTGATTTGTCAAAAAATGTGGGCTTGGCTTGGAGAAAGGGGCTTATCAGACTAGAAATCATAAGAAAATTCTTTAAAAATCAACCATTGGGCACAATTGAACGAAACTCCGTAGAAAAGTTCCTTGATTCACTCTTTTCAAAATTTGTTCACAAATATTTACATTTGTTAAAAAATGTGGGTGTGGCAGGGAGAAAGGGGCTTATCGGACTTAGAGAAATCATAAGAAAATTCTTAAAAAATCAACCATTGGGCCCAATTTAACCAGATTTTGGGGGAATGTTCCTTTAATCACTCTTTTCAAAATTTGTTCACAAATTTTTACATTTGTTATAAAATGTGGGCGTGGCAGGGAGAAAGGGGCTTATCAGATTAGAAATCATAAGAAAATTCTTTAAAAATCAACCTTTTGGCCCAATTGAACCAGACTCGGCAGGAATATTCCTTGAGTCACTCTTTTCAAAATTTGTTCACAAATTTTTATATTTCTCAAAAAATGTGGGTGTGGCAGGGAGAAAGGGGCTTATCGGACTTAGAAAAATCATAAGAAAATTCTTTAAAAATCAACCATTGGGCCCAATTAAACCAGACAGTGTCTGACTTTGCAGGAATATTCCTTGAGTCACTCTTTTCAATATTTGCTCACAAATTTTTACATTTGTTAAAAAATGTGGGTGTGGCAGGGAGGAAGGGACTTTTCAGACTTAAAGAAATCTTAAGAAAATTCTTTAAAAATCAACTGTTTGAGTGACTCATTTCAAAATTGTATCTTGAATTTTTGATTTTATAAAATGTATACGGGTGTGGCAGGGTTGGGAAAATTTTGTGCATTGAAAATTATACTTTACTGTGGGTTGTCACAGAGATACTTAGTTTTCTTCTAAACTGTTTGGCCTAGAACCTTGAAACTTTGTGTAAGACCTCATGTCATGAATGGCTTTCAGATTACAAGAAATCATCACTATACATGGAAACTAAGCCCTATACTGTTGGTTCTACATTTACAAGCCAATTTTGAACCATTTACTTAGGGAATCATACAAGCTGCAGATAAGAGGAGATGATAGCTTTTCAAAAATCAACATTTTGTCTCAATATTCATCAAATCCTATGTAATTGGTGATCATTTCAATCATCTGCTTGAAAAGATTAATACATTCTACATGGTGTTTGGATATGAATAATAAATTTAGAGTGCTATTTCTCTTATCTATTTCTCTTATCTGTTGCTCTGGCTGTCTCTATGTTTATCTTATGTCAACAAATAAGAAGGGATTAGCTTAGCTTATCAGATGTTGATCATTCGCTATATTTTTTCAAATAACAGACCAAATCTTGTAAATTGTGCTTATAATTTGTTATAATGATATATCATAAACTATCAATCTCTAACAGATCAGTATGCTTTGAAAGTTAGCCCTATGTTGTATATTGCGAAATCAAACAATAACATCAACCATTGCTAATTCATACCCAACTTTACAGGATCGATTCGAACAAAATTATTCCCTAATTGTTTTCAAACAGAAAGCCCTTAGTTTGATGTCTTTGAATTTGACCTAATTGCCATTTTCACTCTTGTCATCTTGATTCAGGTGAGCGATTTAGGACCATCATGGTCCTCTTGTCTTACGCTTGTGTTTCATTCGTCAATATATATAATGCGTTCATATAGCTGCAAGTTGAGAGACAACAACATGAACAGTCCGGATATTTTCCGACTGTCCCTCATATTTACCCTTTCGTCTATTAAATACTGTTCATTTGTAACCAATTCGGTTGAAAATTGCATTTTTGTATTTCATTCTAAGAAACTATTTATGCTTGCAATGGCAACATAGCTGAATTTCTATTTATAACTTTTTTTATATTTGAAGAAATTATTTCTTATAATTACACGTATTTAAAATAAGAAAGTAAGATTTTTGTACACTCAGTTGGCAAATATTAGCATATTTGAAGGAATATTAAGAATTTTAAGACCTTTACCTTTGTGAATGACTCTGCTAAGACCTTAAAAAGATTGCTGACATATCCTCCTCAAAATTGAAACTTATAACCAAGTTTTTTTGTCCTTGTTAAAGAAAATACAGTACTTATTATATAATTTCAATGAAAATATTAGAAAATATGTACAAATTGCTGCAAAAACATTAAATGTGTCCATCGTTTATGAGAAATGGGATATAATCAACATCACCATATTGTTGCCTAGCAACCGTACCCATGGTAAATTGAATATAGATTTGTGGAGAGACAAGATATTTTATATCACTGGCAAGGATTGAAGACATCTGAGTCTTTATCTGTAAACATTATCTAGTCTTTTTAGGGCTAAACATGCAGTAACGTTTGTTCTGTAAGAGCAATAAAATCAAGGATTTTGCGTAAACTCTTCCCATATATATCTGAAATTTCTGAAAAACCTGTAATATGCTACAGTGGATTATTTTTGATATATTTAAGCCTAGTAATGGTAGAAAGTATTGTAAGTGACAACTATACTGTATGTCCCTATGCTAAATAGAAAATTATCCTGTAAAATGCTGTGTTTTCAGTACTTTTAGAATTGTCAATTTTGATTGAAATTGGTTGCTATGGTAAATGTCCCAAGTGTAACATTTTGTGCTACATATAGAAAGCCTGTTTTTTTGTCATATAATGTTGAAATTTGTTTTGATTTCTTTTTTACAAGCATCTGCCACATGAAAGATCTGCGATGGCTAGATCTGTAAAGACTTGCTATTATGAAATTAAATCAACCCGAATTCAATGTCCCAAGTGTAACACTAATTTTGTAATTGAGAGTTATCGATATAAACGCTAAAATACCGTTATTTACGTTTCATACACTAATTTTAAGATTGAGAGTTATCGATTATAAATGCTAAAATATTTACGTTTAACAAGCTAATTTGGTGATTTAGAGTTATCAATAATAAATGCTAGAATATATGCCCCCCCCACACACACACACCCACAAAATCAATCAATCGAAATATTGGAAAAAAGCATGTATGATTCTGTCTGAATGTTGTTCAGAAAACAATGAATATTCAGAAAGGATTGAATTATGATAATTCATATTCAGAATCTTATCATTGATCTAGCAGAGATACATATGATTGACTGTTCTGGATCTATAAGTGTTATTTGAAGATCCTTAGTCAACATTTTTGTCCCGAGTGTAATGGTGTAGAACTTTGAAAAATTCAGCAAAATCTTATCACATGATAGTTTAGAAAGTTTTTAGCTCACCTGAGCACGAAGTGCTCAAGGTGAGCTATTGTGGTCGCTTTTTGTCCGTCGTCCGTCCGTCCATCTGTCCGTCCGTCCGTCCGTTCACAATTTCTTTCAACATCTTCTCCTCCTAAACCATTGGACCAATTTTGACCAAACTTGGCAGGAATGTTCCTTGTGTGACACTTTCCAAAATTTGTTCGTGAATTTTTGATTTGTCAAAAAATGTGGGCTTGGCTTGGAGAAAGGGGCTTATCAGACTAGAAATCAAGAAAATTCTTTAAAAATCAACCATTGGGCCCAATTGAACCAAACTCGGCAGGAATATTCCTTGAGTCACTCTTTTCAAAATTTGTTCACAAATTTTTATATTTCTCAAAAAATGTGGGTGTGGCAGGGAGAAAGGGGCTTATCGGACTTAGAAAAATCATAAGAAAATTCTTTAAAAATCAACCATTGGGCACAATTGAACGAAACTCCGTAGAAAAGTTCCTTGATTCACTCTTTTCAAAATTTGTTCACAAATATTTACATTTGTCAAAAAATGTGGGTGTGGCAGGGAGAAAGGGGCTTATCGGACTTAGAGAAATCATAAGAAAATTCTTAAAAAATCAACCATTGGGCCCAATTTAACCAGATTTTGGGGGAATGTTCCTTTAATCACTCTTTTCAAAATTTGTTCACAAATTTTTACATTTGTTATAAAATGTGGGCGTGGCAGGGAGAAAGGGGCTTATCAGATTAGAAATCATAAGAAAATTCTTTAAAAATCAACCTTTGGGCCCAATTGAACCAAACTCGGCAGGAATATTCCTTGAGTCACTCTTTTCAAAATTTGTTCACAAATTTTTATATTTCTCAAAAAATGTGGGTGTGGCAGGGAGAAAGGGGCTTATCGGACTCAGAAAAATAATAAGAAAATTCTTTAAAAATCAACCATTGGGCCCAATTAAACCAGACTTTGCAGGAATATTCCTTGAGTCACTCTTTTCAATATTTGCTCACAAATTTTTACATTTGTTAAAAAATGTGGGTGTGGCAGGGAGGAAGGGGCTTTTCAGACTTAAAGAAATCTGAAGAAAATTCTTTAAAAATCAACTGTTTGAGTGACTCATTTCAAAATTGTATCTTGAATTTTTGATTTTATAAAATGTATACGGGTGTGGCAGGGTTGGGAAAATTTTGTGCATTGAAAATTATACTTTACTGTGGGTTGTCACAGAGATACTTAGTTTTCTTCTAAACTGTTTGGCCTAGAACCTTGAAACTTTGTGTAAGACCTCATGTCATGAATGGCTTTCAGATTACAAGAAATCATCACTATACATGGAAACTAAGCCCTATACTGTTGGTTCTACATTTACAAGCCAATTTTGAACCATTTACTTTGGGAATCATACAAGCTGCAGATAAGAGGAGATGATAGCTTTTCAAAAATCAACATTTTGTCTCAATATTCATCAAATCCTATGTAATTGGTGATCATTTCAATCATCTGCTTGAAAAGATTAATACATTCTACATAGTGTTTGGATATGAATAATAAATTTAGAGTGCTATTTCTATTTCTCTAATCTATTTCTCTTATCTGTTGCTCTGGCTGTCTCTATGTTTATCTTATGTCAACAAATAAGAAGGGATTAGCTTAGCTTATCAGATGTTGATCATTCGCTATATTTTTTCAAATAACAGACCAAATCTTGTAAATTGTGCTTATAATTTGTTATAATGATATATCATAAACTATCAATCTCTAACAGATCAGTATGCTTTGAAAGTTAGCCCTATGTTGTATATTGCGAAATCAAACAATAACATCAACCATTGCTAATTCATACCCAACTTTACAGGATCGATTCGAACAAAATTATTCCCTAATTGTTTTCAAACAGAAAGCCCTTAGTTTGATGTCTTTGAATTTGACCTAATTGCCATTTTCACTCTTGTCATCTTGATTCAGGTGAGCGATTTAGGACCATCATGGTCCTCTTGTCTTACGCTTGTGTTTCATTCGTCAATATATATAATGCGTTCATATAGCTGCAAGTTGAGAGACAACAACATGAACAGTCCGGATATTTTCCGACTGTCCCTCATATTTACCCTTTCATCTATTAAATACTGTTCATTTGTAACCAATTCGGTTGAAAATTGCATTTTTGTATTTCATTCTAAGAAACTATTTATGCTTGCAATGGCAACATAGCTGAATTTCTATTTATAACTTTTTTTATATTTGAAGAAATTATTTCTTAAAATTACACGCATTTAAAATAAGAAAGTAAGATTTTTGTACACTCAGTTGGCAAATATTAGCATATTTGAAGGAATATTAAGAATTTTAAGACCTTTACCTTTGTGAATGACTCTGCTAAGACCTTAAAAAGATTGCTGACATATCCTCCTCAAAATTGAAACTTATAACCAAGTTTTTTTGTCCTTGTTAAAGAAAATACAGTACTTATTATATAATTTCAATGAAAATATTAGAAAATGTGTACAAATTGCTGCAAAAACATTAAATGTGTCCATCGTTTATGAGAAATGGGATATAATCAACATCACCATATTGTTGCCTAGCAACCGTACCCATGGTAAATTGAATATAGATTTGTGGAGAGACAAGATATTTTATATCACTGGCAAGGATTGAAGACATCTGAGTCTTTATCTGTAAACATTATCTAGTCTTTTTAGAGCTAAACATGCAGTAACGTTTGTTCTGTAAGAGCAATAAAATCAAGGATTTTGCGTAAACTCTTCCCATATATATCTGAAATTTCTGAAAAACCTGTAATATGCTACAGTGGATTATTTTTGATATATTTAAGCCTAGTAATGGTAGAAAGTATTGTAAGTGACAACTATACTGTATGTCCCTATGCTAAATAGAAAATTATCCTGTAAAATGCTGTGTTTTCAGTACTTTTAGAATTGTCAATTTTGATTGAAATTGGTTGCTATGGTAACCAAAGTGCAATAACATCAACTTTTTTATTCTATGATTTATGAAATCTTAAGATACCATACTACTTGAAAATATACAGTTTCTAAAGTAATGGACAAAGATATGCTTGAAGATTGAGATCAAAATATGATGCCTCTTGATCAAAATTAGAATGAAATTTCCTTGTTGCTAAGGGTCCCTAACAACAATGTCATCGGTAAGACTTTGGGCGAGTTATTTTTTGTGTTTTATGACTTAAGTTACATTAAGTTAGACACATTAGAAGAAAATCTGTGACTATGGATAAATCACCTTTTACATGATTCTTAGATGGACTGCTACTTAAACATTTTGCCATTTTCTGAAAAACGGTAACTATGGGAATATCATCAATTTCATGACATCGCTCATTATAACCTTAACAGCATGCCACCTTAAAATTTGTTCTTTGTCTATATTATTTTCATAGAGCATAATTTTACACAAACAATAAGCTTTTAAAAGATTTGTTGATAGATATGTCTAGAATTTGAGATTTTTTGGAGAAATTGTCGATTTGGTTTCCATGGCAACCATGAGTGTAGAATGCCTTTTATAACTGCGTTTCTTCAAATATAGTGATGAAAGTATTCAAATAATAGAATTTCAGCAAAATTTGAGTTTGGGCCATTTTTGATGGTTAGTGAACCTACCGTTTTCGGCTGTTTTTACTCTTAACAACCACAAACAGCGATTAACCGAGGTAAAATTTGGACACAATGTCGTTGGCCATAAGTTTGTATTCAGTCTAAAAGTCACAAATATTAATTGATTTAAAAAAACTGTGTCTCATATCGTCTTGGTTCAGGTGAGCGATATAGGACCATCATGCTCCTCCTGTCATCATTTATTATTGTTCATAAAATCATGTGTTATGGGTACCGTACTCATTTTCTTATCGAGATGATTCAAATAGGTACCTACAACATAAGGTTTGGAATCGAAATGATAAGTTTAGAATGTCTGAACGCTCTATTATCTGTTGCCATGTATTAAGGTATTCTTTAAAAAAATGTTTTATTATTAATCAGGCGCAAGCCAGTACGCACTGGCTAAATTTCATACGGAATGACATTTGTTGAAAGGAATTACGCTTTTTTCCTATTGAAAGAGACACAAACAAAAGTAATCTCATTAGAAACCATATGAAAACAACTGGTGAACTTTCATATTATGAGTAAAACATTTTGTGGAAAGACCTTTTGGATATCTCTTAGATTAAGAAATAATTGAATGATATATAATGTCGAGAACCCGAATAGATGTTACATGCCAATGTCACATAAAACTTGTGTCTGAACACACAAAAATACCTTACCAAATGGTAACAAATGGAATTTAAAATTTCGTAATCATACCCCCCAAATTCAATTTGGGGATATATAGGAGTCAGCTTGAAGAAATAATTGAATGATATATAATGTCGAGAACCCGAATAGATGTTACATGCCAATGTCACATAAAACTTGTCTGAACACACAAAAATACCTTGCCAAATGGTAACAAATGGAATTTAAAATTTCGTAATTATACCCCCCAAATTCAATTTGGGGGTACATAGGAGTCAGCTTGTCTGTTGGTCTGTCCGTTGGTCTGTTGGTCTGTCTGTTGGTCCATCTGTTGGTTTTTTGTCCACTCTATTACTCCTAAACTACTGATCCAATTTTATTCAAACTTTTCATGTGAGCTTATTACCAAGCAAGTGCCAATGTGTATATTACATTTTGGTTACGGTCCATTGATTTGCCACAGAGTTATGGCCATTGGGTGATTTTTGTGTCCGCTGAATTTCTCTGTAAATATGTGATGGGTTTCATTGAAACTTTACAGGCATGCTTAATAGCTCTCAAATATGTGCGCATTTAATTTTGGTCATGGTTCATAGATTTTTTACTGAGTTATGGCCCTTTATTGAAAATTGACATATCAGACTTCAAGAAATTGTTAGATAATTCTTCATAAATCTTCTTCTCCTTAACCACTGGGCCAATTCTTACCAAACTTGGCAGGAATGTTCCTTGGGTGACCCTTTTCAAAATTTGTTCGTGAATTTTTGATTCGTCAAAAATTGTGGGCGGGGCTTATCGGATTTAAGGAAATCATGTGAAACATCTTTAAAAATCAATGATCTGGCCAATGTGAAGCAAAATTGGCAAGAATGTCCCTTGGGTGACTGTATTCAACATGTGTTCATGAATCTTTGATTGAGTGAAAAATGTGGTCGTGGCCGGGCGGGGCTTATCAGACTTAGAAAAATCGTTAGATAATTCTTATAAAATCTTCTCCTCCTTAACCACTGAATCAATTCTTACCAAACTTGCTTTACAGGAATGTTCCTTGGGTTACCCTTTTCAAATTTGTTCTTGAATTTTTGATTCGTCAAAAATTGTGGGCGTGGCAGGGCAGGGCTTATCGGACTTAGAGAAATCATGTGAAAAATCTTTAAAATTCAATGATTTGGCCAATGTTAACCAAAATTGGCAGTAATGTCCCTTGAGTGACTGTATTCAATACATGTTCAAGAATTTTCGATTTGGTAAAAAATTGTGGGCGTGGCCGGGCGGAGCTTATCAGACTTCGAAAAATCGTTAGATAATTCTTCAATTTTCTCCTTCTTAATCACTGAACCAATTCTTACCAAACTGGGCAGGAATGTTCCTTGGGTGACCCTTTTCAAAACATGTTAGTGAATTGTTGATTCGTCAAAAATTGTGGGCGTGGCAGGGCGGGGCTTATCAGACTTAGAGAAATCATGTGAAAAATCTTTGAAAATTAATTATTTGGCCAATGTGAAGCAAAATTGGCAGGAATGTCCCTTGAGTGACTGTATTCAACACATATTCATTAATTTTTCATTTGGTAACAAATGGGGGCAGGACAGGGCGGGGCTTATCAAACTTCCAGAAATTGTTAGATAATTCTTAAAAAAATCTTCTTCCCCCTAACCACTGGACCAATTCTTACACCAATTTTTACATTTGTCAAAAAATGTAGGTGTGTCAGGGAGTAAGGGGCGTATCGGAATAGAGAAGTCATAAGAAAATTCTTTAAAAATCAACCATTGATCCAATTTGAACCAAACCTAACTGGAAAGTTCCGTTCAAGATTGTATCTTGATTTTTCTATTTTCTTAAAAAGTATATGGGTGTGACAGGATTGGGGAAATTCCGTGCATTGAAAATTATACTTTACTATGGGTTGTCATGGAGATACCTAGTTTTCTTCTAAACTGTTTGGCCAAGACCTTTGAAATTTTGTGTACGACCTAATCTCATAAATGGCTTTCAGAATACAAGAAATCATTACTATTCATTGAAACTAAGCCGTATATTGTTGGTTGTACATTCTACAAGGCAATTTTGATGCATTTACTTTAGAAATCATACAAGCTGCAGGTAAGAGGAGATAATTTCTTATATAAAAGCAACATTTTGTTTCAATATTCATCCAAACCCTATGTTGTTAGTGATCATTTTAATCATCTGCTTGAAAATATTAAAACATTCTATAAAGGGTTTTGATATAAATAATAAATTTGGAAATTTAGCCTTTCCTAATTCTCTTATCAGTTTGTCTTATCTGTTGCTCTGGCTGGCCCCATGTTTATCTTATGTAAACAAATAAGAAGGGATTAGCCTAGCTTATCAGATGATGATCTTTCTTAATTATTCTTTCAAATAACAGACAAAATCTTGTTAATTGTGCAAATATCATAAATGATCAATCTCTAACAGATCAGTATGCTTTGAAAATTAGCCCTATGTAGTATATTGCGAAATTATTGAAAAAAACCCTCACCATTGTGGTAATTCATACCCAACTTTGCAGGATCGATTGGAACAAAATTATTACTTTAATTGTTTCCAAACAGAAAGTCCATATAAGTTTGATGCCTTTGAATGTGACAAAATTGCCATTATCACTCTTGTCATCTTGATTCAGGTGAGCGATTTAGGACTATCATGGTCCTCTTGTTTATAAAGTATTCCTATAGATGATAAATCGTTATATCAATAAATGTATTTTCTCAATATTTAATCATTATATCATTATAAATGTACATTTCTAGTAGGCATTTCCTACTCTAAATTCTATAGTTTTACATGTTCATAGCATGGTTACATTTTAAGGAAATAGGTATGAATGAAATAAAATTTGGTTTATTCAGTTTTTTCCAACTATTTGTTTTCAATTTCAACTCCCCAAAATATGTGAAATTTCAATGACAGTTGTAATAATAAAACTAAAAAGCCTTTGAGCATATATGCTTTGTAAAGGTGTGAACAGGTACAAGGTGTGCCTGACATGTGCATCTTATTTTGTTTTAGATCATTTATACATCCAAAATAATCAAGAAGTAATCATACAATAATCAAGATTAATACCATTTTAGCTCGACTTTTCGAAGAAAATGAGAGCTTATACTGTCACCCGGGCTTCGGCGTTGGCGTCGGCGTTGGCGTCGGCGTTGCAACAAAGGTTAAAGTTTTTTCAAACATCAATAACTTCCATACTATCAAAGGGATTCAACCTAAACTTGGAATACTTATTCACCATCACACCCTCTACCTTACTACAAGGGCCCATGACCCTGGCTCCACTATATTTTGAGTTATGCCCCCTTTATACTAAGCAACTTAGAAAGTCGAGCGCACTGTCTTCGGACAGCTCTTGTTTCACCAATAATTGATAAAGTTATTAATCAAATAATCAGAAAAATCTAATTAATCGATTAATTCTTGATTATTGGTATTTGTTAATCGATTAATAATCGACTGAATTACTGATTATGATTACCCCATGTCTGCATTTGGTACGATATTTCATTAAACAATTTCAATGAAGAAAAATATTTCCATAAAGGCAGATATAAAAATAGGCAGCATGCTGCTTTTTGGCATTTTACTTTGCTATTAGACAAACTTCAAACAATATATAAATGTACCTTTCCATTTGTAATGCAAGACTTAACCCTTTCCCAAACAAGACCTGGTTTTGACGTCCCTAAAAAAAATTGGGAAAATATTGAAAACAAAAGAAGAAACTGCTGATAACCAACAGTTTCTCCTTTTGTCTCAATATTTTCTATGCCATATTTTACACAAATACTATCTTCAATAACACCCATTTTATCATTTGTGGCAGTTTTTGAAGTGGATCACCCTGAAATTATGTTGTTTGGGAAAGGGTTAAAGCCAGTGGAGCGATACAAGGCCCAAGTGAAATGGCATTCATATTTCACCTGTTTACTACTTTTGATTTTAACACTTTACTAAAAAAAAAGACCAGATTTTAAGTCTCTGAAAGAAAGGGTTTGGGAAACAATTGAGACAGAAGAAGAAAATGTTGGTACCTGTTTAATTTGACCATTTTCTCCTTTAGCCTCATTGTTTCTTATTAGATATATTGAACACACATCTTATCTTTAACAACATCCAATTTTGTGTGAATCAGCTTTTGAAATGGAACACTCTGAAATTTCGCCGTTTGTGATAGGGTTAAAACAAGACCATTCCAATCAGTCAGTGCCGTCAATTAAGTTCAAAGTCTAAAACCAATGTCGTCATTCTGAAAGACACTGCCCTGTCGGGACATTTATATTTATTATATACTGTTTGTTTTGTATCTTTATAGGGTTGAGCAAAAGCAAGGTGAATTACTTCTCTCTGAAGACTGAATGACTTAAGAACATACATATACAGACACATATACAGAATGATATATACATGTATACAAAATGGCTGAGGTCGGTGTTCCTTCCCGTGGCATTATAAAAGCTGATAAAGATTTTGTTTGTGAAAGTGTTTCTATGGAAAAATTGGACCGAGCAGAAAATATGGATCAGAAAGATATTAATTATGATTTATGTGACAAAGATTTTAAACAGATTGCTTCAACAGAAACTGGTGACAAGCCCCATGAATGCAACAACCAGAGAGATTACTGTACTCAAACTCCTGCTTTGACAGATCACAAAGGAAAGGACACTCCTGAGAGAAAATATAACTGCGACATTTGTGGAAAAGGTTTTACACAGTCTTGTCACTTAAACTGTCACCCGCGAATCCATTCTGATGAGAAGCCATATAAATGTGACCTATGTGGAAAATGTTTTACAGAGTCTTCTCGCTTAAGAAGCCACACACGAATACATTCTGTTAAGAGGCCTTACATGTGTGACATTTGTGGAAAGTGTTTCACACAGCTTAATACATTACACGGCCACAAACGAATACATGATGGTGAGAGACCATATATGTGTGACATTTGTGGAAAATGTTTTACATGGTCTTCTCAGTTAAAAAGTCACAAACGATTACACTCTGTTGAGATATCATACAGATGTGATATTTGTGGAAAGTGTTTTTCAGAGTCCGGTACCTTACGCAGCCACGAACGAATACACACTGGTGAGAAATCATATAAATGTGACATTTGTGGAAAAGATTTTACACGACCCTCTCATTTAAGTAATCATAAACGAATACACTCTGGTGAGAGGCCATATTCATGTGACATTTGTGGAAAATGTTTTACACAGTCTTCTAGCTTAAACGATCACAAACGAACACACTCTGGTGAGACGCCATATAAATGTGACATTTGTGGAAAGTGTTTTACTAAGTCTTCTCACTTAAAGGAACACAAACGAATACACTCTGGTGAGACGCCACATAAATGTGACATTTGTGGAAAGTGTTTTACTAAGTCTTCTCACTTAAATGATCACAAACGAATACACTCTGGTGAGACGCCGTATAGATGTGACATTTGCGGAAAATGTTTTACTTTGTCTTCTCACTTAAATGTACACAAACGAATACACTTCGGTGAGACGCCGTATGAATGTGACATTTGTGGAAAGTGTTTTTCTGTTTCTTCTAATTTAAAACGTCATAAACAAATACACGCACATGAGAGGCCATTTCCATGTGACATTTGTGGAAAATGTTTTACAGAGGCTTCTAGCTTAAAAAACCACAAACAAATACATTCTGGTGAGATGCCGTATGAATGTGACACTTGTGGAAAAGTCTTTGCAGTATCTTCTAACCTAAAACGCCATAAACGAATACACTCTCGTGAGATGCCATATTCATGTGACATTTGTGGAAAATGTTTTACACAGTCTCCTAACTTAAAACGCCATAAACGAATACACTGTCGTGAGAGGCCATATAAATGTGACATTTGTGGAAAGTGTTTTACACGGTCTGATAAATTACGCAGCCATGAACGAATACACTCTGATTAGGCGTCATATAAATGTGACATTTGTGGAAAGTGTTTTACATGTAATTTAGATTTAAAGCAACAATTAAATATACATTTAGGTAAGAAGTCATTTGTGGAATGGATTTCAAACATTATTCTGTTTTGGCCGTCCCAATATTATGTTTGTTGGTCAAAACAAGATCTTGTACAGGAAAGGGTAAACTATATAAGATATATATATATATATAATATATAAGAAAGTGTGCACTTTTAAATTTTGAATATCTCGAAAAGTATAATGTCTACCACAACGAAATTTTGTATGACACATCTCAAGACTATTGACAAACAATATATTGATGAAGAAATCACATAGCATGCACAAATTTTCGGCCTGATTGCGATTTTGCATTTTTAGTGTTTTACGTATGCCACACATGCTGGATGCGTTATCGTTCAGAAATAAAACTCGCTGCACTCCTTTTGGCATATCGAAGCATAAAATCACATCTTCATTACATTTGTACATAGTGCATTAGCGTGAAACGAATTACAATTAACGTTGGTGAGCAAAACCGAACCTGGTCAAAACAAAAACCGTTCGAAAATTTGAATTTGTATGGTATTTATGTTCTAATAGCTATTGGTCATTTGTATGGCATCTTAAAGGCAAACAAATTCGCTTTAGAACGTTATTGCACTGTTCGACGGCAATTCACTAGACTACAAACGTAGCGATTACTAACGTTAACATACACGTAACGTCTGCAAGAAAGTTCAAGCTTTAACGTGGAAATGGCTTGGAAGGCCTGGCCAAACCCTACAAGTTACAACGGCATATAAGCTTGTAACTCTATCCATAGGAAAGGCTATAAGGAGTGCAAATCTCAACACCACAAACACCACAATGATCTGGCTCTGTGTATGCAATATGAGCAATTCTATCGACATCTGTTTTTATGCCAATTTTTCTTTAAGGTCTAATCTGAAGTGTGATATCACTTTTACTACCTAAATTGCCATTAACTTTGTAAAAATTGAGGTAACGGTAACACGCAAAAGTGCACACTTTCTTTTGGAACTGAGTATATTTACCTATTTATGAATAAAAAAGACAAGCATCAAATATTATTATAGTAATGTGAATAAATCAAAGATGTAAAATGGGACTTAAATTTAGAAAGGTGTAAAAACGGACTTTATTAGTCATAAAGTTACAGCAGTGAAGTATGCCACTTCACAGTAGATAATCACGTGAGGCAACAATTTCAGAGAATCTTTAGTAATTTCGTTAATTCGGGACCGATATGAATTCGGTTTTAAGCAGAGAAGGTGGACAGGCGTCACGCATTACATGAACGTGTTGCAGTTTTGAAAAAAAAAGAACTGATAAAAAGTTATTGAAGATAAACCAAAATTTTGGTTTATCTTCAATAACTTTTTTATTAGTTGATTTTCAAAAATCTGCCACGTACAGCTAATTTCTGTCTTTTATTCAACTTCTCTGCTTCAAACCGAATTCACATCGGTCAAGTATTAACAAAATTATTGAAGATTTTCTGAAATTGTTGCATCACGTGATTATCCACCGTGCACTTGTCACACAAAAAGGACCATATAGTGGGAAGTCTGGAGTACGAAAAGAAAATGCTGATCACCAGCATTTTCGTCTGTTGTCTCAGTGTTTTCAGTGCTCTATCATTGACAATTCTGCATTTATAGTCTGTCGGTTATAACTGTAGACTTGTATACAAACACTAAAAAACAAATACATATTTAACATTTACCAAACCGTTTATCGTGAGATATACGAGCGAATTAATGTCCTAATTCTTTTATGCCCAAAAGAGGAAGTGTTTGTGTTTTGCCATTAATTAACAACAAGAAGTAAAGTATTTGTATACAATTATAGCTGATAAGTTATAGTAATGTTCATTTTGTCGTCTGCATCCGCTTTAAAATTTGAGCACCTAAAAATTTTCAGGTTTAGGATAGGATTAAAATGATTATAAATCGTTGTCATGCTTACCCTGGAAAAGTCCTTCTATAGGAAGGAAACATAAACAAATACCAGCCTGCTTGATGTACATGCAACAGTGATACAGATAAGAGAAGGCTCAGTGATTTTAATCTCGACTTTTCGAAAAAAAAAAATGAGAGCTTATACGGTCACCCGGGCGTTGGCGTTGGAGTCGGCGTTGCAACAAAGGATAAAGTTTTTTCAAACATCAATGACTTCCATACTATCAAAGGGATTCAACCCAAACTTGGAATACCTACAGCAAGGACCGCAATGGAAATAAGAGCTTGCTCTTTATTGTGTCATCCTTGGTGTATGGAGCATGTCATGGTTCTTTTAAGTAATCTATAATATCTTATCTTTAAACTGTGTATATGAATATGACCCTTTTTTTACCTCATGAACCATTATATGTGAATTATGCCGAAATGAAAATTAAAATTATTCACCATCACACCCTCTACCTTACTACCAGGGCCCATGACCCTGGCTCCACTATATTTGGAGTTATGCCCCCTTTATACTAAGCTACTTAGAAAGTCGAGCGCGCTGTCTTCGGACAGCACTTGTTTTACCTGTGCATCCTGCAACTTTTACTCATGATTTGGTCTCTAGGACGCAAAGTTTTAGTTCTAGCGAGTCCCAGGATGCAACATTTTTTACAGATTTCCTATTGAAAATAGTGTATTGGACTCAATAAGCTAGTAGCTGGACTCATTGATATGGAATCCAGTGAGTCCCCAGGACTCACAGTCTTAAAGTTGTAAAATTATCACTAAAGGCTTTTCAAAACGCAATACTATATAGTATTTCATTTATTGTTCATTAAACCCTTTGTTGTAGGTACTCATTGTAATTGTCTCGAGAAAATTGAAATGAGTACCCACAACATAGGATTTGAAATTGAAATGAAAAAAGTTTGAATGTCACCCCTCTTATCTGTTGCTCTGAATGCAGTTTGACCTAGTTATTCTCTCCATGCCTGCTACTTTCAAGCCATATTTATCACGGTGGATAATCACGTGATACAATATTTTCAGAAAATCTTCAACAATTTTGTAAATACTGGACCGATTTGAATTCGGTTTGAAGCAGAGAATGTGGACAAATGTCACGCATTAGATGGACGTAGTTGATCTTTGAAAATTCAACTGATAAAAAAGTTATTGAAGATAAACCAAAATTTTGGGTTATCTTCAATAACTATTTTATCAGTTGATTTTCAAAAATCCACCACGTCCAAGTTATTTCTGACATTTTTCCACCTTCTCTGCTTCAAACCGAATTCAAATTGGTCAAGTATTGACACAGTTATTGAAGATTATCTGAAATTCTAAATCACGAGATTATCCACCGTATTGCGTCCCTTGACAGCCAGAAGTGGCTATCAGCAGTTAAATTTTAACTGCTGATAGCCACTTCTGGCTGTCAAGGGACGATTTATACATAGCATAATTTTCCAAAGAGAGCAGATGCTTTCAGTATTTCTAGTGCTTTGATTTCAATGGTATTTTAAGTGAAGCTTCACAAGAGTTCATAGCCGCGTGCGATTTAGGCCAGAAATGGTCTTCTGGAAGAGGTAGAGCTAGTCTGGTTCCCGCCTCTGATACACTACGTAGTATTTTTTCTACTACGTAGTGTATCAGAGGTGGGAATCAGACTCTTCTAGAAGAGCTCTACCGGCCTAAATCGCACACGACTCATGTGATATTCGAATCAACAAGATTATGCTGATCAATTAACAACTCGCTCAAGATTTACACCTGCAAGCACCAATATATGCTGAGTCAAAAAAGAAAGTGTGCACAGAGAATAACTGGAATTTCTATCGTAATTGTGAATATTGATATTATAATATTGGTATCAAATTAAAGATAATTCAATTGCATATAAGTAGGTGTCTTTTTAAATTGTGTGAAATGGATTTTTTGTTTGTTTTCTTAAGATATTTGGGATAGGGGCCAATTTCGAAATTCACAGACCTTGCTGACGAACGTGAGGAGATTAAATAATGCAGATTTCTTGGGATTTCTGCTTCAATTTCTATTGTGACATGTCTTTAATAAATGACAGCAAACATCTGTGGTCTCACCGATCGAACACAGCGTTTCATTTTATCGTTTGGAATTTCATTGCGTTCATATTACAAGACGTATTCCACGCCCTGCAAATTCTTTAACTGGGCCCTAAATTTTACGAAACTCAGGTAGAAGAGATGTTTGGCCCTAAAACACACTCTGGACTAATTTTCATGCGTCTCGTGCCGATGACGATGTGCCTAATGCAGGCGTAACGTAAAATTTAGGCATTACGATAATGTTACAAACCGAAGGTCTCAAATCTCTTTTGAGCCGTCCATCTGCCTTCGTCGATTTCCAATGTTGCTTACATATGCTTGCTTAACTGAATCGCCATAAATGGTGTAGTTTTGAAACGTTGACGTAAGGGCGTCAACGTCATGTCATGATCTTGTCTAGTCATTCCTGCATTCCGGATATCAGACCAAAGCCTATCAAAAATGTATCATTTCTTTTGAAAACATGATTGCAAACGCGTAATTTCAGAACGATGACATTTGAACGACAACGGCACATTTTACACCGGTTCAAGACACTAGCAAAGCTAACGTGTGAAATCTGTTGTGTTTACTAAGACGTAGCATATTTGGCTATTCAGCATTTTGAAATTTTACGATTGATTTAGCTTTTATACACCTTGTATACAGATTTTAGACAATAAAGTTTATTGTGAAACGCTTGTTTTGATAACCACGTGCAAAAAGATGATAACAGAGTTTGGTGATATGCCAGACAATTAAATCATCTAAAGTTGCCTCCCATGTCAAAAGATATGAGAAAGTTGATAGCTTAACTCCGTGTAGAAGTTTGGTGAAGTGAATTGCAGCGGTTACGTAGATATATGAAGTAGAAGTATGCACACTTTCTTTTTTGACTCAGTATAAATTTGACATTTGCAGATAATGTTTCAATCATTCTTGTACCTTGAAATACCAGGGAGAACTGTGGTAGCTTAAGGTTTAAGAATGATCGAAACATTAGAAACCACAGGTGGGTTAATAATCTCATATGAAGAAAAGCAATATAAACGTGATATATTGAAAGGTTTTATATATGCTTCTTTTGTAATAATACTGCTAAGGGGATAATTAATTGTGCATGTAACATTTTTGTTAAGAACTTTATACAATCTTCTGCTTTGATATTTGATAAACTAATGCAATCTTTATTTTTTTTTTTTCAAAAGAAAGATATTCGAGGTAAAACCACATAACTTTGTAACTTGATAATTGTCATAAATAGGAAGTGAAGTGTTAAAAGGTTGATTGGACAAGTCAAACAGTTTTCGCCTCTGTTATACTTAGTTAAAAATTAGTTAACAAAGTTATTGCATAAATGATATTTATTTAATAATGACAATAAGTTGAAAGTTGAAAAAAAAGATAAATAATCAGGTAAACAGGGCCTTATTAGCACCAAAGAGCCTGTGGCGAAATTCGAAAAGTGCTTGTAATTCCTAAATTGTGTTACATTTCCATTCCAAATATAAACAGAAGCTTTTTGTACGATTTAGAATTCTGAATTAATGCATGTATATGGAAATACTAGACAAAATGTTCAAAATTTACTCCCTTGCATATGAATATAGAGTAAAATAATATTTGTAAATTATTTTCTTCTTGAAATATAATCTTGAAATCCGGCACGGTGAATCAACTTGCGCGAAGAGTATTTACACGTGTATGGACTTTGATGCATTTCATATGGCTAGAAAGTGTTTTTTTTTAATTTGGCCCTTCTTGCCTTAATACGTGGTATTGATTAGACAAGGACGACATTTTTCTTACTATTCTAGATCACTGGTGGTGAACTCGGCCAAAGCGTGGGACGTTTTTTCGCGATCATGGTATTCCGTCGATATTGTTATAAAATACGGTAACTACGGCTTCGATAAAGCCCCGACGGCTTGTCAATACATATAGGTTAACCCGGTCTATTCTTAGAACAAATTCATTGTTATAAGTAATACTATCCAATCAGACCTTTAAACTCACATTTAAACGCAAAATATCTGTACCTTGTTGTAGCGAAAAACGTCCATCGCTTTGGCCGAGTTCACCACCAGTGAGTTAGCTTATTGTCATTAAACAAATATATAATTAACGGTCTAGCGATAAATTACCGGTAGACCGATAATTATTTTTGACCCTACTGCTCGAAATCTCATTGGCCAATCAAATGGCTCGTTACATCCTCAACACACCGGGAATATCAACGACCGTATAGTACAAGCTCTGTGATTGGCTATCGAAAAAAATAGGGGTCTACCGATAAAAATAGCGGTTTACCGGTAATTTTATCACTAGACCGTTAATTGAAATAGCGGTCTACCCTTATTTTATGGGTAGACTGATATTTTTATCGGTAGACCACTCAATATATAAGGGTAGACCGCTATTTTTAGCGGTCTACCCCTATTTTAATTATAGGTCTAGTGCTATATTGACTTTAGACCCCTTTCGCGCGCCATACAAATATGTTTTCAATTAAGAGTGCTGTTTTACATGCACCCTCTTGCTGTAATCCCTCGTTGACTCGATATAAAGTGACCACAATGATACGCTACAGATAAGAGGGAGTAAAGGCTTTTTGGAATATTTCGTTTATTTATCAACAAACCCTTTGTTGTGGGTACTCATTGGAACTGTCTCGTTCGAGACGATTGAAATGAGTAGAGACATCATAGGCTTTGGATTGAAATAACAAAGTTAGAATGCCATCACCCCCTATTATGTCCTATACCAAAAAGAACTTGAAAAAAATACTTCGACGTCTCCCAATGAAAAGCCTTTAGGAAGCATTGGGGGGGGGGGGAGAGAAAGTGCTGAATATCAACATTTTTAAGTCGCTTAGCGCTCGCGCTGCGACTTTTTGGGGCCGTACGAGTTTTTCTGGACCGGTCAAATAAGGTCAAAGACGGACCTCTTAACTTCTTCTGTATTTCTGTTTTGAGACAAAGTAGATCTCTGATTTCTTGTCCACACTTTGATTTAATATTGAAATTCGACTTTCTACAATTTCTAAACTGACATGCCAAATAATCATTGTAAAACGAGGAAATTATACGTTTTATGTAGAACTACTTTTTTGGCGGAGAAAATTTATCGCGCGCAATAATTCCGTTTTCTGAGGTATATTGGTCTAAGGGAAATAACCAGGTTTAAATTAGACAGTTTCATGAAAGAGTTACTTCCCTTAGATAGTGTAATATTCATTTACTGTATATCTTCGGCTATAAGTCAAGGAAAAAAACTATTCAGAATGTGGGGGAAATAGACATCGACTTTATGACTCGGCGACAATAAACATACGACAACGACGGAATACTCATTTGCTTGATTCTTTTTATAATAATAAATTCCATTTTAACAAGGTGTCTTGCTTGATATGCATCGTTCTGCCATTTCAAGCGTGTAATCTCGCAATCAATATGCCCTAAATTAACACACGACATAATTGTACACAACAAGCAGTCGTCACTTTTCTTCGAAAACCTCGTAACTGCATATTGTTTTAATCTGCAATTACTTGGTGATGACAATAGCTTAAAAAATCGTGTGATCAAATTTGCCGAAAATTCGAAAAACTGTGCGGCTGAGAGTGATTTCGGCATCAGTGGAAAGCTAGTGAGAGACTGGCGAAAAAACAAGACAAAGATCTGTGATTGTCCAAAATCGCAGAAATGGAGGGTTATTCGGATCAGTCCCTATGAGCCACAGGAAAATGATCTGAATGATTGGATTTTGGAGTTACGGGCAAGTGGCTATGTTGTAAGTAGGATCTGGATTCGCGTCAAGGCCCTTCAACTCGACAAGGACCAAACTACAAAATCCAGGGCGAGTTCAAAGCTTCTTCTGGGTAGTGTTGCAGGTTCATGAATATTTTAGTCAATACCTGGAAGACCAGAAAAAAACACACCTGGCCAGCTTATCAATGGGAAAACCTACGGGACCACATCAAAGAAACGTGTTTGCTGAAAGTACGGATCTTTGCGATAATATCTTGGTACCATTAGGTCAGACATTTTGTGGGCCAGGACATGGGGTATAACTTTCAGGATGGCATTGCCTACAGATCAAGAAATGTCCGCTTACCTTCAGAATTACTGCCAATTTAACCCGATAGTCGCCATTTTTCCGTGTGATGAATCCAAACTTAAATCACGTGATTACCAACACTGACATAACTTACTTTAAAAAGAAACCGATTGAATTATAGCATGGAAAGTATTTATCGTGGGGACGGAGAAATGGCTGATTATCGATGATTTCTTCTTTTCTCTCAATGTTTCCTTATCTATTTATTCCATTGACGTCGAAATCAAGTCTTGTTTGTGAAAGGATTTAAAAGAGAGGTCGGCGAACGTCGGCAAGTATAAGCACGAGTCAGGTAGATCTGCATCTGCAAGAAATTTTCTTTTCACAAAAAAATCGACCTTTTGAATATCATTCTCATAGGCGTAGGAATAATTTAGAAAAGGGGCCTGCCCCCCCCCCCCTATGCCCCCCCCCCATAATACACCCATATTTTCAATTACTTTAACATTTGCCCCCCCCCCATATTATAAACCTTCCTACGCTACTGATTCTTCTTTTGAAAACTCTCCGTGAAATTAATTTTCTATTAAATCTGTCTACTCTTAGTCTCCATTCTGATTAATATTCTTAAGCGGTAACGGGTGATCGATTTAGAAAGAGACTCGGGGTAAATTTTCTTTGTCGACGATTGACTTCTAGATCTTTTACTAAACAATGCTTGTAAAACACAGATTGGTTGAAAAAGAGGATTGTCCCCGCCCATTCATTGACTTGCAAGTTGATTGACATGCTTCTCAGACAAATAAGCACGTGGTACAGTCGGATTTCTCGTGTTAAAAAAAAACAGTATGACGTCATGATGACTTAGCGTCTACTCAATCTGGGCTTGAATAGTGACTTCAAAAACACCGCGAACACCTGCTCAGTTATTTCGGTGACTGTTTCATAGTACGTTGATTGGATTATTACCGTTGAAATTTTGGATAATAGACTAACAAGGTATCATTTTCTTCGTATCATAATGAAATTATCGCTTTCCGACCAAAATCTAAATAACCTAGATCTATTATTTTGCTTTAGCTGCAACTTTACACCAGAAAATCGGCATGATTTAGCGTTCAAATTAATCATCGACATGATCGAGTGTCCGTCGATGCAGTCGACGTTTCTGCGATGAAATCTCTTATTATTTATCACCGAAAAATTAACGTGAAATAAAAATAATCTTGTGGAGAGAGAAAGGGAGTTGATTCGTGAATAAAACGTTAATTGGAGAATCAAAGTCTTGATTTATCACGACTTTGTGTAATAACGAGCGTAAAAAGACCAAAGTTACACATTGGTTATCTTTGTGAGTTTTAAATATTACGTACATATTTCTGAACTGAAATGATATCAATTACGAGAAATATCCTCAAGAGGGGTGACAAAAGTGCAATTTCGGAAACTACGTGTACACAAAAGTAGTTAAAATACTATTATAAACATAAGAAATCAAAGTGCTGTCAGCACTGTATATTGGGCATCACTGAGAAATTGATATTGTGACAAAAGGACAATATGCTGATTTGCAAAATTGCCCCATTCTCTATTCGATGTTTTTAAGCATTTTCTATGAAGCGAGCAAAAAGGCGTCATCGTTTGGAAAATGGTTAATTAATGTGTACAGGCAAACGTGCATAGGTGATAAAAAAGTTGAATGTACACTCTTGAGGTGAATCCAAAATGTGAGGCTGTTTGGGAAAAAGGAAAATGTTACACTTTACCGGATTTTACATTAAATCAACATGTTGGATTATTTCTTATTCTTAGCTAATCAGAATAATACCAAGTACGGACCCATTGTAGACGCTTAGCCTAACTGATCTCTGATCTGCAAACATATTTCGATTAAATAGAATGCACTTGTTCATTGGTCCAAATGATCAGTCTAAGAACAGTATATGAGGTTAAAATGTTAAAATTCTAGAAAACGGCAAATTTAAGATGATGATCTTACTTTGATCAAAATATTTTAAAATCACAGTGTCTAAACTCCTCTAACCATTCGTCCTTTTCCAAACAAGACATTGTTATGAAGCAAATAATATGAAACATACAAAGATAACCGGAATTTTCTCCTTGTCCCAATATTTTCTGTGCTTTATTGTACATGACATGATTTCATCTTTATCGTCACCCGTTTCGTCGTATGCAACTCTTTCTAATTTGAAAAACTCTAAGATATTGTCGTTTGGAAGAGCCTTCAACGCAAGAGTTGAAAAAAAATAAAAAAATAAAGATAAAGTGAATGCAGATTCCTTAACCCATTACAACACACGTGCTACAAATTTCCAAATAAAAATTCTGATTACGCTCTGTTTAAATGTGTCGTTTTTCTAAACTGTTAAAATTTGATTATTTCTTTATTTTCATTTTTCAACAACAGATAATCAAATTTACAGATGGAAATAAGTTTTTGTAATTTCAAATCAGGTTTACTGAATAATCGGACATTTATTAGGACTGGGGCGTTTCTTTTGGACGTCAGTATAGATATAATTTGAACTGAACATTAGATTCTTAACTTGCATTTTTCTTGTTTAAATTAATCTGAATTTATTGGGTTCTAATCCTTAACCTTTTCCCAAACAAGACCTGGTTTTGACGTCCGTAATAGAAACGCATTGGGAAAACATTATTCTGGCATCAGCCTGTCTGTCCGTCCATGTACAAATCTTGTCTTGCGCATAGCTCAAATACTGATAAAGGTACATGTATAATTGTGACCCATCACACTAAAAGGGACCTTATCGGATGTGTGAAAAATATTGACCCTAGTCAGTCTGTGCAGTCCGCGCAGCCAGACTAGGGCCGACACTTTTCACTTTTATGTAATTTTCTAAATCTGGGGTGTTTACCCTATCTTACTCTGTATTCACTTTTCGCATACGGGATCTGGTTGTCCTGCGCTGGGTCTGACAAGTTTGTCGAAATTTGGAGTTCGGATAAGGTCCCTTTTAGCGTGACGGGTCACAATTTTGAAAAATCAAAAGTGCATAGAATTTATTGTGGAGAGGTGCAATACAGAAGAACCATTACTCTGCTGCTCATAGACCTATTTTTAAGAGACAAACTTCTCTTGTTATCTACAATTCAATATTAGTTTCATTTCCTTCAATACTTTTTAAAGCCTTCTCTGATAGGGTCATAAAAAGCAAGTCTTGTTTAACTAATACATCTGTTGAAGCGACTTTCAGGCCCTTCAGGGCTTTGATTACCTTTCTCCTCGATGATTTTTCTGCGATGACGTATTATTATCTTGATTTTGAACTGTTGTTTCTATCGTCTGTAGTATACTATGGCAAAAAAGTTTAGCCATTTTTCTCGACCAAAATATTTTTGCAACACAAAGGTATAGAATTCCTTAAATGAATATCATTTACCAATTTGAAAAGCTAACTCACTAATTGTGCAGTTCGTTCACGTGTTTATTCCCGCGTAAGGCTCTTTGACGTAAAAGTAATAAAATGACGTTTTGCACGAGCATACATATGTGCATGCACTTTATATCGACAATACATATCCAAGCTTCATGGTAATTGTCAAGAAGAAACAAAACTAGAAGACCTGAAGGTCTTGAGTCGCTCCACAGGCCTGAATTTCATGTAATATTTAATCCAAGTTTTGATTAGATTGTTCAATGCTTGTGTTTCATAGAGCTAAAAGAAAGTAACAAAACTAGATATTGTTCAAAATGTGTGGTTCTTGAAGCAAAGACGGTAATATTACATGTTTGCCATTTGAGAAAGGGTAAAAGGAAATGGGAGAACATTCTAGCTTAAGATGTCACAAGCAATTAAATTTTTCCTTCTTCCCAACAGATCTAAATTAACAGAACATTCATTACTCCAAAATATTTCATATTTCTAAAAATAGATTTTGAGCTAAAAATAGATTCTGGGAAAACCCTTTTCCGAAAAATAATGCAAATGGCTGTCAAACCTGAATTTCTTGTAATATCAAGTACAAGTTTTCACTAGATTTTTCAATACATGTTGCTCTTAAAGCAATTACAAAGTAACTAGAAAGCTGAAAATACATTCATATAAGATCCATTAGTTACCAAGCTTTGCAACAGTCTTTATTAGAGTGAGTTTGGCTGTTAGAGTGGGGAAAAAGGTCACAATTAGCAATTTTGTCAAATTGAAAGGCATATATAACTAATGATGATATTCCTATCTAGCTAAGAATCACACTAAAGCAAGATCCTAACTTCACCTACATCTTGTTTAAGTTAATTTTGACCTGATTATTCAATATTTGTGGGTGTAAAGAGTGTAAAATCAAAGTCGAAAACAACAATTTTGTCAAATTCAAGGGCAGATAAATCATGATTTAAGATTCATATGAAGCTGAAAATTACACCAACACAAGATCTTATGGCCAGTAAGATAATGTGAAAGGTTTATGTTGATTGGTGGATATTTATGGTTGTTAGAGTAAAAATAAGGTCAAAAATGGTAGTTTTGCAAATTTCAAGGGCACATAACTCAAGACGTAATTTTCAGATCAAGCTGAAAATTGCACTCAGGCAAGATCTGATCAGCACCAACATTCTGACCAAGTTTTGTTTTGATTGATCAATATTTGTAGTGGATAGAGTGAAAACAAGTGAAACAGCCATTTTTTAATTCAAGGGCAGATAACTCCAGACTTTATGGTTCAATCAAATTTAATTGAAGGAATCTGATAGAGGACCACCTAAGGATCATTCCAGTGAAGTTTGATTGAAATCCATCAAGTAGTTTCTGAGGAGAAGATATTTAAAGAAAAAGTTGACGACCGCACGCACGCACGCACGCACGCACGACGGACACAACGCCATGACAATAGCCCGCTGGCCTGAAGGCCAGTGGGGCTAAAAACTGCTGGACGATTCAAATAGAACGTCACCCAGGACTAGGAATAAGGTTATCGGCATGCTAACTGGTGGCGTGACGGCCAAAGAGTTGGTCGAAATTTTTTTGTGTGAGCCAACGTGTCATTTCTCAACTGAGAGTAAAGAACTGTCAATAAGGCAACGACCAAGACAGACCACGCTCTAACTGGCTGCGTAAAACAAGCCGACGTGAGGACAATTACGTAGTACATGTAACATATTCACGACGTAATCGTTTCTCAGAAGCACAAATACAGCCCATTTGAACGCAACAGAGACACGGAATTGTGCATATACAGCGAGGAACAAGCTTCGATCTTTGCGTTTATGTGTACGTCCACCTTACGTTGGCGTTCCTTTGGCTTGTGCTCAAGTACAGGCCATGCTGAGCCGGACGCGGGTACACTGTCCATTGGCAAGATAGCAGTAGAATCAAGTCACTTCTGCAGATAAATTCCGTTTGAACTTTACCTTTGTGGAGGCGTACATTGTAATTGTGAAATGAAGATCTTAGAACGGGGGGGGGGGAAGAGAGGCAGGGATAACGTCAATAACGTAAATTATTTCGCATGCGTTCTGGTTCTGCAATTGTTTGCGTATTCCAGTGGCTTTTGTTTGAGTACTCCTAACAGACATTGTGGTACTGTTATAAAGGATGTAATAATGGACATGCAAGATACTGATTCCGTGTGTCATTTTCAGTGCTACCCCTATCTTGTTCGGCGTCACTCGCCAGACTTGTCAGTTTTCAAATTCAAGCCAAAATTTGAAATATTGTTGTTATGATATGAAATATCTTTGTCTATAAATTTGATGTCAATCCGAACTCAGATAATTGAGAAGTAAGCTACAATTGAGGAAATTGCTAAACTTTTTTCCTTCAGTATACTAGTACTTTTTACTTTGGGACAACCTTAAACATTGTTTTGGATAAGGCTAAGTAGCCGTTCTTCAGAGAAATGGAGCTTAACCTCTCCCATCTGACACAAATAAACAATTCCCATTCGAAAGCTTTTGTACAAAGACGACACAATGAATATTGATAATTGTAGGATTTGTGTCAAATATAGAAAAGAAAATATTGAGTCAAATGGAGAAAATGGTGGTTATCAGTATTTCATTTTGCATCTATATTTTCCCGATGCTTTCCAATCAGGGCGTCAAAACGAGATACTAGTATTGTTTGGGAAAGGGTATATCGTCGGTGTAAATGCAAAACCTCGTATGTCGATTTTTTCGATTTTCAAAGTTCTAACTTGAGAACTTGTGTACCCAGTTTAGAAAATTCTCGCAGGTTTTGAGATACTGTTACTGATCAGTCTTAATGACATATTATTAGTGAACAATATGTCCAAATTTCAAGTAAAACATTTCAGTTTGGGAAAAGTTATTTCACTTTTTCCCTCCCCTTTTTAAAATTTTCCAAAAACAAGATACAAGGTTTTGAATAGGCTTCGATTTTCCGTGTGAACAAATACGTCATCGTCACGCCTCATTGGTCTAAAAATAGATTGGGAATCCCTTATCGTACAAATATGGCTGTGAATCTCGCGAAGATTTTCCACCTTCAACTTACCGGAGATAACATTTTAAGAGCTTGATTGCTGTAATCATTTGTTGAGAAACATTCTAATTCCGAGTTGAGAAGGTTGCTGCACTGTCGTGTACTTTTTAAGATCAGTAACTATGAAATAAGCAGTTGACAAGTAATGTTTACACATACGGACATGTCCTGACTTCATCGTGCCGCTCGTGCGTGCTCGCTTACCCTTTCCAAAACGACATAATGTCATGTTGGGCTAAATTGAAAAAAAGTCTGCAGACGACAAAACGGATGTGAATATCTTTACTGTTTTATCTCGGAGAAAATATTGAGGCAAAAGAAGGATGATCATCAATATCCAAAGAAGTTATTCACACCCATTTTGTCTGCTGTGCAGGCCCTTTCAATTTGGTCGATCATCATTTTCTTCTTTTGCCTCAATGTTTTCTCAAGAATTTTCTGTTGGGGACGTCAAAACCGGTCTTGTTTAGGAAAGGGTTAATATAGAAAAAAAACTAGAATTTGTCGCTGAATGTGATTTGATATCCCCATAGGCTTTCACTACAACAAAGGGGAATAACTCACAAAATAAGCAAGGTAGAGTTATGCTCATTGTACGTTGCACTTCTCCTCGGTGTGAGCTATCTACCGGAGCGGTTTCATGATCATAGCTACTTTACTTTTAGACTTTTCCATGTTTTTCTGGTTAAGCTGTTGAGGAATCTCTAGAAAAAAAAAACGTCTGTCATTTCTGGTCTGTCTCCGTATCTGGAAGCAATGTTGCATGTTGCATATGCGCAATGTTTCGTAGTTTTAGTTCCCGCCTGCATTATCTATGATCGACTAATATCTCGCTTGAAAATAATAATTTTTGCTAACACCGTTACGAAAAAAATGTCCGATTCATGACCGATAAACAAAATATTAGACTGGTACCCGGCAAACTTTGTTGGGGGTATTCCCATCAGAAATCTATTTTTAGCACACGAGCGCGCGAAAACTGTTCGCTATTTACAACAACGATATATAATGTACAGGTTGCATGCATTCTCTGTCGTCTCGGGTGGGCGATTCTGGTTGCCATTGTCATCATGTCAAGCAGGCTATGCTTTGAACGAGACAGCTGTTTCTTAGGCCTATTTGTCTCGGTGTTAGGTCATGCGTCTATATCTCACTGGTGGTGAACTCGGCCAAAGCGTGGGACGTTTTTTCGCGATCATAGTATTCCGTCGGTGTTGTTATAAAATATCGTAACTACGGCTTCGATAAAGCCGTAGTTACGAGATTTTATAACAACACAGACGGTTTGTCAATACATATCGGCAATCCCGGTCTATTTTTAGAACAAATTCATTGTTATTAGAAAAACTATCCAACCAGATCTTTGAACTCACATTTAAACGCAAAATATCTGTACCGTGTTGTAACGAAAAACGTCCCTCGCTTTGGCCGAGTTCACCACCAGTGTTAATGATAAGTGTCATTTGCAAGAACCGTAACTTTGGCTACCTCACTGCCTGCTTTGTTGCCCACTTTGAACTATTGTCCATAAAACATCCCCTTTATCATACACTGCTGCTTTTCAACAAAAACCTCGTATCTGCAGCTTAAAACAAGTTGCAGTTACCAGGGTTTTTATCCCCCGCCGAAAAAATTTTTCGGGGGGGATATTGTTTTTGCCATGTCCGTCCGTCCTTCCGTCCGTCCGTCCGTCCGTCCGTCCGTCCGTCCGTCCGTCCGTCCGTCCGTCCGTCCGACATTCGTTTCCGCGCTATTTCTTGGAAACTATAGACCGGATTTCGATGAAACTTGGCACACAGCTTCACTACAAAGAGGACATGCGCATATCGTCGGGGTTACCTGGTTCGACCATTGAATTCAGAGTTACTGCCCCTGATTGTTTAAGCCATATACATACAGAGTGATATTCGTTTCCGCGCTATTTCTTGAAAACTGTAGACTGGATTTCGATGAAACTTGGCACACAGCTTCACTACAAAGTGGACATGCGCATATCGTCGGGGTTACCCGGTTCGACCGCCGAATTTAGAGTTACTGCCCTTGAGTGTTTTAGCCATATACATACAGTGATATTCGTTTCCGCGCTATTTCTTGGAAACTATAGACCGGATTTCGATGAAACTTGGCACACAGCTTCACTACAAAGTGGACATGCGCATATCGTCGGGGTTACTCGGTTCGACCGCCGAATTTAGAGTTACTGCCCCTGACTGTTTTAGCCATATACATACAGAGTGATATTCGTTTCCGCGCTATTTCTTGAAAACTGTAGACTGGATTTCGATGAAACTTGGCACACAGCTTCACTACAAAGTGGACATGAGCATATCGTCTGGGTTACCCGGTTCAACCGCCGAATTTAGAGTTACTGCCCTTGACTGTTTTAGCCATATACATACAGTGATATTCGTTTCCGCGCTATTTCTTGGAAACTATAGACCGGATTTCGATGAAACTTGGCACACAGCTTCACTACAAAGTGGACATGCGCATATCGTCGGGGTTACTCGGTTCAACCGCCGAATTTAGAGTTATTGCCCCTGACTGTTTTAGCCATATACATACAGAGTGATATTCGTTTCCGCGCTATTTCTTGAAAACTATAAACCGGATTTCAATGAAACTTGGCACACAGCTTTACTACAATGCGGACATGCGCATATCGTCGGGGTTACCCGGTTCGACAGTCGAATTTAGAGTTACTGCCCCTGACTGTTTAAGCCATATACATACAGAGTGATATTCGTTTCCGCGCTATTTCTTGAAAACTGTAGACTGGATTTCGATGAAACTTGGCACACAGCTTCACTACAAAGTGGACATGCGCATATCGTCGGGGTTACCCGGTTCAACCGCCGAATTTAGAGTTACTGCCCCTGACTGTTTAAGCCATATACATAAAGAGTGATATTCGTTTCCGCGCTATTTCTTGAAAACTATAGACTGGATTTCAATGAAACTTGGCTCACAGCTTCACTACAATGAGGACATTCGCATATCGTCGGGGTTACCGGATTCGACCGTCGAATTCAGAGTTACTGCCCCTGATTGTTTAAGCCATATACATACAGAGTGATATTCGTTTCCGCGCTATTTCTTGAAAACTGTAGTCCGGATTTCGATGAAACTTGGCACACAGCTTCACTACAAAGTGGACATGCGCATATCGTCGGGGTTACCCGGTTTGACCGCCAAATTTAGAGTTACTGCCCCTGACTGTTTAAGCCATATACATACAGAGTGATATTCGTTTCCGCGCTATTTCTTGAAAACTATAGATCGGATTTCAATGAAACTTGGCTCACAGCTTCACTACAAAGTGGACATGCGCATATCATCGGGATTACCCGGTTCGACCGCCGAATTTAGAGTTACTGCCCCTGACTGTTTTAGCCATATACATACAGAGTGATATTCGTTTCCGCGCTATTTCTTGAAAAGTATAGACTGGATTTCAATGAAACTTGGCACACAGCTTTACTACAATGAGGGGATACGCATATCGTCGGGGTTACCCGGTTCGACCGCCGAATTTAGAGTTACTGCCCCTGACTGTTTAAGCCATATACATACAGTGATATTCGATTCCGCGCTATTTCTTGAAAATTATACACCGGATTTCAATGAAACTTGGCACACAGCTTTACTACAATGAGGACATGCGCATATCGTCGGGGTTACCCGGTTCGACCGTCGAATTTAGAGTTACTGCCCCTGACTGTTTTAGCCATATACATACAGAGTGATATTCGTTCTGTTGAAGCCATATACATACAGAGTGATATTCGTTCTGTTGAAGCCATATACATACAGAGTTATATTCGTTTCCGCGCTACTTTATTGACAATGAAAATATATTCGGCGGGGGATATCAATTCAACGAATTTGCTTGTTTAACCCTTTCTCAAACTAGACCTGGTTTTGACGTCCCTAATAGAAAATGCTTGGGAAAACATTTAAACAAAAGAAGAAACTGCTGATAACCAACAATTTCTCCTTTTGTCTCAATATTTTCTCTGACATATATGTATTTTACACAAATAGTATCTTTAATAACACACATTTTGTCATTTGTGGCAGTTTTTGAAGTGGATCACTCTAAAAATTTAGGAAAGGGTTAAACTGCGACGACATCCTGGCAAAGAGGGGCGTATTGGGTTCACCATGTATGTCTGTCCCTAGACATTTTCGTCTATTCTGCATATGAGAAGAACAATGAGGGGAAATATTACCCGCTTTCCCCTCAATGTTTCTCCAACATCTATTTAAGGTAAATGATCGCAATATGGCTATTTTGAGATTCATAAAATATCGGCTTTTTTCAAACGCTTGCGTTACGTATCCGAACCTATTCGGGCGCGGTCGTAAACATTCGGCGGTGGAAAGTTCCACCGCCGAATGTTTTTGACGTCGCCCGGCACGCCCGCATAATTCCGACGTCGCGCGATTTTCTTTTAAGGGGTATTCTACATTTACACGTTATCGGATATTATATCGTCGATTTTCAACAAACAACTCGTAACTGCAGATTGTTCTAAGCTACAGTTACGAGGTTTTTGTTTAAAAGCAGCGATATAGGAAAGGATTTTATATAAAGAATTTGAATTTATTACGTCAAAAACCATTACGAGCCAAACTGCAATTAAAAATGCACTTAATTTCAGCCACATTTCGCCGTATTTGGATATCCATGGCGAAAGATTTAAGCATTTCGCTACAGGGGATACAAACTTTCGTTAATTGGCGAGAGAAATTAAATCGGAAGACCATGCAAAAGAAGCTTGTTTAGAAACCTTATGGCGCGCAAAAGGGTTATTTTAAAGTCGAGATGACTGTTTACAAATAAAAATGGCGGCATACCGAATTTTAGTACATAATTATGTGGATAAACGGATGAAATATTGCTGCACCCTGACCGATTTAGATAGAGCTTCACATTCAATTTGAAGCCCTAGCCACTAAATATTTTGGGTGGTATGTCTATATTTTAGAGGTAAACCTCAGACTTTTGAAGCCTTTTTGGACCATTTTTGTGTGTCATAGAAAAACATCTTCGCTTTTTGACAAAGACCTCTAATGAGCCAACATGGGTTATCGTACTCCGCAAATTTCGAAGGGCCAGTAAAGAAATATTGTAATTGCCATGTCTTTAATATGCATTTGAAATAGTTTTGCAATGACCCCTGGTTTATTTAGGTTCTATTTTGGAAATTGTGCCAAATATTCTAAATCCTTGCTGTTCTATGTGAATCATCTTATGATCATTAATCTGACCGACCGACCTGACTTTCTGTCATTATTTTTTAATACTTTGTCAGTCAATTTACTCTGATATGTTTTTATCGCGCATGTGTCATGCAATCGCAATATCATATAAATACATGTATTATAACATTTGCATATTATTATTTAGTTATTTTCATTTTGTGTTTAGTGGTTGAGAGCGATTTAGGCTACTCGGAACTTGCCCACATAGATCGGGTTGGCATGCACCAACCATTCTAATTCTAAATTTAAAATAACACCTTATAATAATACCTTTAAAATAACACAAGAGCCCACCTGATTGGCCGAGACATACGTCTCGTCCAATCAGATGTCTTGTAATGTAATCTACATTTTGATAATCAATTTTGAATCGTTTGTGAATACGGTCCCGAGTACCACAGAATAATTACGTTACGTCACATGAGAAATTCCGTTGACGTCTAGTGAGATATCAAATTAGCCTCAAAGTATTCAATACTTAATTTGAGTACCACAGGCTACGTGCATCATCGGCGTCATCTTTGCAACGGCGATTGACAAGGAAATATCCGGATTTTAAGGATACTCTCGTCAACCTCCTTTGTCGCAGAAACCGCCCGAAGATGGATGCGGAATTGCACACGTTTGATCGTTGGTTTCTATTAATGGGCGGTATACTTTAAACCTTGGGTCAAGTAGGTTATGCACAGAGAACGAAAAACTTTTGCTTTGGCCTGCTACATGTATTATTATGCTTGTAGGCACGTTTTTTGCTGCGCCCGTGAGCCGATATTTTTGTCTTAGGAGGGGTTGTTGATGTGATTAAAGTCTGTACTAGGGTTTCACACTGTTTTACCCAATTATCTGCACCTATAAGATTTCTTCTCCCAGCATTAATGACCAGAAGCGGTTTGGTCTCCGCATAATTGGGGTCGCTTTGTTACAAATGCGCCTTTCAAAAACCAAGTGACGGCTTTGCGGAAGAGCCGAAAAGCAATGTTGCATATAACAGAGGTTAAGGTAGTCCATCCCTTAATGAGATTCGCGCAATGTCGTTCGGAATTTTCCGGGCGCGGTCGTAAACATTCGGCGGTGGAACGTTCCACCGCCGAATGTTTACGACCGCGCCCGAATAGGTTCGGATACAGAACGACTCAGCCCGATTAAATCCGATTTATTTTAAGTCTCAAACTAGCCACATTACGGGTATTCTACCTTAAAGCAGTAAACGTTGACCGATAGTTAGAGATACACGTACGGCATCTCTTGAATACTTTTTTTTTGTTATTCACAAATTTAGACAATATCTGAATTGTGTTTCAAAAAAGAAAGCAAACATTACACCCATATTTTAAACCGTAATCTAATATTGACAAATTTTCTTTTGTCGGGAAACAGCATGAGATTTTAAATGTTTGTGTTTTCATATTATCGAAATATTCCATGAGCTGAGTTTCGCTGTCTTCAGATATCCAAATCAGATTTTGTTTCCATTTTTGCTTGTTAACGAGCCTAATGATTTATCAAATCTAAATCTGATTATGAGGATGTCTGTAACTGATCTTTAACGCCCTTGAACTTTCTTAACTAATATCTTAAAACATTTCGTCGGTGTAAATGCGAAACCTCGTATCTCGTTTTTGTGAGATTTTAAAGGGTAAGAAAAAATAATAACAACTTTTCCGAAACTGAAAGGTCTTACTTGAAATTCGAACATGTTCTTCATAATATATATAATGTGTCAATAATATTGACAAGTACAATAATGCCAAAACCTGCAAAAATTGTCTAAACTGGGCATTCAAAGTTTTACTTTGAAAATCGCAAAATTCGATGTACGAGGTTTTTAATTTACACCGACGATTTGACAGGGAAGCGCGTGATCAATACATTTTGAACATGCGCAGTTTTAGATGTCCGTTAATATCACAATTTGTTTGTCAGTCCGTCACGGATATACACGACAAGGAATCACGTGACGCATTAATTTTAGAAAATCTTCAATAATTGTGTTAATATTTGATCATTTAAATCTGCTATTTCTTGAATCTCTCCGGTTTCTATCACGTGATTTAACATCTTCTTAAACGGGATATTCTGCTTCTAGTAGACATATTTCGCGCCCGCCTCACGAGTTTGGGAAAAATCGACACCCACCCTGACCCTTTATATCTGATTTCGCCTGAAATATACTTGGTGTATTGTAAATTTCTAAATGACTATAATGATAAAGGTAGAATATCTGTAATGTGGCCATTTTGAGAATAATAAACAACATCGGATTTTTTTAGCGTCGTCGTTACGTATCCGAACTTATTCGGGCGCGGTCGTAAACATTCGGCAGTGGAAAAATCTACCCCCGGATGTTTTCGAAATGGCTCGAATAATTCAGATGTCGTGCGAATCTTATTAGGGGTAGACTGGCTGAACGGGAGGTCGACCTTCAGAATACAAAATAATTTAAGGTCCATGCACAATGATTACCGGATCGACTATCGCTGCTTTTCGTCCGTAACCTGGTAGTTCTGCAGATTTAAACAAGCTGGAGTTACGGGGGTTTGGATGAACAAAATCACGATATGATAATTGTCAAAGAATGAAAACAGAGATATCTTTATTTGTAACTTTATTACATTTTGGTAGACTATCATAAGAATTTCATCTATTAGATTTAGACTTTGGTTAAAGTTTGAGCCAAGAAAAAAATGTAGGCTATTTGGCTTTAAGTATCGTTGAATAAAGCTACATATTCGTTCGTAACAAGAAACACGTTTTTATTGATGTGCTTTTTAACAACCTAGCCTTTGATTTGACGTCACTAATCAAATAGTGTTGAAAAACGTTGAAAGAAAATAATAGAAGGCTGAAACGCACATTTTCTTCTTTTCTGTGAACATGTTTCACTCTCCATACAAGTAGCGTACACATTTATAACTATATCAACATACATTACGTCGTTTTCATCGGCTTCCAGTTTCACAAGTGCTATATCTATTTGTTTAGAAAAGATTTATTGTAATTACATGTATTCAAAGATGGATTCACTTTTTTGAAAGATATATTAAATATATAAAGGATACTTTTTGGTTTCGAAAAAAGTGTATACAGTTGACACTTGTTGCCTCGATGTCAATGGGCTGTCAAATTAGCTCGAAATACCACTAGCTCGACATTACCAATTTGTAAATAAACATTTTACCATTTTAGCTAGTGGTATATGCATGGTATAAAGGAGTGAACAAAGGAGAAATAGAGCATATACAGGGGTGCAATTGCACTAATATTCATATTAATAAACGCATTTGTTATCAGTTTCATGTCAAAGTATTGCTCATAATTTTAATTCGACTTAAGAGTAATTCAACTTAATCGATATCGAGATAACAAGTGTCAACTGTAAAGGAATTGACAGATTTGATTAAACTGTCTTCATCTACTTTCACAGTCGGTTACCGATAAAGATCTAGATCCAGATCAGATTGTCCATGTGCTGCGAGAGTTTCTTCCTCAAACGGCGTGTACGATTTATCTTTCCTCTTTCCAAGTTCAATAAGTTTCATTCGATTCGCCAAAGACTGTGAATGTTTCCTCTGTCGACCTTCCTCCGCCAACATATTCGCTAGCGCAGACAGGGGACCAGACACAGAAAGCTGATTGGTCCGCCGCCGTATGACGTTACGACCTACTTTCGTTGGCTTTGATTTGATTCGTAGATAATTCATTCCGAGTAATGGAAACCGCCAACTTCTCTTTCCCTTTTGCCGCAATAATTCCGACATGTATTCTCGCCTTCTCGCTCTATTTTCAGAATCAACCATTTCTGCTAAAGATCTTAAACCACCATTCACAGACAAACTTCTCTTATTCACAGAATCAAAATCACCACTGTCCAATCCTAGCACGTTTGAAATATCATCATTTTCTGAACTATCATTTTCAGTATCGTCATTCGGAACATGAACAGAAAACCCCCTGTCCATTTGATTTTTGATAAAGTTCACATCTTGATGGTTTAACTTCTCGCTCAAGTCTTTGATTTCGTCGTAGAGATCCGAGCCAATGACTAGTCCCATGAATAATGTCAAGAATACAGCGATTTGTTTGTGGTTTTTCATGATGTCTTTGTTGCTGGTTTTGTTGGTTCTTCCTGAAACGATATATGTTAAAACATCACATGTGGTCAATTCTCAAACGACAAAATTTATGACTGTTCCAAAACTCAAAAGCATTGCAGACAACAAGAAAATATTTGATTCGTGGCACATTTATTCCTCTGTTGTGTGATTCGACTCTTCCCAAACAAGACCTGTGGCGTTGGCGTCTTTTAAAGGAAAGATTTAGGAAAAATAAAGACATAGAAAAAAATGTAAATTAAGCATCTTTCCAATTGGAGCAGGTTTGAGAAAAGTTTAAAAGTGCATATGTACACACCTTATGGCATCGTCAATAACCAAAGATTCTACCTTCACTTCGTTCCGTAGAAGATGTCCTGTTGCTGAGGTCAACATATTCGAATTTTGTATACAATAGTGAAATTCCTACAAAGACTGCCATACATACATGTATACCCATGCTTAGCTAGTGTATAGGGTTACGTGTCTTGTATTTATAATTGAAATAGAGTTATATTATATAATAAAAGCAATTCCTTCGTCAACCTTTCTGGAATTACCCACTAGATGCAGTTTTGTTTAATTTGGAAGAGAACCAGGGAAATGCTATGATCCTAGTTAGGCGACTTAAATTGCGAAGATTGGCAAGTGTCTAGAAAAATTGAACTTTTTAAACTTTTTTTTGGCATTAACGTTGATTTAATTACAAAAACATCTGGTTTAAATTTAAAAAAAAAATCCCAAAGTTTGTATATATAGCCTACGTATTTCTATAAATGAGAATAATGAGAGAAAAATCCCAATTTCGAACCGAGTGAACTCTTTCATGATCAACCAATTTGTTTTATTAGCAACAACGGTCCCTCATTATTTACCCATTAACTTAATTTCTCAGAAAAAAAGTTTTTTTCTCTCTAAACTGCCCACATTCTTTTTATTTTCAATTACACAGAAATGTTTCATGGGGAAGGGCCTATGTACTAAGGGACATAACATTTCCCAATTCTTTTTTATTTAAGTACCGTATGTCTTGATGCAAATATTGGTTATTCTAATGCGTAGAAATGCAATCAGTGTTTTGAAGTTGATATTTATAAGCGAAAAATACGCCTTTAAAGTTGAAACAGAAATGACAAATTCCATATAAATCTGAATTGTTGTCTACAACAATTTGTTTAATTTAAGCACAAAAATATATTATATTTCTCATAAACGGTTCAATATTTTGGCTTAAAATTTTTCATAATTTTGATAAGAAAATTTACTCTTTCAGATAAAAGTAAAAGTAAAATTTATGAAAAATAAATGTGAAATGTCACTTTAAATACAAAAGGCATTTGGACACTATCATTTTGTATGGTATTTTATGAAGCATATTTAGTCGCAATCTGGAAAACGAACCATATTGGCATTACTTTTGATATGCATACTCTTTCAAATTAGAATCAGTCTTCATCGAAATAAAGTCTGAATGGAATTAACGATAGTCTTTACTTACGTTACATATATGTGACCCATCACGCTAAAAGGGACCTTATAGGAAGTGTGAAAATATCGACCCTAGTCTGTCTGCGCAGTCCGCGCAGCCAGACTAGGGCCGACACTTTTCACTTTTATGTAATTTTCTAAATCTGGAAAGTTTTCCCTGTCTAACTATATGTTCATTTTTTGCATACGGGATCTGGTTGACCTGTGGTGAGTCTGACAAGTTTGTCAAAATTTTGATTTTTGGAGTTCGGATAAGGTCCCTTTTAGCGTGACGGGTCACATATATGAAATGAAGAAGAAGAACACGGAATTTGATCAGACTGCTCTTATGTACAGACTGATCTGATCCCATTTTAATCTCAACTACTATAATGACCTTTTGTCTGATCCGACAGTCATCGTCTATTTAAGCGTCAAAGAGTACCGAATTTAGAAATTACAAGTCCGCACTGACGGAACTTTTTCATTGGTTAATCGGTTTCTTTTCTTGGCAACAACCATTCATCAATTAATTTCATATCAAATATACTTTTAAAACCATTTTCACGATTAGTACCTTGCGTCGATGCCCTTTAAGACATTACATGCATTTAAGAAATCCCGAAATCCAACCTTTCCTACATTTCATTAAATATTGAATTTGTGACAAAATGTTATTAAAATTTAAAATTTGTTTTTGGGTCAAGAGAAATTGTTTCTTCCAATAAATCACACTTCTTCGAAAAGGAAAAAAAATGAGAATAAAATTAGTCCGGCTGTCATTTCTGCATCCGAGACTTTTCACTAATTAGCGTATTCATACACGCGGAAGCACCTTAATGTACGGCTTCCTACCGCAACACGGCAGATGTGAAAAATGACTGGAGTGACACCATAAAGATTTAACTACAGTTTAAATAACCTGTAGTTACGTCGTTTTTGATGTCACTTAGGTGTTTTTTCGTAGATGTTTAAATGACCGGAGTGACAACATAAAGTCGTAACTACAGCTTATTCAAGCTGTAGTTACGACGTTTTTGGTATGATTTAGGTGTTTTTTCGTAGATGCTTAAATGACCGGAGTGACACCATAAAGTCGTAACTACAGCTTATTCAAGCTGTAGTTACGACGTTTTAAGTGTCACATCGGCACTTTTTAGTGTTGATTTTTCCACGACAATGGAGACATACCATTAGGTGTTTTTACGGTTGTTGACATTATCCCTCCTACTTATCAGGCATACCCTTTTCTATTTCAACAAAAATGGAGAAAAAAAATAAAGCATCAGAAATAAATATGACGTTAAGAAGAAGCCTTTCCAAAACAATTTCCAGACTTATTCATGGTTCGAAGGCATAAGTGTACTTTCTAGCAAAAATGCAAGATTGCATCCTTTCCTTATGCAAAAATAAGACTCTCGAAAAGTAGTCACCTTTCAAAATTGGCACTAGATCTAGCTTAAAATTGTGAGAAAAAAGTAAGACGAAGTCTTTAAGCAGGTTTAAAACGTGTTCGTTTGTGGAAAAAAGATTAAATTATATGGTGCGTTTTGTTAATATTTTCATCACAATTTAGAAGCACCGTCACATGTTTTCCGCAGTTTGTTATTCATGTCTCGTCAAAAACAAGTTTTGCTAAATGTAATGAAACACTCGTAAAATAAATCGCCAAAAAGGTATTAACACTGCCAACGTCGACCGTAGCCGATAGTTGCACGGTGGGGATTGTGCATGATGGGATGGATAACGAATATGGAGTATACGGACAAATTTTGCCTCGCTTCAGGTAAGAAATTGTGAAATGATTTTCTTATTTCTACTCCAATTTTCAAGCGGTTTGTTGCATGTACCCCGCATTAGTGAGCTCTTTCCTCGGATATATGACTTGTTTGTAAAATCTTTGTACTTTGTCCAAAAATTGATCCCAACCGACCAGAAGAACGACAAAAAATTCAGGCCCTTTTTCTAGTCGGTTGGGATCGATTTTTGAGAAAAGTACAAGGAGTTTCCCGATAAGTAATACATCTGAGGAAAGGGCTCAGTAAGACGGAGTACATGCAACAAACCGAATGAAAATTGACGCAGAAATAAGAAAGTTATTGCACAAATTCTTACCTGAAGCGTGGATAATTTGGCCGTAGTCGTTACCATTTCGCTTTCTGGTCGGTTGGGACAATATTTTGGAAAAAGTATAATGAGTTATCTCATATGTCATACACTCGATGAAAGAGCTCGATAAGGCGGGGTACATGCAGCAAACTGCTTGAAAATTGATACAGAAATAACAGAGTTATTGCAAAATGTCTTACCTGAAGCGAGGCGAGTTGGCATCAAATTTTGTGCAAAAAATAGACTGAGTTTACCGTTATGTTTTGATAAACCGTCGGTGTTGTTATAACATCTCGTAACTACGGTTTGATTCAAGCCGTAGGTATGAAATTTTATAACAACACCAACGAAATACTATTTATTTGTCCGAAATTACGTCACGGTTTACTTGATAAAATCGTTCCCTATTGTCGGTAGTCGTTATCCATCCCATCATGCACAATCCCCACCGTGAGTTGAGAAATGACGGCATTGTAAAATCGTTGGAGGGGGGGGGGGGGCAAGAAGTTAGATGCTCTTTGGCTAACTTATTTGTCCCGAGTAAGGACGACATTTTCTAGAGTTGCAAATAAGAGGGGTTAAATGCATTATAATATCTTTAACCTCCGTTTCAAACCCTATGTCGTGGGTACTCACTGGAATCGTCTCGACGAGACGATTCCAATATGTACATACAACATGGGGGGGGGGGCTGGTGAAGAAGAAATGAAAAACCGGTATTGGAGTTTGAAAAAAAAACCGTTACCCCCTTAATTGTAGCTCTGCACAGTATCCTTAAAGCTGATATGGCTGAAACACCCAATATGTACAAATACCGATATACCGATACTTTGGTTGAAACTCGAAAAGGTCGGTTGTTGAAAAACCACGTGTCAATTCGAACTAATAATCTACTGGTAAAATCTGGATTAATTCATCCTGGATTTGTTCAGCATCATAATTATGCATTGTCTATGAGTCTGACATTTTTATGGTTTTTGGTTTTACTATAATTTGAAATGATTAAATGAACGGACCGTAAAAGTGCAAATGAATTAACCATTTCCCAAACAAGACCTTGCTTTGACGTCCTAGATAGAAAAGGTTTGGGAAAATATTGAAACAAAAGAAGAAACTGCTGATAATCAGCAGTTTCTCCTTTTGTCTCACTATTTTCTATGCCATATTTTACACAAATTCTGTCTTTAATAACACCCATTTTGGCATTTGTTGCAGTTTTTGAAGTGGATCACCCTTAATTTTTGTCGTTTGGGAAAGGGTTAATAAATTGAGGCGTGATATATACTGACGTCAAATAGAAACGCCTCAGCCCTAATAAATGTCCGATTACTCAGTAATTCTGATTTGAAATTACAAATACCGATTTCGATCTGTAAATTTGGTTATCTGTTGTTGAAAAATGATGATAAAGAAATTATCAAATTGTTATGTACAGTTTACAAAAAAAAAACGGCACATTTAAACAGAGCGATATCAGAATTAACATTTGAAAAGCAGTTGCGGGTGGTTAAAACTTTACTTGTGACGACAAAAGAAACTGTAAAACGTCTTTTTTGGTGACTACAGTTAGTGAATACTAAACCCAACGTCGATTTCAATGTCTCAAGTCTGAAACGCATATGACGTTAACGTCAGACAGCTTCTTGTATAACAGGCGTTACATGAGGTCTATCTGACTTTGGCCGATTGGCAAATGTTTCTGTAACTCTTACTCGTCGACCAAGATACCTAATCGTGCAGTGCAAGACGTCAAAACGTTAGGCGCCTTGTTTTTTATTTTCCCGTATTCGAAAATGGTTAATCTACGAGCTCTGTTTTCCAAGCAGTGTGTCTATTTCAAAGGTTACTTGCAACAATAACAGTTGCCGGAAAAACACTTATTTGGCCACCAATTTAACCGACTATTCGACAGAACGTCGATCAAAACGTCACAAACCTGAAACGAACATGACGTTAACGTGCAGAATTATTTTGCTTTACAGGCGTCACGTGAGGTCTAGTTGAGCTTGACCGATCAATAAACGTTCGCAGAATTCTAACGCGTCGATCAAGACACCGAATCGAGAAACACAATATGTTAAACTGTCTCGCGACTTGTTTGTGCATTCGTCGCATTCAAAAATGGCTATATTACGAGCTCCTTTTTTAGAATTTAGTCTTGTACTCCTTCAATTCGGATGTTTCGTAAGAAAATCTTTGAATTCGTGGTTGCCTATCCACTAACACATGTTACTGTGTAAAATGTGACAAATTTCATCACGTGATGTACATACACGAAGCGCACGTAGAAAACTTGACCAGTCACCGGAAATGGACATGTTAATGGATATAAACGCACTTTTTTTTTTTCATTTGCCGTAATTGTCAGTCAAAATGATGATATACAGTATAAATTTCAACAACATTGTAATAGGCATAAGGAAAATAACGACATATTTCATTGGAGCGTTTTTATTTGACGTCAGTATATTTTCCTGTTGTATAATATAAGGATATGTACACCGAAAAGATGTTCTGTATACGAATGAAAGGTCATGTCTTTTCAAGTAATGTTTGTATGATCTTTACCTTTTGCAAAACATCAAAATATGCTCTTAATGTGGCCATTTTGAGATTAATAAAACATCAGATTTTTCGAGCGTCGTCGTTACGCATCCGAACTTATTTAGGCGTGGTCGTAAATATTAGGCGGTGGAACTTTCCATCGCCGAATGTTTTCGACGTCGCCCGAATAATTCCGACGTCGCGCGAATCTCATAGCGCGATACTGTGTTGAACAATTTTGTAGTCATGATATTTTCGTTTCTTATTTGACATGATTGAACATATTTTTGCCATTTAAGAAGGTATTTGATATGAAGAATGCTAATTTTTGTCTATACAGGAAATGCTTGTGTGAGAACAAAAATGATAGATCCACGTTTCTCTTTAAGTCAAAAGTCGACGTAGCTTTTGACCTTTTGCTCGAGGTTAGATGAACAGAGGCCTTATTCGTACTTTAATGCACAGTTGAAAACATGATAGATTGAAAATTACTTAGGTAGGCCTACGAGCCAATAGCATATATTCCATTATATCTAAAACAAAGAACGCCAGAAATAGAAGAAACAGCAGTTAAAAAACTGCTAAATAAAAGATGCGTCATGAAAAATTAAGCTTTATCTTAAGGTAAGACCTGGGTAATGGGCTATGTAACCCGTTATGGAACGAAATCTGTATGGTGCGAATAGACGATTTAAAGGGAAGTATTTTTCTTCGCTCTCAAATTTTGACTTTTTGACTTTTGTTGGGGATTTGCCTTCTCTTCATACAATCTATAATCATTTTCATAAAAATTGTTTAGCATATTTCCCCCGAAATTTGAGCACGCTCATTTATTTCCGTTTTACTAAAACAGGCTATATTGCATCTAACGGTATTTTAAAAATTCTCGGACAAACGGACGTCACGGAATAAGTCGAAATATAACGATTATTCCGGAAGTACATTACCCAGGTCTTACGTTAAGAAGTTTTGAAGAACCACGATTATATCACGAAAGAACTTCAGACAGACTTCGCTTATGGAAACCCGATCTACACGGGGGCGCAGAAATAATCAAAAATTGATATTTCAAATTCAGTGTCTTGCTTAGGAATGAGTTAACCAGGGATTGTCTGGAAAACTTTAATAAAGAATCCATGAAGATGTTAATGAGCGTCTATTAGACTGAGAATTGATGAGTCCATGTAAACAGACGCTCACGCGATCAACTTCCGGTCATTTGATCATGAACGAGTTTGAATTGCCAGGAAAATTGATGGTGTGACAAATCCGTACATTTGTGATCCTTCTCGCAAGGAAAAAAATCGTCGCATTTCAACGAAAACCTCGTAACTGCTGCTTAAAACAAGCTGCAGTTACGAGATTATCGTTGAAAAGCAGCGATATATTTGTTCAGCTAAGGATCCTCCTACAGCCATTGTCTTGTCATTTATGAAATAGTTAAAGTCACATATCTACGTACATATTAGTTTTAAGGTAGTCTATCCCTAATGAGATTCGCGCTACGTTGGAATTATTCGGGCGACGCCGAAATTATAGAAAATCACGGTAGCTCTTGAGGAGTAAACTCAGAAAGGATCCGAACTGACTCTTCTAAAGATGGATACGTACAACTTGAATGGCATTGACCTTTGTTGTCCTAGATGTTTTATAACAAACGACGGACCTTACAACATAAGGTTTTCCACCCATTATGAGATTCACTCGACACCGGAAACATTTCGTCGCCAAATCTTTTCGACGTCACGCGATAAGATTCAGAAACATACTTGTAGCGAATGTTAACGACGTCGTACGAAAAATTCCTACGTCGCGTGGTTCTCATTAGGGATGGTTTTACCTTAATTTTGACACTCCTTTTCTAACCTACAGAAGACCTCTCAGAAAGGACCCAAACAGATTACATGTATATTATTAAGTCCGAAATGAATGACATTGACCTTGACATTGAACACACGCCTCCTAAATAAGGAGATGTTTTATTACTGTTTTGGTAATCTTGACCATAAATAACCACACAAGCACGCAATGGGTCTTGTTTATATACTAGGACGAACTCATTTGATTGTTCTTTTATCACTTCCAACGACATTTTCATGGAAACCAGAACATCAATAAAAAGGGTAAACATTATCCAGTCGTAGGACCATACACATCAAGTAATAGATAGAGGCTGTATAGAAAGATTCTACGCGATATACACGTTAGATATAAACGTTCAAAAGGCGCAGCTATTGAACCTTTATGTCGCGTAGAATCTACTATACAGACTATATCTGACTTAGTGTTCGTAAACCAATGAAAACATACGCTTCTACTTTCATTCTCCAAACCACGCCTCCGCCTGCAGCTACTATCGAGCAGATCTTACTGGAATTACATCATTTACCCAAAAATTACATCATTTTCCCAAACATTACACCATTTTTCATAACTGCACAGGAAACGGGGCGTAGCTATGTATATCCGCGAAATAATCTGACCGGAAGTGCATTTATGTGAAATATAGCGCCGAAATTTTCAAATATACTGCAATTTCATTGGTCCAAAAACTAGGACGAACACTTAGAATTGTAGGAAGCCGTTGTAATTGCGCCCAAGTTGGCTACTGCCATCGAGACATTGTAGACCTACTACTCATGTCTGAATACGTGCATATTTTAGAATGAAATTTGGATCTATATGGATCAAATTTGAAAAGAGCAGCGCGAACTAAATTTACGCATCATTGTGTGATAATGTACGTGTAATGGGTCAAATATCGGACGTGCAGCACTAGTATCGAAAACGGGTCATAGGGGGGCCTACTATTATTCCGATTAATCCGAGTTTTCTCTTATGATATTCGCTCTTTGATATGTTGATGTCGCTCATTTCTAAAAATGAGCGACATCAACATATCAAAGAGCGAATTTCATCAGAGAAAACTCGGATTATCTTCCGATATACTAAATTTGAACATGATCGCTCTGCGCCTATGTTGCTTCTGATCATGATTTATGTAATCTCCCTACAAAGCTTTGTAGACACACATGTAGGTTTTATCTAACCTATATAACAATGTCAAGATCAAGTTTTGACCGACATATCCATTAGTTTGATAGAGTGGAACGGACGAGCTAATGAACTCCATCCTGCGATCATTTGCCGCGCTAACTGTTTAAATGGTTATTTATTACCATTCTTGCTCATGAAAGTGGCCTAACTCTTACAGTTACTGATGTTGTCTATACTACACATTACCCATGAAGAGGTATCTTTGCCCTGTATATATAAAGAATATTATACAGGACCCGAGCTTTTTGCGTAAAGTTGAACGTAAACTTCTTACTCAGTGTTCGAACTACTTTTTAGACCAATGAAATTGCAGTATAATTATTTTAAAATTTAGCCGCTCTATTTCGCATAAACGAGCTGCCGGGTAGTTTATGTTGCGTCTATACATAGCCACGCCCCCGTCTCTAATGAACCGCTAGCGAACACTAATTCAGATAAAGTCTGTATAGTAGGTTCTACGCGATATAAACATTCAATGCGCTGCGCGCATTTTAATGTTTATTTCGCATAGAATGTACTGTACAGACTCTATCTGACTTTAATGTAGCGTCCGTCCAGCTACATTCCACATCCCAGCTCAAACCGTTTGATTATTTAAAGAATAACACACCAATTTCCACTTAAAATGCGCAAACCCTGTTGCCAAATAAACTGCCCATGCCAACGCATGTTCGATAGTGCTAGTCTGATCGTCTTGTCAACCATTACATCATATTTGTGGAACTATTTCATATTTTTCTCAGCTTAATGAAGAGTTTCAAGACAGTAAGACCGTAGAGTATAATCATGTTCGTACACATACATGTTCTTTAAATAGAATTGAATTAATTAAGACGGCCAAGTTGAATGTTGATAGTCATATTTAAGGTAGAATACCCGTAATGTGGCCATTTTGAGATTCATAAAACATCGGGTATCCGAGCGCTTTCGTAAACATTCGGCGATGGAAAGTTCCACCATCGAATGCTTTCGACATCGCCTGAATAATTCCGACGTCGCACGAATCTCATTAGGGATGGACTACCTTAATTCGGGATCAAATCAATTTGATATTGAACAATCGTTCGGACTCTTTGTCCAGTCGTTCGACATGAAATTAGGAGTTGTGTAAAATATTTCGCTTGGTAACGTGCCATTTGCATCATCATGTGCGAAAGAATTGCTCGATAAAAGCATAACATTGGGACAGAATTCATACAAGATAGCACATGAAAGTTCATTTCAGTAATCAAATATTTTGAAAATGTCAAAAATAGTCATTAATAAACGAACGCAGCTGAGTTTCGGCGTTTCCGGCGGCCATTTTGAAGAATTTATTGGCAACGAATTCGTATAATGACGGAATTAAGTCTTGGCGTAATGATTTTTATTCTGTATGTTAATCGAGTTAGGCGGTGATGCGGTCCTCAGGGACTACATTGTTAAACATTGACAGTCGGCATCTGATATAGACATGGAAATTTGCCGCGTCGCGTGAAAATTGGGACAGATGATCGACGCTTTTCAACAGAAACCTCGTAACTGCAGCTTATTCTAAGCTGCATTTACGAAGTTTTTGTTGACAAGCAGTGTGAAGATTGAAAGTGAAAGTGTTTTTGTCACTAACTGCAATTTGCTATCTATATATCAATACATATATCTACTTTTTGTATTTATCAAGACTGGTATCGACGCTATTTTCATCACAAATCTTGTATCTGCGAATTATTGTAAGCTGCAGTTATGAGTTTTTTGTTGAAAAACAGCATAATGTTTTCAAAATGCCAGAAATAAGATAAGAAATGAAAGTGTTTTTGTCACAAACTGCAATTTGTTATCTATATAATTACACCTAACATTCATCAAGATATATTGACCTGTCGATGCATTTTAACACAGCTTGTCTTAAAAGCTGCAGTTATGCCTACGAGGTTTTTTGTTAAAAAGCGACCATTTTTTGTAACACACTTTCTATACAGCTGGATGTATTTACGATAGATAGGGTTTCAGACACCCTCAATTACATACAAGATGTCTTGATATCTACGTTAATTTAATTATCCATAGGTCTAGATCTACATCATTGTGCTTCTTCTACTATAGAAATATGAATTTCGATCATAAGAAGTCATATTCTTTGTATCATAACGTACCAAATATTACGATCAATTCCGCCCACAACTTTGCCGTTATTCCTGACAACGGATTTTGGGGACGATGCTATTCGGATTTAAATCTTTCAATAGAATTCGACTGGTCTATTTCCGTTACTTCGGGTCAAACTCCACACAGCGACAATGCCTTACATTATCAATGCAGGCATATAAATCACGTGACCATAGTGAATTTCACGTGATATCGTAAAGATGGCGGACATTTATTTATATTTTTGAAATCCTTTTTTAAATCTAATTCTATTTTCTATTTGGATTCATATCTGACACCTCATATTCTTAAAACATTGCTAAAAAAGAGTTTACATTTTTAAGTAAAAATCTAAATAAAAAAAGTTCAATTACCTAAAATCTTGGTAACTCAAGCTGTGCCTGCAGAGATCTCCCCAATCCCAAGTCAGGGGAGATAACTGCGAAGGAGATTGGCTTCGGGTAACGGACATGTTTTTGGTATAAATTATGCCTAGATGTATCTTATTATTATGGATCGAATAGCTTAACAAATAACTTTATGCGCTGCAAAATTTATACTAGTTTTTAGCCGCTAAATAAACCATGAGCATAACGGATAGGGAGATACCGAATAAGTAGTTACTAGAAGACAAGTGATCGCATATCATACTTTTTATGAAAACGAAGATTGGTCGGCCGGAGCTACAGAAAAGAGGATATGGTGGCTTTCAAAATGAAATTTCAACTAATTGTTCAAACCCTATCGAGACGATTCAAATGAGTACCCACTTTATAGGGATGCATTGGTAAACCCACCGGATTATTACGAATATAGTAGACTAGCTAGTAGATCACTCTGAGTGGAAAATTATTAGATAATGCCGAAGATTCAATGCAAAAATGCTGTAAGTGGATTTCGTCGCTGTATTAGAAAATATCGTAACTACAGTTTATGTTATATTTGTTGATGAAAAGAAACGACATGAAAAGTCCCTGACCTACCGATGTATGAATAAAGTTTCGACATTCTGGTCAATGTGTGACGACTTTGTTTCCCCTGTAATAGAGAATTGAGACGATGTTGAGAAAATGACCCGTTGTCAATGTTAATTGTTGTAATGGACTACTTTCTTGACATTTGCTCCTGTTTACAGTCCAAGTCCTCCCTAAGAATGTCGCCGCCTACAATAATTGTTTCCTCAGCTAGTGATCGACATATACTTTCGTAACTGTTTGATTGATTACATGGAGTTTAGGCCACAGCCAACATCTATTAGACAGCCGGAGTGGCTCACTGGTTAACGCATTCGACTTGTAACCCGGTGGTTACCAGTTCGAGTCCCACTCGGGTAAGGTGTGTCTTTGGACAAGACACTTAATTGTCAGCCCCAGTCTACCCAGCTATATGGAGTGGGTAGCAGTGAGATTAAACTTACTGCCTATACTCGAAAAAAATGAAATAAAGGGCTTATAGAAGCTTAAGTAGCTTATCGTCGTTGTTAATGCAAAATCTCGTATCTCGTTTTTGGAAAATTTTAAAGGGGAGGAAAAAAGTACAAAAGCTTTTCCCAAACTGACATATTGTTCACAAATAACATGTCTTTAATACTGACCAGTCAAATAACTCAAAATCTGCAAGAATTGTTTTAACTGGGCACATAAGATTTTACTTTGAAAATCTCAAAAATCGACATACGAGGTTTTGCATTTCCATACATAGTACATCTGGTCTCGAAACACTGTATGAAACTAAAGGATCGGTCACAGTGACCGTCACACATACCCAAACCGCTGTCTTATCGCTGCAGGAGTACGTCCAAAACAGGATAACGAGAAAGTATAGTTTTGAGCCAGATGTAGTCGCGGAATCCATTGGGACCGTGCAATGATTAGGCTATTTAGTGTTCGACCTACTTTTTGGACCGATGAAATTACAGTACATTTCAAAATTTTGCCACTACATTTCCTATAAACGACCTACCGGCTAGTATATGTGACGTCTATACATAGCCACGCCCCCCTCTCCAATAAACCGCTAGCGAACACTGAGTCAGATAGTCTGTATAGTAGATTTTACGCGATATAAACATTCAATGCTTGGCGCGCGCATTTGAATGTTTATTTTGCATAGAATCTAATATACAGCCTATATCTAATACTATAGTGGTACCATAAACATTGAGACTCAAAGGTACTTTTAACTATTGACTGTCCTTCGTGAGAGGGGTGTTGTCATTACATTTAACGGTAAACGGCTTCTTAAAACCACGACGTTTACATACCTGGTTTACCTGTTCAGTTTGACTCGTCTGTCCACAGGTCATGGTTTATTTATAGCTTTAGACATTTAAATGTTAACATAGAATACCCGTCATGTCGCTATTTTGAAATTCATATAGCATCGGATTTTTACGAGCGGAGTCCTCACGTATCAGAACCTATTTGGGCGCGGTCGTAAACATTCGGTGGAGGAAAATTCCACCGCCGAATGGTTTCGATCACACTCGAATAATTCCGACGGCTTGCGACTCTCATTAGGGTTACACTTCCTTAAATCATTGAATTTACGTTGAATGTATGCAACCATAAAACTAAATCAAAGACCAAATCGTTTTTTACGTGTTACATAAGATTTCGTTATGTTTAGAACGATGTCTTGTAAGGTGACGATGAACACCGCCCCCACCCCCCACCCCCCCTTTAAGAAATTCGTTGACTCACTCACTCACTCCCTCACAATGACTATGTTTCGACTCCCGAAAAGATAAAGGCTTTGGAAAAAAATATGGAAAATGAAGAAATTACTTGTGACAAACAATTTCTTCATTTCCCATAATGTCTTTTTATCCCAAAAGACCGACAGATTTTAAATTTTATTCACTTGAAACTGCCGGCTACAACATCTTTGAATTTGGACCAGTCTAAAATTTTGCCGTCTTTGTAATTGGTTAAAAGACAGGAAAAAACTGTCCGGGAAAAGTCGTCCCGTCTTCCGAGAGTTATTGTTTAACATCAATAATTCAATAGCTATACTTCAAATGTGACATTTTATGCACGTTAGGAGACAACTTTCAGATGATTTGTGGCCTTATAGACAATCGTTTTATGACCAAAACATTGTAAAAACGACCGGTAAACCTTTATTCTCAAGTGGTAATAATTTGAATAATCCCAGTTTTAAAGCTGTTACAGACAAATTCATTTATGTATTCTAAATTCAAATGAGCTAAGATATAGCTTTATTTACAGTTACCAAAATACGTGTAATAAGATTACGAATGCTAGATGTACATGTATTAATAAGTCTTTTGACCGACATATTTAGACATTTACGCAAGCACACACATGGCGGCTTCAATTGGAACTATAACTTGAGTCATTGTTAGCAGGCCCGTGGGACGAGGGAGCTGGGGGGGGGGGTGCTACCCTTCCCCCAAAAGTTGGCCTAAATTACCAATTTTTCTTTATTTTACACTAAAAATTTAGGGAAAATCCAAATAAGCCCCCCCCCCAATATTCAGACAATGGGCTTTAGCCACCCCAATATAAAATTGCTTCCTACGGACCTGGTTAGGAACCTGGGCTCCTCTGTCTATTACACTTACTCCCATTTCGGGTCAGCCAATCAAAATATTAACTTGTTTACCTCCAAACTGATTGGTCCGATGGTTTTATCCGGGCATCAAGGCTCGGTTTCATGTTTATCGGATGTTCACCCAGAATGGTCTTTCGGAAATGACGCCAAATGGCTCGCAAATATTAGTGTTCGTTTAGAGCAATAGCTACAATGCCTTAAGGTAGTCTACCGCTTATGAGATTATTGCGACGTCGGAATTATTCGGGCGCGGTCGAAAAAAAGTTCCACCGCCGAATGTTTACGACCGAGCCCGAATAGGTTCGGATACGTAATAACGTCGCTCGAGAAAAGCCGTTGTTTTATGAATCTAAAAATGGCGACATTATGGTTTTTTTTACCTTAAGCTATACATGTGGTCCCAATCGAAGTTGACCTTGATTTACAGGTTAACGGCATTCAAATAATTTGTACTTTGTTATTGTAACATTATACACGTGACAGCAAGAATTCAAACTTGTGGGTAATGTAATTGAAAAAAAAGGTTGCAATCATTCATAAGTTTGCAGAATCCCTCCGCTCCGGTACAATGCGGGGGTGTTTAAAAAATTCCAATTAAGATAAACGGATCATATAAGATAAGGGTGACAAGTGATGAAATCAGATTATCGAAATGTGTGTCAGATACATGTATTTCGGTTGTTTTGGGATTACAAGGTCAAAGTTTTTGCCGATAGTAAATTGGTAAAGTCTACCAAAATTACCCAAACAAATTGATTTTCGTGTGCAAAGTCCGTTAGTTCAGCGTCTTAAGCAAACATTGTCGAATTAGGGTTATTGCATATGCAGATGTCCCGGATTAATGTTGCTGGACTACAGGCCTGCATATCAAAATCGAGAGCCGCCTAAACAAGACCTTGTTCTACAAAATCTTCAGGGAGACACAAACCAAGCCTTACTATGTTTCTGTATCAAAGCTCTGTGTAGTTTCATATACATGGGTTCGTTACGGAAGTTTGAAATTAGCATTGTGATAAGAAATGAAATAGTTATTCCTAAACATAGGTTTAACTTATACTTTCCCTAATGCTACCGAGCCATACAGTTTTTTTTATCATTTGCTTCTACCATAAACTACAAAGCAAGTATGACCAGGAAAAACCATTCCTTCAAAAAGACAGTGGTGTTCCCAATGTGAAATCCCAAAATACAAAAATGAAATTTACTATCGTAATTGTTCGCTCATTACCGCCTATGTTGGCTTGTAAGACAGATGCGTTCACTTTCAGTTTATCGTCGGTCACGTTCGAAAATGTCGTAACTGCAGCTTGTAGTTACGGCATTTTCGAACATGACCAACGTTATTTGTTATTTAGAGCACGTGATCGGCACGTGATTTGCCTCTTTCGTCTTTTCTAATTCAAAAGTTGAATTCCCGTGGGGAACGTCGCACTATAAAATTGAATTAGCGTTTGCACTTTTATTGACAAATATCACATTCATATTTTGTCGCAGGGAAAAATAAAATGAGGTCCAGCAAAAAAATAACGGCCACGTTCTCACACCATAAAACCATTTCCCAAACACGGTCTGGTTTTGACGTCACTAAGACAAAAACGCTCAAAACATAAAGGCAAAAGAAGAAAATAACCTACAGAAATCCAGCATCGCTAATTTTGTCCCCCCCCCCGTCTTTTTCCACGACCATGGTTTTCACTTTACACATCGTCGCCTCGTTTTAAGGTTGCGCTAACTACCAAAACCACTTTTCCGAGAAAATCGACTTTAAAGATTCAGACCTTCATAACTTTTTTATGAATGCTTGAAATTGACCCAAATTTTGCATGACAGTCAGAAATAACCTTATCTATCCACATGCGCAATTTAATAAGAAACGATGGAGCATTTTATGATAAAAATCATTATTTCTGTTTGGAGATAGAGCAAATTCTGTCATTTTCAAAACCACTTTTCACTTTTAAAGGAGATAGATCAAAATGACACAGAAAAACCCTCTTTGCTATATAGGCCGACCTTACGAATCATAAAAAAAGACAAACTGTCGTTTTGCCGTAGAAATTGGACAACGCATGCGGTTGTATTACGAACCGGTGGCCTTTGTTCTAGATAAAGTAAAAAGAAATATTCGAGTACAAATTGATTTCAACTTTTTATGGCATCGTAAAGGATACAGACTCTAGTCTACGTAGATTTAAATTGCAACAAATTCATATCATTTTCGCCATAAAGAAATATATTTTGCTTATTATGATGGCTACATAAGGTACAGTTGAAAAAATCTACCTGTTGAAGTACTTGTGTGCCAAAATTAATTTCAATTACATTTTTTAAAAGACTATCCGGCTATTCTACCCATCGAGGACTGGTAATCAGAATGCCGACATGCATATAGTGTTATTGTGAACGGTCATTGATTAAAATAGCTTTTGAAATTGTTAAAGATTGACTTGCTAACATATATGTACTTACATATTATCAAAATCGCCAATAGAAATCGATTCTGCACATTTTGTAATCGGATTTCGTGTTTGTGTCACATAACAGGTCACGTGGTTTTTATTCTTATTTTCATTGGACGAGAGAAATTTTCAGGCACAGATTGCTCTATGTCCTGGACATAGGATAAGATTAAGACCAATTTGAAGAAAAAATCAGGAGATAGAGCAATATGCATACGCGATTTCTCAAAAACCAGCCCGCCAATCGACGATATCTGGTGTTCAGGAGATAGAGCATAAAAATACGAACACAACGATACCAAATATAGGATTTTTTCAAAAATGGAGATAGTGCAGCTTAAAAACGAGGCGACGACATGTAGCCAGTTTTTATTTGGGCAATAAAGTCCTCTTAATTTAATATTTCATAAATTTACACGCATTCTTTAATTATTTAATTCGTTTTGAGATTCACACGAGGTCGGATTATTTCGAGCGACGTCGGATTGATTCGAGTAACATCGGTATAACTCGGACGAGGTCGTAATCAGTCGGTGGATAGATCTTGATAAGACTTAATCTATACGCAAGCGGATTAAGACCCATTGTGTACTTAAAGACATGAAGGGCTCTTCTTTAAATGACAGCTCAATTTTATTCAGTTATCCCTTTAGGTTATAACTCCAACGTAATCGCGAACTTTGGTCAAATATGCACATTATTTCACAATAGCTATGAATTTTACACTCAACATAGACTTGGTTCACCGTAAGATTTCGATAAATCGTGGGTGTTGTTATAAAATCTCGTAACTACGGCTTAAATCAAGCCGTAGTTACGAGATTTTATAACAACGGCTACCAAATAATATTGTTTGTCCGAAATAACGTCACGATTTACTGGATGAAATAGTTCCCTATTTAAGCACTGCTTGATTGATTAGATAGAGACGCTTTAGTTTTTGTAGTGAAAATGAAATTTTAGTTTTCGATTTGTGTAAACCCATTGTACAATTAACAGCAAACATACACACTGCTCAAAAGATGAAAACTGGATGTGTTGGATAATAAAGTTGAGCAATATAACAGTGAGAAAAATGGTAAGTCAATTCACGTAGAAAATATTTTAACGATTTCATAGACATGACCATATTTGGCGTCTCCTGAAGAAATGAATGGGGAAAGCACTGTTGAGCACAAGCACCCCTCCCCCTGTGATAATCCGCATTTTTCATTTTTCTTTAAACAATTAGATCTATATGTGTCTCGTCACGTTAAAAGGGACCTTATCCGAATTGAAAACACCGAAATTTTGACAAACTTGTCAGACCCAGTATAGGTCAACCAGGTCCCGTATGCATAAAATGAACATATAGTAAGATAATGAAACAATTCCGGAATAAGAAAATTACATAAAAATGAAAAGTGTCGGTCCTAGTCTGGCTGCGCGGACTGCGCAGACGGACTAGGGTCGATATTTTTCACACTTCCTATAAGGTCCCTTTTAGCGTGATGGGTCACATTTTGTCTCACAATAGCACACCAAATATTCTACAATTCATCTGCAGCTCTCATAATCTATAAAGATCGGCATAAAATTTTGTCTTTTGACAATACGTAATAAGAACAAAAGCCTGCCTCATTGAAAGTCTAGACGAAGGTCAAACACTAATTGTCTAATGTATCCCTTTCCCAAACAAAATCTGGTTTTGGTGTCCGTAGTAGCAAAAGTAACAGGAACAATGAGAGAAAAGAAGTTGTTGTTTTAGATCAGCAGTGTCTCATGTTCCCTCAATATATTCTCTCTTGTAGCATGCAAATGAGCCAGACTCTGGAAAATGGGTCTTAAGACTACTGTGTCTTAAAGTTTCTTTATGCCATAAAGAAGCTATTAGAGAACAACATGGGTCCTGATCAGACTGCGCATGTACAGAGGCTGATCTTGATCCATGCTGTTTTAAAGTGCCATAAGGTATGTTTTCCCAGATTCTTGCTCAAGCTAAATTCATTTGACGTAAATTATTGTGCCGTCTGAGACTTCTTTTAATTTGGAGTAGTCAATTTTTTGTCCTTTTGGAAAGGGTAAAACTATTGGTCCACATCAATTAAAGTCTAGACGCAGGTCAGTACAGCAATCATCTAATCTTCTGAAACACTTTCCCAAACCACAAAAAATCAGACAATTCAAATTTGGAAGCTCTTTCAGACGACAAAATGGATATTGATAATGGTAACTTTTGAGTAACATATACTAGTACTAGCAAAGAAAATAGACCAATTGAGACAAAATATGAAATGCTAGTGACGAGCATTTTCCTATTTGCCTCAATATTTTCTCAAGATTTTTCAAACACGTGAAAACTAATCAATCCTTTCCAAAGCAAGACATGGTTTTGACGTAGGACTACATAGAAGAAAGTAAAGTTTATATGGGAAACTGATTCTCGATAGAAAGAGAGAAGCTGGTACCAGCGCTAAAATTTCTGTCTTTCTGACTTTTGATTTTATTGGGGTTTTACGCCGTTTTCAACTTCTATGGTCATATCGCGGCGGCTGGAGCAACTAACCGTGGGTTCCTGGTATTTCTCGCACCAGTACAACCACAGTATCCAAACCGAGCCTCCAGCTGCTCTATCACATAAATGATTGACACCCATTGGTGAGAGATAAATGACTTTTGTCAAATGTCAGAATGGATACTGGCCGAGCCGGGTTTCGAACTCGAGACCCCTGGATTCACAGACTCCGACGTAACCGACTGAGCTATCCCACGGGTGGTAAACTTTGGAACGACCTCCAAAAGAGGTAGTGAATTTCTGTTCCCATAGCACATCCGGGAATTCGAGAGGTCGGTCCAATGGCTAGAAAAGTGTCAACAAAGGTAGGTGTCTGTTGTTCTTTTGATTGTTTTCTAGGTTTCTAGCAAAAAATTGATAATTATGGCAATGCTATGTCGTGTAAAGATGACTTCTCGATGCATACGACCCAAAACTGCGGTTTAAACCGAAGTTATTTCCACCGGGTCGTTTTTAAAAGTTCAAACACGATGTTGCTTTTTCAGAACAGTTCGTCAACAACTGACACCTTTTTGCATAATTTGCGGTTTTCCGCACAGAACACATCCCCTGTACGCTCGCCCTTGGCAAACGAGCACTCTGTATTACATAACCCGTAAAAAAACAATAACGAGGCACATTATTTCAGAAAATTATTGAGAAAATACCAGTAGAGGTCGTTTCAATAAGGTGGAGCTTGTTCCAATTTGAATGAGATCGTTCCCAGTGCACTCCTGTTTTATACAATGAAATTAATATCTGTGATATCAGACCAGCCAAACTCAGACAAAAATGATGGCGTTTGAAATATAAGAATTATCCTCATATCAGAGGCGTGGTTTTGTCTTGTGGGGTGAATTTGTTTTGCGTAAAAGTCTGTTTCTGATGTTTCTTAAACTCTACGCATAGATCTCTTGAAATGCATTTTAGCTCACCTGAGCACGAAGTGCTCGATGTGAGCTATTGTGGTCACTTTTGTCCGTCTGTCCGTCTACACTCTAGCATCCACAAATTTTTAAGCCAATCTCATTCAAACTTGGTCAAAATAATGATGGTCGTAAGTTCTAGGATGAGTTCGATTAATACGGGCCTGATCGAACCAGAATGTACTGAGTTATCTGCCTTTGAATGTCAAAAAGGCTGTTTTTGACTTTGTTTACACTCTAGCATCTACAAATATTGACCACTCAAGACATGACTTAGACAGAAATGTTGATGGTTATAATATCTTCGGCAGGTTCGATTTTCAGCCTGATTGAAAATGCACCTCTGGAGTTATCTGACTTTGATTTTGACAAAATTGCCATTTTCGACCTTGTTTTCGCTCTAGCATCCACACATATTTATCAATCAATACAAAACTTGGACAGAATATTGTTGAACATAAAATCTTAGGTAAACTTTTCAGCCTGATCCGAATGATGCATCTTGCCTCGAATTTGACAAAATTGCGAATTTCGATTTTACTTGCACTATTCAGCATTCATAATGTATTTCAATCAAAATTATATCCAAAGAGCTAAGATCTTAAGAAAATAAGATATTTCATAAAAGAAAATTTAAGCCTAATCAGAATGCATCTTGAGTTATCTGCATTTGATATTGACAAAATTGCCATTTTCGACTTTGTTTTCACTAGTCTAGCAACCACAAATATTTTTCAGTCCAGACAAAACTTGGACTTAATATTGTTGACCATAAGATCTTGCATAGGTTTAAACATTCATCCTGATCTGAATGGTGCATCTTGAGTTATCTGCCCTCGAATTCGACAAAATTACAATTTTCAACTTTACTTTTGATTTCGCCAATTTTGGAACCAGTTGAATTTAAGGGGGACTTGTTGATTTTCTTAGGTACTGGTCCTATGCTCATGTAAGATTTTGGAGTCATTTTTGTACGAGTCTGTTTGACCTGATATCACAGATATTAATTTCATTGTATAAAACAGGAGAGCACTGGAAACGATCTCATTCAAATTGGAACAAGCTCCATCTTATTGGAACGACCTCTACTGCAATTTTATCAATAATTCGTTCAAATAATGTGCCCCACTGCCATTCTGAACATGATATGTAATACAGAGTGCTCGTATCCCCAGAACTAGCTTACCGGGGCTGTGTTCTTCGCGGAAAACCGCAAATTATGCAAAAAGGTGTCACTTGTTGACAAACTGTTATGAAAAAGCAACATCGTGTTCGAACTCTTACAAACGATCCAGCGGAAATTACTTCGGTTTCGACCGCAGTTTTGGGCCGTATGCGTCGAGAAGTCATCTTTACACAACATAGCATTGCCATAATTATCCATTTTTCGTTAGAAAACTAGAAAACAATCAAAAGAACCACCGACACCTACCTTTGTTTACACGTTTCTAGCCATTGGGCCGAACCCTCGAGTTCCCGGATGCGCTATGGGAACAGAAATTCACTACCTCTTTTTGGAGGTCGTTCCAAAGTTTACCACCCGTGTATCCGGGCTCGGCTGTCTTTCTGACCCTAAATACTATGATTCATCACACACCGATGCAAACTATGACTGCCCCATGTTGTTATAACCTATGACTGAAATCTAGCACTAGTCCCTCAAGTTTTAACCCATTTACCAAACAGAAACTCTTTTTGACTCCCCACAAGATAATAGGTTTGGAAAACACTGTGGAAAATGAAAAAAAAAAAAAAAAAAAACAAAAAAAAACAAAAAATGTGAAATTCCATTCACCTGAAATTGTCATCTGCACCACTTTCAATTTGGACCGGTCTAGAATTTTGTCGTTTGGTTATGGGTTAATTATTAAAGCGACTCGGACCGTTTTGGGCATTGGCAATAACCACGTTTTTAATTTTAAATTGTCACAATGTTTAGCCAATAACTGGGCTCCTGTCTCAATCTATTTTACTGGTAATTTGTCAAACAAATTTTTACGAGTTCCAGGTAGATGTTCGAAACTTACGTACATGTACATTTAAATGAAACTTGAACTTTTGAGGGAAAACTAGACCACTCTAGATAGGTTCAAACATGGCATTTTGAATAGATATTACAAATATATAAATAAATATTGAGGGAAAAGAACATGCTTGTAAGCAGCATTTTTTTCTGTCCAAATGTTTGTGGTATTCTTACCATTAAATAGTCACATTTCTTTCTATGAGTAAGCGACATTCGTTGATAGAAGTCACGGATCAGAAATTTGGTGTAACTGTTTGAAATCAAAATCATGTGGATAAGCTTTGGACATTAGACAAACAGTTTTTGACGAACCTATGTGCAGACACAGGCTGATCTGGATCCACGTTGTTTTTATTTATCATTAATTTTCTTTGGTTTTCTAAGTTTTCAAAATAAAAGCTCCAAAGGCGTGTTACCTCGTTACAACATGTATTAATAGGTCTAAGTCACTGTGCATCGTCTTGGCCTAGTAGCCATTCCATCTAAGATAATCCATCGCAGCGTAAGTTAATGGAAATTAACGCCTGTAAATGACATTAACAACAATTCAACGGTTAATTTTGCGTTTGACACAGACGTTGTTGACCCTTTGCTGAAATTGGGCTACCGGAGCGGTCAAATGTCTAGGACAATTTCTCGGAATATGTAGAGCATCGTACGAAAATCTTACTTTTGGGACACCATTCCAATCAAGATACCTTCATTGTCTTCAAAGGACAAGAATTGTGTAGATGTGGTAGAAATTTGAAAATCAGCTTATAATAAGGTTATTGATGATCAATTAAAATTCGATTGGACGTCAATAACCTTTAATCAGCTGATTCTTATAAAGATCTTTCGCATTTGAAAATCCATGGCGATTTCTCGCCTTCTTCGCTTCAAATCATTTTACAAATCAGGGCCCCCCACTTATTCACAAAGTTATCGAAGATTTTCTGTAACGTGATAACCCGCCATCACGCAACTCCCCAAAATACTTAAAATGATAAGAATTTGTATTTTTTTTAATACGTAAATGTTAAATTCTGGCGAAAATTAGGCGAGTGTAAGATGCATCGACGAAAGGTTAGTTGAAATCGAAATTTTACTTTCGATTTGAAGATGTTTTTCAATGATTGTATTAAAACCCTGCTAACTAACACCGTATATTCTTTTGCACAGCACACTTTGACCATTGCTTCATATTACAGCTAAGTTGGATTTTTCAAAAAATCTCTGAAAAAGAAATAATTTAAGAAAAATGCGCTCGACACCTACCGATTTTCCCTCGATACAACTACCCCTTTTTGGAGCTAGTTTCTCCGTTTAAGTTTGTCAAATATAAAGAGGACAAAGGGAATATCTCTCAACAAAATCGAGATGCTGAACGACAATTTCTCTGTCTATCAGACAGTGTGTCATGGCTTTTGATATTGAGTAAATATTTATGTCCCATGCATCCTAATCTTTCAGGATTGTCTTTGTTTTTAGTTTGTTCCAATGAGTTCCCCCAATATGTATACAGTTTGAGAATTATCAATCTATCAATATCATGCATTTTGAAAAGCAATTACGCTGCGGTTTCTCTAACTTTGAATTTCAATTTTGGACTCTGTTTATTATATTTTGTTTAACATGAAAACTTAAAACAAATAGCTCATATTTTATCCTTTGTTCGAATTACCAAAACATTTGACAGATTGTTAAAATCAAACTTTGTTGCTAAACTTACCAGCATGTGAAAAAGCAAACAAAAACCAGATGTTGAAACCCAATTTTCAAAGCAGTTTGACAAATGTGTAAATGGTATAACACCGACAATAGAAAGACGGAATTAGGAAAATGTTTTAAGGGGGAATGCTCCAGTTTTTCGGAACACTCGGTCTTTACTGTAGTAAATTAAATGTTTCGTACCAATATGTTTCGCTACCACATTTTCAATAATATAACACATTATTACAATTTACCATTTTCGACGATAAAGGTGTATCTATTATGCAAAACTGATTTCCTCAAGATGGAAACCGATTATTTAGAGCAAGATAGTCGTAAGTGTGTATGCAGTTACCACTGTTTTGCGTCATTTTATTCATGTGTAGCTGATAAAAATTGCTGTAATTCACTAATAAGTGCGCCGACCTATACATTTTCTTTATGTATTATTACCAGGATATGTTGCTTAATACAATGAGGGAGTTTGATCAAATTCTATTTTGTAGAACTTGAAATATTTCCAAAAATATGCAAATTTTGACATAAAACACTCAAGCTTCGTTGATCTAACCGAACATGTGAGCATGCTGTTTTATACATTTACGCGTTTATAGTAGCACATGTTTTTGGGTTTTCTGTTCTTATTAATTGTAAAACATTACTTTAAATCCGTTTTCGGGACTAAACGATGATTATGCAGCATTTTATTAGCATTTTAGTGACCTTGGACAGGTGCAAGAAACTTTGCGTTTTTCGCTGTAGGGACATGTGATACGAATGCCTATAAAATTCAAACAAGATCGCTGACCATCTATTTTTTTATTTTATTTTTCAATTGGTGATAGCATGTTATTTCAACATACAAAATATAAATAAATTCTATCATTAGGAAAAAATTAGGAAACTGGAGCATTCCCCTTTAATCAGTAGTTGCTTTATTGCCCCATGTCAAAGCCTCGATGTTTTCCAGGTCGTTTTTCATATCCAACTGTCACGGTGTATAATCACGTGACTCAGAATTTCCGATAATCTTCAATATCTTTTTAATACTTGACCAATTTGAATTCGGTGTGGAGCAGAGAAGGTGGGAAAATGCAAGGGATAAGCTGGACGTGTTGGATTTCCGAAAAATCAACTGATAAAAAAGTTATTGAAGAAAAACAAAAATCTTGGTTTATCTTCAATAACTTTTTTATCAGTTGATTTTTTAAAAAAATCAATTACGTCCATCTAATGCGTGACGTATGTCCACATTCTCTGCTTCAAACCGAATTCAAATCGGTCCAGTATTTACAAAATTATTGAATATTTTCTGAAAATATTGTATCACGTAATTATCCATCGTGCTGCCACGGTGTGTTTTCTATACGGTACGTCAAAAAAAGTTAGGATTAGGATAAAGATTGGAATAGAATAAAATAAAAAATATATAAACCAACAAACGATAAATGACAAGATGTTGAACCTCAATTTTCTTGTCTGTCCAGCGTTTATTTAGCCGCGATTGTGTCATTGCATTAGGAGGTGGGGGAATATGAATACCCCTTCATTAGAGAGCAACATTTTTCTAAATTCTACCTAATTAAAATCATCCCGCAGTAACGAACCGTATTTTGTGACTGGATTGGTTGGTGCAATACCAATGTAAGTGATTTTATAATCTTTTGACTTACAATTTAGTTTTGCACCACCTCTCGAACTGTAAATGAATCAACCAATATGAAATTGCGGAGGTTTTTTTTTATCTTGAAAGACAGTTGCAAGAAAAGTTGAACAATTCCCGAAGTTACAATGAAATGTGCGACCATTTTTCATTAGTCTTTCTAAAACGACAAGTTCCTTGATAAGTCCAATTTGAAATGAGTAGCAAACAGCAGATTAATATATCTCGAAAGTCTAAAATTGGTATTGACACAAAAAACATAGCCGTCTTTTTTGTTTTCCTTCGTGTTTTTTCAGGCTTAAGGACAGATCATCCATTTATTTCCTACGGTAAGATTTTTTTAAATTTTCTCTGTACTAATATTTGAATATATGAGAAGTAAAAAATGACTTAAAAACTATAGGTCATCGAGCGAATTAAAAAGTTATTGGAGTTCAAGGGAGACTACTCTTGTCTAAAGTGCAAAAATGAGGTGTCACTTAAATACCCACAAAAAAGGTGTTCGAAATGACTAGGATTACACAAATAAGTCTTTATTGTGTTCAATATGTTTTATTCTGTCTAAATGAGTAGATCTATTAATGTGCGAAAATTAAGTGATGATTTTGAAATTTTTAGTAAAACACTATTTCAAAAGTACCTGAAATTGGTCTTTTTTCGCAACGTTTCTGACAATAGAAAATATTCCAGCGGTAAGATTTTTTTTCTTTTTTGGTATAGACATAGTGCTTGGTCATACCTACAAAAAAAAAAAAAATAAAAATTAATAAAGAAAGAAAAAAAGAAAAGCAAAATGTATCAAACCAAGCGTTTTTTATAGTTATAAGTAAAATTTGGTTTACTTTTTGCAGTTCTGTCCGAAATTGTTTCGCCACTTTTATCCAATATTTTCCTTATTACCAGCTTTAGATAAGAAAAAGCGTCGTCTTTTGTGTCATCTGAAGCGGACTAGCCCATAAAGATGCTTTGCTTTTGTTGCTCCGTTTCTTATAGCTAACGCCACCTGTTGAACGCGTAAAAGAAAGCGAAATGTACCATCCGAGTACTATTACACTTTAATTGACCAAACATAGAAAATGGAAATAACCGAAAAGGGTCTTGTCATTTATCAACCAAACATTAACTAAATATAAAAAATACATTTCCTGAAAAGGCCAATTACTGAAACAGCTTTATTTCGTTATTTAGGATATGCGCAGTAAGTTGCACAGTAACAACTAGAGGATCCGTCCTTAAACAGACACATTTGCTAACTTTGAAATTAATTATTCTATCGTCTGCATTTTTTCAATTTTTTTTAATCAAAGTAAAACAAGTTCGTTCATTGCAAGCTTAACCTTTTAACTGCTAGTCCTGTGGGTTGTTTGGTACTTTGATTTCAAATTTAAAAAAGAAAAATAAGGTAGAATATCCCTAATGAGATTCGTGCGACGTCGGAATTATTCTGGCGACGTCAAAAACATTCGGCGGTGGAACTTTCCACCGCCGAATGTTTACGACTGCGCCCGAAAAGGTTCGAATACGTAACGACGCCGCTCGAAAAAAAAGTCGATGTTTTATGAATCTCAAAATGGCAACATTGAAGGTATTCTACCTTAACGCGTAAATGCTTTATAGAAAGGGCTTTAACAGTAAAGCATTTGCCGCAGTACGAGAAAAATGTTCAAGCAGGGAATAATGAACGACGAAAAAGTTCTAAAAAGACATGTTAGTTAATTAACATAGATTTAGTGCACGCGGGAGTAGTTGAAGAGTCATTTAACACCAAATTAAAATTGATAAATGAGGAATTATATTATGAGGGAAATGAGAGAGATAGAGTTATAGAGAAAATGATCCGAGTCTGGTCCAAATACGCAGCATCTTCAAACGACAATCTAGAGCTAATTCTAAACAGCATATGACAAGATTTGGTTTATTGGGGTTTTACGCCGATTTCAAGTGCTATGATCATATCGCAGCGGCTGGAACACCTAACAATGGATTCCTGTTGTTTCTCATACCAGTACCACCACAACACCACAGCCGATCCTCTAACTGCCCGCCTACATAGATTAACGATATCAAACCATTGAGGGTTGACATTTTTGTCAGAAAGGATATTTGCCGAAATTGCCGTGACCGGGGATCGCACCCGGGAATTTGCGCTACGAGACTAAAAATGAAAAACTTAATTGGTCAAGATGTTTTTTTGTTTCTTTTGATAATATTGAAAAGTGGATTCGTATAATGACGCCAAGGCTCATAGGCCAAGCCACACCACGTCAGGTAAAAAGTAATGCAGATTATGATTATTTAAATAATCTAGAACAATTTAGAACAAAGAATATGTCCCGTGATTATTAAAGCCAATGAAAGATTCCAAAAATTTTTTTAAAGAATTTCTTTTGGCATTTACGACTAACGCTTGAACTGCAAAGTCTCGCAGAAGTCGCATTGATGGCGGAAAATTGGTCACGTGGGTCAGGTTACAACCGTGGCCTTTTGTTTTAACCTTTTACCAAGCCAGACTTGGTTTGACGTCCCATTAAGAAAAAAATTGGGAAAACATATATAAACAAAAGAAGAAAATGCTGAAAATCAGCATTTTCTCCTTTTGAAAGAGATATTTTTCTGTGCTTTATTGTAAAAATTATGTCTTTATCAACGTCTATTTTGCCGTATGTAGCAGCTTGTGAATTAGACTACCCTACTCTTTTGTTGCTTAAGAAAGAGTTGGCGTAACACCATCTCTTTCAACACAAATTTGCTCGACATGACTGAAACTTTGTGGACGTAGTGGGACTGTAAATATTTCTCATGCGAATTCCTTACAACGTTTTGTACTATTGAGATCTAAGTGCAAAATGTTTGCTCAAACACGGTGGGGATTGTGCATGATGGGATGGATAACGAATTTGGAGTATACCGACAAATTTTGCCTCGCTTCAGGTAAGAAATTGTGCATAATTTTCTTATTTCTGCTCCAATTTTCAAGCGGTTTGTTGCATGTACCCCGCATTAGTGAGTTCTTTCCTCGGATATATGTCTTGTTTGTAGAATCTTTGTACTTTGTCCAAAAATTGATCCCAACCGACCAGAAAAACGACAAAAAATTCAGACCCCTTTTCTAGTCGGTTGGGATCGGTTTTTGAGAAAAGTACAGGGAAGTTCCAGATACATAATACATCTGAGAAAAGGGCTCAGTAAGACGGAGTACATGCAACAAACCGCATGAAAATTGACGCAGAAATAAGAAAGTTATTGCACAAATTCTTACCTGAAGCGTGGTTAATTTGGCCGTAGTCGTTACCATTTCGCTTTCTGTTCGGTTGGGACAATATTTCGGAAAAAGTATCATGAGTTAACTTATATGTCATACATCCGATGAAAGAGCTCGATAAGGCGGGGTACATGCAGCAATCCGCTTGAAAATTGATACAGAAATAACAGAGTTATTGCAAAATGTCTTACCTGAAGCGAGGCGAGTTGGCATCAAATTTTGTGCAAAAAATAGACCGAGTTAAACCGTTATGTTTTGATAAACCGTCGGTGTTGTTATAACATCTCGTAACTACGGTTTGATTCAAGCCGTAGTTAGGAGATTTTATAACAAGACCAACGAGATACTATTTATTTGTCCGAAATTACGTCAGGGTTTACTTGATAAAATCGTTCCCTATTGTCGGTAGTCGTTATCCATCCCATCATGCACAATCCCCACCGTGTCAAAGCTATTTTGGTAGCCCAAATACACGCATTCTGGCATTGAAAAGAAATCAAAGGAAAACAGTTAAATATGTATATTTGAAAATGCGTTATATGGCGATATAGACTAATTAATACGAATACTAAAATGCAGGCAGGCGATTCAAGGAACATGCAGTTCTTTCAAAACGTCTTTCATTATCTGTACAAGAAACTGTCTGCGAGCAAAATGAATCCTTATCAGAATCAATTCGGCATCAAACTACTACATTACTAGTATCTACCCATTGTAGTATCAGACGCCATAAGGTCAGATTTCACACAAACAATGGACTCCCACAACGGGAAAACAGATATCAAACGAATCACTTCAAGAGGCGTTACGTCACTTGTTTTAATTGATCCAACAGAAAACAAGATGCACTATAAAATGATATCAGTGTTGGGGTAAAAAGTTCAGATATCGGTACATCAATGGTATTGCTAACTTAACTTTTTTTCGACAATATTTTATAGTGGAAAAAACTGAAAGCTGCTGAAGATGTCAAAGTTGATGATTGTCACATGGACTCGCATAGACACAATTGGGAAGATATCTAACGAATCACTTCAAGAGACGTGACATCACTATTGTTAATTGATCCAGTATAAAACAAGATGCACTATAAAATGATATCAGTATCGGGGTAAAAAGTTCAGATATCGGTACATCAATGGTATTGCTAACTTAACCTTTTTTCCACAATATTTTATAGTGAATGTGGATAAAATTGAAAAATGCTAAAGATTGCAAAATAGATGATTGTCATATGAACTCACATAGACACAATTGGGAAAATATCAAACGAATCACTTCAAGAGACGTGACGTCACTATTGTTAATTGATCCAGTATAAAAAAGATGCACTATAAAATGATATCAGTGTCGTGGTAAAAAAGTTCAGATATCGGTATATCAATGGTATTTCTAACTTAACTTTTTTTCGACAATGTTTTATAGTGGTAAAAATCGAAAGCTGCTGGAGATGGCAAAGTTGATGTTTGTCACATGGACTCGCATAGACACAATTGACCAAACGCCGGCTGTCAATCAAAACTATCGATAGGCCAATGGACGATCAAAAAATGCCACATCCCAATTGCTTGTCTTAAATTCTTCGTTGCACGTGATATTGTATCGATCTATCGACTAACAATCACAACAATCGACATGCCAATTAACGACAGCATCACCATTGTTTGTCTTAAATTCTATGTTGGGCGGAGCGATCTGTCGATTGGCGTTTGGTCAATTGGGAAAATATCAAACGAATCACTTCAAGAGACGTGACGTCACTATTGTTAATTGATCCAGTACAAAACAAGATGCACTATAAAATGATATCAGTGTCGGAGTAAACCGTTCAAATATCAGTATATCAATGGTATTGCTAACTTTACCTTTTTTCGACAATATTTTAAAGTGGTAAAAATTGAAAGCTGCTGAAGATGGCAACGTTGACAATTGTCACATGGAATCGCATAGATACAATTGGGAAAATATCAAACGAATCACTTCAAGAGACGTGACGTCACTATTGTTAATTGATACAGCAGAAAACAAGATGCACTATAAAATGATATCAGTGTTGGGGTAAAAAGTTCAAATATAGGTACATCAATGGTATTGCTAACTTAACCTTTTTTCGACAATATTTTATATAAGTGTTCGTCCTAGTTTTTGGACCAATGAAATTGCAGTATATTTGAAAATGTCGGCGCTATATTTCACATAAACGCACTGCCGGTCACGGATATACATAGCCACGTCCCCGTTTCCTGTGCAGTTATGAAAAATGATGTATTTTTTGGGAAAATGATGTAATTCCAGTAAGATCCGTTCGATAGTAGCTCCAGTCGGAGGCGTGGTTTGAAGAATGACAGTAGAAGCGTATGTTTTCATTGGTTGACGAACACTAAGTCAGATAGAGGCTGTATAGTAGATTCTATGCGACATAAACGTTCAAAGGCTGCGCCTTTCGAACGTTTATATCGCGTAGAATCTACTCTACAGCCTCTATCTAATACGTGGTAACAAATTGAAAGCTAGCTGCTGAAGATTGCAAAGTTGATGATTGTCACACGGACTGGCATAGACACAATTGGGAAAATATCAAACGAATCACTTCAAGAGACGTGACGTCACTATTGTTAATTGATCCAGCACAAAACAAGATGCACTATAAAATGATATCAATGTCGGGGTAAAAAGTTCAGATATCGGTATATCAATGGTATTGCTTACTTAACCTTCTTTTCGACAATATTTTATATTAGTGTTCGTCCTATTTTTTGGACCAATGAAATTGCAGTATATTTGAAAATGTCGGCGCTATATTTCACATAAACACACTGCCGGTCACGGATATACATAGCCACGTCCCCGTTTCCTGTGGTAGTTATGAAAAATGATGTAATTTTTGGGAAAATGATGTAATTGCAGTAAGATCCGTTCGATAGAAGCTCCGGTCGGAGGCGTGGTTTGAAGAATGACAGCAGAAGCGTATGTTTTCATTGGTTGACGAACAGTCAGATAGAGTCTGTACAGTAGATTCTACGCGCCTTTTGAACGTTTATATCGCGTAGAATCTACTCTACAGCCTCTATCTAATACGTGGTAACAATTGAAAGCTGCTGAATATGGCAAGGTAGATAATTGTCACACGGACTCGCATAGACACAATTGTGAAAATATCAAACGAATCACTTCAAGAGACGTGACGTCACTATTGTTAATTGATCCAGCACAAAACAAGATGCACTATAAAATGATATCAGTGTCGGAGTAAAACGTTCAAATATCAGTATATCAATGGTATTGCTAACTTAACCTTTTTTCGACAATATTTCATACGGGTAAAAATTGACAGCTGCTGAAGATGGCAAAGTTGACTATTGCCACGTGCATGATGGACTTGCATAGACTCAATTGGGAAAATATCAAACGAATCACTTCAAGTGGCGTGACGTCACAGGTGTTAATTGATCCATCACAAAAAGAAGATGCACTATAAAGTGCTATCAGTATCGGGGTAAAAAGTTCAGATATAGGTACTTCAATGGTATTGCTAACTTGACCTTTTTTCGACAATATTTTATAGAGGTAAAAATTGAAAGCTGCTGAAGATGGAAAAGTTGATGATTGTCATGGACTCGCACAGACACAATTGAGAAAATATCAAATGAATCACTTCAAGAGACGTGACGTCACAAGTGTCAATTGATCCAGCACAAAACAAGATGCACTATGAAATGATATCAGGGTCGGGGTAAAAAGTTAAAATCGTCGCTTTTTAACGTAAACCTCGTAACTGCGTTTTCGTTGAAAAGCGACGAAAAGGGCATTTTCCCGCATCCATACTCACATGGACTCCCACAATGGGAAAACGTATTTCAAACGAATCACTTCAAGAGACGTGACGTCACTATTGTGTGAATTGATCCAGCACAAAACAAGATGCAATATAAAATACTATCAGTGTTGGTGTAAAAAGTTCAGATATCGGTACATAACTCAACCTTTTTTTCGACAATATCTTTCAGTGGTCAAAAATTGAAAGCTGCTAAATATGGCAAGGTAGATGATTGTCACATGGACTCGCATAGACTCAATTGGGAAAATATCAAACAAATCACTTCAAGAGACGTAACGTCACTGCTGTTAATTGATCCAGTACAAAACAAGATGCACTATAAAATGCTATCAGTGTCGGGGTAAAAAGTTCAAATATCGGTATATCAATGGTATTGCTAACTTAACCATTTTCGACAATATTAATTTTTGCAGTGGTAAAATGTGAAAGCTGCTGAAGATGGCAAAGTTGATGATTGTCACACGGACTCGCATAGACACAATTGGGAAAATATGTTGACTCGCATAGACACAATTGGGAAAATATCAAACGAATCACTTCAAGAGACGTGACGTCACTAGTTTTAATTGATCCAGCACAAAACAAGACGCACTACAAAATGATATCAGTGTCGAGGTAAAAAGTTCAAATTGTTGCTTTTCAACGTAAACTTCGTAACTGCAGCTTGTTTTAAGCTGCAGTTACGAGGTTTTCGTTGAAAAGCAGCGAAAAACATCTACGACATCGCTTACTTAGCCTTTTGCCATAGCACAAACATTTGAACTGAGTCAAATTTGAAGCGAATTGCAGACGACAAAATTGATATTGTCAAAATTAGTAAATTAATGTGTATCACAGTGTAAAAAATATTAAAGGAAAAAAGGAGAATTGCTGATTTATCATTGTGTGAATGTGTTCCCAAATTACTTCTGAAATGCCATGTTTATGAGGTTAATCATGTTCCTGATGATACATGGGTTATTAGTAGATACATGGAAAATTGGGTTTTAAACAATTTTAATCAAATTATGGTTTGTTAATCGTTCCGATGAATTACATCTAGCTCTCTCTGTATCTCTGACTTTCCCATCTCTTTAACGGTTTGCTAACCTACTACCTAACAGTGACACCTTTTTGAGGCCCCTGACACATTATGACGCCACTGAAGAAAAATACTTGGGAATGCTTGTAACAAGTAATTTGTTCATTCCCCACAATGTTTTCTTACCCAATATGGTAAGATTTTTTAAATTTCATCAGATTGAAATTGTTGCAACTCATTTCAAATTGGAACATTCTAATATGTTACCGTCTTGTAAATATTACAGTGTGCATTATGATCAGACATCATACACTTTTAGGCTTATCTTTGTCTAAACTACTACTAGTTAAAGCAGGATCATCTAAAAATCGGCATGCATCCAATGTTGACGTTCATAATCTTTTTACATATATAAGCAGTTAAAAGTGGCAAAATCAGAATCAAAAATGATTCTGATCTCTCTAATCTTTATGCATGTATGTTTACTTTATAAATACAATAATAGGTTGATCTTTGCTGAGTATGATCCTTTAATTATATCATCGATTTCCTTAAAGGGACATAATATTCCGATTTCATTTTTTTTAAAAGTATGTCTTGATGAAAAGATTGGTTATTCTAATGCATATAAATGCTACCGGTTTTTTAAAGTTGTTGCTTGTAAGCGAAAAATACGCCTTTTATGTTGAGACAGAAATGACAAATTCCATATAATTCTGAACTGTTGTCCGCAACGATTTGATTTATGTTAACACACACACACAAAATAATAATAATAATAAAAAAAAAATAAATAAATAAACGGCGCAATATTTTTGCTTGATTTTTTTAAAGAATTTTCACAAGGAAATATGCTCTTTCAGATAAAAATAAAAGTAACATTTTTGAAAAAATATCGTGAACTGTCACTTTAAGCTGCAGAAACTAGGTTTACAAAGAAAATCGGCGATATAATATATTGGTATATTGCATCCAAAATGATACGATTTAACGCGACAGCTCATACAGTTATATGCGGTTGATCTTTGCTAATATTGCTTTCAAAAGCAGGGATATATACAATGTAACAATCAGCCTATATCCAAGGTTAACCATCATTACCTTTTATTTACGTAAGCAATAAAAATGTGGCGAAATCGGAATCTAGACCGAAAACCTCCATTAATCAATTAAGGTACAGTACATTTTAGAGACGTAGAGGAACACGTCTGTGTTATTGCAAAACCTCGTAACTCCAGCTTGAATAAAGCTGGAGTTACGAGGTTTTGCGATAACACTGAGGAATTGCTTATTTGTGTGGGCTGATGAATGATTGGAATTCTTGGTGACTAAAATATAAAATATCCTCAACCATTTATCATTTGATTTCAAACTTTTTTTCCGTTGTCATGCAACCTTTTGCTACATGAGTATCAAATGTTAATATGCACTTATGTCGTATATTTTATTTGACATCAAAGCGCTGATAGCAGTGTAAACCCAAGGATAAATATATTCTTTTCGAAACCTAGGATATGTTTTCTTATTTTTGTGCGCTGATAAAGAGTTTGAATTCTTGGCGACTAAAAATGTAAAATATCCCTAACCAATTATACTTTGATTTCAAACTCTTTTCGTTGTCACGAAACATTTTGGTATATCAACTGTTATTCTGCACTTATTGTTCATTTTATTCGATATCAAAGCGCTGATGGTATAAAAAGCTGTAGATCTACTTATTTGTAAGGGTTGATAAGAATTGGAATTCTTGGTTAATATATAAAATATGTAAAACATCCCTAACCATTTGTAATTTTACTTGAACCCGTTGAACTTTTTCCTTGACAACACATGATGCCTGAGAGAAAAGATCATAGGAACTGATGCAAAAAAAGAAAATAATGATAATCAGCATTTTTCTACCTTTGCCTCGAATAGAATTCTACTTTTTGTAGTATAATGTACCCGAATTCTATTTTATTTATTCAAATTTTGTCTCTGGTAACAGCTTAAAAATGACCGACCTAAAATAAATAGTTTATTTCAAAGATAAAGTTAGTCCTTTCTTGCACCAACAATGTAGATAATTCAATTTAGCCCATATTTAAATATAAGATATTTCTTGTTCATTTCGCGTGTCATAGAAACCCTGTGTTGGGCCCCGACTATAGAAATCCATAATGCATTTACGGTATTTTCCTTATATTGGTCAGCCATTGGTCTAACGAGATGAATATAATTGTTTTCTGACGACAAAATTAACAATTTTCAAAATTTTATGCCACTCCCATTCTAAAGCAGTTGCAGACGACAAAATTATTGATATCAAAAGTAGAAAAGTGTATGTTATATAGTAAAGAAAATATTGATGAAAGGGAATAGTTTGCTGATTATCCTCAATGTCTTTGTCTCTCATATTACACAAAGCTATTAAGTACTAGGAGCGTAAAAGGCAGGTTTTGTTTAGAAAAGGGTTAATCAAATTAAAGCTTGGTCTTTTCTCAAGCGACAAAATTTTGAAAAAGTTCACTTTGAATTGCAGCCCACATGCCTCATCTTTGCAATTAGTACATTATAGTATCAAAATTATAGAAAGAAATGAAGAAAATGATTTTCTTTGCTCTGAATGTTTTTCCCAATCCCCGCTGACAAGTTTTATATAACATGGTTTGTTTGGTAAATACTACTCTCTTAAGAACAGAGCACATTCTCTCTTCGTTCCATTATGATAGAATGATGCTCTGTTCCTGCGGGGTCATTTCACGTCTAATCTCGGGGCCTTGGCGGGATTTCGGTATCCAATCGTTGGCTATACACGACAAAACAATTTAAAAATCTGATACAAACTTTCATTGGCTGACGCTTCAAATTACCGGCTTCAGCCAAAAATAGAAGCGACGTAATGTATACGTAATCAAATAAGATGAAGTTAAATAATTTTGATTCGATAATTCAAATGTTATCGGCTTCAGCCAAAAATAGAAGCGACGTAATGTATACGTAATGATCATGCAAGATAAAGCTGAATGATTTTTGATTCGATAATTCAAATGATGTGCTATAATTAGATTATGACGACCAAATAGGCTGTTTGTGAAACAAAAACTGCAGAGGTCATATTTGATGATTAATCGATAGACCTCGGCATTGGAGAGTAGGTAAATACTTATTACTAAATGTAAGTACTTCAAATAGTTATAGGTTAAAAATGGCTTCGACAATTTAGAAAGAAATTTTATGAAATCAAATTTTTCCTATTGTGCTACAAAATGTTGCTTTGCGTCTTCTTTATTTATTTTGCACAAATGTAGAGAGAAAGCTCTGGCAAATATTGAGGCAGAAGAAGGAAACGTGGTTCATCAGTATTTACCCCTTTCTTATAAATATTCACTCACGACCCATTCTTCCTGTTTTCGACGCAATGTCTAATTTCAAAGTAGATAAAAAGGTATCTTTGGTTAATAAGCTATAGAAAGAAAGAAATAAATAAAAAGAAGAGTAGACTGCAAAAGAGTTACAGTATTAAATTCCTATAAGGTTTAGGGGTCTCAAAAGGGGTATTAAATTTAAAATTAAAAGAATGACGTATCTCATATTTTGGAGCTAAAATGAATTATCTTTTTTCTAATGATATTTGAAATGAAAAAAAAAAAAAATCGTTTGCTATGTATGTATATTCGCATGACCCCTGTTTAATATGTTCTAAAACAAGCTTTGTTTTTTACTTTTCTAACAGATAGTAAGAAAAAAAAAGCAAACCACCTATTTAATCAATATTTTCTTTATCGTTGTCAGCGGATCCAGGATTTTTGTGAGATGGGTTCGAATTTTACAATTAGAGGGTCCGTTATCCTAGTACATGATTTAAACAATTTTGAACAAATTTCTACATGAAAATGTAGCTACGCCACTGATTGTGATACACTGACATTCTAATAACTAGTATCCCATTACCAAATGACAGAATTTTATGTTTGTCTAAATTGAAACAAATTACAGACGACAATTTCAATGTGATGCAATTTCATAATTTACGACTTTTGGGATAGAAAACATTTTGGGAAATGAAGAAATTGCTTGTCACGAGCAATTTTTCACTTTCCACAATGTTTTCCAAAGCCTTATTCATTTTGGGAGTCAAAAGGCGACAATGTGTGGTAATGGATTAAGGAAACACATATTTTGTGTACTGGACAATTGAGTTTGAGTTTATTGGAGTTTTACGCCGTTTTCAACTACCAGGGTCATATCGCGGCGGCTGGAGCACCTACCCATGGATTCCTGTTGTTTCTCAAACCAGTACTACCACAACACCCTTACCGAGCCTCCAGCTGCTCGCCCACTTAGGTTAACGATGTACTGGACAAGCTTTGAATCAGTACCAGTCTAAAACACTGTCCTTTGCAAAAGTATAAACCTAAACAGCAAACATTTTGGACTGTTTTAAACAGTATTTTAAACCCCATGAAGGCAACAAAATTTAATGTTGTTAAAACATCTTTACAACATGTCATAGAAAGCATTAGGAGAAAAGGAGAAAGTGCTGGTCAGTAGCATGCCATTCTTTTGTCTCAACGTTTTCTCAAGCCTTTACATTAACGACGTAAAAAGCAAGTCTTTTTGCCAGAGACTTTTAAAATTGCGTTCGTCTCTTAATTCTTTATACTGCTATTCTGTCGTCGACAAAGTCATGTGTTTTCGCCATTCCCATTTGTTATACCCGCACTTACAATAAAACTTTTTGTTGTCATTTGTTTACAATTTATGCTACCACCGATTACTTATTTTCTTCTAAATAAGGAACAGTATTTATGTTCTTGTACCATCGTTAATGGACGCTAAACATTTTGCAGGGCAAAGACTTTTCTTTGCAATTTGAGCACAAGTTATCAGATAGATTCTTACGTATAACATTTTGTTTAGTTATACGATGCATTCTTACGTGTAACATTTTATAAACCCTTTCCCAAACAAGACCTGGTTTTGACGTCCTTGATAGAAAAGGCTTGGGAAAATATTGAAACAAAAGAAGAAACTGCTGATAACCAGCAGTTTCTCCTTTTGTCTCATTATTTTCTGTGCCATATTTTACACAAATTCTATCTTTAAGAACTTCCATTTTGTCATTTGTGGCAGTTTTTGAAGTGGATAACCCTAAACTGTTGTCGTTCGGAAAAGGGTTTACATCAAGTTAACCCCCCCCCCCAAAAAAAAAAATCCTTCATTGTGAAAAGAGTTACAGACGATATCGTTGGTGGGGAGTCAAAACCTCGTAACTACAGCTTGAATAAGCTGGAGTTACGAGGTTTTGACTACCCACAGACGATATGATAATCGACGTCAAACATAGAAACCGTTTATGTAACGACACGGAAAATATTGAAGGAAGACAGGATCTTCTCTAAACGTTTTTTTTTTTTAAGTTTTCATACCACTTCTACTACGGTCGTCAAAGCCAGGGTCCCATTTTACAAACACTTTCAGTTGCATTTTGCTCTTTAAACTGTAAAACAAGACAACTGACTGTACGAGAAATCAGATTGGACCAATCAGAATTGTTGTATCAAATCAACGTAAAAATAACTGTATGTTCGTTTGTTAAGGACTTCTGGCCTTTTATGGGTTGCCTTAAAGTTAAACTACTACCCAGGCATTTCTAATTCGGTGTTATATGAGACAAATCCGTAAGTGTTGCGAGATTCTATCACACTTACGTCTGTATTCTCCTATGACACCACATTGTCTTGCATCATAGTGTTGTTTACACGAAAATTCGCCTGTAGCTAATCTATTTCCGGCCGCCTAAATTACGCTTGAGTGCTTATTTATGGGTGCCTTTACATAATTTATCGAGAATTACCGAGAAATAATATTAGAGTAAGATATACGGGCTATAAATATGAATTATATATTCAAACGATTGTAGGAGGAAATAAGAAATATGTGTACCATTTGATAAGATGATTTTCTGCTCGCAGTCATGACTTTCATGAATGTTGCTTACATAAACAATAAACCTACATTGTATAGCTGACAACTTAATTGTTAATTGGAAACATTAGGATCCTGGGGCGGATCCATGAAGTGGGGCTTCGTTTTCCTAGTATTACACAATTTTGATTGAATTTCTGCATGAAAATGATGTAATCAGTCTACAGACGGAGTTCGTTTTAACCACCGTACGCCCTGCCGATCCGCTGTTGAGATCAATTTTCATATCTATGATAAGAGAATCAAAATTTTAATAGTCAAAATGTCTAACGCTTCACTTGGTTTTTGTCACAATATAAATATATTTCCAGGCTTAGTAACAACTTTTCTTTATGTTAATAGATGATATAACCCTTGTCGAACAACCAATGAAGAGAATGTTACCAATGTTCTACCCAGATATTATTGGAATTGGCGCAATGAGTTTGAGTTTAAATCTGAATTTCATTCGTTTCTTTCATCATTTTAGAGTACTTTTAACTCATGTTCTTTTCTTTGAAATATTGATTTTGTTCACTACTTAGATTTTGTGGTATACAAAGGTATTTGAGTCATTATACGAGTCATTTGAATATTTATTTCTCTGTCGCGACAACGTTTAATTAATTATTCACTATTTCCGATCTACATTTAATTTGCACTATGATGCACTCATGGGAACGAAATAGCTCCATGATGTAACTGTGCACTAATTATAAGGAATAAAATCATTCGGTATTTCGTAATTACAGTTGAGATCCTGTGCTATGTTATAGTTGCGAAAAAATACAGTCTGACAGGACCTATGCTATTCTCTTTCAGCTTCGACAAAATTCATTGTAGTTGTTAGACAAAAATGATTCACTGAATACATTGCACTTTCGTATAGGCTAATCTGATATTTTCAGTCTCAGATGCCATATATGAAATTTTCCAGATCTTGACCCCATATGATATGGTTGTGAATAGTACCTCGAGTCCTTTGAGTAATTATTATCCCGTCTCGACAGCCTTAAATCAATTTTTCACTTATTCTGATTTTTACTTGATTATTCACCACTCTCATCCAAAAATGGATACGAGACATCTATTAACCCTTTCCCGAACGACAAATTCTTGGGTGTTCCTATTCACAAGCTGCTGAAGACAGCAAAATGGATGTTGATAATGATTAAATTTATGTATGATATAGCATAAAAACATTGAGACAAAAGGAGAAACTGCTGGTTATCAGCAGTTTCTTCTTTTGCCTCAATGTTTTCCCAAGCCTATTCAATTAGGGACGTCAAAACCAGGTCTTGTTTGGGAAAGGGTTAAATGTCTACATTATTTCATTACGGAATATTCATGGCATATTTACAGTACATTCAGTACTTTGAATATTTATTTTCCCGTCTCGACAGCCTTAACCCATTACCAAACAACAAAATTTTGGGGTAGTCCAATTTGAAAGAAGTTGCAGACGACATTTCGATGTGAAGAAATCACGATTTTATAACCTTTTGGGTAGAAAACATAGCGGGAAATGAAGAAATTGCTTGTAACAAGCAATTTCTTCATTTTCCACAATGTTTTCCAAAGCCATTATATAGTGGGGAGTCAAAAGGAGTCACTGTGTAGTAATGGGTTAAATCAATTATTCACTCATTCTGATTAACATTTAATTTGTACTTTGATGCACACTCGGGAGCGAAACGGCTCTATGATATAGGTGTGCACTAATTGGAAGTAATAAAATCTTTCGATATTTTATGATTGCAGTTAATAAATTGTGCAATGATGCAATTGAAAACAAAATATAGTCTGATCAGGACGCAGCTACGTCAAAGTCTATGGTAGCAGCAGCACAAAATGATACACTTAAAGGGGCTCATTCTATGTTTTTATGCTTCTGAACTGTTCGGGAACTCATATTTGTGCATGGAAAAACAATTAGCAATGCATAAAAACCTCAATCTCGGCGAAAAAACATCTTTCCTTTGCTATACGAGGATCAATCCTTTACAAGCGTGTTTACACATTCTATTTTTACTTCAAAACAAGACAAGGCAAAGGTCAACGAGACACACCTCCGCGTTATTAACACACCGTACAACCGGCTGTGTCGATGACTGTGACCTTATTTGCGAGGAATACGTGAAAAGGTTTATTTTGTACAAGCACTGATCATTTATACGCGTATTTATCAACTATAGAATACCAAAGATCCTTTCGTTTATTTATAAAAGTAAATTCATTTGACCTACCATGCACATGACATCAGATGCCGAATCTGTCTTCGCTGACTTTCGACGCTGCCGGTTGTACGATGTGTTAAATCTCGCTGAGCACAGATGGCGTATCTCTGACGTAATTGATTTTTGAAGGTTGGGCATATGTAGCCGTTACAAAACAAAAACAAGGACGACCAGCATGTTATTAATTGACTTGGATTTTAATACTTAATAAAGCTCGACGAGTGGTAACAATGGACATAAATGATCTACCCCTTCAGGTTGGTAATTTCATACGTTATTCCTGGTTTGTAATTATTGTGCCATTTGCATTTCCGACAGCCTAGCTCGTCCCCCTTTAATAAGATACAAATTTTGTATATGCCAATATTGTCTACACTTAAAGTCACTTCCAACGCAACACTTACATTTTTCATCATAATTAGATAAATAAAGCAGTATACTTATTTTATGAAATTACAATGTATAGCAAATATAATTTAACTACGTTTTCGTGTTTTCTATATTTCATCGAAATCGAAAATATAGAAAAAGGGGAGTTAATTGAACGTTGGAGTCAGTGAGTTCGCGAGATTAGATTGGGGTTATAACATGATAAAATTAATACACTGGTTTTTGTCGTCTGCAAAGGCTTTAAATTTGAAATAAGCCCGGAATTGGTCGTTCTGATGAAAATTAAGGGAAATAATAAAATATATAGACAAAAAGGGGAATAAATTGAACGCTAGAGTCAGTTAGTTCGCGTGATTAGATTGGGGCTCTAACCTGATAAAATTAATACACTGATTATTGTCGGCGATATCTCGTTATAGAAAATATTCATTATGACAATATGTGACGACGCACGCGAAAACTGACCTTCAGACACGACTGTAAAACAATTACTGTGAGTCATTTTAGCTCACAAAAGCGGAACTTGTGATTGCCGAATCATTTATCAAGTTAACAGTGACTTAAGTTCGGACAAACAATAGTATTTCGTTGGTGTTGTTATGAAATCTCGTAACTACGGCTTGATTCGAGATTTTATATAACAACACCGACGGGTATCATAACAGTAAACCTAGCATATCTTTATCACAAAATTCATTGCTATTAGATTAGTCCAAAGTGCTGTCCTTTGAAAATGGGTCAAAGTGAGAATACAATTAAGAATTAGTTTAGGCATCGCTAATTGTTGGCGGTGCTATCTCGTTATAGAAAATATTCATTATGAAAGATTAATATGTGACGCCTCACGCGAAAAATGACCTTGAGACATATTTGTTACTGTGAAACATTTTAGCTCACAAAAACGGAACTTGTAATTACAGTATCCGTGTGTCAATTGTTGGCGGTGATATCTCGTTATAGAAAATATTCATTATGAAAGATTAATATGTGACGCCTCACGCAACAAACGGCCGCCACCACCGCAACCACATTTGAGGACAAAAAAATTAGGTCGGTCCCGCTTCTTAAGGTCGGTCGGTTGTCCTTAACCACATATATATTTTAAGTTGTCGGCCATTCTTTGGTTTGATAGGATTGAATTCTTTAACCCTTGCCTTAAGGTATGCAAACCATCATTAACACTAAAGAGCCAGAGGTGAAATTTTAAAAGTGCCAGGAAGTCCTACACTTCCATTCCAAAGACAATCATGTTCAAAATTACCTCCCTTGCATATGAATACATTAGAGTAAAATGATATTTGTAAATAATTTTCTTCTTGAAGCATGATTTTGAAATCCGGTACGGTGAATCAACTTATGTGAAGTATATTTACAAGTGTGTATAATTTGCTGCATTTCGTATGGCTAGATAATGGTGTTTTAAATGATGGGCTGTATAACGTGATATCGAAATTTTAGTGTAGTCCAGTCAATGGTCAAATTTGAAATCTGCTGCATAGGATATAACGGATGTTAATAAAGAGTTTTTGTACAAATATAAAAATAGATCTTTGATATTGAGGCAAATGAAGTAAATGATGATAATTATTAATATATTTCTGTTACTGTCTGCATGTTTTCCGAACGTTTTTCTGTTAGAAGCCTCAAAGCCATGTATTGTTTGGGAAAATGTTGATTCAGTGCAAAAGTTATAGACCTATATAGCCAATAATGGTGGTCTGATTCAAATTCATTTTTGGTATAGCTCACGATAAATGACCTCACAGGGCATCCTAGCTAATAGCTAGGGATGCTCTGCCAGGTCATTTATCGTGAGCTATACAATTTTCATTGTGAAAATGGTACAAAACATTAAGGGAAGTGGACTTATTACTTTATTCCACAATATGTGAAGCCACACGCTAAACCCGGCCTTCAGACAAGACAATTAATTACGAGGAAACATTATGCATATATTTTGCGTTTCACGCAATTCATCGCTCTCATTTACGCAATTCCTGGTCAAGCTGAACCAGATTTTTTCTCCCACAAGCGACAGATTTTGTTCAGTTTTTTTTTTTCAACAAAAAACTCGTAATTGCAGCAAGTTAATACAAGTTAAAAACATTGATAAATGTGTTAATATCTAAAATTTATTGTTAGTATGAAAAGACAAGACCAAAAAAATGAACTATCTATCTTTTCATCTCTACTGTTCAAGATTGAACTGCGATCAAATTTAAACAATGAATGGCGTTACCTCTCTTCAAATTACACCCGTATTTGTGTCTTTTTCGAGTTTTCTAATATACATAGATTTTGTCAACTTTGTAACACATTTTGTTTTTTGGGAAATGGCGTCCAAAAATAAGGTGTAAAACTGACCACTTTTGGAAGTGCTCCGGTCTTGACGTGGACGCGGAATCGTTTATGTGACCAGGCATTTAACATTTTGCCAAACAAGACATAATTTTGATGCTCCTGGTTGAAAAGGCTTGGGAAAATATTGAGTCAAAAGAAGAAAATGCTGATCATCAGTATTTTCTTCTTTTGAATCAATATTTTCTTTGCTGTTTTGAACAGAAATCAAAGCTTTCTTAACCCCAATTTTGTCCTCTTCACTGACTTTGAAACGTTAATACCCACATTTTGTCGTGTAGGAAAGGGCTAAGGCCAGGTCACACCTATTTCGGACGTGCTTAAAGTGACATTTCAGAATTATTTTTATATAAATTTTACTTTTATTCTATCTGAAAGAGCATTTATTCTTATGAAAATTCTGAAAAGTTGAAGCCAACATATTGAACCGTTTCTGAGAAATATATACTTTTGTACTAAAATTAAACAAATTGTTGTGGACAACAGTTCAGATTTATATAGAATTTGTCATTTCTGTCTCAACTTTGAAGGCGTATTTTTCGCTTATAAAAAATTACTTAAAAAAACTGGTAGCATTTCTACGCATTAGAATAAACAATCATTGCATCAAGACATACCTTCACAAAATGAAATAAATGTGAAATGTAACTTTAAGCACCGTGGTTTGGACGCGGAGATGTGGGTGGCCAGAACTCTTTAAAGGCCCGGTCACATACGATTCTATATGCGTCCATTTCACGTCCACATCACGTCCAAAATTACACTGCACGAGTCCTCTCTTTTAGAAGTGCTACGGCCGTGGTGTGAACGTGGAGTTGTGTGTGGCCATACCTTTTTCACAGACAGTTGTTCTTCTTGATAAATCATTATCTTTCAGATGAGTTTTCTCTAAAATCATATTGACCATCTTGACCAACCTTAATTAAAACCGATAAAGGTTTTATTACCTTAATGCTTTTCCAAACTATAGCTTATTCTGACAAGAAAACTTTCTGGGAAACATTTAGAGAAAAGAGGAATTGTTGATAGCCAGCAGTTCCTTCTTTAAACTCCATGTTCACAAAGCAGTGATATACATATACATACACAACTTTTATCTCGTTTATATTACATTTATTTGGTGTTGTTGCTTCATTTTTTTTAAATTTTGACCGGTTAAAATGTTCTCGTATTAGGAAAGGTTTAAAGGTCGTGTGGTCAAGGCCCAGCTCTGCCAGATAGAATAAACGACAACCTTTCTATATCAAGATGAACTTTTATCAAAGAAAAAAATGATTACTTATCTTATAATTTTTTATTAATTATATGAGTCGCACCCCCCCCCAATATCTTCTGTACCATATTTTATACAATTCCAATCTTTAAAATCATTGATTTGGTCAGCTGCAGCAGTTTTTCAATTCGACTACCCAAACACGGCCGCTTATCTACTAAATCACAACATTTTGTTGTTTATGAAAAAAGTTTAGAGGATATCCGGTTGGCAGTTAGAGGAGCCGACAAATCGGCGGGTGAAAGGTGAGTCTCGTCTTTTAATCGAAATGTTCTTGTTTCTAGCTCGAAAATCAAAAATCGGAGAATGTCATACAACCCTTTATTCATTTTCACATATTTGTGAGCCCCATCCAAACCCTGAATCCCAGAGATTGAACGGAAATTCATTTTCTCCCGTTGCAAGGGTAGCCCCAATATTGACATTTCGTCAATCCTGATGAGCGTTTGTCCACTTTCTAAGGATGAATGGCCCAAAATCTGTGTGTATTATAAAATAGTTGTATGTAAATTACACCGTGCAAACAATATTTTAATAACTTACTGTCGATCTTTGAAGAAAATCAGTTCTTCCGGTCAGTTTGTGCGTTAGAGGATAGGTTGTGAGTAAGAGGATAGGTTGTGATTTAGAAGACAGAATGCATTCATCGCATCTAACACCATTTGTCATTGTTTATACGCGAATTAAGCCAAAACCGAAATACTCTATGTGATATGTCTATTTTCAAAGGGTGAGTGAAATGGCATAACGTATTTTTACGCCCAGTAAATTGATACATCAGGGACACAGACCTTTAACATTGTCTGCTTGTCTGCCCATCTACACGTGATAATTTAAAATGAAAATTTAAGTTAAGAGGGCGTTTGTGCGTTCTCTTTTCAAAACTCCATACCCCTGATATTCTTGTCTGCTACATCTTTTGCTTCGGAAAAGTCAAATATTTAGCCATTTTGGTAATGGGTGAAGTGTTTTCAAAAGTGTTTTCAAAATGACACAATTTTGGACTGCTTTATTTATAAAGAGTTACAGATGTGAGAAGTATATGTTTGAGGGTGTAAATATTGAGGGAATTGCTGATAATCAACCATGTTTTCTTTCTCTCGATGTTTTCCGAAACTATTTTACAAGGGAGTTATAAAATATATCTTGTATGGGATAGGATTTTTGAAGAAATATTTATGAAGGAAATCGACTTTCCCTTGTTCCGTTGCTTTTACATGATGTGTAAATGGGATTCTTTAACCCTTTCTCATACAAGACATGGTATAACGTACTTATTAGAAAGGGATTGTAAAGTATTGACACAAAAGAAGAGATTACTGTTAATCAGCAATTTCTTTCGTTGTCTCAGTATTCTCTGTACTACTTCTCTTTATATAAATCATCTTGGTATTAGTATCCATTTGTCGTCTGCAGCATTTTTCAAAATGGACCAACCTAAAATGTAGCTGTTTTGGACAGATTTTTAAAACGTTGGTGGTGTGAAGATATGCCTGTAATCAAACTTTGTAAGTTGTATTTGCAATGATTAAAATATTTACAATATATTTGTTGTTCCAATGCAGGTTTCAGATTTCAACACCTTTCCGCATGTTCCTGGTGTGTCCAGATTAGGTGACAAACTCACTGTTTTGAAAACTCACTGTTTGAACTGGATACAAGTCGTGTCCCTAAATATATAAAGTAAGTACTGAAAAGTGTTCCAGACTAGTAGACAGACTTAGATCTGCCATCCAAATATTTTAGTGGCCCTTTAATTTGGAGTATTGCATGATGTTAAGAATTCTACACGCAAAATTGCAGATTCGACAGATTTTGTCTTTATTTGTATGAACTTCAAATGGTCATGAATCTTTTTAATTAAGGGAGGTAAAGTGATAATTTTTGTGTCATTGATTTTCTTATGGAATGATCTCAAAAAGGATATATTACAACATTGCATTCACTTCTAAAAAGGTTATTTACCGTCGTTAGTTTCTGCTTGATATGAAGATGCATGCTAGCGGTGAATTTCTTACTTCCAAGTTTAATAATTTGCTTTTGTTGATTTTCAGGATGTGTTGACCCAATTCCTCGCCACAAACGAGATCAGACTAATCTGATACGGGATGTATGGAGTGGAGAAACTTTAGGCTATTTTTATCGCTTATTAAATAAGCTGCAGGAACTTTACAATATTTTGGAAGTGCGGCATGCATGGATATTTTTTAACGATGGTTTGTACCTAGAGTGATAAAGTACGGATTTCACAAAGTTCATCTTTAATGTATGTTACAACTTGCAACATTTATTAATGTACCAATTCGTATGCCTATATGATTGATGACTTAATATTAAACATATTGAATCAATAAACAAGAAGATCTATGGATAAACAAGATTTACATACCTGTATTTTTGACACGTCTTTATTGTCTCCGGTTTTTCCACTTCTAACGCATTATATTTTAAAGAGGCTACTTTAGAGCATACAAAAATGGTTGGAATATTGCACAGTATTTACTTTGAATAGTATAAAAGTTCACATGAAGCCGCACAGAGTACAGGCAGACAGAAAGAAACACAAAGGATAGTGAATGTTTATATCAAACATTGTTATAAATCTATTATGCATAAGAACCTTACATTCATTTAGATGAGATAATGTAATATGGTATATATAATTGGTGTGTAAACAGGGTTTTTCTATATCATATCGCAATGAACTCGTACTCTGTCAAACAAAAATGACAAAGTGATTCTTAAGTGAAATAAGGGTTTAATCTTTGGACAAGACTAGTTTAGTAATGAGAGTATTTCGGTTTGGCTTAATTCGCATATAAACAATGGCAAATGGTGTTAAATGCGATTAATGAATTCTGTCTTCTAAATCACAACCTATCCTCTTACTCACAACCTATCCTCTAACGCACAAACTGACCGGAAGAACTGATTTTCTTCAAAGATCGACAGTAAGTTATTAAAATATTGTTTGCACGATGTAATTTACATACAACTATTTTATAATACACATAGGTTTTGGGCCATTCGTCCTCAGAAAGTGGACAAACGCTCATCAGGATTGACGAAATGTCAATATTGTGGCTACCCTTGCAACGGGAGAAAATGAATTTCCGTTCAATCTCTGGGATTCAGGGTTTAGATGGGGCATACAAATATGTGAAAATGAATAAAGGGTTGTATGACATTCTCCGATTTTTGATTTTCGAGCTAAAAACAAGAACATTTCGATTAAAAGACGAGACTCACATTTCACCGGCCGATTTGTCGGCTCCTCTAACTGCCAACCGGATATCCTCTAAACTTTTTTTCATACACAACAAAATGTTGTGATTTAGTAGATAAGCGGCCGTGCCAAAGATTTCTTCGTTTTAAAGGATTTTGTTAAAAGTGACATTTCACATTATTTTTCGTAAATTTTACTTATATCTTTTATCTGATAGAGCAAATTTTCTTATGAAAATTCTGAGCATTTCAAGCCAAAGTATTAAACCATTTACGAGATATATTGTGTTTGTGCTAAAATTAAGCAAATTGTTGTGGACAACATTTTAGATTTATATGGAATTTGTCATTTCTGTCTCAACTTTAAAGGCGAATTTACGCTTATATACTGACTGACTTTAAAAACGCATCACTTATTTTTCAAAATATTTTCGTTGTTAAAGTCAACAGGATCGAATTTGTACTTCTGATGTATATTTCAACCAATAAGACACGATTTCCTATAAAATTTATTGCAGTCAGTCACAATGTTATTTCGCATGACGTCAACGTGCAAAAAATGGATAGCGTTTACGTTACTACACCTTAGGTGACCAACTGGATTTTTGTTTTCATATTCCCTATCCAAATTGTCAGGAGTAACTCACTTAATCAATTTGATGAAACAAAAGATAAAGCCAAGAGACCAAAGCTCGTTGAGCGCACACAAATTTTTGAATTATTCTAAGCGGGTGTTTGTCAACGAGAACGGATGATACGTTTAAATGTAAACCAATCGACGATTTTTCACTTTCATTAACGTAGCCAATCTACAGGGATTGTTGCTGAGCATCAGCGTCTTGATCAATCGTTTAAAACGAGCTTACTTCAAGATAATAACATACGTCAACGTCAATTACGTAATTGGTTAACAACAACGTTTTCAACTTCAAATGTAATACAAAAATGTTGCTACTGACAAACTCTTACCATAACAGTGAATTAACGAATAAAATATTGTGGTTTTCACTTCTGGCGACTATGCCCGTGACAGATACTTACAGAAAGTCATCATCAGATCAGGGTGCGTTGGAACTAGACATGATGAAAAACGAACGCCAAAACTTTTGAATACTCTCCAGCAATATATGGTAGATAATTCAAGCCCAAACGAATAAAGATTTTGTTTCAAATCAAGGTTCAACGAGGTCATGATTGTTGAGCGTTTTTCATACTCAGAGCAGAATTACATGTACTTGTAATTAAAGAGAGAAAACTGTCGAATTCCTCACACTACCTCTCTTTAGATGGCTATATCTCAGTCATTTAATCAAATGTTGTTCTGAAATTTTCAGGAAATGTTGAGAAGATGTCAAGCGAATGTTTGAAATCGTTGGTTATGTATATTTTGAATATTATTGCCGGATGAACTTCAGTGATGCGTTTTTTTAAAGTCAGTCAGTATAGATAACAACTTCAAAAAACTGATAGCATTTCTACGCATTAGAATAACAAATCTTTGCATCAAGACATACATTGAAAAAATGAAATTGGAATGTTATGCCCCTTTAAATATATACCATTCCAATGATTTCCACATGATTCTGATTATACAAAGTTGGGCGGAGGAAAAGCGTAAGTTCCCATTTCAAAAGGATAGAACACAAGGAGGGACAATGAGCAAAGTTAGGTAATTTGCATTTTCTTCATTCTCTCGGTCTTTTCGTTTGCATTTTGGGGAAAGGGTTCGTAAGGTCACTATTGTTTACTTGATAATTAATATTTGTTTGACAACTTTGATTAAAAATCGACCTGTTCTGGACATCACTCTGTTTGGTTTATGATTTTTTTCTCAAACGAATGATTTTGGACGTTTTTGTAGAAGTGTCCTTTCGAAACAATTTGAGAAAAAATAAAAATGTTGTTGGTCAACATTGTTGTGGTAGTACTGGTTTGAGAAACAACAGGAATCCATGGGTAGGTGCTCCAGCCGCCGCGATATGACCCTGGTAGTTGAAAACGGCGTAACACCCCAATAAACTCAAACTCAATCCCTGTCTAAAGTAAAGCCTGATTTTTGACGCCCCTAATACAATACAAGGCGCAAGGTAAAACAATGACATAAAAGATGAAAATGCAGGTATCCTGCATATCATCGCTTTTCAATAAAAACATCGTAACTGCAGCTTAAAACAAGTGGCAGGTACGATTTTTTTGTTAAAAAGCGTCAATATTTTCCTTTTTCCTTTAGATATTATTTACTTTTATGAGCACAAATCAATTTTCTATGAACGTCACTTTTGCAGTCTGCAACAATTCTCGAACATGAAATCAGTCATAAGGGAAATGGTTAAAGGAAATGGTCTCCGCTAAAATCGTCTTGATCCACGTGATTTCTTGGAAAAACAAACATAATATCAGCAATTTGATTCTTTTAAACGAAAATCTCGTAACTGCGGCTTAAAAAAAGGCTGCATTTACGAGGTTTTCGTTGAAAAGCGACGAATTAGAAAAATGATCTTTTTGCATGCATTTTATTCCACGAACAAATATCTAATATTTTAAATACGCTGTCTGTGGTCGATAGGTAGAGCGTCGGTTTCATGATCAGGAGGTTCCAAGTTCTCGGTAGCGGAGATTGATCTCGGCTTTTAATTGGCCGACACATTCGTCGCGAGTACTATTGTATTTTCCAAGAATCAGAATCGAGAGGGGGTAAAGTAATCTCCTAGCTTTTGTCCAAATCGGTGTAAAATAGATATGTTTTAACTTATATTATATCGTAGTAACGGACATTTCGTCTTTAGCATGTACATTGTACATTGTGTAATTCTATATAAAAGGATATTTCATAATTCTAACCCTTTTCCAAGCAAGACTGGAGAAATATTAAGACAAAAGAAGAATATCATTCAAACTAGTATTTTCTCTTTTTGTCACAACATTTTCCGTGATTTATAGTTCACAAACCATTTTGATCATTTTTATCAGCAGCTGCCAAATTGGAACGGTTTAAAGTTTTGTATGTTTTCAAAGTGGATAAAAATACTCATTATAAATTACCTAAATTGCTTGGGACACAAAATATAGACTGTTACATGCTCGTGCAATCAACTTTCCTTTACATCGATTGTTTCTATTGATTAAGGCAGATGAGTAAATGTTTTTGTCTGTATTTACCTTTCTTCGGTATTACACTTTTCCTAAAATTTCTCTAAAAGCTAAAAATCAATATGAAATTAATGAATCGTTGTAAAATCAAATAAACAATCAGTGTCTAAAAAGAAATATATCATTAATATTTTTCGAGTTCCGCCTAGGTTCTTAGTAATTTTCCTTACTTGTACTCGTACATATTCTATTGCTTTAAAACCAGGTATTTCTTGGAAAGGTATTCATAGTCGTAAGAACAATTCACTTACCTGGTGTATGCTATTTCCTTTAGAAACTCCAAGTCAAAAGGTTTTAATTCTCTTCTTCTTTAAACAAACTAACTTGATTTTCAAAAGTTTGCCTTCCAAAAATAGTTCTTTTTGGTTCCGTTTCTTTTTTCTTTATAATTTATTTGTTATGTAAATTGCATTTCAAATCTTCAGATTAATCAAATTCCAAAATTCATCAATAAAGTTCTGATTTTTGCTTAATTCCTCGTTCGAAAGTTCTTCCCTAAGTGAATTAGAACCTCTTATCAAAGGTCAAGTTGGATATTTTGCACGCCTCTACAGAATTCAAAATAACGGTCGATATTCATCCGCTGTTTCACCGATAGTGGTATCGCTGCGCCGGTAAGAAGTAGTCCGTCACAAATCGGATATTCGACCCGACATTTATGCATTAACTACTCACCGGCCTCCCCACAACCACACTAGGGTTTCTTTACCATAGGTTATATCCATTATCATTTTTTCTCAGAATGCTTTACAACGTCTAAACATTTTTTTATGCTGCAAATTATACCGATAAGGCACTAAGTTGCTTTGGCTCTCATCTTTAATCTTATACCGACAATTCAACCATATATGCATGCTCGTTGTTATAGCAATTCAATATTTGACTGATTTGTTACGTGTAAAACAATTGATTGAATGAAGTAAAACATTTTGCTTAAAGTGACATTTCACGATTATTTTCATATAAATTTTACTTTTATTCTATCCGAAAGAGCATGTTTTCTTATGAAAATTCTGAAAATTTCAAGCCAAAATATTGAACCGTTTACGTGAAATATATATTTTCGTGCTAAAATTAAACAAATTGTTGTGGACAACAGTTCAGATTTATATAGAATTTGTCATTTCTGTCCCAACTTTGAAGGTGTATTTTGAAATCGCTTATAGATAACAACTTCGAAAAATTGATAGCGTTTCTACATATTAGAATAAACAATCTTTGCATCAAGACATACTTTTAAAAAATGAAATGAATGTGAAATGTCACTTTAAATAACTACGACAATAATTCGATTGGCTTCGATTATAAGAAGACTGAAGCTACGGGGATTAAATGCACAACCCCAGATCGGAAAAAAGCTTCTGCTCTTTTGTGTCAAATGCATCTGTTTTGCACATGGAACTTACATGAACATCGTTATCATATCTTAGCAAATTGTAAGTGAATAAGTTAACGTCTCACAGTGGAAAAAATTCTAGTCGATGGATGGAATAGAAAGCTGTGCTCACTGTCCAAAAAAATCAAGTAGCTGCTAGATATTTAGTGATAAAACAGTCCAATATATTTCCTACATTTCCAATTTTGTTTGTACACAACTTGAGAGCCATTTCGTTCCATATCCGTGTTACGGTAGTTTCTTTTTAGAACCACTAATCAACAAAAGAATATTTGTTTTGAATCACCGATATTCGTTTCCAGAAAGCCATGGGTTCCTGTCCGTCAAAAATGTTAAAAGCAATTTCAACGTCTTTTATTAACTTACGATAAATTACCTAAACAAGTCCAGTTTGTAATATTTTTCGAACGGCAGCAAAGGGTACCAAGGTTAATGCCAGATATTAAAGTCACATTTACAGATAGTGTTTGCGTAGATATTTGTGTCTCGCACTCACATACCTTATACGTTTTAATAAATATTTCCAGAAGGTCGTAGACCCATGTGTCATACAAATACCGGTATATGAACCGCGATCTGGAAGAACGTCCCTTCTAGCATTTGAGGCAGTTATCTTTCAAGATTAGCCTGTGCCTCAATGCAGTCTTTCTGGCATCCATACTGCTCTCTTACAGTTGTTACAGAACAGGTCATCAAGGTCATCAAGAAGCTAATGGAGAACAACATGGTTCTTGATCAGACTGCGTGTATACACAGGCTGATCTGGAACCATGTCTGGCTCAAAAGCCTTAAAGGACCTTTTTACAGATCCTGGCTCAATTATGTTAATTCTTTGTATACATCACGACCCACCCACTTGCGATACTGCTGTCGTTTCCTTGACGTCAAAGGTCATGACTTACACAGACTGCAATGATACAAGTAATGAATTTTCACAGCCAGATGCTGTCACTTAACCCTTTCCCAAACGTCAAAAATTTAAAATAAGCCACTTCAAAAACTGTAAAAAAAGACAAAATGGATGTTATTAACTGTTAGGATTTGTGTAAAATATGGCACAGAAAATATTGAGACAAAAGGAGAAACTGCTGGTTATCAGCAGTTTCTTCTTTTGTTTCACTGTTTTCTCAAGCCATTTCTATTTGGGACGTCAAAACCAGGTCTTGTTTGGGAAAGGGTTAACTCGTTAGCAGAGACATTTTAAAATCTTGCTGAGTAAAATAATTAACTTCAACCGAGAAAGTGAGGGCGAAGAAATATTACATTCAGCTTATCTGAACAATTTTCTTAAAGGTAAAGAAAATGTGTTCAAATTGGAACACTGTCACAGACAACAAAATAGATGTTGATAAAGATGGAAATAACTGTACTATAAAGCACAGACAGAAATGTACGGTTGAAGATGGAAACCATTCTGATTATTATGATTTCCTCTGCTACCTTAACCCATTTCCACACGGTGACTCTTTTTTTGACTGCCTACAAGATGATGGCTTTGGAAAACAATGTGGAAAATGAAGAAATCGCTTGTTACAAGCAATTTCTTTAATTCCCACAAAATATCCTACACAAATATACGAAAAAAATGTAAAATTTCATTCACTCGATTCTTGTTGTCTGCAATTTCTTTCCATATAGACAAGTCTAAATTTTTGCCGCCCGGTAGTGGGTTACTGTTTTCGCAAACCTTCCCTATAAGGGAAATCAAACTTTGTATTGTTTGTTAGACAGTTAATCTAAAATACTTAAGATTTATTTCAAATTCAAAGAAAGAGCTTATAACGACGCACTTTAATGAGTATATGCATTCTTACCCAGAGGGGCTTGTTAACTTTTGTTAAAAAAGTAAAGCAAAAAATAAACAAAACAACAAATTAATCTAAACAAAACAAAGACAACAAAACAAAGTCGTTTTGGATGCAAAGCAACATTCACCACAAAGATCATATTGAACAGCTTAATAGAATAATTGGGGAAGGGATGGTTGTGTGCCTTGATTCGCTCAAAACTTTATTATGAAAATCTACTTAGATTGTCTTAAGACGATTCTCAATAAATGTATTAGAGCTATCATTTTGTCTACCGCGATAACGTAATAATTATGCAAATTTCTAAACAAAACCAAGCAACAAATACAAAACATTGATGCCTTCTAAGGATAAGATTCTATAAATTCACTTTATGTTTCGCTGAGGGGCAGTCTGTGGCCTAATTAAATCATAAGTCATATTCATCCTTAATTTCTAGCCCCTACGTGCAACGTCGGGCGTCATCAGTGACAACGGAAATTGACGAGGGATACACTCGCAAATTCCCTTTTGTATTGAATAATGGATGAAATACCTTAATTTATATTTATGCAATTATTTAAAGTAAATCAGTGTTTGAGCCCACTCCCGCCTCAGTAAAATATCTATCATCTGATTTTATAACGGGCCTGTTGGCTATATAAAGGGCGAAATCTGACTTAATAGGTCCAGATATTTTTTTGAAATCTCTTAAAGATCCTTAAAATGACATTACAATGATGCAGAAAAAATCTTGAAAACAACAACAAAAACAGCAACAACAAAACAACAACAAAAACAACAACAATTGGGTAGCGGTACATTATTTAAACACTTGTTTCTTTGTCACAAGAATACGCAAAACATCGATCGTTTATCTTATTTTTTTTTATTTAGAATAGTTTGCGTTTTCGAAATATATTTGCCTTGTTCGTTTTTATGCACTCTTGAACACACAGCATTACAAAGGATTAAATAAAATCTATAAAAATGAAATATTTGTATCTTTTAGGATAGAAATTGTCGATTGATAAGGAGGAAAAACGATAGGACGGATTAAAATAGTACGATTTTGTTATTACGCAGGACTATACATAATACTGCGTTTCGTGGCTTTTCTTCTAAAATCTTGTAACTACAGCTTGGTTAAAGTGACATTTCAGAATTTTTTGTCATAAATTTTACTTTTATCTTACATTTTGTAATTCTATTTATAAAAAGTGTAAAGTGTTTTATATACATTCTGTGATATTGTTTATTAAAAATGATTTATTGATTATTCAGAATTTTTTGTCATAAATTTTACTTTTGTTTTTATCTGAAAGAGCATATTTCCTTATGAAAATTCTGAAAATTTCAAGCCAAAATATTGCGCCGTTTATGAGAAATCTATATCTTTGTGTTAAAATTGAACAAATTGTTGTGGACAACAGTTCGGATTTATATGCAATTTATTGATTATGTCTCAACTTTAAATGCGTGTTTCTCGCTTATTGGCAACAACTTTAAAAATCAAAGTGCTGTGGGCACTGTAATTGGACGTCCCTGATTGATTGAGAGGGATTGTGCATGAACGATAGATATTTCATTCATTCTTCTGTTAGACGTTTAACGTTTAATTCTATAAGATCGCTTTCGGACATACGAAATCGGCTTTATTTAACCCCCTCTCAGACTTCAAATTGATTTGATTGCCGTTTCAAGACAACTGATTTGTCTCTATGAATAATCACTATTAATTCGATTACCCAATTCAATCAATGCCATGTGATTAGCAATTGTTTCGGTTTAATAATGAGTACTGTTGTCTGTTACACCTTTCGTTGATTTTATAATGGACGATACAAAGCAATTGTATACTTAAAATGTAAGCTGACCCGCTTCATAAATGAAAGCCGCGATAGCTCACTTGGCAGAGCACTCACCTTGTACTCTTTACACATGTCTATATCTGGTAGGCCCTGGGTGCGAATTCTATTTAGACATTGTTCTTTTTATCATCTTTCTTTCGACCTTCATCTCCACGATCGTTAGAGAAAAAACGACCGCAGTGCTTTAGAATCGATATAAACACAAATTCAACGAAATGAAGTATTGAAACGCCGATCATTTACATACAATTCCACTCAATCAATCAGAGACGTCTAAATACATTGCTCCAACAATTTTCCCTGGTTGTGGTTACAAAACAATCAAATTCGATACATATTTTTGTTGAAATAAAATACAAGATGAATTTGAGCACCTAGAACCATGGATTCCTCAAACCAGTACAACCGCAGCATCCTTACATCTACAGATGTGCACACAAAGCAGAAATTGTGAACGTGCCGTCGTGAAAATGGCAGTGGAGTACAATACGCAATTCAAATCTTCATATCATTATCAACGAACATTTGAGAATAGCAATGTCCCTAACTGTAACATATTCACCCGATCATCCAGGTACCATTGTGACTGTTGCAGATCCAATATGCTTCATCTTCTTAGCACAATACACGTAAACGGGTCACTTAAACGTAATAAATACAGATCGCTGTCACTCGATCATATACTAGTAATAATAATTGCTGTAATGATCATTGATCAGTATGTACATAGGCCGTGATACTGTCGAATATCAGTGATACATATGCTGGAGAAAACAAGAGCCGTCATAGACGGATTATGCTCCCCGAATAAGTGTTGGTTACAAAATAAAAATTATCATACATTAAGCCCCCTTTTCCCATGACAGATTTTTTGTACACATATTATTTATAGAATATAGTCTAGAACATCTCATTTATCACACAAGTAGAAAATTTCATTAAATTCTGCCCATTGGATGAAGAGAAATTTGAGAAGATTTAATTTTATATTAAGGCCCCTTTTTCCATGACGCAGCCTCAAATCAATTAACGGATGAAAGAGTCCCTAGGGATTATCCCTGGGAGTTCACATGTGAAGTTTCGTTGAATTTGGTCCAAGGGTTGCTGAGATATGGCTGTGGACGGACGGACAAATTATCATATATTAAGCCCCCTTTTCCCATGACAGATTTTTTGTACAAAAATTATTTAAAGAATATGGTCTAGAACATCCTATTTATCACAAAAGTACAAAACTTCATTACAATCTGCCCATTGGATGAAGAGAAATTGGAGAAAATCTAAATTTTACATTAAGGCCCCTTTTTCCATGACGCAGCCTCAAATCAACAAACGGAGAAAAAGGTCTCTAGGAATTATCCTTGGGAATTCGCATGTGAAGTTTCGTTGAAATTGGTCCAAGGATTGCTGAGATATGGCTGTGGACGGACGGACGGACGGACACACGGACGGACAGCCGGACGGACAGCATGGCGAGTATATGCTCCCCGAAATTTTTTCGGAGAGCATAAAAAAATAAAACTCGTAAGAGTAACTACTAGTATTTTCCTGAATAGGCAGACATCACTAGCGTCTCATCTGAGGCTGTTCAGATGGAACCCCGATTTGTCGTCGAGTCGAACCCGAGTTGCGAAATGAACTCGCTCCCCGATAATCAATTTTAAACCCCTGTTTCCAGAATACGTCGCGTGGAAACCCCGTTTCTTTAAATGGGCAAGTTTAAAAAAAAAATGTGATCATTCACTTTTTACATGCCACGGCTCTTACAGAGAAACATATTCAACCCAATCAAAGCTTAAAAGATGTGATATTGTCTCTATATACTGGGTGCCAAGTTTAAAGAAAATCGCTTCACAAATAAAAAAGATATGTCATTAAAACATGTCAAAAATGTCAGGAGTGAAACGTTTTTGTGTGACACTTAACACTTGTACCAAATTTCTAAGCTATGGTAAATAAAAGACAGTGACAGGATACTACAATAAGCACTTGTAATTCATAAAACAACATGCGCATCATCATCTTAAAATTACCTTTTCATCTTATCTTCACTGGTTTAGGATGTGGAGCCTGTTTTATACAATACCCCTCTGAATTTTATGTCAGGAGTGAAACACTTTTTTATTTCAAAATTTGTTCTCATTTTTGTCTATTCAGCCAGAAATCTACCACTCAAATTTTTTTAGAAAGCCATCAACCTTGTGGACATTCTGCACTCTACTATTTAGTGATTCGTGTGTTACAATTTCTCATATTGTGCAATATATATGCTGTCAGGAGTGAAACGCTTTTTTGGTGTCATTTTGCAAGATTGTGCACACAATTTTAGCTAAAAGGTAGTGAACATGAATTTAAAATATACTTTGGGCACTGCTTAACCATTTAGAATAGTTTTTAGCCACCCTAATTAAGAAATCTGGATGATATTCTGTAAAATTAGCTGTTATTCTTAACATTTAAATGTCACACTTTGGTCACATTTTTTTAAAACCTGCCCAATTTATATGTCAAAGACTTAACCAACAATGACCAAAGAAAAAGAATTTGTCATACACAATACGTGCATTAAATTGAGTAATCATCCTAAAATGTCTGCTTTTAGTTAACACATATAAAGAAAAACAAACGTTTTAACAAATGTTATACAGACGAAATGGTCCGAACTGGTTTCGAACCAACGGCGTTTAAAAGGCGAGGCGAATCCTTTCCCGTTTGAGCTATCGCTGCTGTTGATGATAAAGGGCACTTGTTAACTTGACTAATATACTGTATACATGTATCGCTTTCTAAAGAATTTACCCTTTACACAATATCACGAAAGTCAAATCACTACAAGAAAATGGTTAAATCGAAAAAAGATCGTAAAGTTGGTAAAGACGCGGCATGAATTGAATCGGGAAATGAATCCTATAGTGTTTGTTAGGGAACAAATAGAAAGCAGGAAAAGATACGACAGTTTTCCTGTATGGTCACAAAATCTTTTTTGAATTTTGACCAACTGGCAATAGAGTCTGAGAAGGGTTTTTTGGTAATGAAAACCCATTACGCCTGTCGAAAAGTGGTTATAAGAATTGGACGTCCGAAAGACGTCCAATTAAAAACTAATAGTATTTATACTCATTAGAATAACCAATCTTGGCATCAAGACATACTTTAAAAAATTGAAATTGGAATGAAATGTCCCTTTAAAGCTGTAGTTACAAGTTTTTTGAAGAAAAACAGCAATCCTCTTTTTTGTGAAAGAGATACAAGGAAAAAGATTCGAAGACACAAAAACCGTTGATTGATTTATTACTTAAATGCCAGGTTTTTGTCCCAAGGACATACTAACATAGCGCTTACTATAATAGATTATTCATTGAATGTAATAAAATGTCTGCTAAATATTTGCTTCAGTTAAGTTCTAGAATAGTACAACATTCCCACTATTTTAAACAGCTTTTTTTCAACCATTGAGACAATTGCGATATATACGATGGACGGTCGGAAAGTAGTTGGACTTTTCGTGTTGCTGTCTCTCCGCTTGCAGCTATATAAGATAACTATGTAATGGTGGAATCTGCATTTCTCTGCCGATAATGTGGTCGGATTATTTTCAATTATAGTCATTTAGATACAATAGTTTGTCCACTTATATGTGATAGGTGTTTTATCTATCAGGGACTATTTGGTAGAAGAACACCCAGGGTAGCAATGCAAAAGAACATTTAAGTCATTTTAATCGCGAAGGAGCTATGTTTCTCAATGAAATAATCACTGGAGATTAAATGTGGGTTCCTTATCCCGAACTTGATATACAAGCTCACTCAAAGCAGCCAATGAAAACGAGCTGGTGCCCCACCCTTGAACAGATTAAGCTGTTTCCTTCGTCTGGTTGTGATGTTTGTTGCCCATTTGGGATTCACGAGGACTGATAGTTTCTCATTTTATTTCAATGGGTAAAATATGTGAGCAATAAGTACAATTCTGACGCAATTCTGAAAAATCCAAGAAAAATGCGTAAGTAAATACGTCCCAGGTTAGCTCTCCCATACGGCCAAAGCTACAGTGGAGATTATCAACTATTACACTTGGCAATTGTTGTTTCACACTCCATGTAGCCAATGCCTCGCCCAAAATTGACTTTTATTTGTTTCTAGAACTGAAAAAATACATGCTAGAAAGACATATAAGACCAGGACGCCTTCGATAACCGCTGTTACACAGATCCTAATACAGTAGGTCTAAGTCATGGTTAATAGTAGGAATAAAAAAGCCAGGACTATGGCAAAAGTGCATATAGACACAGATGGACAACATTTACGAACAATGTAGAAGGAATTTTGTTAAGAAGATAAAATGGTCTTCGAGAACTAGTCAAAAGTCCGGATACTTTTCGACCGTCCCTCGTATCATTGCAGTGTAAAAATGGAACATGTGTTTACCCTTTCCCAATCGACACAGATTTATGGTAATCCAAACAACAGACAACAACAGAAAACGAAATGGGTGTTGATAAAGAACTGATCTGTGTATAATATAGCATAGACAATATTGAGGCAAATCAATGTTTTATATTGTTCAGTAGTATTATGCATATTCACATTATTTGTTGGTAACAATCGACTTCTGAATTATCTTTGTACGATAATTTAATTCCATTGTGTCGAAAAACAAACAATGTTGATAGACATGTATTCAGAGATTTCATGTTTCCATTTGTAAATTATGTTTACTTAGTAATCTACAAATAAATCATTTAATTATTGAAACATGGAACAATCCTTCTCTGAATGATCTCTATCATTTGTTCTTTACTATGATTATTCTGGGATAAAGTATAAAATTGAATGAAAACGTGTTTGTAAGCGTTGAACAATCCTTTACTGAATAATCTCTATTACTAGTATTTGTTGTATATTTTTAGAATTTTTTTTGTTTAGAAGGAACGTCAAAAGAAAGACTTGACAATAGGACAGATAGGGGATAGTTTCTAATTAATAAGTACACTTGCATAAATAGTCAAGGTGTTTAAATCCGTCTAAAAAGGATTTACATTCCTCAATCAGCAATGATTCTTTCATAATCGATATTGTTGTATTTTGATTGTAAATGGTAATAAAAACATGAAATAGATTGTATAGGATGGTTTGTTTTAATAGATGATGGTTTGAGGATGGTACGGTTCTTTCATTTAGCAATCCTAGCCAGAATCAATTGACTCAACCTTGTTGATAATTTACAATAATTCAGGTAATATTATGACCGATTTGAAAAAAAATGAATAAATGAATTGAAGCAGAGAAGGCGGGGAAACGTCAGGCATGTTTCGAATGCGAATGATCATTTACAAATCGACTGGTAAAAAAGTGTTTGATGACAAACAAAAAATTATTTGATCATCAATAACCCTTACTTCATGCTTTAAGTTTTCTCTTCTACAAATAATATTCAAATCGTTATAGTATTAACAAAATTATTGAAGATGTATTGCAATTGTTGTTGTAGCTGTGTCACTCGATTCTCCGTCGTTGTTACATGTATCACTATCGCTTCCTTTATATCAAAACTTTTAACGTTGCCTTTCAACAAAAACCTCGTAACTGCAGCTTAAAACAAGCTGCAGTTACGAGGTTTTTGTTGAAAAGTGTCGATAACTTCTACAGACACCATGGGTTCATGTAATGAATTATCGCAGCAAGGTATTATCACACATTCGTTAGTGACGGTATTTTAATGCTGCACTGTCTAATCAATGAAGTAAAACTTCTGTCAAGTGCACTGGGAAATATTCTTGTAACCCTTTTCACCCATGGCTTGTTTCTGAGCCACATATCGTCGTTTTTTCAACGAAAACTTCGTAACTGCAGTTTGTTTTTAGCTGCAGTTACGGAGTTTTCATGGAAAAAAGCAACGATATAAGAGGGTGGGTAATGGCTTTTCAAAATACCATACTCAATTTTTGTTTCATCAAACCCTATGTTGTGAGTACTCATTGTAATCGTCTTGCCGAGGTGATTCAAATAAGTGCGCAAATCATTCCGTCTAGATTTGAAATATTAAATTGACAATGCCTTAACGCTCTCTTATATGTTGCTCTGTTGTTTGTTAAGTTGTCAAGTTACCATCGACCAGAACGGTACTATATGCGTAAACTTGATTTAATCAAATATATGTCGTATATTTTCAGTTTCGGAAATGTTTCAACGAGATGTATGGTGGTTAGGGTTAGTCATGTATTCGTGTATTTCAAATTATCTTGATTGAGAAATAAGCACATTTTAATCATATGGGAACACATATAATAATTCCACATGCGTGTAACTTTTTTGGACATTTCAATTATAAACTTCGTATTTAACCATATAAAGAAGACTTAGTGTCTTTTACGTTGCTAATATTCTAACGACGCACATGCTGGTATGCTATCATGGCGTCGTTTTTCCTCGAAAAACTCGTAACTCCAGCTTTAAAAAAGTTGCAGTGACAAGGTTTTTGAAGAAACGCGAAGATTTTAGAATAAGAAATGATAACCGACAGGACAAAGTACTTTTTTCACTTCATCAACTTAATCAGTCACCAAAAAAGATTTGAAAGCCTACAACGCATTTTACCCTTTTTTGAAAAGCAGTACAAAAAAAACCAAAAAAAAACGTTGATTGATTTATTACTTAGATGCCCGGTTTTTGTCCCCTAGAACACGCCAGCGCGTCATTAACATTATTTATTATAAGGAATAAATTGTCTGAGGTTTAGAACAATTTCAAACCTATTATTGTAAGAGTAGCAAAATACTTTCACTCTTAAACATGCAACTAATTTGAATTTCGACCGTACATGCATTTATGATTCTGCTTTATTTCTTAGTGCAATGATCATGCACTTTTAATACCTTATTGTTATGTAAATAGTTATACGTGTATGGATGGGCCTGAAATAATATGAAACTATCTTAATACAGATCGACAAAAACAGGAAATGTATGGAACACATATCATTCAGTTAATCCTATGCCAAACAGGATTCTGCTTTGACGTAACCGTATTGAAGAGGCTTGGGATACCATGAAGACGAAAAGAGGAAATTACCGCGATACTCCGTGCTACATATTGAACACGAGTCCAAACAAAATCAACACCAAGTTTGTCGTCTGTAGTATATTTCGTATGGAACAGTCCGACTTTTTCCTGTTTGGTAAAGGGTTAAACTAAATACAGAATTTTATTACGATGATTACGCATATCCTAAGCACAAAATAGTAAAAAGCATTTGATCACAAGGCAACATTATCAATTATGCAAAATACACTGCTTAGAGATATAACTACTTTTAGACAGGTGCATACGTCTTATTTATTTGGGTAATATTATCTTTTTAGAACCAATCCCACAATTTTGTGTTGTCTTAGATAGTTCAAGTTCAACCTCCTAATTGTACCTAAAATATAAATTCATGCAAAATACTTGAAAACTTGAGGAAAAAGGCGTGAACTAAGATTTTTGCAAAAGGACCAACGCAGATCAAGATCCGCTTGTGCATGTACATGATTTTATTGACCAGTAACAACTAAAGCAGAGTAGGGTCTTGATCATCTTGCACTTAAAAAAAGATCTTTAAACTCACATTTAAACGCAAATTATCTGTACCTTGTTGTAGCGAAAAACGTCCATCGCTTTGGCCGAGTTCACCACCGGTGGAAGTGGTCGATGGTATACTTTCGTCAATATACAGGCATTATCCGTGACAATGGAAATTGACGAGGGATGCCCTTGTAAAATTCCCTTTGGTATCATATAGTGGATGAAATACCTAAAATTTATATTTATGCAATTATAAAGTAAATTGGTGTTTGAGCCCCCTCCCGCCTCAGTAAAATATCTATTATCTGACTTTATAACGGGCATGTTGGCTATGTAAAGGGCGAAATGTGACTTAATAGGTCCAGATATTTTATTGAAATCTCTTAAAGATCCTTAAAATGCCATTACAATGATGCAGAAAAAATCTTGAAAACAACAACAAAAACAGCAACAACAAAACAACAACAAAAACAACAACAATTGGGTAGCGGTACATTATTTAAACACTTGTTTCTTTGTCACAAGAATACGCAAAACATCGATCGTTTATCTTATTTTTTTTATTTAGAATAGTTTGCGTTTTCGAAATATATTTGCCTTGTTCGTTTTTATGCACTCTTGAACACACAGCATTACAAAGGATTAAATAAAATCTATAAAAATGAAATATTTGTATCTTTTAGGATAGAAATTGTCGATTGATAAGGAGGAAAAACGATAGGACGGATTAAAATAGTACGATTTTGTTATTACGCAGGACTATACATAATACTGCGTTTCGTGGCTTTTCTTCTAAAATCTTGTAACTACAGCTTGGTTAAAGTGACATTTCAGAATTTTTTGTCATAAATTTTACTTTTATCTTACATTTTGTAATTCTATTTATAAAAAGTGTAAAGTGTTTTATATACATTCTGTGATATTGTTTATTAAAAATGATTTATTGATTATTCAGAATTTTTTGTCATAAATTTTACTTTTGTTTTTATCTGAAAGAGCATATTTCCTTATGAAAATTCTGAAAATTTCAAGCCAAAATATTGCGCCGTTTATGAGAAATCTATATCTTTGTGTTAAAATTGAACAAATTGTTGTGGACAACAGTTCGGATTTATATACAATTTATTGATTATGTCTCAACTTTAAATGCGTGTTTCTCGCTTATTGGCAACAACTTTAAAAATCAAAGTGCTGTGGGCACTGTAATTGGACGTCCCTGATTGATTGAGAGGGATTGTGCATGAACGATAGATATTTCATTCATTCTTCTGTTAGACGTTTAACGTTTAATTCTATAAGATCGCTTTCGGACATACGAAATCGGCTTTATTTAACCCCCTCTCAGACTTCAAATTGATTTGATTGCCGTTTCAAGACAACTGATTTGTCTCTATGAATAATCACTATTAATTCGATTACCCAATTCAATCAATGCCATGTGATTAGCAATTGTTTCGGTTTAATAATGAGTACTGTTGTCTGTTACACCTTTCGTTGATTTTATAATGGACGATACAAAGCAATTGTATACTTAAAATGTAAGCTGACCCGCTTCATAAATGAAAGCCGCGATAGCTCACTTGGCAGAGCACTCACCTTGTACTCTTTACACATGTCTATATCTGGTAGGCCCTGGGTGCGAATTCTATTTAGACATTGTTCTTTTTATCATCTTTCTTTCGACCTTCATCTCCACGATCGTTAGAGAAAAAACGACCGCAGTGCTTTAGAATCGATATAAACACAAATTCAACGAAATGAAGTATTGAAACGCCGATCATTTACATACAATTCCACTCAATCAATCAGAGACGTCTAAATACATTGCTCCAACAATTTTCCCTGGTTGTGGTTACAAAACAATCAAATTCGATACATATTTTTGTTGAAATAAAATACAAGATGAATTTGAGCACCTAGAACCATGGATTCCTCAAACCAGTACAACCGCAGCATCCTTACATCTACAGATGTGCACACAAAGCAGAAATTGTGAACGTGCCGTCGTGAAAATGGCAGTGGAGTACAATACGCAATTCAAATCTTCATATCATTATCAACGAACATTTGAGAATAGCAATGTCCCTAACTGTAACATATTCACCCGATCATCCAGGTACCATTGTGACTGTTGCAGATCCAATATGCTTCATCTTCTTAGCACAATACACGTAAACGGGTCACTTAAACGTAATAAATACAGATCGCTGTCACTCGATCATATACTAGTAATAATAATTGCTGTAATGATCATTGATCAGTATGTACATAGGCCGTGATACTGTCGAATATCAGTGATACATATGCTGGAGAAAACAAGAGCCGTCATAGACAGATTATGCTCCCCGAATAAGTGTTGGTCACAAAATAAAAATTATCATACATTAAGCCCCCTTTTCCCATGACAGATTTTTTGTACACATATTATTTATAGAATATAGTCTAGAACATCTCATTTATCACACAAGTAGAAAATTTCATTAAATTCTGCCCATTGGATGAAGAGAAATTTGAGAAGATTTAATTTTATATTAAGGCCCCTTTTTCCATGACGCAGCCTCAAATCAATTAACGGATGAAAGAGTCCCTAGGGATTATCCCTGGGAGTTCACATGTGAAGTTTCGTTGAATTTGGTCCAAGGGTTGCTGAGATATGGCTGTGGACGGACGGACAAATTATCATATATTAAGCCCCCTTTTCCCATGACAGATTTTTTGTACAAAAATTATTTAAAGAATATGGTCTAGAACATCCTATTTATCACAAAAGTACAAAACTTCATTACAATCTGCCCATTGGATGAAGAGAAATTGGAGAAAATCTAAATTTTACATTAAGGCCCCTTTTTCCATGACGCAGCCTCAAATCAACAAACGGAGAAAAAGGTCTCTAGGTATTATCCTTGGGAATTCGCATGTGAAGTTTCGTTGAAATTGGTCCAAGGATTGCTGAGATATGGCTGTGGACGGACGGACGGACGGACGGACAGCCGGACGGACAGCATGGCGAGTATATGCTCCCCGAAATTTTTTCGGAGAGCATAAAAAAATAAAACTCGTAAGAGTAACTACTAGTATTTTCCTGAATAGGCAGACATCACTAGCGTCTCATCTGAGGCTGTTCAGATGGAACCCCGATTTGTCGTCGAGTCGAACCCGAGTTGCGAAATGAACTCGCTCCCCGATAATCAATTTTAAACCCCTGTTTCCAGAATACGTCGCGTGGAAACCCCGTTTCTTTAAATGGGCAAGTTTAAAAAAAAATGTGACCATTCACTTTTTACATGCCACGGCTCTTACAGAGAAAAAGCTTAAAAGATGTGATATTGTCTCTATATACTGGGTGCCAAGTTTAAAGAAAATCGCTTCACAAATAAAAAAGATATGTCATTAAAACATGTCAAAAATGTCAGGAGTGAAACGTTTTTGTGTGACACTTAACACTTGTACCAAATTTCTAAGCTATGGTAAATAAAAGACAGTGACAGGATACTACAATAAGCACTTGTAATTCATAAAACAACATGCGCATCATCATCTTAAAATTACCTTTTCATCTTATCTTCACTGGTTTAGGATGTGGAGCCTGTTTTATACAATACCCCTCTGAATTTTATGTCAGGAGTGAAACACTTTTTTATTTCAAAATTTGTTCTCATTTTTGTCTATTCAGCCAGAAATCTACCACTCAAATTTTTTTAGAAAGCCATCAACCTTGTGGACATTCTGCACTCTACTATTTAGTGATTCGTGTGTTACAATTTCTCATATTGTGCAATATATATGCTGTCAGGAGTGAAACGCTTTTTTTGGTGTCATTTTGCAAGACTGTGCACACAATTTTAGCTAAAAGGTAGTGAACATGAATTAAAAATATACTTTGGGCACTGCTTAACCATTTAGAATAGTTTTTAGCCACCCTAATTAAGAAATCTGGATGATATTCTGTAAAATTAGCTGTTATTCTTAACATTTAAATGTCACACTTTGGTCACATTTTTTTAAAACCTGCCCAATTTATATGTCAAAGACTTAACCAACAATGACCAAAGAAAAAGAATTTGTCATACACAATACGTGCATTAAATTGAGTAATCATCCTAAAATGTCTGCTTTTAGTTAACACATATAAAGAAAAACAAACGTTTTAACAAATGTTATACAGACGAAATGGTCCGAACTGGTTTCGAACCAACGGCGTTTAAAAGGCGAGGCGAATCCTTTCCCGTTTGAGCTATCGCTGCTGTTGATGATAAAGGGCACTTGTTAACTTGACTAATATACTGTATACATGTATCGCTTTCTAAAGAATTTACCCTTTACACAATATCACGAAAGTCAAATCACTACAAGAAAATGGTTAAATCGAAAAAAGATCGTAAAGTTGGTAAAGACGCGGCATGAATTGAATCGGGAAATGAATCCTATAGTGTTTGTTAGGGAACAAATAGAAAGCAGGAAAAGATACGACAGTTTTCCTGTATGGTCACAAAATCTTTTTTGAATTTTGACCAACTGGCAATAGAGTCTGAGAAGGGTTTTTTGGTAATGAAAACCCATTACGCCTGTCGAAAAGTGGTTATAAGAATTGGACGTCCGAAAGACGTCCAATTAAAAACTAATAGTATTTATACTCATTAGAATAACCAATCTTGGCATCAAGACATACTTTAAAAAATTGAAATTGGAATGAAATGTCCCTTTAAAGCTGTAGTTACAAGTTTTTTGAAGAAAAACAGCAATCCTCTTTTTTGTGAAAGAGATACAAGGAAAAAGATTCGAAGACACAAAAACCGTTGATTGATTTATTACTTAAATGCCAGGTTTTTGTCCCAAGGACATATTGATTTTTTAAATTGACCGCGGAATGACCTGCTTCATTTGCATACTTATTTGGACGAGTTTATCCGATAAAAGGTATGTCGGGATTATTCAGATAACTTGCACGGGATTCTCTATCCTCAAAGTGTGTGTAGAATGTTGACTGCTTGATAGCTCAACTGGTAGAGACATTGGTTAAGGAATTAAGATGACCGGGGTTCGAATCCCCATTGAACCATAACACCGATATTTTATTTTTATCTTTTTTTCTTAATTTTGCTATTCAGTTCATCTCCTACTCCCTCGTTGGTGACATGGAGACGCCATCGGCCTTCGATCTTCTTCCTTATTTTATGATAAGTCACGATTTAACTGATCCCAGTGGTTTCTGAACAATGTTTGGTCTACATAGGTCGAAGTTGACTTGCTGTTGTATGTCTACTCCTACTTCACAAATTGACTAAACTAATTCTTTTGCTCTTGGTCCAAAGGCCTGTGCCTTTTTTGTGATATTGGTCGTCCATGGAGTTTTTTTTCACGTCTATCTAGATCTACCACTGACTGTATTTCAAGTCAATATTTACAAATTATGCTTACTTTATAATTGGACAAAAGCATAAAAATCGTGACCCTTATGGTTCCAACAGGATAATATGCACAGAAAAAGTAAAATAAAGTTCTTTCCGAAAGGTAAAAGAAAGAGGCTTGTAGGGGTCTCGAACCTGGGTCGAGTAGGTTTCTAAGCCACCGCGTACCCCATTGAGCTAACAAGACTTGTGAATCCACATGATACATTACAAACAGTCAACATATAGTTCTTCGATAATCACGTGTTCAACCTGATTTACCCGTTTTCAAATGTGCAATTATTTAAACGAGGTAGGTCATTCCGGGGTCAATATAATTTTATAATACTAACATATCGCTTACTATAATAGATTATTCATTGAATGTAATAAAATGTCTGCTAAATATTTGCTTCAGTTAAGTTCTAGAATAGTACAACATTCCCACTATTTTAAACAGCTTTTTTTCAACCATTGAGACAATTGCGATATATACGATGGACGGTCGGAAAGTAGTTGGACTTTTCGTGTTGCTGTCTCTCCGCTTGCAGCTATATAAGATAACTATGTAATGGTGGAATCTGCATTTCTCTGCCGATAATGTGGTCGGATTATTTTCAATTATAGTCATTTAGATACAATAGTTTGTCCACTTATATGTGATAGGTGTTTTATCTATCAGGGACTATTTGGTAGAAGAACACCCAGGGTAGCAATGCAAAAGAACATTTAAGTCATTTTAATCGCGAAGGAGCTATGTTTCTCAATGACATAATCACTGGAGATTAAATGTGGGTTCCTTATCCCGAACTTGATATACAAGCTCACTCAAAGCAGCCAATGAAAACGAGCTGGTGCCCCACCCTTGAACAGATTAAGCTGTTTCCTTCGTCTGGTTGTGATGTTTGTTGCCCATTTGGGATTCACGAGGACTGATAGTTTCTCATTTTATTTCAATGGGTAAAATATGTGAGCAATAAGTACAATTCTGATGCAATTCTGAAAAATCCAAGAAAAATGCGTAAGTAAATACGTCCCAGGTTAGCTCTCCCATACGGCCAAAGCTACAGTGGAGATTATCAACTATTACACTTGGCAATTGTTGTTTCACACTCCATGTAGCCAATGCCTCGCCCAAAATTGACTTTTATTTGTTTCTAGAACTGAAAAAATACATGCTAGAAAGACATATAAGACCAGGACGCCTTCGATAACCGCTGTTACACAGATCCTAATACAGTAGGTCTAAGTCATGGTTAATAGTAGGAATAAAAAAGCCAGGACTATGGCAAAAGTGCATATAGACACAGATGGACAACATTTACGAACAATGTAGAAGGAATTTTGTTAAGAAGATAAAATGGTCTTCGAGAACTAGTCAAAAGTCCGGATACTTTTCGACCGTCCCTCGTATCATTGCAGTGTAAAAATGGAACATGTGTTTACCCTTTCCCAATCGACACAGATTTATGGTAATCCAAACAACAGACAACAACAGAAAACGAAATGGGTGTTGATAAAGAACTGATCTGTGTATAATATAGCATAGACAATATTGAGGCAAATCAATGTTTTATATTGTTCAGTAGTATTATGCATATTCACATTATTTGTTGGTAACAATCGACTTCTGAATTATCTTTGTACGATAATTTAATTCCATTGTGTCGAAAAACAAACAATGTTGATAGACATGTATTCAGAGATTTCATGTTTCCATTTGTAAATTATGTTTACTTAGTAATCTACAAATAAATCATTTAATTATTGAAACATGGAACAATCCTTCTCTGAATGATCTCTATCATTTGTTCTATACTATGATTATTCTGGGATAAAGTATAAAATTGAATGAAAACGTGTTTGTAAGCGTTGAACAATCCTTTACTGAATAATCTCTATTACTAGTATTTGTTGTATATTTTTAGATTTTTTTTTGTTTAGAAGGAACGTCAAAAGAAAGACTTGACAATAGGACAGATAGGGGATAGTTTCTAATTAATAAGTACACTTGCATAAATAGTCAAGGTGTTTAAATCCGTCTAAAAAGGATTTACATTCCTCAATCAGCAATGATTCTTTCATAATCGATATTGTTGTATTTTGATTGTAAATGGTAATAAAAACATGAAATAGATTAAATAGGATGGTTTGTTTTAATAGATGATGGTTTGAGGATGGTACGGTTCTTTCATTTAGCAATCCTAGCCAGAATCAATTGACTCAACCTTGTTGATAATTTACAATAATTCAGGTAATATTATGACCGATTTGAAAAAAATGAATAAATGAATTGAAGCAGAGAAGGCGGGGAAACGTCAGGCATGTTTCGAATGCGAATGATCATTTACAAATCGACTGGTAAAAAAGTGTTTGATGACAAACAAAAAATTATTTGATCATCAATAACCCTTACTTCATGCTTTAAGTTTTCTCTTCTACAAATAATATTCAAATCGTTATAGTATTAACAAAATTATTGAAGATGTATTGCAATTGTTGTTGTAGCTGTGTCACTCGATTCTCCGCCGTTGTTACATGTATCACTATCGCTTCCTTTATATCAAAACTTTTAACGTTGCCTTTCAACAAAAACCTCGTAACTGCAGCTTAAAACAAGCTGCAGTTACGAGGTTTTTGTTGAAAAGTGTCGATAACTTCTACAGACACCATGGGTTCATGTAATGAATTATCGCAGCAAGGTATTATCACACATTCGTTAGTGACGGTATTTTAATGCTGCACTGTCTAATCAATGAAGTAAAACTTCTGTCAAGTGCACTGGGAAATATTCTTGTAACCCTTTTCACCCATGGCTTGTTTCTGAGCCACATATCGTCGTTTTTTCAACGAAAACTTCGTAACTGCAGTTTGTTTTTAGCTGCAGTTACGGAGTTTTCATGGAAAAAAGCAACGATATAAGAGGGTGGGTAATGGCTTTTCAAAATACCATACTCAATTTTTGTTTCATCAAACCCTATGTTGTGGGTACTCATTGTAATCGTCTTGCCGAGGTGATTCAAATAAGTGCGCAAATCATTCCGTCTAGATTTGAAATATTAAATTGACAATGCCTTAACGCTCTCTTATATGCTGCTCTGTTGTTTGTTAAGTTGTCAAGTTACCATCGACCAGAACGGTACTATATGCGTAAACTTGATTTAATCAAATATATGTCGTATATTTTCAGTTTCGGAAATGTTTCAACGAGATGTATGGTGGTTAGGGTTAGTCATGTATTCGTGTATTTCAAATTATCTTGATTGAGAAATAAGCACATTTTAATCATATGGGAACACATATAATAATTCCACATGCGTGTAACTTTTTTGGACATTTCAATTATAAACTTCGTATTTAACCATATAAAGAAGACTTAGTGTCTTTTACGTTGCTAATATTCTAACGACGCACATGCTGGTATGCTATCATGGCGTCGTTTTTCCTCGAAAAACTCGTAACTCCAGCTTTAAAAAAGTTGCAGTGACAAGGTTTTTGAAGAAACGCGAAGATTTTAGAATAAGAAATGATAACCGACAGGACAAAGTACTTTTTTCACTTCATCAACTTAATCAGTCACCAAAAAAGATTTGAAAGCCTACAACGCATTTTACCCTTTTTTGAAAAGCAGTACCAAAAAAAAAACAAAAAAAACGTTGATTGATTTATTACTTAGATGCCCGGTTTTTGTCCCCTAGAACACGCCAGCGCGTCATTAACATTATTTATTATAAGGAATAAATTGTCTGAGGTTTAGAACAATTTCAAACCTATTATTGTAAGAGTAGCAAAATACTTTCACTCTTAAACATGCAACTAATTTGAATTTCGACCGTACATGCATTTATGATTCTGTTTTATTTCTTAGTGCAATGATCATGCACTTTTAATACCTTATTGTTATGTAAATAGTTATACGTGTATGGATGGGCCTGAAATAATATGAAACTATCTTAATACAGATCGACAAAAACAGGAAATGTATGGAACACATATCATTCAGTTAATCCTATGCCAAACAGGATTCTGCTTTGACGTAACCGTATTGAAGAGGCTTGGGATACCATGAAGACGAAAAGAGGAAATTACCGCGATACTCCGTGCTACATATTGAACACGAGTCCAAACAAAATCAACACCAAGTTTGTCGTCTGTAGTATATTTCGTATGGAACAGTCCGACTTTTTCCTGTTTGGTAAAGGGTTAAACTAAATACAGAATTTTATTACGATGATTACGCATATCCTAAGCACAAAATAGTAAAAAGCATTTGATCACAAGGCAACATTATCAATTATGCAAAATACACTGCTTAGAGATATAACTACTTTTAGACAGGTGCATACGTCTTATTTATTTGGGTAATATTATCTTTTTAGAACCAATCCCACAATTTTGTGTTGTCTTAGATAGTTCAAGTTCAACCTCCTAATTGTACCTAAAATATAAATTCATGCAAAATACTTGAAAACTTGAGGAAAAAGGTGTGAACTAAGATTTTTGCAAAAGGACCAACGCAGATCAAGATCCGCTTGTGCATGTACATGATTTTATTGACCAGTAACAACTAAAGCAGAGTAGGGTCTTGATCATCTTGCACTTAAAAAAAGTTAATCAAAGTACTGAAAGTACTGTTGGGAAGTAAATTTGTGAATAATGTAGGCTTGTCGAGAAGTAGAGCACTTTGATTAGGTACTTTGATTATCCATTTGAATACCATGAATACTTTGAATCGTAGAGTACTATGATTAGGTTCTTTGATTAGGTACTTTGATTATCCATTTGAATACCTTGAATGCTTTGATTCATAGAGAACTTTAGGTACATCGATTATCCATTTGAATGCCTTGAATAATTTGTTTCATGCATCTATTGATAGCTTTGAATATATTTCATAGTTCAGTAAACTTGACTGACCCATTTACAAGGAAGGCAATTAGACTGATCTTTGAACCATAATAAAGCAAATTACTACGTCGGTCTTTTCTTCTCTTAAAGACATGATTAATTGAATGTCTTATTTTCAGTCACACAATTTAATATCTACATGTATAACTTCAGACTTACATATTGAATATTCGAATGACTGTTAACTCATTAATCTTTGCTTTTGATAGAACTATATATAGTAAGGAGGACCGGAAGGTGTTGTGTGGTATGCAGAGAATGGTAAAGTGCAGAGAAAGGCGGCTGCATAGAGAAGCAGATTTTGCAAAATTTGCTTCCCAAAACAGAATAACCTTTCAGAGCTATAAGAATTATTTCCCAACATCTAAGCTTATATGTTAAACAATGTCTTATGCTGACAAATGCCGTGCTGAAAAAGAATTTTGGCATAACACTTCTTAACAAACATGTTTTTATTCAATTTCATAAGATTTTCTCAGAATACCAGCAATAAAGAACAAAAAAATATAATACATTTTTCAATAAAGAGTTATTCGATGTTTCAATAATTGAATGATTTATTTGTAGAGTACTGAGTAAACATAATTTACAAATGGAAACATGAAATCTCCGAATGCTTGTCTATCAACTTTGTTTGTTTTTCGACACAATGGAATCAGTTTTCATAAAAATTTTGTAAGGTCAGGAAAAGGGAATACCAATAAAATTACGTCCAGAGTCTGCTAAGTTCAAGATCAGTCATTCTTGCAAGAGCCGTAACTTTTCGCTGCTTTTCTTCGAAAACCTCGTAACTGATGCTTATAACAAGCTGCAGTTTCGAGCATTTCGAAGAAAGGCGACGTTTCTTTTCGCCTTATTTGTTGTACAAGCGGAGTAGGGAGGGTTGTCTACCAAATGTTCCACTCTTGCAGAGCAAAAAAATTTCTAGACTCTTCTTGACACTTTTTAATTTCCCAAATAAATACCCACATTCCCATTTTCTTGCAATACGGTAAAAATAGAATACGGAAGTTGATTGTTTGCTGAACTAATGCAATATTTATGTATACTCGTACGAGCATGTATACTTTAAAACTATGAAAACAAAAGGTGGGAGCGAAGACCTTTTGTAAAACAAACGTGTGAGGCGGGGTTATTTTGACCGTATAACATTTCATGAATAGATTTTCTTTTCACTCTAAGCAGTTAAAGAGAGTCATTTTCAACGCAAAGCGAGCAGCCTTAGTAGGATATGCTTAGGAAAAGATATTTTAAATTCTCTATATATACGTATTTGGTGTTTTCACAAATTGCTCTTTGAACAGTATTGTGCTTGGTATAATTTTGGACATGTTTTTTACTCGAGTCTAGTTGACTGATTCCTTCTTAATCTCCAATCCTTTATTGAATTTCAATTTCGGGCTAAAATAAACCCATCCTTAGTCTTGGCCGAGTAAATCGGCATAATATATACAAATGCTTTTCAAATGTCCATATATAATTAGATGTGGTGGGCGATTTTTAAGTAGTTCAATCTTGAGTATTGATTCCATTGATATCATGATATTAGTCGACGTGTAATTCTGTTTACTGTACATGATCAGATATATAGTGAGGTCTTACTTGGAACCATCCTTAACCCTTAAATAGATTATAAAGCTCAGAAATACAATCGTGAAAAGAGGTTATGGCCACCAAAGATTGCTTTGATAAGCGACTTCATTATGCGGCTACTAAAGTGAAAATAAAGTCAAAATTGGCAATTTGGTAAAATCAAAGAGCACGATTTTTCCTGATTGGTCAAAATATGTGGATGTATAGAGAGTGGAAGCAAAAACGATAACGACATCTATGTCAAATTCAAGGACATATAACTCAGAATAATGAGATTCTGTTCGAGCTGAAATTTGCAAGTCTTATCCTTTGGTCTATAAGATTCTTTTTGTGTTTAAAGGTTAGTGTTGATTGTTTGATATTTATGTTTTTTTAGTAAACATTAAGTCGAAAATGGAAAATGTATCAAATTCAATGGCATATATCTAATGATATAACATTCCAACTACGCTTAAAATTACACTCGGGTAATACCTTATTATGGTCACCAACATGCACCACGACAATAGCTCGCTGGCCTAACAATCAGTGGAGCTAGCTAAAAAATATGATGCCCTATTTCAGTGTTTGCTTTCATTATTGAATTTTGTCTGCCATATCTTCTTATATTCATATTTTCATATTTTCCATATTTTCGCCATCAAAACGCGGATGTGTTGAAGTAGGATCACTCTGCATTAAAATGAAGGATCGCTAGTTCGAGCCCCAAAGGTCATGTCTTTATATAACCCAGTGTATAAATCAGCATTCTCCCATTTTGTCGTAATACTTTTTGTACACTAAAGTAAACTTTTCGTCGCTTTTCCACGGTCTATAATCACGTGACACAACAGTTTTAAAAAATCTTCAATGATTTTGTTGATACGGGATCGATTTGAATTCGGTTTGAAGCAAAGAAGGTGGACAGACGTCGCGTAATATTTAGGCGTGTTGGATTTTCAGTTGAAAAAAAGTTATTGAAGATCAACCAAAATTTTGGTTGATCTTCAATAATATCTTTATCAGCCGTTTCTTTTAATCCAACATGTTCAGCTTATTCCTGGCATTTTTTCACTTTCTCTGCTTCAAACTGAATTCAAATTGGTCAGGTATTACCAAAATTATTAAAGATCATCGGAAATTTTGAGTCACGTGATTAACCACTTTATCAAAGACGCCATAGCTACAGCTTTAGCTAAACTTTTCTACGCGGTTCCCGAAGAAAAACGACGATCGTACATTTTGTTGACTTCTATTTCACCGACTGCAGCAGCTTTGGAGTGGGTGTTGACTATTCATTGTTCGTTTTCGAAAGTGTCAACCACTTCCCAAACAATGACTCTTATGTTGCCCATATCAAACAAGGTGTCAAACTGTCACAAGATACGCCCGTAACACTGCTTTATGTCTACAGGGGGAGCGGGTTGGTAAAAGTTTCATGGTCCTAGCTATTATACTTTTCGAGATATGCCCTGGACGATTCAAGTATGAAAACAACAAAGGGCAATAACTCAAAATATAGGCTAGGTAGAGTTAAAATTCTTGTGCACTGCACTCCTCCTTAGTGAGATCTATACACCCATGAAGTTTCATGATCCTAGCTATTATACTTTTAGAGATATACTCCGGACAAGATTCAAGTATGAAAAACAACAAAGGGCAATAACTCAAAAAATAAGCCAGGTAGAGTTATGGTTCTTGTGCACTGCACTCCCCCTTGGTGAGATCTATACACCCATGAAGTTTCATGATCCTAGCTATTATACTTTTAGAGATATACTCCGGACAAGATTCAAGTATGAAAAACAACAAAGGGCAATAACTAAAAAAATAAGCCAGGTAGAGTTATGGTTCTTGTGCACTGCACTCCCCCTTGGTGAGATCTATACACCCATGAAGTTTCATGATCCTAGCTATTATACTTTTAGAGATATACTCCGGACAAGATTCAAGTATGAAAAACAACAAAGGGCAATAACTCAAAAAATAAGCCAGGTAGAGTTATGGTTTTTATGCACTGCACTCCCCCTTTGTGAGATCTATACACCCATGAAGTTTCATGATCCTAGCTATTATACTTTTAGAGATATACTCCGGACAAGATTCAAGTTTGAAAAACAACAAAGGGCAATAACTCAAAAAATAAGCCAGGTAGAGTTATGGTTTTTGTGCACTGCACTCCGTAATGATGAGAAGAATATAACTGCCAAGTTTAAAGTTAATCGGACTTAAGGTGACATAGTTATGCTCCGGACAAAGAAGTGGACGCCGCCGGACGCCCGGACGCCCGGACGCCGGACGCCGGACGCCGGACATCACGGGTGATCCCATAATACGTCCCGTCTTCGACGGGCGTATAAAAAAGGCTAGTAAGGGAAAACAACCAGACAAAAGTAAAAAAGCTAATAATTAGCATTTACTCATTTCGAGTAGAGATTTGTTTTTAAAAGTATACGTTTTTGTGCTGAACGTCAATTCACCTAATTATATTAAAGTGTCAATATCCCTAAATCTTTTTGGACGAAATGAAAATGCAAGAATTTATATGCATGAAAACAGAATACGACATATCACTTTACAAAAGACTTATTACCGCTTTTTCATTCTATACTGTATGTAATGAAAGACTTTCTAAGGCTAGTCGACTCCAATGAATATCAAGTAGGTTTGTAGATATTGCTGTTAGTGTTTTTCAACAAAAAACTCGTAACTACAGCTTGTCTAAAGCTGTAGTTACGAGGTTTTCGTTAGAAAGCGACGATTTGTAGATATGCAGTCTTTTGTCGAGTTATTAGACATTTCATTCTTGTGATATGTCATACGTGAGGGGGAAATAATTCGGGTTTCAAGGTGCTGAGATGACGACGACGACTACAATGCAACTTAACCCATTCACACACACTGGCGCCTTTTGACACCCTTTTAGATAATGACTTTTGAAAACATTGTGGAAAATGAAGAATTTGCTTGTGACAAGCAATTTCTTCATTTCCCACAGTGTTTTCTACTTAAAAAGACCAAAAAAAAATGTTAAATTCTGTTCACTTGAAATTGTCGTCTGCAGGATCTTTCAATATAGATCACGCTAAAATTGTATCGTTTGGTAATGGGTTAGGGGGAAATCATTCGTGTTACAAGTTGCTGAGACGACGACGACGACTACAACACAACTTAACCAAACGGACGTATACAGTTATATATAGATTTATTGATAAAATACATTATAGTACTATGCATAATTTAACAAAAATTTTATATACAAAGAGTTAACAAAACAAAAAAAGCACATTATCACCAATGAAATCAAATCTGAATTCTCGAATGCTATATATTATACATAATATTAAGTTATCCCTAACCGAGACAATTGAGTGTCGATTCATTTTCAAGGGGTTATGTTTTCGATTTTCGGGGGCAGAGGCTACCTTTACCCATTACCACACAGTGACTCCCCACAAGATAATGGTTTTGGAAAACATCGTGGAAAATTAAGAAATTGCTTGTGCCAAACAATCTTTTAATTTCCTACAATGTTTTTTACGAAAACAGACCAAAATATTTTTAATTTCCTTAATTTGAAATTGTCGTATGCGACATCTTTAAATTTTGACCGGTCCAATATTTATCGTCTGGTAATGGGTTAAAGATTTTACACTTCCTCATTCGTTAGGCATCACCCTGGATAGCGTCATTATCAGATTCCCGATCGCCCAATAGGTGTGTAATGGTATCAACATATTTTAACCATTTGATATAAACCATCATGGGTGACTAAGAGAAACTTTTGAAAACATTTAGACACCCTATTACCGACAATCACTCGTGTTGATGCTATCACTGTGGTATTTTATCAATAAATGGTACTGGATGAGTCATATTTCTTTCAGTTTGTTGCGTTTTGAAGCGCTTCTTAGCTATTTTTCAAAGGGTCGTGAGTTTGCCATATCTCTGAGATCCACTGCCAACTCACGACACTACAAACTATTGCTGAGACACTCTTTTAAACCCGACAGAAATGATGAAAATATGACTTACACTGTACATGCGTCTTTTATCGACAAAAACAGCACGGTGATTGCAACAGCACAAGTGATTGCAGGTAAAAGGATGTTATTTAGGCAAGAAAGAAAGTACAGTTGACACACGTTTTGTCGAAGTCAGAGGGGCCGTCAAAATATCTCGACATATCCGGAGCTCGACTCATCCAGTTTTGTTCAATTTCGAATTAAATACCATTTGATCATTTTTGTTGCTCATCAAGTGCGTTCATAATTGAATTATAGTAGGAAAAGGAAAGAAATTGCTCGAAACGAACAATTTCTATCCCTTTCCTTCTAAATTCCAATGGCTGTATTTATTTCGAAAGTATTTTAATCAACTTTCTTATATCCATTGATGAGGGCAGGGCCAGACTTTCACTTCGACTTAAGCGGAAATTCGACTTATCCAATGTCGACATAACGACTGTCAACTGTATTATATCGTTTATCAATAATGCTCCTTTTTATGTCTTTATGTTATTGAACCCTATTTTGGAAAAGGATTAATAAGGATTGTAACTTGTTCTCTGTATAAATATGACAAGTGTCACTTAATCAGTTGGTTAACAGTTTTCAGCCTTGGTAAAATAGCACGTAAATCATCTTCGATTTCCCTTGGCAGTAGGTCGATGTAAAAGGTATTCAAATTGGTCCATATATCATCATAATCGGCGACACATGAATTTTACAAATTCTGAAAAATAAAACAGATCCCGATAAATCATAGGCATTACATATTTAATCAAGTTACAGTTTATGCAGCATGGGTTACAAATTAGATGTAGTAATTTTATTTGTGTAGAAAATCCTAATTCATCTGTGCATCTACAATTTACTTGAATGAATCACAGTGTGTCATCATAACCATTTCCCAAGCAAGCGATGGCCTGGACGATGATCGTGTTGGGATTGGTTTCAATTGAAAAAAACACATGCCAGATTGTCAATTGCCAGCGAGTAAAAAGTACAGTATGACAAGAAAAGTAAATGGCTGACGTGTAGGGGAAGATCGTGTCCGACCAACGACCAAGGGGCAAATATTTGCATCAAAGTCATTTAAGCCTTCTAACTGAAGTGAATATCTGCTTGACTAACCCGCTTTTTAGGTCGGGAAATCTCTTCGAGATTTTTAGGTCGGGAAATCTCTTCGAGATTTTCCTAACTATAGCTACGCAACGCTTGTAACTTTTTTCTATCTTTTTCTATCTTTACCTCGTATCTGCGGCTTTGTTTTATCTGCAGATACGAGGTTTTCGATATCATCTGGCCGCCGCATAGTCGTTTGTCTGAGTCCGCCGCGAAAAAGTAGACCTACCCTTGAACAATTCAAAATTGCTCAAATAACAAAATCATCGTTAATAGACTTTCATTTCCTAATTGTTTTATCAAAACAGTGCAGCAGTTTGCTCATAAGTGCGAAAACTATCAACCTCTCTTTTTTTTGGCGAAAAGGTTGATAATTGGTGTGGCAGACTAGAGCAGACGAGAATTTCATCACCAAAACAAATAACTGCGACACAGTTCGTTTAATCGGACATTTCCGTAAAGCACTCGTAGAGACACGGAAAATCTATTTATATCCTGAGTCAAGTCAAGTCCTCCTCCTTGTTCAATCGCTATGCGCATAATTTACAACACATGCATTGTATCGGGTTATGATAACGTGTTAACACTTCGCGGTGTAAAGCTAGTATATTAGGCCAATGCTTTGACCAACCAAAGTGTTACCGTAACGGCATTGTACGAACTTTTGGCCGTCCTGAGTACCTACAACGTAATTTTCGTGATATATTCATCCTTATTTATCCAGACTTGGGTTTAACGGGTATTTAGTAATCTTTCTTCGACCTGGGTTTGAGATATAGGCTATTTATGAGTTAATTGTAGGGTTCTGTCTCTGCAGAAAAAAGGGGTGATAGAGTTGTCTCTTTCACAAACGGCAGAAAGAACAATTCCCAAGTAAAAGCTAATGCGAAAAGCAAAAAGGACATCAAAAATAAAAAGAAAACAAGATCTAGATTTGTGTGCAGAAAAAACGCGCTTACTTTTTCAAATTCTGAGTTTAACACACATGTTATTAGAATTGTTGATCAATGTTTATGGTTTAACCTTTACCATTATTTACAATGACGTAACGTCAAATACTCGTGCCACGTTCAAAAATTTGATGTAGTTGCGTTTTAAAACTGTTGACAGAAAATTACCGTTCTAATTTGGTGTCATTGTTATATATCAAACGAAAGGTAATGGAAAACGGCACACATTTCTGTGATTAATTTTTGTTTTTGTGTAAACGGCACACTGAATACAACGACAGGAAAGAAATGAAACGTTTGAAATTTCGATGTCCCGCGTAACAAATTGTTCAACTCCTAGCTGGTTTTCACATTCTCTCTCTGTAAATCGCGGGAAAAATGGCAGAATTCGTCTTTCCAACTTATGTCACGTCATTACCGGTGGTTGTGATATAAATTCTTTATAGATGTCAGGAAAAATGAATTAGAAATATGAAAAAAAGAAAAACACAAAAAATGTCCCATGATCATGAAAAAACGTGTATGAAATTTTTGGCGATTCATAATTTCATGCACATACAAAATTTTATAACAAAAAAATAATTTCAAAGATACGTTTTTATCGAAGTTTTATATTGTAAAATTTTGTTTCCGCATTTTGATTGTAAAGTTCCGAAAAATGTAATTAAAATTGTCACTTAAAATGTCCCCGTGGTGTAAAATGACGTCTTTTTCAACGCAATTGATATTTTGCGACGCTCTTAATTTTGTTCTATAAAATTTAGTGGATATTCACATTGTAATTAAAAATACGTTTTTCCTGTAGATTAATTTGATATATAACACGCGATGATAACTCCAAAAATCATAACACTATTTCTTCTCAAAATTGTCACCAAAAATGTCCCCGTAGACAAATTACGCCGGGTAACGTCTTAAAGTCAGTCTAAACCGATCGTTTACTTTTTATTCGGCAAGATTATAAAATGGGTAAAACGGACTGTCTTGGTGAGAGAATTGGTGCTTGTGCAAAAATGGGAAACACAGACAAGAAAGAAAAATTCTATTGAATTTAACCGTTCGGAATCACAAAACACCAAATCTAAATTAATACATGTACAAGAAATAGTATGAAGCGATAAGAAACGGAAACAATGGGCAAAAGTTCGTATAATATTAACTTACTTATTTTTTTTACATATTTCATTTTACATTGCGCAGCTGTAGCTTTTATTATTATAAATTACACGCATGTCTTTTTTTTTTTAAATAACAAATCATTAATATTTTCTTGTGTACCTGTTATATGTGTGTACTATGATTTACGCTATAAGCGAAATTTGAACACATTTTTTAGTAAAGGTCAGTGTCAGATCAAATGAAATTCGTAATACATAGATCTAAAAGGACGAAAGCTAGAAGCTAATTTAATTCCTCTCGATTATGCTTCCTGGGAAACACACAAGCAGTACTCGCCCCGAATGTCTCGACCAATGATAAGGACAACCTTAGCTACCGGGGATTGAACTCGGAACCGCTTGATCGTGAATCCGACGCGCTACCTCTCGGCTCCGCACACCGGACAAAAGTTGCAGACAAAACATTTTTCAAAGAAAGAGAAAACAAGACTGTCTTTTAAAAATTAACGAGAGGCTAGAAATGAGAATTGTGTTATTTTATAATTCACTGTACTTAAAATGATTTAATTCTTATTTTCGCACCTGACTTTTTCTAAAAAGATTTAACCTAAGACAATAATAATCATTGACTAGTTATGTCATCCAAAATGAAAATTAACATTGGAACATCTGTAAAACGTCTGTATAGTTCTTATTTACATAGTATATGAAATAAGTAGAAAAACAATATTGTTGCAATTTATGTCAAAGAAATCTTATTGATACACCCAAACTATGATAAAATCGCGTTTGTCAAAAACGTTGACGTTGTACGTGTTACGCAAGGGGGTAGGAGTATTTGACGTTACGTCAATGTACTATATTGTAAATTCAATGATCTAGATCTAGTCAGTTTTCATGTCACTTTTGTGAACCATGTTAAAGTGACAATTCACAATTATTTGTACATAAATTTTACATTTATTCTATCTGAAAGAGCATGTTTTCTTATGAAAATTCTGAAAATTTCAAGCCAAAATATTGAACCGTTTACGAGAAATATTTATTTTTGTGCTTAAATTAAACAAATTGTTGTGGACAACAGTTAAGATTTATATAGAATTTGTCATTTCGTCTCAACTATAAAGGCATATTTTCGCTTATAAATAACAACTTCAAAAACTGATAGCATTTCTATGCATTAGAATAAACAATCTTTGCATAAGACATGCTTTCAAAAAATGAAATAAATGTGAAATGTCACTTTAATTTTAACTTCATTTCTCATTCTGAATTTTGCTCAGAAATTTTTCCGTCATATTATTAATATTTTTCATCGTGCAAAGTTTAACCTTTCCTAAACAGTGATATGTAAAAATGCTCTCATGCCCGTAGGAAGCAATTCGATAAAGGGGGGGGGGGCTCAAAACTCTGTCCGGGTTTGTGTCTGAACATTTAGGGACTAAATTGGCCTTTTCTTCAATTTTCTATGTAAAATGAGGAAAATTCGGTATTTTTGACCAACATTTGGGGCTTATCCCCTCCCTCCCTTCCGTAACCCCAACCTGTGCTTACGGGACTGCATCAAAATCGGAATACTGTTACTAATGTCAAGTTTGTGTTGATAATTTAGATAAATATTCATGTAAAGTTTAGCCGAAGAGTTGTTGAAAGATAGATTGAGACTAAGAAAAAATGTTGGATATCAAAATGTATTCGTTTTGCCACCATGTTTCCTGAAATCTTTTTTATAATAGATATCAAAATGATATAATGTTTTACAAACTGTTAACCCAGACAATTCATTAAAACAGTCCATCCGTAATGAGATTCATGTGACGTCGGATCTTTTCTGACAACGCCGGAAAAAAATACGACATCGTGTAATGGATTTGGTTTATTTGGGTTTTATGAAGTTTTCAACTAATAGGGTCATATCGCGGCGGGACGTGTAATGGAGTAGATCCATATTGTTGACAATTACCCTTTCGTCTACTATGATTTCTTCTCTAGAAATTATATCAAATTTTTGCTTCATGTAAACTCGGGAATTAGAGTATAAGGGTTAATTTTAATGATAACATCAGATAACAACATTGAGAATATTTTAAGAATTCAATGTAAATTTAAGAATACATGTATTGACCATTTACTGTATTTCGAATCCTCTGTTTCCCGACCTTCAGTACTATCAGTATTTTGATTATAATTCTGGTGACGAATATGGAAGCTGTGTCCGGGTTAAAAGAGGGAACTTTGTTACTAACGATATGATGCTTTTCTCTTTTTGCCAAAGATAATACTGTGTATTATATAACTGCAAACGCCCAGACTGTGAGACAACGTTTATGTTCTAAAACGCTTTTAACAAATACAGATTATGGGAAAATGCGCACTTTTTTCTTTTCTTATTATTTTATAGGCCATGCTATAACATCACATTCTTCATTGCGGATAATCACGTGACTCAGAATTTCAGAAAATCATCAATATTTTTGTTAATACTTATCCTTTTTGAATTCAATTTAAAGCAGAGAAGGTGGAAAAATGCTAGTAATGAGCTGTGCGTAGTGGGTTTTTAAATAAAATCGGCTGATATAAAGATTATTGAAGATCAACCAAAAATTTGGTTGATCTTTAATAACTATTTCATCAGCTGCTTTTTCAAAATAAACCAAGTCCATCTGACGCGTGACGTATGTCCACCTTCCCTGCTTCAAATCGAATTCAATTCGGTCCCGTATTAACAAAATTATTGAAGAATTTCTGAAACTGTTGTATCACGTGATTATCCACTGTGCTCTTACCGTCTATATCTACGTTTTTATCCCCATCAGTATCCATCATATTACACAGTTCTATAGCCTCTTTATCAGATAGAGGCTCGCCGAGGTGAGTCAGTGCGCGCCGGAGTTCCACGAAGTTTAAATTGTTGTTCCGATCCTTGTCGAACACCCTGAATGCCTCTCGTAACTCTATCTCGACAACAGTAGGGTCCTTTAAGTAGCCTTTCAGCAATTCTACGTACTCGCTGTATTCTAGAAATTGGTTTCCTAAGAAAATGGGAGAAGAGGAAAATTACAGTGAATGAGATTTTTTTCCCAAAATAAATAAGAGAACCTTGCATTTTTACTTATTCTTAAAGTGACATTTAACATATTATAGTCTGATACATTTCACTTTAACACTTTCGCTGCCAAATTTCCTGGAATTGTCCTATTTCCAGTGCCAAATTTTTGAAACTTCATAAGAGGGCTTATCAGTTTACTGAATAGTAAAAAATCATTGTTTGATAATATTAAACTGAAACTTCCAGGAATCATTGCACATAAATTGTTTTGCCTAATAGCATACTTTTTATCAGGCAGTTTGATCAGATGACCTTGCCCTTGACCTTGAATGACCTCATTAAGCTATTTTTTGGAAGTCGCCGATCGGCGACATTGGCAGTCTTCCTATGGGTCGCCTTTTGGCGACATTGGCAGCGAAAGAGTTAAGCCAAAATTTTGCTCAGTTTATGAGAAATAGATATTTTTGTGCTAAAATCAAACAAATTGTTGTGGACGATAATTCGGATTTATATGGAATTTGTCAGTTCTGTCTGAACTTTAAAGGCGTATTTTTCTTTTATATATAATAATTGATAGCATTAACACGCATTAGAACAACAAATCTTTGCATTAAGATATACTCAAAATATGAAATTGGAATGTTATGTCCCTTTAAGATAGTAAAGAAGACATCGATTTTAAAATATAGACGTAAAGGCCTGGTCACATACAACATTCCACGTCCACATAACGGCCGTAGCACGTCTAAAACATGGAACCCTTGCAGTATAATTTTGGACGTGACGTGGTCGCGATATGGACGCGGAATCGTATGTGACCGGGCCTTAACAGGCATTTTGTAGTCTGTCTAAAATTGAATATTCGGACATAATCAAATTAAGTTCTTTATCGTAGATATTCTTGATAATCGCATATATATAACAATTACGCCTGGTTTTCCTTTGGTAATTCATGAAGATTGTCGTGAATCTAACTTTTCGATTGAATGAATGATGCGGGTTTAAAACATTTCTTTCAACTCCTATGGTCATTTCGCAATATCCAAACAGAGCCTCCATCTGCTTCATCTCCGTCAACTTTAGATTTTTTCACTCCCATTGTGAGAGATGTAATGACTTTTGTCAAATGCCAGAGAGGATACTGGCCGAGCCGGGGTTCGAACTCGAGACCCCTGGATTGAAAGACTCCGACGTTACTAACTGAGCTATCCGGACTCGTTTAACCCTTTCCAAAACAAGACCTGGTTTTGACGTTCCTGATAGAATAAGCTTGTGAAAACATTGATACAAAAGAAGAAACTGCTGATAACCAGCAGTTTCTCCCTTTGCCTCAGTATTTTCTGTACATTTTCTACACAAATCCTGTCTTAATCAACATCCGTTTTGATGTATGCAGAAGCTTTCAAATTGGACAAGTCTAAAATTTGCCATCTGGTAATGGGTTAAATTATTCGAAAGGGGTTACTATAAATAAACCATGACCTCTGGACAGACGAGTCAAACTGAACAGGTAAACCAGGTATGTAAAGGTCGTGGTTTTAAGAGGGCGTTTACCATCAGATGTAATAACAACACCCCTCTCACGTAGGACAGTCAATAGTTAAAAGTACATTTGAGTCTCAATATTGATGGTACCACTATACATGTACCATAAAGCGAGATAACCGATGCGAACCTCCATGGATTAAATTATTTGATTTATCGTACGTGTCACGTTAATGAATTTATGCTTCTACGCGTCAACAATAATACGACCCATGCGACCTCGGAATTATTCGGGCGACGTCGTAAACTTTCAGCGATGGAACGTTCCACCTACCGAACAGGTCGGATGCGTATCGAATGTTAACAACGTCAAACGAAAAATTGCGATGTCGCGTGAATCTAATTAATGGTGGACTTCCTTAAGATATGCAAGTCTTACCATCTTTATCTGCCTTTTTCATAACTTCTGTAATGGTTTCTTCTGTTGGGTTTTGTCCGAGTGCCCTTAATACGCTTCCCAGTTCCTTCAAGTTTATTTTGGCGTCCCCATTGACGTCAAACAGGTCGAATGCATCTTTCAATTCTGAAATATTTTAATAATGATCATGACGTCGGAGGGAGGTCAAAACCTCGTAACTCCAGATTTTTCAAGCTGTAGTTACGCGGTTGTGACCTCCCTCCGATCTTGACATCCCCATTGACGTCAAAGAGGTGGAAGGCCTCTTTCAATTCTGAAATATTTTGATAACTATTATAATGTCGGTCGGAGGTAAAAACCTCGCAACTTCAGCTTTTTCAAGCTGTAGTTCAGAGGTTTTGACCTCCAATCAACGAGTAACCTTATAAACTTCTCAGTTCTTTCAATGTTTTTTGCGTCCCCATTTACGTCAAACAGGTCGAATGCCTCTTTCAATTCTGAAATATTTTTGTAATAATTACAACGTCGGTTAGAGGTCAAAACCTCGAAACTCCAGATTTTTCAAGCTATAGTTACGAGGTTTTGATCTCCCACCGACGAGTGTCCTTAATACGCTTCCAAGTTCTTTCAAGTGAAAATAATCTTATTCTTATTTTGTTATACCTCACAATACATTAACAAATTGCAAGATACTGCCTAACTCCCATTTCGGGTATTACTGGCAGGATCCGTACAATATGATTGTGTTTGTTTGTTTATTTTTTTTTGTCAAGAAAATCAATTTATCTGATGAAAGTTGAAAATTCTTGTAAGGTAGTTAATGCTCACGAGCATTTTGTCCTTTTAACAGATTTGCCTGTTTTCGAAACCGACTAGTTTAACCCATTACCAGTCGACAAAATCATAAACTGGTCCAAATTCAAAGATGATGCAGACGGCAATTTAAAGTAAATTGAATTTTACAAATTCTGATTTTGTACGGAATACAACATATTGGAAAATGAAGAAATTATTGATTTTCACAAGCAATTTCTTCATTTTCCACAATGTTTTCAGAAGCCATTATTTTGTAAGGAGTCAAAAAGAGTGACTGTGCGGTGATGGATTATTTAAGCCTATATCCAATTAAGCAACACATTTAAAAAAAAAATGATTTTAAAGTGCAAGAGTTGCACTAGATCTCCCAATATTACGTAGGATTATCTAAAACTCTTGATCCGACCAAACACTTATAAAATATATGCCTTAAAATAATAAGATAAGTCTAATTCGTTTTAATTCAAACACTATGCAGAGCACAATATAGCGGTACATTTGTATTTAGCAAAATATCGCAAGCAAAGAACACACAATACAATCATGTGGATGCGCGTGTATGCAACTAATATGGCTTCATGAATGCTTTTTTCAGCATATCAGTATCTAGTACAAGTATGCGATATTGCTAACTTGCGAGTCAGGTGCTGTAGCCTCTATATTAAATCGGGGAGTATTTCTGGGGCACTTGTTCCCTATATTAATATGTTATATTAACAGCGAAATCTTGAAGATTTGCTGTTTGCAATGAATTGCGTTAACTAAGAACACTGAATTTGTCCACATTCTGTTATCTTTTGCAATATTAGGCAAGATTCTGCCGTATGGCTGCAAAGGGGAATCTTAAACCCATTCCGATACGACAAAAAATTAAAAGCTGCTGCAGGCAATAAAGAAGACGTAAGTAAAAATAGACACTGTGTACGATAAAGCACTGAAAATACACAAAATACATGGACAAGGAGGGGAAATTCGGTGTTTTTCTTCTTTCTCTCAATATTTTACCATATTTTCCTACTAGGCACATGGACGTGTTTTGAAAATAAACAGTGACAATAGGGAACTATTTTATCCATTGAACCGTGACATAATTTCGGACAAACAATAGTATTTACGTAGGTGTTGTTAAAAAATCTCGTAACTACGGCTTGGATCAAGCCGTAGTTACGAGATTTTATAACAACACTCAAAACATAACGGTAAACCAAATCTATTTTTAGAACAATATTCTTTGCCATTGTTGTGAAAGTACAGTTGATATTCGTTATTTCGACATCGGATAATTCGAATTTCTACTTAATTTAGTCCAAGTGAAAATTGGTCTTAATTATTGCTGTTTGGGAAAGGCTTAAAGTGACATTTCACATTTATTTCATTTTTTAAAAGTATGTCTTGATGCAAAGATTGTTTATTCTAATGCGTAGAAATGCTATCAGTTTTTTGAAGTTGTTATTTATAAGCGAAAAATACGCCTTCAAAGTTGAGACAGAAATGACAAATTCTTTATAAATCTGAACTGTTGTCCACAACAATTTGTTTATATTTTAGCACAAAAATAAATATTTCTCGTAAACGGTTCAATATTTTGGCTTGAAATTTTTAGAATTATCATAAGAAAACATGGTCTTTCAGATAGAATAAAAGTAAAATTCATGTAAAAATAATTCTGAAATGTCACTTTAAGCAACCAGTCGATATTGTACAGTGTACATGTACTGATCTAATACGATAATCCATAAAAAATTATTGTTTAAATCTCTTTTTTATCTGATCACTGGTTTATAAAACATAACTGTAAGCCATTAATACGTAATAAATAAAAGTCAAAATCCTCTGCGCGTGCAGATCCTTATTGGTTTAGCCCTTTGCCCTACTAAAAAGTAAATAAATAAATAAATAAATAAATAAAGTAAAAAAGTAGAACAAGAGCTGTCCGAAGACAGCGCGCTCGACTTTCTAAGTGCTGGACTTTCTAAGTTGCTAAGTACAAAGGGGGCATAACTCCAAATATAGTGAAGCCAGGGTCATGGGCCCTAATAGTAAGGTAGAGGGTGTGATGGTGAATAAGTATTCCAAGTTTGGGTTGAATCCCTTTGATAGTATGGAAGTTATTGATGTTTGAAAAAACTTTAACCTTTGTTGCAACGCCGACGCCAACGCCAACGCCGACGCCAACGCCAACGCCAACGCCCGGGTGACAGTATAAGCTCTCATTTTCTTCGAAAAGTCGAGCTAAAAAATAATAATAATATGAAAAAAAAATGAAAAAATAATGAAGAAAGAATCTCAAAACCCCATAAAGCCCCCCCCCCCCTCCCGACTATGACTTTTGAATGACGAAAAAAGGAAACTGCACATAAATTCGTTTGAACCATCTTATCATCTTTTGCGCACAAAATGTTAACATGACAATCAATCTTTAAAAAAATACTAGTAATTAAAAGATACTATGCTTAGTCTGGCTTAGTCACAAACTGTAGCTCACGGTTAAATGACCTGGCAGAGCATCTCTAACTATCAATTTGAGATGCTCTGCATGTGCATCTATCGAGACTAATAGCAGCTTTCTCCATGGGAGCGTTGACGTAATATTTCGCTGGTCACGTTCGAAAAGTCGTAACTACAGCTTATTTAAGCTGTAGTTACGACGTTTTCGAATGTGACCGATGATTTACTTGTTGTTGCTGTTGCTTTTGAAAATTAACTTACCATTTTATCGAATGATAAAATTTATTCTGGTCCGAATTTAACAAAGATAGAGAAATAACAAAAATATTTTTACCAAATGTTGGAATTACTTATCCTGAATCATGCTCTTCTTTTCGTTCATTGGTTTCCAAATAAATGTCAAATGAAAATGTTTAAACCGGAGCGTGTTTGAGAAAGGAATATTTTTTTGTTTTATTCAGAAAATGGTACGATTTTGAAAGTCATTCCATTTCATATTGTATCATAAGTTAGAAGGCTTCCAACTCAAATTCTGAAGATAAAAATAGAGAAACAAGTCAGAGAATAAAAACGACAAAGAAGAAAGGGGAGAGAAAAGCGGATAAGAAAATGGAAAAATAAAAGTACCTTGAAGTTCTTTTTCCGTTATTCCGTCCTGTCTTTCCATTTTCAATCAATTGTATTTTAAAGATTTTGATATACTGCTTTATTTACACAGCATGCGATTAACAGGGATTAACAATTCTTAATCTTTTTAAGTGTACTCGAATTGGCCACTTTTCGTCAGTAGTCTATACCGTAAAATCTGTCCAAAAACAACCCAAAGGTAAAATACAAATCACATTCAAAATTTAAAAGAAGGCAAACGATTTCTTTTGCGTTCCAAGGAATTATGTTTGGAATATTATTTTCCGACATTATTTGACAAATAAGAAGTAAGAAGCGGTGGGTAACCTCCCGCCTGAGCAAATCGTTGGTGTAATTCCAAAACTCCGTAACTCCAGCTTTAATCAAGCTGGAGTTACGAGGTTTTGCAAAAATCACAGAAATTTTATACTTTGCCATTGGTTTTTAGACCTTGAGAGAGAACGGTTTCCATTATAGTAAAACTTCTTGTTTGGACGTCATAAAGGTTATTGTTTGTTCTATTTCGAAACTACTGCTTGGATAGACTTAGGAATAATGGTATTTTCAACATTTTCTCTATTTTCCCTATGCATATCCTACCCTACAAACTATATAGTATTTTTAGCTTTTGCATAATATATTTTGCTGTCTACAAAACCTTTCAAATTGGACCGAATCAATTTATTTAAAACGTGACAATCGATTATCAAATATACATGTATGGTATCAGCAACTCTTTTTACTAATTTCCTAAACGCAATCTGGTTCTGACGTCCCTGGACTGGTTAAATATTTAGGCAAAGGAAGAAAATGCTGATGATCAGCATTTTCTTCTTTTGGCTTAATATTTTCTGGGCTATCAGATATATGTTCAAAATTCTATTTTTGATATCAAATTTGTCGTCAGCAGTAACTTTTTATTAGAACAAGTCCTATTTGTCTGCCATTTTGTAATGGTGATCAAGAACGACAACCTGTGGAAAGAAGAGTATTTAGGACATACTGTAGTTACCTCCCTTGAAATGTTGCATGGTCGACTTCGATTGGGACTAGATCTCGAGTATAGCTGACTGTTCTATTTGTCGAAGACCGCAGTCAAAATGCAGTTGGTATCGATTCATACTCTCACTCATGCGGTCCCGGGTTAGACCCTCTGTCGCGTCCACTATCCTTCCAGACAAAAGTGTCCTCCTCCAATGGTTTGATAATCGTTAACCTATGTGGACGAGCAGCTGGAGGCTCGGTAAGGAAGTTGTGCTAGTGCTGGCATGAGAAATGACAGGAATCCATTGATATGACCATTGCAGTTGACAGAGGACAGGTATTCAATCCGAATCGATCAATCTCCCAACAGGCTTTGGAATATCGTTGTGGTAAATGAGAAAAGTGTTTTATGAAAAAAATGTCTTCATTTCCCACGATGCTTTTTGTCTAGTAGGAACCCAAGGCAAAAAAAATCCATTCACATGGAATTTTTTATCTGAAACATCTTTGAATATGGACCATTCCAAATGTTCGCCGCCTGGTAATGGGTTAAGTTAGACAACTTGTGTTATCGATCTTGCGGTTTTACGCTGTTTTCAACTACTAAGGTCAAATCACGGCGGCTAGAGCACCTAACCATGAATTCCTGGCGTTTCTCAAACCAGTATAACCACAACACCCTTACCGATCCTCCAGCTGCTCCCCTACATAGGTTCACGATATCAAACCATTGATGGGCGACATTTTTGCCAGTAAGGGTATTCGCCGCGGCCGGGTACCGAACCCCTCTCGAATGAGAGGCAGATACGCTACCAACTGCGCCATGGCCGCGGCCGATCGTTAGTTGGATAATACGCAATTGACCAAACGCCGACTGTCAATCAAAAACATCGATTAGCCAATGGACGATCAGAAAAATGTCATGCCCCAATTGTTCTTCGTTGCACGTGTTTTTGTGTCGATTTATCGACTGACAATCAAAACAATCGACATGCCAATGGCAAAGAATTTTGTACTAACAATAGACTAGGTTTACTGTTATGTTTTGATTAACCGTCGGTGTTGTTATAAAATCCCGTAACTACGGCTTAAATCAAGCCGTAGTTACGAGATTTTATAACAACACCTACGAAATACAATTTTGATTGTCCGAATTTACGTCACAATTAACTAGATAAAATCCTTCCCTATTAACGATCGCATCCCCATTGTTTGTCTTAAATTCTATGTTGGGCGGAGCGATTTGTCGATTGGCGTTTGGTCAATTGTATTTAAATCCTATTAACTTTTAAGTAACGACTGACAGGAAACAGTAGGGGGTCATCTTTAATGGCCCTTTCTTCTGACCAATCAACTAATCACTTATATGATTCTGGAAGCGATTAAGGTAGTCCACCCCTAATGAGGTTCGCGCGACGACGGAATGTTTTGGGCAAAGTCGAAAACATTCGGGGGTGGAACTTTTCACCGCCGAATGTTTACGACAGTGCCCGAATAGGTTCGTCTAGATGTAACTACATCGCTCGAAAAATTCCGATGTTTTATGATTCTCAAAATGGCCACATTACGGGTATTCTACACCAAAACTAAAAACAACTCCATGATAACATCTTATTAAAGTGCAATGTGTTAATACGTGTTCGTCATGGGAATTCATTAAGTACACCAAAAGCTTTAATTATTAAGATGAAAAATAACCGATGTTAGATTTTCCGAGCTCATTGAAGATGGCCTCTCCTTGATGCCTGTCAGACATTGAATCAAGATGTCCCGGGTTCGATCCCAGATAAATAAGATTTCTGACAAAACTGTCGCCAAACAATGGTTTGGTAATCTCTAAACTATGTGGTCGAACAGCTGGAGGCTCGGTAAGGATGTTTGGAAGAGCTGGTGTGAGAAACGACAGGAATACATGGCAAGGTGCAATAGCCGCCGCGATATGATCATAGCAGTAGTTAGAGGCGTTTAATCAAACAAGTATCCATTTCTCAAACAAGGCCTGGCTTTGACATCACCAATAGGAAGTGGTTGCTTTCAAACATTGATGGAAATTCTCATGTTCAGCATTTCTTCGTTTATCTCTTCATTATCTGTGCTATATTTTTCAAAAAATGCCAACCATTGTTTACATATTTTTTGTTGGCGACAGCATTTTTCTTTTGGACCACCCTTACAATTTCTCGATTTGGAAAAATTATAAAACTTTTCCAAACAAGACCTGCCCTCGGTTTCTCGAAAAAAATATAAATACATACTCATGAGTACATGCCCAACTTCAATGGAATACTCTCCAACGTTGAAGGTTGTTCGATTGAAGTTAACGTGGATTTCTTGTGATTTGAGTAAGGTGCTCAGATTTGAGTCTTAGAGCGTTTTTAAGGTGTTTTTTTCCCCGAGAAACCGGGGCATTGATAGCCTTGAGAAAAACATTGAGACGAAAAAAGAAACTGCCAATAACTAGCTTTTTCGCCTTTTGTCTTAATAGTTTCTTTGCTGAATCATACAAAAATCCTTACTTTATCAACACCGATTTTCTCGACAGCACCTACTTTCTAATTGGACAAGTCTTACATTTCGTCGTTTTGGAAAAGGTATCACTGCAGATAACCTGTGTGAGAGAACATTTTCTTGATACTTATTTACACTGGTGGCCAAAGCGATGGACGATTTTCGGTTCCACAAGGTACAGATATTTTGCGTTTAAATGTGAGTTTAAAGATCTGATTGGGTAGTTTTTGGAAGCAAATTTTCCAAATTTGCTTCTCTTAGCAGCCATGCGTCTCTGCACTTTACCATTCTCTGCATACCACACAACATCTTCCGGTCTTCCTCACTATAAATAGTTCTATCAAAAGCAAAGATTAATGAGGTAACAGTCATTCGAACATTCAATATGTAAGTCTGAATTTATGTGTAGATATTGAATTGTGTGACTGAAAATGAAACATTCAATTAATCATGTCTCTGAGAGATGAAAAGATCCACGTAGTAATTTGCTTTATTATGGTTCAAAGAATTAGTCCAATGGCCTTCCTTGTAAATGGGTCAGTCGAGTTTACTGAACTATGAAATATATTCAGCTTACACAAACGATTAATATGCATGAAGTTGTGCTAAAAATAAATACAACTCCATCATGGAATCAAAGTATGCAAGGTATTCTGGATAATCAAAGTACTTAATCAAAATACTCTACGAATCAAAGTATTCAAGGTATTCAAATGGATAATCAAAGTACCTAATCAAACTACTCTATTTCTGGCCCCGGTTTCTCGAAAAAACTTAAGTATGTTCTCAAATCTGAGCACAGTGCTCAAATTGCATGAAATCCACGTGAACTTCAATGGAATACCCTTCAACGTATCCCTTTGATGTTGAACATATTCTCATGAGAATATACCTAAGTTTTTTTGAGAAACTGGGGCCTGGACAGGCCTACATTTTTGAAAAAATTTGCTTCCAAACAGTACTGTCAGTACTTTGATTCTAATAACAATGAATTTGTTCCAAAAGTAGACCGGGTGTAGCGATATGTATTGACAAACCGTCTGTGTTGTTATAAAATATCGTAACTACGGCTTAATCCAAGCCGTAGTTACGATATTTTATAACAAAACCGACGGAATACTATGATCGCGAAAAAAGGTCCCACGCTTTGGCCGAGTTCACCACCAGTGATTTACCTCCCTTACAAAAACGCATTCTGCTGCATTTCAACAAAAGCACCGTATCTACAGCCTGTTTAAAACTAGATACGAGGATTTTGTTGTAAAGCGACAATGCATTCACTGTCTCGGTCGCGCCTTTAACTTCCGATGCTTTAGTTTTCAACTGCCGATAAGAGCAACCTAATAAAGCTCGATAAAATGACAGAGTACAGACCGAGCACGGTCGGCATGGGTTTGGGGGAACGGTCAGTCTAATTGAGCTCTCAGGTCTGCATCTCTCGAGCATTCTACTGTATGGTTTTGACATGTCAACAACAACAACAAAAAATGTATTAGAAAATTGTCCAGGAAGCGATCGTGTATTGATCGGGTAGAAAATCCAGCTGATAGCGAATCAATCGTGTCTACAGACCAAGTGTGATTGCGTCGATATCGATAAATGGTCTGCACCAAACCTGCACTCAAATTGCATTGGAGTGAGTCCCGACCACATCTGGATCAAATCGACTGTGGGGTTTGATCGACTGGTGATCAGGAAGAAGTCATTTGATCGGATTCGCTGTGTGAATTTAAGCAATCGAGATGATCGAGTTTATCTGATCGGTAGTATGACCCTAGCGTTATGGTACATGTATTTATATATTGAAAAGAATGATCACCACCGGTATTTAGACAACGCTGATCACAAGCAATGTTCTTCTTTTACCGCTTTTTTAAAAATAACAAACAACTATTTTCACCAGTTTAAATTGTCAAAACTATTTGTTTAGTGAAAAACATGTGGATAATTTGACGCATTCTTGACAGCTAGATCTATACCCTTCGGAACTTCAATACAGAAAATAGGCCATCAACTCTTTCCCAATAGCAAACATTAAGAATATTCAAAATTGAAAGATGTTGTAGAAAAAAAACTGACAGAATTGTTAAAATAGGTACAAAATTAATGTCAAAAATATATAGTAACGTCAATATATTCTAAATACGAGGGACGGTCGGAAAGTAGTTGGACTTTTCGTGCTGCTGTCTCTCCATTTGCAACTGTATAAACACATTATATATTGGTGAAATCTACATCCATTTGCCAATAACGTGGTCAGTTTATTTTCAAAGAAAGTTGAATATATGCAATATTCTGTCCACTTATATGTGATAGGGGTTTTATGTACCATAGGCTATTTGTTAGAGGAACAACAAGGGTAACCAAAACAAAAGAACAGTCTAGTCATTTTAATCGCGAGGAATTTAAGTTTTTGAACTACATTATCACTGAAAATTGAATAATCGTTCATAATTCCGAACTTGGGATAAAAACTCAGTCACAGCAGTCATAGAAACGAGCTGGTTCCCCACCTCTGAATGGATTAAGCTTTTACATTCGGCTGGTAGTCATGTTTGTTGCTTTTGTGGATTCACGAGGTCTGATAGTTAGTCATTTCATGTCAAATGATAAAAACTGTCATTGCTAAGTACAATTCTGAAGTAATTCAGAAAAAACAAAGAATAAATGCTGAAGTAAACGCGTCCCAGATTACCAAAGAAAAATGTTTTCTACTTTACGATTACGCACGCTCCCATACCACCGCATCTACAGTGGAGATTATCAAATATTACCCATGACAAAAGTTGTTTTACTCTTCTTATAGCCCAGGCCCTACCCCACACGACTTTTATTTGTGTCTAGAACTGATGGAAATGCTTGCTGAGAAGAAATTTGAGACCAGGGCGCCTTTGATACCGGTGGTTACACAGTACCTAATACAGTGGGTCTACGTCATGGTTAATAGTGGCAATAGTAAAGCTCCTACGAAGATGGCAAAAATGCATAGACATAGATGGATAATTTCTTTAAACAGTGTAGAAAGAATTTTGTTAAAAAAATAAATGGTTTTAGAGAACTAGTCAAAAGTCCAACTACTTTCCGACCGTCCCTCGTAGTTACTATAGATATTAAGGTAGAATACTCGTAATCTGGCCATTTTGAGTTTCATAAAACATCGGATTTCTTAGAGTGGCGTCGTTATGTATTCGAACCTTTTCGGGCGCGGTCGTAAACATTCGGCGGTGGACAGTTCCAACGCCGAAAGTTTTCGACTTCGCCCGAATAATTCCGACGTCGTGCGAATCTCGATAGGGGTAGACTACCTGAATGGAATGGCTATGGATACGTCGTATTTGCTCACAGAAACACTCGGCGGGCATTCTGCTCCGGTATTGTGGGTCATGCTAGATTCCAAATAATAAACTTTTGAAAAACAGGCGGATGGAAAATGACTATGCACAATAGCTCGCATTGAACATTTCGTACGGGAAAACAGGATAGAATCTGGGTAGATTAAGACATTTTAAAAAAGATACAGATAAAGTTCTTTTTCTTCACATCAAGTCTCAATACTGAAATGACCGGATCTTAAACTAAATATTAGGTACATACATGTAGATTAACGCGCATTTTTCTTTCAACTGATTTTTGTTTTCATAACTTTGTTAATACAAAGCCACATATCAATATTTTAAAAATGCCTACAAGTACTTTTTCAAACATCAAACTTTCAGAATTCCAAAGTATGTAATGTAATATGTTTTCTTCTCTAAATGAGTTCACAAGTTCCCTACACTTTAAGAACAACAATGTTTGTACTTTCACTCATTCCAACATACAATTTGCATTTTGAGTCACAATATGCAATACCACGTGGTTGTTTTATTCCAAACATCTCAGCATTTATCACACCTACTTCCTTCAACTCAGGCGTTAGGACATGAATATTGTGATTCCTGCAGTCAGCGACGTACACAGTACCATCACGTGACACGGCAAGACCTACAGGATCCCATCCATATTGTGGCCGGAATTCAGCTTTCAGCTCACCATCCATTGTCAGACATTGCACGATTTCCGAACCGATATCTGACACGTAGATCAATGTGTTTTCTCGATTTACTGTAATGTACTGTGGATTATCAAATGTATTTTTCTTTCCGTCCTCTACAGATGAAAATGTTTGTATTTCCTTCCCATCAACATCGGTGATCATGATAACATGTGGAGTTGATTCCGTAAACCCAATAAACCTGTTGTTCGAATATACGATTGGCCATCGCAGACCTTGGCACTGTTTCGTATCCTGTTGCTGTATTTCTCCTACTGTCGAATATATTCCTATCATGCTATCGTGCCAAGCTGCGAACTTTGTATCTGTTACCCTAGTCAGTCCAAGAACTGAATCGGGAAAAGGCTTTGACTGTGCAACTTGTTTTTGTTCGATGCTTAATAAAATTGCACAATTGTAATTGAAGTCAACAGCTACCAATGTATCATTCGTTAAAAGAATCATGTCAAGTATTTTCGCATTAAATTGGCTAACGCTTGCAACACTGTCACAGCGTACAAATATACCCGATATAGCAGATGTATTACTTAACATTTGTATCATTTCACTAGATGGTATATAGCTCATACGTTCGAGTTTAGTGTTATTTTCAATATCGCCGACTTCTTTCTTGTATTCATCTAGCATTTCTTTCTTCGTAAGTTTCATGTCCACGAAAAGACGACATTTTTTGCTCATTTCTTCCTTGTTGTTCACGTCTTCCTGTGCCTGTTGGATCTGTATATCTAGCTTGTTACATGTAGACAACAATTGTACGATTTTCGTCATGTTCGTGGACTTGCTTTTTTGTAATTCTCCTTCAGCCTCCCTCTCAAGCTTATCAAAGATATCATTGAGTTCCTTCCTTCGTTTGCGAATCTCTGCCATGTTTTCGTCAGTATCATTTATGATATTCCTTACGGATGTTGTTGCAAAGTCTGCACATTTACTGACTCTGTTTGATAAGCTTTTAAGTGATCGCTTGAATGTCTTGTATTCGGGATTGTCATATAAGTCCTTGGCTAACGTTGGTATATATTCTACAGTACATGTTCGGTGACCCAGTGTAACACAAACACTGCACCCAACAATGTCATGGTCCTTGCAGAAATACTTGATAATTTCATTATTGTGAACTCTGCATATATCATTACATTCATCTGCCGGAACGCTCGTGGGCTTTAACATTGGCATTTCATCTTTCGGAAGAAGCTGATGGTGCCTTAAAGGTTGTGGTATACGGTGAACTTTGAAACACTTGCCGCATAAATAATGACCACAATCCACACAATACCCTTCGGCAAGTAATTCGTCGCCATCTAGAATGCACGAATCACAGAACAGCTCGGCACTAACGGGTGTTGAACACGATGCGTCCTCAGATGAATTGTCGACATCTTCCTCTTTACAAGCCATTGAATATACGTGCCTTAATTTCCAGTGTTATCAAACTTAAAATTATGTCCCACAAACCGAGCTTTATCGATCATTCCTTATTTATCTATAAATCAATACCCGCGATCATATTTCAACGCTGAAATACCACGGTGGAGATTGTGCATCATGGGATGGATAACGAATACGGACAAAAATAATCTCGAATCTGGTCAAATATTTTGCAATTACTCCTTTATTTCTCTGTCGATTTTCAAAAGGTTTGTTGCATGTACCCCGCCGCGAAAATCTCTTTCCTCAGATACATGGATTATTTGTGGTATCCTTTTAATGTTTCCAAAAATTGATCCCAACTGACCAGAAAACGAAATGATATGGACTACGGCAAAATAAGCCACGCTTTAGGTCGGAAATTGTGCAATGATTTTCTTCTGTGTCAATTTAAGCGGTGTGTTGCATGTACCCCACCTTACTGGGCGCTTTCCTCAGGTGTATTACTTGTTTGAAACTCTCCATATTTATCAAAAAAAATGATCCCAACTGACCTGAAAAACGATCAGAATTTTTTGTCGTTTTCCTGTTCGGTTGGGATCGATTTTCGGAAAAAGTGAAAAAAGGTTTCGTGTAAGGCATACATCAGAGGAAAACGCTCAGTAAGGCGGGTAGATGCAACAACCCGATTTTAAATTGACGCAGAAATAAGGAAGTTATTACAAAATGTCTTACCTGAAGCGAGGCACATTTGTCCGTGAATTTATCCATCCCAGCATGCACAATCCCCACCGTGAATACTTAAGTTTTAGTGAAGGCGTTTACTGTCGGTTTGAATACTAGATCTAGTCACTGTAATGTTTTTCTCCGAAAATGTTTACCGAACAAGGTCAATATAAATATCTCAAATTTTCCTAAGGTTGAAACATTTCAAAAACAGTAAAAAATCCTCAAACTGTTCGATTATGAAGTTTCTTACAAAACATGCTTTGGGGAAGAGACAAACTACGTCGGATTTTCTTTATAAAAAAAAAAAAAAAAAAAAAAAAAAAAAAAAACAATATTCACCCGATCACTGAAATGCGGAAGTTATAGCGAAGGCGTTTACTTTCGGTTTGACTTCCAGTTAACCGCTGTAATGTTATTTTCAGAAATCGACTGTATTAAAACAGTAAAAAAGTTCTCCAATTTGTCATTTTATGAAGTTCTTTATACACGGTACGGAAACTACAGAGACAGAGCCAATGGCTCTGCCGCTTAAATCCTCTGGGGCGCTTCCGGCCACGTGTGGCTCTGTCTCTGGGGTCGCGATTTTTTGACAAAAACAGGTGAGTGGTCAACTTTGTCGTTCATTTATTTTCTTCTGGTGCTTAAAATCGAAAAACCGGGAATGTCATGCTCCCCTAAGACCATATATCTGCCTGTTCTAAATCTGTGGGCTTCCAAGTCGGCAGGGTTTCCACAGGATCATTGTCGTCGTGGGTCGACCCTATGTGATTTTTTCTGGTTTACATCATGTATTCATGTACATTCCAGCGGTAAACAGCCAATTGCTGCGGCCAAAACATGTGATATACTAATCGAGGGATAATCTCGATCAGACATTGCTTTCCCATGTAACAAAACCTTAGAAATGATTGGCAAACGTAAAGTTTGAGCAATTTCTATCGGTGGCTCTGTCTCTGGCGGCTGGCTCTGTCTATGGCGGCTGGCTCCGCTTTGAACTGTCGGTTAATTTTAGCTTTTAGCCTGTTGTGCAATATATGATGACTTATATTGGCCAAAGGTTTATCTTTTAAGGAGATTTCGCTTATCATTACACACGCACTCAAATAAAACCATGTGACGCATTCGCTTTATGTACTGTTAGCCTAGTGACCACGTCCTCATTTTGAGCAATATTTAGTGTTTAATTTGTACCACCCAACAAAGCAAAGGCTGAAAAATTTGCTAGTCGTTTCGGTTTATGCTTCGCAAATATTCTTTGTCGTTTTCTTAAACATGGTATACATTAGATTGATTGAGGAGTTTGTGTCAACATTAGAATAATGATTCACAAAGTGCAAACTTGTAACAAGTTTCAAGTGCAAACTTTTAAATAGAACAGGCATATCAACCTATTGTTTAGTGCGTTGGAGTAGTTGAGAGATTCTGTGCGAACTAGCACGCCATATGATGAACGAATCGATGATGATGATGATGATGATGATGATGATGATGATGATGATGGTGGTGGTGGTGTGGCTGGCTGCAGATTAGAAATGTTTTAATAAATAACCGCGTTTATATAATTGATATGCACTTTCTCATGAAAGCTTGGCATTAAGTATGCAAAAGAAGCAAGTGAAACTATATATTGGATCCGGGATTTCTATGATGGGGTTCGAACATACAAAATGTGTATTCCTTTTCCTCTATTACGCGGTTTTATACTGAAATGCTTTATCATCCCAACCCCATGCCCTCCGTTTACATCTTATTTAGGACTGCTCCAATTCAAAATGATGTCCAGACATGCAATGATGCAGATGGGCGCCCCTCCCCCCCCCTCATGAGAGAGAAATGTATGTATCTGCGCATAGCTCCGAAGTATCACATATGTAATCATTGAAATCTGTCAGAAAGAAAATATGAAAATGCTGGTTATGAGCCATTTTCTTTTCTCGCAATGCACCAGAAAAAAAATGTCTTGCTTGGGAAGGATTAAATGGAAAGATGTCGGATATATTGGTGCAAAAAAAAAAGAAAAAAAAACAGGGGCAAGTTTCATTTTTAAGACGTATTTTTTGTCTTACCGATGACTTACGACAAGTTTAGGACAAGAAACGCGTATCGCTAATTTATCAAGACCTGGGGCGCGTATTATCAACGCTCGTACGCTTAATTTTTGCGTAGTTACTTGTAACAACAAACCTGATTGGTCCAATCTGATTTCTCGTGCACTCAGATGTTTTGTTACACATTTTACACAAAAACTTGGTCGTAAGATCGTTGAAAATACGAGCCCCTGGATTATGCGATTGGTGTTTTAACCGATATTTAAGACATCGTTAAGTCAAAATTACTTCTTAAATGTTTTGATGAAACAGGCCCCTGACTTTTCGGAAGCGTTCACACCGAAAAATCGTCTGCTTCAAGTCTGTTTTGTGTATTTTCTCAGCTAATACTCGACGGATTTTGACGAGATAAAGTGCATCGCACGCGCGTCATTGAGAGGGACATTCCCCGGTTCTAACTCACTCCGCATCAAATCCCATGGTTTCTCCAAACATTCAAAATGAATGTTTTGGTTGCATTTTAATGAAACTATGGAATTCTATGCATAAAGAGGTTCAGGAATGACCCTCTCAAAGGCGCGTATGGTGCAATTTCTCGTCAAAATACGTAGAGTTTAAACTGAGATATAGAACAAAATATACTTGAAACAGACAATTTTTCGTTGTGGACCCTTCCCCAAAGCACGTGGATTACCCATCGTGTAATTGTTTCTTTGCAAACACCCAGTTTGTCGCCTTAAGTACAGTACTACATAGAATCATGAGTCGTGACGAAAGATTAGTGTATATTCCAATACATGTAAATTGGAAGAGAAGCATGTTTCCCACTGAATAAAAGCGAATAATGGCACATTTTGCGCGGTGGCCGTGAGAGTTCAGTAGCTGTCTCCAGATAGTACGATGTCTTTATCACAGGATGTTCGGTTCCGAGTCACATATTAACATAAATCGAAATCCCTCTTTCCCCGTCAATTTAGACTCGCTGATGTTTGATCATTCAAAGGACATTTTTTAATTGTAGCTTTGAAATTGAACAACGGTGAATGTTCGAGGTTTTGCAAAGGGTTTAATCGGTGACTGAACCATTCGCCATACACAATATGATCTATTCAGTGTGTGAGTAAATTACTTCGACACGAATTTTGTGATAGGTTAATTTTTTTTCACCAAGCACGCAGAGACAGAGCCAGCCGCCATAGACAGAGCCAGCCGCCAGAGACAGAGCCACCGATAGAAATTGCTCAAACTTTACGTTTGCCAATCATTTCTAAGGTTTTGTTACATGGGAAAGCAATGTCTGATCGAGATTATCCCTCGATTAGTATATCACGTGTTTTGGCTGCAGCAATTGGCTATTTACCGTTGAAATGTACATGAATACATGATGTAAACCAGAAAAAATCACATAGAGTCGACCCACGACGACAATGATCCTGTGAAAACCCTGGCGACTTTGAAGCCCACAGAATTAGAACAGGCAGATAAATAGTCTCAGGGGAGCATGACATTCCCTGTTTTTCGATTTTAAGTACCAGAAGAAAATAAATGAACAACAAAGTTGAACACTCACCTGTTTTTGTCAAAAATTCGCGACCCCTGAGACAGAGCCACACATGGCCGGAAGCGCCCCAGAGGATTTAAGCGGCAGCGCCAATGGCTCTGTCTCTGTAGTTTCCGTACCGTGTTATAGGAAGACCTTATCGAGTGTGTGAAAAATATCGACCCTAGTCTGTCTGCGCAGTCCGCGCAGCCAGACTAGGGCTGACACTTTTCACTTTTATGTAATTTTCTAATTCCGGAAAGATTTCTCTATCTTACTAAATGTTCATTTTTCGCATACGTGATCTGGTTGACCTGTACCGAGTCTGACAACCTGTACCGAGTCTGACAAGTTTGTCAAAATTTGGATTTTTGGAGTTCGGATAAGGTCAATTTTAGCGTGACGGGTCACAAATGTTTTGGAGAATAGACAAGCTGTGCCGAGCATTTTTTGTCTTTACATAACACAAAAATATACTCTGTAATCATACCCTTAATCACCGGTGGTGAACTCGGTCAAAGCGTTGAACGTTTTTTCGCGATCATAGTATTCCGTCTGTGTTGTTATAAAATATCGTAACTACGGCTTCGATAAAGCCGAAGTTATGAGAATTTATAACAACACAGACGGTTTATCAATACGTATCGGTAAACCCGGTCTATTTTTAGAACAAATTCATTGTCATAAGAAAAACTATCCAAGCAGATCTTTGAACTCACATTTATACGCAAAATATCTGTACCTTGTTGTAGCGAAAAACGTACTTCGCTTTGGCCGAGTTCACCACCAGTGTTAATATCATTACATCATTGCCGGGCCTCCTGCTCGTCCACATAGTTCACGATTATCTAAGCATAAAAGAGTGTTTGCCGCTGTCGGGAATCGAATTGGACAGAACAAAATAGTTTCAACAGTTTTAAAAGTTGGTATCGTTTCGAAGAGCAAAAAGTTGTTAAAAAGCCATTTTCAGTCAATATAATTTCCTGCAAGAAATCTGAAGTAGGTATACGTGTATGTCCACAAACTTTGTGTCACGTGGATAATCACGTGATACAATATTATCAGAAAAACTTCAATAATTGTGTTAATATGCGACCGATTTGAATTCGGTTTAAAGCAGAGAATGTGGACAGACATCGGGCATTAGATGGACGTGGTTAATTTTTGAAAAATCAACTGATAAAAAAGTTATTGAAGATAAACCAAAATATTGGTTTATCTTCAATAACTTTTTTATCAGTTGATTTTTCAAAAATCCAACACGTCCAGCTTATTTCTGGCATTTGTCCGCCTTCTCTGCTTTAAAAACCGAATTCAAAATGGTCAAGTATCAAAAAGGATATTGAAGATTATCGGAAATTCTGAGTCACGTGATTATACACCGTGCTGTGTACACGGTGGAGATTGTGCATTGTGAGATGGGTAAATCTACCTTCAATTCTGCCTCGCTTCAGGCAAGACATTTTGAAATAATTTCCTTATTTCTGCATCAAATTTCGAACGGATTTTTGCAAACATTGATCCTAACCGACCAGGAAACGTAAAAAATTCAGGTCGTTTTTCTAGTCGGTTGGGATCATTTTTTTTTCAATAAGTACATAAAGGATTCAAATAAGTCATACATCTGAGGAAAGACCTCAGTTAGGTGGGATACATGCAACAAACTGCTTGAAAATTGACCTATGAATAAGAAAGTTATTGCACAATTTCTTACTCGAAGCGTTTTTAATTTGGCCGAATTCGTTATCATTTCGTCTTCTAGTCGGTTGGGATCAATTTTTGGGAAAAAAAGTAAAAGGACTCCACAAATAATTCATATATTTGAGAAAAGAGCTCGGTAAGGCGAGGTACATGCAACAAACCCTTTGAAAATTGAAGCAAAAATAAAAGAGTTATTGCAAAATATTTGACCAGAATCGAAATTATTTTTGTCCGTAGTCGTTATCCATCTCATGATGCACAATCTCCACCATGGTGTATCTAACAAACAGTTTCAAAAACCGCCTTTCTTAATAATTCACTCAATGTGCTGATCAGCTCCTTCTTCTTCAAAAAATATTTGAGAAGTTCATATCAGAAATGTTCTTATCAGGAATAATTACTTTTTAAAATACGGAATTCTAAGGAAGAATATTTTAACTCTCACTTCAAAATTCCTTTGTGCCTTATAAGCACCTCCAATAACTCATAACTCCCATAACTCCCGTAACTCCCATGTTCCATGTTTCGCCCAATAACATTTCCTTGGTAAAAGACATATATATATATATATATATATATATATATCTTCAAAGGAACATACATACTAAAACTATTTTATATATTCGAGACCTGTCTGATCAATTGGCAGCATAAATCTATATTTCAATATCGGGATTGGGTATCTAGTTCGTGACAAGTCGTACTTATTTTTTGTATAGTATATCAGGCAACATTGCTATATCTTACGATGCCAAATAATTTCAAGAGATACAGTAATAGATACGGCCATGTCTGGACAGTTGCCGCAAGTTCAGTAAGATAAATAAACGCTGAAAGAGTAAAAATAGTCAACATAGATCTATTGAACATTTAGAGACAAGCAATAACGTTAATGTCTTCCGGATCTTAGTATTTCGCGTTATAATTGACCAAACGCCGACTGTCAATCAAAAACATCGATTAGCCAATGGACGATCAGAAAAATGTCATGCCCCAATTGTTCATCGTTGCACGTGTTATTGTACCGATTTATCGACTGACAATCAAAATAATCGACATGCCATGGCACAGAATTTTGTGCTAACAATATATTGTCCAGCAAGGTTAACCCGGGACAACTTAATTTTCGTGCGCAAAGTCCGTTAGTTGAGCGTCTTAACAAAACAACGCCGAAGTGGGGTCATTACATATGCAGATGGCCCGGGTTAATCTTGCTGGACAATACTAGGTTTGCTGTTATGTTTTGATAAACCGTCGGTGTTGTTATAAAATCTCGTATTGCATGTTTATTTTAACTTGAGATATTTGCATAATGATTTCACGCTTCAGGTATTATCGATTTAAATGATAAGATACCTTTGAAATATAGATTCTATTTTCGCATAAATTCTAAATTGGCTACGTGGTGTATTGGATAGCGCGTTGAACTCGTAATTTTGAAGATCAAGGTTCGAAACGAATTAGAAACTTTTATTTCTTCTTTTTACTATATATGTGCTTTACATCTTTTAATTTTACTATTGCTATACTTTCTTTGTGTTTATTTTTATCTTTATATTTATTTAAAATTTCTATTCATTTCAGTTGTATTTTTCATTATTTTATTAAATTATTTCATTTCAAACATAGCATTTCAACCATCCAAGTTGCATCTCGTCAGCAGTGTCAGTAGCACTGGTGTCCGTAGGGCACTGGTCTGCTGTGTCGGTATCTTCCGTGTCTGATCCTGTGATATTTATGATAATGGGAGCTGGTTTCCCGGAGTAGTGATCAGCACGTTTCATCTCTTCTATATCCTTTTTTTACCTTGCTGCACGCGCGATCTCATCGTTCAGCTCCAATCTGATCAAACGCCTCATCCGTTATGCGCAATAGGTCATCATATCTGAAAATAAAGGCAGAACAAAATTAGTTTTTAAAACTTTCCCAAACTGCCAAATTTAGGACTGATTCTCCTTCAGGGTAGTTGCAGACGACAAAATGAGTTTATTTGTGAATTGAAGTTGTACCCTAGAGCAAGGAAAATATTGAGGCAAAAGTGGAAAATGTTGATAATTGCAGAAAAAATATTTATTAATAATAAAAAAATAGTCACCTTCTGAGATTCGATCCTTGACCGTAAGGTCTGAAGTCAGAGATACTTACCATTACACCACAGACTTTGCATGAAGTAAGACTAATATTTAACGCTAAATAAATATTCATTTCAATACAATCGTGACCCAATATGACCCGAATATGCAAATATCTCGGGTTAATTTGAACGATTAATATAAAGGCCGCACGATAATTTGATCATTTGTTTATTTACATTGACCTGTCCATTGTTATTGAAAACAGTTCACAGATTACTATAATAGATTCACTATCAAACGAGAATTTTTACAGTTGAATTGCTTTATCAACACAACTGAAATAATTCTCGTTTAATAGCGAATCTATTATATTTTAGAAAGTATTCGTTTAAACAAACGGCGATGTGCAAGTCTGTGATAGCGCAGTGGAAAAACGTTGGATTTCTACTCGAACGGACCAAGTTCGATTCTATGTCAAGACAGGCACAATTTTTATTTTTCAAGGATTTTCATGTTTAATGTTTGCTGTATAATCCATTATCAGACATCAATTACCGATATGTAGATATTCCCATTTTTTAAGGCGATACAAGAAACGCGCTTTTGAAATTTAAAAAGAAAAAGAGAAATCTTCGAGGAAATAAAAGTGCCTACTTTGTCAAGGTTTTCTCTTGATGTTTTCTGCGTGAAATGTGAAAATCAAATATTTCTGGCAAAATTTAATGACACATTTTCATAATCAAGATCTTTTTTGTTAGTATATTATTCATTTTTCTTAAACATTTGTTGGTATGTAAAAAATATATGATTTGTGATTTTTGTTGGAAGACCGTTTACAATAAAACATATGCCTATATTCACATTTTATGTCCGTCGAGTATAATGAAAAGTTAAAAAGAACTTGGTGCAATAAAAAAAGAAATAGAAATGAAAAACAAATAAAATCAGAGGCGACTGTCAGTTTCGAACCCATACCAAAAGACAAATATAATTTAGAGTCTTCGACCGTTGCCATTTGACCACTTTGACTTTACAAAATTTGCGACAATAAGTATTTTTATACCTAATCAACATTAAATCAATCAAGCATATCGGATAATTTACCTGGATTCCCGTACTTGAGGTCGACTCACCCGGGCCAGTGTAAAAATTATCGTTTTCAGTTTATAACTACGGCTTAAATCAAGCCGTAGTTACAAGATTTTATAACAACACCTACGAAATATTATTTTGTTTATCCGAATTTACGCCTGATTAACTGGATAAAATCATTCCCTATTAACGATCACATCCCTATTGTTTGTCTTAAATTCTATGTTGGGCGGAGCGATCTGTCGATTGGCGTTTGGTCAATTGTGCAAAACTGAATAATATTACACTGCATTTCAACAAAAACCTCTTATACCTCACGATAAATGACCTGGCAGAACATCCCAGCCTGTTGGCTAGGGCTGCTCTGCCAGATCAATTATCGTGAGCTATAACTGCAGCTTTAAACAAGAATATTTCATTTACACGAAATTGCCGTCTGCAATATCGTTGTACTTGGAAAAGTCTATTTTGCCGCCTTACAATGGGTTAAGGTAGATAACATGTGTTAGAAATCAATAGTTTGATTGTTGGTTACCTCCCTTGCTGAGTTTTATGAAATTCTAAAGGTCGCGCCGATAACTAGTTCCATCTTGTTTTTTTTACCATTGATTAATCAATTCCTTGATTTAAGGTAGTCCATCACTATTGAGATTCGCAGGACGTAGCAGTTATTAGGCCGACGTCGAAAACATCCGAATGTGGAGTCCATATGAAGCCCGGGGGTTCGGGGTCCCTGAACCCGTCTCGAATTTAGCCAAAATGGGTTGTCGATGTGTAGTGCTATATATATCTAGTTTATATATGATATATATCTAGTTGATACATATCATGCCTCAAATCAGGTTCTCTTTGTCGTCCCCTTTTTTTGAAAAAAAAAAAAAAAAAAAAAAACACCTCTACTGACGGAAGCTAATTTGGAAATTAAAAAAAATAACGGTCGATCGTGTAAAGGTAGGTTAAGTAAACCTTAGGATTAAAGAAAAATTCTTTGCTAATACATGTACAGAGGTTTTAACTTTCAAACTTCCGTTATGCCACCAATCCACAGATTCTAAGTTGACAGGGGTTAATTCAACCATTTCCCACATAATTATGCCTTTTGACGCCCCACGCGATTAAGGCTTAGGAAAACATGGTGGAAAATGAAGAAATTGCTTGTTACAATCGATTTCTTCATTTCCCACCATGTTTTCTTTTCTTCTCAAAAAGATCTAAAAGTTAAGATTGTATTCACCCCGAAAGTGTCATCTATAATGCATTTGAATTTGGATCTGTATGAATTTTTGATGAAGGCCTATGGTAACGGGTTAAGTGATAAAAAAGTGACTGATAGTATCACGGTACGGAAACAACACAGATAGAGCCATTTCCAGCATCATGTGGCTATGTTTTTGTTGGTACAGGTTTTGGACAAAAACAGGATTTTTTGTTTATTTTTTCCGCTTGTTGCTTAAAGGCAAAAAAGGATATTATCATGCCGCACGTGGTATTGTTGGAAATGGCGATTCCTCTGTTATATCCGTGTCATAGATATTGCATAAAATATTGACCTTAAGTTAATGGTCTCTATCAGTATACATTTTACGCTCAGTTAAAGTGACATTTCCCATTTATTTCATTTTTTAAAAGTATGTCTTGATGCAAAGATTGTTTATTCTAATGCGTAGAAATGCTATCAGTTTTTAGAAGTTGTTATTTATAAGCGAACAATACGCCTTTAAAGTTGGGATAAAAATGACAAATTCTATTTAAATCTGAACTGTTGTCCACAACAATTTGTTTAATTTTAGCACAAAAAATATATTTCAATATTTTGGCTTGAAATTTTCAGAATTTTCGTAAGAAAAGATGCTCTTTCAAATAGAATAAAAGTAAAATTTATGTAAAAATAATTCTGAAATGTCACTGAAGTGTACCATATGTATGTATATATTTGAGGTTTATTTTCTCGTGATTTGTTGACGTAAGCATGTGATAAAGTCAACGACAAATCAATGCTTTTACGGCAGTACAGTTTAGTAGCTTTGTATAGCTCACGAGCATTGAACTGGCAGAGCGGCCCTAACAAATAGGCTGGAATGCTCTGCCAGGTCATTTCTCGTAAGGTATATAGGCCCCTAGTGCCCCAAGAAAAACCCTAGACATCTGACTATGTATTGACATTTGACTTTCGTTTTCTTGTGACGCTTAACTAACGGACTTAACCCAAGGCATTAAAGTAGTCCCGAGTTAATATTAGTGTACTTTACTAGAAAACGTGGTGCAGCTCATAAAATTAAAAAAAAAATAAAAATAAAAAAAAACAAAAAAACAAAACCAGAAACAAAAAACAACAACAAACAAACAAAAAAAAAAAACCCCAAAACAAACAAAAGTAGATCTGTTTTATAGTCCAGCAACATTAACCCGGGACATCTACAAATGAAATGACCCTATTTTGGCAATTTTTTCTAAAGGCGCTCAACTAACGGACAAGTTGGCTCAAGTTGATTTGGGCCGACTATACTAAAGGAGTTGTCGAAAAAGCACTTACATAATATTCATTGTTCATACAATGTACGTGAAAAGTTTCATAATGACTAAGCATTACATATTTTCAAACAATAATAACGTGGCCCGTCACGCTAAAAGGGACATTATGAGAAATAAAAAAAAAACAGCTTTCGAGAAACGGGTCAGGCGTAGCAGATGTCGTTTTTTGGCAAATGGACGTATAACAAAATATGGTAAACATTCGAGATATAGAAAATTATGATTTCAAAGCGAGAAGTATCGACCCTAGTCAGGCTGCGCTGACCGCGCAGACTGACTAGGGTCGATACTTTCCACACTTCCCACAAGGTCCCTTTTAGCGTGAATGTACAGTTATTCAGAAATAGGGAACGATAATCCAGGGGAAGTTTCTAGTTAGCCGGTCCCCAACCTAAATGGTTGCCAGTAAAGTGACAAAATAGAGTAATTTTTCATCATTAAAGAAGAAAATGAGCGGGGGTGTGGGGGGCAGCAGCCCCCATAAATAATTTCAAAATGAAATAAAGCGGGGGTGTGGGGGCGGCAGCCCCCAAAAAGGACTCCTAGTAAATGGGGACCGGTATACTAGATGTGTTACTAATCCAGTTTAAAGTGACGCAATTTCGGACAAACAATAATATTTCCCTAGGTGTTGTAACAAAATCTCGTAACTACGGATTGAGACAATCCGTAGTTACGAGATTTTATAACAACACCTACGGTTTGTCAAATCATAGTGGTAAACCTAGTCTATTTATAGCACAAAATTAATTGCAATTGTGCTTGTAACATTACACTGTATTATACAATAAGTGCGTTTTTGTCGGTATAGTGTTACTATTTATAGGCATAAAGAAAGCACCGTCGAAACCCGGAAGATTTTTAGTCCCTACGAACGAAATGTTTATACACTCACTGAGCGTAAACTATGTAAAATTTTGGGCAGTATTTCTTATAGTATAGTTGTCCAAATGACACTGCCAATCAAAACAACGACTAACAAATTCAACGATTAAGGTAGTACTTCCCTAATGAAGTTCATGCGGCGTCGGTTTTTTTTCTCTTATGACGTCATTAACATTCGTTACGTATACGAACCTATAATGGCAACGTCGTGAACATTCGGTGGTGGAACGTTCCACCGCCGAATGTTTACGACGTCACCCAAATGGTTCCGACATTGCATGAATCGCAAGGGGTGGACTACCATAAAACAGATTGAGTCAAGTGTTAACGACAATCTTCTAGGGTCCAGAGCGACAGATAAGAGAGGTTAATGGTTTGTCAAAATACAAAATACTATCTTTTAATTTTCATCAAACCGAATATTGTTGGTACTCGTTTGAATTGTGTAATTGTAATAATTAAAACTTCTACCTATAACATAGGCCTTTGGTTCTAAATAAACGAATTTTAAAAATCTTCGAATTTTCTTATTTGTTGTTAAGTCTGTATCCTACAATCACGATAAATAATGGCGTGACTCCGAATTTCATAAAATCTTCAATATTTTTTAATACTTGACCAATTTGAATTCGTCATTGTGATAATGTCATCATCGCGTTTTATCGAAAGTCGTAACTTCATCTTGATTTAGCTACACTTACGCGATTCTCGAGAAATCCAGCGTTATTCTTAATTGAGTTTTTTTTAGTTTTTAGAAAGAAAACGACGAAATGCTATCAGAAAGGTCGGCGCGTCGGTTATGTCTACAGAAAGTTATATGCCCAGTGACATGGTTTGTTTAAAATTTATTTGAGGTATAAGATTACGTTTTCAAATTCAACAGATTTCAATTAAAATGGCTAATACAGGTGGAATTAGGTAAGAAATTATTTACATATTTGTACTATTTCAATCCAATTAATACTCTTCCTTTCATTTTTAGTAGATTTTGATTATAATTATGTTAGAATGGTCGTCTTCATGATTCATGTATTCAATGATACATGCATATCGATCGTTTCGGTTTCATGCACATGTATTGTCACCCACCAATGGGCTTGAAATCGTTAACCTAAGTGGGCGAGCAGCTGGAGGCTCGGTAAGGGTGTTGTGGTAGTACTGGTGTGAGAAACAACAGGAATCCATGGATAGGTGCTCCAGCCGCCGCGATATGACCTTGGTAGTTGAAAACGGCGTAAAACCACAATAAACTCAAACTCAATGATACATGCATACCGATCGTTTCGGTTTCATACACATGTATAGTTTGGTCACGACATAGTGGCGAATTGGCAAATGTTTACAAAATTTACCGATGTAAACAACGAGATAATATAACAACCTCACAACTCCTGTAATTTTGCAATTTGGCGGTTCGAAAACTTTCAAGTGTCCCACACCTGCAAATTCGAACCAGAGCACGCAATATTGTTTTGAACACGAAGGTCGTCCTATTCCTTCTTTACTTATAGAAAATTTGTAAACATATGCCATGATATCGTGACCGGACTGTGGTTCTAGTGGTTTTTGTGCAGAAACGTAATCAATGGCTTTACCAAGCTCGAATCTTAGTGGCAACAAAATTGAAGCTAATGGATCAGGCATTCGGCTTTGGGTGATATATTATTCTGATACAAAAAAGAAAATCGTCGGCTTCCTTCGAAAATGTCGTAACTACAGCTTATTTTAGCTGTAGTTAAGACATTTTCGAACGAAGCCAACGAAATGTTGTATATCAGATTTTCTTTTCTCATTTATATCGATTATTCCTAAAGTGCTCTCTCTCAAAAGCATGTATTGTTTAATAACCCTTTCCCAAACAAGACCTGGTTTTGACGTGCCTGGTATAAATGGCTTTGGAAAACATTGAGACAAAAGACGAAACTGCTGATGACCAGCAGTTTCTCCTTTTGCCTCAATGTTTTCTATGCTATAATTACTCAAATCAATTCTTTTGAATCAATTCAATCAATTCAAATCAATTCTCTTGAAATGGATCACCCTGATATTTTGCCGTTTCGGAAAGGTTTAATGGACATAGGATTTTATGAATATACATGTGCTAAGACTTGAAAGAAATAAAGAAAACGAAAAGGATCGAAAAGATATTTTCATATCATCGATTAATTGTATATTTCAGAACTCCGTCCGACTTTTTCAAGTATAACGAAGACCACCACCTTCCAGTACCGGATTTTAACAAGAAGTACAGTACAGAATTCCCACTTTTGGCGATAATCGTAGATGGGATATACGGTTTGACGATTTATGACAGCTACGACTGCAGCCAGGTAAAATAACATATGGTCATTTTTCAACAAAAACCTCGTAACTCCAGTTTTTTAAGCTGTTGTTTCCAGGGGTTTGATGAAAAGCAGCGATATTACCAACCCTCATCCACTTCGGCTCCCGTTTAAAGTCGCCGGCATAGCACAGTAACTGTTGGTCGTGCCTCGGACCCTGCCGAGCATTATGTCCATAGCAGTTAAGGTGAACAATCCATTATTAAAACACCACTTTTTAGCTATACGAAATGCATCAAATTACACACACATGTAAATGTACTTCACATTAGTTGATTCCCCGTGCCGGATTTCAAGATTAAGCCACAAAAAGAAATAATTTACAAATATTATTTTACCCTATATTCATATTATGCAAGGGAGATGATTTTGAACATTTTTGTCAAATATTTCCACAAGTATGCAATTATTCAAAATTCTGAACCGTTCAAAATTCTTATGTTTGTATTTGGAATGGAATTGTATCACAGTTGAGGAATTACTGGCATTTCTTTTAAATTTCGCCTCTGGTTCTTTGGTGCTAATGATGGGTTACATACCTTAAAACAAGCGTTTCACCCGTACCCACGAATACATTATTCATAAACCCATCTTATCAGTACGTAGCTCTGAAGAATTGTGTTCGCCATTCTGGAATTCAGAACCATGAGAAATGAGATTTATACAGGGAAATTGTGAAAAAAGTTTTTCCCTTTCCTGATTGACAAATCTGATGCAGGAAAAAAAACAGAAAAAAAGTAATTGACGAAAGAAAATTTGTAGCAAATAAGACATTTGTGTAAAATTAGAAATATTCAAGAATCACAACAGAGAATCACCTGAATCAAAAACACCATAAACAAAAAACAACAACAACAAAAAATATTATATATTTAATCCATTGATAACCTCTACGTGGTCGATTTGAATTTGTTTTGAAGCGGAAAAGGTGTAAACTTGTCATGGATTTTCTAGGTGCGGTGGATATTTTTGCTGAAAAAAGCAATTGACGACAAAACAACACTTTGCACAGTCAATAACTTTTTTACCATGTACTGTTTAAAAAAATCCACTTCACCAAGAAAATTCCATGTGTGTTGTCAACCCATATATGCTAATCAATCACGTATTAACAAAGTTATTGAAGCTGTTCTTAAATTGTTGCCAATGTCGTTGTGTTACGTGTTTCCTCGCCGTAAGTGTATAATACACAGATGAACACAGATCAAAAAGATAAGGGTATGATATTCAATTCTATTGTACTCAGTTAATTTCTAATGCAGATGATAAAGCATTCTTTTGTGCAGAAAAGAAACGGATTGAATTTCTACCTCAAAATTTAATTCATTCAACTATAGTCCTGTCATGAATTTATGGCATATGTTTACAATTTTACAAAGGTAAACAATAAAATTGCATTCTTAACGTAGTACACCCCGAATGAGATTCACATGACGTCGGAATTATTCGGGCGACGTCGAAAACATTAGGCGGTGGAACTTTCCACCGCCGAATGTTTACGACCGCGTCCGAATAGGCTCGGATACGTAACGACACCGCTCGACAAAAGCCGATGCTTTATGAATCTCAAAATGGCCACATTTCGGGTAATTTACCGTAATTTCAGTGAAAATTTGAATGCGCTGGTTCGAATTTTGCAGGTGTGAGACTCCTGCAAGATTCGAACCATCGCATGCAAAATTACAGCTGTGTGGAGTTTTTGAGATCGTGTTGTTTACTTTATAAAATTTTGTAAACACGTGTCATTGCATCGTTGCTTGATTATAAATAATTATATTATACAAGGTGATTTATTTGTGCATTTTCTCCCAAATTCTTCAGATGTCAAAGAAAAGAGATGTCGTTGAGGAAGTGCTCCTTTTTTATGAATATACTGATTAGACCTGCTGATTAAGCCCTTATCCAAAACAAGTCCTGGTTCCGGTTTCTCGAAAAGAAAACTTAAGGTAGAAGACCCATAATGAAAAACAACACTTTCTAGCCACACGAAATGCATCAAATTACACACACTTGTAAATACACTTCACATAAGTTGATTCATCGTGCCGGATTTCAAGATTGTGCTTAAACAAGAAAATAATTTACAAATATCATTTACTCTATATTCATATGCAAGGGAGGCGATTTGAACATTTTTGTCAAATACTTTCATATGTATGCATTAATTCAAAATTCTAAACGGTTCAAAATGCTTATGTTTATATTTGGAATGGAAACGTAACACAGTTTAGGAATTACTGGCATTTTTCAAAATGTGCTATTTTTCCATTATGGGTCTTCTACCTTAAGTACGTTCTCATGAGTTCATGCTCAACTTCAAAGGAATACTCTCCAACGTTGAAGGGTATTCGATTTAAGTTTACATGCATTTCGTGCGATTTCAGCACGGTGCTCAGATTTGAGTCTGAGAACGTTCTTAAGTTATTTCGAGAAACCGGGGCCAGGTTTTTACGTCCCTAGTAAATTAGGCTTGGAAAACACTGAGACAAAAGAAGAAAACGCTGATAGTAAGCATAATCTTCTCCTTTTGACACAATATTTCCATGTGTAATACTGTACACAATAATTATCTTTATTTTCAATTCATTTTGTAATTTGTAGTAGCGTTTGAATTGGACTAAGCTACCCTAGAATTTTGCTGTATGGAAAAGGATTTACCATCTTAATAATACTTGGTTAACCGATCAACATGTCAGAGCTGTAAAATTTATGCATTTTACAATAACTTTCAATAAATGCATTGATGCATTCATACATGTAACTTCCTAGTTAACTGAAAAGGCACACACTCTTTTTGTGTAAAATTTTACTTATTTCATTTGACATGGCACTGATCTTCTTGCAAGACACGTCTATATTTTACAAATTGCCTAGTATACACCAAAGAGACTTAAATCATTATTTTCTAAGAAAAACCTAAGTGTGCGCTTCTAATACACTGCATCTTTTAGACTTTCCAAACTTTTAGAAATATTTGTTGAAAATGCAGTAGACTTCTCTTCTTCTAATTCGATTTAACCCTTTCCAAAATGGTACACTTTTTATGGTGCTCAAAATTCAAAGGAGCTGCAGACACCAAAATGGATGTTACTTATCACAAGATTCTTGTGAAATAATGTACAATAAATATTGTGACAAAAGGAGAAATTGCTGATATTCAGCAATTTCTCATTTTGTCTTAATATGTTCCCAAACTTTTTTTATCGGGGTCTTCAAAACTTTGTCTTGTTTGGGAATCGGTTAAAATGCAACAAAGACCAAATTATTGTAATTTGGGAAAAGGTTATCGATTATATCACTCATTTTTCTATTGCATTTATTGCGAACATACAAATAAATATATCCTAATGTGTAGATTCTTGTTCAATACGTGGTAGAACAATCTAATTTCAAAACATATTCAATAACTATGTTCATACTTGGTTACTTTGAATTCGGTTGGAAGCCGAAAAAGTGGGAAATACCCGGAATTAGCGGATTGCAGAAAATCGGCTGATATAACAAAAATGTTGATCGTCAACAACTTTTTAATATTCAATTTTGTTTTCAAATGACCCGCCATCATCTGCTATTTTGTATTTTGGCTTTAAATATTATACCCAAAAGTGACTTATAGGCCCATGGGGCCGGGTGTTGACAGTATCATTTTGGTTATTGTACATGATTGTATAGATCGAACACAAGGTCACTCTAATAAAAAAATTTCCTATGCATATTATCCTGTTGGAACCATAAGGGTCACGGTTTTTATGATTTTTGCCCAATATTAAAGTAAGCATAATTTGTAAATGTTGACTTGAAATATTGTCAGTGGTAGATAGACGTGAAAAACCCTCAATGGACGACCAATGTCACAAAAAAGGCACAGGCCTTTGGACCAAGAGCAAAAGAATAAGTTTAGTCAATTTGTGAAGTAGGAGTAGAACTTCAACAGCAAGTCAACTTCAACCTAAGTAGACCAAACATTGTTCAGAAGCCACTTGGATCAGTAAAATCGTGACTTATCATAAAATAAGGAAGGAGCTCGAAGGCCGATGGCGTCTCCATGTCACCAACGAGGGAGTAGGAGATGAACTGAATTGCAAAACTAAGAAAAAAGATAAAAATAAAATATTGGAGTTATGGTTCAGTGGGGATTCGAACCCCGGTCATCTGAATTCCTAAACCAATGTCTCTACCAGTTGAGCTATCGAGCAATCAACATTCTACGCACACGTTGAGGGTAGAGAATCTCGTGCAATTTATCCGAATAATCCCGACATACCTTTTATCGGATAAACTCTTCCAAATAAGTATGCAAATGAAGCAGGTCATTCTGTGGTCAAATGAAAAAGTCAATACCAGTGAAAAACAACATCACATTAAGAATGACTCGATCACAAAGAAAGAGAATGTACATGTACTTACATACCGTCATAAAAACTGAATTTTGTTATTCAGGTGACTAGAATCCATTGCTGCACGGCACAACCCCGAGTGGTATGCATTAAAGAAGATGACGCAAGAAAATCCGATGCCAGATATTTAACTATACCAGTGAAAACCAATCTCGAGTTCAGGGTGATTCCATCCCGAAGAAAAGGTAATAACTGCAAACATATCTTTTCGCATGAATTGTCTGAAGGTTGTGCACCTATAAGCTTTACACATATTTACAAGACATACTTGAAGTCTTGGAAAAACGTGGATTGCAAGCAACACGGCAAGTATCTAATAAATGTAAATAGATGTCGTGTCCATATCAACAGCCGAATATATCCAGGAAAAAAGAGAAGATGTTTGTTTTCTATCGAAATAATATAATGATTAATAACAACTCGTCGATTGTCTATTTCAGTCAGCCAACCCATGACAATGACCGAGGTATTACATCAACACAAACTACCCGTCCTTGTGAATATACACGAGCCCGACGATCGCAAATCAACGATGGTTAAAATAGGGACAATTCCACACGCAGCACAGAATATAGGGAATTTACTCATCATTGATAAATACGAGGCGAACTATTTAAAGATGAATTGTGTAACTATGGATGGTTCAGGTAATTAAGCTTTGATTTTTGATGTGTTTTTACTATCAAGTTTAGTAAACATACTACCAAGTTTAGTAAAAAAAAAATAAGGTAAAGAAATACTCCGTTCTTTTGAATATTTCGTCGCTTTTCATCAAAAACCTCGTACATGCAGCTTAAAACAAGCTGCAGTTACGAGGTCTTCGAAGAAATTCGCAGATCGACCATGGTCAAAATAGGGACTAGTCCACATGCAGCACAGAAAATAGGGAATTTACTGATTATTGATAAATACGAGACAACCTTTTTAAAGATGAATTGCGTGAATATGGGTGCTTTGAACAGGTAACTAATTTGTTTTCTTAATACCGATTAAATAGAAATATATTGAAGAAATACCACATTCTTTGGAATATGTACTCGCTCGATGACCACAAGTCGAACATGCTTTCACAACGCCCTTTTTACATTGGACGTCAAATCATGGTACTGCTTGGAAACTTGTTTCATTTCACTGAATTTCTCGAAATTCAAATGCCAACCAGGCGCACAGCAAAATGCATACACATCTCGGTTTAGAATGCTTTTTCATTTAGAAAACTAGGTAAAGATAACTTATCAATTTGGGTTTAAGCATTATTATGGGTGGATACAGAAATGGCTTATACAGGCAAATTCTCCTTATCCCACAGTTATTCCGGCGGATATGGGCCTGTGATCAAAACATTTGAAAGTAAATAGCAAAATATATCGTTTTCCAGCATCAAAATATTAGGGAGATAATTTAAATTCCAAACCAACACTATTTTAATCCTTCTTGTACCAATTATGTAGATAATTCAATATAGCCCCAAAATATAAGATAATTCATTCTCTTTTCGCAAGTCATAGAAACCCTTTACTGGGCCCCGATGAAATAAAGCCACAATGCGCTTACCCTTTCCCAAGCAAGACCTGATTTTGACGTCCCTTGTAGAAAAAGGCTTTGGAAAACATAGAGACAAAAGAAGAAATTGCTGATAATCCGCAATTTCTCCTTTTGTCTCAATATTTTGCCTGCTATATTTTACAAAAATCCTGCCTTTATCAGCATACATATTGACGTCTGCAGCAGCTTTCTAAGTGGAAAAGTCCAAATTTCGGCGTTTTGGAAAGGGTTAAGGTATTTTCCTTACACTGATCAGTCAATGGTCTGAAAAGGTGCTAACGAGATAACCGTTTTTTTACGACAAAGTTTACCCTTTCCCAAACGGTGAAATTGTATAATCGTACTTGTCCGAATTGAAAAGGAGTTGCAGTAATTCCATGTAACTAACTACAATCTCTTAGTGTAATACGTGCGGTGTACCTCCTTCGACAAAATTCTCATACACAGAAGTTTGTGGGAGGGGATGCAACGCTACGTCACATTTCCATTTCTTTTATAAAACCCTTTGTACATCTAACACTATTGTATTTTTCCCTCCACACGTTTGTAAACATTTACCTCATGTATTCCTGTACAGGAACTGAGTGAAATAAAGAATTTGTATTGTATTGTATTGGATTAGTATAAAATTTTGCCTTTTGGTAAATAGGCCAACTTCATTGATATCTTAATTTATCTGAATCGGCGACTAGGTCAACTTGTAGCATTTTAGAGGCCCCGCTCGTTTGCCTCGTCCACATCTCATCTTTGGAATAATATAGATGATTTAACTTAAAACTAATTAAATATACGTCTTCAGTAGTTGAAGGTCGGACTCAGAATGAAATTTACTGGAAAAAAGTATCATTTTCATAGACGTAGCAAGGACGTAGTAGTGTCGTCTTACAGTCGCAGAACAGTCGCCGGATAAACGCAATAGTCGCCGTAGAGTCGCCGTAAGAACGCAGAGGACGTAGCACAGTCGCATCTGGGTCGCCGATGATCGTCGTGGGGTCGCCGTAGGGACGCAATACAGTCGCAGTAGAAACGCCATGGACGTAGAAGGGTCGTATCGAGGACGTAGAGCAAAACGTACAGAACACAAGACTGTGGAGCTCCGGACCGTCGGCGAGAAAAATTTGGAAAATTGAAAGAAAACCAAACGAATTTCGAAAGAAAAATGCTATTTTACTAGTTTTCAAGTCGCAGTAAGGTCGCGAGCTATGTGTGAGGGGGGTATTAGATGGACGTAGTTACTTTATGAAAAATCAACTGATAAAAAAAGTTATTAAAGATAAAATTATCGGCAATCACGGGTGCAGATGCTATCACGAAAACTAAATTTTTGGTTTATCTTAAATAACTTTTTTATCAGTTAATTTTTCAAAAATTCAACACATCCAGCTTATTCCTGGCATTTTCCCACCTTCTCTGCTTCAAACCGAATTCAAATTGGTCAAAAATTGAAAAAGATATTGAAGATTATCGGATATTATGAGTCACGTGATTATACACCGTGTGAATGCTGGCACTCACCAACTGACGAGGAATAAAAGCAGTATGCAACAAAACTTAACAAGATTGTTGCCTCCTCTTTTCAGACGAAATTACTTTTTTGTTTTAATTTCATTATATTATTTCACTTTTCAAATGAATGTAACTGCTTGTATGCTAGCACTCACCAAAGAAATCACGCTCACCCCTATACTCGGATTCAAAGACAAATCTGGCGAAGAATTCTAGTAGTAACACAACTTGAAAAAAAAGCTGCCTCATATTTTCACACTAAATTACTTGATTTTATTTCTTTTTTAGATCTGAAAATGAATGTAACCTCGTGTATGCTTGCACTCACAAAAGAAATCACCCTGACTCCTATCCTTGGATTCAAGGATAAATCCAACGAAGAGTACAAACAGTATTTAACAAACCTTGATAAGATTGCTGCCTCACACCCTGAACAATATGATAGGACGGACGGTGATCCGAGTAAGTATTGTTTTATTTTATTGATCTGGCTAAGCTTTAACTTTTATTATTGATAAATTACTCGCTTGATCTATTGTCCATAAACAATGGCAATGAATTGTGTGCCTAAAAGACTTGGTTTAAATGTAGGGTCTATATCGATAAATCGTCGGCGTCTTTATAACATCTCGTAACTACACACGGTGGGTAATCAATATGACTTTTGGGCAGCGTTCACACCGAAAACCGTCTGCTTCAAGTACGTGTAGTGTAATTTCTGGCAAAATATCTCTATCAATTAGCATGGGCTGCTCTGCTATGTAATTTAGCCTGAGCTTAGTTATAATAATTATATTATAAATAAACGAGACTTGTCACTACATTTATACATTTTTCAACGACGAAATACATGTACTGTTGTTTGTCCGAAATAACATCACAGTTTACCTAATGAAATTGTTCCCTATTTCTATTTTTGAAATGACGGAAAGTCTGTAATACTCAAATGATCACTTTGAAGTAGATTTACAGGGCGTCGGATTGATGTGTTTTGGTAATATCGTACCTTGTAATATGATTTACAGATATTTTTCTGCAAAGGTTTCCAAAATGTTTGACCACCCTATAAAGTTTGTCGTTTGCAATAGAGTCATTTTTATATTTTTAGACTGGAGCGAATTCAACTGGCATCCAAGCGATAATGACAATATACCAATTAAAATAAAGACGTTTCCGGCAGATGCTTTGAAAATTATTCGTTCCTTCCTAGACGAACCCCTACTTCCGCCACCGCCATTGATTCCTGGTGCGAGTGGCGGAGACGGGCCCCCGCATAGACCAGAACCACTTGCGAGAACTAAATCACAAGGTACATGAAATATATCAATAAAACTCGAATTTGAAAGTAACAAAGATTTTGTCATGCTGCCATTTTAGCGATATTTGACATGAACTAAACGTTTCAATGTTTCAAAGATACATTTAAACTGACCTAAAGTACGAACTTGTTGAAGATAAACGAACGAATTTGTTTCACCGATTCATAATTATCAATGTATGAATAGTCAGTGTTCATAAATGAATATGGATAGTTGTATGCCTTGCAAACATGTATTTATAAGCTGTTGAGTGAGTTTTAGAAAGATAAGATTAATCTTAAAACGCATTTTAAAAAAAAAAAAAAGAAACGTTAAGTACAACCTTCGATATAAGGGTAACATGTATTCCAAGCCCTGGATGACTTTTTTCATCTTAAAGTTTTATACGCAATTCTTTTTAAAATGTGTTATTTATTCGAATCAGACATTTTAGATGACCAATCAGTATTTTGTCCACAGAGACGACCAGTCCAAGACAATTACAAGACGACAGCGACGAGGATTATGAAGTACCGGAAACAGACAAGTTCCCCATACCCAAAAGTCCACCTAAACTTCCGGAACGAACGCAGTCTGTAAAAGTACCGAACGTACAACAAAAGAAACAAGAGAAAGGGAAGTACTCATATATGCTCGTTACAAAACCAAAGGGTACAATCAACATGAATAAAAATGACAATGCAACTGATAAAATAGACGGTAAAATGGACGTCAGCAAGACCCAAAATAGACCGCTTACAGATCTTGAAGTACATACGCGTGAAAGTGGAAGACTAAAAGACGGTTATGTCAATACAAAAATCGACAGAGCGGTTGTAAGACCACAACTTAAGTTACCAGAATCTGCACATGTTGATGATGATGGCGGTGACTATGATACTGTTTACGAAGATCCAGATTCACAAAACTATTACATGTAGGTTGGCTTAGCCCTTTCCTTAACCCATTACCACACAATGACTCTTTTTGACTCCCTATAAGATAATGGCTTTGGAAAACATTGTGGAAAATGAAGAAATTGCTTGTGACAAGCAATTTCTTCATTTCCCACAATGTTTTCTAAACAAAACAACCAAAAAAGTTTAAAATTCATTGACTTGAAATTGTTGTCTGCAACGTCTTGGAATTTGGACCAGTCTAAAATTTTCTTGTTTGGTAATGAGTTAACGAGTTTTTTAACTAGTCCTTATTCCTTTCCACCAGACTTTGTACATACAACAGCTTAGATATGATGTAAAACGTAACATAAATGTAAAAGAAATGGCATTGCCAGTACACGTACCATTTTCCTTCAAGTATGTTTTCGTGATAGCATATGTCCCCGTTATTGTCATTAAATGGGACGGGTATGTAATTAGACCTTTAAAATTGCACGTTTAAGACAATTTCTGTTGACAGTTCTTATTTTTATATTAACACTTTTCCAAACGGCATTTTTTGGATTTCCCAAAGGAGTTCCAGACAATAAAAGAAACTATTGTTGCGAAAAGCAGGATATTTTAACATCATAGCAGTGAATGCATTTAGGGAAAATGAGAAATATTTGTCATCGCCATTTTCTCCTTTCCAATGTTTTCCGAATCATTCTCTAGTGGAGTCCTCAAAACCAGGTCTTGTTTTGAAAAGAAGGTTAAAAATCTTTTAAACTTGCAGAGTAACCGAAACAGAAAGGCGGGAACAGGACATACCAACATCAACAAGTGGCGAATCTCAATCGGCATCAATACAAAACAAACAAAAGCCACAACCACAAAAACGACAACACATACAACCACAACAACATCAGCAGCAGCAGCAGCAACCATCACAGCTAGACAATCTCCATCCGAGTACTAGCACTATCCGAAGCTACAGCCAATCAGAAGAATGTGCATTTACTGGTGTCTCAGAGCTAACCATCACACAAGTTTCCGATGCATTGAATAAACTAAATCTTGGTCATTATGTTGATAATTTCAAAGAAAATTCCATTGACGGTGCAATCCTGAATGAATTAACAGTTGAGGATTTTGTTCAGGAGATTGGAATGAAGAAGCTAGAGGCAGTCCGATTAAACAAATATGTCAAAACCGGGCATATTCCGAAATGATGCGATATTGATTCGCGTATTATATATGAAATAGTGTTGCCCATAATAATCCAGATCCCTTAGTAAATTTGTAAAGAAAAATACCGGACATGACTGTATCAAAATTGTGACTTTTGAAGAGTAAGTTTTTCTAACATATAAGAACCCATGACATATATCTATTTTGTTAGTTGATAGTTTGTTTGTTGCTTTATGTTCAAAACAGGGCATTGTTTGAGCCAGGGATATGTCAAAGTTTTAAAGCAGTTTTGATTGGTACCTATGAAAGGGCTAGGTTCAAGAACAGCTTGAAATGGCCCTGTTAAATCAAATTTTGAAAATGTTCGAATATCTTATTAATGACAGCATTTTTGTAGAATATGTTCTTTCCTGTTATCAACCATATTGCTCACTTTTTATTTGACTCTTTGATTATTCCAGAAAAAATGCTTCAAAGAGACCCCTTTATGCTAAAATGACACATTTCTACTGATTTTTGTCTAAAAATGACCCTAAAAACCTATCTTTGCAAGCATGCGACAGTTCAAGCATTCGCCGAACATTTCCGATATATATGTTAGAACTATTTTATGTTAGGTCATGCCAATGTGCATCTATAGTAAAAGTATAAAGGTGTCGCATGCATGCGAAAATAGTTCTGGGGACCTTTAAAGACAAAAAAAGTAAAATGTGCCATTTTAGACTAAATGCGGGGTATTTGAGGCAAATTTAATGGTATTATAAAAAGATCCAGAAAACATTTGCAATGTGGTTGATAAGAGGGAAGAACTTATGTACAAAAATGCTGTCATCAATGAGTTATTCGAACATTTTAAAATTTTGATATTACAGGGCCATTTTAACTATTCGTGAACCTAGCCCTATCTATCATCAATTTGTGTAAAGGCTCGTTATACATGAATTTGCAATATGATCTGTAACTCAACAGTCTGCTATTTCTACTCTAATTGATCAAATACCGTGTTATATGGCGTACCAAATGGGTCAAAAGTTTATTTAGAGCGTGCAAGCATAAAATATACGCGTCGACGCATAAATTTTATGCGTCGACGCGTATATTTACGCATAAAATTTACGCGAGCAGTTGAAAATTTATGCGTCGACGCGTAAAATTTTCAACTGCTCGCGTAAATATACGCCTCGACGCATATTTTATCTATTAACCAATCAGATCCTTCGTTTCATCCATCAATTTTATGGTTCAAAGGGAAAGGTTTATAACCGCCTCTCCCATTGGCCAGCCTCGGTTTCACATTTTTTACTCCTGCTCGCGTAAAATTTACGCGTCGACGAGCATATTTACGCGTCGACGCATAAATTTTACGCGAGCAGTTGAAAATATATGCGTCGACGCGTATATTTTATGCGTGCACGCTCTATATAGACTTTTGACCCATTTAGTACGTCATAGTGTTATATATGATTTCCCATGACAGGAACATGCAAACACATGGTTCTGGACTAAATTATGGTGTACTCGTGGCCTTGTTTACGGTTTTAATCGCTTGCAGAATTCAATTTAACGTCATAGGCGTAGGAAGAGGGGGCTCAGGGGGGGGGGGGGGCTGGCCCCCCAATAATTTAGAAAAGGGGCCTGCCCCCCCCCCCTATGCCCCCCCCATAATACACCCATATTTCCAATTACTTTAACATTTGCCCCCCCCCCCCCCAATTTTTATAAACCTTCCTATGCTACTGAACGTTTATTTGATAATTCAGAAGAAAATATAATTGAAGATGTCTCTACCGGTACCCATTGAAGATTATTGTAAAACACCTGATTTTAACCAGATGGGATACCGTTGATGATGGTATAGACAGACAACAGCAATTATACATGTTGTAACAAAAAAGATAAACAAAAAGAAAACAAAAACAAAAATCCCAAACAACAACAAAAACAATAAAGTAGAAATTTGTCACCAGGGCTTGTCTTCAAAGAGAGATAACTCCAAATGTTGACAGGGTTAGTCATGTCAGATTTTCCCGTTATAGACTAGGAGAAGTTTTCTGTACGAGGCCTAAAAATGGTTCCAGGGAGGACAACTTGTTACAAGCAAGAGACAATGCTTAAACGATGTAGCAATGTCCCCTTTATCACTTAAGCCCTGTCTCTCTGTCCGCATCAATGGTGAAGTAGGTCTAAGTAGGTCAAAGGTCAACTAGGTGCAAAAAATAAATGGTATATGGGGTATAGTTAAACAATCCGCTATAACTCATTTAGTTTTGGGTTTAGAATAACATATTTGGTATCAAAATGAAGCTTAGACATCGATCTTCATTTTAAAGTATAAATATGCAAATTAGCTGATTCGCATATGCATGATTCTGAAGATTTAATTAGAAATTTTGATCATTTTTTGGTCATTTTTTCAGAGTGTAGTTCGAACGAAAGCTATAGCCCGCTAAGTTGGTGGTGTATTTTCACAAATTTGGTACCAAAGTAAAGCCTAGACATCTATCCTCAAGTTAAGTTATGCAAAAAAGCTAAATTGCATATGTACAATTTTTTATTATTTTTAATTAGTTGATGAAAATATCACCCATTAGTGAAAATTTGATACATACAGAGCTTTGCAGCTTCCTGGAAGGATATTATCACATTACATAATAATAATTATGTAAAACATCTTGTCCAAAACAGAAGTTAGAATTTTTAGGTTCATTTTACAGAATCAGATTGGATTACAGTATAGTAGAGTGTTTGGTTTCCATGGAAACATATATTGTAAAAGGATTTTTTTGGGTAAACGGGAGAAACAGCTATCAGTCACTAAGTCCTTGGTGTACACAAACAATCAATGTTTTTAATTGAAGACAAGACATCCATTTTTGTTTTTGCGGATAAGTATGCAAATAAGCCTGTGGAGGCTTATTTGCATATTCATAACTTTAAAGAATTTATTTGAACAATTGATGGACTTATAGTCAATCTTTGCGAGTACACCAGAAAAAAACAGACATATCTCGAATAGTTCTTGGTATTAATTAACAATTTTAGTATCAAATTGAAGCTTTTAAAGCTACTATTTCCCAGATTTTGGACCAAAATTTGTCAAAAACAAACGAAATGTACACTTTTTAAGCTTTATATGACCTGATTAAATGATTACGACAAACTATTGAAGCAACGACTCATTTTTCGCAATTTGATACCGAATTCATGAAGCGATGTCGAAAGTAGGTCAAAAACAGTAGGACCTGCGACTTTCTTAAAGTAGGTCACAACATACTTGATGACGTCATATTGAAATTCAAGTATGAATCTCGTTTGAATCTTGGTCCGCGCTGTATACGCATGCGTGACAGTTAAAAAATAAATTCAACCGCATCTGAGACGGGATTGAATTTTGGTTTGGATTCTCCCTAAATTCGGCTATCTCTCTTATAATTTCGGCTCAATCTCTGTCTGAATCGCATATTATTAACCTTTCTGAGGTGGCCAACACAAAAGTTTTGCATATTTTTTCAAAAAAAAATCATTTTTTGCAATTAGACCATCTTGTACCATCACCCTTTAAGCATTCGTCTTTATTTTTTGGACAGTTATGCAAATGAAATAATTTGCATATGCATACTTTTGTAGATTTAATTGGAAATTTTGGTGAAATTTTCACAGTTTTTGTTAAAAATTTTACAGGAAAAGGGCTATTCCTTAATTAGTTGATTGTGTTCTCTTACTATTTTGGTGTTAATATAAAACCTAGGACTCCTTTCTTAATTCCAGTTTTGCAAAATAGCTTATTTACATTCCAACATTTTTTTTATTCTCTCTTAAATCATGATGAAAATATTACAAATTTGTGAATACTTGGTACTTGCTTTTTAACATACATAGAAGAAACTAAAACATATTAATATAATTATGAACTACTGTCTGCCCCAAACAGAATTAAGCATTTGACGTCTTTTTGCGAAGGAAAATTGAAATACAGTATGCTAGAGGGTGTTGTTTCTAGAGAAACATATCTTTTAAAGCGTGGTAGAGGTTTTATAGGAACAGCTATAACTCACAGTTTACAAGATCAACTGACTAACAACTACTGTATCAAAATGAAGCAAAGAATCATGTCTTAATTTTTTGGGAATATTTTTTTTCTTCAAATTATCTAAATCATACATTTTTACTAGAAAACTGGGGCTGTTAATTGGCCTCTTCTCCCAGAGATTTTTCCCGTGCAGTTGTTTTCCCTTAAATATCGTTTTCCCCAAATAAAACAATGTTACGGTCGTTGTAAAACAATTAAACTATGTTACGGTCCTTGTAAAACTGTCTCAATTTTGCTTGAAATTTGTAGTCTTACCATTAAAAGATTATTTTCAGATCTGTATACGTTTATGAATCCCTATATTGAAGTTTAGAAATTTTTTATCTAAATATCCAATCATAAATTTCTCATAGAGCTGTATTTTCCCAAATCAAGGGTCCCAGGCTCTTTCTCTTTACCTGAGAAATAAGACCTGCAAATTGCATTAGCTAACCTGTATTTGGGAAAGAATGATTAACATATTATGTTTGCAATGAAAAATGTTGACGAAATAGTCATTGATGTGAACCAGGATGTACTACGATTTCTACTCTAATTCTGCTTAATAGGTTGAAGAGCAATTGCATGCAGTATATGGGTGTCCTCTCCTTCTTACCAAATTGCAGATAGGGTTAAAAAGACGAAAGAGGTTAAAAGCACGCTACTGCAGAGAGCTGGTTAGGGTTACCAAGGCGTTGACTTCTATTGATCGGGTATCAATAATTGGCAAACTAGATGGAAATGTAACATTGTGGAGTTGGAAGAAGTAAACAAACAGTGATTGCGTAATCTACTGATTTCCACCAAAGAGTAAACTGGAAATCATAGCGATCATAATCATGATTGTTAAGTAATTGTGATGAGATGATTTGCACAAGCAAATTACATCTTTATAAGTTTAGATTTTGTTAATAAACATCAGTTTATCTTGCGACCATTGTTCGTGTTATACATTTAACTGAGAACTTGTGCAATTCATAGTATTCATGAAACAGAATTGGTTTGCTGGTAGCAGAATAAAAGGATCTGCAAATCTTTTTCAAACAATAAGGTCATATCATCTTAACCCCCCCCCCTCCCACACACACACACACACACACACACACACACAAGCACATACTACCATTTGCAATACACAAAATATATTTGGGTCGATATATTTTGACCTTATACTTTTCCTACATACTCCTTATATTCATGGTTTGGATATCTCACAGCTAGCCCCCCTATTGAAACCTATAAATCCTTTGAAAAACTTCAATTTCAGAGCAAAACTTTAAAACCTTTACTTTTTTGCAAGAAAACCTTTTCAACCGCAAAATAGCCTGTAATTTTCACTCAAAACCTGTATATTTGCTCTGGCTGGTTGTCTTGCAAGCTTAAAGCAAGCGATGGCTTTCGTTCTGCATTATCCCTCTTTATGCGTAGTTTAACAATGAAAATATCACCAGATGCCGCCGAATCTTTCCCAATTTTTTAAAATTTTGTCGGTACATGTAAGATCCCGTATGCCCCCTTACGAAACAAGTGCGTAAAATGACTTTGACTGTATATTTTCTACGAAAATGGCAATTATTAACTCTCATGTTTTTTTCATATTTTAAACTAAAAGGTCTTTATTTACATAAATGTGAGCCTTTATGAAAACCTTTATTTCTATTTTGGTATGCTAGGAGGCCTGCTACAGACTATTAGTTAAAGTCCCAAGGGAACAGACCAAAACACCAAGAATCTATTTTATTTCTATTTTCTTAATCTTTTTTGCTATATTTCAATATAGGTACATACAAGTGACAGATGCAGGATTGATTAGAACGATAATTATTACTAAATGAAAATTCTAACATAGTAATAACTGAAGTTAAATATTGTCCATAGATTTGTCAGGTTTATTGTAATGGGGTAAGCTAAAACAATCACAGGTCCAAAGATTTCCGCTGTTTATATTCCAACAGTTTATCTGAGTCTACTGCAAAACATAACAGCTGTGTATCAATGTGGTAATTTTAGACTTAGTATTTGAAAAAGACTAATTGATTGAACACATTTATTGAATAATCATGATGGGATTGTGAAAAAGGCCGTAGGAACAGGGGGGGGGGGGGGGGGGGCTATGCATGGCTAAGCCCCCTCCCCCAAGTTGTCCAAAAATGCCGAATTTTCCTTATTTTTCACTGAAAATGTAGGGAAAAACCAATTTAGCCCCCCAGTATTCAGACACAGGGGCTTCAGCTACCCCAATATAAAATTGCTTCCTACTGGCCTGTGTAGGATGGATAAAACACACATAATGTCACAAGTACAGAGTGATTTGCATAATAAGAGATACACGCAGGACCGAAGAGTTCGATTTCTTTGACAGGTGTAATTATCAGAATTGCAATGATGGCAGTGCTTCTGTTTACAGAAATATATTACACGTATGCCAGTAATGTACGAAACGTATTGAAACATGAATACATCTTTAAAGGGACGCATGGAGGGTTGTCAGACGTACAAACATGTAAATATATTAAAGAAAAATCGTATGGAATTGTCAACCTAGATGCACATGTAGCTAGATAATTTCTGTTCAAGGAAATTTTAAATGAAGTTCGTTTAGTCCTTCTAAATCATATAATTAATTTACCCGCTCCTTATATTTATTGTAACATTTATGTGAATCTGAACCTTGATAGATATTTAAAAAACTTGGTTCTAGCACTAAATTCCCTTCCTTTTGGATCTAGATAATACAATACAACACACAGAAATGCAAACTGCCATTCCCCATTTTGATCTGATTCCCGAAAAGTCTAGCATGGACCCCGTTAATGTCTTATAATAAGATATAAGATATTGAGAGGAGTATTATCAGCTGTTTTTATGCCATTTTGTTTTATTTTGAGTTTTGCTTTATCAAATTGCACTTTTGTGTATACTAGATAAATATTTATTTAAAGAGTCGTGGTTTTGACATCGTGATGTTGATATTTGAGCGGTATCAGGCTCACATGCTGTTTTATTTAATTGTCTTTTTCGCTCATAAAATCTGATTAATTTTCAGGAATATGTACTACAAATCCATGCAAATAGCATTTCAAGACAATAATTTCCTATAACATATCTTTAAATTTATCATAGAATAGCATTTATGTGTAAGACGTATTGTTACATCAAAGTTTGCACTTTTTGTATTTTTTGGAAAAATTTACCCCACCCACTTTTAGCTATAGCTACAGACGTAAGCTAAAGACTAATTCTGTGAACAAATATATATAAGTCAAGAACAGGTTTCTAGGCAATTTTTAAGCATAATTTCACAAACACAAACATACATTTGGTATTTTCTAAACTTTTTTCCATTTTTAGACAAAACTTATTTTTGTGATTTTTGGCCATTTTTCTCTATATTTATGTTTATTAGCAAAAATACACTGTAAAAATTATTGTTGTAAGTGAAAGTGCAAATCATCAGCTTCATTTTGATACCAAAATAATTGTTCTAGCTTTATAAATGAGTAAGTTATATGGCATTTTAGGAGGCATGTGTGACAAATGCACCGAATAACCTTTGACCTGAATAAAATCCCTTTGCGCCATTGATTCGGACAAAGAGACAGGGCTAGAATTGACCGTGATATATAATTGAATCATTCTATATATGTCTCCTGCTTGTAACAAATTGTCCTCCCTGATTTTATTTTTCAGATTTTCACTACCAGTCTATTATTCCAATTGAACCGTTTCTTAAAATATCAAAATATTATTGTAGACTGTTAGTTGCATTTTTTTCTGAAAAAAAAAAGGATTCAATCAAAAGTTTACTAAGAACGTCGAATACCCATGTGACAAACACTTACATTAAAACGGTGTACATATTAAGTAAAAGTAAAAGTAAAGGTGGTTTATAGTCTCAAATTTACGAACTAGGTCCATATTCGCGCGACTTTCACACTTTACTCCACGATCATCGAGCTTCAAGTCGGCTGTATTATATATTATTATTATATTATTATATATTATATTATATATTATATTATAGCGAGTTATTGTATTGATGAAAGATCTGAACATTTACATTTATATAATCCTGAAAAATAAGCAAGAAATGTTGAAACTGAAATCTTGGAGTATTATGTGTTCATTATTTTGAGGACAAGTTCACACATTGAAAGAATGTGATTTTAAAAGCTCGTTCGAAATTGAGAGTCATTACAGACAATGTCATAAATGGCACTTGGATTGGAAGTCTGCAAGGTGTACGACCATTCTTTAAAGAAAGCAATGGTCAGGATCGCATTTACATCATTTATAGTTTTCAAAATATTTCTCTGAAAATCATGGTGGAGATTGTACATCATGGGACGGATAACGTATACGGAAAAAATAATCTCAATTCTGGTCAAATATTTCGCAATACCCCTTTTATTTCTGCGTCAATTTTCAAAAGGTTTGTTGCATGTTCCCTGTCTTACTGAGCTCTTTTCACAGATATATTAAAGTTATTTGTGGAATTCTTTTACTTTTTTTTTTCAAAAATTGATCCCAACCGATCAAAAAACGAAATGAGAACGACTAGTCTACGGCCAAATTAATCACGCTTCAGGAAAGACATTGTGCAATAACTTTCTTATTTATGAGTCAATTTTTAGCGATTTGCTACATAAACCCCGCCTTACTGAGTTATTTCGTTAGATGTATGACTTGTGTGAAAACACCGCATACATTTTGCAAAAGTTGATCTCAACCGACCAGAAAAACGACCTGTTTTTTTGTTTTTTTTTTTGTAAGTAAGTCATTTATCAGGGAAAAGAGCTCATTGAGGCGAGCTGCATGCTAGAAATCGTTTGCAAATTGACACAGAAATAAGAAAGTCATTGCGAAACGTCTTAGTTACCTGTAGCGATGCAAAAATGTCCGTAGATTTACCCATCCCACAATGCACACTTTCCATCGTTAAAATTAAGGATGTCAAAATTGTACGGAAAATTAATGTTTTAGTTTTATGTAAACGTGAAGATGTATTTACAATATCTTAATGCAAGATTTCATACAATAGAAAAGAAATGTATGATTAATTATGAAGAGTCATTTTGATTGTATCTTCTACCTCACCGCCCCGTTTCCCTACCAGAACTGAGTCCATCTTTTTAAGGTAAAGCCTGTGTAATGGGCTATGTGACCAGTTAAGAATATTCCTCGGAAATCTGAGCACGCTCAAGTATTTCCATTTTTACGGAAACAGGCGATACTGCATCTAACTTAAATGCGAATTTTAAAAGTATTTACACGGTGGATATTGAGCATTATGGGATGGATATAAAGTTGCCTCGCTTCAGGTAAAACATTTTGCGATAACTTTCTTGTTTCTGCTTCAATTTTCCGACACAACGTCTTACTAAAAACTTTCCTCTGATGTATGACTTATCTGAAACATCCTTGTACTTTTTGCGAAAAATGATCCCAATCGACCACAAAACGACAATAATTCAGATCGTTTTCTGGTCGGTTGGGATCAATTTTTGGGAAAAGTATGAAAATAAATCAAATAAAGCATAATACATTTAAAGAAATAGCTCAGTAAGGTAGGGTACATGAAACAACCCGGTTGAGGAAGTTGGTGGCTAATTTTGCCGTAGTTGTACATAACCGTTTCTTTTTCTGGTCGGTTTGGATCATTTTTTTGAAAAAAAAGTAAAAGGATTCCGCAAATAATTCATATACTAGTATCTGGAAAAATTGCTCAGTATGGAAATTGACGCAGAAATAAAATAATTATTGCAACATATTTGACCAGAATCGAGATTATTTTTGTCCGTACTTGTTATCCATTCCATGATGCACAATCTCCACTGTGATTTAGATTGAGCCAGCAAGACTCTCTTTTGCACCTTTACTTTACGATTTTATATAATTTGCGGACTATATGACCAGTCATATAACCAAAATAAGGTAGTCAACCCCTAATGAAATTCACGCGACATTGGAATTGACCAAACGCCGACTGTCAATCAAAATCATCGATTAGCCAATGGACGATCAGAAAAATGTCATGCCCCAATTGTTCTTCGTTGCACGTGTTATTGTATCGATTAATCGACTGACAATCAAAACAATCGACATGCAAATGGCAAAGAATTTTGTGCTAGTTAACAATAGACTAGGTTTAAATCTACGTTATGTTTTGATAAACCGTCTGTGTTGTTATAAAATCTCGTAACTACGGCTTAAATCAAGCCGTAGTTACGAGATTTTATAACAACACCTACGAAATACTATTTTGTTTGTCCGAATTTACTTCACGATTATCTGGATAAAATCGTTCCCTATTAACGATCACATCCCCATTGTTTGTCCGATTTGCGTTCGGTCAATTATTAGGGCAACGTTGTAAACTTTCGGCGGTGGAAATTTCGGCGGTTGCAGCGCCGAATGGTTACGACGTCGTCCGAATACGTTCGGATACGTAACGAATGTTTTACGACATCGCACGAAAAATCCCGAAGACGCATGAATTTCATTTTGGGTGGACTGTCTTAAATGTGTTACAAAATATTCAACAAGTCCATTGTTTACACAATGTGTTATCATATCAGTTGTAAACGGGGTGACCGAGTGTAAATAGATTGTGTTATAAATCGCTGCATATGGGGTGTGAACTGCATTCGATTTGACAGTTGATACATGTAAGTAGATCTGTATGCTTTTTTTAATTTTAGCTCTTTTCTAAGCGTCAAAATTTGCACTGTCTCAGAGTGGGCAATTTGACAGCTACTGCAGACGAAAAAAATGCGTTGATAAGGCTAGAACTAGATCATCTTCAATGTTTCATAAGCCATTTCTATTTGTGACATCGAATACTTGTCGTGTTTGGAAAATGGTTAAACGTTTTCTTCTACATAGGCCCTGACTGAACATTTCGCATGCTAGACATACATAAATTTATCTAGATCTAACCCTTTTCCAAACGGCACAATTTTAGGGTGTTTCAATTTGAAATCTGATGCAGACGACAAAACGGGCGATAGGGCCGAAGCAGTTGAAAAAATGAGAATGGTATAGATCTAATTATAGCAAAGAAAATATTAAGGCAAAAAATGAAAATGCTGATGCTCAGCATTTTCTTTTTTTTTTTTTTTTTTTTTTTTGACTCAATATTTCCACAGGCCTTTTCATAAGACCTTAGGTACGTCAAATCAGGTATTGTTTTGGAAATGGTAGAATATTTAAGTCAAAGTGCAGAAATGCGTGTTGTGCCAGAAGTATGCCTATCATGCCATTTTCACCTGCACAAATGCTCAGTCCGACTTTCGCTGCTACAAGTAGCCAATTTATAATATAAGCATCTTAACCGAGTCATGGAAAGTGCTTTGTTTCAAGTTGACTATATTTTCTTGTAGATCTAGATCTACATGATTTTCGACGGCTTTCAACACCAGAGCTTTTTATTAAAGCGATATTAAATATACATTTTCTCATGTTTTCGTCTCTGTTTGATTGTATAATTGTTGTACAAATTTTGCCAGACGGAATAGAATTTATAATTACCCTATTTGTAGGCCCTATACTAGAGGAAAGAAGAAACGCAACAACTTTTTTTGTTATATCTCTTAATTTGTATTATTATGTTATTTAATCCAATGTTTTACTGGTTGTAGTTGACAACTTTTCTTTGACATTGATTTTTGACGGTGGAATCAGTCAAACCTGTTCGATAACGTCGAAAAAGACGTTACGTCGAAAGAGACGTTTACACGATTTCCACGTGCAAATCTTCACATGTCCAAATTTTATATTGGACTCTGCAAAGTTGTGTAGATTAACGTCGACTTGACAAAAGGCAATGCGTTTCGTTTGGATTCAATACCCCGTATCATATTGCGACTAATTCAAAGACGGAGCCCGGCATTAAGTGTGATGTTAACGAGTTGGAAATCTCAACACTCCTGTTGCCGCCGTATTTGGTTCACATCCGCCGACAAATCTCGTTTGTTGTAACGTCTTAGATCCGAAAGACAAACTGACGACTTTCTGAATAACGTTGGTCCACGCGTAACGTCACGACGTTACGGCCAATACGTTAGCTTGATTGACCTATGAAACAGCACCCACTTACCTAGCCAAATTGTCGAGACTGTTCATCTACAGGACAACAATCAAATTTCAGGTTATAATCGTTTGCGTTGGTTTTGATTGATGCGAGACGCTGACTCAGGTAACTGTTTATTGACGTTAACGCAAAAACGATCATATTTAACAGCATATTGACGTTGTGCACTTATCCACTGACCCCAATGAAATTTTGAACCACGAAAGTCAAATGATGAGGTTTTACAATACACTAGAATAATATTCAAATTATAGTGATTTTTAGAAAAACAGATGATCAAAAGGGTTGTTGCGTTTCTCTTTTCCTTCAGTATACTAGAATTAGCTTTTTTCTAAACAAAGACGCCTATTAGCGCACCTAATATGAAACAATTAGACAAAAGAAAAATATGCTGATGATAAGCATTCTGTCCTTCTGTCTAATTTTTTTCTGCCTTATTGTACTCAAACCTTATCTTAATCAATATTTTTTGTCGTTTGAAATAATTTTCAAATGAGAACATTGCTGTCTGGCAACAGATCAAGTTTTGTTTTTTATTGATTCGACACAAATATCTCCGTTTACAGATCACCAAAGATGCTATCGTTCATCATCAACATATTCAGTACGCTAGTACTAGCCATCCTGATCAGCATTTACATCAGAAAGGGCAAAGATCAGCTGCTCAAAATTCTCGTTTTGGCGTTGAAGGAGCTCCCAGGTGTAAACACGGTTATCGCCCTTGTATTGAAGAATGAGGTCTCGAGCTTTGTTAAAACCACAAGTCTCGCGGAGGACGTGAACAGGACAAGACCGAGGGTTGTAATACCGGAAAAAGGTAGTCCAATACCAAGACTCACTTGCTAACTCTTGCTGGTTCTAAACATTTTCTTCTTCTTTTTTCGTAAATGTTTTCTTAGTGCTTTCTGTAAGTCACGCCATATCGAGTCGTTGTTGATTTCTAATTCAATACGACAAAGCTTTTGATGTAGAGTAGTTTACGTATTTCACATGTATGGTCACTGTGAAAAGACCTTTCTTCATATGACACCAAAGGCAATTTCAATGTCAAATAAAAAGGACTATGTTTTGAAAAACAAATAACATCATAGAGGCATTCGTATTTCACAAACACACGTCGTTATTATAGGGTTAATTCACGTTTTTGAGGTCGTTAACATTCGCAGAGGCCCAAAAAATGCGTTATCGCCTGAGACCGGAGGTCGAAGGCGATAACCCATTTTGTGGGCCTCTGAGAATGTTAACGACCGAAAAAACGTGAATTGACGCTATTATTGCATAAAATATGAATAATTTGCAAAGAAATGTAATAAAATAAGACGAATAACTAAAAAACTTTGTGAAAATTTAGCCACATTTACACCGACAGATACCAGAGTTTTCCGGCATTCGACTCGACATATATCGAGTAAGTACGATATCCACTAGACGGGCCGTTAGATTTTCATCGTGTAGCTATATATAGTCAAGTTACATCGCATTTTTACTGACATAATCTTCATTTGGGTTGGCGAAATCCTAACAATATTCGACTTAATTTTCTTTTGGAAACATGCTCTGGATATTCTAACGTTCATTTCAGTGCGAGTAATAAATTAAAAGGTCGGAATTTCCTAGGTAGATCTCTGGACCGTTTGGTTCGTTTCAGACATTCGTTCGTTTCAATAAAAACAAAGTTGTAAAGGAAAAATTGCAGTAACTAAAAGAAGAACAAGAAACACATAGGCTTACCACCACATTTGACCTAGACCACAACCACTCAATTCTAATTTCTTTCCTTCCATGTCCACGAAATCCACTTTTAGTTTAAAATCTGTCAGCTGCCCGTTTGTTTACTTTTTGATTCCAAGAATTAAATCTACGTCACTATAATTATTACGTCATCAGATATGGTTACACTGGGAGACCTAGTTTATTTGGGATGTAAACTGGAAATGGGGTCTTACAAGAATTTACATCGCGGAAAAGGGAAATGACAAAATTTCGGCTTTATTTTCAATTTTCTGAAGCACTCACAACAAATCCCTGATCGAGGATATTTGAGTGCAAAACCAGTCCGATATTGCACGTGAATCTGCCGATTAATGCACGATTTCTATGGATATCCGCCCGCTTTCTGCTCGTTAAACAATGCCAATAACAGACTGAAAACACGCATTTTAGGCAATAATTTTTAATAATGATCTAGTATGATGGATCTATAATTTTGCCTCCTTAAGACGCTTGTAGGTCGGATAAATATTGCTTCCTTACGTTCACCAAGAATCTTTATGAGAACAGCATAGATCTTGATCAGACTGCGCGTAGGCGCAGGCTGATCTGGATCCATGTTGTTCTGCAATGCCATATAGGTACTTTACCAGATACCTTGCTCAATAATTTTCTATACTGTTTTATAGGCTTGACAAACGAAGAATTGAAAGAGCAAATGTCTACCATGAAGAATCGGAATTCTAACACTGAAAAATAAACGGGAATGTTTACGAGAAGCTTTTAGAGAACATCATGGATCTTGATCAGACTGCGCGTTGGTGCAGACTGATCTGGATTCATGTTGGTCTCAAATACCACGTTGGCACTTTACCAGATAACGTGCTCATTCGTATTTTCTTGTCTTGGAAACACGAACGACGAGTTAAAAAAAACAACCAGAAGTAGCGATACGGAAATATTTCTGCCTATACATACACACTTCTAGACGAACACTTCATTTTTTGTGATTTTATACGTAGGTCAAGGTCGTGTGTCACGGCCAAAAATCAATGTCGTTATAGGACCATTGACTTTTTAAAAAACATATACGAAGGTATATTGACAATTTGTTTTATTTCAATTGACCATTTTTTTCTAGGACTGACGAACGATGAGTTAAAGGAACAAATGGCGATTATGAAGAAGAGGGAATCTAACACCGAAGAGGATGGAAATGTGTTCGCATATACTTATACACTACTAGACGAACACTTCAAGATTCAGCAAGAGGCGTTTGATAACTTTTGTGGTAAGTAATGACATCCTAGATGAGCTGCAACTCAGTTTGTAAAGTCATATCCCGGGCAGGGGACTGGGTTTAAATCTTGAAGTGACTAATAGTTGCTTTTCAACAAAAAACTCGCAACTGCAGCTTGATTCAAACTGCAGTTACGAGATTTTTGTTGAAAAGCGATGTAATATTCTACCTTATATTTTAGAAAAAAATCTTTTGTCTTTTCACCAGTTGGTAGATTACCTACGAATCGATATGTAAGGAGTGAGCCGCTGATTGCTTTAATTTTATGTTGTAGGCATACTTGCACTGGAATTGGTAATTCCATAAAGAGATCTTTTGGTGAGTAATGAATATGTTATTTTGAGTTTTTATTGGTTATCCTTATACTTCGTGTTATTATTCAAACAGTTAAAGACTTCCTAGAGCAAGATGTCAGATAATTTTACCCTTTCTATCTTCATTGAACTTTCCTATTTCAGAGAAGACGGGTCATTCTGTTGAACAGGATGCAACTGTAAGAGAGTTTTTCCACGGATTCATGCATGAGAACGCCCTTAATCCCATGATTTACCCATCTCTAAGGTAAGATATGTATCCTTCGTATCCAAACGCAATAAGCTTGCCGCTGATTTCTAAGGAAAATCTAGTTCGTGGATATGCATCCAACGTGAATTCCCAGTTATAGAAACCCCTGTCAAAGAATCATCAAGGAATTAAGTATTTAAAAATTGCAAAAAATGAACATATAGGAAATGTTATATACACTGATTTTAGCGCCACTATTCGTATAACAGTGGGGTGGCATTTCCGTCAACAGGGCCTCGGCGTTGGCGTTGGTGTAATTGCTTGTTAAAAGCTTAATATACAAGCGTCATATTCCGGTTTCTAATTGCTATTGCTCTGAAACCTTTCATGTGCTTCTTTGGCCATTATAGTAGCCTCTAGGCAACGATTCATCACTCTGACATTTAATTTAGTGGAATGCTAACCTTTTTGAAATTTAGATTTTTTTTCTGTCCATTTTTTGCTGTCCATTGAAAGCTCTGTTTTTATGTTATTTGGATGTTTATCTAAACACAAAAGAATTCATTCTGACATAAAATTATTAATTTGTTTACCTGTGTCTAGGTTAATGGAAACAGAAGTTGTGAGTATGACGGCGGCCATGTTGAACGGAAGTAGTTCCACAGTCGGCTTCCTAACTTCCGGCGGAACTGAAAGTAACCTCATGGCCGTAAAGGCATACAGAGATAGAGGCGCAAAACTACATCCGAATATTCGAAAACCTAACATTGTAAGAATCCTAAGCTTTTGTTATCCAAATAAAAGTCAATCAAAATGTATTCACACAAACCTAGAAATTGTCGTAAACTCCCAACGAATGAAGTTTTATGTCGAAACAGGGTTCCTTTAAAATGTCTCATTGTTCGGGCGTTAATTCATTCAATTTTTGTTTTTGATAAAGGTAGTTTCTCGAAATAATATTTTCGAACTTTTTGAGTGTTTAGGAAATAAATTGTGATTGCTTCAATTACTTCTGTAGAGAATATTGGATAATTTTTTGCACATTGGTCTGGTTGGCCTGCATGTAGAAATATTCCAATGAAAACGTAATTTTAGTTACGGGTGTTAAGAATATCAAAGATACAACACACGGCAAATGAACACGCCCTTAAGTAGTAAAACCACTAACGAGATTCACGCGACGTCCTAATTTTGCGGGCGACGGCGTAAACATGTGGCGGTGGAAAGTTCCATCACAGAATGTTTACGACGCCTACGAATAGGTTCGGCTACGTAACTCATATTAACGATGTCACACAAAAATTCCGAGGTCCATTGAATCTCATTATGAGTTGACTACCTTAATGTCAGTTGAGAGTTTAAGTCACTCACCTTCTATTGTTTCACACCCGGCCGCGGCTAATACCCTTTCTGACAAAAGTGTCACCCACCAATGGGTTTGAAATCGTTAACCTAAGTAGCCGAGCAGCTGGAGGCTCGGTAAGGGTGCTGTGGTAGTACTGGTTTGAGAAACAACAGGAATCCATGGGTAGGTGCTCCAGCCGCCGCGATATGACCCTGGTAGTTGAAAACGGCGTAAAACCCCAATAAACTCAAACTCTATTGTTTCAGGTAGCACCAATTACAGTCCATCCGACAATAAACAAGGGAGGACATTATTTTGGACTTGAAGTAAAACATACACCAGTGAAATCTGACTTTACTGCCGATGTTAAAGCTATTGAAGAGGTATGTGTGAATGAGCCCTTTAGATGAGATTTTATAACGATCGATCAAAATTGGATGATTTTACTTTTTGGGATATTTAAAGTCAATTATGGTTGTACCATCGACATTAATTGACCAAACGCCGGCTGTCAATCAAAACCATCGATAAGCCAATGGACGATCTTAAAAATGTTACAACCCCATTGTTTGTCTTAAATTCTCCGTCGCACGTGATATTTTATCGATCTATCGACCGACAATCAAAACAGGCAACATGTCATTGACCCCATTGTTTGTATTAGGTTCTACGTTGGGCGGAGCGATTTATCGATTGTCGTTCGGTCAATTGTATCTTCTGAGATAGTTCGCCTATATGGTGCTATGACGTCAAAAACAAAGCCAGGAAATCATAATTGTGACGCGTCACGCTACAAGGGACATTTTTTGGGATGCAAATAACCCCTTATTTCGAAAAAAGATAGATCATACGAACAAAAATACAGTACAGTGAATTGTTTCTATCCTTGTTAGTCTGCACATTCCCTGCAGACTGACCAGTGTCGATACTTTTAACTTCACAGATGGCCCATTTTGTGTGACGGGTCACATCAATTTATTATCATTTTTGAAAAATAGTCATTCTGTTATTTGCATTATAGGCTATAGATTCCAACACAGTTATGCTGGTGGCATCAGCACCGCAATTCTGCCATGGCGTTGTGGATCCCATCGAAGAAATTGGTGCATTGGCTCAACGTAAAGGGATCCCGCTACACGTAGACTGCTGTTTTGGTGGATTTATGTTGCCATGGTAATGATATTTCTTTAATTGCACCATGTTTTTGAAGTAAAAATACTAGTACGACTATAGTATTTGGCATAAACATTTCCCGGTGCAGGATTTATTCTTACATGTATCAGTGCGATATCGACTATCAAAAATCCCCATAAAAAATGCCTGTTATTTACTGATGGTCGCAAACCTTTGAGGGCTTGGTCGTTCAAACTTATACATAACGCTGAACAACAAAACATAAACCATGTAAAAATGAAATAATTTATCATCACTTGTCAACTACATGTGCCTATATCGTATATAAATACATATTTGGCATAATTGTATTTCTTGAAATGAAACCTTGTGAGGTAAAGGTTTTTGCCACTGTCAGATATCAGCATATGTTCACAGAGAGTCGCGTTTTCAATGTAGATGCCTTCCTATTCAACAAGCGCATCTTGTTTTCAAGTATTTGATTTTCACATTTTCGCAGGGTAGAAAAACTTAGATATCCGGTGCCAAAATTCGACTTTCGCTGTCCAGGTGTGACGTCAATCTCTGCTGACGTCCATAAATACGGATACAGTGTGAAGGTGAATATTAATTGTATGTGTTGAGACTACGCAGTAATTGGACAGTATAATAAGTGCAATTGTGTTAAAATTGCATTGACTTATCAAAGTCTTAACCCATTACAACACAGTAACTCCTTTTGACTCTCCCAAAGAAAAAGGCCTTGGAAAGCATTGTGGAAAATGAAGAAATTGCTTGTGACAAGCAATTTCTTCATTTTCCACAATACTTTCTACACAAAAATACCAAAAAATGTTAATTTTCATTCACTTGAAATTGAATTTGGACAAGTCTAAAAATTTGTCGTTTGGTAATGGGTTAACGAATTAGCCGAGGTCTAAAAAAGGGGTCTTTATGGCATTTGAGATATCACTAAAGCTTAAGGCAAATGCAGTCTGATTCGCATTCATGCTGCTTTCAAGGCATGGGTAGCTAGAAGCTATAAAAGCATAATGCAGGCTAGACTGGATACCTTAGGGTTTAACATCAATCGCGACCCTCGAGACTGTTTGCAACCTTTTGCCGTTTGGAACGAGTTTGAAACATGATCTCGAGCGTAATACAGTGACCGCCATATTGAACGTGAAAGTAGCTCTACGCGCGTAAATGACGTCATCAAAACAAATCAATCCTTTAGCTAACGTTATGATTCAAGTGAAATATACTGTCAATAATCGGTAAATCACATCAATTTTTTATCTGGTTAAAGTTTGTCACATTTATGAGGATACAATCGACTTTTGAACTCTGTTTCAAATATTTTTTCAGGTGTAGATTTGAATAGTTGTTTGGTCTGCTTTCGTTGTTAAAGACCAGACTACCGTTGTTATGCTTGCGGAGTGATATGGGCAGGATCGGCCCATGTCGGCAACTGTAATACGTTCGAGCCGATCTTGAGAAACGATAAGATCCGAGAATATTCGAATGGTTTAACATACCATTTGGGCACTTTTCTCAGATCCAAGCTCAAATCCAATTTTTATTCATAGGGCGCGAGCGTGATTTTGTATAAGAACGATGACTACCGAAGATTCCAAATCTACGCTTATTCTGAATGGCCGGGTGGTCTATATGGATCACCAAGTATGGCGGGGACGCGACCAGGTAAGGTCAAATACGTATGAGCCAGGATCTGGAAAAACGTCCCTTATAGCATTTTTAGAAAATTGGATTTCAAGATCAGCCTGTTGTCAGATGCAGTCCAATATGCATCCACACTGCTCTCTTTAAGTTACTACAGGCCACAAAGAAGCTATTGGAGAACAACATGGGTCCTGATCAGACTGTGCGTATGCACAGGCTGATCTGGACCTATGTTGGGCTCAAAAGCCTTAAGGGACGTTTATCCAGATCCTGGCTCGTATATTCTTTTCAAATGACTTACTAGTAGAAATGTCTGAATTATACAGTGCAAAGTAATTATTGTCAATAATAGAAAATGAGTATCATAAAGTCTAGAACGTATCAATATAATGTGAATCATGATAAATATTTGTTTTTCAAGCTTCATAATAATTATATGTATGTGATTGTAATACACATTGTATGGCTATATTGACATGAAACAATAACCCACTTCGGAAATGTTTATCGATATATTCGTAAATGTTCAACCAAAGAAGATTGACATGAACTGTCATTGAAATTTAAGAGTCGTGGGTCAAATTATACAATTAATAACGTTAAACTTTAAACTGATAAATAAAAAAAAATCGCTTTGTTCATGATAGGTGGTAATATCGGGGCAGCATGGGCGGCAATGAAAGCCCTCGGTGAAGACGGATATAAAACAAAAGCTAAAGCGCTAATGGAAGTTACGACCACGATGATTAACAGAGTCAAGACGATTGATGTAAGATCGGTTTGTTTAATCCTCTCCAAAACAACAATACTTTATATACCTGTAATGTGGCCGTTTTGAAGTTTATAGATCTAAATCTTTTTTTTTTCGAGCGGCGTCGTTACGTATCCGAACCTATTCGGGCGAGGTAGTAAACATTCGGCGGTGGAAAGTTTTACCGCTAAATGACAAAATTGGTTTTTAAAGGTATGAACTTGAGCAAATTAAAGCACGGAGAATATTGAGATAAAAGAAGATGATGCTGATTCTCAGCATTTTTTTCTTTTGTCAGAACGGTTTCCCGAGGTCATTCTAATAGGGACGTCAAAACCAAGTTTTCTTAAATTTGGAAAGGTTGTATAAAACAACGTTATTTTACACCGTGACCGTACTTTTCCTGAAGGTCGATGTCAAAGGCCATGGTCTATATCAAATAATCAAGGTATTAAGAAGATGCTTTTACCCTTTCCCAAACGGCAAAAATTTCGGGTGATCCAACTTAAAGACTGCTGCATACGACAACATTGATGATAATAAAGACATGATTTGTGTAAAATATGGCACAGAAAATATTGACACAAAAGGAGAAACTGCTGGTTATCAGCAGTTTCTTCTTTGTTTCAATGTTTTCCCAAACCTGATCTATTAGGGACGTCAAAATCAGTTCTTGTTTGGGAAAGGGTTAATTGTTATATCTTATTATTTTGGTATTTGAATGATATTTTATCAGTCATTTAGGGAGTGGCAACATGTAAACACAGTTTCAAAGATTTTCTGTTTTGATTTCATTAAATGTCACAGAATAATTAATTCATTTTGATTATTTAATTGCCATTGAAATATTCACTTTCATTGAAAACAGGGTCTGAAAATACTTGGCGATCCATGTATGACCGCGTTTGCTATTGGCGCAGCAGACAGCAGTATAAATATACAGGCAGTAGCTGATAATATGGAAACAAGAGGTAACAATCTACACTTAGTTAACCCTTTCCCAAACGGACAAAATTTAGGGTGGTCAAGTTTGAAAGCTGTTGCAAACGACAAAATCAATGTTGAAAAAGGTTGGATTTGTGCACAGAAAATATTGAGGCAAAAGGAGATAACCAGCAGTTTCTTCTTTTGTTTCAATGTTTTCCCAAGCCTTTTTCTATTAAGGACGTCAAAACCAGGTCTTGTTTGGGAAAGGGTTAAGCGTTGTAATGGACGAGCCATCCGTCACACATACTCAAAACCTTATTCATTTGAGTACAGCGTTTTCAAATGAAAACACGCACTTAAACAATATATTTTTCAACTGAAAACTACAACTTCGGAAGAAAAGATAGAATAAAATTGACAATTTATACGTACAAAGAGTTTAAGGTCTACACTGATACTAACTCGTCTTTTATATCTTATTGACTTGATTAATATAAGCTATGCTACTTCCTATACTGGTATATTACAGGTTGGAAAATGGAACGAAATCAAAACCCGGATTCTCTTCACTGTTCTATTCTGCCACACCATATACCGGTGCATGAAAAGTTCCTAGATGATTTAGAAAAGGCAACGGAGTTCTGCAGGGTGAGCTCATCATACCACATCTCTTTTGTTTATTACCATTTCCAAAAAGGGGATAGAAACTCGTGTTTACATATTGTTTGAATTGTATCTTGTATCACGGGCTGATGGTCTCATCATTGAATAGTATATGCCAATGTCTATGTCTTTGTTACAAAAAAAGTTCTTAAACATTATCAACAGCAAGAACGAAAATAGGTCTACTGTAACTACAATGACTGTATGCACTTCTACTTTTTCTAAGTACTACATGTACCACATGTGTATGTACTTTCAATACTTCTGGTTCTACAATTAAATTATCTACTACAACAGTTCATTATTGAAGGTACAAGATTTTAGAAGACAAGATGTGCTTTTCGTTATTTTTGCAGAACAACACGTCTCTTAACAAGAAAGGTACTGCAGGCGTGTACGGAATGATGACCAGCATACCTGACAAGGGAATAGTGACGGACTTTCTGGTGGAATTCTTTAACGAAGTTTACAAGTGCAAATAGACCGTTTTGCTTAATTTAATCCATTTCCACACATTGACTTTTTTTTACTCCCCTACAGAAGTAAGTGCTGGAACACATTGTGGAAAATGAGGAAATTGCTTGTGACAAGCAATTTCTTCATTTCACACAATATTTTCTACACAAAAGACAAAAAAGTAGATTTTCATTCAGTTTGAATTGTCGTCTGCAAAATCTTTAAATTTGGATTATGCGAAAAGTTTGTCGTTTGGTAATGGTTAACCCGAATCACTAAATCGGTGTTATTTATTTTCTTTGCAGAACAACACATCACTAAATAAGAAAGGCACAGCAGGCGTGTACGGAATGATGGCGAGTATTCCAGACAAAGGCATAGTGACGGACTTTCTGGTTGAATTCTTTAGTGAAGTTTACAAGTGCAAATAGACTTTATACTCATTTTATGTCCAAACCACAATGTGATAGACTGCTCTCAATGTCTCAGCTGATGAAATGTTCAGAGAAAGTAGAAAATGTTCTAAACACTGTATTGTTTATTAAACCGTTTAGCTAATTTAAAAGTACGATAAGACTCATTCCTGGAAGTTGAAGTTTACTTATGCAAATTTATAGAATGCAAGTCATGCATTAAGTAATAAAATTTTTGGTAAATAAATGCAGCAATTTAACATTATGCTTTCACTGACATTGATGTTTATAAAAGTTAAGTCTGATGTATTTGATTTTAATAGTTTCGCAAAACTAATAAGCTTGTAACGTCAACACCAGATGTTGTCTCTGAAAGGGTGAATCATATTGTATCTTCCATAACCTACTTTGAAATTTAATTTTGTTGATTTTAATTTTGAATAATTTGTGCAATACTAGTTTTGTTGAAACAAAAAATGTTAAAGTAAAAAAAAGAAAAGAAATACATAAAATAGATTTAGAATTTAAAAACGTTCGTTGGTTTTCCCTCCAGTTAATCATTAAGCCTCCTATCTATCAGCACATTGTCCTTTTCAACAAATAACTACATTTTGAATAATCATTTAACAAACTAGCTTTACATTGCAATAGGCTGCGTTCGTATTTCAAAAAAGAGTACCTGCACCTCAAACTTGGGTCAGGGAACAGAAACCCGAGTTTATTCCCAAAATCGCGGCGCCTAAATGTCTCTGTAAAGGATATCGTCAGATATGTAGGTAGTAATATTAATTATACAATTTTTGTTATAAGTTTCGTCAGACGTTCCTTTGAACGCATTTATTTTACATCGATTGGGAAGCAAGTTTCTTAAACTTATATTAACCCCTCTCGATTGAACTTCCTGGAAATATACCAGTACTCGCGCCAAATATTTGGCCCAATGAGAAGACAAGAACAACTTTCGCTACCGAGGATCGAACTAGGAACCTCTTAGTCACAAGACCGATGCTCTATCTCTCGACTACGGACACCACATATCGCTGCTTTTCTTCACAAACCTCGTATCTGCAGCTTAAAACAAGCTGCAGATATGAGTTTTTTGCAGAAAAGCGACGATATCTTATATGTTGTTATATGTTTAATGCAGCATTCTCTTTAAGGCATTTATTCTAAGTTATCAAACAATACACAGGTAGCATCAGTTGAACATAAATACCAGCTTGAACGTTCACATGTATTGCATAATACATTACAGATATCTTCACGGAACTTTAGGCCCTGTGTATCTTCGTCTTTGTTGGCACGATTGTTAGTCCAAAACATTTAAAAATAGACCTACCGGATTGTTACGTGTCGTTTTACCACCTTCTTTGCACATAATCGGTCATAAAACAACATAATTATTGAAAATGTTCTGCAATGGTTGAGTAACATGATTCCCCACTGTGACCCTGTTTGATCGGTTACGTGCAAAGAGCAAGATAAACTAACAAATAGTCCTACGTGCAATTGACTCTAAATTTCATAATCGATTACGCTAAAATGGGCCTTTTAAAAGCACAACATACCAACATTTCGAGATAAGGGTCAGATTCTTAAAAGGTCAACCAGACGCCGCATTTTAAAAATGAACGTACAATTACAAAAGAAAAACAATGAAGATCAACATAAATCATCTGAAACTGAATAGATTTTGCGCAGACTGATTAAGGTCGATACTGTTCACGATTCCCCGAAGGTCATTATAAGCCTGACTGGTCACATTTCAATAACATTGTAAACTTTCTACTCGTTGAATTCGCCATTTAGTTAAAACCATTCCAGATAAGCAATTAGGAAGCTGTTGTTAACGCAAAAAATAAATGTTGATGAAGACAGGATCATATCGTCGGTGGGGAGTCAAAACCTCGTAACTCCAGCTTTGTCAAGCTGTAGTTACGAGGTTTTGTCTTCCCACCAACGATATACACTTTAGCAAAACATTGAGGCAAATGAAAGAAATGTGTTTACACTTTTTTTTTGTTCATTTTTTTCTAAAGCAGTGTTTAGTGACGTCAAAAAAGACCTTGTTTGCGAAAGCGTTATCTTGTTCCTCAGGTTATCAAGGAAATGCCGCAAAAAATGGCCGACAAATGTCATGCCCTATCCAATGATAATATCATAGGTTGTCTAACATTCTTTTATAACCCTTTCCCAAACAAAACCTGGTTTTCACGTCCCTAATAGAACAGGCTTGGGAAAACATTGAGACAAAAGCAGAAACTGCGGATAACCAGCAGTTTCTCCTTTTGTCTCAACATTTTCTGTGCCATATTTTACACAAATCATGTCTTCTTTATCTTCAATTTTGTCGTCTACAGCAGCTTTCAAATTGAACCACCCTAAAATTTTGTCGTTTGGGAAAGGGTTAAGATAAGAAAGTGCACAACTCCTTTTTACATCGTTATGTTGTGTGCGTTGCTCTGCTGAACCATGAGAAACTTGGTGTTGCTCATCTTTGTAGGTAAGTGACCATTTTTTCTATACTTCGTTTATGGAGAAATCGAATAGAATTACGATTCATGAAATAAAAAAAGTCACTGCAGAATTATTTTAGTAAGTCTTAAGTAGCAAGTTTAACGTTTTATTGTTTTCATTTTCCGAAATAATATGATGTTGTTTCGTACATATTTAACCTGATTTAACAACAACAATTAACGGTGTGGTAATGAAGATAAGACGGTTTCGAAAATATATATCTTAATATATAAGGCAATAGGAAATATTAGGAGGAAAGGAGAACTAGTTTTGGATCAGCATTGTCTTTTTTTTTTGAAAAAAAAAAAAAAAACGTTAAACATTGTTAAAGTCGATGACGGGTAGTGTTTTATAACAGCTGAATTTTGACAAATACCTTTATCTGTTTGTTAAGCATTCACACCAGTCATAATAACGTCCCTTGGCAGTAAGAAGTGGCTATCAGCAGTTAAAATTTAACTGCTGATAGCCACTTCTGGCTGTCAAGGGACGATAATTGTACTTAATAAACAGTCGCAGAAACAAGACAAGCCTAAATGTCGTCCCTTGACAGCCAGAAGTGGCTCTCAGCAGTTAAAATTTAACTGCTGATAGCCACCTCTGGCTGTCAAGGGACGATATGAATTATGTTTCACGACAGGTTCCACGCTGGCAGAATGTCCAAATGGCTGGGTCCGTGCCTGTTTAATTTTAATTTCAATCCGTGCTATTAAGCCTACAAGACTTGTTAGCCCATGTTCTTTCAATTTTGTTGCAAAACTTTAGGGTCTATTTCAAGTTTTAAAATATCGGATCTAATGTCTATCTCAGCTGCCCGTCATTGGATTGGCCTGACAGATCAAGTTATCGAGGGTCGATGGGTCTGGCACGGCACGGATCAGCCGGCATATTACACGGATTGGCAATCTGGAGAACCGAATCAACACGAGACGGCTAATTGTGGCAACCTTTGGGAAGATCAAGATTATCATTGGGCTGACGATCCTTGTGGTTGGGTCCTTGAACCTATCTGTGAGAAACCGTGAGTTGTCCTTAATAATGTAACGAAACAAGAGTGGAATAGCGATACAAAGGTCATTAATAAGTCTAGAATTAAAGGGACATTTCATTCCAATTTCAATTTTTTAAAGTATGTCTTGATTCCAAGATTGGTTATTCTTATGAGTATAAATACTATCAGTTTTTTTTAAGTTGTTGCCAATAAGCGAGAAACACGCATTTGAAGTTGAGACATAATCGATAAATTGCATATAAATCCGAACTGTTGTCCACAACAATTTGTTCAATTTTAACACAAAAAATATAAATTTCTCGTAAACGGCGCAATATTTTGGTATGAAATTTTCAGAATTTTCATAAGGAAATATGGTCTTACAGATGAAAATAAAAGTAAAATTTATAACAAAAAATTCTGAAATGTCACTTTAAGGTGTTCTTTCCATCATCGTATGTAAAGATATAAAACTATATATAATGTGACCCGTCACACTAAAAGGGACCATATCAGAAGTCAAAAATCCACCTTTTGACAATCTTGTCAGACTAAGTACAGGTTAACCAGACACTGTATGGCAAAAATGAACATATAGTAAGATAGCGAATACATTCCAGATTTAGAAAATTACATAAAAGTAAAAAGTGTCGGCCCTAATCTGACTGCTCGGACTGCGCAGACTGACTAGGGTCGATATATTTCCCACTTCCTATAAGGTCCCTTTTAGCGTGATGGTTCACATATGTGTCCTACATCGTCGCAGTGATCCGTTGCAATTGCAGAGGTTACCTATTCTGGATTTAACCTTTGCTCGTCTACATATGTCGTATTTCTGTCGATTGGTTGTTGTTGCTATTATTTCTATTAACTGATTCGAATATCCTTTAGCTCCAGTATTCTATGTGTTTTGTATAAAACAAATTCAAATGTTGTCATTTGATAAAAAGTTGAGAAAGTGATCAACATTTGAATTAATTATATTTTATAATGGTATTTTTCTTACAGGCTGAACTTAAACATGGGTATCATTGGATGATGCTGCGTCATGGTCGAATATATTGAAACCGATTGCCAAATAAAGTACTAATCAAATAAAAGGCATTGGACATTTCTTTTTAGATAGACTCTTTGCAGCTGAAACTTTCTTTCGAGATTGGTTTAATCCTTTCATAAACGGTAAACATTTTTACTGGTCCATTTGGTTAGTTTTTGCAGAGGACAAAATGTATGTAGATGAGCGTTGAATATATTGAAGCAAAAGGAGACAATTACTGGTCATTTGCATCTTCTTCTTTGCCCTTAGTCTGGTTTTAACTGCCCCTAATACTGCGTTATTTGGGTCAGGCCCACAATGGCCATGGCTGCCTTCAGTGTGGAGATTTCACTACAAAGATAAAGAGCAAAGTCCGTTAATTTTGAGGGCAAAGATATGACATTTCGGAAGTAGATAGAATTTGGTATTTTTTACTCTATCAGTTAAAGTTTTATACGACCATCACGCTAACCCGAAGGAAAGCGATGTTTAAATTAAATATGACCATAAAAACTTCATGTATATCTTGGCAATTGGATACAACTATGACCACTTGTCTGAATAGCGTTCGCTTACTATCCGAGAGGTCTTGGGTTCGGATCCAACACAGGATACATATCATCTCCTCTTATAGGCCTATCTTTTTATGCCCCCGTATCGAGAGATCAGGGGCATATTGTTTTACTCGTGTCCGTCTGTCTGTCTGTCCGTCCGTCCGTCCGTCTGCCCGTCTGTCCGTCTGTCCATCCGTTAGCAATTTCTTGTGTGTGCAACTCCTCCTACAGTTTTGATCGGAATTTGATCAAACTAGCCACAATGCATCTCCATGGTGTTTAGTTGTGCACACCGCTTACGGAATTCAGCTAACTCTTTTCGTTCTTGAACTATCTGCCCTTAAATTGAAAAAATGGCCAATTTTACTGACAAGCCCCTCTCGGGCGTGTATGCGCCGCTCTGCGAAGCCCTTGTCCTGTATGTGCTGACACTTTAAAAGGAATCCATCAAATGAGTCAATATTTATGCATATTTTTGTGTACAGGGTATCGATTCTGGGAAATTTCTTTGAATAAATTCAGCAGTAAGAGACGCGTCCGAAATCAATATTTGGCAGTGAAAGGGATATACATTGATACCTGTCCAACCTAAAATAAATCAAACATCTGGAACGATTCTCGTTTAATTGTAAACCTATAACAATTTATGTGATGGAATCTAAAATAGAACACAACTTGATGAAATGCTAAAATATCCTTTTAATTCTATATACATGTATTGATGCTCACAAAATTACCTCTACAAACTCAAGTTTTGACGGCCATATAATCCAGTAATGATATTATGGCACATGTGTACAAATGTCACCCGTCACGCTAAAAGGGGCCATATCAGAAGTCAAACAATCCAAATTTTGACAAATTTGTCAGACTCAGCACAGGTCAACAGTGACAACTAGATACATGTACTGTATGCGAAAAATGAACATATGGTAAGATAGGGAAAACGTTCCAGATTAAGAAAATTACATACAAGTGAAAAGTATCGGCCCTAGTCTGGCTGCGTGGACTGTGCAGACTGACTAGGGTCGATATTTTTCAAACTCCCTATTAGGTCCCTTTTAGAGTGATGGGTCACAAATGTTTTCATCGATAAACAGTAGAAAGTCATCCTTAATTTTTAATATAACTGTATGCGTTGGATCGAATCTTGCAAGTGTGAGACACCTGCAAGGTTCGAACCATCGCATGCGAAATTAAAATAGTTAAGAGTTCGATATTAAGTTGTTTATATGGATAAATTTTGTAAACGTGTGCCATAATATCGTGCAGGGATACCAATTGTTTACTCTTCAGCAGATTTAAAGATGGAAAAGCCTAAATAGTTGTTGTTCACGAAAGGGTTTGATGGAAAATGGCGCATCACTTCCTTTTTACTATGATAGTATAGTTAAGAAAATAATATGTTGAATGGGGTTTAGCGCCGTATTCAACACTTTTCAGTCATTTTCAGGCGGTCGGTGCACCTTACCAGGTATCTTTATTTATCTATTTATCGAACGGAGCCAATATCTGCTCATCCCATAGAAAGGTTATCCATTGGGAGAGACCATGCCTTTTGTATAGTCAGAAATGATATTGACCAAGCCGAAGTTTTATCGCAAGACCCATGGTTCGATTTTACGTAAAGTGCTATATTCACTGAGCACGGCATTTGAAAGATGGAGCAATTTTATGGCATGTTAAAGGATAGGACTTTGTGAAGAAATATGGTAGGATGCACCATCCTTACAGTTTGACTAAACAGTTGTTTTAAACGTGAAACTAAATCCGTAAAACAGGTTTTTCAAAACAGAAATAAAACGATTATAAACAGAATTATCAAAACAGCAACACCAATTGAGACAGTTAACATCACTGGTGGTGAACACGGCCAAAGCGAGGTACGTTTTTCGCTACCACTAGGTACAGATATTTTGCGTTTTTAAAACGAGAGTTTAAAGATCTGATTGGGTAGTTTTTCTTATAACAATGAATTTGTTCTGAAAATAGACCGGATTCACCGATATGTATTTACAAACCGTCTGTGTTGTTATAAAATCTCATAACTACGGCTTTATCGAAGCCGTAGTTACGATATTTTATAACAACACCGACGGAGTACTATGATCGCGAAAAAACGTCCCACGCTTTGGCCGAGTTCACCACCAGTGAGCATGTAATATGGAACAAAATCGCGAATTAAAAACTCTGGTCTGTTTCTGTGTTTGCCTTTAGTGCCATAATTTTTCTATATTCAACCTCAAATGTACAAAATTAATTCAACATGATCGAGTTTCTTCAAGAAAAACGTCGTAACTGCAGCTTGTTTTGAGCTGCAGTTACGAGGTTTTTGAAGAAAAGACAGGATAGTATAATTTGGCTTGCAAAGATTTCGCCTGTTATGCTTAACCCATTACCAGACGGCAAAATTTCGGACTGTTCCAATTTGAAATGTGTTGCAGACAACAATTACAAGTTAATGACATTCTTAAAAGGCTTTCCGTTTTGTGTTTAAAAACATCGTGGGAAATGAAGAAATTGCTTGTCACAAACAATTTCTTCATTTTCTACAATGTTTTCCTAGCATTTTTCCTTAGGGACGTCATAAAGCGTAGCTATGTGACAAAGTTCTAATCATAGTTTGTATCAACGTGGATAACATTAGTATTTTTAGCCCGAGAAACACCCATAAGTATATTGTCACTATCAGAATGGAACGAAAGTTACTTTGGCTAGTGATTTTGGCTTGCAAATATTTTTGTATAATGTTCTAATCATAATTTGTGTCAACATGGATAACATTCGTATTTTTAGCACGAGAAACGCCCATGAGTATATTGTCACTGTGAGAGTGGGACGAATGACTGGACGAATACGATTTGTCGTTATAACTGCGCATGCGCATTAATTCTAGCTGGCGGTAGATCGGCTTCCGGTCCCAAGCGTGAGATGATCGATCGTCTGGAAAAAAATGAGAATGAAGAGAAATGGTTAGAAATCTGTATATTAAGCATTTCAAAAAAAAAAAAAAAAAAAAAAAAAAAAAAAGAAAAAAAGGTATTACAACTGATCTAATTTGAAAAGTAGTTTAGTCGATTAAATGGATGCACATTAACAATTAAACAATTTGAGACAAATAGAAAGCAATTGTGGTTTTCAGTATTTTTCCAGGATTTTTTGCAATGGATGATTCAAGTGTTGTTTATTTCATAAATGTCGTTAACCGACTGATTCAATTCCATCTTTTGATCGATTACCAAATTCATCCTCTTAACTAGTATCTCGGAAGCATGCATGTTCTTCGAGCACTTGAAAGTACGTACATAAATATATGGATTGACACATACCCAAAGTAACGACGTTTTTGGCGACCTTGTATGTATATGCCATACTTCAACTTACCAAGATAGCTGTGTTTGGTATCAGTTTTTGACGCTGAGAATGATTTCCTGAACGTAAATACACGTTTACGTATGTTACGTATGAACGGTGCCGTCGATAACGTGTAGATGACGGGATTGATCGCTGAATTTAGAGGTAATACGAATACTGCTACCCAGGCGTATACCTACAAGAAAAAGAGATGAAAACATTTTATAATGGTGTCTTGCATTCTTTCTTTTTAAATAAACATGCTCCCTCACTAACTTGGATTTATTAAACATACGGAAAAGATAGCTGTGTTTTAAAAGGAAATTTCATGTGAGCATTTTGTCCAAAACCTGCGTAAACAGGGTGGTAGCACTTGAAAGCTTGGTCCATATTCGAACTTAACCCATTCCCTCACATTGACGCCTTTCGACACCCTTTTAGGCAATTTCTTTGGAAAACATTGTGGAAAATGAAGAAATTGCTTGTGACAAGCAATTTCTTCATTTCCCACAATGTTTTCTACGTAAAAAGACCCAAAAATATTGAATTTCATTGTCGTCTGCATCATCTTTGAATTTAGTCTAAATATTTGCCGTTTGGTAATGGGTTAACAGGAACTACCAACATGAGCTACAAAATATACCAACATGTTCTCTCTTTCTCTAAACTGAGTTTTGACCATTTTCCTTTTTTATCGTTCGTTGCGAATACAACATAATTATTGCCTTCCTTATGGGTCTTTTAATATGCTTGTATTTCACATGGAAATTAGATTTTGCATAAAGCCACGTGATTTATTCTATATTGATATGGAACAGCACAGAGAAAAGGAAAGCATGCAAAATCTGGGATGATATTAAGCGACTCGTCATTCTGTGGGACATTATAAGAAATATTATAGTTTTAACATTGTCAAGTTAATGAATTTAAATGTAGAACTAACATTTGATTGCTTCTTTCCTACATTCAATTCAGATCCGCTTGCCATACACATGGGATCATACAAGAATATTCATCTTGTTAACCCATTACCACACAGTGACTCTTTTTGACCCCTCACAAAAATGGCCATGGAAAACATCGTGGAAAATGAAGAAATTGCTTGTGACAAGCAATTTCTTCATTTCCCACAATGATTTCCATCCTAAAAGACCTAAAAATTGAAAAAATTACATTCACTTGAAATTGTCGTCTGCAGGATCTTTCAATTTGGACCGCCTTAATATTTTGTCGTTTGGTAATGGGTTAAACAATTAGTTATCCATCTTCGCAAGCCAAGGGTGACATCTACGACGTAACGTCGTTTCTGTATTCACCCTTGGCGGATTTAGTCGGATTTTCTTGGTCTCCTGGAAAGCATTTTCATTGGTTCCAGCGAGATCTCGCTGGAACCAATCAGATTGTCGACTGATACATTTGTTATTAGTAACCAAATCATGACAACGGGCGGGAAAAAGCATTGCATTTGCAACTCAAAAACGCGAAGATATGCGATTTTTCCTAAGAATTTCACTGCAATAGACAGGAATTCCCTAACTTTAATCGACGAATTATTATACTTTCGACAATTCGACAAAAAAAGCAGCTAATTTTACATAATCCGCATGACGTATGACGCGAAAGACAACGCGCGTTAATGACGTCATCAATAATGGACGTAAACAACCAGCAAAACAACCGCTAGGCGGCACTTCGCGATTTTAAGAAAATCGGACTAAATCCGCCAAGGGTGAATACAAACGTAGGTGGGTTCAACCTTGGCTAGCGAAGATGTAAGTTATCTTACCGCCGTTGGTATTTGGGCTCCACCGAGCGATGCAAAGCCGAGTAAAATAATTGGTACCCAACAGAAAAAGTCAGTCATCACTATTAAAGTCATTCTCTTTGCCATAGCAACGTCATTTTTATCTTGCGACTTCCGCACTGCGGATCGCGTCTGCTTAGCAACAAAGAACATCCTTAGATACGAGAAGAAAATCACCAAAAAGGACAGAAAATTAAGCACAAGGAATACCGCCACGGAATATTCCCATCCTTTGGGTTTGTAGTTCGTAATATGGAATGCCAAACACACCCCAGATCTTCCGTAGAAGTTCTCAAAATAGTCTAACCCTAACAACGGAAAAGTCGCTATTACAAACACTGTAAACCAAATAAATAACATCACATAAAACGCGTCCTTTAGCTTAAGTCTTCTTAAATGTAAAGGAAATATAATACATATGAGTCTATCGATGGTTATTATAGTCAATGTAAGCACGGATAATTCACTAGAAAAAGTCGACATAAATCCCGCGAATTTACACAAGTCACTTTGCCTCCAGAAAATATCGTAGAGAATGTAACTGCCTCGGTAGTAGGAATCCACCACCGCGATGATTAACAAATAGATTCCCATGAAGAAATCGCCGATAGCAAGATTGGTGATCAGAAATGAGTGAACCTGGAATGAAATTATAATTAAATGACTGGAATTGCTGTTTATTTTGGAAAAAAGAAACATCCGTATAAACATGTGATCCGTCATGCTTACAATGCTCTTCTTGGAAGAGTCAAAATTACTCTGACCTCCCTTGAAACTTTTCAATATAGGATTTTTTTTTTATAAAATTCAAAATGTTTTCAATATCTGACTCTCCGTCCATTTTCAAAAGACGACATTTAGTTGATGTATTCTAACTGTGGTCCATTGCTCAAAAAATGATTTTATTAACTATGTAAGCCTGAATGGTCACATTGGTATAATATACTCAGTTCCAAAAGAAAGTGTGCACTTTTGCGTTTTACCTTTACCTTAATTTTCACAAAGTTAATGGCAATTTAGGGAGTAAAGTGATATCATACTTCAGATTAGACCTTAAAGAAAATTGGCATCAAAACAGATGCCGATAGAATTGCTCATATTGCATACACAGAGTCAGATCATTTAGTGTTGATGGTGTTGAGATTTGCACTCCTTACAGCTTTTCCTGTGGATAGAGTTACAAGCTTATATGCCGTTGTAAGGTTTGGCCAGGCCTTCCAAGCAATTTCCACGTTAAAGCTTGAACTTTCTTGTAGACGTTACGTGTACGTCAACGTTAGTAATCGCTACGTTAGTAGTCTTGTGAATTGCCGTCGAACGGTGCAATAACGTTCTAAAGCGAATTTGTTAGCACTTAAGATTCCATACAAATGACCAATTGCTATTTGAACATAAATACCGTACAAATTCAAATTTTCGGAAGGTTTTTGTTTTCACCAGGTTCGGTCTTGCTCACCAACGTTAGTTGTAATTCGTTTCACGCTAATGCACTATGTACAAATGTAATGAACATGTGATTTTATGCTACGATATGCCAAAAGGAGTTCAGCGAGTGTAGTTTCTGATCGATAACTCATCCAGCACGTGAGACATACATAAAACACTAAAAATGCAAAATCGCAATCAAGCCGAAAATTTGTGCGTGCTATGTGATTTCTTCATCCATATATCGTTTGTCAATAGTATTGAGATGTGTCGTACAAAATTTCCTTGCCGTAGACGGTATACTTTTCGAGGTATTCAAAATATAAAAGTGCACACTTTCTTTTGGAACTGAGTATATGTCCTCATGAATCACGTCTGATTAGCAAACTTTATTTACTGTTTATTTAATCAACGTAATTTGACTAACTTGGTCATTCCTAAGAGTTCGAATTGGGTTTTTTTTATATATGTAACACTGTTACAATGAAGTTAACTTACCTTTCCCTTTCGTAGATCCCGACTTCTCCAAATAACGACTAGGAGATTACCGAAGAACGCCACAAGGCCAAGTATCCAGATACTAACACGTAGAACGTAGTTAGACATCAGATCCGTGCACGAGGAAAACTCATCTGGTTCCGGTAAACAGTCACCGGATATCCGGGCTGCGCAGCAGAACCGGAACTCGTCAGTTAATCTGAAACGAATAGCATTTGACAAGATTTTGAAGAAAAATTGTCGATTATTTATACAAAATGTAGGAAAACATAGAAGTTGATTATGCCCTGCCGTGCAAATTTAGATGTGAGAATTATTTCGACCCTGTCACAAGATCGTCGAAATATTGCCGTTTTCAACATTTAAAATAATTATCGTACCAATAGGAATGGCTTGTGTTTTGTTTTAATTGTTATACGAATTCGTCTTTTTTAATCATTTTATGAGTTGTGTTGGTTGCTTTCCTAATTGACCTCCTTTGAAAATGCATCGGTGTCGTATATTCCTTGGTACTGACGCAATAAGATACGCAGTGCATGCACTTTTAAGTACCCTTCACTTTGTGGTAAGATTGAAGCATATTGACATGGATCATTTTAAGAATACTCCAATCGCTAATTAAACGCAAATGACTCGAAATATCAAATGGTAGAATAAATGATGTTTTGTAGGTATTAAATAATATTTTTCGTTTGTTGTTATTTGTTTTAGAAAAAATGTATTCATACTTACAAATGCTCCAAATTGTAAAGACCATCAAATGCACTTTCCTCCAAAATGGCAATCGAATTGTGTGAGATATCTCTGTAAAAAACAATATTAGAATTAAATGAGCCTTGGTCTATAAAGATGCCCCTTGTAGAATTTTAAAGTTTTATGAGTCCTGGGCAGTGTATACCAGAGTCTGATAATACCCCGCAAGCTACCACAGGTTATAAGGAATCTGGGTTGTACGCGTGCATTAGAATCCCGTTATCACTTCCCAAAACGGCAAATATTTGGACTGTTCGCGTGAGGAAGCTGCTGCACGCGACAACATGGGCGCAAATTAATGCCCAATTTGTGTATATTCTAACTAAGAAATTATTAGAGAGAAATGGACAAAATTCTGATCAACAGCAATTTTTTTCCTTCAATTTATTCACCATCTCTTTGTCTCAGGGTCCTGTACACATGGTCTTTGTTTCTGGAAATGATCTTAATTTTTAATTAGTTCATCTTTACGCTTATAACCCTTTTCTAACCCAGGTGACATTGAGAGATTGACTTATGGAGAAAAACACTCATTGATTGATATAATTTTACCAATTCAAACACTTTAGAACTAACAACGAAGGAATTCAAGAAGTACTCACAAAAATCGTAATTTTCTTAATCCGTGAAATATGTTCTCGGTTATCCTGAATACACGGTTATTGGAAATATCCCTACAACAGAAAAGACACATGCAAAAAATTCAAAGGCCTAAACAGATAAAATGAAAAAGAAGTCCAAAAGCGTTTGATATTGTAATTAGCCGACTGATGCTGTCAATCAAAATATCGATTGTCAAATCAAATTACTCTGTTAGTCACGTGTCTACGTTTTAATATAAGGATTATGCATTTGTCTTATCGAAACGAAAAAAAAAAGAAAGAATAAATAAAGAACATCGATGTTGTAGATTTCCTGGTAAATCTATTGGATGTACAACAAAGAATAAAGAAGTAAATAACAATATAAGGAATGTCTAATAGTTTTTATCATGCGCTCTTGTAGTACTATTGTTTTTTCACGAATATGTTTAGCAAATGGACATATTTCCCCTTGTCTGTAAACGATAAATACAACTTCACTAAAGGTTAAGTTTTTGTGAAACAATGCCAAACTATGAGTGCTTATACTTACATTGACAGAAGTTCAAATAAACCATTAAATGCTCCCTCCGCGATAAACGTGATTTGATTGTGGGATAGGTTTCTGAAAGGAAAATGAAATATTACATAAACGTTTCCGGATCAGAAACGGCACATATTCCTAAAATACTCGTGCAGATTTCTAAAGTAATTAGTTGAGCTCTCATATGACCTAAGAACATAACGCTTCTTACATACATGTACTATCTAATTGACTTATATGATTCTACTATTGTTAAGACCTTTAAATGTCTGAGATAGACTTCAAAACGGGGTGATGTCCGTGTTCCAAAGGTAGAGCGTCGTCATCACGATTAAGAGGTTCCGAGTTCGATTCTCCGTAGCAGAGGATGTTCTTGGCTCCTCATTTGCCCACAAAATCGGCGCGAGTCTTTCCCAGGAAGCAGAATAGGAAATGCATTAAATAACCTTCTAGATGTCTTACCGATTGATGTAAAACAAATAAGTTTTAATTGAACTAAAACCGGGTGGTGTTTTAAACAAACTAGTCTTATTCCCAGTTTTATTGTAAAATTACATAACATTACGTCTTGGTCAATCAGATTTCTTGTACAGTCAGGCAATTTGATTAAAAAATGATAATAATGAGCAGGGTCGGCTATTTAAGATACAGAATTATGATTCAATGACTATCGAACTCTTTTCTGTAGGTACACATTGGAATCGTCTCCGCAAACCAATTCAAATTAGTACCCATATACTCAGAGGATATGGATTAAAAACGAAATAGAGTGCCCTTACTCCCACCTATCTTTTGCTCCGGACTAAGACCGTTACTGTTTGTGAATACAGTCCCGTGGTTTTGTGCGGTTTTTATATGACACATCTTATAGCGGACGATAATTCACCTGGCAGAGCATTCCATTCGATTAGCATGGGCTGCTCTGCCAGGTCGATTCTCGTCCGCTGTAAATACTAGATAAAGTAACCTATAGGTATATAATGAAGACCTTTAACCCTTTCCCAAATAGCCAAAATTTATGGTGGTCCAATTCGAAAGCTATTGCAGACGACAAAATCAATGTTACAAAGTGCGGGAAATGTGAATAGTATAGCATGTAAAATATTGAGACAAAAGGAGAAAATGCTGATTATCAGCATTTTCTTCTTTTGCCTAAATGTTTTCCCAAGCCTGTTTTAATAGGGACGTCAAAACCCGGTCTTGTTTGGGAAAGGTTCTTAGTCGTTAAAACAATCATCGTCATTTTTATTCTAAAACCTCTGCAGTAGCTGTAGTTACGAGATTTTAGAATTACACAGCAGGTATACGTTCTACTTTTTCTTCGGTGAGTTTCAATGTATGCCTTATTGGGGACTTTAAAATCAGAGATATTAGTGTTTCGTATGTGTGACACATTAAGGTTAAAGTTACCATCTGGGAGGAGCGAAAAGTATCAATCCTAGTCATTCGGTTCGGAATCTGAAACTATGTAGAATCTCCATTCTTATTTATATAGAGCAATGTTCAATTTCGGAATTTGGTAATTGTTTAACATATGTGAGTTCCGATTTTAGTATTTGTTATATAAACTCTTTCGATGGTCCATTTTCCCGTGACGGATGATAAAATGAAGTAACGTTACTTACAGGTTTCTTATATTATGAAGACCTGCAAATGTATTGGATTCTAGTCTTCTGAGATCTTGATAGCTTAGGTTCCTGAAAAATAAGATTTGTCGTGTAAATAGGGCACAAATTGCATTTGACACATACATAATTCAAGATCAGTCCGTGTTAACCCATTCCCACACAATGACGCCTTTTGACGTCTCTAAAGATAAAGACCTCGGAAAACATCGTGGAAAATGAAGAAATTGCTTATGACAAGCAATTTCTTGATTTCCTACAAAATTTTCTTCCCCAAAAGACCACAAAAACCAAAAAAATATCCACTTGAAATTGTCATCTCTATGATCTTTGAATTTGGAACAGGCCAAAATTTAGTAGGCTTTTTGGAGAGGGTTAACAGTACTCTGATCCTCATTCATATTATGAAGACCTGCAAATGTATTGGATTCTAGTTTTCTGAGATCTTGATAACTAAGATTCCTGAAATTAAAATAAGAATTAACAGGGTTATATGAAAGGCCACTTAACCCTTTTCCAAACGACAAAATTTTAGGGTGGTCATTTTTAAAAGCTGCAGCAGAAGGAAAAGCTGGTGTTAAAAAGGAAGGGTTTTGTGTACAAAATAGCACAGAAAATATTGGGACAAAAGGAGAAACTGCTGGTTATATGCATTTTCTTCTTTTGTCTCAATGTTTTCCCAAACCTTTTCTATTAGGGACGTCAAAACCAGGTCTTGTTTGGGGAAGGGTTAAAGCTTTGGCGCCGACATGAATTCAGACCAGCCTATGTTTAACCCTTTTCCAAAGAACAAAAACAAATTTGGTGGCTCAATTTGAAAACTGCTGAAGACGACAATATAAGGATAGAATTTGTGTAAAATATAGCTCAGAAAATATTGAGGCAAAAGGAGAAACTGCTGTTAGGTATTGTGTTGGAAAAGGGTTAAACACAGTCTTGTCCAATTTCATATTGTAAAGACCTTTATATGCTTCGGACTTAAGTCTTCTTGGGTCTTGGGTCTTGAGGGCATTACTATAGGCTTGGATTCTATAAGTAAAAGAAATCATGCGTGGCATATTTATTTTTATTATAACTCACGTGACCTTATCATTCAATAATTTCAAACCTAATATTTCGTATAATCGATTCACTATTAAACGAGACTAAGTTCAGTTGAACTGCTTTATCAAAACAACTGAAATTATTCTCGTTTAATAGTGAATCTATTATACTATTCACCGCTTATAGAGGAAAATAATTGACCCGACAGAGTGACCTTAACTGTACTCAAAAGTGGAAAAGACTATTGTCCAGTTTAGATGGGAATGGACCGTCGTTAATTTACTTAAAAGCGTGCACTGTATCCATTATGCAACATTGTGCCGCCCTGTGAAAATAAGATTCTATCTAATCTAGTCAAATAAAAATGTTAAGCTACCGTGGTCCGTTTGGATCGAAATTTTCAGTAAAGATAATCATTAAAATAGGCATAATCTCCAAAAATGAAAATATTCAAATACAGTTCACATCCTGGTCATACCGCACAGATGGCACAGGCTGACTGGCATTTTTGGCATCGGCATTTTTGCATATTAAGTTAACCAATTACCATTTTAAGATGACGCGACAAATGTATGCACGTGCAAATACTGTTAAGTCGTTGAATAATATGATTATTAGCTGTAAATAGCGAAGCATGCGAAGTGTTCGGCAAATCACGAGGGATTCCGGCATACCTATCATCCCTGCAGCCGATTGTATAAACGTTGGTTAAGTTAACTTTTGCTTAGTGCCTAACCAGCGGTTAAATCCTAACCAGTTTGGTTAACTAACCAAAATGGTTAACCGCTTGTATAAAGCGATTTAACCAAGTGGTTAAGTTCGCTAAGTCTGGTTAAATTTTTAACCAGAACGGTCAGCCTTCTAGTCTAAATTTTACAGCTTTTTTCCCGTCATGCACTGTTCTTACCAGTTCCGATTCCTGCCTTTTTTCGCGTAAATTGTCAACTTATTTGCACCATCCGACAATGAAAACTTGCAAGGAGAGGAATTCGCGATAATTTTTTAAGAATATCTTACCAAATAGCAAAACAAAAACGCGTCATTGAGATTGAAAATGTAAACTGAATTCAATAGAGGATTTTAAAAATGACAAAGGGTTTAAAATATTCTAGCGAACTATGCTATTTTTCACAGTTTTCCAATTCTTGCCTTTTGTTTAGATTATGAGATTCTGCATATCGACAGGCCTACCCAAAGTTATAAATTCTGTTAACCGTCTTTTCTTTTCCGACTGTGGTTTATATTATGCAGATAAATATAATCTGTACACGCTGTATGCAAATGTGTATTGACGAGTCTGTTCTATTTTTAGATTCTCGGCATAGCGGTAGTGACGATTATCAGCCACTTTTCTCTCGAAGTTCATTCCGCTTTTCCATTTAGAACGATGGTGCAATATGGTTGATAGATCTTTAGGACATTTTCCTCTACCACAATATTTTCTTTTCTGACCCCAATTAGATATAAAGTCTTTTCCAAACAATCCCTCGTTCTATGATCTCTAGACTACGATCTCCATTCATCATTGAGGAAAATTATGCGAAATTTATGCTGATAACCAGCATTTTCTTTGCTTCCCGCAATATTTACAAATAATGAAGATGATCGAGACAAACCTTCCAAATGCATGCATTTAATTGTACCACTATATGATGCAGTGCTGATTCAACAGATCTCTGTCAAATATAGTAGATTCTGACGTTTTAACACTTTTCCAAACAATACCCGGTTTTTATCCCTCTGACAGACCTTGGGAAACATAAAGGCAATGGATGAAAATGCTTATAATAAATGAGCATTTTTTTAAAAAAAATTGCCTCTATATTTTCTGTGCTATATACGATGCTATGTAAACAAAGTGAAATCCTATCTTTATTTTTTCATCTGTGTTGTTGTCAGCATCAGGTTTAAAATTGGATCAATCTAACCATTTCTTTTTTAACCATGATAGAGTTGGGGACGTCAAAACCAGGTCTAGTTTGAGAAACATTTCTGATACATTTGTATCCTTAAACTCTAACCCAAAAAAGGAATAATTTGGAGCTTCTGAACTTCTGTAGATGCAAATTTGAATTAGTAAAGATAGGACTTTTGTACATTCAAGCTCAGAAAATATTGAGACAACAGGGGTAAAAACTGTTTATCAGAATTCTCTTCTTTCGCCTCAATGTTTTCCAAAGATTTTGTTATTCGGTGTGTAAAAAGGCATAATTGATTGAGAAACTGTCAAACCTTTTCCAAATGACAGGTAGATCTACAAAATGCCAGACTGATCCGAATTTAAAGAAGTTGATTGGTTGATTTGGGTTTAAATCAGTTTTCAACTGCTATGGTCACATCATGGCAGCTGGAGAACCTAACCATGAATTCCTGTCATTTCTCATACCAGCACTACCACAACATCCTAACCAAGCCCCAGCTCGCCCACATAGGCTAACGATACCAAACAATTGGTGGGAAGTAATTTTTGACTGAAAGGACATTTACTGCGACCGGGGATCAAACACAGGACCTCATGAGTTAGAGTCTGATGCGCTTCCAACTGCACCATGACTTTCAGAAGTTGCAGAAGACAAAATTTATTTAAGCAATACAAAGGTAGAAAACAGAGAAAGGAAAGGGAGAAAGTGGTGGTTATCCATAGTTCTCCCTTTTCTTCATTGATTCCATTTATAATATGGGTAGTAAAGAAATTTATTCTCTGGAAATGATTTGCAGAAAATGTGGCAAATGCTTTTCATTTATTCAATGATAGAATAACACAGAACTAGTTTAACTATATTTAATATTTCACAAAGAAACAAGGAAAAATATAAAATATATCAGAACACATTTCTTTCATTCTTTTCTGTTTTTCTCAATGTTTTCTCCTTTTCACTTTGCCTCAGTATTTCTCTGCAATTTTTTCAAACAACTGTTACATCATGAAAATCTATCTAGTTGACTGCAGAAGTTTACTCATTTGAGAATTAAAAAAAATTAAGGTCCAGCATTTTATTCTTTTCTATCAATATTTTTTTTCATTTTTCTAGACAGCTTCTCACACAAATTACTTTGAATAACATTTAAAGTTTTGCTCATTTTTTCCAATTGGAGCAGTGTTTATTCATATCATTATTAATATTTTTCTGAAAGGCTTATCCCAATCTAAAATGACTTTTATGGTGGTCCAAATTCAGAGAAATCTGAAGAGTTCAAGACCACAGAATTTGTGTTAATGATAGGATTACAAAACGAAAAAGAATTTGTTAACATCAGAGCTAAGAAAATATCGTGACAAAAGAAGCAAATTCTGGTAACCAGCATTTTCTTCTTTTGTCTCAATGTTTTCTCAAGCCTTTTCTATTAAGGACATTAAAACCAGGTCTTCTTGTGGAAAGGATTAAAGATTTTAAAATAGCATGATTGAAATTTACTTTCATTATACCAATGACTTGAATACATAAAAATTTCTATTTCATTTGTAATAATGAATTTAAATGGCTTAGCGTAAAACGGTTGTAACTGCCTATAATGATCATAGGCAGTTACAAACATTTTGCGCTCAGTCATCAAATTGTTCCGTTCTTGTTTCTGGGGTTCTTTCACCTCTTCTAGCTCGCCCCACTTGTAGTAAGTCACAAAATGTTTGATCTTCTCATCAATATCACTTTTAAAGTTTTTAACCACTATTTTCTGTTAGTATTTTCAGCATTCTGTTACCCCATTTATGAACTTTCACGCCTGAAAGAAGAAAGAATGATCACTTATTAAGTTAAAATTGGGGAAAATTGCTATACATGTATATAAGCAGTGTTCTCCCCCAGCCCATTAAGCTGTTTTGGCCCCACTACAGCTTCATGTAATTCAGTGAAATGCCCCTACAGCTTTAAAAGTACCCCGCAGCTTAATTTCTTTAAAATGGTCACAAAAGAGAGACATTTAGAGATATTTCAGATAAAAAACTGATCAATGGTGCATTTTTACAAACTAAAATGTACTAATTCTGTATAAAACATTATGGGAAAAGAAGAAATTGCTCAAATTGAGCAATTTCTTCTTTTCCCATTATGTTTTTATTTACAATTATTTGCATGAACACAATGTATTTTCAAGGTTTACCAATGCCACTACGGCTTCAAAGTATTCTGCGGAGAACCCTGATAAGTATGCTACATTTATAATGTATGTACATGCAAAAAATAACCGATAACCAGTGGCGGATCCAGGGGCAGTTCAGGGGAATTAAAACGAACCCCACTCTTTAGCCTGATTTATTCCATTTAAATGTACAAATTGAGTCAAAATTGTGCAACACTGATACAAGGAAAACGGCAAGGCATAACAATTTTTTTAATATAATTCTAATCTCTGTATGCCAATACTAGACACTGATACTGACTGTACACCAATATTTTGGTGTAACTTATGCTAGATTAAAAGCTAAAAAATACAAAAAAAAAAAATCAGTCAGAGAAAAAAATGTCTTACATACTGTAACCCTGTATAAAAGATTTTGCAACAGTCGATAAATTGTATTTGACTTTTAAGGTTGAAAATATCTCATTCATTTGAGAACATGGATCTAGATCAGCCTGTGCAAACTTAATATGATTAAGATTCATTAATCATGATGTTCTCAAATAGCAGTTCATAAAATAAAGCAAACCACAAGAGCTTGAAGAGGACAGCATAGATCCTGATCAGACTTCACAAAGGCACAGGCTGATCTAGATGCATTTACTGTCTTAGGTGCTAAAAGGACTCATCACAATCATAGTTCAAATGAATAATCCTTTGACATGCGTTATTAGCTCTTACAAATGTCATTGAAACAGAGGTTTTTGTCTGTTGAATAAGTAAATATTAGCTCAATCGACGAGCAAAAAATATCTGAGGGGGGGGGGGAGCAAAAACAACTTACGAGACAAACACATCATCGATGCAGAATGTTTACACCCATGGGAGCTTCAATAATAAATCCTCAATTCCATATTTTCCATTCTGACGTCTGGTTACACGCTTTCCATTGAATTTTAGCTCAGTCAGTCCTATGGCAGTCGAGGTGCGAAACTTGGATGGTGCGAAACACTGAACTTGGTCCTTCTGCACTAAATGTCTTGTTTACACCATTTCTAGCACCACAGAACACTTCCATTCACATTTATAACATCTTTCGCCGAATATCAGCCCTGAAATCGTCTTAAATGCTTCCCAAACACATTCTCAATTTTGAAGCGGTAATCCAATATGGCGGCCAAAACAAAAAATAGTCTGGTTAAATCGCTAACCAAGCTACCGGAGGTGGGTTAAATTTAACTAGAATTTGTTGGGTTGAAAAAATAACCAAACTTTTATACAATCGAGTTTAGGTGAGTTATCGGAATATTTAACCAAAACGGTGATTTAACCATTTGGTTAGCGCTAACCAAACTTTATACAATCGGGTGCTGGACGATAAGTCTGTTGACCTTTCCGCTTGGTCTGCTCTGCCGGGTCAAATCTCGCCGTCAATAGATAATATTAACTGGTTAATATTTTTTATTATTTCACACCCTACATTAGTAAACCAATGAAATCGTCCCATTCGTACCACGTGAGTATACAATACCCAGAGCCGTATTGTACGCACGAGATAATTGCGTGAACGCACGGGATTCTCGATACTCCAAAGCGGCCAAATCGATATTTGTACGATGCACCGGATGAACCCTCCAAATATGCATTGTACTCATTTGAACCCTACAAATATCGATTGAACCGTACAAATATGGATTTTTCCCAAATCGAGGCTGTGATACAAAATATCCATATTCGCATCGAAGAGTAATCTCCCTTAGTAGATTTCTCGTCTGCAAAAGCAAAATTGTGCATTAGGCCTAGAGTTGAATGTTTGTTTCAACATGCTATTTTGAATTCACTGTCCTAAACAAGACATACCTTTGATTCTGTGATTGAAAAACGCATTGGGAATACATTTAGGCAAAAGGAGAAAATGATTTTAAACATCACGAAAGAGATTATTTTCATTTCAAAACATTTATGAATTGTAGCGCATTTAATTTGCAGCAATGATGAAAATCACACTTAACCCTATCCCAAACAAGACCTGGATTTGATACCCATTAAAAGGCTTGACAAAAAAGTTCTAAGAGAAAAGGCGATTTATCAGCAATTTCTCCTTTTCTGTCAATGTTTTCATTGTTGATTTACGCTTGGCATGATAGCTAGTTTATATGACAAATTTCATGTACATTTCACACTGTCATATGACGGTCTATTCAATCTTTTGAGACAAACATAAATCGATAAATATAGATTTAATGTCAGATGCCATGTATATTTCACAGTGTTAGAAATGTACATGTAGCCTACATTTTTTCATGACATAAGCCTATGTTGTTTTTCTTCCTTTTTTTATTTCACGTTGGAATTCTATTTAAAAGTAATTAGATCTCGATCTTATTTTTTATACAAAATTATTCTTTGTCATGTTTTGTGTGAAAAAAATGATGTGAAATAAAGAGGTCATTTAACACGTCTTTGTACAATACCGAATTCTATTGGATTCGTACAATGCAGAACCAGTCTATATTTAGACTCGCCTATCGGCTCGTCCAAAAATAGCCTCGTTCTGCATTGTATTCATCCAATAGAATTCGGTATTGTATATTCTGATTTTTTTCGGGAGACAGGGCGGAGCCTAGTAAACGGTTATTACATTGAAGATTGAGGAGAAACAGCGTTTTCAATTAGCGGTAAATCGTCGGTGTTATTGCAAATTATTGTAACTGCAGCTTGAATCAAGCTGTATTTACGAGGTTTTTTAATAACACGTTTTACAATCGCACAGTCTTTCAATTTCGAAATAGTTTCATGCTCGTGCCGCACGTTTTTCTCTTATGTTAACCAAGGTATCGAGAAGTAAACTCGTCGAATAACCTTTTGGCTTTGCCACACCCTTTCAGTTGAATAAAAACGAAATATACAAAGACATGTTAAATAACCTCATAATATTACCCGCTGTGTGTTCTATAAATAGAATTCTATTTTTTATCACGTCACGCATATCGATTGGAAATTGTTAAGCCTGCGTCGCTAAACGCTCAATAAAATATGAAATATTTATGAATAGAAAAGTATATTATAACAATAAAACATCGAGATAAAAGGACAAAAATCCTGAATATCATCATTTTCCTTTTTTGTCTCGATGTTTTCACAGGCAAATTATATTAAAGACGTCAAAACATATTTTGTGTGAGAAGCGGTTAAAGAACAGAAAATATTAAGGGAAAAGGAAAAAATGCTATTAATCAGAAATGTTCTCCCTTTCTCTAAATGCTTCAATGTTCGGTATAATAAAATGAATATCACATGCCTGTCAGGGTAATAGAACATATTGTCTACCCTCGAACCGGTAATGTTGACCTCGGCTAACGCGTCGGTCAATATAACCGGTCTCGGGTAGACAATGTACTATTACCCTGACAGGCATGTGATATTTAAAAAATGTCATTTGAGACCGATATGAGTCTAGATCAGCACCCGGGTACACGCAGCCTGATCCAGATTTCAAACGCTTCTTACTAATTTGCCTCCGCCATTTTCAACGACAATAGAATATGTCCATTGCCTAGGATGATGCCAAGAATACCTTAAAAAGTTCGACACCGTGACATTTTTTAACAACACTGTACTACAGTACTGGAATCATCCTTATTCTATACAGTTCTATATAGATATCCAAAATTCATATTAGTCGGCAAGTACTTTGTAGTTTGCAACCTTGAAGTGCTTGATTATTGAGACTTATACCTATAAATATAATAATGGCTGTTTTTAGAAACACTATTCTATTACATAATTAAGGTCAGTCGATTTCGTAAAAGAACGTTACATTTTTTTGCGATGTACATTTAAATAAAAATAATTTAGTGACAGAGTAAAGAACAGTCAACCACAAAAGGCTTGAATCTTGTATCAGAAAACAGATAGGGTTAATAACCCTATAGAAGTTGATTCTATGAAATACTTGAATTCATGCAATCGAAGAACCCCGGAAGTCTACTAACATTATTAGAAATACTTCACACATACTTACAATGCGTGTAAATGAGACAGCCCGAGAAACCCTTGTGATGCAATTAACCGTATCTGGTTACCATGAAGAACCCTGAAAAGAAGTAACCCATTACCAAACAGTATAATTGTATACTGGCCCGAGTTCTAAATTGTTCCAGACGACGACAATTCCGAATAAATGGGTTTTACATGTTTGGGCTTTCTTTGTAAATAACATTATGGGAAATTAAAACATTGCTTGTCACAAGAAATTTATTCGTTTTCCATGATTTTTTGCAGACCCATTATCTTGTGGCCAGTCAAAAAGAGACATTGTGTTTGAATGGTTTAAACAAATCCTGATTACGTATGCTATTGTGTTAAATCAATGGCAGTTTTCATTATGAATCAGACAGAAAATAAAAATAATTTCGAATTCCATTTTAGCCTTATTTGTCTTTCAAATTAAATACTAACCCATTACCAGACGACAAAATGTTTGGACTGGTCCAATTTGAAAGGAATTGCAGACAATAATTTCAAGTGAATGAAATTATATATTTTTTGGTCTTTTTACACAGAAAACATTGTGGGAAATGAAGAAATTGCTTGTCACAAGCAATTTGTTCATTTTCCACAGTATTTTCCCAAGCCATTTTCTTGAGGGACGTCAAAAATCGTCACTGTGTGGGAACGGGTTAAGATGGTGCATAATTCTTTAAAAGTTTTTTAAAATCCAACGTTCGAATTCAGCATAGCTAAGAACTATAGCTTTACAGTATATGTGCAATATGAACATTCATTTTTGTTTTGAGACTGAAAACAGGCAAGGAGACTTACAAAGACCTCAAGTCTGTCAATCCTTCAAAAGTTCCATTCCCTATCTCTCGTATGTAATTGTTCTCTAAATTTCTGAACAAAAATACAAAATATACAATTGATGTAATAATTGTTATGTATGTATGTTTGTTTGTTTGTTTAAATCGTATGGTAATACAACGATATTGAAGAGACCCGAAGACAATTATGTTTCTTTAATTAAAGAAAGCAGATGTTTTAGTGCTTGTTGAACAAGTATACCGTAGAAAAGGAAAAGTAATTAGTTTATTGTGTATATACTAACAGAACACCTTTTTACAACTATTAAAGAGCAGAATTGTCAAAAATCTAATTTGAGGAAAAATACAGGAGAAAACAATCACGGATATTGATAAAGAAGATGGTATACATGTATATGTAAATACAATCGTAGACAAAAGAGAAAACATGTTGAATATAGGGTTTATTTATTTTTTTATTAAAATGATATATTTCCCTTGTTTTTGCAATTATTTACATCATGATTTATTTAGAGAGAGTAAGTGACTGGATATAATTGTACAGTCGACACTCGTTGTGTCGAAGTCGGAGGGGCCGTCAAAATACCTCGACATATCCGGAGTTCGACACATCCGATTTTGTTCGGCTTCGAGATATTTGACCATTTTTGAAACTTATCAAGTACGAGTATTATTGAAATATAGTAGGAAAAGGAAAGAAATTGCTCGAGTCGAGCAATTTCTATCCTTTTCCTACTATATTTCAATGGCTATATTTAGTTCGAAATTATATTGTTTTGGAAAAAAAATATGTCAAAAGATGAGGATGGGACCAGATTTGAACTTCGACTTAAGCGGAAATTCGACTTATCCGATGTCGACATAACGAGCGTCGACTGTACTTACAACGATTGAAGCCTGAACAAAGATCTAAACGCTCCCTCTGGAATATATGGTATTCCATTGTTGTTGAGATCCCTGTAATAAATAAGAGTAACATATGAGTTAGAATATGAAATCATATTGTTGTGTTAACATATGTGTTGTTTGAACATATAAATATGTACATTGTTGTTGAGATCCCTGTAATAAATAAGAGTAACATATGAGTTAGAATATGAAATCATCTTGTTGTGTTAACATAATTTCATTATGTGTTGTTTGAACATATAAATATGCACATTGTTGTTGAGATCCCTGTAATAAATAAGAGTAACATATGAGTTAGAATATGAAATCATCTTGTTGTGTTAACATATGTGTTGTTTGAACATATAAATATGCACATTGTTGTTGAGATCCCTGTAATAAATAAGAGTAACATATGAGTTAGAATATGAAATCATATTGTTGTGTTAACATATGTGTTGTTTGAATATATAAATATGTTCAACTTGAAGAATATTTTATCAAAGATCTTTATTCTTTGTTTGTTTTTCAGTAAACCAGTTATTCAACATTTCCATATGGCTGAATGATATTGTCAAGAATTTTTTTTTAAAAACTATAACTGTTTTTGTTAAAGCACGTCAAATTAAAACATAACACTTGGTGTGAAGATAAGAAAAAGAATTTGGTAAACTGACAGAAACAAACATTTACAGTTCGTTATATAACGTTAGTTTCGCATGGCATATCATTCCTTTCGCGTACAACAGTGGTAAATGGTTTCAAACATGTAAACTTACAGACGATTGAGTTGACTCATCGATTCGAAGGTCTTCTCTGTAATAGTGATGTTGTTCCCGCCTAGCTGACTGAAACACAGAAAACAAAAATAAAACCTCCGTCAACAGTTTTTAATGAATAATATTGTTCTTGATTATTCTATCTCCATAAAATTGCGATATCATTGTCTGAACACTTTAGAAATTAGGTGGCATTTCCTCTCGTGCGGTATCTTTTGCAATTGTACTCATTGATGTTCATTCTGGTCTCTCAAACCACGCATGAAGTTCGTTTTTTAATATGTCATAAGTCTCAATTAAATTTCAGATTTCTATCTGGAAGATTTGAAAACTGTTTTTGTAGCATTGCAATAATCTCCTGGCGAAGAAATGAATTTTGTAATATTACTTCATACCCGTGTAATAGTGTAATGTTACTTTATAATTAATACACGTGTAAACATCGAAGCCGGAGTAAAATACAAAAAAAACATGCACGAAATGTACCGGATCCATTCATTTGTTACTTGTTTGAGTTACGATTAAAGGTAAGAAAATATTTTTTTCTTACAATTGTGACAGATCCTCTCTGGACAGGTCATAAGGTAGTCGATATAGACCCTTGTTTTCACAGTTCATACGAGTATCGTTACACTCACAGACCAGCTCCGGATGGGGACAATTATAACCTGAAATATGGTTATATCAATACTTTTCAACAAAAACCTCGTAACTGCAGCTTAAGACAAGCTGCAGTTACGAGGTTTTTATTGAAAAGCGATGATATCGTCGGTGTAAATGTAAAACCTCGTATGTCGATTTTTGTGATTTTCAAAGTAAAACCTTGTGTGTTCAGTGAAGACATGTCTATCCAGTTTCGAGATATTTTAACTAATCAGTATTAATGACACATTATTTGTGAACAATATATCAAAATCTCAAGTAAAACCTTTCAGTCATTGCGTGTTTTTCCTTTCCCTTTAAAACTTTCCAAAACGAGATACGAGGTTTTGCATTTACAACGACAATATGTTGTGCCTATATTAATTTTAGTGCCGGTTTTCGTAAAAACACCTATGTTTTCACAATTCATTCGAACATCGTCACACTCGCAGACCAGCTGTGGATGGGGACAACTGTAACCTGCAATATAATGATATTATATACTAGGTTTGCAAAAACGCCTATATATCTGGCATGTTTTGTCGAAAATGTTCTTTGATTTAACCTCAAAAACATTAACAGAATCATGCATTCATTAATCTTGCATTCCTTGTCTGTGCATCTCCATTAACAATCTTCATTAAAGATGAAGAGTCTACATTTTATAGACTTAACCCTTTCCAGAACAACAAAATTTTGGGGTGATCAAATTGGATTATATTCCAGGAAGGGTTTGTGTATGATATGGTGCAGAAAATATTGAGACAAAAGGAGAAACTGCTGGTTATCAGCAGTTTCTCCTTTTGTTTCAATGTTTTCCCAAACCTTTTCTATTAGGGACGTCAAAGCCAGGTCTTGTTTGGGAAAGGGTTAAAACACACATATTCTTTAAATTGAACCTTATTAGATAACCGTATTTTATTGGACAGTTGAAACATTGAACACATATTAAGAGTTTATCTAATCTGTTTGATAAATAAAGAATATATTTTAAATACACATCATAAAATGCCCTAATCACTAACTGTATGCACACAGTCGCACCGTGGCATACACTTGTAATGCATTTATGCAGTAGGTTTGTTATGTATTTTGGCCTTGTATGTACATAAAATTACTAAACATCTTTTTTAAAGTTCGATGTTGTAAAAGTATCCTGGTCAAATCGGTTTCTTAGAATAGTATGAACCACATTCCCCATCATGGTCATTCACAGTACAAAACAGTTTACTTATAGATCTTAGCATACTTTCGACGCAACTGTACCGTAAGCACGTTACGTTTCGGTGAGAAACTAAAATTTGCTTATGTACATTAGACATCTGACCTTGGTCTTGTGACACATTTGGGCCAGGATCTGGAAAAACGTCCCTTATGAGCATTTGAGACAGCCATGTCTCAAGATCAGGCTGTGCCTAGATGCAGTCTAGCCAACATCCATTTTACTCTCGAATGGTTGCTACAGACCATGAGGAAGCTATTGGAGAGCAACGTGGTTCCTGGTCAGACTGCGTGTATACGCAGGCTGATCTGGAACCACGTTGTTCTCAAATGCTATAAGGGACGTTTTTCCAGATCCTGGCTCATTTATATGATATGTATGTTGCATTTCCTTTGGGTCCTATATACACCGTATATACAGGCCCAAAAAGGAAATAAAGCATTATGTGTCACGTGTTTGTAATTTTCAAGTATCATTATTAGCAAGAACACAAAAGGGACTTACCACAATCGGCCTCGTCATCTGCAGTATGCACACAATCTATACTCTGTCTATCACACACTTGTGACGCATCTATACAGTATGAACGGTGACATTTATATTGCCCCTCTTTGCAAGTGAAGTTACCTGAAATAAGGCGGCAGAAAGTTAGTTACAAAATATCTATAGATGTGTATAGCTCACGAAAAATGCCATGGCAGAGCATCTCTAGCAATCAGATAAGAAATACCCTGTAAGTTAATTTATCGAGGGTTAAATGTAACACAAAAGCTGAACATAACATTACTTAAGGTGTGCAATAAGTCGTTGCAGTGATGCTAGGAAATATGACTATCGGGTAAACGAAAGAAACATTATTTCTAGCCTCTAGTACACATGTACTAGTACATTGCGTTACCCAAAGATAAATGTACGATGTTTTCTCAAGTATGTGATCAATTGAAAAATGGCTCGAAGCAATGTAAACCTAAAATTAAGCAAGCAGATCAACACATTTATCAAATTTATACATAAAAAATGCCGAAAAAAATGTAAAAATATAGACATCATAATTATGCAATGTATATAGACATAATTAATATAAAATCTCTTACCACAGTCGGTAAGGTGTGACTTGTCAGCACAGCCATTTCTTCCCACGTGTTTACCATTGTAACACACATATTGTTTACTAATACATTGCCCGCTATCACACCGAAACTCATCCCGTCTGCAATTACGTCGCTCTATTAAAAAAGGAAAGTTCTGTGATTATTTTCTACCCAGGGCCTAATATTGTCCTTCTTTGGTGCCAATGTTCAATTTATAAAAGACCATAAATGTCAAAGTCATCACTACAGAAAGCTTATGGAAGAAAATGCAAATACCCAACATCCGCATATTTCCTTTAAATGTTTGGCAGCCAAAGAAAGAATAAATGTCCAGTTTTTAATCCAAATAAACATGAAAAATATAAAGCGAGAAAAGAAAAAAAAAGAAAAAAGAAAAAAAATCCTGTACAAAGTCACGATTAAGGGTCAAACAAAGAACGAATGGAGAAAATTTCATCCCTTATCTGACTAGTAAAGGTTGTGATGTTATTTATTAACGTCGACCCCATTTTTCGTACTTGACAGCCAGTTGTACTATCTTTACGGAATCACATACATTTCGCCGTTGTAATTCAATTGATGACATTTCGACCATCAGATTCTACCAGACTCATTATTTAGTGTTCAGAATTGCTTTCGACAATTCAGACATAGTTCACTTAACCCTTTCTCAAACAAGACCTGGTTTTGACGTCCCTAATATAAAAGACTTGAGAAAACATTGAAACAAAAGAAGAAACTGCTGATAACGAGCAGTTTCTCCTTTTGTCTCAATATTTTCTATGTCATATTTTACACAAATCCTATCTTTAATAACATGTGTTTTGTGATGAGTGGCAGTTTTTGAAGTGGATCTCCCTAAATTTTTGTCGTTTAGGAAAGGGTTAAGGTCCATTTTCCAGAAATATTTTGTGTATGTGAATGTGTTGTGAGTTTATTTAGAGCATATCTGCGTTTCTGAAGCAGTATTTAAAATTTTTCCCACATAAGACCTGGTTTGGATGACCCTGACATTAACAGCTTCGGAAAAAGACATCGAAACAAAAAAGAAAATACTGATTGCTATCATTTACTACATATGCCGCAATATTTTATGTTATATTGAACACCAATGCCATCTATGTAGATCTAGTCAAAGAAAGATTAGAACTACCGCAAAGAATAATGTCACGCATAGCCATGTTTTCAGACCAAACAAGGTAATTGCGGAGAAAATTTCATCCCTCATCTGACTAGTAAAGGTTGTAATGTTATTTATTAACGTCGACCCCATTTTTCGTACTTGACAGCCAGTTGTACTATCTTTACGGAATCACATACATTTCGACGTTGTAATTCAATTGATGACATTTCGACCATCAGATTCTACCAGACTCATTATTTAGTGTTCAGAATCATTTTCGACAATTCAGACAGAGTTCATTCTAGGTATATTTTCCAGAAGAATTTTGTGTATGTAAATGTATTGTGAGTTTCTTTAATCCATTACCACAGTATAGCTCTTTTTGACTCCCTACAAGATAACGGCTTTAAAAAACATTGTTCAAAATAAAGAAATTGCTTGTAAAATCAATTTCTTCATTTTCCACAATTTTTTCTACTCCGAAAGACCAAAGAATGCAAAGTTTCATTCAATTCATATTGTGGTCTGCAACATCTTTGGACAAGAATCGTTTGTTAAAACACATCTGCGTTTCTGAAGCAGTATTCCAATTTTCTCCCAAATAAGACCTGGTTTTGATGACCCTGAAATTAATGGGCTCGGAAAAAGATATCGAGACAAAAAAGTAAATACTAATTACTAGCATTTTCTATATATTCCTTAATTTTTTATGTTATATTGAATACTAATGCCATCTGTATAGTCAAAGAAAGATTAAAACTGCCACAAATAATAATGTCACGCATAGCCATGTTTTCAGACCAAACAAGGAAATCGCGGAGAAAATTTCATCCTTTATCTGACTAGTAAAAGGTTGTAATGTAATTTATTAACGTCGACCCCATTTTTCGTACTTGACAGCCAGTTGTGCTATCTTTACAGAATCACATACATTTCGCCGTTGTAATTCAATTGATGACATTTCGACCATCAGATTCTACCAGACTCATTATTTAGCGTTCAGAATCCCTTTCAACAATTAAGACAGAGTTCAATTTATTTCTATTTTCAAGAAGGATTTTGTGAATGATAATGTTTTTTTCAGTTTCTTTTTAGCACATCTGCGTTTTTGAAGCAGCTATCAATTTTTCCAACATTAGATGACCTTGAAATGAACAGCTTCGGAATTAGATATCGAAACAAAAAAGTAAATACTGATTCAAAAAGAATTCCAAACAAAGATGAAATATAAAGAAAAAAAGAAGAAGGAAATAAACGAAAACAAAGGGCAGTACAAGGACGTATTTTTAGGCAAAACAAAGAGCACAGGGAGAAAATTCATCCCATAACTGACTAGTAAAGGTTGTAATGTTATTTATTAACGTCGACCCCATTTTTCGTACTTGACAGCCAGTTGTGCTATCTTTACAGAATCACATACATTTCGACGTTGTAATTCAATTGATGACATTTCGACCATCAGATCCAACCAGACTCATTATTTAGAGTTCAAAATCCCTTTCGACAATTCAGACATAGTTCATTCACTCTAGGTCTATTTTCCAGAAGGAGTTTGTGTATGTGAATGTATTGTGAGTTTCTTTAATCCATTACCACAGCATAGCTCTTTTTGACTCCCTACAATATAACGGTTTTGAACAACATTGTGCAAAATGAAGAAATTGCTTGTAAAAGCAATATCTTCATTTTCCACAATTTTTTCTACCCCGAAAGACCAAAGAATGCGAAATTTCATTCATTTCATATTGTGGTCTGCAGCATCTTTGAATTTGGACAAGTCCAAAAAATTGTCGTTTGGTAATGGGTTAAAACACATCTGCGTTTCTGAAGCAGTATCTTATTTTTTCCCACATAAGACCTGTTTTTGATGACACTGATATTAATACCTTCCGAAAAAAAGATATCGAGACATAAAAGTAAATAGTTATTTTTTGCATTTTCTATATATGCTTCAAAAATTTTTCTGTTACATGTATATTGAACACCATTTCCATATAAGGCGGACAAGGTATGGAAAACCTCCGATAATATTCTTTGTAGAATCGTTGATCCAGTTGGCACACAAAAACGCATGCGTTTTTCAATGACCTATAGTCTGACTATTTGGCGTTTAATTCAAATTTTCCTTATGATTCCAATTCATAATGTATTGCTTACCGCAGTTTTCTTCGTCTGAAAAATCCGGACAATCACGTATAAAGTCACATACGTAACTATCCGGGATGCACTGTCCGGCTTTACATCTAGTTTTACCGTACGGACAGGAGTGCTCTTCTGAAAATAATGGTACATGTATTCATCAGTAAATGTTACTAACAACTCGAATTCACCATAGAATAAAAAAGATAATGAAATACATTATAAAATAGACAAATGTATAAACGTATAAACAATATATCATGCGATGAATAAATGTAATCGGCGAAATAGAATAAATAGAAACAATTCAATGACATAATATACCGTCAGTTTACACAGTCGGATGTTCATAATCCAAACACGCCCATAAAGATGAAAACGAAATGAATGGTTTAAGCAAAGGTTTATTCTCCGGGTAATAGAAAAAAGTACAAATGCAGCGCCACGTACATATGTATATATGAAAAGGACAGTATACATTTATTTTCTTGTGTCAATCTAAATCCGTCTTACAATGTGTGTTGTTTTTAGAACAAAACTTCATTAAACGTCACTTTTGAATCTATGTCATTCTTCCTAGATAATGGTAAACAATGTGCAGAGCTACAGATAAAGGGGAGTAGGGGCTTTTTAAGATGTTACATTTCATTTATAATTCAATAAACCCTATTTGGATTGTCTCGGTGAGACGATTCCAATGAGTATCCACAACATAGGGTTTGGGTTTGGAATTGAAATAACAAAGTTAGAATGTCTTCACCACCACTTATCTGTAGCTCTAAATGTGTAAGATTTACCACAATGTAGCTCGTCTGTGCGATCGTAACAATCTATCTCTCCGTCGCATCTCTTGTCCCATGATATACATTGTCCGTTATCGCATTGGTGTTGACTTGAATTACACGCTTTGTACTCTAAAACATTTGAAATATACCGTAAATGAGCCAAGATTTAGAAAAAATGCCCTTTTAGGCATTTGAGACCAACATGGTTCATGATCAGCCTGCGTATACACGCAGTATGACCAAGAACCATATTGATCTACAATGGCTTGTTCATGACCTGTAACAAACTGTCTCTCCATCGCATCTCTTGTCCCAAGATATACATTGTCCATTGTCGCACTGGTGTTGACTGGAATTGCACGCTTTGTACTCTATTGAATTAAACAAAAAGGTCTAGTTATAAAGACATATATGAACGGAACGATCTTTAAACACATATCATATACATCAGCTTTAAACATCTACCCTTCTCCTTTAAAGTATATAGACAACAATTGCTACTGTAGCACCATTACCAGACTGTAAAAGCTGTGCATTTTCGATGTACTGTTTGGCAAGAAATATGACCAGTTAGACCTACCACAGTTCATTTCATCCTCGCCGTTCAAACAGTCTGCATGATGATCACAAAGTACACTATCAATACCATCAGCCGGTAAACAACGACCCTCGGGGCAGTAGATCACTTCACCCCAAAAGCTCTTCTGCTTCTCGCACCATGCTGGGTCGTCCCTTTCTTTGTCTGCAATATATTTATCGTTATTAATTTCTTGGGTAATGTCATACGACATGGAATTATAATACCGAACGGATGTCCAATTCAGATCATGTATTGTCCAAATCAAACCGGATATGAGAGGGACAAATATAAAGGAAAATCAAGAGTAGTATCTACCTTTCGTACCAAGCTTGGTCATTCGTTAATTTATCTGTAAAATTGTGTTATATTTCTACGCCAATGATCAACGCCAAGCAATTAAAATGGTGAAATGATATTCAGTCTTGCAGTTTTCATAAAAGCACCGCAATCGTTGATCTCTAGGATATCTTCTATATGACTTTTAATGTCTTTATCATTAACTTGAAATTTGTTTCAACGTTTACTTAAATATCTTCGCAATAAATAAAGAACTTACAGCAGTAGTATTCATCCGAGCCGTTAGCTGAGTTGTAGCAATCGTTAACCCCATCACAGACATACTGTTTGGCGATACAGCGGTTCTCGTTTCTACACATGTAGTACTCTCCTACTGGACACTCTATACTCACTGTAATAAGTAAACATATATAACATGGTTACACGTCTCTATATGTTTTATCTTTTGGACAATTCATTATACAATGATTGTTGTTGTAACAGTCGTTGAAACCATCACAGACATACTGCTTGGCGATACACCTTTTCCCGTGTCTATACATATAGTATTCACCGGCAGGACATTCTACTCTGACTGAAATCAAAGAATGAATACTTTTATTGTTTTCAGTATTTTCCGGTAAAATTTCAACTTGACTTACACTTTCACAAAGATGGATACACGTTCATTATATATCGTCATTTTTCTTATAATCTTCGTAAAGTTCTACAGATTGTTGATACGTGTTTCGGAAGAAAGAAAGTAAGGATAACGTATTTTGGCCAAATTAACAAAGTACATGTATGTGAAAGCGAAAAGAGGATTTTCTGATAAAAAAGTTAAAGGTTGGAAAAAGAAAATGCGAAGGACTATAATTTCTTCCTTACAGCTATAGACGTAGTTAAAAACAATCATCAAAAACGTTAGAATTTTGAATGTCATGTTCAGCCCTTGTTTATTAAAACATCCGAACTAAATAAAATATCTAGTTGGTCGATCGATTTAGATTGATGACAGTGAAAAAATGTGACCCTTCACGCTAAAAGGGACCTTATCCGAACTACAAAAGTCCATATTTTGACAAGTTTGTCAGACCCAGCAAAGGTCAATTAGATACTGTATGTGAAAAATGAACATGTAGTAAGATAGGGAAAACATTCCGGATTTAGAAATCACATAAAAGTGAAAAGTGTCGGCCCTTGTCTGGCTGCGCGGACTGCGCAGACAGACTAGGGTCGATATTTTTCACACTTCGTATAAGGTCCCTTTTAGCGCGACGGTTCACAAATGTAAATTACTCACCACAATCACGTTCGTCCTCGCAGCCATATAAACAATCACAGAAGCCGCCACAAACGTTGGAGTTCATAATATAACAGTCATTGGCAATTAAACTATCCAGACAGAATGAAAATTCCGATTGGTCCATCGATTAAGATATTAAAATTCACTACAACGGTTAATAAAAGAATTGAATTTTGTGAAGAAAATAGAATGGGTTAAAGTTATGTCTTGATAAACCGTTGGTGTTGTTACAAAATCTCGTAACTACAGCTTCAATGAAGCTGTAGTTACGAGGTTTTAGAATAACACCGACGAAATACTATTGTTATTCCGGATTCATGTATTGATTTACTTGATACGTTCGAGTCCTATTACTCACCACAATCTCTTTCGTCCTCGCAGCCATATAAACAATCACAAAACCCATCACAAACGTTCGAATTCCGGATACAGCGGCCATTTGTGCACTGGAACTCGTCGTTCGAGCAATTCCGACCTGAGAATGTAAATTATAAAAATAAATCCAAGTGATTTAAAAAATCAACTAATAATCATGAATAATAAAAACCAAGTGTCTCTAAAATGAAATCAATAACGTGTATCTACATATTGACAGTAGATAATATCAAAGCACCCCCCTTTGTGAAATTTGTATTGTTAAATATCCAATTGCATAGTCCATGCACATTTTATGTGTTTTTCACTACTCTGACGATTTTAGTAATGTATGTCTTGAGTATAACATCCTGTACGAAAAAAAGAGGCGGATTCCGCTTGGAAAACAGGCGTAAATCAGGCGTAAATCAGGCGTAAATGGCAATTTACGCTTGTAACAGTGGCGGAGTTATACTTTACACCTCAGTCACTGTGCAAAGTAGTGGCGTAAATTAGAGGCGTAAAATGAAATGGAGGCGACATTTTATCATAACAGGGGTAATTTAAATCTTTAATTTAAGAAAAGGCGAAATTTTTGGACTTGGCCATTTTAACAAGGCGGAATGGCTGTTTCATAAAGCGGAAAATAACTTAAACTTTCCAGGGAGACGGAATTTTTGGACTTAGCAATTTTATAATGACGCGATTCCAATATACTAGCCATTTTCATTTTGCACTGCATAAGATATAGGCAAAGAAAAGGCTTTTGTTAAGAAGGTCAAACTCCAAATTCAAGGTCACAAGGCCAAGTTCAAGATTGATGGTCTTTGTAGGAGGTATGCAAGAGTAACTATCAAGACTCCATCTGTAATAGTGATTGAAATATAGGCCAAGTTAAAGAATATACCTTATGGTAAAGGTCCTAATGCCAAAGGTCATGATTCCAAATGAAAGGTCTTGACAAGTTCTATCCATATGTGAAATATCAAAGCTCTATATCTCACAATGTATGAGATGTAGGCCAGGTTAAACAGTAGGTCAAACTTCAAGGTAAATGTCACAAGGTCTTAATTCCTGAATAAAAGTAAATGTCAGGTAGTATCTTTGTGTGAATTATCAAGGCTCTATCTAAACAAGAAATGTTTGTAAAACATATAGGCCCCCTCAAGGGCCTACCTTTAATGTAGGTCAAAGTTGAGGTCAAGGTCAGAAGGTCCAAGGTCATGATCAAATGTGAAAGGTCTTGGTAGGAGGTATCCATGTGTGAAATATCAAGTCTGTATGTGTAAAAGCACATGAAATATAGGCCAGGTTAAAGTTCTTTAAAGTAGGTCAAACGCCAAGGTCAAGGCCAAATGCAAAAGGTCTTGGTAGGAGGTGTCCGTGTGTGATATATCAAGGCTGTACATGTAAAAGGACATGAGATAGAGGCCAAGTTAAAGTTTTTACAAAGTAGGTCAAAGGTCAAGGTCACAAGGTCCAAGGTCATGGTCAAATGTGAACAGTCTTGGTGGGAGGTGTCCATGTGTGCAATATCAAGAGTGTATGTGTAAAAGGACATGAGATAGAGGCTGGGTTAATATTTTAAGAAAAGTAGGTCAAATGCCAAGGTCAAGGTCACAAGGTCATGGTCAAATGTGAAAGGTGTTAGTAGAAGGTGTCTATGTGAGAAATATCAAGGCTGTATGTGTAAAAGAGCATGATATATCGGCCAGATTAAAAAAACTTAAAAGTAGGTCAAACTTCAAGGTCAAGGTCAATAGGTCCAAGGTCATGATTCCAAATGAAAGGTCTTTGCAGGAGGTATCCATGTGTGAAATATCAAGGCACTATCAATAATAGTGCATGAGATATAGGCCTGGTTAAAGTTTTTTAAAAGTAGGTCAAACTCCAAGGTCAAGGTCACTAGGCCAAAGGTCATGGTCCCAAATGAAAGGTACTGGCAGGAAGTATTCATGTGTGAAATATTATGGATGTATCTCAAATAGTGCCTGAGATATATAGTTCATAAGATATAGAATTAACTAAATGTGAAAATAAGGCCTCCCAGTCTATTTTCTCCCAGTCTATGACCATTTCCTACTTCCTGTTTAGAAAATTGGAGGGAATTTTGCTTCTCTGACTTTTTGCAAAGTTAATGTTTGAAGTATGAATTCAAACATATTGAAATTGATGAATCCAGTACATTAAGGGGCTCACTAAATGGTAAGACCAACTGAGGCAACATTGGTGAGTGTTCTTTTGACTAAATTAAACAAATTCAAATGTTCATTTTTATCATTCCCCACCCACATATTATGTAGTAAATATCTAGGAGGCGAGATTATGAGGCGGATTACGCCCGTAATTTCTTAAAAATTCCAAGCGGAATCCGCCTCCTAGCAATTACGCCTGTAAAAAAATCCGCTTCATTTGCATATTCCGTCTCTAAAAATTCCGGTTAATTAACATTTTACGCCCCTAAATTACGCTTGGTTTACGCTTGGTTTCCGTCTCATTCTTATATTTCTTTAAACAAGCTTACTAGCGGAAAATGAGGCGGATTCCGTCTCATAATTCCGTCTCATTTACGCCTGTTTTACGGGCGTAATTTTTCGTACAGGATAGCGTAAAGAGTTCACATGTTGTCCACCCAAATTAACCAGGGACACCTTAATTTTTGTGCGCAAAGTCAGTTAGCTGAGCGTCTTGACAAAACATTGCCGAAGTGAGGTCATTACATATGCAGATGTCCCGGGTTAATCTTGTTGGACTATACTCAAGGTGTGTTATTTGTTGATATACAAGTCTTTGGTACATTTACTTACAATAGCGTTCGTCAGCATGACTGCTATAAAATTCTGGCCATCCATCATAGTATGTAAGTTTGTTAATGTAACACTCCTTATGACATGTTTACAAACAAAACCAGCTTTTTGACTTCCCTGGTAGAAAAAACGCAAGAGGATATTGAAACATAAGAAGAAAATACTGATAACCACCATATTTATTTTTGTCTCAATATTCTGTGATGGTTTGTATGCACATCCTATCTTTATGAATATTAAATTTTTCGTGCCAAGAAGTCACCCACAATTTTCACTTTGGCGAAACGGTTAAGAATGGGTATTTTTTTCCATCTATGACACTTACAGAATCGTTCGTCCGCATGACTGTCATAACATTCTGGCCAGCCATCACAGTACGTATCTTTGTGAATGTAAAACCCATTAGGACATTGGAAATGTTCATCTGAAATGAGAATAATTAATTTCGTGTTTAAGCAATTGCTTACTAACACGAGGACTTGTGACAAATCAATGATACGGTAGGTCCTTTACCCATGATTACTCTTGTGATATGAAATTGCTTGAATATTCTTGGTGCATATAAGACTCACAAGTCTCCTGTGCAGTCACCAATAATAGATGAAATGGATGATGTCTTGGTCATCTCTCCTTCAAAACATAGTAAACGGAGCTTGTTTTAAGCTGCAGTTACAATTATATTTGAAGAAAAGCAACGAATTATATTTTCAAATTGCGGCATGGTCTTTGTTTACGATAATGTAAGTCGTTTTGTCATAGAAAATATGTGTACGTCTACGGCAACAGAAATTACATATTGGTTGAAACGATCCCTATTTACATATCATTTATATGTCTGAATTTATTTGATCTATCTCTTTTTTCCTTTTCGTTGCATACAATTAGTGTATGTTTGAACGTCATTTCACATAGAAATCAATGTCATTCTTGCATGAAAAACGAGAAAACTGAAATAAATATTAATAGATTGATAAATTAAGTATTTTCCAGGCGAGCACGTGCGGATGAAATATAGGATCAAATGATAGGGGATATGCAAATTGAGGGAGATAAATATTTTGCGTAACAAATGAAAAACAAATATACTGTGTAAATATTATGTAAACGCATAATTTTTGTTCAAATTGCCTGTCAGAATTTCTCAGAAACTGAATATTTTTACGGATATTTACACCTAATATCTTGTTTGTGAAAATGATTTCGAACGTTTTAATGACTCGAAACACACATATTCATCCCCAACACACACACGCACACACCTAAGTACAAATGTATACTTATTCGAATGTTTTTGAAAAAGTTCAAGTCTATACACGTCATGTCGATCAAATTCTGGTTAAAAACAGTTATGGATGTTGCTTTGAGAATTCCAACAACAGCTTTGGATTCTTAAATGACTTTGCCATATATCTCCTGTTTTGACTCCGGGCAATGTCTTCCAAATTGTTACATGGTCATAACCGCCTTACCTGTTGTTAATGGTGGGTAATTGAGTGCATGTATATAAAATGCGCCTCTTAAAAAGTCATAAAGTATATGCTTATTTTGTGACAATACTACTGTCTTATCAAGGGGTAAGACACAAAAAGAAAGGCAATGAAAATTCAAAGACGACGACGATAAATCTCTAGTAGTTACTTATCTGTAGGTCATAAATTATACTCTCTACAACTTTTAGATCAATACGTCCGTTTAAATTCTCTCACTATTGCGCTTAATTATGGTTTATTTGAGGACTTAATTGTAAAATAGGTCAATCCTCTGGTTTATAAATCAAACAAGGAAGGAAGAAAGTCGTTCCAGAATGGAAATAAACAGTGAAGTAATTATGTGCCGCAGTATTGCATCTAAATTTGCCTTGAAAACAAGGTGTGAGCGCCCGAGGACTTGAAGTCAGAAGACGTTAACTGTTTATTAATCTAGTTGACAAAAATAGAGATATCACTGCTTTTCAACAAACAAACTGCGTAACTGCAGTTTGTTTTAAGCTGCAGTTACGAGGTGTTTGTTGAAAAGCGACGAAATCTAGGATGACTTTCAAATAAATCACATCAGATAGACATTCGATGATTGCTTCAAATTGATGTGTCTAGGAATCTTAAGGCCGGGTTGTAAATCACACTATTTACCCTTTATCAAGCAGCAAATATTTAGGGTTGTCCAAATTAACAAAATCGAAATTTCTTTATCTAGGCAAATGGCCATATGCGTGAAAGTCTTTAGACGGCATTATGTCTCTTTTAAGTTGTTGTTCACTTTATCAAACAATTGTTCTACTCTAACGCTATTCGCTGACAATTCTTGTAAATCTATAGACATGGGTAGAAGCCAGGTTTAGATGCAATTCTGCAATTCTATGCCATATGATTATTTCTCTTTCTATTTCCAGTCAGGAAAGGCTTTTGTGCTTCCACATTTTATGATATTTATGGGTCTAGATCTACGGGCTGTAAATTATGCCACCAATTTTGATCAATTTCAAACGTCACGATGCTTACATGAATAACGACGATTCTATTTGATTATCTGTCTGGCTCAATTATTTGCACCATTTGATAAAATTTCATCCTCCTAGAAAAGTGACATATATCTTTTTCAGAGCCTTGTTTTACTGACGAAATTTACTGAACCAAATTTAGAGAAATGTGACCAGTCACCCTAAAAGGGACCTCATAGCAAGTGTAAAAAAATCAACCCTAGCCTGTCTGCGCAGTCCGCGCAGCCAGACTAGGGCCGATACTTTCCACTCTTTTATAATGTTCTTAAACTAAAATGTTTATCCTGTCTTAGCAAATGTTCCTTTTCCAAATAAGTCTTCTGGTTGACCTCTGCTGAGCATGATCAGCTTGACATAAATTTATTTTTGACTTCTGATAAGATCCCCTTTAGCGTGACGCGTTACAAATTTATCAAACTCAGAAGGGGTCGACCAGATGCAGTATCTAGAATATGAACATGAAGAAGGATTGGAGAAACATTCTAAATTCAAGAAAATACATTGTACTGAAATGTTTTTATCGTAGTCAGGCTGCGCAGACTGTGCAGACTGACCAGGGTTGACTCTATTCACACTGCCTCGAATGCCCTTTTAAGTGTAACGTGGCAACGGTATTGCTAAAGCCAAGAAGAAGAGAAAAATGCACAGAAATCGACCATTTCAGATTTAAATACGACGATGCGTCATATTAATGGATCTAAATCATGATCTGTAAAAGTGCCACCAATTCCGATCAATTATAAATGTCACGATGCTTTCATGAATAATGACGATTCTATTTGATTATTTGTCTGGCTCAATTATTTGCACCATTTGATAAAATTTCATCCTCCTGGAAATGTGACATATATCTTTTTCGAAGCCCCGTTTTACTGACGAAATTTACTGAACCAAATTTAGAGCAAAGGATCAAGCTCAGAAGGGGTCAACCAGATACCGTATCTAGAATATGAACATGAAGCAAGATAGGAAAAACATTCTACATTCAAGAAAATATATTGTACTGAAAATGTTTCATCCTAGTCAGGCTGCACGGACTGTGCATACTAACTAGGGTCAATACTATTCACACTGCCCCTAATGTTCCTTTTATCGCAAGGAGACAACGATATATTGATAAAGCCAAGAAGAAAAAAAATAATGCACAGAAATCGACTATTTCAGATTTAAATACGACGATGCGTAATATTAATGGGTCTTAATCATGATCTGTAAAAGTGCCACCAATTTTGGCAATTTAAAATGTCACGAACTTTACATAAATAACAACGATTACATTTTAATAATTGTCTGGCTCAATAATTTGCACCATTTGATAAAATTTCATCCTGCTAGAAATGTGGCATATATCTTTTTCAGATCCCCGTTTTACTGACGAAATTTACTAAGCCAAATTTAGAGAAATGTGAACCGTCACCCTAAAAGGGACCTAATAGCAAGTGTAAAAAAGCAAGTGTAAAAATTTCAACCCTAGCCTGTCTGCGCAGTCCGCGCAGCCAGACTAGGGCTGACACTTTCCACTCTATTATAATTTTCTTAAACTAAAATGTTTATCCTGTCTTAGCAAATGTTCCTTTTCCAAATAAGTATTCTGGTTGACCTCTACTGAGCATGATCAGTTCGACAAAATATTATTTTTTTTACATCTGATAATGTCCCTTTAAGAAAAAAAAGCACAGAAATCGATCATTTCAGATTTAAATACAATGATGCCTAATATTTATGGGTCTAGATCTTCGGGCTGTAAATTGTGCCACCAATTTTGATCAATTTGAAATGTCACGAACTTTACATAAATAACGACAATTACATTTAATTATCTGTCTGGCTCAATTATTTGCACCATGTGATAAAATTCCATCCTCCTAGAAATGTGACATATATCTTTTTCAGAACCCCTTTTTACTGACAAAATTTACTGAACCAAATTTAGAGAAATGGATCAAACTCAGAGGCGGTCAACCAGATGCAGTATCTAGAATATGAACATGACGCAAGATAGGAGAAACATTATACATTCAAGGAAATACACTGTACTAAACAGTTTTATACTAGTCCGGCTGCGCGGACTGTGCAGACTGACCAGGGTCGATTCTATTCACACTGATCCGAAGGCCCCTTTAAGTGTAACGTGGCAACGATATATTGATAAAGCCAAGAAGAAGAGAAAAATGAACAGAAATCGACCATTTCAGATTTAAATACAACGATGCCTTATATTAATGTGTCTAAATCATGATCTGTAAAAGTGCCACTAATTTTGGTCAATTTGAAATGTCACGAACTTTACATAAATAACGACAATTACATTTAATTATCTGTCTGGCTCAATTATTTGCACCATTTGATAAAATTTCATCACTCCTAGAAAAGTGATTTATATCTTTTTCAGAGTCCCGTTTTACTGACGAAATACTGAACCAAATTTAGAGAAATGGATCAAACTCAGAAGGGGTCAACCAGATGCCGAATCTAGAATATTAACATGAAGCAAGATAGGAGAAACATTCTACATTCAAGTAAATTTATTGTACTGAAAAGTTTTTATCCCAGTCAGGCTGCGCGGACTGTGCAGACTAACTAGGGTCAATACTATTCCCACTGCCCCTAAGGCCCCTTTTAGCGTAACGTGGCAACGATATATTGATAAGGCAAAGAAGAAAAAAGAGAAAAATGCACAGAAATTGACCATTTCAGATTTAAATACGATGATGCCTCATATGTATGGGCCTAGATCTGTGGTCTGTAAAAGTACTTCCAATTTTGATCAATTTGAAATGTCAGGATCCATACATAAATAATTTTAATTCCATTTGATTATCTTCATGGCTCAATTATTTGCACCATTTGATAAAATTTCGTTTCACCAAAATTGTGACAGAATTCCAATTCAGGTCCTTCGTTGCTTTTTTTTTTCGGGTTTTATCCCACCATAATAATGTTTTTCAGTGATTGTTTCTAGGTCATTGGAACAGTATCAAAAGTTACATTTGACAAAAGTCAAGTTGGATTTTTGAAATCAGGATTAGCATCAGAAAGGGTATAAAGCGGCTACCTCAAACATGAAGTACGATGACATGTCCAAATTAATGTGTCTAGATGGCAGTATGCCGTGTTTTTAACCTTTTCCCAAACGGAAAAATTGTAGGGTGATCCACTTCAAAATCTGCCACAAATGACAAAATGGAAGTTATTAAAGATAGAATTTGTGTAAAATATGGCATAGAAAACATTGAGACAAAAGGAGAAACTGCTGGTTATCAGCAGTTTCTTCTTTTGTTTCAATGTTTTCCCAAGCCTTTTCTAATAGAGACGTCAAAAGCAGATCTTGTTTGGGAAAGGGTTAATTGCTATCAATTTCCATCATTTTCAAATGACAGACTTCACATTTAAGATTAAGACGGTTGCAAAAATTAGACGTGAAAAACTGGAACCATTTTTAGCAGTTAATAAAGTCTAAGATCCTAAGAATTAAAAGGATTGAAGATAATAAAACAAATCTCTTCCGCTGAAATACGATGATTGGTTCAATTTTATGAGTCTAGAAGTCAAAAGTATTGTCAAATGCCACCAATTTGATAATTTCAGACTCACATGTAGACCTATAAATAAAGACAATTCCATAAAATCATCCGTTATTTTCAATTGTTTGCACCAATCTAACCATCATCTTCAAATTGACGAAATTGTTACTGAACTTAATGCTAGGGGTTTTGTCTATTTCAGTGTTTATATACACTTTAGTTATTAACACCAATTATAACATAATAAGCTCCGTTTATTCATTACGCTTTCAGTATGACAGTAAAATCTCACGATGACATCATTTAGGAACACATCTAGTATACCGATCCCTATTTACTAGGAAGCATTTCTGGGGATTGCTGCCCCCACACCCCCTCTTTATTTCGTTTTGAAATTATTTATTGGGGCTGCTGCCACCACATCCCCACTCAATTTCTTCTTTAATGATGAAAAAAGTCTATTTTGTCACTTTACTGGCGACCATTTAGTTTGGGGACCGGCTAACTAGAAACTTCTTCGTCATCTATTCTGTGCCCTATTTCTGTATAGGAATTCTGATAGAAATGTCGCTATATAATTATTTCATGCATCGCTTATTTCTGGACCATATCGTCGGTGTAAATGCAAAACCTCGTATGTCGATTCTTGCGATTTCCAAAGTACAAACTTGGGTGCCCAGTTTAGACAATTTTCGCAGGTTTTGAGATGTTTCTACTGATCAGTATTAATGTCACATCATGTGTGAACAATATGTCCAAATTTCAAGTAAAACATTTCAGTTTGGGAAAAGTTATTGTACCGTTTTCCCTCCCCTTTAAAATTTTCCATAAACGAGATACGATGTTTTGCATTAACAACGACGATATGCGTGAGTAAACAATAATTATGAGATTGTAGTGATGTTTATTTTTTATTTTGAAAAATAGACGACCCGAAGAGATTGTTGTAACACATAGTGACCAATGTTTGACTTATTTTAGATGTTTAGCCTTTTCCTAGAGTAACATTGAAAGGCAGGGGGTTAAACAACAAAATAAGTGATATCAATTAGAGTAGAATATGACTTTTTTTGTACTACAAAAGATATCGGGACAAAATAAGCAAATGCTGATCAAAGCCGCTGGTCAGCAGTTTCTCTTTTTTGTCTCAATGAGCTCCCAATCCTTTTGTAATGGTGAATTCAAAACCAGGTCTCCTTTTTAAGGGAATGATTAACTTACCACAATGCTCTTCATCGCTCCCAACCGGACAGTTAGCGACACCATCACACAAATGTCCATTAGGAATACATTGCATGATGGTCCAGAAATAAACGGTCTTAAGGTATATGACCCATAATTAAAAACACCACTTTCTAGCCATGCGACATGCATCAAATTACACACACTTCTAAATACACTTCAAATAAGTTTATTCACTTTGCCGGATTTCAAGATTATGCTTCAAGAAGTTAATAATTCACAAATATTTTTTTACTCTATATTCATATGCAAGGGAGGTAATTTTGAACATTTTTGTCAAATATTTCCATAAGTATGCATTAATTCAAAATTCTAAACCGTTCAAAATGCTTATGTTTGTATTTGGAAAGAAAATGTAACACAGTTTAGGAATTACTGGCACTTTTCAAATTTCGCCTCTGGCTCTTTGGTGCTAATGATGGGTTGTATACGTTAAATGCTTGTCCAATCACATTTAATCGGCATTGCGAAACAATAATTGTTATCACAAGGAGACTATTTGCACAAACATTAGAAACGTGACAAGACAAGAAAAAAAGGCTTGTTGATGGTATTGTCTACATAAATTATTATTATCTACTATAATGTTTTCTACAAACGGCTTCATACACGTAATTCGAAGCTTGTCATAGTTTAACTCTTTCCTATACAACAAAATATGGAGGTTGGTTCAATAGTACAGACAACAAAACACGTGTGAGTTAAACTAGGATACTAGTACAATATACGAGTAGCACAGAATTGAGGCAAAAAAAGAAATCGCTGATTATCAGCAATTTCTTCTTTTGCCTTGATATTTTCAAAGGCCTTTTGAACTTTGGAGGTCAAATTCGGGTCTTGTTTAACCCATTACACACAATGACTCTTTTTGACCCCCTTTAAGATAATGGCTTTAAAAAAACATTGTGGAAAATGAAGAAATTGCTTGTGACAAGCAATTTCTTCATTTCCCACAATGTTTTCTACACAAAATGACCAGAAAAGTTTAAAATTCATTGACTTGAAATTGTCGTCTGCAAAGTCTTTGAATTTGGACCAGTCTAAAATTTTGTTGTTTGGTAATGGGTTAAGGGTTAACTTACCGCAGTTCTCTTCGTCACTCCCATCCGGACAGTTCGCGACGCCATCACACAAATGTCCATTAGGTATACATTGATGGTCCCGACATCGGAATTCTGTACCGTAACATACTCGGTATTCTGTAATAAAAACGTCCAGTAATACACAAATGTTCTGTCCAACATTCATATTACATAGAGGATTCTATAAAATAAATAGAAGGCTCAAGACCGACGCCATCACACAAATGTCCATTAGGAATACACTGATGGTCTCGACATCGGAACTCTGTACCGTAACATGCTCGGTATTCTACAAGAAAAATGGCAAGTGCTTTCTGACTTTCTACAAGATAATGGCTTTGGGAAACGTCGTAGAAAATAAAGAAATTGCTTGTTTCTCTGATAAAATAAGTTAGGAGACCTAAAAACCAACACCATCACACAAATGTCCATTACGAATACAATGATTATCCCGACAACGAAATTCTGTACCGTAACATGCTCTGTACTCTACAAGAAAATAGTCACATACTATTCAATTGTTGATATAAATATGAAATTGAGGTCGCTATATAAAAAGTCAAATCATTCAAGACCATCGCCATCACACAAATGTCATTAGGAATACACTGCTGATCTGTAACACGTTCTGTATTCTGTACGAAGAAATATAAACAATTTGTTTTGATTCCAATCGAATTTATTTCTTAACCGTCTGACCACATTGGCAAAAGAGATAATAGGATGATTAAAAAAGTTATGTTAAATGCATCATTTGTGTACGGAACAACTTTATTTCTATCGCCAAAGTCCGTTTTTGAGTGGGTTAAGAAGAAAACTTGACAAAAAGTGGCACCATTATATTAACATTTGTACCGTATCTGTATGGATATCACAAAAATCGAATATTATATCTGAAGTGAACTTAAAGATGAAGCTTACTGACAAAACGCTTTACGAGTGTTTTCTTACAGACATAGTAAGTCGTTTATAGGACAATAATTTTATGGTCAATGTTGAACGCGGTTATCCTTCGAGAATAAAGTCCAATGTCAGAAATGTACACGTAATGCTACAAGAGGACCATGATGGTCCTATATCGCTCACCTGAACCAAAATGATATAAGCAACACTTTTCTTCATTTCAAAAAATATTTATGACTTTAAGACTGAAAACGAACTTATGGTCAATAACATTGTGAAAATCAAACTCATCCAAGATTTCATCGTGCCCAACATTGTGTCCAAGATTTGTCTTGTTTGATAAATAATTGTAGATTAATTGTATAAACAAGGTCGAAAACAGCCGAAAACAGCAATTTTGTCAAATTCAAGGGCACATAACTCTCAACTTTCTAGTCAGATCAGGCTGAAAATCAAACTCATCCGAGATCTTATGATATCCAACATTGTGTCCAAGATTTGTCTTAATTGATAAATAATAGTAGATTATAGAGTGTAAACAATGTCAAAAACAGCCGAAATCAGCAATTTTATCAAATTCAAGGGCACATAACTCTCCATTTTGTATCAGATTGGACTGAAAATCAAACTTATCCAAGATCTTATGGTCTCAAACATTGTGTTCAAGTTTTGACTTAATTGATAAATAATAGTAGATTATAGAGTGTAAACAATGTCAAAAACAGCCAAAATCGGCAATTTTATCAAATTCAAGGGCACAAAACTCTCACCTTTCTGGTCAGATCAGACTGAAAATCAAACTCATATGAGATCTTATGGTCACCAACCTTGTGTCCAAAATTTGTCTTGATTGGTCAAAAATTGTAGTTTCTAGAGTGTAAATAAGGTCAAAAACAGTCAAAAACGGCAATTTTGTCAAATTCAAGGGCTCATAACTCTCATCTTTCTGATCAGATAAGACTGAAAATCAAACTCATCCCAGATCTTATGATCCCCAATATTGTGTCCAAGTTTTGGATTGATTGATCAATAATTGTAGATTCTAGAGTGTAAACATCGTCGAAAACAGCCAAAAATGACAATTTTGTCAAATTCAAGGGCAAGTAACTCTAGACTTTCTAATCAGATCAGACTGAAAATCATACTCATCCGAGATTTCATGGTCCCAAACATTGTGTCAAAGTTTTGTCTTGATTGATGAATAATTGTAGATTCTAGAGTGTAAACAAGGTCAAAAACAGCCGAAAATGGCAATTTTGTCAAATTCAAGGGCACATAACTCTTGTCTTTCTGATCAGATCAGACTGAAAATCGAACTCATCCGAGATCTTATGGTCTGCAATGTTATGTCCAAGATTTGTCTTGATTGATCAATAATTGTAGATGCTAGAGTGTAAACAATGTCAAAACTAAGTATTTTTCGCATTCAAGGGCAGATAACTCCTGACTTTCTAGTTCGATCTGACCCATAATCGAACTCATCCGAGATCTTATGGCCATACATGTTTTGACCAAGTTTGGTCAAGATTGGCTTATATTTGTAGATGCTAGAGTGTAAACACGAAATTGTGGACGGACAGACAGACGGACAGACAGACAGACAGACGGACGACGGACAAAAAGTGACCACAATAGCTCACCTTGAGCACTTCGTGCTCAGGTGAGCTAATAAAGCAAATTCAAAGCATATTTCATGACAAAGAAATAAATTTCCTTTACTAATATTTCGTCGTTTTTCAAAACAATCCTCGTAACAGGCTGGAGTTACAGGGTCTTTATTGAAAACGACGATGGACTTTAAGATAAGAGACTAAGCATCTTGATAGAAACTAGGCGCACTTATTAAATGCTGCAAGGGTCCTCTTGACCGGACAGAGTAATTGTAATGGAATCGGAAAATATGTAGACACATTTAGGTGTAGAAATACGGCTTCAACTGATCGACGTTGATGACGTTTATATCCAGTGATGCTGTTGAAACGGGGAACAAAAAAAATGTACATATTTTTTGGAGGGGGGAATCTGTACTTTAATACCGGTATTTTTGTTATAAAGACCTTGTTTTTATGTTTCTAACCGAAAAAGCTTGAATACAATTTCTTTTTTGTCATTTATTCAAAATGGAAATCGACGAATGATAATGTCTTTGCCATTGAGACAAAACGAGACACTCTTTTATCCTAGACTGTTCTCTTGTAACCTCAATTTCTGCAGTGTGTAGTGCTTTAATGTAAAATAAATCCTTATTGCAATACACCTATTTGGTCTTCTACAGCAATGTGTTTTATTGGGACGAGTCTACGATGATTTTGAGAAAAGGTATTGTTATTGGATTCTTGGTTTAAATGCCTAAGAGTGTTGTCAAAAGTTCTAATGACCATCTTGACCGAAACAAATAATTGAATTTAAAGGATGTAGACATATTTAGCTCTACAAATAAGGCTTCATCCTGTTAACATTAATACGGTTATGAGGATTGATATGGTATCGTCGGTCGAAAAAGAAACCAAATAGACAAATCTCCTATATCGAGACTGACCAAGTGTATTTGTTTCAATTCAAAATGACCATCTTAACCAGAAGAAGTAATAGAAATTGTTTGGCAAAGATCTACCATTCACAATCGAATGATGGTATTCCTTTACAATTTTAAACCGACCATTAGTTTGCATCGATCTGTGTAATTTTTCAAATTTGTAAGGATCATTTTGGCCGGACGTAGCAATAGAATTTTACTCATTACCAGAAGGCAAAATTACAGACGGGTCTAAATTCAAAGACGTTGTATACATCAACTTCATGCCAATGAAGATTAAAATTTTGGAATATAATGGGATAGAAAACGTTTTGGGAAATGCCGAAATTGCTTGTGACAAGCAATTTATTCATTTATTCATTTTCTACAACGTTTTTCAAAGCCGTTATCTTGTAGAGAGTCAAAAAGTTTAAATGTGCGGAAATGGATTAATAGGAACAGTTCGAGATATTTTCAGCTATACATCTTTGGCTTAACACTAATATGGTTGTCAATGAAAATCTGAAGCATCGTCAAAAGTGGAAACACATTTATTTTTTTTTTCTCATACAAATCAGCTTCATACCGACATTGCATATCAATCAATTGATAGATTAGTTGAGTTTAAACGTCATTTTGAATAGTGTTCCCTATCGCAGCGAATGGAACTTCCTTACGCTTATGCACAGGCACAAGTGGGATTTTTTTACAACAATTAGGGTCTGAGCCTTTTTTTGTAAAAAAATAATAGAATGTGTTATCTGATTGCGTTTCGTATAAAGGTTGTGGTTATGAGGTTTATAAAAGAATATAGGCGATTTGCTTGGCTAATAGAGAAGAAAACATCGTAGTGTCTCTCATTGCGATTCACGATAAAATCTCGATGTCTTATTCGCTTCTGAGATATAAGTTGAAACAATTTCATGCCGTAATAGAATAGAAAATTAATTGACTATCCTTGGAAAGCAGACACATTTTCATTAAGTGTTTCTATTTACATCCCGAAATTGTCTTAAATTTACAGTTGCGTGGGATATTTGTTAGATACAATATGTTCTGGAGTGCATTTCCCCAAACAGATTTTGCTGTATAGTGCATCAAATGATATTTACTCTTGACAGCAACTCAAGTTTTGCTAAAGTAAAGTAAAGTCTTTAATCAGCGGATTGAAGCCTATTCTGCCGACTTTCCACTTCACACCAACATCTCATTGAGTTTCAAGTCGGCCCGTCTAGCAGTCAAAGCACTTTTGACTTTCGTCAATGTTTACAATTTGTACACCTGCGTGAAAAGGAGCAACGCGGAGTGATTATCAGATAAAAATCCAAAGGTATCTGCAGGGTTTAAATTGAATCCATGACCCTAACACTAACCGTTCGATGGCAAATCCCTTGAATACCACTGGACTAGACCACGGCGCCCAGGGTGCCCACGGCGCCCACGCCGCAAGTCCGTTAATTGGGCATCTTTGGAAAAGCTGGCACCCACGGTCATTACATAAATAATAGTACGGGTGATGCAACATATTCGTAAAACTGTACGTCGTACATTGTATGTACATACTTTACTATCGTGATCCGGTATGCCCTGCAGTACTGTACAAAATCCGGTGCGTTTTAATAATAAATTGAGTAAGAAAATTTGAAATTTAGCAAATTATTTCCACATTACATTATGCACTTGCATATTATAACAGTGACGCGGTAATAAATGTCACAATGTAGTGAAATAGTTTGAATGAACGAGTTTTGATCGATTGATATAAACTCTGTATAGAGAGTATGTACCGGACGGTTGGTGTCAATTATATTGTTGCCCCAAAATTAAACAGAAAAGAGTGTCCACGAACATTACAGACATACCTCTTATATGCAGATACCCCTGTTCAATGTTGGATCACTGCATAAATTTCCGTTGTCAATATTGACTAAGAATATTTCTTATTTGTAAAACGTGATTCTATGTTGTGCAAAAAGATATATGTATATATGTAAATTGCTTTGTATTATATGTCTGCTTTGTTATCCCCGTTAAATAGTCCATTTGTGATATTATTGCACATCCTAGCATCATTACCTATGTAAATCAAGAAAAATCCGTTCCCAATTTTCAACACAATTTTGCATGCGTTGAATTGAAATTTGCAGGTGTTACAGTGTGCAACACTTACAATATTTGAACCATCACATGCAAAATGTTAATAGTTTGGAGTTTGACATTTTGTTGTGCTGTTAACATTGGTAAAATATGTTAAATCATAAATAATTACGAGGAAAAGATCAGGGAAGGTAAAGAATTTTCACGATACTTGTATTTCTTTTCAAACATAGACCCACTCTGTTTTCTGCACGCTTTGGCTTATTAAGTTTGCTACCCAAGTTTTTATGATTTCACTAACACACTGTATTTTTTCATCTGCACTAGATTTCATTATTGGTTAGATAAACAAACATAAAAACATAAACACACGATGGGGGTGGTGAAGTCCGGTTATGTGTACAACATTGGTGCACCTCATTTTCATCTGGGGGACAACATTTTGATAATTTGATTTAAAAATAAAAGCGTTGGTTTTGAGTCGATTCCTTTCTGTTTGGTTCTATATCCTTGTTTTACAAAGCCTTAGCAACCCGTACACAAAAACGCAATTGCGCACACATCGCATTTTTTTTTTAAAAAAATGTGGATTTTTGTGTTTGTTTCCCTTGAAATAAACCTCTGAATCGACATTAAAATCATACAAAAAACCCACCAGGAGCCACGAATGACGTGGCGTCAGGTGGGTATTGGGTATGTAATTCATAAGCATCAAAAGTTTCTGGGAAATGCCCGCAAGACCCACCCCCAGTAGTATGGAGCCCGCCATCAAATCTCCCCTGATACATTACGCATGCGTTTTGCGTACACTTTATTTTCAGCTAGCTACGCCATTGTTTTGTGCAATGACATACGGTGGATTAATATAAACATGTTGAAAATATGTGGCTCGTCACGCTTAAAGGCACCTTATCGGATGTGTGAAAAAATATCGACCCTAGTCAGTCTGCGCAGTCCACGCAGCCAGACTAGGGCCGATACTTATTAGTTTTTATTTACTTTTCTTAATCTTTAATGTTTTCCACATCTTACTATATGTTCATTTTCTCATAAGGGATCAGGTTGACCTGTACTGAGTCTGATCATTTTGTACAAATTTGGATTTTTGGACACCTGATAAGGTCCCTTTTAGCGTGACGAGTCACATATAAAAATCATTGCACTTACCACAATTTGCCTCGTCAGAAAAGTCGCCGCAGTCGTCCTGATAGTTACAGACCGCGCTCAAAGGCACACAGTAATGGTTGGAACATTTGGTATGTGTGTCCGGGCATATGTACGTTTCTACAATATAAATAAATGAGAGAATTTAAGTACATGCACGTAGTTCCAGACCGCGCTCAAGGACACACAGTAATGGTTGGGACATTTGGTATGTTTGTCCGGGCAAATATACGTCTCTATAATAGAAAACAAACAGTCTTCGTGGTAGTTAGCAGTAATGGTTGGAACATTTAGTATGTGTGTCCGGGCAAATGTAAGTCTCTAGAATAGAAAATAAATGAGAGAATTTAAGTACATGCACGTAATTACAGACCGCGCTCAAGGGTACGCAGTAATGGTTTGAAGATTTGGAATGGGTGTCCGGGCAAATATACGTCTCTACAATATAAATGAATGAGAGAATTTAAGTACATGCACGTAGCTACAGACCGCGCTAAATGTCAAGCAGTAATGGTTGGAGCATTTGGTATGTGTGTCCGGGCAAATGTACGTCTCTGCAATAAAATATACACATATAAGGGAAACTTTAGTGTATAAGTGCCTCAGAATTAGTCCACGTATTCACAGGTTGAGCTCAGGGGCACACAGAATGGTTGGAACAGTTGGTATGTGTGTCCTGGCAAATGTAAGTCTCTACAATAAAATAAACACGTGTTAGGGAAACTTTAGTGTTGAAGTGCCTACTAATCAATCGATGTATTCACAGGTTGAGCTCAGGGGCACACATAATGGTTGGAACATTTGGTATGTGTGTCCGGACAAATGTACGTCTCAACAATATAAATGTACATACATAAGGTAAACATTAAAATTACAGTGTGTCTCAAGACGTCAACGTAGTTACAGGCTGGGCTCAGGGCCACGCTGTAATGGTGTGAACATTTGGTATGCGTGTCCGGGCAAATATACGTCTCTACAATATAAATAAATGAGAGATTTTGAATATCTCTTTGTCAACGTAGTTACAGGTTGAACTCAGGGGAACACAGAAATGGTTTGAATATTTGGTATGTGTGTCCGGGCAAATATACGTCTCCACAATATAAATATATGAGAGAATTTAAGTACATGCACGTAATTACAGACAGCGCTCAAGGGCACGCAGTAATGGTTTGAACATTTAGTATGCGTGTCCGGGCAAATGTACGTCTCTGCAATAGAAAATAAATAAATGAGAGAATATAAATATAACCAAGTCGTCGTAGTTGTTACATACTGCGCTCAATGGAACGCAGTAATGGTTTGAACATTTGGTATGCGTGTCTGGGCAAATATACGTCTCTACAATATAGATATATATTTAAATGAGAGAATTTAAGTACATGCACGTAATTACAGACCACGCTCAAGGGCACGCAGTAATGGTTGGAACATTTGGTATGCGTGTCCGGGCAAATGTACGTCTCTACAAAATAAATAAATGGGCGAATTTGTAGTACATGCACATAGTTACAGACCGCGATCAAGGGTACGCAGTAATGGTTGGAGCATTTGGTATGTGTGTCCGGGCAAATATACGTCTCTGAAAAAAGAAAACAAAATTTGAATGTACCGCATAATTATTAAACATTCAAAGCTAAACGAGAATTGTTACAGTTGTTTTGATTTATCAAAACAACTGATAAATCAAAACAACTGTAACGATTCTCGTTTTTTAACTTTGAACGTATGATACCTCTCAAGGATCTTTTCGAAAGTCATTGACGTAAATACAAGCAGCAATGAGGGGAACACAGTAATGGTGTGAACATTTGGTATGTGTGTTTGGGCAAATGTACGTCTCTACAAAATAAATAAATGAGAGAATTTGAATATCTCCTCGTCGACGTTGTTACAGGTTGAACTCAGGGGAACACAGAAATGGTTTGAAGATTTGGTATGTGTGTCCGGGCAAATGTACGTCTCTACAAAATAAATACTCAGGTGTAAGAAAATTTAAGTACGTTGACTTAAGGCGCGTTCCCATTGCCGACCAAATCAACTCGTTCAAGCTCGATCAAGTGATCGAGTACTAATCGAGCTTGGTTGGTCGGCAAGAGTGAATTGTCGAGCTCGGTCAGCAAAAATGATCAGGAATTAATCGACAAGAAATGAAGAAGTCGTGTAAAAAACATTTGATCGAGTTTAATCGGGTTTGGTTGGGGAATTTAGGCAATCGAGTAGATCGAGTTGATTTGGTCGGCATTGGAAACGCGGCTTTAGTCCACTTTTTATTCTTTTATCATTTGCATGTTTTAACAAAATCATTTAAAAAAATACACGCATTTCAAGTTACATTTTTATCTTTTCCAACCATTAGAAAATATAGTTTTAAGCCAGACAATACCATTTGTTGATGTAAATTGTGATGATATGCAAAATATGCAAAATTGTACTAGGAAGCGTCTCCAGGGGACCAGACAGACGTACAATTTATAGCATGTCTCCTTGCATATCTGTCAAACAAAAGTGTTATAATTTTAGCTTGGCTTTCAGTATATAATCTTTCTCAAACGACAAAAGTAAGACAGTTCCCGTTTAAACGCTAGTACAGACAGCAAATTTGTTGATATAGTGTGTACTATAAGGCAAGAAAATATTTTTGTGAAAAGATAAAATGCTGAATATAAGCATTGTCCTTTTTTGTCCAAAATGTGCATAAGCTTTCCCGTCCAGGGACATCAAAGACAGGGATATTTTGGGAAAGGGTTTAAGCTACAGGCACAAAATTTATAGCATGTCTTTCCATATTGAGTTTCAATTATTTTCCATTCAGAAGTGCATCGTCCTGTACAACTTTAAATATATTAGACGATTTGACAGAAATATTAGTTTGCATGTTTTGTATTTTAGAATTTTTATACATGTAAATACAAAATATTCGGAATTCTGCAACAGTTTTTGGCACATCAGATATGAAACGAAAAGAACAGTGCACATTGTAAAGTCCCATTGAGGCCTAAGGTTTATTTCATGTCTGTTTATGTTAAAAATTATCTCTTAGCATTTCCATTAAATCTTCAACATTTCTTGCGTAGACTTGGAAAAAAGGAAGACTGTCATTTTTAAAGGCCCGATCACAAACAATTAAGCGTGAACGTAGCGTCTAATCATGTTTTACTTGTTGCCCTTATAGCACGGAAGATAATCATGTGATTCAAAACAGAAAATCTTCAATATTTTTGTTAACACTTGATTAATTTGACTTAATTTTGAAGCAGAGAAGGTGGGCAAATGCCATGATGTAGAGGATTTTTGAACATTAGCTGACAAATACGTTATCGAAGATCAACAAATATTTCGGTTGATCTTCAATAACATTTTTATCAGTTTTTAATCAATCATGTCTATCTGATTCGTGACGTCTGTCCACTTCTCTGCTTCAAACCGAATTCAAATCGGTCCTGTATTTGAAATATACAGTCGACACTCGTTATGTCGACATCGGATAAGTCGAATCATCGCTTAAGTCGAAGTTCAAATCTTGTCCCGTCCTCATCAATGGACATATCTTTTTCCAAATAAAAATGATTTCGAACTGAATATAGCTATTGAAATATAGTAGGAAAAGGATAGAAATTGCTCGAACGAGCAATTTCTTTCCTTTTCCTACTGTATTTCAATATTAATCGTACTTGATTAGTTTCAAAAACGGTAAAATATCAACTTTATCGAAGCCGAACAAAATCGGATGAGTCGAAGTCCGGATATGTCGAGGTAGTTTGACGGTCCCTCCGACTTCGACACAACGAGTGTCGACTGTATTGAAGATTCTTTGAAATTGTTGTATCACATGAATATCCACCGTGTTTAGGGCATATTCGGACTAAGTTGAAAATGTGTGTGTGTGGCCGTGTCTTGGGCTGAATCGAGTACCCGAGTATCAGCGAGTTAGGTACATATTATCACTACCATGGTAAAAATTTATTACCCGTTACCCGATGATAAATTTTGGCTTTAAACTTGTATTCCAAATTTAACATATCTAGACAGTCAAAATAGTTTGCAATGACGAAAATATAGTGCACAACGTGTTGTCAAGGATCACATTAGATAGGGAGATAGGTGACACAATTGGAAACCAATCAATTGGAAACATGCATGCGAGTTGACTCGACCGAGTTAACTCGCCTGCATGTTAACATTTCGTCGGTGTAAATGCAAAACCTCGTATGTCGATTTGTGCGATTTTCAAAGTACAAACTTGTGTGTCCTGTGTAGACGATTCTAGCATGTTTTGAGATATTTTGACTGATCAGTATTATTGACACATTATTTGTGAACAAGATGTCCAAATTTCAAGTAAGACATTTCAGTTTGGGAAAAGTTACTACACTTTTCTCCCTCCCCTTTAAAATTTTCCAAAACCGAGATACGAGGTTTTGCATTTACAACGACGATTTGTGGCTTGTTCCTATACGATTAACTGGATTAATTGGTCAATAAGATTCACGAATAATGTATTTTTGCTTGTACCCGGGTACTTGAAGGTAATTGTCAGACGGGTGCCCGGGTCGAGATTTTGAACCCTTTTTAGTCCTGCCATTAGTCAGCCATTATTACATACCAAACCTTTGGTATAGTTACCACGGTGGGGATTGTGCGTGCTGGGATGGATAACGAATACCGACAAAAATAATCTCGAAATTGGTCAAATATTTTGCAATAACTCCTTTATTTCTTTGTCGATTTTCAAAAGATTTGTTGCATGTACCCCGCTTCAAAAATCTCTTTCCTCAAATACGTGGATTATTTATGGTATCCTTTTCATTTTTCCAAAATTTGATCCCAACTGACCAGAAAACGAAATGATAACGACTACGGCAAAATAAGCCACGCTTCAGGTAGGAAATCGTGCAATAATTTTCTTATTTCTGTGTCAATTTTCAAGTGGTTTGTTGCATGTAACCCGCTTTTCTGAGCGCGTTACTCATGTGTATTACTTATTTGAAAACTCCCCATACTTTTCCCAAAATTTGATCCCAGCTGACATGAAAAACGATCAGATATTTTGTCGTTTTTCTGGTCGATTTGGATCAATTTTCGCAAAAAGTACACATAGGTTTCGTGTAAGGCATACATCAGTGGAAAGAGCTCAGTAACGCGGGGTACATGCAACAAACCGTTTTTAAATTGACGCAGAAATAAGGAAGTTATTGCAAAATGTCTTACCTGAAGCGAGGCAAATTTGTCCGTAGATTTACCCATCCCGGCATGCACAATCCCCACCGTGGTTACAGCGTAATCTTTGGCGACCAAAAATAACGGATCTAATAGATACATACAGACAATATTGAGATATAAGGAGAGAGTTTTAATTTACACATTCATTCTTTTTTTTCCTATATGTTTTTCCAAGTTTGTGATCAAAGTGATGTCTAAACCAGGGACCCATAAAATTATTGATCTTGAGACCATTGTCTTTAAACTGTGTAAGAAGACATCTGATTGCACGAGAAATCAGATTGGACCAATCAGGTTTGTTGTTACAAGTAATTACACAAACTGATCGTACGACTGTTGGTAATACGGGCCCCAATCTTGTTTGGGAAAGTGTAAAGACAATTGGCGCTAAGTATCACATAGTTGCTTGTCTCATTTGGGACCAAGCGACAAACTTTCTCAAATTATATGTCAATTTTAGATGCATTACATAGTTATCCGTATATTTTGTGGTCCACCAAGGACCGCTATATCTGTATCAAATTGCATTATATGACACAATAAGAAATATTTACATCTATATTATATCAGGTTAACACTAACACATTTGATTAAACTAAATAAAGTGTTTTGAGCCACAATTTCAGAAGTCTCATAGGAAATAATGCCCAAATTAATTAACCTAATTAGTCTAATTTTACATTAGTAAATTTAGATTTGGGTCGACGAATACTAACACTAAACCTTTTAAAAAATTCATCCGTAGTAACCATTCTAAAGAAAGCTTTTTTGGTAGCATTTTCGCTGAATAAGGTCAAGATCTTCATATTATTAATTAAAATATTATCGTCAGAAGACTTTTTTTTTATCTTTTCTCCCTTTCCCGAAAAAAGCTCCAGTGTTGACATCCTTAAAGCTACATAAAGGCTTGGGAAACATTGAGACCATCATGATCTTGTTAACTAAATTGTACACAAGTTTTAACTCATTACCACACAGTGACTCCTTTTGACTCCCCACAAGATAATGGCTTGGGTAAACATCGTCGAAAGTGAAGAAATTGCTTGTGACAAGCAATTTCTTCATTTACCACAATGCTGTTTACATAAAAAGACCAAAAAATCAAAATTTCATTCACTTCAAATTGTCGTCTGCATCATCTTTGAATTTCGACAAGTTTAAAAATTTGCCGTTTGGTAATGGGTTAAGGCTTACTTACCACAAATCAACTCGTCTTCTCCATTCTAGCAGTCACGTGCTCGGTCGTAACGCTTTTTGAGGTCAATACATGACCTAATATTACCATGAAATTAGTTTTGCAAACAACATGAAAAAACATTTAACCCATTAATGCACAGTGACGCCTTTTGACTCCCTCACAAGAAAATGCTTGGGGAAAACATAGTGGATAGGGAAGAAATCGCTTGTAACAAGCAATTTATTCATTATCCACAATGTTTTCTAACCCAAAATGTATAGATTTTTGAAATTTCAACAACTTGAAATTGTCGTCTGCAACATCTTTCAAATTTGAACAGTCCAAAATTTTGCCATCTGGAAATGGGTTAAACCAAACTAAATCGACAATATCCGTTAGTTGTGTTTATTCATGATTTTTTTATATCCATGCCCAGGATTACTTCTGTACCACTATTCCGGATTTTCGTAATTCCGTCGTTACAGAGTTGTCGTTCATGCGGGACGGTATATACCGTCTTCCGGTGTCAATGTAAATACGCGCTATCGGTGGGAAAGAACCGCTACTGCATTCATAGATGCCATAATTTTGCGGATAAAATTGGAAATTTTGAACTGCACAAGCTATATCGAAAGAGGCAGATGAAAGACGAGCTTGGATTCGTGTAATATGTCGCAAGAATTAGAACCAAACATCGTGTCTGGCCTAGGCCTACCCGAGTCTGAGAGACAGTATTAGCCAAAACGCGTAGATCGTTGGGAGATTCCAACAAAGGAACATCAGCGGAGAGAAGAAAGAGAAATCCCATCGTAACATAGTCCCAACACACTAAACGCTTTCATATCAAAGTAGATCTAGATCTAGTCTATTGAGACAGAAGGAGAAAATGCTGGTTATCAGGGTGATCTTACATTTTGCCAAATTGTTTCCCGAAGTATTTTCTATTAAGTAAAACCAGTTCTTGTTCGGGGAAGCTTTAACGAATGAATTACATAGATCTACTTGAACGAAATAGCAAATTTTTGAGAGAAGAGAAAAACATGCTGACTGCTTTTCCCTCAATAGTTCCTATTCTACAATCTACACCAAACTGTTCTTCTTGGTAGATCTACGTATCATAGTCTACAGCCTGCCTCAAATTTGAATTAAATTTGAAATGATGGTTTATTATGCTAACCCTTTCCTATCTAATTCTTTGTTTTGATGCCCACAAAATAGCAAAATCAGAATCATTCTGACAATTAGCAAGACTTAATTTGGAAAGGACCATATTTTGTTGTATGGGTAAGGGTTTAAAAAAATCCGTCATTTTTTCGGCACATTTAAAAACGAATTCTTCATTTAAAAAAAAAAAAACCTAAGTCCTGTATTTGACCTCAGTAGATTGTTTGGAAAAACATTTAGAAAAAGGAAGTAATTTGACGATAGTCAGAAATATCGCCCATTTCCTCAATAATTTCTGTGCTTTAACATTCACTTATTCTATTTCCGATTTTAATCGTTTTCCGACAGCGGAAAACCGTGTGGAGCGGAATGTTCTTACAAACAGTTACAAAATATCTGTTTGGAAAAAACTCGCTCACAGTGTTCATGTATATAGATTCTACATGTATCTTTTTTCCCCAAAGTTGCCCCTCTTTTTATTTCTATGACGTCATATGACTAGAGTAAGCAAGGCAAAGTCATGACGTCACAAATCGACACTCGCCTGATTTGAGGCACGCCACGGGGAAAAATATTTTCAATGGTAACCTATCATCGGATTATGGCAGATTTCTTTTGTTATAGATCTCCGAACGATCTAAAAATGATGGAAGGTGCAGAGGTATTATTAGATGCCATTATTAAATTACAATAACAATCATTTTCATTTAATTACTCATTGAATTTACGAAAATATTTAAGTTGCCGCTTGTCAAACAGGCAAATGGAAGTAAATATACCGTCCCGCAGGAACGACAACTCTGTATTACCGGAATTACGAAAAGACCGAATTCATGCTGTATTTCTTACCACAATTGAGCTCATCCTCTCCATCTTGACAGTCACGTGATCGATCACAACGCTTAATGACGTCAATACATGACGTAGCATTACACTGGAACTCGTTAGGCAAACAACCTGAAGTAAGCAAACAATGCATATTATTAAAGCCGCAGTCCCTATATTTACCGTGTGCATTTACAAAAATACATAAAGGGCTGGACTTCGCGTCTACGAGAACTCTAAAATTTCATATTCAATCATTTCGATAGGTTGGGACTCTCCGTAATATGTGTAGTTCCTACTTGCCAAAAATAATTCAATAAAACATAACATTACTAAACGTAAACATTCGCGATGACGTCACAGTTAAAGTTGTACGAGTTGGCATGAATAACGAAAATGATCCAAGTATTTAAATGAGTTTTGCAAAGTAGAAGTCTATGCAAATTATAAAACTTAACTCACCACAGATTTCAACACTTTCATCAGCAGCGTTCCTACATTCGCTTATTCCATTGCAGATTTTATCTTTAGGAACACACTCAAGTGGATCATCGGAGCACATGAACTCGTTGGTCGGGTCGCAGGTTCGAGACTTGTCTGGTGCAGTGTTGGCCTCTAGAGCGGCAACTGGAATAGATAAATACGATAACTTATAAACGAAATTATAGCATGTTATATAAAAATGATAAAATAGCTTTCATGGTGGGTAACCCACGTGACTTTTTGGAAGCGTTCATACCAAAAAAACGTCAGCTTCAAGGATTTTTTTTCAAATATCTCAATTTACACTCCACGGATTTTGACGAAATAAAGTGCACCGTACTCATCTTTGAGAGAGTCATTCCCAGTTCTTATTCATTCTGCACCGAATCCCATGGTTTCTTTAAACATTCAAAATTAATCCTTTCGCTTGAAAGTTTAAAGAAACCATTGAATTTGGTGAAGAGTGAATTATACTCGGGAATGTACCTTTCAAATTCGCGTACGGTGCACGTTTTCTTATCAAAAACAGTAGAGTTAGTATTAAGATGAGAAATTAAACAAATTGTCCTTGAAGCTGGCGTTTTTCGGTGTGAACGTTTCTAAAAGTCACGTGGGTACCCACCGTGGTTTTGTTTCGGGGATACGACACTTGTATATATACCCTTTAAAGCCTTCTGGTTTTGAATTTATATAAAATTTTCTCAAATTAATCTTATTTGTAAAAATTTGTGATCAAAATTATATCTTAAGATTGAGCAAGTACATGCTTAAAAAGATGTTAAGTCTCTCCAAACAAGTCGTAGTTTTGGCGTCCATAATGTAGAAAACAAACAACAGCAAAAAGATTGTGGAAACATTTTATAAAATAGGAAAACGATGACAACTAGTTTACATTACTGGATGTGGTATATTGCTTATCTGTAGCAGCTTGGAAATTAAAAGAAACCAATTTTGCCAGTTCGAAAAAATTTAAATCAAGACGGAAATTAATTCTCAGAGGGAAAAATTATATCATCCACAACTAAAATGGTAAACAAACAACGTGAATTATATCACGTAACCAAAGAATTATGTCAGAAACAACAATATTTCTGTTTATTTTCAATTTTCAGTTCCTATAGCAACGGAAGTTAAATAAATTTTCTGGACGTCTTATGTAACTAGATCTAGATATAATTATTCAAAGAACGAAACGTGTCAATTTACGTATTATTGTATTATTATAAACTGGAGTGTTTTGTTTGTTTTCTACTCTCTGGTTAATAACTTGCATGTATCTAACACTCAAGTATTTACTGGGAAACGATATACAGAAAGAAAACAATTTGTTTGTGTTCATTTTTTAAAACATTTCCAAAATTGTTGTTTTTAAGTTACAACACCAGATCGTCGCTTTTCAAAAAAAATCTCGTATCTGCAGCTTGTATCAAGCTGCAGATACGATGTTTTTGTTTCAAAGTAACGAGATATGGACCAGCTCTCTCGGTTATCAATTGCTAGATAGTGACAATTATTACGATTGCAGAAACAGTTTTAAATGCTCGTAATAGTAATACATGTACGATTATCTTTATAGCTCATCCATAATATGCTTACAACCACATGTACAACTTTTCTGAATTTCTGAACGTCTCGCATAAGGAAATAGATATTTCGAAGAAAGGAATGTGTTATCGGGCTCACGTAATCAGCCGAATTGTTACGAATCGACGCGTCATTAAAAGTATTTACATGATATTTGTTGCTACAATTATCAAAATCATGTTTAGTTTGGGTAAGCAATAATGAACTCTATTTTGATTATTGACGACACACTTTTCACGCCAGTTATTCTATGTCTCTAATAAATACCAGGCTTAATTTAAGTAAGACCGGTTATGTCACATTCTGTTTCTAATATGTGTTTCTAGTTGATAGGGACTCTGTCAATTTTGAAAAAAGACGTTTTCTGCTTAAGGGTTCATAAGGGCTAATGAAGGACATTGAGGATGGTCAAATTGCATGGAACAGATAGATATCATTGACAGAAGGTTAGATACTAAATTTGAGCTTTTACGTTGAATACTTTAAGTGAAAAGGCCATTACTAAGTTTTAGGACAGACAGAAAGACGGACAGACAGATGGACAGACCGACGGACACGAGTAAAACAATATCTCCCATCTCTCGATGCAGGGGCTTAAAAATATTTGTATTTGACATACAAAGCTCAAATTCTGTATGCAACTTCCTTTTCAATGATATCTATCTGTTCCACGCAACTTGACTTTCCTCAGGGTCATCTGTTAACCGTTATCAACCCTTTACACGAAAACTAACCATTTTAGAAAAATTGCAATTTCTGGGGCATTGGTGTTTCACAAACACATCTTGTTTTCGACAAGTTTTACGTCCATTTGCTATTCTCTGCGAATAATTCATATTGATATCAATCTAGAGTTTTAAAGCACGAGGAAGGCAATCCATTTTCTGCAATTCCCAGTAATCTGTGGCTGTTTACTTAAATCAGTTGCAGTAATGTGAAGCATCATTAATTTGTCATTCACGTGCATCTTTGAGGAACATTTCCCGATATATCTTAATGCATCTTATCCCTTCCCTAAACAAATCCCTTGATCGTAAACCAAGTCATTTTTAGCAAAAAAAAAAAAAAAACAAAAAAAAAACAAGTCATTTTTAGCTCAAAATTCAAAGCTATTTTAGAGTAGTACGATGGGTTCCAACAATACATTTTCTGCAAATCCCAGTAATCTGTAACTGTTTACTTAAATCAGTTGCAGCAAAGTGTAGCATCATTAATTTGCCATTCACATGCAGCTTTGAGGAACATTTCCCGATATATCTTAGTGCAACTTAACCCTTCCCTAAAAAAATCCCTAGATAGTAAACCAAGTCATTTTAGCTCAAAATTCATAGCTATTTTAGAGTAGTACGAAGGGTTCCAGCAATCCATTTTCTGCAATTCCCAGTAATCTTTGGTTGTTTACTTAAATCAGTTGCAGCAATGTGTAGCATCATTAATTTGCCATTCACATGCATCTTTGAGGAACATTTCCCGATATATCTTAATGCAACTTAACCCTTCCCTAAAAAAATCCCTAGATAGTAAACCAAGTCATTTTAGCTCAAAATTCATAGCTATTTTAGAGTAGTACGAAGGGTTCCAGCAATCCATTTTCTGCAATTCCCAGTAATCTGTGGCTGTTTACTTAAATCAGTTGCAATAATGTGTAGCATCATTAATTTGTCATTCACATGCATCTTTAGGGAAAATTTCCCGGAATATTTTAATGCAATTAACCATTCCCTAAATTTAATACTGATTTAGAGGAGCCTTTAGGAATAATGGTTGTTCGATTTAGAAGGCATGGAGGACATAAGAAAAATGCTGGTCATCAATATATCCTTTTTTATGCTTTATTTGTTTCTATGAAAGCCAGGGCTTTTTACGAAAGGATAAATTAGTTGCAGCAATGTGTAAAACATTTAATTTGTAATTCAAGTACATTTTAGGAAGATTTCCAAATATATCTTAAATGCAACTTGACCCTTCCTTACAGAAATCCATATATCATTTTTAATGAATATTAAGAAATGCTGATTATCTAAATTTTCATATTTTGATGCCAGTGTGTCTATGTTATAAAAAAGGGACATTTTATCAAGTTAACCATGGGTTAAATTTCTGACAAACAAACAAAATTAATAGTGTTTCTTTGGAGTTGTTATAAAATCTCGTAACTACGGCTTGATAAAATTAAGCCGTAGTTTCGAGATTTTGTAACAACACTGACCGTACCGGTAAACCAAGTCTATTTTTAGCTCAAAATTCATAGCTATTTAGAGTAGTACGAAGGGTTCCAGCAATCCATTTTCTGCAATTCCCAGTAATCTGTGTCTGTTTACTTAAATCAGTTGCAGTAATGTGTAGCGTCATTAATTTGTCATTCACATGCATCTTTGAGAAAAAATTTCCCGACATATTTTATTGCAACTTAACCCTTCCCTTAATTAAATCCCGAAATCGTTTTAAGGAATACTAAGATATGCTTATATGATCATTTTCTTATTTTGACGCCAAGGTTTCTATATTATAAATAGGGGACGAATTTATCCAGTTAACCGTAACGAAATTACGGACAAACGAGTCCTATTTCGTTGGCGTTGTTATAAAATCTCGTAACTACGGCTTGATTCAAGCCGTAGCTACAATATTTTATAACAACACTGACGATTCATCAAGACAAAGCAGTAAACAAAGTCTATTGTTAGCTCAAAATTCATAGCTATTTTAGAGCAGTACGAAGGGTTCCAGCAATCCATTTTCTGCAATTTCCAGTAATCTGTGACTGTTTACTTAAATCAGTTGCAGTAATGTGTAGCATCATTAATTTGTCATTCACATGCAGCTTTGGGGAAAATTTCACGATTTATTTAAAGGAACTCAACCCTTCCCTAAACCAATCCCGAATTCGATAAAGAAATGAAGAAAACTAAGAAAATGCTGATTACGAGCCTTTTTTCTTGTAACGCGAGTGTTTCTATGTTATAAATAAGAGGTTTTCTGTAATCAGAAAACATTTATTTGAAAGTTACTTAATAATGTAATTTACTAAAAATACACTTTTTTACTCTAAAGCTAGATTTAAATTTACATAATGTTATTTTCTGATATATAACGCTTTTTTGCCCATCTATAAAATTATCTAAAGAATAATTGCTTTGATGTAATTTTATGTTTTTTATCCACATTGAGTTGGCACATATTAACGATGCAATAGTTTATCTATTAGTAGGAACGCCAACGAAAACATTTTGATATCATAAACGATTTCGACGTTTAAAGAGATCTTAGTTGAACTAAGATTATCCTAAAATGTTGTCGTTGAAGAATAGCAATGGTTTTTGTGCTAAAGATAAAATGCTTTTTCGCGAATAATGTCAAATTTGAAATTCAAACGTCGCCCGATGAAATCCAACGATGTTTGGATCTATTAATAGCCACATAACGGGACTACTGCATTTAAAAAGCCCGGTGTTTACTTATTAGATATCTTTTATTAGAAAATCATTAAACGAAAAAAGGAAAATTGACAAGAGATAATAAATGTTAAATTACCTTTTTTCTTCGATCGAGTTTGTGATATCATTTTTAGTATATGCATTTTTCAAAAATCATGCGAATATCTTGAAATCCTAGAAATTAATTCAAGAAGTTTAAGTCTGCAATACAAATTCATCATAACTTCTGATTGTTTAAAGTTACGATACTTTAATGACGATGATGCCTTTCAAAAAGCGTTTTCGAGTACCTTCTAACCTTGTCCGATAAATGACCAATTCCAGAAAATGATCCAACGAAATAGGTCAATTTTGCCATTTAGCTGTATTCCTATCTAATGGTTTTGGCATAATTCTGTGCTGGTAAATTATTTTATGGGAAGGATTGTCTCGTCTAAATACAAGCCAATTTAGTGTTATGGTATAAGCTGTCCATTGGGAAAACCTGTCATTAAATCAAGCTTCATATCTTATTATAGCATATTTGGTAAGAGAACTTCAACTCAACCTTATGGGATATTGGATTAATGAGTTGCCGTCAAAAATATAATATAAAATAAGTACCGACATATTATAGCCTGGAAAATAGTGAGAAAAAAGAGAAACAATGTTTTGAGATTTCTTTTCTCTCATTGGCTTACAAGAACTTTAGTAATACATGATGATGACAAAACAAGTTGATAAATACGTCGCTTTGATCGAGCGTTCCTTCAGGTATTTCGATGCAACGCGTTCTTAAAGATATTCAAAAACCACATCACTTTAGATTATACCAATTGGAGACAAAACGATGGGTTGTAACGAAATTGAAAGTTTTGTCCTATATAGTGTAGAATGTATTGGCGCATAAGGAGAAAATGGTGTTATCAACGGTTATTTCGATATTTCAAATTACAATGTATTCCCAAGTATTTTATTTTTTTGGACGCAAATGTAAAACAATGTCCTGTTTTGGAAATTAAGGTAATCAATTAAGTTAATCCTCTCCTAAAGGATATATATGATTGCATGATTTCATGCATTAAAGTTAAGGAACAATTAGGTCATGTCATCGACTTGGACATTTTGAGGAATGTCGTTGAACCTCTGCTGTGATAATTTTTCAAATCAAATTCTCGTTCCTCTGATAGAGAAGACAAAATGAAATATTACTTACAAATGGCGCTAAATGTATTTGTATGGTTAAAGTTCATATGAAAATTGAATGAATCATATTTGTAAGGTTAAAGTTCATATGAAAATTGAATGAATCATACTGTCATGTGCTCGTATGTGATGCTTGTGACAAATATTAATTTAGGCGGCATGTAATTCTAAACAAACAAAAGATATGTCTAGTGTGGACAAGATGATGACCGATTTACAGAAGAAACTAAAACAGCCCAGCAGATTTATTTCGTCCTGTGAGACATCATGCCTTATTTACTTGTCAGAGATCACTTTATATTGACATGAGGTACATAGGTCTAGGATTTATTGTAACTTGCACGGAATGCTAGACGGTAATCTATTTCTTTGTAAATGAGCAATTCTGTCGACAACATTGAGGTCAGAACAACATTTATTGCTTTTTCACAAAACGTCTTGCCACAGAAAGGGCAAGATGACCCATTTAGACTGATCAGTTTTATCTGTCCCCTGTGTTTTCTCTTTATGTTTCTTTATTTCTGTTCATTAATAGTACATTAATTTTCAATTTACAAATACAATACATATACAGTCTGAAATTCCAATAGTTACATATAATACATTGGTTAGATAAGCAATGTACAGGAAAGAAGAAGTGGCCAAAAATATATAAAATTTTCCGATGCAACAGACTTTGTAGATTTCATAATAGAGACATTGTAATATTTCCAGAAAGTATAACATTCTGGACGGGGTTTTACCAGAAAAAACTATTTCGAGCATCTTTCTTTTTATTACGAAAACCATGAATATTCATGGTATTGTTTAGTCAATTGCTAAACATTCACAATGTGTGAAATATCATGGCAATTCCAGACAAGACGTCTATTTGTTCAAATAACAAGTTTCGTGTTAATCTTTGTTTATATCATATTACTTATTTAGGGTTCGTGTTAAAATGGTCTGGGATAAACTTTTCTGTCGCCAACTGACCATTGAATAATTCTGTACTTAATAGTGTTCTTTCTATGATATATAGAATCGAAATTCGCTTATGACAAAAGGGTTTCAATTTACGATACAATACAATATATTTTGTCCATGAATTGAGCTGGGACATATATCCTGATAATTCTAAATCGTGAAAACAAATTTGCACCAATGAGTACATTACAAAGCGAATGTTACTTGGCGTGAATAATTACTAATTCAAGCCATGGAAAGCGTCTACAAAGAAGGAGAAAATTCTGATCATCATTTTTTTCTCCTTTTCTCACATTGCTTTCTACATCCTTTTTTCTTCGAACGTTGACCTTAAAATATGGATTTGTTTGGAAAAGGGTTATAAAAGAGTTTCCAAGACAAAGTCTAGAAAACAGATGATTCTCAAGGGAGCAACGAAAGCTCTTAAACTTGACATGAAATAGGCAATAAACTTTTGACGATATATTCAGCTGAGGAATCGTTATCCCATTTTCAAAAGGCAAACAACTCAACTTTAAATAAAACTGCAGACGTCACAGGGGATGCTGATAAAGGGAGAAGACGTTGACAGATCGTTTAGCTCAATCAGTATTGAAGCAAAAATTTTAAAATTTGGTTATCCTAAAAGTTATGTCATTGCTAACTAGATATATCCTTAGAAGAGCTTGTTTAGGACGAACAGTACGAAAGTCTCTTTGTGTTCAGGAATCCCGTATATTACTTGGAAAGCCACATGGGTACATTTTGAATGTAAAAAAAGTCAAGGAAACTAAAAAGTTTTAGTCTCAGAATCAATTCGTCCTTTTGTCTGTCTTCTTCTATGTCAGGAGAATTTCATTTATTTTATTTCATTTATGAATTTTGACTGTACATATACTACGGAAAAATATTCGTATTATGGCGCAAGCAAAGTAGTCTACATGCATATTCATATCAATTTAACGTATTTCCTGGTACGATGACCGTTCAATTTTCGGCTTCGTTTACTCTGAGGATGTTTATATATCGATACACGTCGTCACTTTTATTCGTACATCTCAAAACTGCAGCTTGATTTATTACACACATGTATCTAGACCATCAAACAACATAAGGTACGATATTATACACATCGATGGTAATTGCTCCACACACGTACAAATAACCAGAAGAAGGAAAGAGACAATGTTAAATACAATAAAAAATGAGGGAATTCATAATGAAAGCTTCTTAGCAATAGCAATAAATAATGTTATGTGGTATGACCATGAAAATTTATCTTATTTGTTATATTTGTTACATTGTCATTTCGGTCAAAAGGGTTTCAATTCATAATATACGTAAATTAAACAAAACAAGTGAGCTTTCAAAGAAGACAAACTTAAACGAATCGAAAACATCTATATCTGCTTTGTCTTTGTTGTGTTTATATAAACAATAAAAGAGTATCGGCCAAACAAAAAGAGCTTTCAATACAAGACAAGCTGTAAAAGAAACCACAAGTAATATTCAGTCTGTCTTAATGTGATGAACTTTATTGCATAGGAAACTGGCAGTCTAAGATAAAGCTGCTATTTTGTGTATCATGAAAACTTACACTATCTCGGCTAGACGGCTTTTAACAGTTGAATGACATAAAGGAGAATGAATCTAAAATTGATCATGTCCTAGTTGTGCAGCTTAACAATCGTAACTAAATATTGTAAAAGTAGTAGTTACTATGGATTCGGTGCACGACATCACCTCAATCACTATTTTATAGAATGAGTTTATTGTCCATTTAACATGAGATACTTACAATGTCTATATCTTCTCAAGGAGAAGGTCTAAGAATTCCATTAATAAACTGCTCCTTGGAATTTATGGGATGAAATCGAATACATACGAATGATTACATTCGTATGGAAATCTAACTGCAGATATTGCGTTGGCATTTTAAAGCTACTATTTCCCAGATTTGGACCCAAAAATTGTCAAATACAAACGAAATGTACACTTTTTAAGCTTTATATGACCTGATTAAATGATTACGAGAAACTATTAAAGCAACAACTCATTTTTTCGCAATTTGATACCAAATTCATGAAGCGATGTCGAAAGTAGGTCAAAACAGTAGGACATGCGACTTTCTTAAATGACGTCACAACATACATGATGACGTCATATTGAAATTTAAGTATGAATCTCGTTTGAATCATGGTCCGCGCTGTATGCGCATGCGCAACAATTTGAAAATAATTCTAATCCCATCAGTGATGGGGTTGAATTTAGGCTTGGATTCTCCCTAAATTCAGCTATCTGTCTTGTAATTTCGGCTCATTCTCTGTCTGAATCGCATATTATTAACCATCCCGATGTGGTCAACACAAAAGTTTTGCATATTTTTTCAAAAAAATTCATCTTTTGCAATTAGACCATCTGTTACCGTCGCCCTTTAACATGTACATCGTTTATCCGATAAAAGCAAAATAAAAGTTAAAGGTCCAATGCAAAGTTGTATTTCTTTCCATTTAAAGATTAATAAAAACAGAATTTTAAATAACAAAAGGCAAATTTGTCGTATGACAGGTAAGTACTGAAAAATAGTTTTTATATGTACAGAGCGTCTGTTATTTGAATAACGAATTTTCTGCGAGCCATAATTTTCACAAATTATCAATTCCCTGGGAAAATATACAAAAAGCAGATGACAATTGTGTGTATGCAAATTCGATAAGCACCTTTTTTTGTCACATAAAAGAAGGAATCAGGTGGTATTGTCCTGTACAAAAGTGCACCAATATCATTTGTTTCTACGATCACCATTTATATCAACAGCGAAACAAATGGCAACACACACTACAAACGAACATAGAGAAAGTCTTCACATGGATTACCGCATATTTTCAGAAAGGACTACACGCAGACAGGCATTTTTAATAGTAGGCAACTACATGGATAGTGATGTTATCATGGTATGATATGTTGTCGAATATATACAGCCCGGCAAAATTATAGTCGAGACATATTGTATGAATTAGTCAACCTGTAGATCATTTCTGTCCAAGAAAAAATCAAATTTCAAAGTTCATCAAATCCTTCTAAATAAAGTATGTAATTAACTTTGCTTACTTTCACGCGAATTTTCAAACTATTGAGACATTCACGAGGATATGATCTGAATATCTCTAGAGAGAGAAAAACTTTGTACCGTCAAGGCTTAATGGTCAACTAACTGAAATGCCATATCAGTACTCCCTATTGAGTGATCTGGCGAAAACGCTAACCTAGATACACTAAATCTGACAAATAATTCGATACAAGATAAGTAATAAATTTAGCGCTAATTAAGTTAAATATCGTCTGAATCAGATACATATATTCCAAGCTCCAGTTAAGAAAGACGCGTCTTATGTCAACGTAGTTCTGTCTGAGTAGAAATTGTTTTAAAAATTATTCGAAGAATAAAAACACAGAAAGGATGTTATTAACGATGGCAATTGAGTTCAAATTGTCAACATAGCCTAGTAGATATTTGGGCAAAATGAGATACTATTTTCTCTTTTTTCTTTTTAAAAGTCGTCAAACCCAGGTCTCGTTTTAGTGACAGACTTAGGATTTTTAGAGCATATACGAGGGACGGTCGGAAAGTAGTTGGACTTTTGACTAGTTCTCTAAAACCATTCAACTATTTAACAAAATTCTTTTTACACTGTTTAAACAAATTGTCCATCTAAGTGTGTGTATTTTTGTCCTCTTCGTAGCAGCTTTATTATTATTTATATGTTGTTTTATAAATAGAGGAATATGTAAAAACCCTTTGCCAAACATCAATTATAGAAATATCCTTTACGGCTATTACATAGAAAATTGACCAGTCTGGATATTATAAAGAATGACAAAGGGGGGCCTAACATATTCTGCCTCTATTATTTCGATTCTTCAAAAGAGGCAATTTTGTTGAAATATTGCTAAAATAGTGAAAAATGTGTATACAGTTAACTATATATCTAGAAACTCCGAAACGCTTCGATTTTCGTTTCGTCGAAGCGACAGTGATTTCTGGTACATTTTATACATTTTGAATCGATAATGTTAATATGCATTGTATAATAGATAGTTTCATATATAGTAGTTAAATTAGAACAATACTTTGAAAGAGTGAACAGAACACCGTACACACGGTTTAACAAAACCATGTGCACGATGCTGTGTTCCAACTCTTGTTAAAAAACAAAAAAATCAGTTTCTCTTTTCGAATCGTCAGTTGTGTTCAAATCAATATAACAAAGTAAGTCTAAAAGAAGGGAAAAGAAAACACTCGATCATATCCCGCTTTTCTCCAAACTTTTGGATCACAGATATTTCATATACCTACTAATTACATTATTTATTGTCGTTTTTCAGCAAAAGCCTTGTAACTGTAGCTCAATACAGACTGCAGTTACGAGGTTTTTATTGAAAAGCATCGTTATATCATATTTTTTCTACGTCTATACCATCATCACCGGAACACATTAGTTTATTTGGATAAATGTAATTTGTTTATACATGTATTATGGACAATTTTGTCTCATACAATAAAGAAACTTGAAACTTGAATTATTCCCACTATTAACAATGACGTAGACCCACTGTATTGGGTACAGTGTAGCAGCCGGTATCAAGGCGCCCTGGTCTCAAATTTCTTCCCAGCAAGCATTTTGTCAGTTCTAGACACAAATAAAAGTCACGTGGGGCGAGGTCTGGGCTATAAGAAGGGTAAAACAACTTTTTTCATGTGTAATAGTTGATAATCTCCACTGTAGATGCGGTAGTATCGGAGCGTTCGTAATCGTGAACTAGAAAACATTTTCTTTGCTAATCTGAGACGCGTTTACTTCAGTATTTATTCTTATTTTTTTCTGAACTACTTCAGAATTGTACTTGGCAATGACAGTTTTTAATATTTGACATGAAATGACTAACTATCAATCCTCATGAATCCCAAAAATCTACAAACATGACTACAAACCGAAGGTAAAAGCTTAATCGTTTCAGGTGTGGGGAACCAGTTCGTTTCCATGACTGCTGTGACTGATTTTTATCCCAAGTTCAGAATTATGAACCCTTATTTAATCTCTAGTAATAATGTAGTTCAAAAACTTAACTCCTTCACGATTAAAATGACTAGAATGTTCTTTTGTTTTGGTTACCCTTATTGTTCCTCTAACAAATAGCCTATGATACATAAAACACCTATCACATATAAGTGGACACAATATTGTATATATACAACTTTCACTGAAAATAAACCGACCACATTATTGTCAAATGGATGTAGATACCTCCAATATACATGTATAATATGTTTATACAGTTGCAAATAGTGAGACAGCAGCACGAAAAGTCCAACTACTTTCCGACCGTCCCTCGTACTGCCTAATTTGATAAGAAAAAAATGTTTCCAAGTGCTAAGATTCGCAGATACATATTCAAAATATTCTGATGGAATACAATTCATATTTTGTTTTATCCGTAGGGATTTTCAAGTGCTTCGAAATAATTGCATACATAACTGTTCACAGAATTATGACGTTTTGTTTAGATAGATGGGTTTAAAGATTTTAGGAAAATCTCTCACATACTCGATTTAAAGCAAGGCGATTTTAGTTACGTAAAACTGCAAAGGTTAAACATATGATCAGAAATTTTGTTGTAGAATTACAAATATGTTAAGAAGTGGATAGTTTAAATAAGGTCACGATACGTAAGATCTCTTTCTGAATACCATTTCATACCATTTCGCATAAAAAAAATAAACGCCAATATTTTTTGAAAAGTGGCATACGACATAGTCAATAAAATTTTTCATAAACATGAAAATAAAAAAAAAGTAATGACATAAAAACATTTAGGTAAACAGAAAGGATAATTAGTCAACGGCAAAAAACTTCTTTTTACATCCGTGTTTTCAATTATGTGTCTCCACGAAGATAGCCTGGGTCCAGTCGTCAATATACAATTTGGTCAATAAGATAACGCATAAGAAATAAATACCCGTTAGATATCGCGGCACCTGTTTTTGATCGTGTTGATATTGCAAAACCCTTTCCCAAACGACAAAATGTTAGGGTGATCCACTTTACATACTGCCACATATGACAAAATGGGTGTTATTAAAGATAGGATTTCTATAAAATGTGACACAGAAAATATTGGAGAAACTGCTGGTTATCAGCAGTTTCTTCTTTTGTTTCAACGTTTTCCCAAGTCTTTTCTATTAGGGACGTCAAAACCAGGTCTTGTTTGGGAAAGGGACATTTAGACCGGAGAAAGTACAGGAGGGAAAAATGATCAGTCTGCAACCCAGTCTACCATGAAGACTAAGTGCGGTCTAATCAATGTCCAATTATGTCTAACAAGTGTCATCCGTGAATCATATTTTGGGCGTGATGTAGACTGGAACTTACGTGTACTCCTTTTGACTCCTTACAAGATAATGGCTTTGGAAAACATTGTGAGAAATGAAGATGTTGCTTGTGACAAGCAATTTCTTCATTTCCCACGATGTTTTCCATCCAAAAAGACCTAAAAATTAAAAATTGCATTCACTTGAAATTGTCGTCTGCATGATCTTTCAATTTGGACTGCCCTAAAATTTTGTCGTTTGGTAATGTGTTAACAAGCATTTAGCTGTCAAAACCCTCATACGTAATGTTGATGTCTGTGACTGATAAATAGTTACACAGTTACATCTAGGGAAATCATTATGGTCATCGATTCGTGATATGCACCACTATATATAATCTTAGAGTGTTGACAAAAGGCAGAAAATTTGTACATTTATCCCTTTTCATTTTCGCCGAGAGCCAATTATTTTCCCTCCTCTTTGTTTCTTACGAGGTTTTGGAAGAAAAACAAATGGAGGAAGAATCCTTGACTTGCGAAGATGATTTTGTTTTAGATAATTCTACAGTAACTTCTTCGTCAGGTCCGGACTTAATTATTATGGGTAAAACACCTCGATATTTACGTTATAATGCATGATGACAACGTTTGGTTAATAAATGAGTAGAAATATTTAGATGAATTTTATTTTCATTTCAAAGACGATTTATTTGGAAATGAAATCGACGAAATTTCCAAAGGACAAAGCGCAAAATGTCATCTAGAAATATTTTCATTGTCATACCGTTATTGTTAATTTGCACAGATATATCAAAAGCTAGACGGTGTTTTGCGTATTATTGACATTTATGGAATCATAAAGAAAGCCTTTATCAAGATATATAGTATTTTGATTGTTCACTCGTGACCTTTGAGTACGACCACCGAATTGATAGTATTTTTTCCGTATTACCTAAATGAGATGAGCAGCTTCAGGCTAAAAAGGGTATAGTGGTAGTGCTGGAAAGATTAAAAAAAAAACAGGAATACATGGATAGGCGAAAGTAACCGCCGTAATATGATTGAAAGACTTTTTAACGTGATGATGATTCAAGACAAATGAAAATATAATTATATCTATTGCAAGAAAAAGACAAACGAAATTCTGGATACTGTGAATCTCATACCTATTCAAAAACATGAGATGAGGCCCTGAAAATAAGCTCTTTAACATTTTCAAAAAAGTGTAAAAAAATAGATTATAGAAACTTTAAAGCTGTAACAGACGACAAAATGGGTGTTGATATAAACAGTATACATGTACCCCCACTTGTATACTTATTACACAGACACAATTGGTGCAAAGGGAGATTATGTTGGCTATCAGGATTATCTTCGTCCATCTTATTGTTTCCAGTTGGTAACGTTACTGCAGATGTCATAACGACATGCTTTTAATTACAATTGAATATTTTCTCCATCTCCACTTTTTCACATGGCTAAAATAAAATGGTTCTTCTGTTATTACAATAATGTAATTTGTCCCTCCTGAATTCTAAAACTGACATTAAGTAGTTAATCATATCACGCGTGATTTAACACGTTTAACCATCCCATATTTATGTCTAATTTAATCGTCGATACGTTTTCCTTAGTACCTTTTTCAAACGGCTCCATTTTGGGTTGTCCTTTTCCATTATAGTCGCGGTTATAAAATTACAAAACAATCGAAATCCCATGTCTGTTATACTGTTATTTGTCCCTACTGAATTCTAAATCTGGCACTAACAAGATAATTACATAACACGTTATACGTTTTCACATCCCTATATTTATGTCTAATTTTATCGTCGCACGTTTTTCGGGGTACACCTAATCCTTTTCCAAACGAAACAAATTTGGATGGCCCCTTTCAATTCTTATTTATTTTCTTTTACAAAAGGGGGCACATAATGAAATTTATCTGTATATTTACAATAATGCTATTTGTCTCTCTTAAATTCTAAATCTAGCAATAACAAGATATTTATATAACGAGTGTTGTTATGCTTTTTCTATCCCATTTCCTGTTTAAGTCCTTAGCTATCTGACAAGGAGAAGAATAAATCTACGAGATTTTTGTTATATTAAACTTGATACGATTGTTATGAGGAAATATGATGTATTTTAACAGTTGCGTTTGAAAACATCTTAAATTTGAGTTTCCAAGATGTTGTTACGACATTTTCAAACGTAACTCACCACACATGAGTTTCTGACAATGACAAAGTGCATATCTGTGTTACGCTACATTTGACGACAATGGTCGACAGACATAACATTATTCAATCGACGAAGATCTTGTTAAGCTGTCTGGGTCAAAAATAAAGTTAGCTTCGATGAAATGATTTACACTGTTTCCTTTCCAGACCGGAAGTAGGTAAAAGTTGATTTTTATTACGGAAATACATCCCATAATTCTATTTGGATAAATACTTGAAATACGGACAAAGTGTAACTCTTTGTAACAGTAAATTTAGCGACAATGATCGACAAGAAACATAGCCTAATTAAATCATTGTATCTTTTCTTCTACCTGAATGATCATGTATCATTGTCGTAAATGTGCTGCATGGTATAAACATAAGTGCCGGTATGATTTAGCTTGAGAAATATTGAGAGACAAAAAGACAAACAATGATTGTATCCTTTTATCTTCTGTCATTTTACTTCAAGTCCTTTAGTAAGAAAAAAATATGACTAAATCATTTGATAAATACGTCGACGTAAAACGTTCTTTCTGAAGACTTTTTCAAAACGACATCGTTTTAGACTAGTCCAATTGAAGAGCTGCTGTAGACAAAAAGGATTGAAACTTTTGTTCTAAACAGTATAGAATGAATGTATCGGCGTATAAGAAGAAAACAGTGGTTAGCAACGGTCTCTTTGATTTCTTAAATAGCAGTGTATGCCCAGGTATGTTATTTCTTTAGGGTGACAACAACGTCAAGTTTTGCCTCTCCTAAAAAAGATATATGATTTCGTGCCATAAAGTCCATGAATAATTGGTTCATGTCGTCGACTTGGACATTTTGACCAATGTCATTGAACTCATCGTAGATACCTTTTCCCAATCAGGTCTTCGCTTCGACAAAAAGCTAGAGGAAAATTATTTAACGGTATAAAATAACTTTCATCTTTTAACGTAGATATTTGCATTACATTTATATGAAATTTGAATAAATCGCACTTTATCGTCTGTCGTTTAGAAATCTGTTTAGACGACAAGTCAACCTGTACATATGTAGATCTATTTAGTGCGGACAGTGTGATGGCCCATTTACATAGAAATGTAAAACAGCCTAGCAGATTTATTTCATCCAGTGGGACAACATATCTTATTTACTTGTCAGAGATCGCTTTATATTGATATGAGATACATGAGTCCAGGATTTATTGTAACTTGCACGGAATATTAGACGGTAATTCATTTCATTGTAAATGATCAATTCTGTCGACAACATTGCGGCCAGGACAACAATATTGCTTTTACAAAAACGTTTTACCACAGAAAGGACAAGGTGACCCATTTAGGCTGACCACTTTAATCTGTTCCCTGTGTTTCTTCACATTTCTTTATTTCTATGCCCCCTTTCGAAGAAAATGGGGGTATATTGTTTTGCACGTGCCAATTGTTCGGTCGGTCGGTCGTTATGTCGGTCGGTATATCGATCGGTTGGTAGGTCTCTCCGTAGACCAAACCTTGTCCGGAGCATAACTCGAAAAGTGGTAAAGGTAGAATCATGATACAGGTGGATAAATCTTATTATGGAGAGGTGCAGTGCACAAGGACCGTTACTCTGGCGATCAAATTTTAGGAGTTATTGCCCTTGGTTGATTTTAAAACTTGATTCTTGTCCGGAGTATAACGCAAAAAGTATGTAAGATAGAAACATGCAACTTTACAGGTGGATAGATCTCATTATGGAGAGGTGCAAAGTACAAGAACCGTAACTCTGTCGATTAATTTTTGGAGTTATTGCCCTTTGTTGATTTTCACACTTAATTCTTAACATGACCTTTCTCTCATTTCCGTTTACACATACAGCCTTAATATTTCACTCATGGTCACCTACAACCAAGACCTTTCACCTTGGAAATTGTGACCTTGACCTAGGAGTTTGACCTACTTTTAAAAACTTTAACTTGGCCGATATATCATGTCCTTTTACACATACAGCCTTGATATTTGACACATGGACACCTTTGACCAAGACCTTTCACATTTGACCATGACCTTGTGACCTTGACCTTGGAGTTAAACCTACTTTTAGAAATTTAAACTTGGCCAATATCTCATGTCCTACTACACTTACAGCCTTGATATTTCACAAATGGCACCCCCAACCAAGACCTTTCACATTTGACCTTACCTTGAACATTGTGACCTTGACCTAGGAGTTTGACCTACTTTTGAAAACTTTAACCTGGCCGATATATCATGTCTTTTTACACATACAGCCTTGATCTTTTACACATGGACACCTCCGACCAAGACCTTTCACATTCGACCATGACCTTAGACTTTGGCCTTAGAGTTTGACCTACTTTTAAAAAATCTAAACAGGGCCTAAATGGCATGTCCTATTACACATACAGGACGCATGGACACCTCCGACCAAGACCTTTACATTTGCCCATGACCTTGGACCTTGTGACCTTGACCTTGATATTTGACCTACTTTTAAAAAAGTTTAACCTGGCCTATATCTCATGTCTTATTACACCTACAGCCTTAGTATTCACAAATGGACACCTCCTACCAAGACTTTTCACATTTGACCATGACCTTGGACCTTGACCTTGGAGTTTGACCTTTTAAAAAACTTAACCTGTTCTGTATTTCATGTCCTTTTACATATACAGCCTTAATATTTCACACCTGGAACCTCCCAACTAGACATTTCCTTTTTGACCATAACCTTGGACCTTGACATTGAAGTTTGACCTACTTTTAAACAGCTTTAACCTGGCCTATATCTCATGTCCTGTTACCTATAAAGCCTATATATAATACAAATGGACACCTCCTACCAAGACCTTTCACATTTGACCATGACCTTGGACCATGTAACCTTAACCTTGGAGTTTGGCCTACATCAAATATAGGCTCTTGAGGGGACATATATGTTTTACAAGCATCTCTTGTTGTCCATTGATACTTCATTCATGTAGTTGACAAATACAACACATACAGTTTGAAGTTCCATTGGCTATCTGTAATACAATGGTTAGATAACGCATTAGATTAGATGACGCATACGATAACCTAGTTACACTAAATCTGACAAATAATTGGAAAAGTACTAGAATTAGCACTGATAAAGTCGAATATCGTCTTGGTCAGAAAAAAAATGTATCCCAGGCTCCAATAAAACATTTCCTAAATAGGGACATATTTCAACGACTAAGGCAGGTATCTTAACAAATCTGAACAATAATTGGAAATTATTAAATCAGTACTGATTAAGTTAAATATCGTCTGGCCTAGAACAAAACTTTGCTTATGTCCAACTAGGTAAAACTCTTCTCATGTAAATGTTGTTTTGTCTAAGCTAAAAATGGGTTAAAGGAGAATCGGTTAATAGGACTCACAGAAGAGAAGTTAATAAAGATAGTAATTGTGTATAACATAGCACAGAAGATATTGAGTCAAAAGAGGAAAATTGTTTACTCGAATGTTTAAAACCTTAAAGACAGGCCTTGTTTTGGTTAATGATTAAAATTGTGTTTAGGTGCATGTACGTATGGGACCTAATTAGATAAGAACAAGAATATTTTCATGTGCTAAGATAATAGTAAGATTCACAGATACATATTCAAAATATTCAGACGAAATAGAAATCATATTCTTCTCGTCCCTAGGGATTTGCAAGTGCTTCGAAAACATTGCATGCATAACCGTTCGCAGAATTTTGACATTTTGTTTAAACAGGTGCGTTAAAAGGATACCAGAACAAATCTCAAACACAGCAAATTTAATGCAAGAAGACCTTAGTTATGTTAGAAATTTGAAGTCGGTGGTGAAACATATGTACAAAGGTTTTGTTGTAGAATTCCAAATATGCGAAGAGGTAAAAAGTGCAAATAAGCTTACAGTACATCTTTTATACCATCTATCTAAATGCCCCTTTTTACCACTTCAAGTACAAATCATTTTACACTGATCATTTTTTGAAATTGCAGGGACAAAAAATGGATAAACCGAAAAATGTAAATGTGACCCGTCACGCTAAAAGGGACCTTATCGGGTGTGTGAAAAATATCGACCCTAGTCTGTCTGCGCAGTCCGCGCAGCCAGACTAGGGCCGACACTTTTCACTTTTATGTAATTTTCCAAATCTGGAAAGATTTCCCTATCTTGCTTTATGCTCATTCTTCGCATGCGGGATCTGGTTGACCTGTGCTGGATCATATAAGTTTGCCAAAATTTGGATTTTTTGAGTTCGGATAAGGTCCCTTTTAGCGTGACGGGTCACAAATAAAATGGCAAAGAAGACATCGAGATAAATTGAAAGTCTAATTAGAAAGTAGCACTGTTTTCATTGGTGCCGTTTCTATAGGAAAATCCAGCTACACAAGTAATTTTCTACAGAAGTATGTCCAACTATTTTATTCCGTGACACATATTTCGGATATGATGTAGATGCGGAGTTGTGAAAGGACTTTGATTTGTCAAAACCCTCACTGTGTTGATGTCTATAGGTGATAAATAAGTAAGCAGTTACATCTAGGGAAATCATTTTGTCGCCGATTCGTGATATGCACCACTATTTAATCAAAGACAAAAGACAGCAAAATTGTACTTTTATTTGATCACATCTTCGCCGAGAGCTAATGATTCACATCGACTTTGTTTCTTACGAGACTTTGGAAGAGAAACAAAAGGAACAAAGTAGAGGATGAATCATTGTCTTGCGAAGATGATTTGTTTTAGCTAGTTCTACAGTTCTTCGTCAGGTCCGGACTTAATTAGTGTGGGTAAACACCTCCATAGGTGTAAGCTAACGCTATATATGCATGGGGACAGTGTTAGATATTGGTAAATGAGTAGAAACATTCAGATTAATTCTATTTTTATTTCGAAGTCAATTTATTTGGAAATGATATATCATCGAAATGTCCAACGTACAAAGTGCACAATGTCATCTAAATATGTTTTCATTGTCATACCGTTATTGTTAATTTGCTCACATATATCAAAAGCTAGACGGTATTTTGCGTATTATTGACATTTATGGAATCATAAAGCAAGCCTTTATCAAGATATATAGTATTTTGATTGTTCTATCGTGACCTTTGAGTACGACAACCGAATTGAAAGTATTTTTTCGGTATTACCTAAATGAGATGAGCAGATTTTAGCTAAATAGGATATTATGGCAGTGCTGGGAAGAAAAAATACCAGAATCTATGGATAGGCACCACAACCTCCGCAATATCATTCAAATATTTTTTTAACGTGGTGATTATTCTAAACTTACTGCAAGACAAAGGCAAACAAAAGTTTGGATACTGTGTATCTCATACCGATTCAAAAACAAGAGATAAGGTCCTGAAAATGAACTTTTAAACATTTTCAAAAAGTGTGAAAAATTAGATTATGCAAACTTTAAAGCTGTAACAGACGACAAAATGGGTGTTGATATAAACAGTATACATGTAACCCTACTTGTATACTTAATACGCAGACACAATTGATGCAAAGGGAGATGATGTCGGCTATCAGGATTATCTTCGTCCATCTTATTGTTCCCAGTTGGTTACGTTGCTGCAGATGTCATAACGACATGCTTTTAATTATCATCGAATATTTTCTCCATCTCCGCTTTTTCACGTGGCTAAAAACGAAATGGTGCGTCTGTATTTGCAATAATGTCCCTCTTGGATTCTAAATCTGACATTAATACTAGATAATAATATCACACGTGATTTAACACGTTTAACCATCCCATATTTATGTCTTATTTAATCGTCGATACGTTTTCCTAAGTACCTTTTTCAAACGGCTCGATTTTGATTTGTCCTTTTCCATTATAGTCGCGGTTATAAAAATACAAATCGCTCGAATGCCCATGTCTGTTGTTACAATAATGCCATTTGTCCCTACTGAATTCTAAATCCGGCACTAACAAGATAATTCTATAACACATAATGTAATACGTTTTCCCATCCCTATATTTATGTCTAATTTTATCGTCCGCACGCTTTTCGAAGAACACCTACGCCTTTTCCATGCGAAACAATTTTGGATTGCCCCTTTCAATTCTTATTTTTTAGCTCTACTGGCCGAAGGCCAGCGAGCTATTGTCATGGCGTTGAGGTGCGTGCGTCCGTGCGTGCGTACATTTATCTTTAAAACCTTCTTCTCTCAAACCAGTGGGCCAATTATGTTCAAACTTGGCAGAAATGTCCCTTGTGTGGTGCTTCACTTAAATTGCGAAAAGAATTTTGATTGGTTCATAAATGTGGGCGTGGCAGGGCGGGGCTTATCAGACTTAGAGAGATCACAAAATAATTCTTAAAAAATCAACCAGGGGGCCAATCTTGACCAAACTTGGCAGCATTGTACCTTTGGTGAACCTTTATCTATATTGTCTGTAAAATTTTGATTGGTCCATAAATGTGGGCTAGGCAGGGCGCGGCTTATCAGACTTAGACTGTGTGCGTAAACTTTTATTTTAAATTTTCTTCTCTCAAACCAAGGGGCCAATTATATTCAAACTTGGCAGAAATGTTCCTTGCGTAGTGCTTCACTTAAATTGCGAAAAGAATTTTGATTGGTCCATAAATGTGGGCGTGGCAGGGCGGGGCTTATCAGACTTAGAGAAATCACAAAATAATTCTTTAAAAATCAACCAGAGGGCTAATCTTAACCAAACTTGGCAGAAATGTACCTTTTGGTGGACCTTTATCTATTTTTTTGTAAAATTTTGATTGAACCATAAATGTGGGCGTAGCAGGGCGGGGCTTATCGGACTTAGAGAAATCGCAAAATAATTCTTTAAAAATCAACCAAAGGGCCAATCTTGACAAAACCTGGCTGAAATGTAACTTGGGTTCACCTTTATCTGGATTGTCTGTAAAATTTTGATTGGTCCATAAATGTGGGCGTGGCAGGGCGCGGCTTATCAGACTTAGAGAAATCGCAAAATAATTCTTTAAAAATCAACCAAGGGGCCAATCTTGACCAAACTTGGCTGAAATGTAACTTGGGTTGACCTTTATCTAAGGTGTCTGTAGAATTTTGATTGGTCCATGAATGTGGGCGTGGCAGGGCGGGGCTTATCATCATTAAAGAAATCACGAAATAATTCTTTAAAAATCAAACTTGGCAGATATACTCTTTCGGTTGTGCTTCACTTGAATTGCGAATGAAACTTTGATTGGTCAATAAATGTTGTTTTGGCAGGGCGGGGCTTATCTGACTTGGAGAAATCACGAAATAATTCTATAAAAATCAACCAATTGGTCAATTTAGTCCAAACTTTACAAAAATATTTTGGTGGCCCCTTTACTTAAATTGCACAAGAACAATTTATGTGGGTTTGCCAGGGTGGGGCTTATCATACATTGAGAAATTATAAAATAATTCTTTAAAATATCAACCATTGGGCTAGTTAAGACCAAAATTAATAGAACTGTTCCTTAGGTGGCCTTAAAATTGTTCATGACATTTTGATTGCTCCATAAGTGTGGATGTGGTAGGGTGGGGTTTATCGGACTTACAGATATTGCAAAATAATTCTTTTAAAGTCAACCGTTAGGTCAATTCAGACCAAACGTTGTTAGAAAACAGGGTATGGCAGTCGGAGGTTTACAAGAAATCATTAGATAATTCTTTTAATTAATTAGCTAGTGGAGCGATTCAGGCCCTTTTGGGCCTCTTGTTACAAAAGAAGTTAGGAGGCACATATCTGTTTATTTACAATAATGCTATTTGTCTCTATTTAATTCTAAATCTATCAATAATAAGATAACTTTATAACGAGTGCTGTAATGCTGTTTTCCATCCAATATCCTGTTTAAGTCCTTAGCTATCTGACAAGGACAAAATAAAGCTCCGAGATTTTTGTTATATGAAACTTGATGCGATTGTTGAGGGGAAATATGATGTATTTTGTCAGTAACGTTTGAAACCATCGTAAATATGGGTTTTCAAGTTGTTGTTACATTTTAGAACGTAACTGAACACACCGGAGTTTCTGACATAGATAAAGTGCATATCTTTGTTAGGCTAAATTTGACGATGATGGTCGACAGAAAACATAATGCAATCGACTCGCTGTCCGGGTAAAAAATGAAGTTAGCTTCGATGACATACTTTTGTCTCTTTCCTTTCCAGACCGGAAAAGTGTAAAATTGGATTTTTATAACGGAAATACATCCCATAATTCTATTTGGATCAGAACTTAAATTACGGACAAAGACAAAGTGCATATAACATTAAACTTGGGGACAATGATCGACAAGAAACATAATTCAATCAACCATGATTGTATTATGTAGTCTGGGTCAAAAATGGAATATGAGATTTGACGAAATACGTTCTTCCTTTGCAAATCTCAGGTAGGATTAAAGTGAATGGAAGTCTTAGAAAATCTCGTGGTTCTTTTAAAAAGGTGACCGAGACGAACCATTATTCTATCAGCGGTGATTTTATTACGATATCTGATTCAAAAATAAAGTAAGTTTCCATGAAGATGTTAATTTCTTTTTCTGGAATATCATGTAGCATTGTCGTTGCCGCAGGTTCCAATTTGAAGCTTTCGTTTTTTTTTAAAAAAAAGGAAAATGAATGGCCATTTCCTCTATGACAATGACAAAGCGAATATCGTACTAAAACTAAGCTACAATGATTGAAAGGAGAATATAATTCAGTCAACAAAGTCAATGATATAGTTACGTCGTCTGAGTAAAAAATAAAGTTAGTCTTGACGAACTCTTTCTTTCCTGTCCCTCTTGTGTCTTGAGCACCATAAAATTGTAGTATACAGCAGATGGCAATTAAAACATTAAAAAGAGATTTATCCTTGGCTTTATAACAAAGACAAAGTACATTATATAAGAAAAACTAAACTGGACTAGAATGATCGAATGGGAAACAATCAACCACTGATGCTCCTTGTTACGCCGTATGGGTCAAACATAACGTTAGCCGTAACAAAATTGTTTTATCTTGCTTCTTTTCCTTAGTTTGTCATACAATATGATGTATTAAAATGATAAGTTCTTGAACCTTTGAGTCATTTTGAGAGATATAAAAATATAATATGTCAATGTAGACCGATATAGGTATACTATTCCGAGTTACACCATCCAAAGAAGATTATTTAAATAATACGTTCTTGAACCTTTGAGTCATTTTGAGAAATATAAAAATATGCTGAGTCAAAAAAGAAAGTGTGCACAGAGAATAACTGGAATTTCTATCGTAATTTTGAATATTGATGTTATAATATTGGTATCAAATTAAAGATAATTCAATTGCCTATAAGTAGGTGTCTTTTTAAATTGTGTGAAATTGTTTTTTTCTTGTGTTTTCTTAAGATATTTGAGATAGGGGTCAATTTCGAAATTCACAGACCTTGCTGACGAACGTGAGGAGATAACATAATGCACATTTCTTGGGATTTCTACTTCAATTTTTATTGTGACATGTCTTTAATGAATGACGGCAATCATCTGTGGTCTCACTGATAGAACACAACGTTTCATGTTATCGTTTGGAATTTCATTACGTTCATATTGCAAGACGTATTCCACGTCATGCAAATTCTTTAACTGGGTCCTAAATTTTGCAAAACTCAGACAGAAGAGATGTGTGGCCCTATACCACATTCATGACTTACTTTCACACGTCCCGTGCCGATGACGATGTTCCTAATTCAGGCGTAACGTAAGATTTAGGCATCACGATAATGTGACAAACATAACGCTTCAAATCTCTTTTGAGCCGTCCGTCTGCCTTTGTCGATTTTCAATGTTGCTTACATATGCTTGCTTTACTGGATCGCCATAAATGGTGTAGTTTTGAAACGTTGACGTAAGGGCGTCTACGTCATGTAACGATCTTGTCTAGTCATTCCTGCTTTCGGGATATCAGACCGAAGCCTATAAAAATGTATCCTTTCTTTTGAAAACATGATTGCAAACGCCTAATTTCAGAACGATGACATATGAAGGACAACGACACATTTTTACACCGGTTCAAGACACTAGCAAAGCTAAAGTGTGAAATCAGTCGTGTTTACTAAGACGTAGCATATTTGGCTATTCAGCACTTTGAAATTCTATGTTTGATTTAGCTTTTATACACCTTGAATACAGATTTCAGACAATAAAGTTTATTGTGAAACGTTTGTTTTGATAACCACGTGCAAAAAGGTGATAACAGTGTTTGGTGATATGCCAGACAATTTAATCATCTAAAGTTGCTTCCCGTGTCAGAAGATATGAGAAAGTTGATAGCTTAACTCCATGTAGAAGTTTGGTGAAGTGAATTGCAGCGGTTACGTTGATATATGAAGTAGAAGTATGCACACTTTCTTTTTTGACTCAGTATATAATATGTCAATGTAGACCGATAGAGGTATAATATCCCGAGTTAAAACATCCAAAGGAGATAGTCCTAAGCCAATATGTAAGATACATGTACAATAAATAATAGAGATATATGATAATCTGTTTTTACTATCAAGTGATTTATACTTGTTCACAAAAGTAGCATGTATGCACAAAACTTACAAGTAACAGTTGATAATCCATTGGTGTATATCTTCAGCAAACAAGTTGAACTATTTGAAAATCGTATTGCTAGTAATCACATATGAAACAGGGGGGGGGTGATATACATTTGCCCAGAAGCGCATGCTATAGAATCAGTTTACATGGACTCTATAAACTGACTGTCCGTTTTATTTTGTAGGTGTGTTCATAAAAAAGAAAGATATCTCAGATGGTTTGTAAATCATTACTTCATTTCTTAAATTTTGAATCAAACAGAGAGCAATAAACGTTTCCATTACGGATATTCGTCAGAGATGCATCTTTTAAATTTTATGACGGTGGCGATTGATGTTTCTTTAAATAAGGTATTATGTTTGCAGATTGACATGATTGAGTTTTACCATGCTATTACAGGTAACACTCAATCATGTCAATCTACAAACACAATAACCCGATACAAACAGTTCCTGCAATCAAGTTATGAAAAACGCTGTGTGTAATAAAACGCGCAGTAAATCTCGTCCTTGAAATTCATTTAACCATTTCCAAAACAAAAGAATTCTAAACAACATCAAAATCAAAGTTGGTGTAAAATTTTAAAATAGCATTGATATCTCTATGAATTAAATGTTACAACTGAAAGAGAATGTATCCATATCGTTGCAGCTTGAGATTTTAACCAAGGATTCCTTGTATGTAACTGGTTGACTACAAACAACCTTTTCAAAAGCTATAGCTACTCACTCTACTTGTCATTATGTTTATGTACCAATTAGTGGGTGACAAATGTCAGAAAGGATTTTCGTCGTGGCCCAATATCGAAGAATCAGCCCAATTATTAATAGGAAAATGCGCTACAACCTTCTTTGACAAGAGCTATGCATCTTCGCTAGCCAAGGTTGAACCCACCTACGTTTGGCTTCACCCTTGGCGGATTTAGTCCGATTTTCATGAAATCGCGAAGCGCCGCCTAGCGGTTGTTCTGTTGGTTGTTTACGTCTATTATTGATGACGTCAATAATGCGCGTTGTCTTTCGCGTCATACGTCATACGGATTATGTAAAAGTTAGCTGTTCTTTTTGTCGAATTGTCCAAATTATAATAATTGGTCGTTTAAAGGGAATTCCTGTCTATTGCAGTGAAATTCTTAGGAAAAATCGCCCATCTTCGCGTTTTTGAGTTGCAAATGCAATGCTTTTTCCCGCCCGTTGTCATGATTTGGTTACTCATAACAAATGTATCAGTCGACAATCTGATTGGTTCCAGCGAGACCTCGTTGAAAACGTTTTCCAGGAGACCAAGAAAATCGGACTAAATACGCCAAGGGTGAATACAGAAACGACGTTACGTCGTAGATGTCACCCTTGGCTTGCGAAGATGAGAGCTATGTATTTTATATGAAATTGGATGGGTATCTAATTAAAATGCTTCTACGCTATTCTCTTTAAGAATACATGAAATTGGTAAACGAAACGTACAATCACTAAGTACACAAGAAATAAATTTTCAGCAGACTTGTGTCGCTTTTCTTCATACACCTGGTAGCTGCTTCTTTATACAATCTTCAGTAAAGAGGTTTGAAGGTTGAAGAAAAGTAGTTATATGTTGGCAATAAATTGATCGTTTTAAAACAAAGCTCATGGGGGATTGACTAAATAATGCGTTTCGTCTGATGTGTGTCAAAATATAAGACAATCCGCTATTACAGCAGTCATAAAACATATAGTGTGAAAGGCCCGATTACAGGGCATAGATTACATGGATTTATAGCGTCGGCCTTTGAGATGTTTTTTTTCATAAATACAGATTTACCGTTCTAGAATATTAACCTTACTTTAACCTTTAAACAAAATCAATTTTATTGTCACAATATTTTATATATGTATCCGTAAAGATTGTGAAATACGACCAATATGTGTCTGTTTATTGTTGTTGTTGTTAATTCGTAACGACACGACACCACTTTGTATAATATATCCGAAACTACATTATGTCACTATACAATAAGTAAAGTAATAATCATAGATAGAACTGGGGGTTTAATTTATCAACTCAAAGTCCACTCTATATTCACTTTGCTTTTTTTAAACTAAGTCCCGAGAACACAACAGGTTCTTGCCGTTTCCCTTAATATGATATTTCATTTTCAAAACAATACTGGATAAGTATTAAGGTGGAAGAGGACTTTTGCATGTATCTTAACTTAGAAATCATTCTCTTTTTTTTTCAAGGGGGGGGGGTAGCAAAAGACGTATCATGTTTTACCTATAACTTATAGTCTAGATATCTTGATATTTTGGCACATGCTAACATGTGTTACCTCTGAAAACAAGACAAAAATACGTTCTTTTATTTTTTTAAAGCAATATTGTATGCATTAGTTCAAATCTTGCAAGATAATAACGGTTAATTTTTTTTTTATAAATATTATAACGCATAGGTGCATGTAAGGTCTAAGATCAATGCGGAAATGCTGTTATTTGTGTTTTGTTAATTACCAGACCATTCGATAAGAACGAAACCTTTTGAGAAATGAAATATTGAAAGTACATCAACAAAGACATGTTTTAAGAGCATAGTTAGATCTAAATATCGCTGGCGCCAAATTCATTTGAGCATTTGTAGTTAGTCCTCCATAGCCATTCTTCATGACATATTTGTATAAATGAATGGTCATTAGCCTAAAAGGAAAGTAGGAATGGTTTTCAACAAGACCCCGTAACTACAGCTTTGACCAAGCTGTAGTTACGTGTTTCTTTGCTGAAAATCGGCGAAATGGACGGGCGTGGAGAAGGGGGGTCAAATATTGGAGTATGCCCGCTAAAATTACAACGTACACGACCCAGTTCCAAATGTGTTCCGTTTATCTTTAACGTTGATCATTGACCTTTTAAGATAGTTTTACACAAACAACACGTGTCTGGAGTCTAGTTAAAAAGTCATTTGGAGAAAAGAACTTGAAATACCATGGTCCCAGAAAACGTACTATACCTGCTCTCGTAGGCTCGCCTGTCAAAAGACGTCAGCTTTCTTTGCATTTATATACTGTACATTCCTTTCCAAAACAAGACCTGGTTTTGCCGTCCCTAATAGAAAAGGCTTCGGAAAACATTGAAATAAAAGAAGAAACTGCTGATAAACAGCGGTTTCTCCTTTTGTTTCATTATTTTCTATGCCATATTTTACGCAAATCCTATCTTTTATAGCATCCCTTTTGTCATCTGTGGCAGTTTTTGAAGAGGATCACACTAAAACTCTGCCGTTTTGGGAAAGGGATAGTTTGATTTAGCATTGTGTATGTGACCAGCAATTCTTAACAGGCTTCACTCAGAAGCATTGAATTAAGGGCATATAACAATAACTAAATCAATTCACATTCCTTACGTAATAGCAAATAAAGAACAAGAAAATTATCGTATAGAGAGAACAATAACAATAAAATGTAAATAAAGATGCGGATCTATTATGGACCGTAATATAACATACGTGATACACAAGTCAATTACGTAAATCTGTAATATAAATAGAAGAAGTTGGCGTTCTCATATTACATGAAGGTCCAAGGTTAACCCTTCTTGAGACAAAACCTGGATTTGACGAAACTATTAGAAAAAGCTTGGGAAAACATTGAGGCAAAGGAAGAACATACTGATAATAAGCATTTTCTAAATTTGCCTCAATGATTGCTTTGCTTTATTGTTCATACATCCAATGTTTAACTACAAAAATTTTGTCGTCTAAGGCAACATTCAAGTTGGACTATCCAGAGATGTGTACGGTTTACGGAAAAGGGTTAGTTAATACAAACAAGGAAGGATTCTGAACTGGTTTTTTTTCTAGAGATCATTCCATAAAATAGATTGAAGTTAAAAAATTTGTCAGTAGACTGTTCCATATGAAAACTGGTCGGATGTTCCATATGGTAATGTTCATTGCCCAAAATAATTAAAGGGATACTTACATTCAAAAATTCATCTATTGTATCTTAAAGTCTCAGAAAAGCTTTAATAACCAACAATAATTATTGGCTTACCAACTTTTGAATACCACGTTTACACGTTTTTAGGCTGATGGGCCATGTCGTGATTAATTTTGGGATGTCCATTCTCTGCAAAGTTTTTCTTCAAAATGTAGTTTCTTTCCTTTAATCAGCATAAAAAGCATACAGTCGAAAAGGCATTTGAATAATACCAAGACCAACTATCATGGAAGCCCACGTGACATAACAATATGGTATTTTGTCGACAGAGCCGATATACATTCTGCATATATACTGAACCTCAGAAAAAACGCACCACTTTTTCTTGTTTTATATTTTGTCAACAAAACCATTTAATTTGTTGACACAGCATTATTCTGTATCCACCGGACACTATAGTGGTACCATCAACATTGAGACTCAAATGTACTTTTAACTATTGACTGCCCTGCGTGAGAGGGGTGTTGTGATTACATCTAACGGTAAACGCCTTCTTAAAACCACGACGTTTACATACCTGGTTTACCTGTTCAGTTTGACTCGTCTGTCCAGAGGTCATGGTTTATTTATAGGTATGCTCACAATACACCCTTAAGCACGAAACTCATTCTTGCGTGAAGCTAGCCGTCCAAACATGATAAGCGGATTTTCTGCATGTGCCGCAGTATTGATCTCGTGCACAAACCAGCTAATCGGTTCATAGGGTACATGCAGTCTGTGACAGAAAGGAAACACCCAAACATTTCATCGGTTGGAAGTTTTCGATGCGTTAAACAATGCCAAGACTTTCCACTGACGAATGTAATAGAGCTATTGTGACGCTGCAGGCAATAATGACGTCACCAGTTATTTCATACTTGATGGAATTTCATCACGAGACTATTGGGCGGCTTACAGAACGTTTTCAATAAACTGGGACAGTGCTGGACTGCCAGGGAAGGGGTGGGTCAAAGGTCCTGAGTGCAGCTCAAAACAGGTAAGCATATTAAAGTGTAGTGATATAAGGAGATTGGAGAGTCACGACAAAGGCCAGAATCCAAAATGCTATCACTTCCATGCGTCGACGAAGCACAGACTGTATTGCTCTGCAAAGTGGTCACACGCAGTACTGATTTTGTGACTTTCACTTTGGAGGGTAGTCACGTTTGCGAGCTCGTCACGCTTGATTGCTTTAGGGTAGCGAAACAATTTTTCGACCAGAAACGAATAAACTGATATCAGTTCCCGTTGTGGTTTTACAATTTAAAAAAAGTAACACAATAAAAAAGATATAGTGGAAAGTATAAGCGGTGCGTTATTTCGGAGGTTCAGTATATCAAACGTTGGTGAATAATTTATATTTCGACAAAGGAGATGCTAACTCGTGATTCGAGCACACGTTTATACGATTTAACATGTATAAATACAAATGAAGTGCAATAAAAACCGATTTTGTGTTCGTTTAATTGATTTGAGCAGTGTATAATCAAATTCTATCAGTGTCCAATTTTGTAGGCTACGAGAGTTTTACGGACTAAATCTTTCTTTAAAAAAATTATCCTTGTCATATGATGCGTATGACATTTAGGCAAAGATACGAAAAAGGTAAAATGGTCAGTATAAGAAGCATCTGCTTTCTCGCTAATGGATAATGTGACAAATTTTATATCTTTGATACATAAAATCCTTACAACAATTGAACAGAAAATAATTATGTCATCGTCCTGATTTAACAACAATGTCTAGCTCGAAGAGAATACACCCTGGGGAAAACATTAATACTTTCCCATATAGGACCTGGTTTTGACGTCCCTTATAAAAAGCCTTTGGAAACATTAAGACAAAAGAAAAGGTGCTGAGGATCAATACTTTCTGTGTCGTTTTATGCACGAATTCTGCCTTGATAAACATTCATTCTGTTATCTGCGTCTCCTTTGAATTTAGAACACATATATTTTTGTCTTTAAACAATACCCTCTCTTCCTCATGAACACGATGCATGAGAGGTATAAAAAACTCACTCTTTATTCTATGAATTATTTTAAAACAATAAATAAACGTTTTAAATTTGCTTTAAATAATTAGACCATTTTATCAACATTTGACAAATTCATAAGTAAGCGTAACAGACACTGTCAACGGTTATTCAGTGGTTTTCATCGGAAAGCTGCAGTTACGATGTTTTCGAAGGAAAGCAGCGAAATATCTTTATTTTCGAAATCGTGATGGCCGATTTTGATATGCTGCGGAATAAAATCTCTTCGAGGTATCCGGCAAGATATGGCAAATATCACCGGTACATGGAAATTGCATATCCGGATTAAAATACCTCGCCGGAAGTCAAACTATCACGTGTGACATCTTATTGTCGTGAAATATTACCGGAAATGACGTCCTTCTTTGGATTTTTTTCTTTCTACTTATCAAAAGCAAAGATGAAAAAATCGAAGTTTTCAATGGTGCTGATTATGCGTTTTACCAAGCCTTAATTGAAGTTATCAACATTTTATTTGATTTAAGTGGTTCAGGTATTCCACAGGTAAAAAGATTCACGCGCCGTCGGAAATTGTCTTGCGACGTCGTAAACATTTTTTTCAAACTCGTAATGTTTCCGTAAAGTTGGAAACCTTGCGAATATTTAAGAAGTAGTAAAAGTATACTGAACCAAAAAAAAGAGGACGCTGAGGGCCCTAAATCGCTCACCTGAGTTATGTTTTAATAATGCCAAATAACTTTGCATATGTTACGCATTGTTGTCCCAGGGAAGAATTTGGCCATGTAGTTTCAGAGGACATGTTGTTTACAGAGATTGATCAGCTTTTATGACATTTCCCATTTTCTGATGCCACAGCAACCAGAGTTTTTCATAGATTTCAATTCTTTTAGCAATTTTTATAAGGGACCACCCAATGAACATTACTGCCAAGTTTGTTGATTTTGACCGAGAAGTTAAGGAGATGTCGTTAAAAGAAGTTGTTGAGCTTTTGTGAAAATTCCCATTTTCCGATGCCACAGCAACCAGAGTTTTTCATGGATTTCAATTCTGTTAGCAGTTTTTATAAGGGACCACCCAAGAAACATCTCTGCCATGTTTGGTTGATTTTACCCCAGAATTTAGGGAGGAGATGTCGTTTAAAGAAGTTGTTGAGCTTTGTTAAATTTACCATTTTCCGATGCCACAGAAACCAGAGTTTTTCGTGGATTTCAATTATTTTAGCAATTTCTATAAGGGACCACCTAAGGAACATTTCTGCCAAGTTTGGTTGATTTTAACCCAGAAGTTTATAAGGGACTACCCAAGGAACATTTCTGCCAATTTTGGTTTATTTTGACCCAGAAGTTAATGAGGAGATGTCGTTTAAAGAAATTGTTGAGCTTTTGTGAAATTTTCCATTTTCTGATGCCACGGCAACCAGAGTTTTTCATGGATTTTAATTCTTTTAGCAACTTTTATAAGGGACTACTGAAGGAAATTTCTGCCAAGTTTGGTTGATTTTGACACAGAAGTTAAGGAGGAGATGTCGTTTAAAGAAATTGTTAAGCTTTTGTGAAATTTCCCATTTTCTGATGCCACGGCAACCAGAGTTTTTCATGGATTTCAATTATTTTAGCAATTTCTATAAGGGACCACCCAAGGAACATTTCTGCCAAGTTTGGTTGATTTTGACCCAGTAGTTTAGGAGGAGATGTCGTTTAAAGAAATTTTTGAGCTTTTGTGAAATTTCCCATTTTCCGATGCCACGGCAACCAGAGTTTTTCATGGATTTCAATTATTTTAGCAATTTTTATAAGGGACCACCCAAGGAACATTTCTGCCAAGTTTGGTTGATTTTGACCCAGTAGTTTAGGAGGAGATGTCGTTTAAAGAAATTGTTGAGCTTTTGTGAAATTTCCCATTTTCCGATGCCACGGCAACCAGAGTTTTTCATGGATTTCAATTATTTTAGCAATTTTTATAAGGGACCACCCAAGGAACATTTCTGCCAAGTTTGGTTGATTTCGACCCAGTAGTTTAGGAGGAGATGTCGTTTAAAGAAATTGTTAAGCTTTTGTGAAATTTCCCATTTTCCGATGCCACGGCAACCAGAGTTTTTCATGGATTTCAATTATTTTAGCAATTTTTATAAGGGACCATCCAATGAACATTTCTGCCAAGTTTGGTTGATTTTGACCCAGTAGTTTAGGAGGAGATGTCGTTTAAAGAAATTGTTGAGCTTTTGTGAAATTTCCCATTTTCCGATGCCACGGCAACCAGAGTTTTTCATGGATTCCAATTCTTTTAGCAATTTTTATAAGGGACCACCCAAGGAACATTTCTGCCAAGTTTGGTTGATTTTGACCCAGTACTTTAGGAGGAGATGTCGTTTAAAGAAATTGTTGAGCTTTTGTGAAATTTCCCATTTTCCGATGCCACGGCAACCAGAGTTTTTCATGGATTTCAATTATTTTAGCAATTTTTATAAGGGACCACCCAAGGAACATTTCTGCCAAGTTTGGTTGATTTTGACCCAGTAGTTTAGGAGGAGATGTCGTTTAAAGAAATTGTTGACGCCGTGACGGACAGACGGACAGACGGACAGACGGACGCCGGACATTGATAGATCACAATACCTCACCTTGAGCACTTCGTGCTCTGGTGAGCTAAAAATCGCAGGGTAGGTGTCATTTGCTCAAGGGTGCCACTTAGATAAAATACTTTTATATGTGCAGTAAATTTCAAAACTCGGTCAGCTAGTCCTGTATAAAAGCAACGGTAAATTACATGCGTGGATCAAGACGTTTTTTTTTCCAGAGAATACCATGTAAAGAATATTTTAATAAGCTTTTGTTAACAGATTGAAGAAAGGTTCATGCTACCGGGTTCTACCCCTGGATCTTCGTACATATTATAATACAAAATTGTAAGCTATCAGCCAAAGATAATGAAACTGTTTCAAAATATCACCACTCAAACGTGGCGAAAGTTTCTCTTTTTTTAGTTCGGTATAGTGCCAGATATGGAAAAGAATTCATGAACAAATCTACACTGAAAGAAATAAAAAACCTGCATTATTGACATATAAACATAATTAAAGGAAATGTAAAGTGTTGGTATGGGATTTGTCAAAAATGTAACAGAAGCTCTTATTTTATGTAAAATAGTTGCAATGCTTGCAGCTTATCCTTTTCCCAAACGACACAGTTTTGGTCTGTTCCATTTCAAAAACCGCTACAGATGATAAATTGGATTTAAACAAAGATATGACTAGTGTACAATATAACACAGAAAAAAATGTATCAAAAGAGGAAAAAAACCCTGATGATCATTATTTCAATTTTTCGTCTGAAATAATTTCCCAAACCTTTTCAATTACGAGCCCGTAGGCATGTTAAAACAAGCTTTTATTTGCCAAATGTTAAAATGACATTTTCTTCATTATAAGTAGACATTTCCGAGCAGGAATTATTTTACATCTGACTTCATTGCACGTCTGCAGAACGTATCAAGTTTACTAGAATAAATCTGCCACGATTTTATTCAGACGTCAAACGTCAAAAGCGCATTCTGGTAAATTTATGAGACAGTTGCAATTTTTGTCCGCTCTAAAATCACGACGGGGAAGAATCACGTCGTATATCAGTTTCAGAATATTGTTAATACTTTTGTTAATAGGTAACCGATTTAAATCCAGTCTGAAGTAGAGAATGTGGAAATACGATAGCGATAAGATGGATATCGTAGACCTTCTTTCTGTCTGGAAATAAGCTGATAAAAAGTTATTGGCGATCAACCAAAATTATGGCATGATAAAGCTTCGGAAAGCATTGTGGAAAAAGGAGAAATTACTCTCGTCTTGTGACAATCAATTTCTTCATTTCCCTTTTTTCCACAAAAGACAAAAAAAATATTATATTTAAGTCACTTGAAATTGTCCTCTGAAATATCTTTGAACTGGACAAGTCTCGGGTAAAGAATAAACATTCGCCAAGATTAGTCTTTGTTTAATTTTACACCCAAATTCTATGAAAAGGCGTACGAAAAATATGCGAGGAAATACGCCAGTACTATACTGTTACAATACAACACAATAAAACATCAGACGGAATAACGTGATTTCCTGAAATATAGTTTAATCCGGATATGCAATTTCCATGTACCGATGAGGTTTGGTTGAACGTCAAATATTAACGGATGTCATAGACGTGAAGTGCCAAGACATGGACAAAAAACTCTCCGTACTAAGTTTATAGAGTTCATCGCTTTTATGCTAGGTTTCCACTTTTGATCAGTTTGATTAACAAGAGCTGTCCGAAGACAGCGCGCTCGACTTTCTAAGTTGCTTAGTATAAAGGGACATAACTCCAAACATAGTGGAGCCAGGGTCATGGGCCCTGGTAGTAAGGTAGAGGGTGTGATGGTGAATAAGTATTCCAAATTCCCTTTGATAGTATGGAAGTCATTGATGTCTGAAAAAAACTTTAACCTATGTTGCAACGCCGACGCCGACGCCAACGCCGACGCCCGGGTGACAGTATAAGCTCTCATTTTCTTCGAAAAGTCGAGCTGAAAATGTATTTTCTTTGTGTAGATGATAATTCTATCAATTAAGGTATTTTCAGTAATAAAGGAATTCAAACTACATTTCCGATACGCTAATTACTGTAATAAGTAATTTATAATGAATCTCGAATTACTTGTTGTTGTTAATGTTGTTGTTCTCGTTTTTTTGTCGTCATTGGTGGTGATTAAGGTTGTGTTGGTGGTGATGGTATTGGTTGCAGAAGACAATTTATTTACGTCAAGTGTAGACAATTTGCTTGTTACAACAAGAAAAATTCTGGGAGAGAAAGAGAGAATGCTGATCACCAGTACCCTTTTCTCCTTTTACCAATGTTTTTCTTTAGAAAAGCGTGTTTTAGTTTAGAAAGGGTTATATGAATCACCCGAATTATTCCTAATGGGTCTTGTGACAAATTTTATAACTTCGCAACATTAAATGCTGACAACAACTGAACCGGGAATAATCCCTGCACCTTTTCTGATTTAATTTCTCGTCTGAAAAGAAAACACGTTATGGAAAAAAGACATTTTCATGAAACAAGACAATTCTTTTTTGGTGAAGGAACTAGTTTCATATGTATCAAACTATGTATCGTCTATTTCTTTTCTCTTTCATGCATCGTGTATGTTTTCTCTTAAATGAACTTAGTTTCCTTTTTAATTTCGAAAGCAATTATCAAAAGATCTAATAAAATACATGTCTTTTAAATTTCAAATGTCTCAAACAACAGCAAGACAACATTGCTTTTGCTTTGAAGTACACTAACACAAATACCTTATTTTAGATAAAATAACTTACGAAATAATTGATAAGGTGAAATTTCACAAATATTTTTCATAGATTTTACTTTTATTTAATCTGAAGGAAAATATTTTGTTATGAAATTGTTTACAATTGCAAGCCAAAATATTGCGCCTTTAAGGAGAAATATATATTTTTGTGTTGAAATCAAACAAATTGATGTGGATAGCAGTTCAGATTTATATGACATTTGTCATTTCTGTCTCAACTTTAAAGACGTTTTTTTCGCTTATAAGTAACAACTTAAAAAACCGATAGCTTCTTTACGCATTAGAATAAGCAATCTTGGCATCAAAACATGCTTTAAAAAGTGAAAATGGAATATTACGTCCCTTTAAGGTCGTAAATGTCATAAGCTGTTGTTACATTGTACGTCTTTTTCGAACAAAACCGAGGTTATTTTTCTATGGCATCGACAGTACAATGAAGAGCCCATTTCTCAATATAGCCACTCAGACTATGTTTCTATAAATATAACTATTTTCCATAAATATGAATGAGTGTGGTCTAATGCACCATACCGAATATTCGTATTTGAATGACAGCCATACTTCTAAGTTCACTTGTGACATGGTGCAATGTTAAAAGAGTTCTTGTGGTAGTTTCGTATGTGTTTGGCTAAAATGTACAACAGTTTTAAGTGTAAGAGATAAAGAAGATAAACACATTTAACTTTTTTCATCGCAAATCCAACCCTATGTTTGTGTACTTATTTGAATCCCAACGACGAAATAATTTGAATAAGCATAGCTCATGATAGATGATCTGGCAGAGCATCCATTGCTATTAGGTAAGAATGCTCGACCAGGTCCTTTATCGTGAGCTATACATGAAACAAAGATTGTTTTGGATAAATATAAAAAGATCCGGTGCATTTCGAAAATCCGTTAACCCATCTTCATCTGCAACTCAGTTCCATATTGATTGTCACCATCATGAACACCATCATGTACACTCAGGAAAGGTCAACAAGGTGTTGTCTTTGATTCTGTAAAATGAACATTAAGCTAGGTAGAACATACACCAGGAAAACTTTTAGGTTCAGGCCGCACAAACGACTAGGGTCGATATTTTCACGCTTTCCACATGTAACATTTTACCGTGACGTTTACATTTACAAAGCTTTAACCCTATCACAAGTTTAATACATTCTTGAGCGGAAGGATGTAATTGGAATAGACATATGAATATTTCTTCATGTCAACTTTTGAAGAAAGGATGGGTTGCAACAAGGGGTCAAAAAATAGATTTTCTTTAAATTTTGTGGATTGATAGGGTTACATAATATCTTAAATTTGTATATGTAAAAAATCTGGTTTCGGCTTATTTTCCGAGATATGGGTAAATAAAGTGGGTGAGGTAATATGGACTGAAACACAGTAGGGGTCATTCTAAGTCGCTTATCTCTCTTATTTTTAGCCCAAGATGCGTGCAAATTTGTATGCGTATCTTGTGATATATGCGTTAAACATTTCTGTGCTTATATTTGATATTCCGTGTATATCTTTTCCGTAATATTCATTCTTCTTTCTTTTGCAAAATTTCGCTAATTCTAACGACCAACTTTACCAAACTATCTCCACACGTTTTATTTGAAACACGATTTTTATGACACTTTACAGATGTACTATCCAGATATCAATGTAACTTAGTAAGAAATTTGAAAGAAAGGCGTTTGCCCGTTGTTGAGATATTTGACCTATTTAAATAAGACGTGCACAATTGAATTCATATTTTCCAAGATCCCATGGGAGTTGCGTTATGCTTCGTTTAAATTCGATGACTAGATCCTTACCGACTGATAGGGTTAGGATTACTGCCCTTTATATATCGTGCATTAGTATATAGAACAAAGGATACGATAGGGTAAAGGCAATTTATATTTTTTTATTCACCTCTTAATCAAATGTCGTGGGTACGTTTGAGTTAAAATGGTCAGAAAAGAACCATCTGCTTTCTCCCTAATGGATTATATGACAAATTTTATATCTTTGCTACATAAAATCCTGACAACAATTGAACAGAAAATGATAATTGCATCGTCCCTGATTTAATTTCATCATCTATCCCGAAATGAAAACACCCTGGGGTAAACATTTGTGACCCGTCACGCTAAAAGGGACCTTATCTGGCCTACAAAAATCCAAATTTTGACAAACTTGTAAGACTCAGCACAGGTCAACCAGACCCCGTATGCGAAAGATGAATATAAGAAAGGGAAAATATTCCGTATTTATATAATTACATAAAAGTGAAAAGTATCGGCCCTAGTCCGGCTACGCGGACTGCGCAGTCTGACTAGGGTCGATATTTTTCACACTTCCTATAAGGTCCCCTTTAGCGTGACGTGTCATATTTATACTTTCCGAAACCAGACCTGGTTTTGATATCCTTTGATATCCTTTGGGGAAACATCTGGACAAAAGAAAAATCTGGACCATTTAAACGAGCAAATTTTACCTTTGTTTGTTAAGGTAGAATACGCCTAATGACAACTTTAGAAATTGGGGTGACAAACACTTCTGTCTGATAGTACATTATATTAGACATCTATTTGTGCAATACGACAGAAATTCGTCCAGATGTTAACTAGCAATTTGATTTTCCCTTATCCCACACCCAACTTATAAAATTCCAATATGGCGGCCACCACTCAAAGCAAAAAAGTATCTGAATTTTGGACATAAACATATTAAATGTGTCTAGATTTTGGTTTTTATTATCAAAAACATGTTTACCCATCGCCTGATGTGAAATGATATGACCCTTGTGCGCATATGAGAGATATTTTGTAAAATTACTGCGCGCTTATTTAAAAATAAAGCCTCTTTATTTCCTATTTTGAAATTTATGCCTCTGAAACAAATGTTGACAGTGCCAGAAATAAGTTCACGCACCCTCTAAAACCGATATCAAAATTATTCTTATATGTGTAGGAACACGATAAAATCCACATATGTACTTTTTATCCGTCAAGATTTGAAAAATATACAAGAGGACCATGATGGTCCTATATCGCTCACCTGAACCAAAATGATATGAGCAACATTTTTGTTCAATTCAATTGATATTTATGACTTTAAGACTGAAAACGAACTTATGATCAATAACATTGTGAAAATCAAACACATCAGAGATGTAACGGTGCCCAACATTGTGTCCAAGCTTTGTCTTGAATGATAAATAATTGTAGATTCTAGAGTATAAACAAGGTAGAAAACCGTCGAAAACGGCATGTTATCAAATTCAAGGGCACATAACTCTCGACTTTCTGATCAGATCCAATTGAAAATCCAACTCATCCAAAATCATATGGTCCCCAACAATGTGTCCAAGATTTGTCTTGATTGGTCAATAATTGCAGATTCTAGAGTGAAATCAAGGTCGAAAACAGCCAAAAACAGCAATTTTGTCAAATTCAAGGGCACATAACTCTCGATTTTCTGATCAGATCAGACTGGAAATCAAACTGAACCGAGATGTTATGGTCCAAAACACTGTGTCCAAGCTTTGTCTTGATTGATTGATAATTGTAGTTTCTATAGTGTAAACAAGGTAGCTAACAGCCAAAAACGGCAATTTGTCAAATTCAGGGGCACATAACTCTTGACTTTCTGATCAGATCAAACTGAAAATCAAACTCGTGTGAGATCTTATGGTCCCCAACATTGTGTCCAAGTTTTGTTTTGATTGATATACAATTGTAGATTCTAGAGTGTAAACAAGGTAAAAAACAGCCGAAAATAGCAATTTTGTCGAATTCAAGGGCACATAACTCTCATCTTTCTGATCAGATCATACTGAAAAGCGAACTCATCCGAGATCTAATGGTCTCCAACATTGTCTCCAAGTTTTGTTTTGATTGATCAATAATTGTAGATGCTAGAGTGTAAACAAAAACAAAAACTGCATTTTTGACATTCAAGGGCAGATAACTCAGCACATTTTAGTCCGATCTGGCCCATGATCGAACTCATCCGAGAACTTATGACCATACTTGTTTTGACAAAGTTTGATCAAGATTGATTAATATTTGTGGATGCTAGAGTGTAAACACCAAATTGTTGACAGACGGACAGACGGACAGACAGACGGACAGACGAACAGACGGACGGACGGACGGACGACGGACATTGAGTGACCACAATAGCTCACCTTGAGCACTTCGTGCTCAGGTGAGCTAATAAAGGTAATTCTTAATGCCCTAATACTTTCGAACGCACTATTTCTTGCCCAAAAGAAGTCAATGCACCAAATGAAGGGAACCGTAGCCCATATCTAATTATATGCTTATAACTAAAGCCCAAACGTTTTATAAGACTTTCAGAAGTTGGCAAATGATAACATATCAGTTGTGATTTCGTATGACTTTCACCATTTTAACCCTTTACCTAGTAACCAATTGAACAACGCTATTTGTAAAAAGTAATGCAAGACAAAATTGTACGTATAGTGTATTACAGCTTCCTTATACCACTTCTTCTCATTGCATATTGAATCTAAGGACTTAATTAGCACTCTCCCTAAGAATCATGCAGGCTCTATAGAAAAGGTTAATAGTGACTTTTTCAGAATTGAAAAAAATTGCTTGCCCAATTGATTCCTATTGTCATAAAAGTTCGAAAGCCGAAAGGAAAGTGCTGTAGCTGAGCCGTTACCATGGCAACGGTCAGAGAAAGATTTTCTCCCCAAAGGCAAGATTTCCTGTTTTTGAAACAAGGAAAAATGTACATTTTAAAGATATTAGTATATATTTACCCTTTGATACACAATGAGTTTTTCTGATTCAGAACTTTTATGCTTATGTTAAATATAAATTTCAGGAATGGTAAAGCGAAAATAAGTTCACATAATATGTTGCCATAGCAACAACCACAGACTGTATTTTGCATTTTCGCTACCATATTAAATTAGCAATTTTCTGTTCAAATTATCTCCTAACAGCATGGCTAGGATGCAAAGTTACAACATCGGGAATATACACTGATGTCTCATTTAGTAATTGAAAAAATAAAAAATTGAGAAATGTTTCAGATTCATGGTAACCATGGTAACCAAAGTGACATATAATTAGAAAAATGGAAAATTGACATGTTTTCAGCCATAAAATTGCAAACAAACACATAAAAGCTAGCATTAATTAATATGGTATTTATAGCATTGGTTCAAACATACAAATGTGCACACTAGAATTTTGATTTTTCTTTCTCGATTTGGTTTCCATGGCAACACGAAAACAACCAATTAGCGTAAAATCACATTTTTTGCTTATTTTAAAAGCATATATGAAGGAAATATGTTGAGTGAAGTGAGATAATTTAAGCATAGAAACACCCTTTCATGTTATGCCTACAAAATGAAAACTAAAAATATACTCAAGTTATTTGATTTATTTGGTAACTATGGTAACAAACACAGGCTATGGATTGCATTTTTTGCTACTATATGAACAGAGCAAATTTTTGTTCATTTTTTTCCTTACAGCATGGCTAGGATACAAAGTTTCTCCATTAGGAGTATACACCGATGGTTCATTGCCTAAATGATAAAATAAAAAAGTCGAAAATGTTGCCAATTCGTGGTATCCATGGCAACCAAAGTGACATAAAATTAGTAAAAATGGAAAATTGACATGTTTTAAGCCATAAAATTGCAAGCAAATACATAAAAACTAGCATTAATTAATATGGTATTGAAAGCATTGATTCAAACCTGCAAATGTGCACATTAGAATTTTGATTTTTCTTTCTCGATTTGGTTTCCATGGCAACACGAAAACAACCAATTAGCGTAAAATCACATGTTTTGCTTATTTTAAAAGCATATAAGAAGGAAATATGTTGAGTGAAGTGATAATTTAAGCATAGAAACACCCTTTCATGTTATGCCTACAAAATGAAAAATAAAAATATGCTCAAGTTATGTGATATATTTGGTAACTATGGCAACAAACGCAGGCTATGGATTGCATTTTTGCTACTATATGAACAGAGCAAATTGTTGTTCAATTTTTTTTCCTTACAGCATGGCTAGGATACAAAGTTTCTCCATTGGGAGTATACACCGATGGTTCATTGCCTAAATGATAAAATAAAAAAGTCGAAAATGTTGGCGATTCATGGTATACATGGCAACCAAAATGACATAGGATTAGTAAAAATGGAAAATTGACAAAATTTAAGTCATAAGATTGCAAACAAACACGTAAAAACTGGAATAAATTAATATGCTATTTTAAGCATCGATACAAACATAAACATGTGCACACTATGAATCTGACTTTTTTTCTCAATTTGGTTTCCATGGCAACACAAAATCAACCAAAAAATAAACTCACATTTTTGCTTATTCTTAAAGCATAGTTGAAGGAAATATATAGAGTGAAGTGATATCTGTTAAGCTACTCTATCATATTATGCCTACAAAATGGAAAAATATACTACAGTTATTCATTCATATTGTAACCGTGGCAACAAACACAGGCTATATTTATGCATTTTTGATAGTACATGAACTTAGCAAATTTCTGTTAAAATTATCTGGTAACAGCATGGTTAAGATACAACGTTTCAGCATTGGGAACATAAACTGATGTATCATGTCCCAAATGAAAAAATTAAAGCATGCAAAATGATTCAGATTCCAGGTATCCATGGTAACCAAAGTAACATAAAATTAGTAAAAAAATGGAAAACTGACATAATTAAAGCTGCAAACAAACACATTTAGATTAGCATAAATCAATATGATATTTGAAAAATCAGTGCAAACCAGAAAATGTGAACACTAGCATGTTTGATTTTGTTTTTGAATATGGTTTCCATGGCAACATGAATATCACCACAAAGCACGAAATCAGTTTTTCCTCATTTGTAAGCGCAATTTAAGGGAAAATGTTGTGTGGATTGATTTAGATCCAGCTTAGATGTATAAAATAATTATATGCCTTCTAAATGGGAAAAAAACTTTCATACTCAAGTTATTTTATTCATGTGGTAACCATGGCAATGTATATGGACTATATTTTGCATTCTCGCTACTATATAAACTTTCTGATCATTTTTCCCTAACAACAAAGCTAGGATACAAAGTTTCAGCACAGGCTTTATTATAAACTGAATCACATGTTCTACATAAAATAGTAAAAAGTCAAAAATGTTTCAGATTCAGGATCCTAGGTCCACTAGTTATTGACTTAGAACACGGAAATGGACGGACAGAAAGACAGACATGGTGAAACCAATATACCCCTCTCTACTTCGTAGGTGGGGTATAAAAAGAGCATTATAAAGCCTTATGCAACATATGCATTGAAAATAGACGCCTTTATTATAAGGAGATAATTCAGTATAGTTCCTGATTTTTGTTGCCATGGTTACAACAAAAAGAAACATTTTGAGTTTTTCTTAATTGTTTGTATTTATAAAACAATTGATTACAATTAAGGCGATGTAATTATGTTTATACATGTTTTGATTTGGAGATAATTATATTGGAAAAAGTCGTTTTTGGTTGTTTCCTCGTAAAATCGTTGACAGTTTAATAGCATGATTACCATGGTAACAAGAATTATAAACATTTTGTTATTTTTCCTTGGTATTTAAAAAGCATAAATAAGTCAATATAGCAACATATACTTTGTTTATATTCATCTCTGAAGCCATGAGATAAGATTGTTTGAAAATATAATTTTTTGCTAGATTGCTGACAGTTCCATGGTTTTGTTGCCATGATTACAAAAAACAGAGACGTTTTAATTAAATTTGATATTAGCTTTTTAAAAACAAGTGATTGCCATTAAGGCACTATATGCATTGTTCATGTTCACCTTTGTTGTCAGGAGATATGTTGGTATGAAAATGTCATTTTTTTTTAAAAATTGGTGATTGTACCATCATTTGGTTGCCATGGTTACAAGAATTAGATATATTTTGAGTTATCTTATTAATGGCTTTTTAAAAACAACTACTTGCCATTAAGGTACCCTATGCATTGTTCATATTTAACTTTATTGAAAGAAGAAAATTTGGTTTGAAAATGTCATTTTTTGTTAAATTGGTGCTATTACCATTCTTCGGTTGCCATGGTGACGAACAATAGAAGCGTTTTGAATTATTTTATTCTTTTCTGTTAAAATGTATGTGATGACCAATTAGACAGTATATTCATTGTTCATAATCAACTTTGCTGTAAGGAGATATTTTAATTTGAAAATGTCATTTATTGTCAAATCGGTGATGGTGCTATCATTTGGTTACCATGGTTACAAAAAATAGAAACATTTTGAGTTAATTCATTCTTGTCTTTTAAAAAACAAGGATTGGTCATTTATGCACTATATGTATTGTTCATATTCATCTTTACTTATATGAGATATTTGTGATTGAAAATGTCATTTTTTGTAAAATTGGTGACAGTTCCATTTTTTGGTTGCTATGTTTACGAAAAATGGAAACATTTTGAGTTATTTTGTTCTTTGCTTCTTAAAAACAAGTCCTGCCCATTAATATATTGTATATATTTTTCATATTCACCTTTGTTCTTCAAAGATTTTTAGGTCTGAAAATGTCATTTTTTGTAAATTTTGTGACGGTTCCATGTTTTGGTTGCTATGGTTACAAAAAAATTGAAACATTTTCGAAGATTTTATTCTTGATTTTTCGAAAACAAGAGTTTTTTATTTAGAAACCATATATATTCTTCATATACAAGGATGCTGTTAGAAGATAATTTGGTTTGAAAATGTCAAAAATTTAAAAATTGAAAATTTGATTTCAGTGATGGAACTTCGGTTGCTATGCAACATAATGTAAAAGATATTTTTTATTTTTCAATACAAAACAAATGCACCTAGTGTCATACTTGATATAATAATAATAGAACAGACAATCTAAACAATTATCATATCTCAAACACCAACCTCAAAAATGTTAATTTCCCAATTTTCATTCGGCAGAATACGGTTACAATGCTTACGAAAACTATCGACTCTGCTCGGCAGTGTACGATTGCTGGCGAGTATTGATTATTTCGCGTCACAGTTACTCATTGCATATTCGTCGGGTTCAGGTCAATATTTACAGACAATACAATTAACTGACAACGAGTTTGCACATTTAGATAAGGATCGCCAGCAAAGAAGTGATGAAAATCGAGTGCGAATGTCTTAACAATGCTGATCTCATCCACTCGTCGTTCTCAAACGATAGGCGTTTGATCACCACATCATATATTTCATTAGAATGCATGTATGTGTCTTCTAAACTGTAGGGTTTCTCGTTATATTGAGCCAGCCAGTATCAAGGTAAGAAACGAGAATTATACATACTACAATTTGTTTCCTAAATAGGAAGTTTCATTAAGTATCAAAGTTTCTAATCAGATACAAACTGGTGATATCAATCAAAATCATATACAATTCCACGAAAAATGTCTGTGAAAAAATTATGTTAAACGGAGAATCATACCAGAAAAGATATTCGGGTGTATTCGGGCAATTTTATTTACAAAGGGAAGTAATATTTAGCAATATTGTTGCCAAAAATAGATACGGAAACTGTCGACATTTGACGAAAATATCCGACAAAAGTAAATATGCATTAGAAGTATTCTACCTTAACACCCGTTTGGTTTCTGCAGCTCCTTCGAATTTAGAGCACCTTTATACATGTATGTTGTCGTTGAATAAAATCCTTCTGTTAGGAAAACGATTTCTTAAGACGTGTAGTAAATAAGTAGTTCTTTATTTTAAGACTAAATACAAATTTCAAGAAAAGGACACATTAAATTGTGTTTCATAATTGTACCAATCTACATTACATTTGTAACACGTCAGTTATTCTCTTCTTTTTCGTAATTGATCTGGTCTCTTTTTATATTACACGGAGGAGTATCCCTTTAAGGTAGCAACGGTCATATTATATTCTAATCCATGGGAAACATCGCCGGTACATGGGAATTGCATATCCGGATTGAAATACCAACCACGGAGTCAACAAAGCAAACACAAGAAATATTTATGTTGTGAAATACCGGACACTGTCGTCATTTGTAGTATTTTAAAGTTAATTTGGATAAAACATAACTTGTGATGTTTGAGACCAAAATGGATTAAATAAGCGTACATTTTCAAAAAAAGAAACTCATCTCTTTTCTGTTAAGGAAGACATAGATAAACATATAGATTTTCTTTGAGATGTTACTATATCCTTTTTTCTGTCCGAAAGGTCATAGATACTAGCACTATATCAGCAATTGTCAACAAAGGGACTTTTATTTTCGAAAACATCCTGTCCTCTTTTAAAATGTCACAGAAAAAACTCCTTGATACATTCGGTATGATTCAGAGCTCCAGATAGGATGCGTATTTGCGTAAAATACGCATTGATTGGGTCTAAATACGCATTTACTTTCATAAAAATGCGTACAGATACGCACTCAAAATAAGAAATACTCATTTGATAATTGTCAGTTAGCGTATCAAGATCGAAGAACGCTGGAAGAAACAGATAGAATAGGAAATTCTTATGATTAAAAATGACGTTTTGGTCTGTAAAAAATAGCAAGCTTATCGAAGTGTCAAATACGTCTCGGCCAATCAAAACCGGGAATTATTGGGGAATACCGATTACGTCACCAGCCGAGCGAATGCAGATGACAATCGGCTATTCCGTAGATCTACCGAATGCTGCCGAGTGGTTCATTTTGTTCCAATTTCAGTCAATCGTTGACCTCCGTTAATTTTTTAGCTCACCTGAGCACGAAGTGCTCGAGGTGAGTTAATGTGGTCACTTTTTGTCCGGCGTCCGTCCGTCAGTCAACAATTGGGATGTTTACACTCTAGCATCCACAAAAGTTAGGCAATCTTGATCAAAATTGGCCATAACAAGTAGGATCATAAGTTCTCTGACAAGTTTGATTATGGGCCTGATCGGACTGGAATGTGCTGAGTTATCTGCCCTTGAATTTCAAAAAATGCTGTTTTTATCTCACCTGAGCACAAATTGCTCAAGGTGAGCTATTGTGATCACTTTTTGTCCGTCGTCCGTCTGTCCGTCCACAATTTGGTGTTTACGCTCTAGCATCCACAAATATTAATCAATCTTGATCAAACTTTGTCAAAACAAGTATGGTCATAAGTTCTCGGATAAGTTCGATTATGGACCAGAATGTGCTGAGTTATCTGCCCTTGAATGTCAAAAAAATGCCGTTTTTGACTTTGTTTACACTCTAGCATCTACAATTATTGATCAATCAAAACAAAACTTGGAAACAAAAGTTGGAGACCATAAGATCTCGGATGAGTTCGGTTTTCAGTATGATCTGATCAGAAAGATGAGAGTTATGTGCCCTTGAATTCGACAAAATTGCTATTTTTGGCTGTTTTTGACCTTGTTTACACTCTAGAATCTACATTTATAAATCAATCAAGACAAAACTTGGACACAATGTTGGGGAACATAAGATCTTGGATGAGTTTGATTTTCAGTTTGATCTGATCAGAAAGTCTAGAGTTATGTGCCCTTGAATTTGACAAAATTGCCATATTCGGCTGGTTTTGACCTTGTTAACACTTTAGAATCTACAAATATTTATCAATCAAGACAAAACTTTGACATAATGTTGGGGACCATAAGATCTCGGTTCAGTTTGATTTCCAGTCTGATCTGATCAGAAAATCGAGAGTTACGTGCCCTTGAATTTGACGAAATTGCTGTTTTTGGCTGTTTTCGACCTTGTTTACACTCTAGAATCTACGATTAGTGACCTATCAAGACAAATCTTGGACACATTGTCGGGGACCATAAGATCTTGGATGAGTTGGATTTTCAATTGGATCTGATCAGAAAGTCGAGGGTTATGTGCCCTTGAATTGCCCTTGAATAAAATGCCGTTTTCGGCGGTTTTCGACCTTGTTTATACTCTAGAATCAACAATTATTTATCATTCAATACAAAACTTGGACACAATGTTGGGCACCCTTACATCTCGGATGAGTTTGATTTTCACAATGTTATTGATCATAAGTTCGTTTTCAGTCTTAAAGTCATAAATAGCAATTGAATTGAACAAAAATGTTGCTCATATCATTTTGGTTCAGGTGAGCGATATAGGACCATCATGGTCCTCTTGTTATACGGAGCAAATCATTTACTCGATTTTGATTGGATAATAAATATCAGGCCATTGCGTCACTTCGTAAATCGGAAATTGAAACTGGAAGAACCTTGTTTCTTTTTTTAATCGGGAAACAAGTGAATCCATTCCCGAGCACATCATAAAGGCGCTTTTGGCCGATATGATTTCTGAAGAGGCCCTACAGTACAGACAAAGATAGCCCATGATGGTAATTTTAGTTCAGAAAAAAAAACAACTTGATGGTCGGAAACATAGCGCGCTTAGATATCCTCGAAATCGGTGATCGAAAATGAAAGTGGGTCCTACCGGCGAGGTGCTCTTGTTAAATTAAATCCTTTCCAAACAAGAGGGTAAATACTCCTTGCCTCAAAAAATATTTGGAAATACGCATTAGAGAAAATTCGGAGGGGTAAATACTCCTTGCCTCAAAAAATTATCTGGAGCTCTGTGATTATATTCTTTACTATCGCAAACATAACGAAGTCAAACTATCACGCATGATATCTTATTGTCGTGATTGTCTGTGCAGTATTACATATATACCTTCAACAGTAATTACTTTATACAATATGTTTTTATTTCGAAATCGTTCTGCTCTCTTTTGATGTGTTGCGGAACAAAGTCTCTTGAAGGTATCCAGCAAGATATGGCAAATATCACCGGTACATGGAAATTGCATATCCGGATTAAAATATCCCTCCGGAAGTCAAACTATCACGTGTGACATCTTATTGTCGTGAACTATTACCGGAAATGACGTTCTTCTTGGGATCAATTTCTTTTTTTCAAGAGATGGAAAAAATATCAAATTTTCTGCGAATTAGTTGATTAATTAAGTCTTGAGATATGGGCATTTATCGGCTTTTTTAAAGAGGGTATTTGAATTTTGAAAAGGCTTTTTATGTAGTCCACTACTAATGGTATCCACGCTACGTCAGATTTTTTCATAAACAATCGGCGGTCGAAAATGTCGATTTTTCCCAAACACGTAACTTTGCAGTAAAGATTAGATACCTTAGGACTGTTTACGACTTAGGAAAAAAAGTACGAGATCTTGAAAGAAATATATTTTGAGAAAATCTACATTGAAAGTAATCGGAAAACAGCACAAATGAAATGTAAAAAGACAAGAAAATATAAAAGTTTAGTATGGAATTCGTCAGAAAGGTAACAAAAGTGAAATATAAAAGATTACAGGATGTAAAATCGACTCTAAAAATAGAACTGAAATAAATCGCTTTCATTCTGTGTAAATTAGGTGCAAAACTTGCAACTTTACCCGTTCCCAAACGACACAGTGTTCGATGATTCTACTTTGAAAGCTGATGCAGATGAATAAATGGATTTTAACAGAATAGGATTAATGTACAAAATAACACTGAAAATACTGAGCCGAAACAGGACAATTCTGATGATCAGCATTTTCTTCTATCTCATTGTTTTCCTCGAGACATTTCTAAAACGGACGTCAATTCGGGTCTTGTTTGTGAAATGGTTAAATGACAGTTTCTTCAGTATAAGTAGGCATTTCCTAGCAAGAATTTATTTGCATCTGACTTTATTGCAAGTCTGCAGAACGTATCAAGTTTACTAAAATAAATCTGCCTCGATTTTATTAAGACGTTAAACGTCAAAAATGCATTCAGGGAAATTTATGAGACAGTCGCAATTATTGTCCTCTTAAAACAGTCGACTGATTGCTAAAATTAAATCCTTCTTCTACAAGAACACATTTCTAGCAAGTGTCAAAGCTTCATTATTTTGATGGCATGAACAGTATTCATATTTCGTCTTTCAACTGTCTTTTTCGATCTTTCCCGAAGACGAAATTTGAAAAAAAAACATTATGTTTGGACGTATGACGTCAAACTGTGGTAAGCCTGAGCTTTCTGACACAGTTAAGACCCGACTTTTCTGTCATAAAGTGACAATCCACAACGCATTTAAATGTCTTTATGACAGAAAAGTCGCATGTTTCACTTATAATTGGGGGTGGAGTCAGATCATGATATAACGTCACACCGTGGCAATTTACGCAAATGATCGATCTTTATTTTTGCGAAAATCAATATTTCTCAAGCCAAGTAACGATGTAAAAATTGTTCAATGAAACTATTAAACCAATCAAGTATAACGGTTCGTTTGCGAAATACCGTTTATATAGTAAATTTCCTCTTATATGCGGCGAAATCAACTGCCTCGCTTGGTACCATTTAATCCTTTCCCAAACAAGACCCGGTTTCGACGTCTCTATTAGAAAAGGCTTGGGAAAACATGGAGTCAAAGAAGAAAATGCAGTGAACCAGCATTTTCTCCTTTTGACTCAATGTTTTCTGACCTATATTATCCACAAAATTTTGTCGTTCGAGAAAGGGTTAAGTAAGCAACTTGATAAATGTAAATATTGCTATCATTATGATATGCTTCTAACTCGATATTTTTTTAAAAAAAAATTCGCGTGCGATCGAATAGAAAATTATTGGGAAGCGGTTGTGTATTGATCGCGTTGAAGATCGACCTGATCGAGGATCGATCTTCATATCGGGTTGATATATTTTACTCGACATGCACCCGACCTACACTAGATCGCATCGAGATGCACTCGAGTGACTCACGACCACAGCTTGATCAACTTGACATCTGTTCCAGCTGATCACCCGATCAAATCGGCTGTGTATGTCGGGGTTGATCGACTAGATATTACGAAAGATTCGTTTAGTCGGGATTGATCGGTGAATTAACCGGGATTGATCTGGGAATGTAAGCAACCGAGTTGATCGAGTTAATCTGATCAGTAATGGGAACCTGGCATAAGAACGATGAACTATATAAAATCTGCATAATCTATATTCAGGAAGTTATATTACTATTGCTTGGCACTTTATGTCTTTGACATCCGTTAATATTTGACTTTCAACCAAATATCAACGGTACATGGAAATTGCATATCCGGATTGACCCATTACCACACAGTGACTCTTTTTGACTTCTCTTAAGCAAATGGCTTTGGAAAACTTTGTGGAAAATGAAGAAATTGCTTGTGACAAGCAATTTCTTCATTTCCCACGATGTTTTCTATTCAAAAAGACATAAAAATGTAAAATTCCATGCAATTGATATTGTCGTCTGTACCAACTTTGAATTTGGACATGTCGAAAATTTGCCGTTTGGTAATGGATTAAAATATCTGTCAGGAAATACGGTTTTCCGTCTGGTGTCTTATTGACCAAACGCCGACTGTCAATCAAAAACATTGATTAGCCAATGGGCGATCGCAAAAATGTCATGCTCCAATTGTTCATCGTTGCATGGTTTTGTATCGATTTATCGACTGACAATCAAAACAATCGACATACCAATAGCAAAGAATTTTGTGCTAACAATAGACTAGGTTCAACGTTATGTTTTGATAAACCGCGTTGGTGTTGTTATAAAATCTCGTAACTACGGCTTAAATCAAGCCGTAGTTACGAGATTTTATAACAACAACTACGAAATACTACATTGTTTGTCCGAATTTACGTCACGATTAACTGGATAAAATCGTTCCCTGTTAACGACCACATACATGCACATTGTTTGCCTTAAATTCTATGTTGGGCGGAGCGATCTGTCGATTGGCGTTTGGTCAATTGTGTGACATTATAATATAGACGTAGATCTAACATATTTCCGTCATTTCATATCTTTCTTTCCTTTTTTCATATATGGAAAGGAAATAGGAAATCTACTTTTGGTGAAAATGTTCTTTTTGTGTTAAAATATGGTTTTATCGAGTTTGAGATTTTCAGTTTGGTATATCCTTAGGGTATATAAAAAGATAAAATTCAAGAAAGCACTAGCGTAATTAGTAAAATAATTAAACTGAAATGACTTTTATAAAAAGAAAAAAAAACACAATCGTTATGACATGCGATTAGTAATTAGATACATTTGAGTTAATGCAAATTTAGAAGAAAAATATGATCGAATGACGGCAATAGAACAATACTATGATTTCAAAAGTATAGATTTCAATATATTGCATAGACACGTGTTATTATGTAACCAGTAATGTTTGTATTGTATCTGTCAAGGATTGTGTCTTGCAATGTATAAATGTTTGTATTTGTTTCTGTAATGTTTTTTGTAATGTATGTATATGTATGTATGTATGTATGTATGCGAATCTTCGTGTAATGGAGGAACTAAAGATTTGAATAAACAATGAATGTAAAACGAAATGTTCGAATAATCATTAACAGAAACACCAACTTTTTCCCTAATGGTTTTGTGACAAATTTTATAACTTCCCTACATTAAATCTTGACAACAACGGTACAGGGAATAGATTATTACATCATCCCTGATTTGATTATATTGTCTGGACAGAAAAGAAAGCACTATAGGGAAAAGGACATTTTCATGAAACAATAAAGTTTTATGTATAGGAACTAATGGCATATGTATAAAATTATGTATCGTGTAATTTTTCTATCTTTTCTTTTTATCTCTAAGTTCAAATCTGTTTCCGTTTTGAATTCGAAATGATTTAAATAAGTCGAGTATAATACACATCTTTTTAATTTCGAATGGCATTAGCAATAACAAACCAACACTTACTTTGCTTTGACATACACGGGTGTCCATACATATTTGAGAGAAGACGGCTTAGGAAATAGTCGTCGAATACGTTCAAAAATGTCATAAGCTGTAGCAACGTCTCTTTCGACCCGATTTTATTTTTCTATGGTACCGATATAACAATGAACAATCCGTTTCTCAATAAAGCCACTCAGACTATGTTTCTATAAATACAACTGTTTTCCATAAATATGAATGAATGTGGTCTAATGCACCAGACCGAATGTTCTTATTTGAATGACAGCCATATATTTAACCCTTTCCCAAACAAGACCTGGTTTTGACGTCCCTATTAGAAAAGGTTTGGGAAAACATTAAAACAAAAGAAGAAACTGCTGATAATCAGCAGTTTCAGTTTCTCCTTTTGTCTCAATATTTTTCCATATCATATTTTACACAAATTGTAGCTTTAATATCTTCAATTTTGTCATCTGTGGCAGTTTTTTGAAGTAGGTCACGCTAAAATTTTGCCGTTTTGGAAAGGGTTAAGCTGTGATATTTTGCAATGCAAAAGGGTCATTGTAGCTTTTGAGAACAGTATGGATATGTACAGCTTGATTAACCCTTTCCCAAACGGCAAAATTATAGGGCGATCCACTTCAAAAACTTCCACAAATGTCAAAATGGATGTTATTAAAGTTAGTATATGTGTATAATATGGCACAGAAAATATTGAGACAAAAGGAGAAACTGTTGGTTATCAGCAGTTTCTTCTTTTGTCTCAATGTTTTCCCAAGCCTTTTCTAATAGAGACGTCAAAACCAGGTCTTGTTTGGGAAAGGGTTAAAATACAGTTTTCACTGGGGCCACAGTGGGTTCAGACATTCCGAATTTGCTATTTCAAACCCAAATCCAGTTAGGGGATTCCATTTAGTAACCTTGGTGCAGTGGTAACGCGCTGGATTTGTTACGCAGGGGTCGCGCGTACGATCCACCGCCTCTCCAGTCTTTCGGATGAGATTTTAAACCAAAGTCCATATGACCTTAGCAGTTGAGTGGGATGTAAAACTATATTAGATTCAAATCCATCGAGTAACCACTTCAAAGGGATTCATCAACATTGAAAGATGCTTCGCATTTTGAAAAATCAATGCCCCCTCCCCTATCAACAGCAAAAACATTCTCAAACTAATTTGCTAAAAAGTAATACCAAACTGAAAGGGAGCACCATGAACATGTCAACCAGATATTGCAAAATGTAAAATGAACATAAAGTAAGAATGCGGACTTGGAGCGATGTTTTTTATATTTTTCGCGCTTCACATAATTATGGAACATTTTAGCGTGACGTTCAAATTTACACAATACTAACCCTAGCACTAGTCTAATACATTCATAAGCGGAAGGATGTGATAGGAACAGACATATGAATATTTCTTCATGTCAACTAGTGCAGAAAAATATTCAAATATGACTTGTAGAACTGAATTAATATTTTTCTCAGAACCCATGGGAGTTGCGTTATGCTTCGTTTAACCCTTTCCCAAACAAGACCTGGTTTTGACGTCCTTATGGAAAAAGGTTTTGGAAAACATCATACTATAATTTGAGCAACGTTTGTCTGTTTGTCTGTTTGTCCGTTTGTCTGTTTGTCTGTTTGTCTGTTTGTTCCCCTACTCCTCCAAGGTCCTTGGGCCGATCTTCACCAAACTTGGAGGGAAGGTGGAGGGCGGCCCCGGGTATTAGCTTGAGGGGTTCATTTTTTGAAAGGTCAAGGTCATCGAGGTCAAAGGTCAAATTTATCGTTTTTACGGGTTACGGGACGGGATTGCTTACGGGTTACGGGACGGGATTAGGTGGAGGGCAGCCCCGGATAGGTCAGGGTCATCGAGGTCAAAGGTCAGCCCCGGATAGGTCAAGGTCATCGAGGTCAAAGGTCAAATTTCGAGGTCAAAGGTCAAATTTCGAGACGGGTAAAATTGCTAGTTGAGACAAAAGAAGAAACTGCTGATAACCAGCAGTTTCTCCTTTTGCCTCAATATTTTCTGCGCTATATTATACATAAATTCTTTCTTGTGTCCATTTGTTGTCTGCAGCAGCTTTTGAAATGGAAATTTTGAAAACTTGCTGTTTGGGAAAGGGTTAAATTCAATGAATAGATCCTAGAGATCATAGTCTTAAAGGGTTGTCGACCTTAAGATAACTTTGTATGTGACTATTATTCTACGGGGTAACAGAAAAGGGAGCAAAGGCAATATATTATTTTTATTTCAAATCCAAGCCATATGCTGCTAGTGCTAATTGGTTTGAGTTTATTGGGGTTTTACGCCGTTTTCAACTACCAGGGTCATATCGCGGCGACTGGAGCACCTAACCGTGGGTTCCTGGTATTTCTCGCACCAGTACAACCACAATATCCAAATCGAGCCTCCAACTGCTCTCTCACATCTATATAGATGATTCACACCCATTGGTGAGAGACAAATGACTTTTTGTCAAATGTCAGAATTGATACTTGCCGAGCTGGGGTTCGAACTCGAGACCCCTGGATTGACAGACTCCGACGTAACTGACTGAACTATTCGGGCTCGGCTGGTGCTAATTGGAATCGTCTCGGTGAAAATATTACAATTAGTATCCACAGCACAGGGTTTGACAAACAATAAATAGAATATTGTGTTTTGAAATAAACAAAACTGTTCTCTCGTATGAAGCTCTAAGTTCGAGGCTTACCGAACTTTTTCATGAACCGTAGGACCGCCATGAGGTTTATATTGATGTAGATCAGGCTTGGTTTATCTGTGAAGGCAGATCTAGTAATAAGATATTCACTCATCCATAAATGTACCCCATTAGCATTTATTCATAGGCGTAGGAAGAGGGGGCAGGGGGGCTGCCCCCCAAATAATTTAGAAAAAGGGGCCCGGCCCCATATGTCCCCCATAATACACCCATATTTCCATTTACATAAATGTTTGCCCCCGCCCCCAATATTATAAACCTTCCTACGCCACTTTTATTCTGATTTTCACGACCCTTATAGAAAAATCCTCGGCAAACAATGATGCAAATGAAAAATGCTGAAGACTTCTTCATTATTTTTTTCTCATTAATTTCTTTGCTAAATTGTTTTTTAAAAAATATTATCTGTTTCGCAATCCTTTGTGTCGTCTGTAACAGCATTCAAATTGGATCCGGCCGAGCCCGGATAGGTCAGTCGGTTACGTCGGAGTCTGTCAATCCATGGGTCTCGAGTTCAAACCCCGGCTCGGCCAGTATCCATTCTGACATTTGACAAAAGTAATTTATCTCTCACCAATGGGTGTGAATCATCTATGTGAGAGAGTAGCTGGAGGCTTGGTTTGGATATTGTGGTTGTACTGGTGCGAGAAATACCAGGAACCCACGGTTAGGTGCTCCAGCCGCCGCGATATGACCATAGAAGTTGAAAACGGCGTAAAACCCCAATAAAATCAAATCAAAATCAAATTGGATCCGACCGAATGTTCGCCGTTTGGAAAAAAATCAGTATAGAAAATTTGTAAGCTGTAGGGCTGTTCGTTTTTTCGTCTTTTTGTCGTTTACAACTTTTGCCTATGTTAAAGCTTCGGTGTATTCTTGGTTTGTATTAGCATAACCTTTCACACCACAAGATTGCAAAAAGAACTCAAACAAAGACACATTCAAAGCTATGATTTTTCTTTCTTCGAAAACCTCGTACCTAAAGCTTTGAAAAAACAGGAGTTACGATGTTTTTGAAGAGAAACCGGCATAGATTGGATCAAAATATTTCCGGCGCCTCATTCATTGGCGCTTTTGTGTAGAAAGTACAAAGTTTTCATTCCTCGAATATTGAATTGGCCTAAATGGGGGTCATTAGCCTAGGAAAATATGGACGTTCGTAGAAAATGAGCGTGAAATATTGACATATCGCTGCTTTTCAACGAAAACCTTGTAACTGTAGCTTGTTTTAAGCTGCAGTTACGATTTATTCGTTGAAAAGCGAAGATATATTCCTTGTCTTAGCACTTATGACTTTTGTCAATCGAATTCTTAGTGTACAATTTACTGTTAGACAAGCACCCAAAGACTCCAAAGGACGATTTGCAACTTTACAAAAAATTCGTATGTCGCTGAATATCTTTTTCTTAAACAGGAATTAGTTTGTTTTTGCATAGGAAGTCTATGTACAGTGTATTCAATGGGATGATTTTTTTACGATGATAGGTTTATTTGTTCCATGTCTTAAATATCAACTTAACACTTCCCATTACATATTTATATATTCATGCTGCCATACAACTAAAATGTATAGTTTTGAGATTAAGGGTAGTGTGTGCTTCTAATGGGTCGTCAATAGACATTTACTGCAATTTACTTCCCATTGGTCTCTTTGCTCGAAATTTCTTGTTTGCCTTCGAAACAGGGATACGCAATACTTAAATTAATAATAACGCAAAAATAAACCCCTCTACCATTTCCCCCTATCCTTCAGTAGTTTGTTATTACTGAAATGAACATTCTCCGGTGTTGTTTTCTTTGATTTTCGTGTGCATTTTTTCTTATTCATTCATTTTATTTTATTTTGATCGGTATAGATCTACTCCATTGTCTAGAAAAATCCGGCTAAATTCACACCAAGTCTCGTCGGTTTTCATCAGGAACTCGTAACTACAGATAACAAGAAAAAATTACTGTAATGTACAGCAAAATGAATTGTATCGCGCTTAAAAATTATACAAAAGTACTGAATAAAATGGTACAAGTGTCTGGTTAAGTCAACATGCAGTGAAAACCGAAATAGAATTGCATGTCTGCACATGCTGGTGCTAGATCTAGTCTATTTTTGCGTGTTCAGCCAGATTATACATTAATCAAACAACAAAGGAGGGGAAGTAAGCAAATACAAAAGTGTTAAATGTTGCAGTTGAATAAATGGGGATTAAAATTAACTTAAACAAGAAAGGAAACCGAATATTTCAGCAAGGAATTAGGGCCAAGATGGTCCTGAATCGTTTCTCCGTGAAATTAATTTTTGGAAAAAAAGAAGGAAAAAAAAGAAGGGAAAAAAAGACACACACAAAAAAATTGAAAGGGCATCATAGTAACCACAGTTCACTATGAAATTATTTTTCGAAAAAATAAAAAAAACAAAACAAAACAAAAACAAAACAAAAGAAAACAAAAACAATTCGAAAGGCTCCATGCAAGGAAGATTCCTGTTAGATTCCTATGTTAATTCCTATGTTAGAAGATTCCTGTTTGAATCTTGATTGAAACTGGCCTAGTAATTTTGGAGAAGTTTCAACATGAACGCACGCCGGAAACAGGACCGTGTCATAAGCCCCGCTAGCCTTTGGTCAGAAAAGGTAAAATACTATAATTAAATAGAGAATAAGTACTTGTTTATCTATTTGCCTTCTGAATATAAAAATCGTATCAAGTAAATTTTCCAAACCGGAACATTTTGACCACTATAGCTTACTTGTTCTTCGTATAATCATTCAATAGAGAACAGACTGTGTTGAATAGATCAGAGTGCACGCTAATCTTAGTCCATGGAATCTAAAAATGCTTTGATAACAGCAGGAATAGGAAACGTTTATGATAACAGACATAGATGAACGAACGCACAGCAGCCACAATGCCACGGATATGATCCTTATTACTTTTGTCCGGCGGAGCAATAAATTAAATGTAAAAAAGATAAATACAGAAATGCCATATAAAGTGACAACTACCAGCCGCTAATGTTTAGGATTTAAGCTGTAACACAATACAAGCAATACCATGAATATGTCTCAATAATTCACCCGGCAGATCATCTTTGCCAGGTCATAAATCGGGACCTATATTTGTACTTATCACACACAAAAAACACAAAGAACGAGCGACACATACGAGGAGATTTACTAGAGTGTAACAAAAAGTACAGGACTAAAATTTTGATTGTGGCGGCGAATTGATTGAGCATAAAGTATTCTTTTGAACGGTTTTGAAATCCATCCAGTCAAAAACTGTTGATACATTAAAATTGAGTTGTTCTTTTATGTGAAAACCCCTAACAGTTTGTAATTTTTAGAAAAAAAAAATGAGAAAACCTATTTGTTCTACTAGTTAAACACATGCCTATTTAGTTCAGACGATCCCTTGAAATTATGGAATCGAATCATCCATAATTGTACATGCAGTGTTCATTCAATACTTACCGGGTAAGTCTTTTTCGTGCTTTGATTTCTTAGGAAGCGATGCAGTGAATCGGATAGGCCATGGGCAAACCGAAAGTAGGAATTCACATTGTAATGCAATTTTGAAAAACGCTTGAGAAAACCCATTTGTTCTACTAGCAATATACATATCTAGTCAGATAAGACGATCCCTTGTAACAATGCAAGTTGACCAGTCCAAATTGAACATGTAGTGGACATTCAATAGTAAGGTACTTCTCGTTCTTTGATTTCTTATTGCGCCGCAGCCAGCTCCTTTTCGTCCGTGAGTAGCCTATTAAATCGGATTCAACACGAAAATCAGACACTTTATGTCCCAAAACAAAGATTACTGACTAGATTTAATCGTAAAATACACGAATATAACAATTTAATGCGATAAAAAAAACATGATTAAGGAGTTTGGACTGATATAAATCTCCTTTGCGTCACCTCCATGTCCTTTGCGTCCTTTGCGCCAAAACCAGGTCCTTTGCGTGTTTTAGTCCAACCCGAAATGGTATGCATAAATGCGTTGCATTTAAACAGATAGGAAAAATACATGTCCACCATGGGTAAACCGGAAGTAGGGACTTTCCATTGTTATGCAAAGTATAAAACTATACTAGAATTTAGTTTACACGAATTTTCAGCGTGGTCTGAGATTAAACGAACTTTATACCGTGTAAACAGTTTATGTGTAGGTTATATATATACGACTTTCAAGTACAAAATATTATCCCCCATGACGTAATTTATAAAATTAGAATATGTATACCACATATGTATCGCGATACAATAAGGGTTTGGTAACAATGGAAGAAAGACGACGGTTTGATTTATAGAATCACTTCGCATTATTCTGTGACGACTATGTAATATCGCCTCTGATCGCTCTATTATTTATGACCCTTATTACCGAAATGTAAGAGATATTTTTCCGCGGATAAATTATTTTTCTAGATATGGAACGAAAAATATTGTTTTGACTGTTTTTTAAGGATAGATTGACAGAGATTTGCATTATTTGAGACAGACCTGTTGTTGTTCTAATATCAAAATGTTTTGAGTCCATGTTCGATATTCAGTCGTAAAAAATTAACATGGCAAATATAAACAAGAAGTTACAAATGACCAATCTTTTTAATTAAGAAAAATAAAGTAAATAAAGGGCATCAAGGCATAAAAAGTCACATATTGATATTCAAAGAAAAAATCGATTTTCACTTAAGTTCGAAATTGATAGGTTGTACAGACGAACGATAGAATAAATGTGTTGAAAAACGGACGGGTGCTATATTGTTTTTAGTGTTTTAACAAATTCAAGTCGTTTCATCAGGCTTACCCATTACCAGACGGCAGAATTTCGGGGTGATCCAAATTGAAAGGTGTAGCAGACGACATTTTGAAATTTGGTGAAATTTTAAATTTTTACATAATTTATGGTAAAAATCATTGTGGAAAATAAAGAAATTGCTTGTGACAAGCAATTTCTTCATTTTCCACAATGATTTCTACAACCATTTTCTTGAGGGGCGTCCAAAAGCGTCACTGTGTTGGAATGGGTTACCAACTAGTTTGCTGACTCCGCAACCGTTTTTGTTATCCCTCAATTCCAAATGTGAGTGTCTTGATTCTAATTTGCGTGACGTTGTTATTAACCCTTTCCCAAACGTCAAAATTTTAGAGTGATCCACTTCAAAAACTGCTACAAAAGACAAAATTAATGTTATTAAAGATAAGATTTGTGTAAAATATCGCACAGAAAATATTGAAACAAAAGGAGAAACTGCTGGTTATCAGCAGTTTCTTCTTTTGTTTCAATGTTTTCCCAAGCCTTTTCTATTGGGGACGTCAAAACCAGGTCTTGTTTGGGAAAGGGTTAAGATCATAATCAAAACTCAGCGCCGAAATTGATTCAATACTGTTGATGTACTAACACAACACGCAAATTTCGTTAAGGTAAGATTTCGAATAATATTTCCGTAAAATCTGTCGCTGTTCAACAACAACCTCGTAACTGCAGCTTGCTTTAATCTGCAGTTACGAGGCTTTCGTTGAAAAGCGGCTATATTTTCGTTGAAATGAAAACGCTTGTTATGAATTTGAAAGGAACTTTTCATTTACCCGTTTCCCAATCAAGCTCCGATTTTGATGTTTCTGTTTGAAAGAGCTTTGGGAAATATTAAAAAAGATAAAATGATAATTATCAATTTTTTCGCTAAATGAATCACTCAGATTCCATTTTTATCTACACCCAATTCACCTTTTGCATCTAAGCTTTCAAATGGGAGTTTGTCCGATATATTATTAAACGATAGAATAAACATGTTGAAAAACGGACTGGTGTAATATTGTTTTTGGTGTTCTCATTCGTCGTTTCATCAGGCTTACCAATTGGTTTGCTGACTCCGCAACAGTCTTTTTTCTCAACCAATTCCAAATGTGAGTGTCTTGATTCTAATTTGCGTGACGGTGTTATTAACCCATTACCAAACAACAAAATACTAGGGTGGTCCAAATTGAAAGAAGTTGCAGACGACATTTTCAATGTAATGAAACTATGAAACTTTATGACTTTTGGGATAGAAAACATTGTGGGAAATGAAGAAATTGCTTGTCACAAGCAATTTCTTCATTTTCCACGATGTTTTCCAAACAAAATTTCATGTGAGGAGTCAAAAAGAGTCACTGTATGGTAATGGGTTAAGATCATAATCAAAACTCAGCGTCGAAATTGATTCAATACTGTTGATGTACTAACACAACACGCAAGCTTCGTTAAGGTAAGATTTCGAATATTATTTCCATGATATTGACGCTTTTCTTCAATATACTCGTAATTAAATCTTGTTCAAAGCTGTAGTTACAAGGTTTTCTTTGAAAAGCAGTTATATTTTCGTTGAAATGAAAACGCTTGTTATGACTTTGAAAGTAACTTTGCATTTACCCGTTTCCCAATCAAGATGCGATTTTGATGTTTCTGTTTGAAAGAGCTTTGGGAAATATTAAAAAAGATAAAATGATAATTATCAATTTTTTCGCTAAATGAATCACTCATATTCCATTTTTATCTACACCCAAGACACCTTTTGCATCTAAGCTTTCAAATGGGAGTTTGTCCGATATATTATTAAACGATAGAATAAATATGTTGAAAAACGGACTGGTGTAATATTGTTTTTGGTGTTCTCATTCGTCGTTTCATCAGGCTTACCAATTGGTTTGCTGACTCCGCAACAGTCTTTTTTCTCAACCAATTCCAAATGTGAGTGTCTTGATTCTAATTTGCGTGACGATGTTATTAACCCTTTCTCAAACAAGACCTGGTTTTGACGTCCGTCCCTAAAAGGAAAGGTTTGAGAAAACACTGAGACTAAAGAAGAAAATGCTGATAACCAGCATTTTCTTCTTTTGTCTCAATGTTTTCTTTGGTATATTCTACAAAATCCTATCTTTTAAACATCTCTTTTGTCGTCTGGAGAAGCTTTTGAATGGGACCATCCTAAAATTATGCTGTTTGGGAAAGGTTTAAACTGATAATCAAAACTCAGCGCCGAAATTGATTCAATACTGTTGAAGTACTAACACAACACGCAAGCTTCATTAAGGTTTGCTTTCGAATAATATTTCCATAAAATCTGTCGCTTTTCAACAATAACCTCGTAACTGCAGCTTGTTTTAAACCACAGTTACGAGGCTTTTGTTGAAAAGCGGCTATATTTTTGTTGTAATGAAAACTCTTGTTATCAGAGTAACTTTTTCAATTTGCCGATTTCACAACTAAGCTCTGATTTTGATGTTTCTGCAAGAAAGGGATAGGGAAAATATCAATATTGAAAAGGATAAAAAAATAAATGCTGATTATTTTTTCTCTATAGGGTTCAAGCAGATTTCATTTCCATCTTCATCCAATTTGTCTTTTGCATCTTAGCTTTCAAATATGAGTGTACCCCGATATTGTCGTTTTAGAAAGTCTTAAACAGACACGCGAAATGCATTTTGTTGTAAACTCAAAATTACCTCAACACTTTCGGTAAAAATTCTATTTCAAAAAAATCCCAAAGTAATGAAAAACAAACAAACAATAAAACATTTTTATGAAAGAAAATCAGTTCTTTTACCAAATATAACCAAGTGTATCGTTGTTGAACAAATGAAATTACACCACAATATTCGCTAGCATTGCATTTCAAATGTTATCACACAAAGAATACTTTTCTCAACAAAAAACAGAGGCAAGCCTACTAAGAACATTATTTCAGTGTAAAACCTTTCACAAACGAACTAATTGGCTCAGAAATAATGTGATTTTTTTCTTGTATTTTCTTTTCTTTTTTTTTCTTTTAGAAAATTAATATTTTGCAGATGACAAACACAACGATACAATGACAAAAAGTCGGTTCCATTAGGAAGTGCTAAATAAGACAGAAATAATTCTCATAAGATATACGTGTTCCGGAATTGTTGTATGTTTCCACAGAGTTTCCGATACTTTTCTTTTCAGAATCGCCAAAGCCAGTTCTAGAAGCGTCGTTTGATGACTTTGTAAATTACAGAATAATGATATTTAAATGCTCTCTTGATACAGCGATTGATACGATTACACACCAAATATGTCTTAGATGTGCGATAATCGTGAAAGTCATATAATAGATTACATTACGTAACCAAATTTGATTTGGGCAATGATGTTACTTCATTATGCGGAGCAACCTTTATCTATTTCAATAACTTTTCTTGAGATACATACGAGAATATCCAAAACACCGCAGAGACAAGACCGGGATTTGCCATTATCTGCCTCTATATAAATACTGCACTCCGGCATCATCATGATGCCGATTCTACCCCCTTGACGCTTCAGTGAAAATATGACAATCCCTTTGCGATCTTTACAAACGACCTTGTTATTAAATCTATGTTGTTTCTGTGGAATTAAAGAAGATTCTTTTTGAGTATTATTTTACTATGTATAGCAATGACGACAATCATTTAATATAAAAGACAAAACATAGAATTTACATAAATTAATACTGTAGGCTATATGCCATTCAGAACGGTCGTCAGGACGAATTGATCAACTTTCTTTTAACCCTTTCCAAAACGACAAAATTTTAGGGTGATCCAATTTAAAAGCTGCTGCAGACGACAAAATGGATGTTAATTGCAATGTTGTGGGTGTAGTAATGACGAAGAATTGATGAGATTCAGTAAGAGCATTTAATTCAGGCTTATCTAGCCGCCATCAACAACCAAAGGGAAAGAACTCTTCAACAAATCATCAAAGTACAAATGGTATCAAAGTACTGAAAGTACTCAATAATGTTACATCCTCTTTCTTTTGATGTAAAAGGAACTTAGATTGTCAGCAAAACTTTAGGCATGTGAATACTAATACAAAATTTTAGACCAACTGATGAATACAATTTAAGTTCCTTAATGTTCTATAGATAACAATAATTCTCTTGTATGCTAACTTATTTGGATCAGTACGGAGTGCTTCAAATTTAAGCTACCTTAAATGTTTGTATTATGACACTAGAATTCTGTCCAGAAACATGAATCATTATTCATATGACACTACTCTATTGATTGTACACTATTGTTGCACTTTTACATCGATGCAATAACTGTTGGTTTCACTGCACGACTAGCTCTCGTTATATAAGGTTGACTAGACTTTAGACTAGACATTGACATTTGACTAGACACTTGACCATGATTATCATCATTTTCTTCTCCTGTTGCTAAGTTATGATCAGAAACTGCAGATGACGTTCTTGACGACTGATCTTCAGAAGAATCTGCATCAAATGGGTGTAAATCTTGTGAAGGATCAAACTTCAGATTTTCACCAGTTTTCTGCAAGAATCTTCTGTTTCTCCTATAACAGTTACCAGCTTCTGTTTCAACAATGTAAGATCTATCAGAGTGTTTGTCTGTAACCACTGCTGGTTGCCAAGTTTTACCGTTATTCTTAATTCTAACCGATTCTCCTATTTCCAAAGGCCTTAACAATTTAGAACCGTTATCGAAGTACTTCTTATGGTGGTCATGGCGTTGCTCTAGTTTGACATTAACCTTTGTCCTATCAACAACCTTTGGTAACAACTGATCATTAACACAGGGTAGAATGGACCGATACCTTCGGCTATTTAATAGTTGGGAAGGTGAGTATCCGCATTCAAGTGGACAGTTGCGGTATTCTAATATACTGATGTAAGGATCCCTTTTATCAGCTTTTGCTTTATTGAATAAGTTTTTGATAATCTGGACATATTTTTCTGCCAGACCATTTGACTGTGCATGGTGTGGGGAAGATGTTAAATGACTGAAATTCCAGTCCTTTGCAAAAGTCTGGAATTGCTGGGCAGAAAATTGGGGACCATTATCAGATACCAGTTTCTCTGGAATACCGTGGCTCGAAAAGATCTTCTTCAGTTTTCGAATAATGGATTCACTTGAGGTGCTATGCAATAAGTCAACCTCGAAATACCTACTATAGTAGCAAACGGTAACAAGGTAATCCTTATTGTCCCAAGAGAATAAATCACAGGCAATGTTTTGCCATGGACGGTCAGGGATTGGGTGAGACTGTAATGGCTCTTTTGGGTTTTCATTTCGAAACGCAATGCATGTTTCACAGGATAGGACATGATTAGAAATTTCTGCTGACATTTTGGGCCAAAACATTATGTCTCTAGCTCGCTTTAGTGACTTGTCGACACCCATGTGGCCTGAATGTACAGATTCTATCATTGTTTGGCGCATTGATTTCGGGATAACAATTTTCTCTCCCTTGAATACCAAGTCATTTGGGCAAGACAACTCGTCCCTATGATTCCAGTATTCTGCAATTAAAGGGGAGCAATCGGAACGATTTTCAGGCCATCCGTTCAAAATCGTCATTTGCAGCTGCCGAAGCTGGCTATCGCACTTGGTTGCCGCAACCAAATCGAGCAACTTTTTGTCACTGTAAGGTAAATTAGTGTAAACACTATGTACGTGTAACTCAATTCCCTCGTTCAAATGAGGGAAAGTGTCTGGGAGATATTTTCTACTCAGGGTGTCGGCTATGGGGATCAAGGTTCCCTTTACAAATTGTATTTGCAGATCGTATTTCTGCAGCTGGAGTAGCATGCGCTGAATACGCGGTGGGGCAGAGTGTAATGGCTTTTTCCAAATTGATTCAATGGGCTTATGGTCAGACTGAACTGTAACCGGTCTGCCATATATGTAATGATGGAATTTTTTGCATCCAAAAAGAATTGCATATGTTTCTTTTTCGATCTGAGCGTAATTGACCTCTGATTCGGTCAAAGATTTTGAAGCAAAGGCTATGGGCCTCCCATCTTGAAGAATAGTTGCACCTAGACCAAATTTAGAGGCATCTACCTGCAACGTTAAGGGCTTATTCTGGTCAAAGTACGCAAGAACTGGGGTTTGGGTCATAACCTGTTTAACCTTTTTAAAGGACTCATCTTGAGGACAGTCCCAAACAAATTCTGAGCTGCCTTTTAGTAACAGCCTCATTGGTGCTGTAATATCAGCCAAGTTTGGGGCAAGACGGGTTAGATATGTTATCATCCCCATGAGGGTTTCGAGCTCATTACGATTTATTGGGGGGTCCATATTAACTATGGCCTTGACCTTGTCCGGGTCTGGTTTCAGACCATTGGAGCCGATAATGTGCCCAAAATATGGGACCTCCGGGGCAGAAATTTCTGCCTTGTCAGGGTTGAATCTTATACCTTTTGACCTTGCTCTTAAAAGAACGCTCCACAAACGCGCGTCATGTTCTTCCTTGCTTGACCCATATACTAAAACATCATCCACAATGGATGCGACTCCCTCAAGACCTTCAAATGACTCATCAATTTTGCGTTGAAATTCATCCTGGCCACGAATTAAACCAAACGGTACCCTACGATATCTATAACGGCCATATGGGGTGTTGAAAGTGGTCAAATAGGATGAGGACTCGGAGAGCTTTAAACTCCAGTAGCCGCTTCTAGCATCCAACTTGCTAAAAAATTTGGCCCCGGATAAGTGAGGCAAGATATCATCTAATGTTCGCATGGGGTAGTGTGGACGACGTATTGCCTTGTTTAAGGTCTGTGGGTCTAGGCAATCCCTAATTTTGCCTGTTTGGGGTTTTTCGGTGACTACGAGGGAGTTAACCCAATCGGTGGGTTCGGTAACCCTAACGATAATCTCATTTTTTTCCATACGGTCCAATTCAACTTTCAAAGGTTCTTTAAGAGCCACCGGAACTTTTCGAGGAGGGTGAACAACCGGGACTGCATCCGGCTTTAGGTGTATATTACATTCCCCAGGGAAGAGACCAATACCGGTGAACACATCCTTAAATTCCTTGGTGACATCATTCAAGCTGTTTAAGGGTGGGTGTGAAATGTTAGAAGCCTGTACATTGTAGACCAATTTAATTGCCTTTAAGTCTATTGATGACTTCAAACCCAACAAAGGGGGGTTATCGGTATCGACAACGAAAAACAGGGGTATGAGTGTAGACTCTTTATGAGTACAGTCAAGGAAAACCGTTCCCATTACCTTAAGACTATCTCCGCTATAGGCAGAGAGTTGACTTTGTGTCTGCATGAGGGGTCCTTTTATACCTAGCCTGTTATATGTCTGTACAGGAATAATATTGACCTGGGAAGCTGTGTCTATCTTAAATTTGACCTCTTTACCCTGTGGACCAATATATACAGAATGAATGCCTGATCAAATTTTACATTTGTTGAAACAGAACCAACGATAGAGTCAACGAAATAATCAGAATCGTCTGATTGGTCTACAGTGTCATAGTCTATAGCGTGTGCACTCATTTTGTTGTATTCTGATCGGCATACAATTTCGAAGTGATTCATCTTACTGCACTTGTGGCACCTTTGTCCTCTAGCGGGGCATGACCCTTTTTATGTACTCTACCACAGTTGCCGCAGGTTATCTGTCTGCGCTGACTCTGTTTTGGGGCGTTAAACCTCGACTCCGCCGCATTTCTGTTGCTTGTTTGTTTGTTTCTGTTGTTACTGTTGTGTTGAACCGAATCGACATCTGGCGACATAGTTTTCAATTGTTCCTGAGAGTATTCGTGGCTCTTAGCTATCTGTATCGCTTGGTCGAGAGTCAGGTCTCCTCCAATGTTGATCAGTTTTTCGCGAACTTTTCGAGAATTCGACCCAATCACAACTCTGTCCCTTATCATCTCGTCAGTGAAAGCGCCGTATTGACAGTCTCTGGCACCCAATCTTAACCTAGTAAGGAAAGTTTCTACCGTATCTGTGCCCTGGGCTACGTCGGCGAATTTATACCTCGCAAAGATTGGGTTGACTGTTGGGCGGATGTGATCTTTGAACCGTTTGTAGTGGGGCCCAAGTTTCTACCTGTCTTCCTCGCTCAATGTCCAGGTTCTATGAATCTCCCTCCCCCTGTCCCCTATCCAGAGGAGGAGGTATGCGACCTGATCTTCTTCAGATTTTTCCTTGAGCGGCCCTTTGAATATAAGCTCGACGTGAGCCTGGAATTTTTCCCATGCATCACTCAAATTGGACGAATCCCAGTCCATCCTTGGGTGCGGAATGCCTACAAGTTCCATCGTGAGCCACTTCTGGCACCATGCAATGTTGTGGGTGTAGTAATGACGAAGGATTGATGAGATTCAGTAAGAGCATTTAATTCAGGCTTATCTAGCCGCCATCAACAACCAAAGGGAAAGAACTCTTCAACAAATCATCAAAGTACAAATGGTATCAAAGTACTGAAAGTACTCAATAATGTTACATTAATAAAGATTGGAATTGTGTGTGATATAGTCAAGAAAATATTGAGACAAAAGGACAAACTGCTGGTTTTCAGCAGTTTCTTCTTTTGTCTCAATGTTTTCCCAAGCATTTTCTATTAGGGACGTCAAAACTAGGTCTTGTTTGGGAAAAGGTTAATCGGGTGATTCCAAATTAACCTCTACACAGACTGAGAATCATTTTGTATCATAGTTTTGATGAGCACCTACCTGTAGTTATGTGAAGTAATACTATCCAAATCTTGTTGGTCCACATATTCATTAAGTTTGTAGATTCCCTTCTTAAACGCACAGCAATTTCGTCCAAAAACAGTTTTGTTTTCGTTTGTTATCCTCTTCTTGCACAAGAATAAGAATCCATTATAATTGAAACGTTGGATTGGAATATAGACTCAAACAGGACAGTGTCTTTTCGGTATTTTTCTTTTATAAAAAGTATCCTCTTCTTGATATTCTTAGGAAAGATGTCGTAGAGCACTGCACTAAACTTCTAGTATTTTCATTTTTCAAAACGGTCATTCTTTCAACGGGAATCAGATGTTTTCAAACAGATTCTTTTTCCCCGTTGACTTATTTTCAGATGTTCAGCAACTCAATTTGATTACTCTAATGCCCGTCGAAAATGTGAACTGGACGTGTTAGTAAAAGGCGTCTGAAATATAAGAATAAAACATGATGATGATGTTCATTTTTTTTCCAAACAAGACCTGCTTTTGACGTATCTCATAGTTTACGAAATATTAAGGTAAAACACCAAAATTATGATAACCAGCATTTCTTCTTTTGTCTTAAAGATCTATACTATAACATACATATATTTGCATTTGGTTTGAATTCTTTTTTTTCCAACCAACCCTTGGATTGGATGACCCTAATAATAATGGCTTTGGAAAACAAAAGAAGAAATGACCGATGATAAACAATTTCTTCTTTTCCCCAATGTTCTTTGCTCTGACATTCATATGTTTGTTTAGATTTCAATAATTTATTTTGTCGTCTGCAACTCATTTAGAATTAAAACTGTATACATTTGTGTCGTTTTGTAAATGGTTATATAAAAAAAACTTTCTCAGTTAGCTTGGTCCTGACGTGTAGAGGTACGAACTGTAAACGATTTTTTATGTTTTTCATATAGCTTGTTTTGGCCTTCAAAAGTACATTTGTAGGCAATGAACAACAGTTTTCTGTCATTTTAGTAGACGAAATTACACTAATCGACCTAGACCTAATAATATAGCAATTTCGCTCAATAAATCTCGTCGATTAACATATTAGTTTACAAATCAGGAACAAGGAAACAAATCAAGAGCAAGGAAAGACATTAGAATCTTAATTTGCCAGGCATTGTATGCGTCTTCGGAAGCCATTTTATACCTCTCAATTAATGTATTTGTCGCCGAAGCTTTTCCGAATATAGGGTTACGCATTTCTGATTGAAGCTTGAAAGTACATACTCGTATAAATTGCAATGGAAGTAATTATAGAAAAGTTTTGTCTTAGAATTTTGCCTTTTCTGTAATTGCCGAGTTTATCTTTTTGTAATACTCGCAATGGATATCATATAAAAAGGCAAGGAATTCATAAGAAAGAACGATTAATGCGAATGTCATTGCAAGTAATATGAGATTCCTATACGTGTAGGAAAACGTAAAGTTGGTCTTCCGTTATAGCTTTAATATCAAAACAATCCATAAAATGACATTGATTCTCATTTTCATGAAAAGAAAACAAAATTAATTGTACATATTAAAGGAAATATTACGCACATCTCTCATAGCGGGCATCTTCTCATAATAAAAGCTGTCAGTCAGTGGTGCTAAAAACGAAAATAAGGAAAGCCGACAGCCCCAAATTAATGGATGCTTTATATTTTGAACAGTTCAAAATCACATCAAGCCGTTCCTAAACAACACCTTACTTATGCCTCTTATCGATAAATCATACAGAAGCATTGAGGTAAAAGAAGACAATGTTAATAACTTGATAAGCGGTATTTTCTGCCTTCATCTGATGGTCACTTGTGCTATATTGTACACTCTTTATACAAACACCGACTTTGTCGTCTGCAGCAACGTTCAAATTGAAACTGTCTAGAAAAAAATGGTTGGGAAATAGTTACGTGTAGAGAAACCTTAAAAATAATCGCTGAGGATGACAAAAATCGCGGATATTTGACAAGAAATATAAAAGGAAATATTTTGTGAGAAAATGCATTTTTCTTTCGTAATCCATTTAGGAGCGGTAATAAATATCTGAATCTGAAAATCAGATTTAGCACTTTTACAAAAAATAACCTAGTTTTGACGACTTTTAACGCGGATGGGCATAGTTCGGGCATATTAATGGAGACGAAGAAAACGCAAAAAAATAAATCTAAGACTTGTCTAAATTAAAATGACGCGTATATAATAGAGTCCTTGTAATTTTGTGTATGAAATATTCACCATGATGGTATGAGAAAAACGAATTAAAGTGACAAAATCAAAGCATTTATCCTTGTCTTTTGATGCTTTGAAAATTTCCGTTTTTAATTTTGAAAATATTTATGCAGTCATATCAAAATGTCTATACATAATACTAGTCAAAACTTCTAACCGGCCACTTATTTTCCATCACAAATGACACATTTAGTGACGGGATAACCACAATCAGTGTTAGTCATTGTATGGAATAATTATTTTCGAACTAAAAGAGATGAAAATGTTACCAAAATTCTGTCTTGAACGTTTTCAAATTGACGCAAGTTTCACTATACCCCTAATTTTGATTTTCACCGATTTTAGCATTGGTGGGTGGAGTGTTTTGAAGAGAATCGGTTCATATCTGGACAATTTTGAATAGAATTAAAATGTTTCTTTGTCGATTTACAAGATATTTTTATAGAAAAAATCGAGAATATCAAGTTTGTACTTCGTCTGAATTTCTGTCGAATTTCTCAGTTGTTGTGATTTTAAAAAATGGGGGGGGGGGGGTCCTTGTCTTTCACGTAATGTCAAAGAGTCACATTAATTTTTTAACATGCGACGTTTGTGCGAAATGATCCTCAAATTGCCAACCTTTCCATAAAAGAAAACTTCTTTCCTATCAGATATTTGTAAGCACTTCAACAATTCGAGAAAACAAAGTGGCCGGTTAGGAGTTTTGACTAGTACATATCGCAACAGCACATTTTCTGGCATCATCGCGTTCCTGTCTACAATACATATGTACATCGAATGGTAGAGGATAACTTTTCCAAATAAGATCTAATTTTCACGTCCGCAGTAGAAAATATTTGTGTGAACTTATAGGCAGACAAAGCGATGTTTTAATGTGTTATATAACTCACAAATTCTATATTTACTAATATCACTTGTGTTGTGTGCATCAGCTCTAATTTACCAGTATAAAATATAATTGTTTCGAACATAACAGGGTTAATTGACGATATAACCCGCAATTTTTCTTGATCACTTCAACAAAGGAAATAAAATCGGTTTAAAAACACAAGACAACATCATTTATTACGGAATCCTTGTGTTTTCAAAATATCCGCTTTTTTCTAGAAATTGGTTAATTGAAAACGGAGAAATTTCTAAGAGTACTTCTTTGTCTCTATTCAATTTAGGCCAGTCAATTCTTTTCCCAAGAAGGTCCGATTTTGACATCTTTGGTTTAATGGTGTGAGAAAGTATTGAAGAAGTAGGAGAAGATTCTGGTGATCAGCATTTTCTATTTTTTCTTTATAATAATTTATTTTCTGTGCTAAATTGCACAAATTTGAAATCTATCATTATCTAGTTTGTCTTAGATATCATTGGTTATCTTTGGAAAACGTTCAACCTATTCCCACAAAGTGACTTTTTTACTTCCAACAAGATAACTTCTTCGGAAACATCGTGGAAACTGAAAAAAACATGTAGCAAACAATTTCTTCATTTTCTATGATGTCTTCCACACAGAAAGACAATTCCATTTACTTGAAATTGTCGTCAACAAAATTTTATGAATTGAGACCAGTCTAAAACGTTAACGTCTGGTAATGGGTCAAATACTGTTTGTTGAAAAAAAGAGGCCAATGAACCAAACGTATAGATAATATATTGTCGCTTTTCAATAAAAAACCTCGTAACTGCAGCTTAATTCAAGCTGCAGTAACGAGGTTTTCTGTTGAAAAGCAGCGATATATACTTTAACATTATATCATTTAACGTGATCTAGATTTTGAGGAAATCGCAAAGGAAGGAATAGAAATTGGCCGATTTATTAGCGAATCTAAACGGGTTGTTTACGCTGAAAATACGTTTCCGCACGAAATCCGACTGATCGAATCTTTATGGTCGAGTGAAAAGCCGAGAAATATAAGTTTAACCCATTACCAAACGGCGGACTTGTAGACTATACCAAATCCAAAGATGATGCAGACGACAATTTCAAGTGATTGAAATTTTACATTGATTGGTTTTTGACGCAGAAAACATTGTGGGAAATGAAGAAATTGCTTATGACAAGCAATTTCTTCATTTTCCACGATGTTTTCTAAATTCATTGTCTTTAGGGAGTCAAAATGAGTCACTGTGTGGTAATGGCTTAAACGCATTAGCAGAAAATGACATTAAATTACGGTTTTTTGGAGATGAAATAACAAGAACCGGCCATGACATGGTCAACGTAGCTCAACTAAATGGTAGGTTGTCATAGAAATGTGAAATGCTAATATCAGTGTCACGATGTCAAAGGTCAATGTACTAAATAAAAGTCTAAAGAAGAGCTACATGTGTACATGTGTGAAAGTTTCTTCCCCAAAAAATATATACGATTATATAGTGCAAATGCCAGGATTAAGTCTTTTGTCAAAATTCAAGTCAATGTAACAAGACCAAAGGTCACCGTCCCAAATAAAGGGGTTTGTCAAGGGATTTCCATGTCTGAATTATCAAGGCTCCATCTCTAACAGTGCTTGAGATGAAGACCAGGTTAAAGAACTTGCCTACGCAACTGACACCGATGCTGAGATTAAGGCTTAATTAATTTTCCGATACAAAGACTCCTAGCTCCCTGAAAATGAAATTTTAACTGGAAGTGTTAATCTTTGGATGGTCATATACATGCAAAAAATAATAAGACAGTCCTAACATTTCATCAATTGGAAGAGTAGTTTCAACACGCTGCCACAGAAGCACCCGTGTTTAAAACGGGCGAACTCGATAAGTCATGATTAGGTGCAATTGTACTATTGCAAAAGGTAAAATGACATTACAAACATACCGCTATTTGTTATGTAACTATTGACAAACGCAAGTCAAGATGATAAATAAAGTTTAACATGTTCTTTCAAAGACAATAAATGATGTTTCCATGTTAAGCCCATTACAGAGTCGCCATGCATCTTCACGCATTATTTGTGACAACAATGTCACGTCGTTTGTGACTAAAATCATGTAACTACAACTTAAACAATGTGTTGCTACAGTGGTATATCGGCAATTGACCATACTTTTATATTCTTCACAGAAAAACGTATAGAAATGACATACTTATATTTCTTGTTGGCCTATTTGCTTGGTGTGACATGATCTTCTGCGAAATACTGGTATCTAAAGCATTATTGGCAAGCGCGTCAACCAACACATAATATGTGTTGGTTGACGCGCTTGTCAATAGTGATATTTATATGATTTCGATTAAGAAATAAAGATGTATAGCAGAAGAGAGGGTGATTAATTAAGAATGAAAGTTTTTCTTCCGACAATAGATCATACATGTGATAATCGACTTCACGTTTGACCTTTAGCCATTTCCGAGACAAGTCTTGCTATACATTGCGAGAACATCAAGTGGAAAAGAAGGAAAGACTGAAGACTGTTTCCGCTTGCTTTTTGCGTCATTTTTCAAAACAGATTCATTATTTCCCGACTTGTGTTTTATCCAAATAATAGATGAAAATAATAATGAAAAAAGGAATCTGAGATTTCGTCGTTCGGAAAAACGGTAAATCCTTACCAAAGTAAGATTTGGGTTTTACTTTCCTAATAGAATAGGCTTGTTAAAACATTGAGGCATAAGAAGAAAAGCCTGTCAACCGGCAGTTTCTCCTATCGTTTCACTATTTTATTTGCTAAATTGTATATAACACCATATTTATCAATATCTTTTTGTCCTCTGCAACAGATTCGAGGTTTAACGATGGATTCTTCCCTTGGTGGGTTAAGTTATTTTACATATTGGCAATGGGAGTAGGTAATAAAGCATCGTGGTTGTCATGCTTTGAGAGAAACAAAAGTTCATTACATTTGTGTATAATCATTCTGTTTTGTCTAATTAAACTTGCATAAAAATAAAATGTGTGGTTAGAAAAGGGGTTTAACGATGGATCCTTCTCATGATGGGTTAAGTTATTTGACAGTTTGGCAATGGGAGTAGGTCATAAAGCATCTTGGTTGTCATACTTTGAGAGTGCATCAGTATATCATTTAAAAAAATCATCATTGTCTCGACGATTTCTGTTTCGTCTTATTAAACTTAAATAGATACGCATGTGAGGGTTTTAGGTCAGAAAAGGGTTAAACAGTTGGTCCTTCTCCTGAAGGGTTAAGTTATTTGGCAGTTTGGCAATGGGAGGAGGTCATTAAGCATTGTGGTCGTCATGCTTTGAGAGTACATTAGTATATCATTTAAAAAAGCATCCTTGCTTAGGCGACGTCTGTTTTGTCGTATTAAACTTAAATAGAAATGACTGTGTGGGAAGATTCATCAGTATATCATAAGAAACAAAAAATATTTTACAATTTGTGTACATTATATATTTCAGTCATCCTAGTTTCAGCGACGTCTGTTTTGTCTTATTAAAGTTAAATAGAAATGAATGTGGGGTTTTAGGTCAGAAAAATGGTTTAACGATGGATTCTTCCCCAGATGGGTTAAGTAATTTGACAGTTTGGCAATAGGAATAGGTCATAAAGCATTGTGGTTGTCTTGCTTTGAGAGTACATGTACATAAGTATATCATTTAAAAGGCATCCTTGCCTGGGCGACTTCTGTTTCGTCTTATTAAACTAAAATAGAAAGGAATGTGGGGTTTTAGGTCAGAAAAGGGTTTAACGATGGAATCTTCTCCTGATGGGTAAAGTTATTTGACAGTTTGGCAATGGGAGTAGGTCATAAAGCATCGTGGTTGTCATGCTTTGAGAGTACATGTATCAGCATATCATAAGAAACAAAAAAACACTACATTTGTGTATAATCATTCTGTTTTGTCTAATTATACTTGTATAAAATTGAATGTGTGATTAGGAAAATGGTTTAACGATGGATTCCTCTGTTGATGGGTTAAGTTATTTGACAGTTTGGCAATGGGAGTAGGTAATAAAGCATCGTGGTTGTCATATTTTGAGAGTTCATCAGTATATCATCAGAAACAAAAATACATTACATTTGTGTATAATCATTCTATGCTCATTCTGAATTAATTACATATGCAATTGTCCTACTCTTGTTTAAAATGGTTACGACCGCGCCCGAATAGATTCGGATACGTAACGACGCCGCTGGAAAAATCCGATGTTTTATGAATTTCAAAATGGCCACATTACGGGTATTCTACCTTAAGTGACTTCTTTTTTATCTAAAATAACTTATTGTTAAAAATGAATATGGGATTTTTAGGTCAGAAAATGGTTTAACGATGGATTCTCCTCCTGATGGGTTAAGTTATTTGACAGTTTGGCAATGGGAGTAAGTCATAAAGCATCGTGGTTGTCAGGCTTTGAGAGTACATCAGTATATCGTCGCTTTTCAACGAAAATCGCGTAACTGCAGCGTGTTTTAAGCTGCAGTAACGAGGTTTACGTTGAAAAGCGATTATTTCGTATCATAAGAAACAAGGAAACTCTGTGATAGTACGTTTATAGTCCAGTTAATATGGTATTCTACATATCATCGCTTTTCTACGAAAACATAGTAATTGCAGCTTAAAACAAGGTGAAAAGCGACGATATAACAAGCAGTGAAACAGATTAGAGGGGATAGTTTTATTATTTCAAGTCCAAATCCTATTTTGTGAGTACTCATTTGAATCCTTTTTGACAAGACGATTCCCATGAGCACCAACGATATAGGATTTGATGAATAATAAATGAAATATCTATCTTTTGAAAAGGCATCATCCTCCCTCTTATTTGTAACTCTGAAAACTATTACAATGTCACATTCGTTGCTTTAGATCCACACAAAAGTTTCATTTTACTCATGAGGAAAAGCCGTTTTGACATATAGAAATATGCCTGTACAAAAAGAGTAACCATTGCTGATTGATTTATTCAAAATCGATCGATTGATAGAATGATGGACGCGATATCAATCTAAATACACATAACTGTTATCACTCGACTTTCAGTCTTATTTTATACACGGTGGGGATTGTGCATGATGGGATGGATAACGAATACGGACAAAATAATCTCGATTCTGCAATGACTTTCTTATTTGTGCGTCAATTTTCAAAAGGTTTGTTGCATGCACCCCGTCTTACCGAGCTCTTTCATCGGATGTATGACATATTAGATAACTCGTGGTGCTTTTTCCAAAATATTGTCCCAACCGACCAGAGAGCGAAATGGTAACGACTATGGCCAAATTAACCACGCTTCAGGTAAGCATTTGTGCAATAACTTTCTTATTTTAGCGTCAATTTTCACGCAGTTTGTGTTGCATGTACTTCGTCTTACTGAGCCATCCCAACCGACTAGAAAAATGACCTGGATTTTTTGTCGTTTTTCTGATCGGTTGGGATCAATTTTTGAACAAAGTACAAACATTCTACAAACAAGTCATATATCTGAGGAAAGAGCTCAGTAATGCGGGGTACATGCAATAAACCGCTTGAAATGTGACGCAGAAACAAGAAAATTATTGCACAATTTCTTACCTGAAGCGAGGCAAATTTGTCCGTATTCGTTATCCATGCCATCATGCACAATCCCCACCGTGTTATAGAGAGTAAGCGTTTTTTTTATTCCCTGTAAAAAAATGGCACCGAATGTGAACAGATTGCAATTAAAACACTCTTAAATTTAAATTAGAGGATTAGTTGTAATAGTTTAACTGCTGTTTTCTAATTGATTTTTCGTCTAAAAATGTTATTAGGTTACTATTTTAACACCTTAACACTTCAGAATGTTTTGCGATGTTTCGTTTTTTATTCGATGTTTCGTTCTTTTATCAAAAACTATTTACTTTTCTCTTCACTCATTTTCTTTCTACAAGCATATATGTTTCAATTTTATTATTACTTTCCAATGTTTTCGACTGACTGTGCAGTATTCAGCTTTGGTAAAGGGTATAATCTTCGAAGACGGAATTTCATTTTCGTATTGTTGTTCCTGTCTGTGTTTCTCATGCGCGGATCAAGGGGGGGGGGGGGGTCAGGGGGTCATGACCCCCCCCCCTGGAATTTTGCGAAAAAAATGGGTTATCAAAATAGATTACTGGTTTTGCCCCATATAAGCTGCATCATTCGTCCCTGTGTGCCACGACAAACCGTAGTTATATTTAATCCTTCATGGTATGACATGTATATGTATGCGCGAATCCAGAGTGGGTAGGGTTCGGGGGCCTGACCCCCCTGGAATTTGGCGAGAAATGGGGTTAAAGATCGGATGACCCGCCCTGGGAAAAATGTCTGGATCCGCGCTTGTTTCTTTTACCCTTCCCATAACATAATATTATTATTAAAGTGACATTTCACATTTATTTCATTTTTTAAAAGTATGTCTTGATGCAAAGATTGGTTATTATAATGCGTAGAAATGCTAACAGTTTTTTGAAGTTGTTATTTATAAGCGAAAAATACGCCTTTAAAGTTGAGACAGAAATGACAAATTCTATATAAATAGGAACTGTTGTCCACAACAATTTGAGTAATTTCATCGCAAAAATATATATTTCTCTTAAACGGTTCAATATTTTTGCTTGAAATTTTCAGAATTTTAATAAGAAAATATGCTCCTTCAGATAGAATAAAAGTAAAATTTATGTAAAAATAATCGTGAAATGTCACTTTAAACAAAGGAGAAAATAATGCTATTGCATTCATATTCTTTTGTCTGCATGTTTCCCATACCAATTATCATAAAGGGCGCAGAAACCAGGCATCGATTGTGAAAAATTTGTTAAAGATTAAGCTATCATCGGTAAAACATGAAAAAAACAACCATTGTTTAGGAAGAAGTACAAATTCATTCTGTTGTCCTATTATTTTTTCAAATTAGCTGTGGTGGCAAACAACAAAATAAATGGGAAATTAATTCATGATAGGAAATGATGTTTGCTACAAAAACTGGTCCTGAATATCAATTGAGTTGTGTATCCTTGACCTTTCTTTGTTTTCTAAAATAAACGACGTGGGCTACGTTTTATTAACGGACTAAAGAACATTCTGTTGGCCAATTATGTTACCACACGTTTGATTGAACGAGAAATATATGTCTCGTACCGATTAAGTTAGTTTTATGAAATTACGTTATAATTTACGGTAAATGGGTGTTGTTACGGCGTTATTTAAACAGAGCCCATGTCTTGAAGTCCTTAATAGAATGTGATTGGGAAAATGTCGAGGACAAAAGAAGAAACAAGCATATATACTAATACGTGTAACCAGCATTCTTCATTTGTGTCAATATATTGTAAACGAATTCCATTTTCGACATTATATATTTGTTGACTTTCGAAGCTTTTGACAATCCTGAAATGCCGTCGTTTTTGTAAGGAATTAATGCAGAAATCAAAGAAACGGATACCTTAAAAGTACGCCTTTCTCATGAAAGTTGCATCTGAGCCAGGATATGAAAAATAGGTCATTTATGGCTTTGGAGCCTTACTCGATTCAAGAAAAACCTGCGTATACACGCATACTGATCATGAACCATGCTGGTCTCCTGAAGATTCTTAGTGACTTGTAGCTATCTAAAGAGAGCAGCAAGGATCTCGACTACACTGTACTTAAGCACAGGCTGATCGTGAAGCATGGCTGTCTTAGATGCTACAAGATACCTTTTTCAAGATCCTGACTCTTTTGATTTGCCCATTAATAAAGATGTAGGAAACAAAGTTAAAACGGACTTAGATGAAAAACAATTAAATTAAACAACAGAAACCCTCATTTTCCGATAACACAATTCTAGATAAATCTGAAGGCGTCAATATTTATATTTGATTATCAATTCATGGCGGGTGTTATCGATGTCTGAGATATATTTGGACGAAGAATAGCCGTCTAAGACGCGACACTGTGGTAGAGTTATAATAGCAAAACACATGAAAAAGATCCTACATTCCTCGCCTATCAAAATTGTTGACAAATGTTAAGGCCTCAATATGTACTTTTAAATACCAATTTATGGCGTGTTTTATTAATGTCTGCATTTATCTTTTTATGTGTGAATAATGTACCTTCAAAATCTATTCTGTCAGAAATACTTTGGAAAGTATTGAGAGAAAATGAGTGAATGGTAAAATTTTGCTTTTTCTCCTTTCCTTTTATCTCAATACACATTCTCTTTTTATATCATTACACAGTCTCTGACGGCTCTTGTTCCACTTGAGAGTGCAATATGCGTGATGTATATCTGTTACAACTTTTAATTTAGCATTCAAAAGTACATTCGTGCGCAATCATGTACTTTCTAAATTTCCTTCTACTAGTAGACAAAATTAAGCTAATCGACCTTGGTCTGACAATTTAGTAATTTCGCTCAATGAATTTCGTCGATTACCACACTCGTTTACGAATCAGGAACAAGGAAACGAATTAGAATCTAAATTCGTCAGGCATTTGATGCGTCTTCGGAAGCCATTTAATTTCATAGGAAACATTCTCAATTAATGTATTTGTCACTGTGATCTTACCTAATATATGTTTACTTGTATCTGGATGAAGTTTGAAAGTGCGTGTATATTACATGTACAATTGAAGTAATTCAACAGTTGTGTCTGAAAATTGTGCATTTTCTGAAAGTGTCGTTTACATGAACATAATCGTTATAATGTCTAAAAGTTTGAAATCGGTGTCAAATTAATCTAATAACAAAGGAATCGCCAAGACGTAACGTCAAAAATTGCGGACCAACGTTGTAACACGCATATATCGACCGTTTTCCGACGTTAACGTTACGCGAAGGTGTAAAGAAAGTTATAACTTTCCCCAAAACATGAGAAATGACAAATTTTCAATGTTGGTCAAAAGAAAACATTTTCACAATAATACCAATACATGCATACATGAAAATAGCACCGTACAAAATTTATAATCTCAACTATCAATAAATAAACAACAGAATTATTTCGAAAGTATTGAAAAATCAAGCTCTAATGAATATTGAAAGTGGATTTTTTACACCTGTAGGAGAAATGGAGCCGTTTCATACGCAAAATATAACTTGTCAAGTATGCATATTTTTGTCATTAAGATATTTCTACTTGCGCAAATGTAAAAAAAATAAAAATAAATAAACAAATAAAAATAAAAAAAAATGTGAAAATACTTACTAAATAATCGTCTTCAAGTTTACTCGTTAGCAGACAAAAGATAGAATGTTCTTTTAAATGGGGTCTACAACAAATGCATTATATGTAGGAAAAATGAAACTCCGAGACTAAATGCTGCAACATATTAGATGAAATCAATGAAATGCTTTACTTAAAAAATGTCTTCTTTTATCTCAACGTTTTCTTATGCCTTGGTCAATGCTTTTCTTTCTTTTTTCTGTTACGGGTCTCAAATTTTAACCTTAAGTTTCGTAGACTACAAATAGCAAGATAGTCAAACAAACAACGATAAAACAAGTGGATCTAGAGCATCGATACATGATCTTTAAACGCCATGAACAGTTCTTCACAAATCATCATGACGTCAAATCGTCAAAAACGCGTTTTTGTGACATTTTTAAGACGCTACATCACACTCTATATCTTCGCTAGTTAAAGAGATATTGACAAATGCATTTATTTTTTCAAATTTTATCCGAGATGTATGTCGAAAATAAATTCAAATTCAAAATATTTTGATTTTCTTAGAAAAAAAGCTATATATGAAAAAATCACCCTTGCATTTGGGACCGTTTTAGTGAAAATGTGACATTTTTAAGACGCTACAAACACAATAAAATAATGATTTTCTTCAACTCCAATCAAGACAGAAAAATAACTACAAAAACTAGACCTCAGATGTATGTCCCAAAAATTTTTATATTGATTTCTAATCGCTATTGGAAAAATAAATTAGATTTAAAAATTAGACATACCGAAAAAAGCAACATGACGTCAAATCGTCAAAAACGCGTTTTTGTGACATTTTTAAGACGCTACATCACACTCTATATCTTCGCTAGTTAAAGAGATATTGACAAATGCATTTATTTTTTCAAATTTTATCCGAGATGTATGTCGAAAATAAATTCAAATTCAAAATATTTTGATTTTCTTAGAAAAAAAGCTATATATGAAAAAAATCACCCTTGCATTTGGGACCGTTTTAGTGAAAATGTGACATTTTTAAGACGCTACAAACACAATAAAATAATGATTTTCTTCAACTCCAATCAAGACAAAAAAATAACTACAAAAACTAGAGCTCAGATGTATGTCCCAAAATTTTTCATATTGATTTCTAATCGCTATTGAAAAAATAAATTAGATTTAAAAATTAGACATACCGAAAAAATGACGTTTTTTTAACAGCGTGACGCTACTTATCTCTTTTTTTCCATTCCTCCATAGTTTGTTTACACCATCCAACTGCCGTAAAATTTACGCTATATCTTCTGTGACATCACTGACGTAATTTGCCAAAGTTTGTGCGCTTTAAAAAGTCTTACTTTTTATTCTATTGGGATTCTCGCGAGTTTGTTTGGTAGTTTCTGTTACACGTGACGACGTCATTTTCTGCGTCAGAGTTTATTTATTTTGTTTATCAAATTGTCTGTATTGAAACAATGTTGAAATTCGACATATATTAATAAATTACAATTCAATATATTTTATATGATACCAAATACATGTGTGTTTCTCAAATAAAAATAGCAAATATGCGGTTTTAAACAGAAGTGCATAGCCAATTTTGGCTTGGTCCGCAACTTTTGACGTTACGTCCAATACAAATGTCATTGCATGTTGTAGAATGAAGAGCACACGTACACATATATATACAAAAAAGGAAAATACAACGTCTGTACTAATCTCATTTAAAACAACCACAATGTGAATTTTTTTATAAAAATGTAATCTCTATGTGATGAAAGACTTTATAAATTATTTTCAAATGTTAAAGGAAGAAAGAAATCTCAAAATAGGACATCATCTCATAACTAAGGGTTTTTGGTCAGTGGTGTTGTAAAAGGGAAAAACCCGAAAGCCGACAATCCTGAATGTATGGATAGGCGTTTATATTTCTTTAAAAATGCAAATCGTATTAACCCTTTCTCAAACAACATCTAGTTTTAGACCCTGATAGACAAAACATGGAGAAACACTGAGATAAAAGAAGAAAATTTTGATAACTTGATTAGCATCATTTCCGACTTTTGTCTCTGTGTTACTTCTTTTATATTGTAAACGAATATTATTTTCATAAACAACGACTTTGCCGTCTGCAGCAGTTTTCAAACTGAAACTGTCTCAAATTTCGTTATTTTGGGAAGGGTTACACGTAACGAAACATTATAAAAATCGCTGAGGATGACAAAAAATTGCGGATGTTTGACAAGAAATATAAAAGGAAACATTTCGTGAGAGAATGCATTTTTCTTCAGTAATCCAATTAGGAGCGGTAATAAATATCTGAATCTGAAAATCAGATTTAGCACTTTTACAAACAATAACCTAGTATTGACGACTTTTAACGTGGACAAACATATTTCGGGCATATTAAGGAGACGACGTAAATGCTAAACAAACAAAATTAAGACTTGTCTAAATCTAAAGGACTTGTAGATAATAGAGTCCTTGTTATTTTGTGTATGTAATTTTCACCATGATGGTATAGGAAAATTCCCGTTGATACAAAACGTCGAAAAAACTAGACTTGTTTCAGAAAAGGTTATGTAGTCATAGCAGAATGTCTATACATTGGCATCGTCAAGTTATTGTCAACAATACATCGAATGGTAGAGAATAAGTCTTTTCCAAACACAATTTGATTGTTTTCACGTCCCGAATATTTTTTGTGTCTGCAAACTAATAGAGAGGGGAAGAAAATACTTTTATCGCAACGTTTTTATGTTATATAACTCAGAAATTCTATCGTTACTAACATCACTTGTGTTGTCAGCATCAGAGCTAATTCAGCCATTCACCCATTATAAAATAGAGTTGTTTTGAACAGGGTTAATTGATAATAAAACCCGCAATTTTTCATGATCACTTCACCAAAGGAAATAAAATCGGTTTAAAAACACAGGACATCATCGTTTATTATAGAATCCCTAAGTTTTTAAAACATCACATTTTTCTAGGAATTGGTTAAATGAAAAGGGAGAAAATACTAAAAGTGCTTCTTTGCCTCTATTTAATTTAGGCCAATAAATCCCTTTTCTCCCCGAACACACAATTTTAACGTTCTTGTGTGAAAAAGGTGAGAAGGTATTGAAGGAAAAGGAGAAAGTTCTGGTGATCAGATTTTTCTATTCTTCTCATTATTTCCTATGCTTAAATGCACACAAAATCAATATTATTCATCACCCAGTTTATCGTCTTCAACATTTTTTTTAATGTATAAATCCTAAATTTGGTTATTTTTAGAAAAAAAGTTCAACCCATTCCCATACAATGACTTATTTACTTCCAACAAGATAACAACTTCTTCATTTTCAACAATGCTTTCCACCCAGAAAGACAAAAAAAATCAAAAATACATCCACGTGAATTTTGTCGTCTGCAACATGTTGGAATTTAGACCAGTCTAAAATGTTGACGTCTGGTAATGGGTTAAATGTTGTTTGTTTGAAAAAAAAAGAAAAGAATGTCAATGAACCAAAAGTATAGATAATACATACTTAACAACACAGTGTTAAAATGCTGTCATTTAAACTGATCTAGATTTTACGGAAACCGCAGGGGAAGGAATCAATTTTGTCCGATTTATTAGCGAATCTAAATGGGCTTTTTTACACAGAAAATACTTTTCCGCATGAAACCCGACCGATCGAATCTTTATGGTCTAGTGAAAAACCGGGAAATATACACTTAACCGATAGGCAGAAAATGACATCGGGTTTTTTTAAACAAACGGAAAACTAGCAAATACATTGAACATGTAAACCAGCATTTTCTCATATTTTTCTGTGCTAGATTGTGCACAAGTCACATCTTTGTTTCTTTCATTTTATTGCACGCTGGCCAGCATCTCTGGAATTTAACCACCCTGATATTTTGCCGTTTGGGCATGGGTTAATCACAAACGAACATCACGAGTGTCTCAGTATTAAACTAGGGCCTCAACATACATTGGAGTATGGACTCAACTCAAAATAATGCTCATATTTTCTGTCGATTATTATTGTTTTGATATCGATGAACACGATATGCCTAGATAGGTACTCTCGTATTATTGCAAAATGTAAAATGACGAACATATTTGTATCTGTAACTATAAATGGAAGAAACACAAGATAGAAAATAGAGCTTAACACGTTCTTCAAAGACAATTAATACTGTTTTCATGTTAAGACTATAATATTGTCGCCACTTATCTTCGTGTATACTAATCGACAACAGAGTAGCGATGTTTGTGGCTAAAATAGTAACTAGAACTTAGCTAACCTGTAGTTACAACGTTTTCGTCACCCAAAGCCTACAATATCATATAAGTCGCTATTTCAAGCAAACCAGCCATGTCAAATGACATAATAGGGAAAGATTCTATCTTGTTAACCGTGACGTAATCTCGGACAACAATAGTATTTCCGTATGTGTTGTTATGAAATCGCGTAACTACGGCTTGATTTTTAGGGAAATAAAGATTCCGACGGAGCACGAATTTCACTAGCGGTGCACTACCTTAACCATTTATATTCTACAGATTGAAAATGATACACAATACGATACGTGATACTAATAGAGAAATTGATACAGCTATCTTGCAGATGAGTGGACCACAAATTAAGAATGATAGCTGTTTTTCAGACAATAGATCATAAACGTGATAACAGGTTTCCTAACCGACATATAACCATTCCCCAATACTAATCCTCGTTGAATACATTAAGAAAACATTGAGAGAGGTTGAGAACACCAGAGGACAAAGATTGTAAAAATTGTGACTTGTGTGTTTTGAATGCTTTTGAAAAATCAATCCTTGAAGACAACCCGTAACTGAGATTCGCACAACGTCGGAAATATTCGGGTGATGTCGAAAATATTTGGCGGTGGAACTTTCCATCGCCGAATATTTACGACCGCGCCCGAAAAGGTTCGGGTACGTAAGGACGCCGCCCGAAAAAAATCCGATGTTTTGTGAATCTCAAACTGGCAACATTACAGGTATTCTGCTTTAAGTGACTTCTATTATGTGTGAATGAGCTTTTTATTAAATATGGATGTCATGTTTTAGGTCAGAAAAGGGTTAAACAATGGATTCTTCTCCTGATGGGTTAAGTTGTTTGACAGTTTGGCAAGGGGAGTAGGTCATAAAGCAGTGTGGTTGTCATACTTGTCATACATCTGTATATCATAAGAAACAAAAGTACATTACATTTGTGTATAATCGTTCTGTTTTGTCTAATTAAACTTGCATAAAAATGAATGTATGGTTAGAAAAGGGTTAAAATGGATTCTCCTCCTGATTGGTTAAGTTATTGGACAGTTTGGCAATGGGACTAGGTCATAAAGCATCGTGGTTGTCATACTTTGAGAGTACATCAGTAATTCACATCATGAGGAGCAAAGATACCATTTTACATTATGTGTACAGTACATATATCAGTCCCCCTGGGTTCAGCGACGTCTGTTTTGTCTTATAAAAATAAAATAGAAATGAATGTGGGATTATAGGTCAGAAAAGGGTTATATGATGGATCCTTCTCTTGATGGGTTAAGTTATTGGACAGTTAGGCAATGCAAGTAGGTCATAAAGCATCGTGGTTTTCATGCTTTGAGAGTACATCACTATATCATAAGAAACAAAAGTACATCACATTTGTGTATAATCGTTCTGTTTTGTCTAATTAACATGCATAATGTGTGGTTAGGAAAAGGGTTCAACGAAGGCTTCTCCTCCTGATGGATAAAGTTATTTGACAGTTTGGCAATAGGAGAAGGTCATAAAGCATTGTGGTTGTCTTGCTTTGAGAGTACATCAGTATATCATTTAAAACACGCATCCTTGTCTCGGCGACTTCTGTTTCGTCTCATTAAATTTAAATAGAAATGAATGTGTGGGTTTAAGGTCAGAATGTGTAGTTAGAAAAGGGTTAAAGAATGGATTCTCCTCCTGATGGGTTATGTTATTTGACAGTTTGGTAAGGGGAGTAGGTCATAAAGCATTGTGGTTGTCATGCTTTGAGAGTACATATGTAAATCATAAGAAACAAAAATACATTACATTTGTGTATAATTATTCTGTTTTGTCTAATTAGACTTGCATAAAATTGAATGTGTGGTTAGAACAAGGGTTTAACGATGGAATATTCTCCCGATGGGTTAAGTTATTTGACAGCTTGGCAATGGGAGTAGGTCATAAAGCATTGTGGTTGTCATTCTTTGAGAGTACATCAGTATATCATCAGGAAAAAAATGCATTACATTTGTGTATAATCATTCTGTTTTGTATAATTAAACTTGTATAAAAATGAATGTGTGGTTAGAAAAAAGGGTTTAACAATGGATTCTTCTCCTGATGGGTTAAGTTATTTGACAGTTTGGCAATGGGAGTAGGTCATAAAGCATCGTGGTTGTCATTCTTTGAGAGTACATTAGTATATCATTTAGAAAACCATCATTGTCTCGACGATTTCTGTTTCGTCTTATTAAAGTTTTAAATAGAAATGAGTGTGGGGGTTTTAGGTCAGAAAATGGTTTAACGATGGATTCTCCTCCTGATGGGTTAAGTTATTTGACAGTTTGGCAATGGGTGTAGGTCATAAAGCACTGTGGTTGTCATACTTTGAGAGTACATATGTAAATCATAAGAAACAAAAATACATTACATGTGTGTATAATTATTCTGTGTTGTCTAATTGTACTTGCATAAAAATGACGGTGTGGTTAGAAAAGGGTTTAACGATGGGTACTTCTCCTGATGGATTACGTTATTTGACAGTTTGGAAAATGGGAGTAGGTCATAAAGCATTGTGGTTGTTATACTTTGAAAGTACATCAGTATATCATACGAAACGAAAATACATTACATTTGTGTTTAGTTATTCTGTGTTGTCTAATTAAACTTGCATAAAAATGAAGGTGTGGTTAGAAAAGGGTTTAACGATAGATTCTCCTCCTGATGGGTTAAGTTATTTGACAGTTTGGCAATGGGAGTAGTACTAGGTCATAAAGCATCGTGGTTGTCATGCTTTGAGAATACATTAGTATATCATTTAAAAAGCATCCTTGCCTAGGCGACTTCTGTTTCGTGTTATTAAACTTAAATAGAAATGAATGTGTGGGATTTAGGTCAGAAAAGGGTTTAACTATGGATTCTTCTCCTGATGGGTTAAGTTATTTGACAGTTTGGCAATGGGAGTAGGTAATAAAGCATTGTGGTTGTCATGCGTTGAGAGTATATTAGTATATTGTTTAAAGCTGCAGATACGAGGTTTTCGTTAAAAAGCGATTACTTCATATCATAAGAAACAAAGAAACTCTGTGGAAGTACGTTTACAGTCCACTTTTGATGTTACGGTACATCGTTACGTATAATAACCATTGAAACAGATAAGAGGGGATAAAGACGTAGATTTATCATTTCAAATTTAAAACCTATTTTGTGGGTGCTCAATTAAATCGTCTCGTCGAGACAATGACGGTTCACATGAGCACCCACAAAATTATCTTCGCAAGCCAAGGGTGACATCTACGACGTAACGTCGTTTCTGTTTTCACCCTTGATGTATTTAGTCCGATTTTGTTGGTGTCTTGGAAAGCGTTTTCATTGGTTCCACTGAGGTCTCGCTGGAACCAATCAGATTGTCGACTGATACATTTTGTTATGAGTAACCAATTCATGACAACGGGCGGAAAAAATTGCATTACCAACTCAAAAAACACACAGATGGGCGATTTTTCCTAAGAATTTCACTGCAAAAGACAGGAATTCCCTATCTTTAATCTACGATTTATTGTACTGTCGACAACTCGACTAAAGAAGCCGCTAACTTTTACCTAATCCGCATGACGTATGACGCGAAAGACAACGCGCGTTAATGACGTCATCAATAATGGATGAAATAATGTAAACAACCAGCAAGACAATCGCTAGGCGGCGCTTCGCGATTTCAAGAAAATCGGACTAAATCCGCCAAGGTGAATACACACGTAGGTGGGTTCAACCTTGGCTAGCGAAGATGCCACAAAATAGGATTTGATGAACGATGGCTGATTTTTTTTTTTTTTTTTTTTTTTTTTTTTTTATTTATTTATTTTATTTTTTTTTGAAAAGGCATCATTCTCCTTCTGATTTTTAGCTCTGACTACTAAATTTTACATTTTTGCACTCGTTACTTTGACTGCTGCAGCTGTCTGTAAAATTCGAACCAATATCTCAGCAAGTTTATATCATTATTGTTAGTAGTAGTAGTACATTTTTTTCAAACGCAAAAGCTTCAATTAATTCATCAAGAAAATTCGTCTTGACCTGTGGAAATATTCAATATAAAAGGGGCAATAAATGTAAATCGATTGTTTTAAATACACTGATGTACGAGAAGAAAATCTAAATGAACTGGTATCACTAGACTTGAATTCTTATGTAAGAGAGAGAAAGCGTTTTTCCTGCCTTGTATAAAAATGGCACCGAATGTGAACAGATTGCAATTAAAACACTCTTAAATTTAAATTAGAGGATTACGTGTAATAGTTTAACTGCTGTTTTCTAATTGATTTTTCGTCTAAAAATGTTATTAGGTTACTTTTTTAACACCTCAACACTTCAGAATCTTTTACGACGTTTCGTTTTTTATCCGATGTTTCGTTTTTGTTTTTTTTTTATCAAAAACTTTTTACTTTTCTCTTCACCCATTTTCTTTCTACAAGCATATATGTATCAATGTTATTATTACTTCCCAATGTTTTCGACTGACTGTGCAGTATTGAGCTTTGGTAAAGGGTATACTCTTCTATGACGGAATTTCATTTTCGTCTTGTCTGTCCTGTCTGTGTTTCTTTTACCCTTCCCATAACATAATATTGTTATTAAACAAAGAAGAAAATAATGATATCGCATTCATATTCTTCTGTCTAAATGTTTCCCATACCAATTATCATAAAGGGCGCAGAAACCAGGCATCGATTGTGAAATATTTGTTAAAGAGTAAGCTGTCATCGGTAAAATCATAAAAACAGGAATTGTGTAGGAAAAGTACAAAATCATTTTGTTGTCCTATTATTTTTCAAATTAGCTGTGGTGGCAAACAACTAAATAAATGGGAAATCAATTCATGATAGGAAATGATGTTTGCTACAAAAACTGGTCCTGAATATCAATTGAGTTGTGTATCCTTGACCTTTCTTTATTTTCTTAAACAAACAGTGTGGGCCAAGTTTTATTAACGAACCAAATAACATTTTGTTGGTATAATTATGTAACCACACGTTTGATTGAACGAGAAATATAATACAGAGTGTCCCAAAAAAACGGAACCCTATTTCAAAGTCAAATATTTTAAAACGAAAGCATAGAATCTAATTTTTGAATTTGCAGTACTAAACATACATTATTTTTGCATATGTGTTTCAAATTTCGCTTCAAAATATGTATTGGTTCAAAAGTTATATGAAATTTAATAAAGACACTAAAAAACCGTTTTAACACGAAATCGGTTTTTGGAAAGCAAATTTGCAAAATTTGCTTTTCTTTCCAGTCGTGCTTCTCTGCACTTTAACATTCTCTGCATACCACACAACATCTCCCGGTCCTCCTCACTATAAATAGTTCTATCAAAAGCAAAGATCAATGACAAGAACAACCTTTCGAATATTCAATATTGAATTCTATAGTTGTACACAAGATATTCAATTGTGTGACCGATGATAAAACATCCAATTAAACATGTGTTAAAAGAGGAGAAACGATCACGTAGTAATTTGCTTTCATTGCGGTTCAATAGCCAGTCCAATATCTTTCGTTGAAAAATGGGTCAGTCAAGTTTACTGAACTATGAAATATGCGACCCACTTCAAGCGCTAAAAATAGGAACTAGGACACGTCTATTTTTAGAATCTTTCTATGCCCAAATTCTTACACGTTTTAATGTCCGAAACTAAACAATGATATTCGATAAGCCATGCATTTAATCGCGTTCACAATAATTGATTGATCAACTAAGTGGTTATTTTGAGGTTAATGACATAGACATCTTGTCTTATAGGCCTTGCTAGTATTCGCGTGTAGCTACAGGCATTTCAAAGCGAAAGTAGAAATCTGGGAAACCAGAATATGTGATGGAATGCTCAAAATGCATAGAAATCAGACTAGCAATCCTTTCACCACTTGGTTTAAAAAACGGTGTTAACTTTTTAATCTATAGATATCACGGTGGATAACCCATGTGACTTTTGGGAAGCGTTAACACCGAAAAAATCGTCCGCTTCAAGGTATGTTTGGTTTAATTTCTCAGCTTATACTCTGTTGATTTTGACGAGATAAAGTGCACGGAACGCGCATTTGAGAGGGCTATTCCCGTTTGTAACTCTGCTCCGATCCCGTGATTTCTTCAAACATTCAAGCGAAAGTTTTCTTCGGTGCATGTGAATGCTTCCCACTTTCGTTTTGCACTTACAAACACTTTGGCTCGAATGTTTGAAGAAACCACTGGATTTGGAGCAGAGTGAGTTAGAGCCGGGAATAGCCCTCTCAAGGGCGCGTTCCGTGCACTTTATCTCATCATAATCAATAGGGTATAAGCTGAGAAATTAAACAAAACATACCTTGAAGCGGACGATTTTTTCGGTGTTAACGCTTCCCTAAAGTCATGTGAGTTACCCACCGTGGATTTAGATCTAGATGAATAGGCCTACATAGAATCAAATCAATTTACATTGTTGGTATGTTAACCATTTCCCAAATAGAAACATTTCAGATTGGTCAAAATAAAAAAAGCCGTAGCAGACGACAAAATTGGTACATACCTAGATGAAATTAGAACTATTTGTAGATAATACCAAAGACAATATCGAGGTTAAAGTAGAAAATTCTGATTATCAGCAGTTTCTTCTTTCATCCCAATATTCCCCCGAACATTTTCTTTTCGGGCTGTCAAACCCGGTCTTATTTGGGAAAGGGATAAAGTAGTGACGGAACACATGTTTAAGCAAGTAAGACATGTAGTTTTCAGAGATCAAATGCTTTCTAATTAGGGTATAGACTCCTTTCATTTATGTTTTAGTCCGTACCCACAGAACACTTCCGGTAATCCGAGACTTCTCTGATGAAAATTCGCTGGATGATACTTGGATGTCGCTATTTACAACGGAACGCTGTCCCAGTCAAACACAAAAGAAAATTCCGAGACAGCGACATAACTTGTTTCGGAATTTTCTTTTGTTTTTGAATTGGACAGCGCTCCGATGTAAATAGCGACATCCAAATATCGAAGAGCGAATTTTCATCAGAGAAGACTCTGATTAACTTCCGGAGGCAAACAATGGGTTTATGGGAAATTAACATTGTATACATGTGAATTGTTACTAAAAATAGTAACACATCGACATTTTCAAAACGAGGCTCCCACAAAATGAGGAGAAATCGATGACGACGCACGTGCATTCAATATACAGCGATTAAGCACACGTGCATTCAATACACAGTGATAAAGAGAAGTTTTAAGTGGAAAAAAAAACTACGAAATTGAATGAATTCGTTGATAGCCGGTAATATGGTTATTTTATTTGATTTACAGTCAAGAAAATTCGGCATTTTTGGCCAACATTGGAGGGGCTTAGCCCCCCCCCCCTAGCCCCCCCCCTTCCCCCCTGTTCCTACGGGCCTGTACATCAAATAGATTTATGAACCGTGACCTGTCGCACTAGTCTATTATACAAGAAAACCTACTTCAGAACATGACATTGGGTATGGGAGAACATATAGAGTGCTAGAATGCCTTATATTCGTTTTCGGCTGGGAGAATTCGACATTTTAAATTCCCTATTTGTTTATGTCAAAGGGGGGTAATTCACAAAATTGACAGATTAGACCTTTATTTTAGAGCTTGCTACAAGTGATAAGAGAGATGTTTTGTGTTTTTTGGCAACCCGGATATGACCAATTCCGTAAAAATAATGGATCGTTTATCGCGCGTATGTGGCATTAGATGAAATTAGCTGTAAATGCATTAAGGGCCGTAACACTGACATTAAAGGAGACAAGGCAATGAAACTTCGACAAAACGATTGCCGAATGCCATGGAAATATTGTAAAAATAAAATCAGGCTTTTAGTTCGATACTTTTTCAGAAACAAGAAATCTTGCAGCGTAAAGTTTTCTCTTTTGTTCAGTATATTTTGCTGATATGGAACAGACATTATCCTTTCATAATTTGTATTTTGTAACTTTCTAAAGAATCAAATTCAATTAATTACTTTTATCCAAACTCCGTGTAATTCATATTGCTAACAACTAGAAAGGCCTTTAGACATAATCAGCAAATTTGCTTTCCAACAGTACTTTCAGTACTTTGATTGTGTCTTGTTTGTGCGTAAAAGCGCACTGACGGTCAACTGTGGAGTTCTTTACCGTTGTACAAGTACGTACCAATTTTCTCAAAATTTAATAATATCAAAGTGCCTCATGCGCAAATTGAGTCCGTAAGGTGGTTGTTTGAAATAATTTAACCCTTTCCCAGACCACAAAAAGTTAGGTTGGACTGGATTGAAAGCTGTTGCTGATGACAAAATTGACGCCAATAAAGACACAGAAAATAGTCAAAAGGAGAAAATGCTGGTGATCATTATTTTCTTCCTTTGTCTAAATACTTTCTCAAGCTAATTCTCTCATGGATGTCAAAACCAGGTCTTGTTTTGGAAAGGGTTAAAGTACTTGGCATTTGAGCGCTGACCGGCATGTTGTAGAGTAATAAAATGACTGCATATGATTACATGTAATGAATCTTTGATATTTTTTTATACACTTTGATATTTTGTTTGTATTCATTTTTTGTTTTTGTTACACCGCAGCTCTACTGTAACAGTTTATTTGTTAATGATAAAGATGAAACGAATATGCACTATTGTAAGTAAAATGTTTCAATATCACTTTTGTATTGTATTAAACAATTGTGAAGAGTGAAGTGTAGGCGCGCGCTGCGAACGGAAAGATCGATTTCGTGTTAAAATGGTTTTCCGGGTGCATTCATTTGAATGCCAATATTTTCGAAATTAATAAACATTTTTCGAACAAATTGTAACTGCTGATAGAAAACTGTCGTTTCTGTTGCATATTCAAATTTGGTAGAGACATATCACTTAATACACGAGCAATTCACTTTCAAAAATGGGTTCCGTTTTTATTGGGACACCCTGTATATCTCGTACTGAATAGGTTGGTTGTTATGCAAGTACGCTCTTATTTAACCCTTTCCCAAACGGCAAAATTTTAGGGTGATCCTCTTCAAAATCTGCCACAAATGTCAAAATGGATGCTATTAAAGATGGGATTTGTGTAAAATATGGCACAGAAAATATTGTGACAAAAGGAGAAACTGCTGGTTATCAGCAGTTTCTTCTTTTGTTTCAATATTTTCCCAAACCTTTTTCTATTAGGGACGTCAAAACCAGGTCTTGTTTGGGAAAGGGTTAAGGAAATGGGTGTTGGTACGACATTATTCAAACATAGCCCTTGTATTAAAAGAGTACGTTTTGGAGAATATCGAGAAAAAAAGCAGAAACAAATTATTGCTAATACATGTAATCAGTATTTTCTTCATTTGTGTCAATAGTTTGCTGATAAATTGTAAACGAATTCCATTTTTCGGCAACGTCTATTTGATGTCTATCGAATTTTTTGACATCCTAAAATGCGGTTGTTTTTGTAAAAGAATTAACGCAGAAATCAAAGAAATAAATAACTTAAAAGTGTCCCTTTCTCAGGAAAAAATAATTTGAACCAGGATCTGAAAAGTGTCCTTTGTGGATTTAGAGACCTACTTGGTTCAAGACAGCAGCATGGACCCCGCCCAGTCTGCCCTTAGGCACAAGCTGATTGTGAAATATTAAGGCTGTCTTAAATGCTAAAAGATACCCTTTTCCAAATCATGGTTAATTTGATGTGTCCATCAAAATGAAGTAGGAAACAAAGTAAAAATGGACTTGGATAAAAAAAAATAATTAAACAATATAAACACCCATTTCCGATAACACAATTCTAGACAAATCTGAAGGCGTCAATATTTATATTTGATTATGAATTCATGGCGGGTGTTATCGATGTCTGAGATATATTTGGAAGAAGAATGGTCGTCGATGACGCGTCGTCGTGATGCCGTTATAATAGTAACATATAAGATGGATAACAAAAATTCTATATCTTTGGGAATAGCCCCACATACATGTAATCCCTTATTCAACTCATTACTACATTATGCTGCATATACAAGCAATTTCTTCATTTTTCACAATGATTTCCAACCCAAAGTGGAAAGATCATCAACTTGATATTGTTGTTTGCAACACCTTTGATTTTGGATGCTGTCTGTTTTAATTGCTAAGAGACAAAGTTGTTGACAAATCATTGATATTTATTTTTTATTATAAATTCATGGCGGGTGTTATCAATGTCTGCAATATATTGTTTTCTTCTTGTGGATGAATAATGTACGTTCAAAACCTAGTCCATCAAAAATACTTTAGAAAGAATTGAGAGAAAAGGAGAAAATGCTCAAATATAGCAATTCCTTCTTTCCTTTTATCTCAATACACATTCTAAAAACCTATTTTGCCATCTTCAAATTCTTTCATTTTGGTATAGGCTAAAATGTGACGTTTGGGAAAGAGTTTAATATAGGGTTAATTCACGTTTTTGAGGTCGTTAACATTCTCAGAGGCCCAAAAAATGCGTTATCGCCTGAGACCGGAGGTCGAAGGCGATAACCCATTTTGTGGGCCTCTGAGAATGTTAACGACCGAAAAAACGTGAATTGACGCTATTATTGCATAAAATATGAAGAATTTGCAAAGAAATGTAATAAAATAAGACGAATAACTAAAAAACTTTGTGAAAATTTAGCCACATTTACACCGACAGATACCAGAGTTTTCCGGCATTCGACTCGACATATATCGAGTAGGCCTAAGTATGATATCCACTAGACGGGCCGTTAGATTTTCATCTGGTAGCTATGTAGTCAAGTTTCATCGCATTTTTACTGACATAATCTTCATTTGGGTTGGCGAAATCGTAACAATATTCGACTTAGTTTTCTTTTGGAAACATACTCTGGATATTCTAACGTTCATTTCAGTGCGAGTAATAAATTTAAAGGTCGGAATTTCCGAGGTAGATCTCTGGACCATCTGATTCGTTTCAGACATTCGTTCATTTCAATATAAAAAAGTTGTAAAGGAAAATTTGCAGTAACTAAAAGAAGAACAAGAAACACACAGGCTTACCACCACGTTTGACCTAGACCACAACCACTCAATTCTAATTTCTATACTTCCATGTCCACGAAATCCACTTTTAGTTTAAAATCTGTCAGCTGCCCGTTTATTTACTTTTTGATTCCAAGAATAAACCTACGTCACTATATTACGTCATCAGATATGGTTACACTGGGAGACCTAGTTTATTGGGGTGTAAACTGGAAATTGGGTCTTACAAGAATTTACAACGCGGAAAAGGGAAATGACAAAATTTCGGCTTTATTTTCAATTTTCTGAAGCACTCACAACAAATACCCGATCGAGGATATTTGAGTGCAAAACCGGTCCGATTTCGCACGTGAATCTGCCGATTAATGCACGATTTCTCTGGATATCCGCCCTGTTTCTGCTCGTTAAACAATGCCAATAACAGACTGAAAACACACATTTTAGGCAATAATATATGTAATCTGCAGGAAAGATATTGAAATAAGCCCGACGAAATTCTGTATTAACATATTAACCGTAAGCATTTTCAGATAACTAATAAATGGCGTCAATATTTATATTCATTTATTAATAAGATAGCGGGTGTTGGCAATGTCTGCAATAGAATATCTTGTACTTTTAAATGAAAGATGATGGTCACCAATGAAAAAGTTCGTCAAAAAAATGAAAAAGGTTCTACGAAATCCTATATTACCAGGACGCGTCGCCTTTTTCAGATAACAAATGAAGGCGTCAATATTTGTATTCAAGTATAATTCATTGCGAGTGTTATGGACGTCTGCAATTTTCTTGTACTTTGTAATGAAAGATGATCGTTGCCTTGTACTTTTGGGCGAGTAATGGATGTCAAGACGAATTCCGTCAGATAATAAGTTTGAAAAAAGTTCTAAAAAAATCCTTAATTAATAGAATGCGTCGCCATTTTCATATAGCAAATGAAGACGTCAGTATTTATATTCAATCATCTGCACATTTAAATAAAAGATGGTCGCCCAAGACGAAGTCCGTCAGGAAATGTTGGAAAAGGTTATCGGGAAATCCTGTATTAACCCTTTCCCAAACGGAAAAAAATAGAATATTCCAATTTAAAATCTGCTGCAGACGACAAAATGGATTTGTGTACAGCATAGCTCAGAAAATATTGGGGCAAAAGGAGAAACTGCTGGTCATCAGCAGTTTCTTCTTTTGTCTAAATGTTTTACCAAGCCTTTTCTTTTTGGGACGTCAAAACCAGGTCTTGTTTGGGAAAGGGTTAACAGGACGCGTCGCTATTTTCAGATAACAAACGAAGACTGTCAATATTATTATTCAATTATTAATTCATAGCGAGCGTTATCAACGTCTGCAATAGAATGTCTTGTACTTTTAAATGAAAGAATGTCGTCCAAGACCAAGTCCGTCAGAAAAAATTGAAAAAAATTCAGGGAAAACCTATATTAAAAGAACGTGTCATCTTTTTAGATAACAAATAAAGGCGTCAATATTCATATTCAATTATTAATTCATAACTAGTGCTATAGACGTCTGCAATAGATTGTTTTGTACTTTTGAGGAATAATGGATGTCCAAGACGAGACGTTCTGATATAATAATATAATTTCTAGTGCTTCAAGTTCATAGTTTATATGCTAGTTTCCTGTTGCCGATACTAATCAGATAGAATTACTGAATTAGCTTAGAAAGAACCAAAGGCCTTGCTCCTGGTCCGAATTGATGATGCTATCTTTATATACGCACATTCAGAAGTCGGTCCCGGAACCCGGCCCCCTCTCGAATTCGTAGTAAAATGATTATCTTGGATTGTAAGGTTATTTGTCATGTTTCAACGGAGTCGAAAACACGGATCCCCTCTGCTGTATTTCCCTATTTAGATGTGACTCGATTTATATGTGACCCCATCAAATTTTCAGCATGGCTGCTTGTCTGATATGATAGCCAACTTATTTCGAGCTTCATTTCTCATAATGCCCAACATCCTAACACTATTAACCCTTTCCAAATAGTTATATCTGTTCACACTCATGATATTAGTACATATGTAGCCCCATCTTCTATATAACATTATTATATTCCATTACATCTGGTACTTATATTTTATACCATTTAATGTTGTTTGTCTGAAAGTTTCCTCAATTCAACTTCGGTTGAATTTGTCATATTTATGGCCCTTATGCCACAAGCTACTTTTAACCCAGATTGCAAAATTATAGACTATTCCAAATTCAAAGATGTTGGAGATGCCAAATCAAACTGATTGAGATATATACATTTTCTTTGTCTTCTTGCTCAGAAAATATTGTGGGAAATGAAAAAAATGCTTGTCACAATGTTTCCCAAAGCCATCATCTTGTAGGGAAACAAATAAATGTAGGCCTATTGTGTGGTAATGGGACAACTTTATACCTAGCGTGAATGTTAAAATGAATCAAGAGTCATTTGTTTAATTAGGAAGAAACAGCGGAAACATCGACTTAAATAGAATACTACAAACGCGTCGCAGCTATTTTAGTCTTGAAGCTCCATAAATTTGATGTTACTGTTAATTCATGACGTCAACTGTAATGTCGTTTGTCGGACATGGCATGATTGCGATTAGTTTAACCCTTACCAAAACGGCAAAATTGTAGGGCTGTCCTATTTAAAATGCTGCGATACGTGACAAAATTGATGAGAAAAAAGAAAGGATTCGTGTACCATATAGCACAGAAAATATTGAGACAACAGGAGAAACTGTTGGTTATCAACACATGGGCGGATATAGAGGGGGTCGGGGGTCCGGACCCCCCTGGCATTGGCCGAAAATTACATTTTGACTATATAAACTAAGTGTAACGTTACACATTTATTACATTTTAAGCCTTAATTTGAGCTTGGACACCCCCCCCCCTGGAAAAAATCTTAGGCTTGGACCCCCCCCCCCCCTGGAAAATATTCCTGGATCCGCACTTGCAACAGTTTCTTCTTTTGTCCCAATGTTTTCCCAAGACTTTCCCATTAGAGACGTCAAGACTATAGTCTATAGACTATGTCTGTATATATGTCTGTAGACATAAGTCTTTTTTGGGGAAAGCTTAAAGTGACATTTCAGAATTTTTTCTCATAAATTTCACTTTCATTTTTATTATAAAGAGCATATTTTCTTATGAAAATTCTGAAAATTTCAGCCAAAATATTGCGCCGTTTACGAGAAATATATATTTTTGTGTTAAAATTAAACAAATTGTTGTGCACAACAGTTCAGATGTATATAGAATTTGTCGTTTCTGTCTCAACTGTCATCAACAACTTCAAAAAACTGATACCACTTATACCCATTAGAAAAATCAATCTTGGCATCAAGACATACTTTAAAAAATCAAAATGAGGATGAAATGTCCCTTTAAGAAAATCTGCAGGAAAATCTGCAGGAATCCTAGCAAAGAGGCCCATACCGCATGTACAAATGCAAAAGAACCAAATCAGCCCCTTTAGAAATACCGTCTTAGTGGAAAAGCAGGAAAATCTTAAGATTTAGGCTAGGAAGTATTCCGTTTTCTACCGTGGTGTATCTTTATTTAATCCAAGTTCTGATTAGGCGACACGATAAAATAATCCACTAGAGCGATGGAGTTTTTGAAGAAAAAACAGTAATACGGCAAAATATTAGACTGTTCCAATTTAAAGGTGGCTGGGGACGGCAAAATTGATAAAAGTTCTAGAGAACAGATAAATTATCTTCGCAAGCCAATGGCGATATCTACGACGTGACGTCGTTTTTGTATTCACCCTTGGCGTTTTTAGTTCGATTTTCTTGGTGTACTGGAAAGCGTTTTCGTTGGTTCCAGCTAGACCTGGAACCAATTATATTGATCGATATATTTGTTATGAATAAACAATTCATGACAACGGGTGAGAAAAGGCATTGCATTAGTAACTCAAAAACGCGGAGATGAGCGTTTTTTTCTTAAGAATTCCACTGCAATAGACAACAATTTTCTATTTTGTTCGACGAACAATCATACTTGCGACAAGTCGACCCAAAAAGTAGCTAAATTTTACCTAGTCCGTATAACGTAGAACGCGAAAGAGAACGCGCGTCAATGAGGTTATTAATAACGCACAAAGTAACATCAAATGCGTTTAGAACGCGACGTTTGATTGGTTGCTACTCCATAATAACCAACAGGACAAACGCTAGGCGGGACTAATCGGACTAAAGGGTGAATACAAAAGTAGGATAGCAAAGATGCAGATAAATGGGATCAGGGTATTCTTACTTTAATATTTCTATTCCAAACCCTACGATAAGGGTATTCTGTTGAATCGTCTCGTTTAGGCGATGTCAATGAGTACTCACAACATATTTAATAAACAAATCAAGAAATATTGCATTTGGAAAAGTCATCACCACTCCCCTCCGCCTCCTTATCAGTAACTTTGCCACTCTTAATACTTGATAGATAGGCCTTTTTAACAATGTAGAAAAGAAGATAACGCCGAACAGGCGTTAAAGGTGACACAAATATAATCATAGATTCAAATAAATAGGACAAATAGTCAAATTAATTGACGTATAAAAGGGTTTATGTGAGTAAATTGGGACGAATTGTCTCTCCTAAATTCATGAATATAATTATTCCCTATTGGGTATTTATACAGAATATATATCATCGGTTAGCTTCGAAAATGTCGTAACTACAGCTTATTGAAGCTGTAGTTACAGAATTTTCGAACATAACTGACGATAATGTTTCATTGACATTAATTGGGATGGGAAATGATTTTACATCATGAATGATTTAATTACATAGTCTAGCCTTTTGTTAAGGCACCTTGGGGAAACTGGTCGTCCTTGTGCGAATGAGATATCATTGTTTTTCAATCAAAAACCACGTAACTACAGCTTAATTAAATATGTAGTTACTAGGGTTTTTTGTGAAAAGCAGCGAAAGCCTACATCCATCCTTGAAAGTAAAGGATATTCAGTACAGAAGTCCTTCGGCTATTACGTTAAAAATCAATCAGTGCTCCAGCTAGGTTTTGAAAAGGGCAGGGTGCCAAGTGCCCTGAAAGGGCACTTCGAGTCGCGAAGCGACAAGACGGGGGAGGGAGTGGTAGGGGGCACCCCCCTCCCACCAGGGGGGTTTGGGGGGTCTCCCCCAAGAAAATTTTGAATTCTAGGGGCTTAAAGATGGGTTCTGGTGGGTTTTAAATAGGATTGGTATTCAAAAAGGGAGATTATTTCAACCCCTCTATATGTCTCGTCAGACAAGTGGCACCTAGAAGTATTCTTTTACGTCTGTTCATTTAGGGCCACCAGGGGGGTTTAGGGGGTCTCCCCCTAGAAAATTTTGAATTCTATTAAAGGCTTAACAATGGGCTCTGGTGGGTTTTGAATAGGATTTTAGTATTTACATAGGGAGACTATTTCAACCCCTCCTTGGGTCTCATCAGACAGGTGGTACCTAGAAGTATTCTTTTGGGCCTGTTCATTTAAGGCCGAAAAACGGCCGCATTCCTAATTCAAAAGACCATTGTTTCGATTTAAGAAAAATCCTACAACAATGCTAAAAAATTCTTTCCGGACCCTTGAAATACTTTATTGGATAAACTCTCAACTGTCTTGATTTCTTGCTGTCCATGCTGTAAATTCTTTACAGAGTTTGTAAAAAAATTAGAGTCTGGAGGGCAGGATGTGATAAATTCCTTACACAGGCACGTAGGAAGCAATTACATATGGGGGGCTAAAGCCTCAGTGTCTGAATATTGTGTGGGGGCTAAATTGGATTTTCCCAAAATTTTCAGTGTGAAATAAGGAAAATTCGGCATTTTTGACCAACTTTAGGGGGCTTAGCCCCCCCCCCCTAGCCCCCTCTGTTCCTACGGGCCTGTTACATTTAGTAATATTTTTTGTCTGCGGTTTCTTTCAATTTAGACCACTCAACATTTATTGCTTCAATGTGGAAAGGGTGAAGAAAGCATGGGGAAGAGGGGAAATATGTGAAATGCTCAATTTCTTCCTTGTATTCAATTTCTATTTCACTAATGCATAAATAGTTTTTCGTTTTTGAACTTGGCTCTTGTGATATATACTCTTGCTTTGAATTTGGAAAATTTCTAATTTGGATCTCCTTTTTTCTGAAAAAAAAATCATCTGGTAAAGGGTTAAATGGGATGTAGAAGTGTGTTTAATTGAAAGGGAGACTTTCCAATTAAGGTTTTCAGAGGATAGGAGAATAACCAAAACAAAAATCAAATTGTCTTTTATTATTAACCAACAAATAGCCTATCATATTTTATTTCTGTGGGGAAAGGGAATAACAAATTGACTACATTCCAAGTAAAGGGTCACGCTCTATGCTAAGGGATGTAAACTATTGATTTTCTGGTACACATTTTTTGGTCATATATTCTCGAGTGGAAGACTACAATCAGTTACACAAATACTTCAGATTTGAGATATTTAATTGGTGATGGATAAATAATTGGACTAGAAATCGGTAGGTTAACTAGAATTTTAAAGCTTGATTTTATAGAAGTAATACGTCGGACATTTTGGCCAGTCAACTCTGAATTTTGCCAGTCAATGACTTGTCCGTGGCTCTCGCAAAGACTGTGAATTACAATTATGAAATAAGATCCATGAATTTAAGGTAAATTGCAAAACAAAATGGGACGAAACTGTACGAGTGAAACGGCGATTTTCCAAAATGTAAAATATCTTATCGCAGCCTACAACTAATCTGAAATTTTCTCCGTGAAAAGTGACAAAGTTAATCATCATCCATACAATCTTGTTAATGACCATTCGTACGGATTAAGTCGCTAATCAGTGTTTGTTTATAGTTGAAAAATTGTTTTACGGCACGCGCTAACTCTCATCAACAGATTATCGGAAAACTGCCCACTCGATAATGAATCACGCGTTGTGATTGGTCGGCTTGTCGATATTAGCCACGCCTTGCATTAATTCTGTTTGTAATAAGGTTGTAAACAGTTATCCCCCGAAATTACCCGCTAAACGCATCAGTGATCACAGCGAGTTTTCATTATCAATTAAGGGAGGCGACAATACACAAGATAATCGCTTATTGAGCGAGTAAGGGCAAAATTTACAATCAATTTATAGGGCAGGGCGCGGCACTTCGACGGCAGGGCAAGGCAGGGCGCTGCGCCCTTCTAAAAGGGCCTAGCTGGAGCACTGAATCAACATAGACCCAGATTCTAAGACATGATTCTTAGTGCAGTCTGATTAGAATCCATACTGCTGTCTTGCAGCTGCCATCGGTTTACTCTTTATACAGAATTTATAGCTCATATTGAGTGATAAAAATTCTAACCTTAAATGTTGAACGTTAGTTTTAACTATTTAATAATCTGTGATACCAATTGATGAAAACTGTCCTGTTTTCACTTCCAAAAGGTTATCAAAATATCATCCAAAAAGGGAGAAAATTCAGGTTATTGGAGTTTTCAATTCTTCTATGACGGGTTTCTTCTACACGTAAGATTATTTCTTGTTTTGAATTTGAACAGATCTAGAAAACTGGTTAAGCACTAATCAATGTGTTTTATGCACGCATTGACAGTAATCAGAGAGAGAATCGTTTTTGCATTATCACTGATTTAATTTCTATAGTCTAGGCAAAATAAAGACACTCGAGGGGAAATTACTTTTCCCAGAACCAAGATGAGTTTGTCCTCTCATTGTAATGGCATTTCATTTTTGTTGAAGCTTCTTAAAATTGTTCCATGGAGATTGCGCATCAAGGGATGGGTAAATCTACAGACAAAAGATGAGTGTCAATAAGGACCTTTCCGCGACCCAGTCCGATTTTTGTCATTTTCGACACACATGAGCACAAACATATTTTTATTGGCCTTATGTAGGAAAATATATAAAAGCAAAGTGGGCGGGGTAAGCCACCCACTATGCTATCAGATGGTAATCAATTTCCTACACAGCTTGACTAACAATTCATAACTTGAAAACTGGCGATGCAGTTAAATATAAGTACCATGCACTTTGAATGCATGTTGTTGTTTATTTAATTTGATGCCATGTACAGGAACAAGGGGTCATTAAAAATGTTTAAGATTTTAAGGATTTTTGAATGGACTAACTTTACAAAAAATCACAACAGGCTTTCATTTCTCATTTCATTTGATTTATCTTCCCATGAAGTACAATTTCCACCGTGTCTATTTAAAGTAGTCCACCCCTAGTGAGATTCGCGGGAAGTCGGAATATTTTTCGGGCGACGTCGTTAACATTAGGTGGTGGAACATTCCACCACCTAATGTTTATGACGTCGCCTGAATAGGTACGTATACGTAACAAATGTTAAAGATTTCGAAGTCGCGTGTTTCTCATTAGTGATTGACCTTAATCAAAAAATTGTTTTTATCGTTTCTAAAACAACAATATCGTAAAAATAGTAAGAATTGAAACTTGTTGCAGACGTAAAAGTCTATGATATCCCAGACAAAATGAACGTACAATGTAACAGCAGAATAACAGGTAACAGATGGTAAAGGATTGGACATTATATTTCTCTTATTTCCAATCTAACCCTATCTGTAGTCTGACCCAGAACCTAGTATTAAGGTTATAGTATAAAAGCAAAGACCCTTTTTAAATGACATCCTAGTCTTAAATACTAATTTTCTGTTAGAGGTAAATACCTTGGACTTGGATTATAGAGATAAGTCTAAAAAAGAACAGGGTTGCCACTAGTCAGAGGAAATAAAATTCCCTGACAATTCCCTGATATTTCCCTGACAAAATCGGAAAATTCCCTGACATGTTTCGCCACGGTAATTTCGCGATAATTCACAATATTTTGAGATATTTTTAAAAGGTGATGTTGAAATCATTAATTATGTTGTACTGAATCTTTTTTTTTTTTTTTTTTTTTTCAAAATTCCCTGACAATTCCCTGACATTTGCCCATATTTTCAAATTTCTCTGACAGTTCACAAAATTTCCTGACAATTCCCTGACCTTGAAAAAATTTAAATTTCCCTGACTTTTCCCTGACGCGTGGCAACCCTGCAGAATGATGCACTCATTTGCAAATAACTCAAACAGAAACGACTAGGGCTAGTCTACCCTATCTGGTAAGTTATATATTCTCTGCTATAATCATATCTTTGGAAGAATACATTTTCTCGTCTGCATATCTCTACAATTGGAACAGTCTATTTTCGTCTTTAGGGAAAGAATAAAGGCCAATGTTCCAATATCTCAATGTGCTTTGACATTAATTGGAAAGAGCAAATTTGTAACATCTTTACTGATTTGATTATACAGTCTGGACAAAAATAAAGACGCCTGAGGGAAAACGTATCATTTCGAAATTATCGTGACTTTTATCGCGTTAGTATCAAGACATAATGTTCAGCGTTAATGATACGTTCTTTGTAATTATAATTTCTTTTTTTACGAATTTACGCTAGAATATTTTCATACGTTATATCCAAATCTTATATATGATGCAAAAATAATAATGTTAAAAACTTGGACAAATATGGAATACCCTAATGTTGACTGTAAAATCATATTTAAAAATATTTAGAATTAAATACGTGGACTATAACAGCCTTATTGTTAAAATGTTTTTTGAACAGAAATTCTTGTCTCGTTTTAAATGGCATGTACGTATTATATCTCTTCGTGAAAAAAATCATTTGCGGTAAGAGATTACATAATGAATAATTAGAATAGACCATATGAAAAACAAACATAATGATTTCTTGACCAACATAATCTAGGATAAGAAAATGCTTATTACTTAGAAAAATAAATACAATAGATGTAATAACTTACATTTTATTGACGGCTCAACAAGATTTCAAAAAATCCTATACATATTTAAATTTTGATTATATAGGCAATTTCTAGCAACACGAGTCTGTTCGTCACATGATAGTGATAATTAATAACTTCGTATAACTGTTAATCAAATTAAACCATGGAATTGTAATTCAAGATCAGAAAACCTACTGCACTGAGTGCCCGACAGACGAAACACGTGGAAACGTACACGCTTGTCAACGTAAAAGTTTAAAACTGACTGTCAGCATAAGTTCTTTTATTATTAAGGTAGTCCATCAATAATTTGGAACTAAACGTCGAGCGTCATCCGTGGTAACGAAAACTGGAGGGTATACCATCGTCAATTTTCGTTGCAACGAATGACATCCGAAGTTGCAGGAAGTGTTACGTAACTAGTGACAGACGGAAGGCCTTAACGAAGACATTAATGCATTGCTTCTAAAGGTTTTGTCTGTTCATTTTGTGTACATAAATATATAGCACCCAATATATGACCCGACAGAGCTTCTCTAGATAACAGCTAGATATGCTCTGCCAGGCCATTTACTGGGAGCTATGCGAAGGCTTTTCATGCTGTCGCATGTACTTTGTTGTATAATGAAATACAAGTATAATATATTGCAATAATCTTCATATGGCTGACATTTCGTCTTACGATAATCCATCATAAACACTAAAATATTGGATATTAATAAGTAACTGTCTCCTAAAATTCAGAAAATATTTATATTTCAAATTGCTCTTTTTCTTTTTAATACGACTCGTTGAATGGATTCGAAATTTCAAGACCACCCTTGAAGGTTTTTGGCTTCATTCAGTATTGGATATCAGTTTAATTAATTGTTATACAACCATTTAACTCTGTCAAATTACTGCGATATTGACACCTGGCTTCGCCCTGGTCTGGATCAGGTTTAATTCATACCCATTGACCACTCAGTTGGATGCTAATCGTTCGCGGAAAAAGACCATTTTGACGTAGTTTTATTTCATATCGTTCTGTTTCTCATTAAAGCGACTCGTTGAAGGTATTCGAATTTCAAGACCAACCCATGAAGGTTTCTGAATTCATTTAATATTGGGCGCCAGTTTAATTAATTGCTTTACCATCAGTTAACGCGTTCAGATCATTACAATATTGACACATGACTGCGCCCTGTTTGAGATCAGGTTTAGTTCGTACCTATTGACCACTCAGTTGGATCTTTACCATTACCCGAAATTAGTGTTGTAACGATAATCGGAAATAATCGATTAATCGTCGTTGAAGCCCCAAATCGGCGATAATCGATTATGATAATGAAAAATCGATAATCGGCTCCATATGATGGCAATGTTTGTTTTCCTTTTTTTTAGCTTCCAAAGGAAAGAATCAAGAGTAAACCAAATGTTAAAGACAGAAATTGTATTCGCAGATATTAATTCGGGTGTTAAAAGACCATATTTTGCTAATAATCAAATGAATCTGTAATCAAAAATGTTTGGCAGCGGCGGAATTCCATCGTTTCTAGCGATCATCTGCACCATTTTCATAGCATGATTTTGGAGAAAACATTGATGTAACGGAAGGAAATTGGGCAAATAAAGCCATTTCACTTCAAGACAGACCACTCATTTCATTTTATGACATTTAAAACAAACAAAAGAGTCTAAATAGAGCTTTTTAAACACCCTCTATTTGTAATCAAGTGTATCAGTTACCGGACATATGCCTAAATTCGGATACGAAAAAAAACGGTTTTTGCCACCAATACACTTTATTTTAACAGATGATGTGAATTTGGGAAAGAGAGTTAGATTTTTTATACCTATATCATTTATCTCCAACTCCTTAACTCTTAAAATACTAAAAATTGTCCAGCTGTTCTTTGAGTAAGGACTAGAGTAAATGGATGGGACTAAAACGCTGACACTTATTGCAGAGTCAGACACTACAGACTTTTGTTTAAATGGATAAAAAATTAATTTGAAATGGCTACAAATCAAAATTATGAAGTATATTATAACTTTGACTCTTTGTTCCCTGTGGATGACTTGTGGAAGACCCTTACCCTCCACCCCACCCCCCACCCACACACACACATTGAAAGAAAGAAATAATTTAGTCACTTGGCTTGCACCTTTCTTTTGCTAGAGACTATTGTTGTCAGCGGAACAAACTTTACATTTTTTGAGTACACCCATCAACACAAAAGTGTTTTATTACAGAAAGTGAAGTTTCGATTATTAATCGATAATTGAATCGAAAGCAATTCCCGTTTCAATTCGATTATCGATTATGATTTGAGTCCGATTTTACAACACTACCCGAAATACCTTTTCTGACGTCTGAAATATAAAAGGCTTGGGGACAACATTTAGACAAATGTAACAATCTGATGACCAGTCTGATTCTGTCTCATCGCCAATTTTGTGGTGTGCAACATTTTTTTTTTTGGTAGGTGCAGATCTGAATTTCGTCGTTTTAGATAGTGTAAATTTGACTATTCTGACGTCACAACTGCGTCATAGGTGTTATTCAATATCATATAATGAGCATCTACACTGTATTTGATAACTAAGTCATTCACACTCAAACAATAATAACCTTCCAGTGAGACAGAGATGGAGAATGCTTGTTATCTGCAATTTCTTCTTCTGCATCAATATTTTCCTATGGCATTTCTATTGCGGTTGTCAAGTCCCGGTCTGTTTGGAAAGTGGCTAAAATAATATTTTTATCGTCGCTTTTCGACAAAAACCTTGTAACTGCAGCTTGTTACGCTGCAGTTACACGCGTTATTTTGGAGTTACTTTAGATATCGGACAGAGAGACATAAGGAAAGACAGACAACAGTAAAAGAATATGCACTCGGGCATAAAAAAAATGTCGTTTCAGCATTTTCTTCTTCAGCATCAATATTTTTGTTCAACATGTTATCTCTTAGGGATGTCAAATGTCGTTACTGATGTCAAATATCGTCATTGGTTGGGAAGCCATAATTAATTATCCGAGATCACGTTTCCTATCGTAGCAGATTTTATAACACGAAATCTGGCAAACCATTAACGTCATAAAAATGACATAGTTACAAGTTCAAATATCATAATTGGATCTGCGAATCTTTTATTTCGTGTGAAACACTAATTACATGTACTTGGGTTCGATGACATTGGTTTATGTAATAAGAACACGATTCATTTCAAGGACTTACTCGAAACTATTTGACTGCGGATTTAGCTTAATAATAAACAGTTTCGTTGCTTTTCAACGAAACCACGTAACTGCAGCTTAAAACAAGCTGCAGTTACGAGGTTTTCGATGAAAAGTAGCGATTTGCAGGCCTATTTACAATAGTTTTGCTTTAGCTAACAAAGATTAATGGCGATTACTTAGAACAAAATTACTACGAAATAAGCTTTATTACAGTATACACGCTAAACATGTCACACAGGAAAAAATCTTGACAATTTTGATGATTCGACGAAACAGTGCCGTAAGGTCACAAGTGCTTTTGTGGTAATTCAAAGACCTAGTAACACACACCTCTGCGTCTACATCGCGCCAAGATATGCTACATGTGTGATCTTTTCAAACATGCCGCGGTAGTGATCAAGTGTGTGACTGGGGGCGACGTCGATTGGGATTATAGTTTGAGCTTTTGCATTTGGAACACTTCGGAAACCTCAAAATTAGAGATATTCCAAATTGAGTTATTGTAGCTATCGCTCCAATCAAACAGCAATAGTGCGAACTATTTGACGTCACTTCCGCAGTAATTGTCTTTTCCTTACCTTACGATAACATATTTTAGAAACAAGCTAAGACAACGTCCTATCGTGATACTTATAACAGTTAATCTGCTGCAATAAATCTTTAACAACAGCGATATATTACTTGAAACACGACAGAATGGTGTCTCTTACTTTGTTCGTCACATAAAATAAATAAAAACAGAACCATTAGAATTAAACGGTGATTTGAAACACGCAAAAGTTGTTTGACCCCATAAATTCTATAGAATTACAGGGCCTACAGAACATTATATATCCCCCATTTCACGACGGGAATTCACGTGCCACAACAATTGCAGAAAATCTTCGTATCCTTTCCTAATATCTGACCAATTTCAAAGTGCTTTGAAGCAGAGAAAGCATAAATACGCCAGCGATTATACTTATTAATATTGTACATCTTTCAAAAACAGCCAATAAAAAGTTATTGACGACCTACGACTCTTTTTTGTAAGCCGTCCATATTTTTTATCGGCTGATTTTTGAAAATATCCATAGCATACAGCTAATTCTTGGCGTTTCTTTATCGTCACTGCTTCAAATCGAATTAAAATTGGACAAGTATTACGGTAGTTGTTGAAGATTTTCCGAAATATCACACGGTTCCCCATCTTGCAATTGTTTTGTCGTCTGCAGCAGCTTTCGAATTAGAATTATCCATGTTATTGTCGTTTGGGTAAACGTCAACATATCGATAATTATGCATCAATCTGCGGTCGTTTACTACATGTACTATGCATGTTTGAGCGGCGTTTACCGATCAACCGATTTCCAAATTTCATTTTCAGGATTTCTTGTTTAAGTTCTATGATATGCTTATTTTCTTGTACACTTCTCTACATCAAAACGGTACACCAGTCCAATTCTAAAGAAGGTGTGGGATACAAAATTAATGATACAAAGCGTGGAAAAGGTTAACGTAACGATAATAATATGTTACACGCAACGAAGTCGACCTATCATGATTAAAATAACAATAAATCCGAGAAAAAATCAGGGTCTTTATTTATTGTACTTGTATTATATAATGCTACGCACGTAAGAATATTGTCAATCTCTTTAATCTGTCACGGAAAATAGATAAAAAGGAAACCATGATTACTGTCACGCTTAAACAACAGCCTTGCTGATAAAAGATCAAATTCCAGATGATAGCATCGCTAATTTCAACAAAAACACCATAACGGTAGCTTAAAACAAGCTACAGTAACGAGGTTTTTATTGAAAAGCGACGAAATATAAATTTGTGACCTTGAGCATAACCGTTTTCAAATCCAGGAAAATAAGAGTTATTGTACAGGAAAAGAGCTACAGATAATAGACCTTGAAATCATTTTAAACAGCAAAATTTGATCGACTGTTGATCAAACCCTATGTTGCGGGTACTCATTGGAATCGTCTTGTCAAGACGATTCCAATGAGTACCCACAAGATAGGGTTTGTGTTTAAAGTGACATTTCACGATTATTTTTACATAAATCTTAATTTTATTCTATCTGAAAGAGAATGTTTTCTTATGAAAATTCTGAAAATTTCAAGCCAAAGTATTGAACCGTTTACGAGAAATATATATTTTTGTGCTAAAATTAAACAAATTGTTGTGGACAACAGTTCAAATTAATATAGAAATTGTCATTTTTGTCTCAACTTTAAAGGCGTATATTTGGCTTGAAAATAACAACTTCAAAAAACTGATAGCATTTCTACGCATTAGAATAAACAATCTTTACATCAAGAGATACTTTTAAAAAATGAAATAAATGTGAAATGTCACTTTAATCTGTCACGGAAAATAGATAAAAAGGAAACGATGATTACTGTCACGCTAAAACAACAGTCATGTTGATAAAATGTCAATTTCCAGATGATTATTTCTTAATCTGTATTGTCCATCAAGATTAACCCGGGACATTTGCATATGTAATGACCCCACTTCGGCCATGTTTTGTTAAGACGCTCTACCAACGGACTTTGCGCACGGGAATTAAGTTTTCCCGGGTTAATTTGGGTGGACAATAACATTCACAAAAGTCAGTTGCCGATATTGACAAAGCACATGCATGTATACATATAGAACTGACTGTTACCATTGCAGAGGCTTACTGGTGCTCTATTCAGCGTTCGTGTCGTTTTTCGTTTGTTCAAGCATTACACCAAATTCAAACAAGCCAACTGCTGATTCCATTTAGTGGTCGTCCTTGTTTTTTGGACCAATGAAATTGCAGTATATTTGAAAAATTCGGCGCTATATTTCACATAAACGCACTGCCGGTCAGTTTATGTCACAGATATACATAGCCACGCCCCCGTTTCCTGTGCAGTTATGAAAAATGATGTAATTTTGAGAAAGTGATGTAATTTTTGGGAAAATGATGTAATTTCAGTAAGATCCACTCGATAGTAGCTCCGGTCGGAGGCGTGGTTTGAAGAATGAAAGTAGAAGCGTATGTTTTCATTAGTTGACGAACACTATGACAGATATAGTCTGTATAGTAGATTCTACGCGACATAAACGTTCAAAGGCTGCGCCTTTTGAACGTTTATATCGCGTAGAATCTACTATACAGCCTGTATCTAATACGTAGAGGATCCATACACAGACAAATATCTGTGCATGGAAATTTAAATTCAATATGGGATTTTTGCAAGACCTTTTTGACCATTGAAGTTCTATAAGCATGTAAACGTACACTCCTACATGAAATCAACTAAGTTGACCAAGACTACTTTTAGAGCATAGAGATTTGCTAAATGGCGTCCGGTCTACAATTCTTTGACTTAACCAAAGGAATCATGCCCGTTGTTAATACCGCTGCTCTAGTTCCATATTTAGTATTATTCACTAATCAAGCGTATTCACTGTCATTCCGTGACCGATAAATACATGCGCAATTTACGAACAACTGACCGTTCCTGGGTAACATGCAATCAGGAGCATTCATGTTTAGCAACAATGCCAAAGTTGACCTCTTTAACCCTTTCCTAAACAACGATTTTTTTTTTGGAAATTTTTGGGGTATTCCATTGGGACATCTGTTGTAGACGACATATTTGATGATAAAAAGGATAGGATATATAGCGCAGAAAATATTTAGGCAAAAGGAGAAAATGCTGGTTATCAGCATTTTCTTCTTTTGTCTCAATATTTTCTAAATACCTTCACATAAGGGATTTTTAGACCGTGTCTTGTTTGGGAAAGTGTAAACTAGTAACAGCGACATGCAATCAAGGCCATTCATGATCAATTGCTTTGCTAGAGTTGACCACTATCACTAGAAATAGCTTTGGCAATGAATGATCGCAATCAACATTTGATAAATGAGTACATTTAAACGGACACGGTCATGCCCTGAGAGTCCCATCAGATATATAAGTTAAGTGATAATTCAACAAGTTTAGTGATGCTTCCACGAGTAGAGAGAGTCTCCTTACGGTCCGGGAACTGTAATGGCTGTAACTTTATAATGATTAAGCTGCACTAGAAATATCTATCACTATCAATATTATACATCAGTTTTTAGTCCAGTCAAAATAGCATGAAAGGTCAAACTAATTCCAACAGAAACTTTTTTGCGATATTTACATAGTAAGTAACCTTCTGATGAACATATAAAAAGTCCCGAAGGAAATACTTTGCCAAATGGTCATAAATGGAAATTTAAATTTCGTAATTTCAATAAATTAAAGATGGCCCTTCTGTTCACCGTACTTAGATATTTTGCTATGACAGAGATTGATGACGTCACAAATGTCAAAAAGTATCATAGTATTCGGATGTTTCAACTACGGATGGCGAAATCAAAGTGTTAAAACGTTGGAAATTTTATTCTCAAGTTACATGTAAGCATATGTTGTATTTTGTAGCTATTCTGAACATGACAGGTATCAATAATATTTCCCGATAATATAACGTTTTTAAAGATATTCTTCGAAATAATAACACATGATATCCTTTTTCGTGGCTCTGTTCGCACGAAATGTCATTTTAAAAGATTTTTTCTATCAAATCGTCTCTAATAGACTTCTTTTATTTCATAATGCAATGCAATACATTTAATTTACCCAGGGAAAAACAGCATTACATAAAATTGAAGAATCTTCGGTCTGTTCATTTTCTGTGAATTTTTAAACTACGGAAGCCTATCAGTGACATAAAACGTAAAAATATTTAAACTTATTGCAATTACACAGAATATTCTCATTGTGTTGTAGTTTTGGTCACATATTCAACGCTGTCGTGACAGATCGGGGTTGACAATATCTACCATGGATTAAATAATGATTCGAAGCAAGAAGACTAAAGCAATGCGTGCTCTTTGTATTGTAAATTAACAATTAAGTGCAAGGGCGATAAAGAGATCATTTTGAACTCCTTGCTAAATGCCATTAGCTCAACAGTTTAAAACTACAAATCCATATGCAATGATAACCATATATCAAGATTCACGGTTTATCTTTTTATACTTCACTCACACACACAGATTCTTTTTCATGCGATAAGGATTAATAATTGGCCTAACTTATTCCGGTTTGAGTTTTACTTATTCCTTTTCAAAATAATTTCCATTCAGGGCTGAGCCCTTGGACAAACAGTGTTTAAATGCCATCGGCACAGGAGTAAAAAGGCCGGGGCAAATCCCAAAACGGTCTATCGACGTCTTGGTCGTGCTTGAAATGGTGACCACGCATGTGCCCGTTCACATTTTACAACTTGAAGAAGTCAATATAATCCAGGTTCTTTGAGTAGTAATTTCTATCCATTTCGGTCGACATCATCGATTGCAAATGTGCTGTTGTGGGGAAAACAGAGAGTTTTCCATGGATGATGATCTGTTTCAGTTGGCGTAGCAATTAGCAACGTAGTAAGCTCCGGTCAGGTTATTGTACTTTTCTTTTGGGAAAGATCTAACAAAAATGCCATTAGCGTCCCAAAATACCGTCACTATCACTGAAAATTATTAAGACTAACTTTCGTTTTTGAGACCTAGACACTATCCACTGGTGACTTTGTGTTTCATTTACCTGTTCATAATAAGGCGCACTTGTAAATCTCATCAACGGTGATAAGACGTTAAGGGAATTCATGCTTTACCTAAAACGTGTCAACAACGCACTTAATTCAGCAGCTGCTGTCGTTATTATTTGCTTTTCGCAGAGTGAATCTTATGTACTGTAAGGTTGCTGCAAGATTGACAAAAGGTCTAGTTTGAAAATATTGACGTGACGTTGACTTTTAAACATTGATGCATTAAAGCTTACGAGAATACATACCCAATTAGTCCCAACATTGTATCAAATGCATGCCACAAGAGATTTCCGACTCCCGGTCAATATTGCTGTAGATTACCATGTGACATATCTAATGTCAAAGTGATTTGTTCGACATTAACTAGCCTATCTGAGTGAGTAAACCAGATCTGTGGCTTCACTGCAAATTTTATGGTGCACGCCGCGGGCATCAACTGGGTATCCAGACTTTTGAATCATCTTATAAATATATTCTACTTCGTTTTTAAAACACCTCTAACAAATGTATTAGTCTAGAATACCTATAATAATCTGTTAGGGGTGTTTGAAAAACGGAGTAGAATTTATTATCTTTAAAAGATGAATAAACATTGACTATCTCATAATATATTTTCTTATTTTTTTAGCGTGACTATTAGAAGAATAGGGGTTGGCTATTCTAGTAACCCCGGCGTCAGAGTCGGCGTAATGCTTTGGTTAAGTTTCTACACGAAAGTTTGTCAAATCTCTGTTTCTATTAATGCTATTGCTCTGAATCTTTACACATGCTTCTGTGATTGTTGTATCAGCCTGTATACAAAGATGCATTCCTCTAACAATAAACATGTAATTCAGATAATTTTTACCCCTTTGGACATAGAAATTCCTGATTAAGTTTTTACGCGCAACGTTCATATATCTGTGATAACTTTTTTCTGTAAGTTCAGCGTTTGCATTAAACTTTGCACATGCGTCTGTGACCATACTATCAGTCTCTTGGCAAGGACTTGTCACTCTGATATCAAAATTAATGGATCTTTTTACCCTTTTCGGACTTAGAATTCTTTGGTTAAGTTTGTACGCGCGGCTTTCATGTATCTGTGTTATTGTTTTCTGTACAGCTATTACTTTCAAATTTTGCATATGCTTCTGTTACCATAATATCAGCTTTTAGGCAAATATCAATAAGTGTGGCTCTAATTTAGTGAAATTTTAACCTTTTTGGACTAAAATTTGTTCGCTCTTATAAATCTGTTCTCCGACAACTCTTGTTACCTTTTAAATGCAAGTAACAAATTTTATAATGTCACAACATAAACAATAACATGCATAGCAGAACTTCCTCTAACGCGACAACATATTATTTATCAGGTTTAAACCTGATTAGGAAACTCGTCTTCGTTTGAATGGTGCGGGGAAGAATTATCAAATAAATGTGTAGCAATTGAATACACCATTGTCCCGGAGCCTTTTGAAGCCAGTTCCATGTGGCTGTAAACAGAATCGTGCCTCTGTAACATGCACTTCCATTTAAATAAAACACAGCAGATCTTTAGGGGAAACGACCCATTTGAAGTTCAGGTTTTCTTATATAATTGTGATTTTCAAGATGGTTTACGGCAGCCATCTCTATTTTTTGGTATTTTTTTATATCCGTATACTGCATTTAGCATCAGATTCTGATTCAGCATACCAAAGAACCCATAGATAGACATTTTTCACGAAATTTAGGACAATTTGATAAAAAAAGTTGATTTCTCCAGTAGCGTTTGGTGGCCATCTTGGATGTTTGCGGATTGTGGACGTTGTTGTCCAAGGTTGCCATTCTGGCAACAAAGCTAGATCTGCTCTACAGCATCTTTACAATACATAGAAAACATAAAACTATGTTGTACTCGACATTACAAGGTTGTCATTTAGAACACAGAGAAGCGTCAAACGGACCCTCACCACAATCGATACTTTTTGCAATTTTCAATGGCTCCTTTTTCCGTGACAAAACATTTTTTTTTTAAATTTCGTCAGTGAAAAGTCTAGAATAGGCTACATTATATCACAACATATGATCAAAATAAACGTAAGGTTTTCATCAAAAAGAAACATTGAAAATAATATAATTTTATAGATCTACACCTGTATAATTATGAAAAAGTGGGTGGGGTAAGTTTCAATTTCTTTTATAATTTACATATTTTTCGGGATTTATTTTTCTTTCATAATACAGCAAATCATTTATTTCAATAATTCTTATGAGTTGTAAATGTATTTTGCTTTTGTAAATTTATATATCATCTCTTTATATGAGGTTACCATTTTTCGCTAAAATTTTATTTCAACAGGGCCTAAATTCATCGACCTATTAAACAAATTTCCCCTCTTCGGATGTTTTGGAACTCTTTTTTTGGAATGGCCCAAGGGTCATACTTAATGCTGTGGTAAAACTTTTTTATTCTGTTGGAATTTGTTTGAGGTTGGGTGCAAAAATCGGCTATTGTGCTGCGTGAAGACGCGATCGGTTTTGAAATCCGCATATTCTTGCGGTGGTCGACATTTACATTTTCTGCAATTTTAGATGGCCCCTTTTTGCATGACATGGCAAATATGTTTCGAATATATACTGTGACAAGTCTAGAATACGTTATCTTATGACTCAGTGCCGAAATCATTTAAAGGCAAAATAGAAATTTGAAAATATTTTTATATTCATGTATATAAAACGTGGGTGGGGTAAATAACTATGATTTGTAGATAACAAATACTCATGTTGGGATTTTTTGTTTAAAATATATGTAATTAAGTTAGCAAAATCATATTTATCATCATTGCTTGTGATATACAGGGGATACGATGTATTTTGTTCATTAAAATATGTGATTTCTACATATTACTTTGATAGTTTTGCCAAAACCCATTTTCAACAGGGCCTTAGTTCATCGGTCGATTTCACCAATTTTCGATCATCGGATTTTTTGGGACTTTTTTTCTGGGATGGTCCAAGGTTTATACTTGATGCTGGAAACAATTTCATTTCTGTTGGAATTTGTTTGAGGTTGGGCAAAAAAATCGGCTAATTTGACTGGACTATTTATGTTTGGCAAAACTCAAATTGATATATTATGATGTGAATGGTAAATAATCAGTAAAAAAAATCTGACTTGAAAATGATGCATTAGCTCCTATTATGATATAAATTTTAGTGGATTATCTGCCCTTGACTCACGAAAAAACAGTTTTCACAAAATTTATGGGGTAAACGAAATATTTTATTGTATGTTAAGGAGCGAAATGATAATTGGCAACTTTCTATTATTTAAATAATTTGAAAAAATTCCTAATTTCGAAAAAAAATGACAAAACAGATATTTTCTCAATGATTGCAATGCAAAACTTAAAGCCAATTATCTCCCCTCGGATTTACAAATGTTAAAAAGTAAGATGGTAAAATATTTTCATTTACTCAGACTTCCCGCAATTTGGCTATTTTAGAGTAAATCGGAGTAGGCTTGAGTAATCTGTAGTTACGACAAGTTGGGACGTTACCAAGGAATTATCATGCATTTCGGTAGATCAACTATATGGCATTGTTCTATAGTGAAAAGGCACTTACCCATTGCAAACTGAAGTAAAATGATCCAACTTTTGGTCAACCACATTGCGAGTCACTCTTTTCAGAAAGTGGAATCTTCTTTCAGCCAGAATATTGATATTGAAGGTTCGATATTCATACGTTATTGTTTTTGTGTGTGTGTGTGTTTTTTTTTTTTTTTTTTTTTTTTTTTTTTTATCAACCTTTGTCGAATAATGTAAGGAATGCCGCTAATGTATCTGTTAAAATTGTTTGGTTGATTGCTTCGTATTTTCACTCACAATAATAAATACTAAAGGTTGTTGACATCGGTTCTTGGTTATACTGGCATGTTCACTTACATCTTGTGACCTGAAATTCGAAAAGATATATGGTACTTCAACTAAAACTATGCAAATGGACCCAATTACTTGTACTAGGGAGGAAATGTACTAAAAAAGATTATAATGCAAATTGTGGAAAACTCTAAACTCTATTTTATAATAACAGATAGATCCTATATTTTAACAAATTCTGTAAGAACAATAGTTAACTTGGGTTTAATGCATTCTAAAATTGTCATTCCAAATTTAAACATTATGTAGTGGGTATTCATTTTAATGAATATTCAAAAACTCAAAACATAGGGTTAGGTCTAGTCTGGTGTCAGACTCTGTATATCTATTTTATGTCTAAAAAATCAGGACACGCAACCGTGAACAACCTTCAAAATTATTGTAAACTATCTTTCCTTGGTCTGAATATACAGATAGGAGACCAGAGACTTGTAATTTCATTTGATATCGTTATTTGACTTCAAAATATCTATTTATCAGAAGTCTAGGTTAGGTCAACAATAAATGAAATACTGTATTTTGAAAGGCCATAAGCGCATAATATTCGTATCTCTGAGACTACTTTTGTTATAAAATGGAACGGAACCAAAAAACTAAAATGAAAAAAAGGAAAACGGTGGATTTCTTTATATTTTATGGGGAAGGGGACTTTTTAAGATCATTAATGATAATTAATGCATGCATTTCCAAACCCGGAACTATCTTATAACAAGATTACACGACGGTGATTCGCGGTTTTTATAATTGTGTAATATTTAGTTGCATGACAGCAAATTTGTATTGCGCGAATAAGGTGCCCATGTCACGCAATATTTGTGTTGCATTTGCAGGATTTTATAATTGAATTGAAAGGAAAAAGCTGTTTTGACCAAAATAAAATATTCCCAATGCACGAACATGTTATCAGCACGAGGAAGTCTTTATTTTGACCACGACGTAAATAAGTGATATCGTTGTTGTTGTTTTTGGTGGTGGTGGTAGTGATGCTCTTGTTGTTGTTGTTGCTGCTGGTGTTGGTGTTGTTTTTGTTGAGTTGTAGTTGTTTGTTTGTTGTTGTTTGTTGTTGTGTTTTGTTGGTTTTTTTGTGGGGGTGTTGGGGTTTTTTTCTCCAAAAAAATCTCGTAAACACGGTTTGTTTAAAGATATAGTTACGAGGGGTTTCGATTGTAAAAGCAATGATATAATACATATACAGTCAACACTCGTTATCTCGACATCGGATAAGTCGAAATTTCGCTTAAGTCGAAGTGATAGTCATGTCCCATCCTCAACATATGGATATCAAAATAAATTTCGAAACAAATACAGCCATTGAAATTTAGTAGGAAAATTATAGAAATTGCTCGTTTCGAGCAATTTCTTTCCTTTTCCTACTATTTCAATCATGGACACATATAATGGCCATCAAAAATGGTTAAATATCGTTTTCACCAAAATTAATCAAAACCGGATTAGTCGAACTCCGGATATGTCGAAGTATTCTGACGACCCCTCTGACTTCGACACAACGAGTGTCGACTGTATATGTCTTTATAGCTATTTGACCAGTCCCGATATGTTTTATCGTAAGTTAATGATTATTCGTAAAAAGACTGTAGTCGCAGACAAAAGTCCACAGAGCAACCGATAAGAAGGGGTATAGGCATTCTAACTTTGCTTTTTCAAATCCAAACCGTATGTTCTAAGTACTCATTCGAATCGTCTCATTGAGACGATTATAATGAGTACCACATACATAGGGTTTGATGGTTAATAAATAAAATACTAAATTTTGACAAGCATTTAACCCTATATTATCTGTATACAGCCTTATGTTCATTTATCACACAGGATATCGCTTAAATCTACGCCAAAATTACCGCTGTGATTTCATTTCCGACTGGATCCAAATGTGATTTCCGATGATTCCATTCTAACTCACGCAAGATTCGTTTGTGAAATCTTATTATTCAAATTATATTGTCAAACGCCCCAAGTATCAATCGTCACGATTTTTTTAGTTTAAAGTGGATTTTTGTCCTTCTATATCTCAATTATGAACACATTTGATGAGCGTGAAAAATGGCCAAATAACATTTCAATAGAAACCGACCAAAAATCGCATGAATATAACTTTAGGGTGTTTTTATTTTTCATTTCTTAAGATGTTTTATATAAAGTGTATTTCAGGTCGAGATTTTGACCGAGTTGTTCCGAAAGTTCCTTATTTTATAACAATGACGTCATGATGACGCCATTTGCATTAAGTATGGAGCATTCTGGATACCAAGGTTCATGTATTATGGAGCATTCGGAAAAACTCTGTCAATTCTCTCTTATATTGTTTTTCCTCAGTTGGCGGAGGTGTTCCGCAAGAAATATAGGGTCATGGCGCCTTCAAATGAACTGCTTGAAAATCTTGCTCCAAAGAACGCTATACCTTTAAATATCTTAAAGAAATTCCAAGATATCTTGAAAATCTTGCTGTAAAGAACGCACTTCTGGTCTCTACTGTATTATAGTTTTGAAGGTATTGTTTTAAACGTTGATAAAAGATGGTTTGTACAAAAAAACATTGAATTATGCGTGATTTATTGCGTGTTGAGGATAATAAAGGATATGAGATTTAACGATGTTTGAAAAACGACATGATTAACATTTTTACCGAGAATGTTGTTTAATTAACCCTGAGCCCTTGGCAAATCAACAAAAACGGACTGCTCTGATTGGAAAGCTGCTGCAGGCGACATAGATTGGCAATATGTAAGATGTGACTTGCATAAAGTATAAAACACAGAGTATCGTCATGCAAAAGGACAGATTTTGTTTTGGAAAGGGTAATAGTATGCGTGGAATTGAAACGAATAATTGTGACACAAATGAACATGTCGGGTATCACATGAAAAAACATTTTCGATTTTTTTTCAGTAATTTTGTTTTCAATAATATAACCATGACTGATTTGAAAGAGGTTTTAAGCAGAGAAGGCACAGGAAAACGCAGGAAAAAATCTGAGTGCGATATTGTTTTTTTTTTTTTTTTTTTTTTTTTTTTTTGGGGGGGGGGGGGGTGGTTGCGGGGGGATGTAACGAAACACGGCAAATTACTGAAATTGATGTGTCTAGTGATTCCTCATCGGGATTGCGATATAAATGAATGGACACAAAAAACATATCAGTCACAAACGTTTTGGTAAGTAAAGACATCATGGAGGAAAAATGTATCATTTTAATGTGAATACTGTTCTACGGAGGGTTTACGTCGATCTCTGGTGAAAACAAACATTGTATTTCATAAAATCACATTTTTATCCACGCAGAAAAAGCTGTTTGAATACAAGAGAGCAGATGGCAGAAAAAAATCAACAAAATAAGATAAATGCATAGAGCATAGATCAAGAATTTTGACATGAAAACGTGTATATATAGTCGAGGTGATAAATTTTGCACCTTGAAATCGAATTTTGAATCATTATTCTCTTACGAAATTATCCGATCCTTTCTCAGACAAGCCCCTGAGTTTGGTGAGTCGTAGAGAAAACATGGAAAATGCTGAGAAAGAAATGACGATAACATTGATATCAGATTTTTTTCCATTTTCCTAAATATCTCCGTGCTATAAATGGGTACTCTTCGTAAATTCTAAGGTCTACTTTGTCGTTTCTATTAGATTTCAAAGAAGAACAGTTTGATATTTATATCATTTGAGAAAATCTTAGATAATACATAAAAACAAACAAAAGTGCATAACATACTCCGTCGAGTATGTAATTTGTTCCAATCCCCATTTCCTCCCCTTTTTAGCCTTTATCCGCACCTTTCTTTGTCAGGACGCTTTGGTCAGGACGTTTTGGCCACGGACGTTTTGGCCACAATATATTTCAAGGTAGGACCTTTTGGCCAAATTTAAATTGAATTGAAATATAAATAGTTGGGACCATTTATTCTTATTTCTTTCTTCAAAATGAACTTATGCCAACTTTCAAAAGTGCAATTACAAGATGAAATAATATCATGTAAATCTAATTGGTTCAATTCCTTTTTCCTTAAATTTTCTTTTTTGGCCAAAAAGTCCTACTTTGTCAAATATTGTTGCCAAAACGTCCTGGCCAAAACGTCCGTCCACCACGCAGACCACGTGTACTCATATACACATGTACGCATGTTTCAGACGTGCACGTTGGAAAAAAAACTTTTGACCCATAGGGTAACTTAGTCACATTTATCCTGTCACATGATGTAATATCGACCATGAAAGGGGGTGCCGTGAAACCTAAAATGTTTCACGGTCAATAGTACCGGAAGTACCTTTTCACGGTCACTTGCTTTGTCGGAACTATTTTTTCCAGTACCCGCCTAACGATTTCTTATAAATAATGTTGTCTGTATTCATATTAATCACAATAAAAGCCTTAAAATTGAATTTGTGTCTCATAATTAAAATCGTAAACAAATCTAGATCTATCTCTAATTGACTCTAGAAAAACCTTGGCGATCATTATATCTAGATTGATAATGCATTATTTTGACCATAAATTGTAGAAGAAAGCAGAATGCGAGTTTAACTCCATTACTCGTAGCATGTGTGGTCTGAAAATTGAAATTAATACCAAATTCATGTAATTTCCTTTTCCCTTGATTTATTTCTCTGAAATCCCCCGTTGAGACCCTCAAATTTTAAAATCGATGACGTTTATTTGATGACGTAATAGACATTATGATCTAATCTGTGACGTAATTTGTTTGATTCCTGGAACGAAATTTGTAAACAATGTTTACAACATGTCAAGTGAAAAGGATAAAAGGGATAAAGGAAGGAATTTAAAGGGGATTTTCTTAACAGGAGAGGATTGAGATCAGTGATTAGACATCTCGTTTCAAGAAATGCCTGAAATGGTATTCTTGTTGTTTTCATCAAGACTTTGAATTGCTACTTTGCACAACACAACATTCCAAAATGGACAATCTCGAAAAGCAAGCAAACATTCAAGATGAATTTATGAAAACGGATTGCAATGGATTAATAGATCTAGTGAAACGGATTGTGGTGTGGATTTTGTGTTCTTGTCAAGGTTAGTTATTTTTCCTGTCCAAGTTTGAATTAACATTTAACCTTTGTCTTCGTTGAAAAGGACCTCCTTCCAATCCCACCCGCCTAGAACACAAGCAAGCAGTCATTGACTTTACTTCGTAACTCGCCATTCATGCATTTTAGCTTACAGAAAACGTATCAATATTTAAAAATCGGAATGTAATAAGTTTCTTATAGGCCATGCCCGCGGCTATCAGTAATTTAAAGCCACTATTTCCCAGATTTGGACCCAAAAATTGTCAAATACAAACGAAATGTACACTTTTTAAGCTTTATATGACCTGATTAAATGATTACGAGAAACTATTGAAGCAACGACTCATTTTTTCGCAATTTGATACCAAATTCATGAAGCGATGTCGAAAGTAGGTCAAAACAGTAGGACATGCGACTTTCTTAAATGACGTCACAACATACATGATGACGTCATATTGAAATTTAAGTATGAATCTCGTTTGAATCATGGTCCGCGCTGTATGCGCATGCGCAACAATTTGAAAATAATTTTAACCCCATCAGTGATGGGGTTGAATTTAGGCTTGGATTCTCCCTAAATTCAGCTATCTGTCTTGTAATTTCGGCTCATTCTCTGTCTGAATCGCATATTATTAACCATCCCGAGGTGGTCAACACAAAAGTTTTGCATATTTTTTCAAAAAAATTCATTTTTTGCAATTAGACCATCTGTTACCGTCGCCCTTTAAGTAGAAAAGAACGTTTTTACAGGAATTATTTTCTTTGGCTCAATAACCGTTTTGCGATATCCGTCATTTTAGAAGTAGTATTTCTGGCGAAATATTTTACTATTTCCATTTCACGAAATCTAAATGAATTTTGCTTCTTTTACTACGAATCCGTTTGTGTAACAGGATAAACAGAATAATAGGTTACTGCCTGAAATGGATCAAGTTTTTCCGGCTCGGCTCCGGAATTTATTGGGTTCGTCTTCGACTCACCCAATAAATTCCTACGCTCGCCAGAAAAACTTGATCCATTTCAGGCAGTAACCTATTATTTTATAATAATTGTCGCGTTACAAATACTACTGAGAATAAGAACACTCAAGTCACTAAAACTTGAACAAAAACTGATTCCTCATTTTCCCCAGATTTTGCAAGTTAAATTGTATTTTTTCCAGAGTGTTGTTAGCCCTCTCTAGATGAAAGTAAGTCATGATAATTCTCACTGATTAGCCCTTTCCTAAACGGCAACTTTTTAAATTGATCCAATTGGAAATTTGTTGTAGACGACAAAACGGATATGGAAAAATATATTATTTCTTAGGTATAGTACGGGAAACGTTGACACAAAAGAAGACATTGCTAGTTACCAGCATGTTCTTCCTTAGTCTAAAAGCTAAAAGATTCATCAGCATCGGAGCTTGTTTTTGAAAGGATGAACAAGCTCGGAAAAAGAATAAATGTTGTTTTCATGTCACAACTATTTTATTGTCGCCAGTTATCTACGTATTCTTTTACTAGAAAAGGAACTTCTGATGTTTTATTGACATGATTAACCCTTTTCCAGTTAGTCCTAATTTTGGAGCCCCTAATAGGGAAACTTGTGAGAACTTTGAGACAATAAAAGAAAATGTTAATAGCCAATGAATCAGCATTTTCGTTTTTTATCCCAAAGTTTTATACGGTTTTAGAATACTGTTAACCTTTTCATCGTTATTTCTTCGAAAAAGAGTATATTTTTCAATAAGAAAAGTGGATTGTTGTCAGTACGTCGAGAAATTATGAACTTTGTGGTGGAAACCAAGAGACGGTTAAACAGTTTTGATAAGTAGGCCTGTTAAAAAAAGTCTAGAGCAAAATATGTTTGTGAAACACAAATGCCCCCGAAATGGCTAATGTTAAGTTTTCATGGTAAGTCTCGGACTTGCAGATAGACGGACATACAGACAGACGGACAAATAGACAGCGGTTAAACAATATACCCCCGATCTTTCGATACGGATGCATAAAATCCATATGAAATCATTATTTGCAATTACAAGAGTTTTTCGTAAGCCATTCGACATGCACTTAAAACTTACGCTAAAACAAATCCTTACAAAATGGGTAGACATAACGTTGGTGGGGAGTCAAAACCTCGTAACTACAGCTTGAAAAGGCTGGAGTTACGAGGTTTTGACTTCCCACCGGTGATAAGCACATTCCATCCATGTTTTCACGGCACATAAATCACTTATAATAGAGAACTAGTCAATAAACTTCCCCTCGTTTCGTTAAATTTGATATCCCAGGTTAACACATGTTCATCCTGTGCAATATTTATTAATGTACTATCTTTTGAGTTTCAATTTTACTCTGCATTAATCTTATTCTGCTCTTTCTTTTCCCAGAAACAAAATATTTCGTCTGTCTCTATAGCTTTGAAAATGAATGTTCTATTTATGCAGTTATCCCCCCCCCCTTGTGCTGGTTTGCAAGTTTACCTTTTTTTTAAACCAAAATCACACAGAATGTCATTCTCCATCGCTATTCAAAATCATTATTGAATGCATATTATATTTAACATTTTCTATATCAAATCCTGTTTTAAACGTTGACTTTGAAAGAATGAGAAACATGGTGCGTTTGTGAAACACTAATGCCCCGAAAATGGCCGGGGTTAAAGTGACATTTCAGAATTTTTTGTCATAAATTTTACTTTTATTTTTATCTGAAAGAGCATATTTCCTTATGAAAATTTCGAAAATTTCAAGCCAAAATATTGCGCCGTTTACGAGAAATTTATATTTTTGTGTTAAAATTGAACAAATTGTTGTGGACAACAGTTCGGATTTATTTGCAATTTATCGATCATGTCTCAACTTTAAATGCGTGTTTCTCGCTTATTGGCAACAACTGAAAATCAAAGTGCTGTCAGCACTGTAGATTGGGCATCACTGAGAAATTGATATTGTGACAAAAGGACAATATACTGATTTTCAAAATTGCCCCATTCTCTATTCGATGGTTTTTAAGCATTTTCTATGAAGCGAGTAAAAAGGCGTCATCGTTTGGAAAATGGTTAATCAATGTGTAGGCAAACGTGCATAGGTGATAAAAACAAGTTGAATGTACACCCTTCAGGTGAATCCAAAAGGTGATGCTGTTTGGGAAAAGGAAATGTTACACTTTACCGGATTTTACATTAAATCAACATGTTGAATTATTCTTATTCTTAGTCAATCAGAATAATACCAAGTACGGACCCATTATAGAGGCTTAGCCTTACTGATCTCTGATCTGCAACTCGGTCTGCAAACATATTTCGATTAAATAGACTGCACTTGTTCATTGGATCAAATGCTCAGTCTAAGAACAGTATATGTGGTAAAAATGTTAAAATTCTACAAAACGGCAAAACTAAGACGATGATTTTACTTTGATTAACATAATTTTAAATCACAGTGTTTATACTCTATAGCCTCGAACCATTCGTCCTTTTCCAAACAAGACATTGTTGTGAAGCAAATAATATGAAACATACAAAGATAACCGGAAATTTCTTCTTTGTCCCAATGTTTTCTGTGCTTCATTGTACATAACATGATTTCATCTTTATCGTCACCCGTTTCGTCGTCTGCAACTCTTTCTAATTTGAACCACTCTAAGATATTGTCGTTTGGAAGAGCCTTTAACACACTGAGTTAAAAAAAAAAACAATAAAGATAAAGCGATCAAAGCAGAATAAATATTTAACCCAATTTCAAGCAAATAAATCGTTACTTTGTTTGGTCTGTCTGAGAAGAAAATATTGTGGGAAATGAAGAACTAGCTTTTCACAACCATTTCTTCATTTTCTACCATGTTTTCCAAACACATAATATTTCATGGGAACCTAAAGGTGTCAGAATATAGGAATGGGTAAAGCGCACACATTGTATCTAGTGAATGGGCTAAGGTGGCAGTGGGCTACAGTGGCAGTGTCAAGTAGTGACCCAGTTAAACACCTGGCAATGCATTCACTGGTAAACGACCATTGAAAGTCAGAGCAGTAATATTGTAACTATATGGAATTTATCTGAGAGTTACACTATTTTGCTTTCAAGCTCTTTACTCACGGATAAGATTGTAAAAACGCTGAAAATACTAATAGGCATTTAATTTAAGGGAAAATTTCATCAAATGTAATTATTAACCCTCTCCTTATTTGTCGCAAAAGTGAAAGAGATGAAAAACATTGAAGATATTGACTGATAAAGGATGTTTCTGTGGTGTTTGAAATAACATAGTTTGGCTTGAACACATAGCTCAGCGGGTTAGGGTTAGAACGTAGTGTCTGGAGTGATGTCTGGAGTGAAAAACTGGTTATAATAGATTGGGCTATAAATAGCCCAATCTAAAAAACTAATAGTATCTATACTCATTAGAATAACCAATCTTGGCATCAAGACATACTTTAAAAAATTGAAATTGGAATGAAATATCTATCCCTTTAAGTTCTCGGACAGACACACCAGACGAACCAATAAATGAACAGATACGGGGGCATAAAAAAGAATAAAAGTTAATGCTGAAAACCATGCTACATATAAAATTGATACGGGGGCATAAAAAGAATAAAAGTTAATGCTGAAAACCATGCTACATATAAAATCGCATATTTAGTGACAGCGATATCATCATCGGCAATCCCCTTCAATTTCAATCGACGTACAATTCTGTCGTTTGAGAAAACTATTATTTTAACCCTTTCCCAAACGGCAAATTTTCAAAATTTCCATTTCAAAAGCTGCTGCAGATGACAAATGGACATTTATTAAGAAAGAAATTGTGTACAATTTTAGCATGGAAAATATTGAGATAAAAGGAGCAGTTTCTTCTTTTGTCTCACTGTTCCCCAAGCCTCTTGTTTTAGGGACGTCAAAACCAGGGGCCCGTTTTATCAAAAAAGTCGCATCTTAGCTACGACCTGACGTAAGTCGTAACTTACGTCCCGGACTTACGTCTTTTTGAAAAACCCGTTTTATCAACGCGGTCGTAACTCGAACGTCTTAGCTGCGACTTTCAAGTGTCGTAACTCGTTTCCAGCTTTACGCGTTGGTTTCGAATTTCCCGAACTATGTCATTTTCATTCGAAAACTCGGAGTTTATCGCTTAAATCACAAAGTCTTCCAGTCTAATCTGGTAAAACCCGACGTCTAAAAATAACGAGTTTGCACATTATTCTTTAGTTTTGTTTGTACAGGTGGTTAATTCGGTTCTTTTTCATGAAATTTATACAATAAAAGACAAATTTGAAGCTGCAGGGTGTCCATTTGACCCTTTTCTAGCTATTTTGAGTCTTATTTTGCTACTTTCAGTGTTGTTGTGCCGGCGGCTTTTTTCAATTTTCCGAGCAAGCGAAAGTACGGAAAAACAGGTTTCACGAGTTTGTTCGAAATAAACGAAACAAAGGACTGGTCAGATCTGTTTTTCTAACTAAAGTTAGATCTAAAGGCACAAATTGTATTGTCAAGTCTTATTTATTTGCAAGTTTGTTTGAGCAACACAAGCGTATTTGATTAAATAAAATTTATTTTTTCCCCGTTCTCCTCATGAAGCGCGGTGGTCGAGTGGTTTAGATGGTCTGTACACACAGCGTCAATCGTTTTGAATTTTCAGTTCGCGGGGGTTCGAATCCTACAGTCACCACATTTTTTTTCAAACTGCTTCATCTTTCATTCGTAATGGCTTTTAAAAAGCCACCATATTTTTTTCAAAAGGTCATCAAACATCACATCAGATGACGAGAACAAGATAGATCGATCCATCGTGTACATCTGATTCGGCTTATTTCGAATTTTTCCTTGATATGATTTCCTAGAGAATATCAGCTGTAGCCCCCGCTGATAGATATAACTTTCAATAAAACGTTTGATACATGTAGCACTGAGCCCTGTAAGTGATAAAATCGATTCATGACCCATAGACTGTTCCGAATTAAATGACTTGCAGACGACGAAATATGTGTTGTTTAACCCTTTCCCAAAAGACAGAATTTTCGGGTAGTCCAATTCAAAAGCTGCTTCAGGTGACAACATGGATGTTAATCAAGCTTGGATTTGTGCACAATACAGCTCGGAAAATATTGAGGCAAACGGAGAAAGTGCTGATCATCAGCACTTCTGTTGCCTCAATGTTTTCACAAGCCTCGTCTATTAACGTCAAAACCAGGTATTGTTTGGGAACGGGTTAATGAATGTATTTACTACTATACTACGACAAGGAAAACATTTTCTCCATTTCCCACAATGCTTTCCAACGTTATTCATTAGATCTATTGACGTTAACGAAATGAGAAAACTTTAAAGTGTCCCGTATCAACGTTTTCTTCTTTGAAATAAACGTTTCCCGAGACTTTTCTGTTTAGGATTTTCTAATTTCTGATGAATCTTGAGAAAGGATAAAATGACCTCTAAACCATTTAATAAACTTCAAAAATGTAGACTGTTCCATGTTGACAGTTCGAGGGCTTGGTGCAAAACTATTGTAACTACATTTTGTAAAATTTTACAGGAGAGGAAAAAAACTTAATGACTTTCTCAAGGTTAAATAGGAAAAATGTTTTTAAATTTCTAAATATTTTTTTTAAGTATACAGAATTGAAACATAATATTAGAACACATGATGTATTCCTTCCTAGAGATTTAGAAAAGGCAAAAAAGTGCATTTCTGAAAAATATGTAGTTACAATAGTTTTGCACTGAGCCCTCGAGTTGCTGTGGGTGACAAAATCAATGTTACCAAAATTTTGGAAATATGTCTCATAGCATGGAAAGCATTGACAGAAAAAAAATGGATTTTCTTCTTTTTCGGCAATGCTTTCAAATCCAATCTTGATCGTGGACAATCAAAACCAGGCCTAGTTCTGGAAAGGTTTTATTTACATTTGATAGACATTTGAATTTCCAACACCGTGGACAAATGGACAGCAGCAGTGACCACAAGAGTTCATCGACAAGTACTGACGATTTGCAAGAAATCTCTTTGATTCAAGACAGTCATTTAGTAATACATACTAACCCTTTTCCAAAAGACACTTTTCTTAAACTTATGCAAATTGAAAATGAATTACAGGGACCAAAAAACAGTTAAGAACGCGTATTGAAAAGAGGACATGTAGATCGCCAGCTTGTTCGTCTTTTCTCTCAATGTTTTCCAAAAGTTTTAACAGGGACGTCAAAATCAGGCATTTGGTTGATGTAGCATTTTACAAGATCCTTTGTTCTTACTCGACTCTGCAGGGTAACATTGTATCTGGTAAAAGTACAATGGGATCTGAAAAAAGGAGCCCTAATGAGCTTTTTGCTCAGCATAGATCCTGATAATACTGCATTCACACTAACAGATCATAATCCATTTAAGCAAAGATTGGTGTAGTACTTACAGCAAAATGTTAAAATGGCCCTTTTTCCTGATCCTGACTTACATTCATCATAAACAAGTTACAAAGAATAAGGCTATATAATTCATAAATTTATTTCACATTGAATACCATAAAGCTACAAAGAAACTTTGAATTTTACATGCATACCCTTAGTTTTAATTAAATACATATGATGTGTATAGACATAAACTATGAAATAACTATGCATAGATACACTACTATATTTCTGCAGTTGAAAATTACATATTCGAGCAGCAGCGGATCCAGGATTTCTGTGAGGGGGGGGGGGTCGAATATACAAATAGGGGGGTTCGTTTTCCTAGTATTAAACAAATTTGACTGAATTTCTGCATGAAAATGAAATAATCTGGCTACAGAGGGGGGTTCGTTTGACCCCCCCCCCTGTTCCCCGAACCCCCTCTGGATCTGCCACTGTCCAGTATCAGATAGATACAAGTTACATATTTTAGATAGACTCACATCCTTTATAAAGTTTTTATATCAGCATTTTCTTCTAGAGATGTTCAAGCTGTCTCATATTAGGCATGTCAAAAACAGGTATTGTTTTAGAAAGGGAAAATGCATATCAATTTTGGGGGAAAAGAGTAAATATTGCAGAAAATAATTTACTTCCTTCTATTTTACCTTTTATCAAAATGTTTTCTATGTCATGCCACGAAGAAAATCAAATCTAAGTAGTCTTCAGCACTTTCCTAGTCTAAACAATTAATTTTTGACATTGCTTGAATATTACAACCCACAATTAACTATAAAACACGTTGTGCATCTATGGGCATCATCCGTGATCCGTTTGGGCATCTACTGTTAATGATGTGTTGTAATCATTAATTGCAAACCATAATAATTTTGTTCATTTTCAGTCCACAAAATAGGAAACTTGAAATTATCTATGGCACATTACCAATAGAAAATACTGACAGAAAAGAGGAAAGCACTGATAATTCAGAATTGTTTTCTTTTCTCTTATTGCTTTCAATGATAAAAGCATATATCTTGAACACACCATCACTATTTTTTTTGTAAAAGTATTGATGTAAATTAATTATATTAGATTAACAATTTCCTAAATGCCAAATTTTTAGGGTGGTCCAATTTGAAACCAGTTACAGACAACACAATAAATGTCACTTGAAGTAGAATCTGTGAATATTATTACAGAAAATATTGAGGCAAAAGAAGAAAATGCTGGTTATCAATGTTTTCACAAGACTTTTCTATTAGGTACTTTAAAACCCAGTCTTGTTTGGGAAAGATTTAAGCCCATCACAATTAAGATTGGTAGAAACTTCATGAAGATGAGTCCAAGTACTGTAAGAAGAGTCTTTCCAAGAGGTTGATCATTCTTAGTGTGTGCTGCACCTTGAATGTTCTTGTAGGCTATTCATAACATCAGCCTGTGCATGTAGGTATACCTGTAATGAGACAAAAAATACATACTATTGTATACTATCACAATGATGCTGCATACTGTACTGCATTTAGCTGACTAATCCCCTCCAAAAAACAAAACTTTACACTGGTTAAAATTTAAGTTAGATGCACAAATTATGATAAAATGTGAAGCAAAATTTGTATAGCAAAAATGCTTTAAGTTTAAACCAGCATTTCGATGGCTCAGCGCGAAACGGTTGTACCTGCTTATAAACATATAATTATAGGGTTCCCAATGACTTTTAAATCTGGGAGTGAAAACAGTCATTTTACAGCATAATTGCACCCCCTCTATATGAAACATAGAAGGCTGCTTGCAAAAATTGGGGGTACAAGATTCAATTTTGGGGGTGCAAAATCCCCATAAGGGGGTTTTTGGGAACCCTGACCTGGCAGTTACATCTGTTTCGAGCTGAGCCATCCATTTCCTTTTTACTGGATAATTTTCAAATGAGCCTGTAAGTGTAACTACTATCTAGAATAAAGGTATGTTTGGATAAGGAAAAAATATAACCTACAATGGTATCTATGGTTGAGAGGTAGAGCGTAAGCCTACAGGCCATGGAACCAAGAGGTTCCCAGTTTGATTCCCGGCAACAGTGGTACCAGTAGTTCCTGTGTTTTTTCATCAAGCAACATTATTATTTAATATTAAATATTTGAAGTGAGTAGATCTATTAGTGTACTTTCCAGGAATCTGAATCAAGATAATATGATGATTCGTGACAAACCTGTCTGATGCCATTGATGGCAACCGCCAAAACAAAATCCGCAACCAGCTGTGATAATACAGTCAGAGACATCATGGCTGTTTTGGGTTCTAGAACATCTGAGAAATCAGACCTTATCTTTGCAAACCATTTTTTAGTTCTAAATAATGAAAAATAGGTCAAACCTTTAATTTCAAACATTTGTAATCTCGTGGTCTAGCATCTCTTTTTCTACCAGGCTACTCACATTCCATGATTTTTACTCTGATCTGAAAATACATGAATTAATATGAATAAAAATGAACAGTTTTTCTCACTAGTTTTATCTAGTAAAGGGTGAACTAAGACAATATTAACATGAAGCAAGGTTTATTCTTATCATCCACTGAAAAATGTTTCGTCATACATGCAGACAATAATTGATAATTGATAGTAACACGGTCATTTGAAAACACCCAATGAAAATACATTTTCTGAAATCCTTGCTTACCCCACCCACAAGCTTGAGCTAGGCAAATGAATGTTTCCTTCAGTTTCAAGACAAAAAGCGCCGTAGATTTAAAGTCAGTGGCAAAGCATATAATCATGCCACGATCTACTATACAATCAATGAGTTTTAAAACCAAAATGTTTGCATGCAAAGTATTTTCAAGCCAGGAAATAAAATGAAACTCAACCTTGCGACCTTGACACTGTCAACATCCCCTACCGAGAGTCGTTTCCCTTGAATTATGACGTAATTCATAACAGATTTCGCACTACTAATTTTTCGTACCATAATTATTCTACTTGTCATTGTTGACAGTAAATTTTGCAGAAAAAACTTACTAATTTGGTTCTGTCACAAACGATTATTTACCTTTGTTTCAACGAAACTTTGCCTCCGTTCTGTTCGCTCTGCTCCCGAAAACAGCCCCAATTGTACGTGTAAGATCGTTCATTCCGGTCAGGGACACACGGTTTCAATGTTGACATTTCTCTAGACAACTTATTCTAGCAGTTTTGGCCATTTAAAATTTCATTTTTTCTCGCTTCAAACATTTCTAATGTAGCCGCCATTTTTGCGACCCTACTAAGACTGGGTCGGACCGGTCGTAGAAATTTGGGAAAAACTTACGTCAATCGTAGCTACGACTTTTTGATAAAACGGTCTCGCGGACGTAAGACCGAAAGTTACGACAATCTTAGCTGCGACCGACGTACGACCGTTGATAAAACGGGCCCCAGGTCTTCTTTTAGGAAAGGGTTAACATAGTGTGTACAGGATTAGGTCATCTTTAACTTGGGATTGTACATACATGGTTGATATTTCTTGTAATTCCTTGGAGAAAACAACAAAAAAGTGCAAGTGACATGAAAATCCCGGCGACCGACAGACTCTTTTCATTCTCGTCCCAAGCCGTATTTCTTGCGTTTTCTGAATTTGAAATATATTCCCAAGATAGGCCGTCGTTTTTGTGTGAGAGACTGAAAACGTCAGTGACATTTGTTAAGAAATATCATTGTGACATATGTCTCTCATTTTATCTTACGAGCTGAATAAGTGGAAAACTCTTGAGATTCAAAACAAAAAACCGTCCATTTCACTAAAATGTCCACAAACAAAACCTGGTTCATTACAGGGATTGAAACATCGGTCACTAAAGAAAAGTACTGATTTTCAATATTTTCCCTATTTGCGACAATATTTTCTGTGTTAAAAAAATACAACAGTCATTGTACTTTAGATTATTATTTCAGTTCATTTTTATTTTACCCCCTTTTTTTTTGGGGGGGGGGGGGGGGGGGCGATGTTGTTGTTGTTGTTGTTGTGGTGGTGGTGGTGGTGGTGGTGGTGGTAGTGGCGGTGGTGGTGGTAGTGGTGGTGGTGGTGGTGGTGTTTTTTTTTGGGGGGGGGGGGGGATCTCTCCATCTTGACCATTTTTTCAATGGAATCTGTCTGAAATTTGAATAGTTTGGACATTGTCTTTCCCAGGCAAACATGATAAACAATTTCTGTCTCTAAACAAGTATAGTGGTCCCAAGGTAATCTGATGTTTATAAACAAACTTTTAACCTATAAAAACATGTTTTTATAGAGGCCCACTTGCAAATAATCTCGTCAATATTACATAAAAATACTGATTTTCATCGATACGGTTTCGTTTTGACCAGTTAAGTATAACCTGTAATTAGTAAATGGGTATGGCTTTTATTGTTTGGCGGAAATCAGAATATTGTCGGACCACTATATCCCAAAATTTGGTTAAAAACAGTGATTTTGGTAATGGGAACGGTCATGTGCAACAATGCATTAGAAAGTCAATTTACAGTGACGGCGAAAAAAGCCGAAGATAAGAGTGAGGGACATTTTGGCGAGATACTCCGGATACCCATTAATAGCATTTTGGGTTCAATAGTTTAGAAGCTTGCTTTAATACTGACAGGTACATTAATTCTTCTTGTCTTAGAAGCAAGTGATATGGCTTCTTCAAAATGTAATTTTTCACCGTTTTCCTTCATCAATAGCCTGGTAACTCTGCACAGATTGCAAAGAGAAGTAATACTAGGCTTAAAAAGCACCGATTTAGTACAATGTTTGGTCCGGCTACGATGGCATGCCATATGTACATGTAACAACTGAGACACGAGCTTGTGTTTTTCGAAAGTACAAATATGGTAGAGATTGTACGTGTATTCAGTAGCTATCTGAATAAATGATGCATTTATAAATATAGAAATATGTTATTGTGTAATTTTGTATGCTTTCGATCGAATCTTAAAGTAAATTGTAAAAGGGTGTCATAGTAGGGGTTTCCTAGGTATTTTTTCCGATTTTGAAAATGGTACTTTGTCGCGAAACTTTTTTGTAAGTTCATTCGTTCAGAGCAACTTATAAGAGAATTAAAGACTTTCTTACTTTGTTATTTCCATTCCACGTCCTATTTTGTGGGTATTCATCTGAGAGATTATCCTAAAGAGTATCCCACACAATGGGGTTTGATGAATATATTTTTTTCACAATTTCATAAAATGATTATCTGTTCCTCAGCAGTGTAACACAAAAGACATCGTCGCATTTCTATGAAAACCACGTATCTGCAGCTTTAAACAAGCTGCAGATACGAGGTTTTGGCAGAAAAGCAGCGACATGTACATTACGTGTCAAGCCACTATTTCAGACAAGAAACTTGTCTCCGTCCGCAGAGACATGTCATTGAAAAACAAGCTGAAACATGGGAAAGGGAATCTAACAGTGTTTGAGATCAACAAAGATCTAGAGCAGCCTGCATATATGCACAGTTTGACCAAGATCCAGTTTGTTGTTTTATAGCATCTTTATGGCATTCAAAAAAGAGCAGTATGTTTAAACATTAAAACCCTCTCCCAAACAAGACCTGGTTTTGACGTCCCAAATAGAAAAGGCTTGGGAAAACATTGAAACAAATGAAGAAACTGCTGATAACCAGCAGTTTCTTCTTTTGTCTCAATATTTTCTATGCCATATTGTATACAAATCCTATCTTTAATTACATCCATTTTGTCATTTATGGCAGTTTTTTTAATTGGATCCCCCTAAAATGTCGCCGTTTGGAAAAGGGGCACTAAATGCTCTGATTCTATAACAATCTAAATTGTCACAAGACTTAGAGCATTTTTTCAAAATCCCAACTCACATGTTCATTTACGTTTCCGTGTAGTTACTTATGTAATCTCTTTGATATGCGAACTTCACATTGACCCACTTAATCTCCCTATCACCAAGGAATCAATGTGTCATCGATTTGAAGCTTAAGCTTTTTTCCAACTTCAAAAATGTAGACTTTTTTCACATTGTAAACCAATTAGGATGACAGAAATATTCGTGGAAACTGAAAGTATGTTACATCGCATATCGCAAATTTGTATTTATATATAAACACGTTACAAACGCGTAACGTGGACGTGGACGCCTACTTGAACAGTTATCCTCGTTATCCTACTTTAGACGTATTTCCCAAACCAAGCTGATTTTGGCATTATTGGTAGTGTTTCAAAATTTAAACTACTTTCAAATTGTCAGCGCCAATGAAACGCGTAGTAATTTTATCTTAATCTAAATTAATTGATGCATCAAAGTTGCTTTTTCGAAGGATCAGACTGGCACAGACAACGTTACTATCACTCCATTATTTAAGCGCAAAAGTAAAAAGAGTTGCTATTCATGGGAAACCACAGAATTCGTGCATGTTAATCTATCCCTAAACCATGTCTGAGCCTTTAAGTATTATTTGTTGTTTTATCATAGAACAAGTGTCAGTCAATCCTGATAAATCGTCACATTGAAGACTGGCCAGACAAAATAGATTGTTATGTACATGCATAAGATATATGAGCCAGGATCTGGAAAAACGTCCCTTAAAGCTTTTGAGCCACACATAGATCCAGATCAGCCTGTGCATACGCACAGTCTGATCAGGATCCATATTGTTCTCTAATAGCTTCTTCGTGACATGTAGTAACTTAAAGAAAGCAGCATGGGTGCATTTTGGACTGCATTTGACAACAGGCTGATCTTCAAACTCATTTTTTTAAAAATGTTACAAGGGACGTTCTTCCAGATCCTGGCTCATATGCATTTGCTTATCATTTCTTTGCTTAATTGATGTATCTTTAAGTTATGTCTGAGCCTTTAAGTATTATTTGTTGTTTTATCATAGAACAAGTGTCAGTCTCTCCTGATATATCGTCACATTGAAGACTGGCCAGACAAAATAGATCGGTATGTACATGCTCAGGATATAGCGTTTGCTTATCAATTCTTTGATGTCTGAGCCCTTAATTATAATGTGTTGTTTTGTCAAATAAAAAGTGTAAGCCAATCTTGATATATCGTCACATTGAAGACTAGTCAGACAAAATAGATTGTTATGTACATGCATAAAATATAGCGTTTGCTTATCAATTCTTTGCTTAATTAATGCATCCTTTAACCATGTCTGAGTCTTAGAGCATTATTTGTTCTTTTATCATAGAACAAGACTAGTTAATGTCAGTCAATCTTGATGTATCGACTATTGTAGACTGGTCAGACAAACTTGATGGTTGTGTACATGCACCAGATATAGCATTTGCTTACGATTTCCTTGCTTAGTTAAGATGTCTTTAATCCATGTCTGAACCTAAAAGTCATTATTTGTTGTTTTGTCACAAAAAATGCCAAGTAATCTTGATATATCGTTAATTGAAGACAAAGCAAGGACAAAAGTATGTATATGCATTATACACTGTATCTAGCATTCAGTTTGTAAAATTATTTTGTTAGAGGGGTTATGTTATGACGTAAGTATGTGGTTTAAAGAAATCATGTGGCATTTTGGAATCAACATAGGACCAGGATAAGAGCAAGCAGAAATACATATACTTAAAAAAGTGCATGCTTCTTTCTTATAGCACAAACGCGTAATGATGATTTCAGATGGCAACAACTTGTAAACATACATGTATCTGATCGCACATGAGTGCGTATATTAATTTGGGTCTTTATTCGCCCTTTTCCACACCACATTTCTTTAAGAAATGCCGTCGTATGGAGGAATATTCGTGGTAGGTGGAAGTAAAGATACAATCATGAGAATATTGGCAATAGTTTATTACAACAATCAATTCTATAACTATTTTACATTAGGCGTTCTCGTAAAACCCTATTCACCTTGCACACACGAAAAACAAAATATCATTTCAACGCTATTGAGAATCATTTAGCAACAGCACTTTTCTTAACATATCATCGCTTTTCTTGAAAAAAAAACTCGCATCTGCAGCTTGTTTAAAGCAGCAGTTGCCAGGTTTTCGAAGAAAAGCAACGTAATCATTCACAAAATGCGTGAATTCAATCCCTATTTATAGACAATCAATTATTGTAAATGCATTTTACGTGTCCGGTTACTGGCCCGCCCGAATATTATGTATCTTGATGAAGAAATTGATAAACTTTGTTTACTTACAGACACATTTAGAAAGCATTGTGTTTCAGAGTAGCTAAATACCACGATACCACACCTTTCCTAAACTTTTAGAATTTTTAGTTGTTCTAATCTGAAAGTTGGTAAGATGAGAGAATCTAGCTATGTTGGTAAAAAAAATGGACTTATGATATAGCACACACAGAGAAAAATACTGAGACAAAAATGCTGAAACTAAATCAATATATCGTAGCTTTTGATTGAAAATCTTGTAACTGTAGCTTGTTTCAAGCTGCAGTTACGAGGTTTTTGTTGTAAATCAGGTTTAACTGGAATGATTTCATAGACTGATTCTATTAGAGATTTCATAATCACAACTAAAGGTTTCAAGCAATATAAATGAAATGTGGATAGAGAAAACTACCCTTACAGAAATGAAAACTTTGCTGCAAATTTGCAGCAAATTCGCCGCGAATTTGCTGCAAACAAATTAGTTCGCTAGAAGGGTTTGCCGGAACTTCGCCGATGTTTGCCGCTAGCTGCAACCTTCCTGCAATCTTCTGGCAAACACGTTTCACTTTGCGACAAGTTTGCCAGAAATAAGAAAGTTTGTCGGAACTTCGCAGGAAAGTCATCCATCAAATATTTTACATGTAGTTTGCCGGAACTTTGCAAGAAGCCTATCTTGAACATCATTGAATATCATGCAGTTTGCAAGAAATTTGCAGGAAATTAAACAGTCCAGTGCTCATTCAAGGAGCTTTAAATATCTGTAAAATTCTTGCATATCGTCGGTGTAAATGCAAAACCTCGTGCGTCGATTCTTGCGATTTTCAAAGTACAAACTCGTGTGTCCATTTAGACAATTCTCGCAGGTTTTGAGATAATTTTACCGATCAGTATCAATAATACTTTAATTATGAACAATATGTCCAAATTTCAAGTAAAACATTTCAGTTTGGGAAAAGTTATTACACTTTTTCCCTCCCCTTTAAAATTTTCCAAAAATGAGATACGAGGTTTTGCATTTACTATGACGATATGCATATTGAAACATGGATAGACTCAAAATTCTGAACCAATACATAAAGACTGACTTAATTTGTTTTCAGTGTATATCTATAAATTATCTTCATTTAGTCCGGGGTATGTGTACACTGTCAAATATAAGTGTAGAATGTCCATGCTTAAATTTCACGTTGACAAGTTTGTTATTTAGAATGGATGATAATCTAACAAATTCATGATACGACAGAGCAAACTAGATAAGTAAGGTACTAAGAGTTCGGTTTCCAATTTGCCGAGCCCTGATAGCTCAGTCGGTTACGTCGTAGTCTGCCAACTCAGGTGTCGCGAGTTCGAACTCCGGCTCGGCCAGTATCCATTCTGACATTTGACAAAAGTCATTTGTCTCTCACCAATGGGTGTGAATCATTTATGTTAGAGAGCAGCTGGAGGCTCGGTTTGGATATTGTGGTTGTACTGGTGCGAGAAATACCAGGAACCCACGGTTAGGTGCTCCAGCCGCCGCGATATGACCATAGAAGTTGAAAACGGCGTAAAACCCCAATAAATCAAATCGGTTTCCAATTTCTGAATTTATCCAATAATTATTATAGTTGCCAAATAACTCATCTACAGAGTCAGTCATTTAACTGTTTTTTAAAGTGACATTTCAGAATTTTTTCTCATAAATTTCACTTTCATTTTTATTATGAAGAGCATATTTTCTTATGAAAATTCTGAAAATTTCAAGCCAAAATATTGCGCCGTTTACGAGAAATATATATTTTTGTGTTAAAATTAAACAAATTGTTGTCCACAACAGTTCAGATGTATATAGAATTTGTCGTTTCTGTCTCAACTTTGAAGGCGTGTTTATCGCCTATCATCAACAACTTCAAAAAACTGATACCATTTAGATACCCATTATAAAAATCAATCTTGGCATCAAGACATACTTTAAAAAATCAAAATGAGGATGAAATGTCCCTTTAATCAGTGTACATCATAATGTGCACACATGTACATGTTACATGTACATGTGTGCACATTTTTTACACAAACATGCATGCATATATTTGTGCAAAGCCTTTGTACCCTTTCCAAATGGCATAATGTTACACAGGCCCCAGGCCCGTAGGAAGCAATTTAATATTGGGTGGTGGGCTAAAGCCCAAGTGTCTGAATATTCGTAGGCGGGCTTATTTGGATTTTCCCTGAATTTTCAGTGTGAAATAAGGACAATTCGGCATTTTTGGCCAACATTGGGGGCTTAGCCCCCCCCCCCCCTGTTCCTACGGGCCTGTCAAGTCCATAGGAAGCGATTTTCATAAGGAATGAGAATCTGGCCCCTGTCAGAGCCAGTTACTAGATATCGGAGGGGTAAAATTAGATTGATCCTAAATTTTCAGTGTATTTAAAAAGAAACTTTCGGCATTTTTGGGCAAATTTGGGGAGGGGCTTAGCCCATTCTAGCCGCCCCTATTAGAAGCTATGTAAATGTCCCCAATTTTGTTGTTTCAATAATTTTATTATTGGATCTTTCCAAGTTGTATTCACCTTGTAGCTTGTTTATATTTCTTCGCTTCGTTTGTTAGAAATATCGGCAAACTTCCAGGTACTCTAGTCTAAACGGGAAGTTCAAAAGAGGCTTCTAGTATAAACTGAGCATGCCAAACGAATATTTTCAAACAAAGATTTCAACGAACTGGTAAAGAAGAACGAAAAGTCAATTTAATTCATCAAATAACGTGTTATTTTCAGCAGTTTGGTCGAGAATCGAGGTATAAAACATTGTTGTTTATGCATATTTAGTCTGACGGCATGACATTTGGTATAGGCGAAGATATTCGCAGTTGAATCGAGACCATGCTGGTACACAAAGGAATTCTATTTTTAGGGTAGGCCTAGTTTCTAGTTAGCCGGTCCCCAAACTAAATGGTCGCCAGTAAAGTGACAAAATAGAGTAATTGTTCATCAATAAAGAAGAAATAAGCGGGTGTGTGTGGGCAGCAGCCCACATAAATAATTTCAAAATAAAATAAAGCGGGGGTGTGGGGGCGGCAGCCCCCAAAAATACTTCCTAGAAAATAGGGACCGGTATACTAGATGTTCCCAATCAAGCATCTAGTCTTTTATCAATATTCTAGTCATGTAATTGTTATGCCCCCTTTCGAAGAAAAAGGGGGTAGGAACACTTCCAGTTTAGCGGTCCCTACCAAAATGGCGTCCATTTACCTTGTCCACTTGAATGTATTTATGGGGGCTGCCGCCCCCACACTCCCGCTTCATTTCATTTTAAAATCATTTATGGGGGCTGCCGCCCCCACACCCCGGCTTATTTTCCCTTTTATTGATGAAGAAATACGCTATTTCATCCCTTTACTTCTTAATGTACGGTAACAGAGTGCAGGGGTCTCGTTTGCCAAAATTTTGGGCCGTTAATGGGCCCCATTCCCAATGGCAAAAAGTATCTTTTTTTCCCAATTCTCTGGTGAGAATTCCCAATGAGGACCTAGAATGCCCCATGTTAAGACCTCATCTTCATTTACATACATTTTGAAGACAGTTTTAGAGTAGATTCTCAAACAAGAGTATGTACAAATGCATTTTACACCACTAAAGTCTTATTTGCAGCTGAAACTGAGTGAGAGTATGAATACAAACTTGTTATAGTATTTCCCAATTTAGGTTTAGGTCGCTATTTTTCCCAATTTCACTGGCCCCTGGCCCCAAACAAAAATTGGTAGCAAGACCCCTGGAGTGGCGGCCATTTTGTCTGGGGACCGCTAAACTGGAACCTACCAAGGGGGTATATTGTTTTGCAAGTGTCGGTCGGTAGGTCGGTTCTTTGGTCGGTCTGTCCGTAGACCAAACCTTGTCCGGAGCATAACTCGAAAAGTATGTAAGGTAGAATCGGGAAACTTTACAGGTGGATAGATCTCATTATGGAGAGGTGCAGTGCACAAGAACCGTAACTCTGCCGATCAAATTTTTTGAGTTATTGCCCTTTGTTGATTTTCAAACGTGATTCTTGTCCGGAGCATAACTCAAAAAGTATGTAAGGTAGAATCATGAAACTTTACAGGTGGATAGATCTCATTATGGAGAGGTGCAGTGCACAAGAACAGTAACTCTGCTGATCAAATTTTTGAGTTATTGCCGTTTGTTGATTTTATAACTTGATTCTTGTCTAGAGCACAACTCAAAAAGTATGTAAGGTAGAATCATGAAACTTTACAGGTGGATAGATTTTATTATGGAGAGGTGCAGTGCACAAGAATAATAACCTTGCCGATCAAATTCTTGGGAGTTACAGGGTTTTTTCTCCTTCTTTGGACGGGTCCGTAAAAAGGACCCGTTCCCAATGCCAAATAGGAGAATTTTTTCCCAAAATCTACAAAGAAAATTCCCAATGCAAAAGTCGTTCCTTCTTTTTGAATGAAAATTCTATCATTCCCTTTCATATGTTGAGAAAAAAGTATCTACAGACAAACTAGAAGTCCCTTCAGTTGATTTCATATAGTTAACTATGCACAGGACTCAATTTTTGTTGTGAGTCTGTGATGAATTTTTTTTCCCGATTTTTGACAAAACAACATATTTTTCCCAATTTGCCTGGTCTCGGACCCGTTCCCAAAACTAAGAGAAAAAACACTGAGTTATTGCCCTTTGTTGATTTTTACACTTAATTCTTAACCTTGCCTATATCTCATGTCTTTTTACACATACAGCCTTGATATCTCACACATAGATACCTCCTATCAACATCGTTCACATTTGACCATGACCTTGGACCTTGTGACCTTGACCTTGGAGTTTGACCTACTTTAAAAAAAATTAAACTTGGCTTATATCTCATGACCTATTACACATACAGCCTTGATATTTCACACATGGACACCTCCTACCAAGACCTTTCACAATTGACCATGACCTTGGACTTTGACCTTGGAGTTTGACCTACTTTTTAAAAACTTTAACCTGGCCGATGTATCATGTCCTTTTACACATACAGCCTTGATATTTGACACATGGAAACCTCCGACCAAGACCTATCACATATTACTATGACATTGGAACTTTTGACCCTGACCTTGGAGTTTGACCTACTTTAAAAAAAACTTGGCCTATATCTCATGTGCTATTACACACACAGCCTTGATATATCACTCAATTCTCATGGACACATCCTACCAAGACCTTTCACATTTGCCCATGACCTTGGACCTTGTGACCTCAGGGGTCTTGTACCAATTTTCATTTGGGGCCAGGGGCCAGTGAAATTGGGAAAAATAGTGAGGTTTTACCTAAATTGGGAAAAACTAAAACAAGTTGGTATTCATACTGTCAATCAGATTCAGCTGCAAATTAGACTGTAGTGATGTAAAATGCATTTGTACATACTCTTGTTTAAGAATCTACTCTAAAGCTGTCTTCAAAATGTTTGTAAATGAAGATGAGGTCTTAACATGGGTCATTCTGGGTCCTCATTGGGAATTTTCACCAGAGCTGGACCTTGACCTTGGACTTTGACCTATTTAAAAAAAAACTTTAACCTAGCAGATATATCATGTCCTTTTACACATACAGCATTGATATTTGACACATGGACACCTACAACGAAGACCTTTCACATTTTACCTTGGACCTTGTGACCTTGACCTTGGTGTTTGACCTACTTTTAAAAAAATTAAACCTGGCCTATATTTCATGTCCTTTAACACATACAGCCTTGATATTTCACACATGGTCACTTCCAGCCAAGACATTTCACTTTTGACCTTGACCTTGACCTTGGAGTTTGACCTACTTTTAAAAAAAATAAACTTGGCCTATATCTCATGTGCTATTACACATACAGCTTTGATATTTCACTCATGGACACATCCTACCAAGATCTTTCACATTTGACCATGGACCTTGTGACCTTGACCTTGGAGTTTGACCTACTTTTTAAAAAAAATAAACTGGGCCTATATTTTTCATGTCCTTTTACACATACAGCCTTGATATTTGACACATGGACACTTACGACCAAGACCTTTCACATTTGACCATGACCTTGAACCTTGTGACCTTGACCTTGGTGTTTGACCTACTTTTACAATACATTAACCTGGCCTATATTTCATGTCATTTTACACATACAGCCTTGATATTTCACACATCGTCACTTCCACCCAAGACATTTCACTTTTGACCATGACCTTTGACCTTGGAGTTTGACCTAGTTTTAAAAAACTTAAACTAGGCATATTTCTCATGTCCTGTTACCAATACAGTCTCGATATTTTACACATGGATACCTCCTACCAAGACCTTTCACATTTGACCATGACCTTGGCCTGTGTGACCTTGACCTTTGATTATTACATACTTTTAGAAATCTTTAACCTAGCCTGTATCTTATGTCCTATTACATCTACATCCTTTATATTTCACACATAGACACCTCCTACCAAGACCTACCACATTTGACCATGACCTTGAATATTGCAACCTTGACCTTGGACTTTGACCTACTTTTAAAAAGACTGAAACCAGGCATATATATCATGTCCTTTTACACCTACAGCCTTGATATTTCACACATGGACACCTCCAACCAAGACCTTTCACATTTGACCATAAACTTGACCTTGGCATTTGGGCTACTTTAAAAAACTTTAACCTGGCCTATGTTTCATTTTACTTTTACATATACAGCCTTGATATTTCACACATAGACACCTCCTACCAAGACCTTTCATATTTGACCATGACCTTTGACCTTGTTAACTTGACCTTGGACTTTGACCTACATCAAATGTAGGCCCTTGAGGGGCATATATGTTTTACAAACATCTCTTGTTTTTTCAAATTCAAATCCTGTGTTGTGGGTACTCATTTGAATCGTCTCGACGAGACGATACAAATGAGTACCTACAACATAGGGTTTGATGATCATTGACAGCATTATTGCAGTTTGAAAAGTCACCACCCCCTCTTATCTGGAGCCCTGTACAATGTTTGGCACCATAATTTAGATCTCGGATGAGTTAGATTTTCACAACCTTATTGGCCATAAGTTCTTTTTCAGTCTTTAAGTAATAAATATTAATTGAATTGAACAAAAGTGTTGCTCATATCATTTAGGTTCAGGAGAGCGATATAGGACCATCATGGTCCTCTTGTTAAAATCAATGTTTACAAATGCCCCACATTATGAGAAAAATGTTTTTGTTCACAATTTAAACCTTACAAGTCTGTTTTTGTTTATTTCCAGTGTAAACAGAACCTTACAATGCTGGAGATATGAAGACTGTTGGCTACTACGTACAGCAACAGAGAAGTCCAATTTTGACATGAAAGATAAGAAAAACGTCGTTGAAATTAAACAACTTCGACAAGTAACTGTCCGTCAGCTCTTCTAAAATACTTAAAGTTAAACTGAAGTGTTGAACATCAATGTACATCTAAAGTATGGACAGTCTGGACTAATATTTACCTTTAATCACATGTACATGTACAGACAAGTTTTGTAAGAAGTTACAAAAAAATTTAGCTTCATATACTTCTAATGGTCAATCAAATGCTTGTTACTAAAACTTTGCTATTGGGGACATCATAATGGTGATTGATTTAAATTTACGACCTGAACAAGCAGAAAATTGGTTGGATCATGTAGACCTATCACAGATAAGAAACTTGCATGGGGACCGAGATCTATATATATACCAATCAACAAAACTCTGAAGAGACCAGTTGACCGCCTGTGTCCACTTGTGAAACAGCTTGGTGTAAATATGGGCTGTAGTAATGCCCTATAAGTGTAAAGTGTAACAGGGCCGCAATGTATTGCCGGAGTGTTTTAGTGAATGGGGTATATTATTGCCCAATAGAATGAATATCAAAGTGTTAGAAAAATCTACAGTGTAAATAAGTGATACAGAATTCGAAGAAGAAGGACCTGCACAATATAAACTAAGAAAGATTCTTGGACAACAGACTGCGAATTGGTTTCTACAAATTGATTGAAGATTTGATACACAGAATGAACAACATGCCGCATCGAAAATCAAATAAACAGACTTGATGAACACAAATAATGTCAGCCTAATAGACTTGATGCATCAACAACCGATATTGATTTAAGGTAGAATACCCGTAATGTGGCCATTTTGGGATTCACAAAACATCAGGGGTTTTTTGGCGGCATCATTACGTATCCGAAGCTATTCAGGCTCGGTCGTGAACATTCGGAGATGGAAAGTTTCATCGCCAGTTGTTTTCGACATAGCCCAAATAATGCCGATGTCTCACGAATCTCATTAGGGGTGGACTACCTTAAAAGTGTTTATTGAGAATCTTGTTCTTCCTGGTGAGGAATGTTATTTGTTTTGCTTGTGAAAATGAGCTGAGAAAGATAACTTTTATCCGAGAAATATGCCTTCTTTAAAAACTGTTATCTACATCAACTTCTGTTAATTTAAGAAATTAAAAGTTTCGGATAAGATTTTAATGAATTGGTATTTAATTAATTAGAAAGTTGCGGCATACAACAAAATAGAAAAAGAAAGGATTTGTGTATATAGCTTAGAAAATACTAAGGCAAAAGGAGAAAATGCTGATTATCAGTATTAACTTCTTTTGCCTCAATGTTTTCCCCAGCCTTATTTAGTAGGGACGTCATAACCAGGTCTTGTTTGGGATAGGGTAAAGCGAGGTTTCTTAAGAAAATGTGACACTGATCACTGTCACCAAATGTAATCAAAAGCTTTCCAAGGCCTTACTTTCATTTAAAGCCTCTTCCGGTTTTAGTGAGGAAGTATCTGGTTTAATGTAAATCCCAAATTGACGAAAAGGTGAACTATTTTACTCTGCATTCAATCAAATAGCTTTCTTGTTTGCAGGAAGATTGGAAGAAATATAAACAAACCAGTTTGCTGGAAAGTTGCAGCAACGGTTTGCTGCAACTTTGCGGCAAATAGTTTGCGAGAAAACTAATTTGCATACGAAAAACGAAGTGGCCGCAACTTTGCGGCAAATAGTTGCGGGAAGTTCGCGAGAAGAATTTGGATGAGTTTGCGGCAACTTTGCAGCAACAGTTCGCTGCAACTTTGCAGCAACAGTTTGCAGCAACTTTGCGGCAAATAGTTTGCGAGAAAGCTAATTTGCATACGAAAAACGAAGTGGCCGCAACTTTGCGGCAAATAGTTGCGGGAAGTTTGCGAGAAGAATTTGGACAAGTTTGCGGCAACTTTGCAGCAACAGTTCGCTGCAACTTTGCAGCAACAGTTTGCAGCAACTTCGCGGCAAATAGTTTGCCAGAAAGCTAATTTGCATACGAAAAACGAAGTGGCCGCAAATTTGCGGCAAATATTTGCAGCGAAGTTGCCGCAACTGTTTGCGGCAGGGCTAATATTTTGGTAAGGGTATATGATGGGTGCATTCCGTTATTGCGAAACGTCGTATCTACAGATTTTTAAAGCTGTAGATACGACTTTTTTGATGTTGTGTTTTTGGTGGGGTTTTTTTCTATGAAAGCGACGATATAGAGTACATAAAGTAAAAACCAACATTTACTTGGAATACATAAAAGAATATGTTTGTAAAATCAATGATACAAAATTAGAAAATATCGTTCGCTACGATTCCTTATTTTTCTGCAATACTGTAAGCTCAGTGGGTGAGGAACACAAATTATCAGAGGCAGCTTTCAATTTCAGACAGTGCAAATTCCAAATTTTGGAAAGAGTTAAATAATTATAACGGAATTTATAGATCATTAACTTAGCAGCTTTTCTAATTAATACAACAGCTAGGTTAATTACAAATTTTATTTGATAATCCATCATTGGAGTTTATTAGTATATGATTTCTCAGCTAAATTTACTTTTACTGGACGGATTGTTTGGGGTTGAACGTACTTTTAATGTTTCTGATCTAATTAAGAATCTTCAATCATACAGTTTTTGTACCTAGACTAGACAAGCTAATCAATACTAAAAAAGAACCCAGAATGGTTCAAGGAAAAACAGGTGATTGGTCTTTTAACCTGGTATATTTTCTAATATCTATGCTGTAAAAAGTACTTTGTACTTATTACTTGAATAAACTATTTGAATTTGAATTGAATTTGAATATACCTCACCACTTTTAGAATAAGAAGTTGTCTGAGAACAACTCTTGCTAATCCGCATTCAACAAATAAAATGCTGAAAAAAACGTGTTATATTTTCTTTTCTTTTTGACATTTGTGACCCGTCACGCTTAAAGGGACCTTATCCGAATACCCAAAATCCAAATTTTGACAAATTTGTCAGACCCATCACATGTCAATCAGATCCCGTATGCAAAAAATGAACACACAGTAACATAGGAAGAACATCCTGGATTTAGAAAATTACGTAAAAGTGAAAAGTGTCGGCCCTAGTCTGGCTGCGCGGACTGCACAGACTGACTAGGGTCGATATTTTTCACACACCCGATAAGGTCCCTTTTAGCGCGACGGGTCACATTTTAGACAAGTTTTCCTTCATATAAGGAAGACAAAACTTTGTAGTATTTTGTGATGATAGACGGATTAACCTTGTCTGAGAATTTCCACAGATTATATTACTCTCAAAACGCTTTCTTGTACAATGTAAGTTTAATCCTTTCCCAAACAGCAAAGTTTGAGGGTGGTCTGAATTATAAGCTGCTCCAGTGTGCAAATATTATGTTCATAAAGATAGAATTAATGCATATAATAGCATAGAAAATATTGAGACAAAATGAGAAAATGCTGGTTATCAGTATTTCTTTCTTTTTACTTCAATGAAAAAAATAAAAGAAAACGAGAAAATACTGTTTCCAGTAATTGCCTTTTCTTCGATAGCTTTTCAAGCTTTTTCACTGCCATGGATATCAAATGCAGATATTTCTGGGGGATGTTAAAGTGCATTTCACATTGATAAGAAAATTACGCTTTGTTTCATGCCGCACCATTTTTACAGAAACCTTTTTATGCTCTCCATTTGAAATAGACTCACTACCTATGTGCCTATTGGCAACTGATGAGCATAAATCAACAAACATTATTCTATTTTTCATGCAATCATACAGTACCACATAATGCACAGTATGATTTATTTCCAATCCAGATCCAGCCTATCCGTCGCTTGTTATTTTTCTTTATAATAATAACAAAATACCAATTATGGTGAAAATTGTCATTTATTAATGACTAAACATTTAACGTAATCCATTACATAAAATGGGGGATGTGTATACTTAAACAAATACATATTAACTCATCGTCCACACCCCCCTAATGCTAAAGCTTTGCTAAGAATGACAAGAGAAGAATTTTAGACTAGAAAAATAAGGTGGACACAAAAACATGCCAAACATGTCATTCTGAATAACAAAATTGTCCTACACTTAACCTTACGAATACTTCTGACAAGGAAAAGAATAAAGAGTCGGACAGGGCATCCAGAGTGAAATGCGTGTCCGGCCTTTCGCCCTTTTACTTGGAGGTGAACTGGGGATGGAGGCGGGTTCGACAAATAAAACTTCCATTGCAAAAACGTGATGGCAGCATATAAACAAAGAAAGACAAGTAGAGTCACGTGATAGAATACTATACACTGATAAGCCGATTAGCTTGTTCCTCATTAGCATTAGCGTTATACAGGGTAGTGCAGATAAAGGTATTGGCCCAATGTTTACCCTTTGTTTTACTACGGTTTGGCCCATTACACTTGCACTATAATTTCAAAAGGAGCATAAAACGTATTATTTACAATAATACTTCATTATGCTCTCCATTTGAAATAGACTCACTACCTATGTGCCTATTGGCAACTGATGAGCATAAATCAACAAACATTATTCTATTTTTCATGCAATCATACAGTACCACATAATGCACAGTATGATTTATTTCCAATCCAGATCCAGCCTATCCGTCGCTTGTTATTTTTCTTTATAATAATAACAAAATACCAATTATGGTGAAAATTGTCATTTATTAATGACTAAACATTTAACGTAATCCATTACATAAAATGGGGGATGTGTATACTTAAACAAATACATATTAACTCATCGTCCACACCCCCCTAATGCTAAAGCTTTGCTAAGAATGACAAGAGAAGAATTTTAGACTAGAAAAATAAGGTGGACACAAAAACATGCCACAGATTATCAAGGTTGCACAAGCGACCTTGATGATCCGGCCACCCAAGGATCGGCTGGATTGGAGGCTTTTTGCCGTTGTTACAACAACAGCAACAACAAAAAAAAACATATCACCACCTAAATACATGAAGTATAACATCAGAACGTTTACGCAGGTATTAGACAATGGGGGGATTCCTAGGAAGCAGACATAATCTGACCTCCCTGGGACCATCCGCTACTGTTCGTTGTTTCCATTTGTGGAGCTAACACACGGATAATATGGCAAACACTGCTTCTGTCATGTTAACTCCAAACATGTAGTTCTTTTAGACACCTCAACAGTAAAATAATAAACAGAGCAATATATTTTAAACAGTAAATATCAATTGTAAACTATGGTAACTTACTTAAATAAATGGAAAGCCAGCATCACTCTTTATGTACATCAATTGTACATCCCAGACTTAATCTAACATTTAATTGATAAAACTTCGTTATATAAATTTATTTACAGAGTCGAAGAAAACCAGTAGCAGACATAATCTGGCCTACTAGTCTACAAAGTAATTTTGGGATTTGCACGTTTGTCAAAGTCTTTTTTTTAACTTGGGAAGCGGAAGTTGTCTTTCTTCTTAAAGTGACATTTCACATTATTTTTCATAAATTTTACTTTTGTTTTCATCTGAAAGAGCAGATTTTCTTATGAAAATTCTTAAAATTTCAAGCCAAAATATTGAACCGTTTATGAGAAAAATATATTTTTGTGCTAAAATGTAATAAATAGTTGTGGACAACAGTTCAGATTTATATGAAATTTGTCAATTCTGTCTCAACTTTAAAGATATATTTTTCGCTTATAAATGACAACTTCAAAAAACCGATAGCACTTCTACGCATTATAATAACCAATCTTTGCATCAAAACATACTTTAAAGGGGAAATCTGAATGTTATGTCCTTTTAACGAGCGTGTGCACGGATTCGATCTTATATAACGTGTGACTGTATTGAAATTTCAACACCAATGGTTAGATAAATGGCTCAATGAAACTTGTAGAAGTTTAGTGGCTTTGGACCTCAAATGTGTATCAGATGCAATGGAAAAATTTGTCTTAGTTATGAGGTTGCAGGTATGGGGCTGCGGTGAAACGCTGCCTGGAAATTAAAACAAGACAGGTCGTCAGTACTGACGTTTTGTTTCTCGCTGCATGTTTTGATCTGACGTTGATAATAATTTATAATGTGTCAGAGTAATACTAACCAGTGATTAAGCGTCTAAGCAATTTATGAGGGTTCTGTCCTTGTTTGGTTTTTATTTAATATAACTACCACAGCTTGATCATCCGACAATAAAAGATATTTTTTTTTGTTAATTCAAAATTCTTGGTAATTTATGTAACTAAATTTCAACTGCAAGGACAATTGGGAATGATTCTTTAATGCAAATTTGGTATGCAGCTAATACGGTGTACCATTTTTCTGCAAACCACTCAGACCCACATATCGCTGCGAATCCGATTGCTCCCGAAGCATGTGTGCAGTTTGCCCTTTCCCAACCCCCCTTTTAATTTGCTGGTAGACGACCTTCCATAGTCTTAGAGTCAACCTTAATCCCATAGATTGTCGGCAAAGTTGTTGTAGCGACATTTTTCTTCAACTGGATTCGAACCTTTATATCTTGACAAACATAAATGAACATAGCTAGGTCTTTTCGTCATTTAGGGGAACTTGGTGACCAGCAAAGAAAAAGATGTCCAAGATGTGTGACATGCCCACGGTACTATAAGTGTGCATAATTCATTGAAGTGCTTTACAATTTTTTCAGAAATCTGAAAACTACTACTGGCCCCAATTACTAATTCATAGTAGAATTCATTATTCAAAGGAACCCTAGTAATAAGAAATATTTTGAATGGATTGGAATAAGCCAAAATGCATCTTCAATGTCGGACTTTGCCATTAAACAGTTTGACAAAATTGTTTGGCTGTGTAGAGATTATGGTGTCAATGAGTGGATACAAGCGATTTCTATGTGAATATGGCTGTTCACAGAAGGCTAATTAGGATAACTAAGATCATGTATTACCCGGAAATCCTTTTGATTACTTTTAGGGATTTAGCCAATAGGAGATGAAACATAATTTTCAAAACGTGAGGAAGAAAAAGGGGCTTGCGATCCGACCCTTCGCTATCCTATATGCTATATAATCTTAGACCACCGACTATTTTGCAGCGCTGATCCATTATCTTTTATCCTTTAAAAACATGCCACTGGAAAAAACGCACGTGCAAAGCAACCCGACAATCATACAATAAAAATACTGATTATCATCGATTTCGTTTAGACCAGTGTAACCTAAAATTAGTAAATTGGTATGCTCTTTATTGTGGCGGGGATCATTTTATCGTGGGACCGCTGTAAATGAAGGTGTGGGATATGTCTATAATGGAGCAGATTGTGTAAATAACGGAGCAGATTAAGGTAAATGCTTTAACTCTTGCCTAAAAGGAACTGTTTTACATGCTTCTTTTAGAAAATGCTTCCTAAATATTTTATGTGTGATATTGTACACAAGTTGATGTATAATTTTCAATTTCGACTCCTACAACTCTTTTAAAATTTAAATGGTCCAATTCTATTCTGTTTTGGAAAGGATTAAACCCTTTCCCAACCAAATGCAGGTTTTGCCTCTCTTATAGACAAGGCTGGGAAAGTAGTTTGGCAAAAGAGAAAATGATGATAGTCTGCATTTTCTAAGAGGAATACCATATTGAAGTTACATTTTAGGCTTTGGAGTGTGTGATGCTAGCTCCCCTGAATTAAATAATTAGGCAATCAAGTCCCATATATTAGAAGTTCCAGCGTTCTTCTCGTAGTGTAACGTTGTGTCCGTCTGTAGTGACGAGGGACCTCGTTGTGGTTCGTCTGTCAGCGACTGTATGTTGTCTGGTCTGCTCGCTCGTTATTGTCGATAACTGCTCTAGTATGGCCGTCGCGAGTTTTGTGTTGTCTATGGACTCGCCCTTTGATATCGAAATTGTTTCGCTCTTCCTCGCCCTATTAGCATCTCCCGAGCCACTCCATTTGACATTGTACCTGAAAGGAAAACCCATAAATAACAATAATATCTTTATCACCCTTTATCCCCTAAGCTGAAATCTTCACATTGATTGCCAACTCAACCATTTGTTGCTGTCACATATGTAACCTGCATAATTGATGTCAATCATGTCAAGACTTCGATGGCCGAAACTTTGAAGGCCAAATTCACTTCGATGGCCGAAACTTTGAGGGCCAAATTCACTTCGATGGCCGAAACTTTGAGGGCCAAATTCACTTCGATGGCCGAAACTTTGAGGGCCAAATTCACTTCGATGGCCGAAACTTTGAGGGCCAAATTCACTTCGATGGCCGAAACTTTGAGGGCCAAATTCACTTCGATGGCCGAAACTTTGAGAGCCAAATTCACTTCGATGGCCGAAACTTTGAGGGCCAAATTCACTTCGATGGCCAAAACTTTGAAGGCCAAATTCACTTCGATGGCCGAAACGTTGAAGGCCAAATTCACTTCGATGGCCGTAAGTTTGAAGGCCGCATTCAATCTGATGGCCGAAACGTTGAAGGCCAAATTCACTTCGATTGAATCCTTGATCTTTACTTGACTTTTATACATGTTGTATTTCCATGTTATAAAGACATTCTAAAGGTAGAATACACAGGATTCTCTACAGATAAATGTAAAGCCTTCGTTACCCAGTATCATCAAAACTTACTCGTGAACATCAATTATTTATTACAACCTGTGACATCAAATATCGATGCTGGGGGTATTTGACACCAAATAAAATCTTTAATAGCTGAAACTTTGAAGGCCATAATCACTTCGATTGAATCTTTGATCTTTACTTGACTCTTATACAAATTATATTTCCATGTTCTACAGACTTTCGGTAAGGTTGGATACACAGGGTTCTCTACAGATAAATGTAAAGCCTTCGTTACCCAGTATCATCAAAACGTATCCATGAACCTCAATTACTTGTTACAACCTGTGAAATCAAAATTGATGCTGGGAGTATTTGACGCCAAATAAAACCTTTAATAGCCGAAACTTTGAATGCCAAAATCACTTCGATTGATTGCCTACTCAACAATTGTAGCCTACATACCGTAATTGATATACACGTTAATTATTATGTCAAGACTTCGATGGCCCAAACTTTGAAGGCCACATTGACTTCGATTTAATCCTTGATCTTTACTTGACTTTTACACAGATTGCTTTTCCATACATTCGGTAAGGTAGAATACACAGGGTTCTCTACAAATAAGTGTAAAGCTTTCGTTACCCTGTGTTATCAAAACTTACTCGTGAACCTCAATTACTTGTTACAACCTGTGACATCAAACTTCGATGCTGGAAGTATTTGACACACACACACACAAATATAACTTATGGCCGAAGCTTTGAAGGTTTAACTGCTTTGGTTACCTTTGAAATTCCTTAACTCAAATGCGTCATGCACATTTTAACTTATTGATGTGCCATTTCTATACATTCATAGATGTATTATTTTTCATGCATTTATTTACTTAATTTACTTATCATTGTCTATATTGTTTTGATCCATAAGGATCCTTTCTTTCTTAAAAAATGTGCTTATCTAAGTCAAAAACCTTGTTTCAAATTGCCGTAACCTAGACTACAAAGACGTCCTCAATAAAATTATACATTTTGAAAAGATACTGGCCTTAATCGTTTAGATGTACTTGGTTAGTATGGCACACTTGCCGCTTCGCTTGAACTTGAACATCAGGGATGGACTTCCCCCACTGCTACGCCCGACAAAATGCACGCCATCTTGGGCCAAGTATTGTGGATCTCCCCAGAAACCACGATCTTTCCAAAATCTAATGTTTGGGAAAGCACTAAGCAACTGTCTAATTGTTTATCTCAATCACTTCCGCAGTAAAACCTGAGGGCCGCCTCGGATCTCGACACAGAGCCTGGCCAACAAACACTTCTTTCATACCGTGCCCCAGAATCAAAAGTTTGCGAAAGTCATGTAACCCTCGCGATTGACGCTGTGTTCTTTGTCATGAAGGCATTACTTCCAATTTGATGAAAACACACATCTAGGCCACTACTAAAATTGGCTTTCGCAAACCTGTCGAATGTCACTCTAACACGATCTGCACAGGGCAATCCAATTACAGATTATTCCAGTCTGATGTACGAATGTCCGATTAGCTCAACTACAAAGGAGGCTGCCATTACACAACGAAAATTCGGTACACGAGTGCCGAATCGTTAAACGTTTTCCTTCGTAATCACTTCGTAACAAAGTTTAGCTCACAGTTTAGTCTATTTTTCCTCTTCCTCTAGTATTCCTTTAATATTGTATCATTTGCCGTTCAAATGATTTCCTTATCGGCTCAAAATACCAATTCTAATTCGACAAATAAAACTTCCATTGCAAAAACGTGATGGCAGCATATAAACAAAGAAAGACAAGTAGAGTCACGTGATAGAATACTATACACTGATAAGCCGATTAGCTTGTTCCTCATTAGCATTAGCGTTATACAGGGTAGTGCAGATAAAGGTATTGGCCCAATGTTTACCCTTTGTTTTACTACGGTTTGGCCCATTACACTTGCACTATAATTTCAAAAGGAGCATAAAACGTATTATTTACAATAATACTTCATAGCGCATGTGCTTACAGATAAAGATCAAAGTGCTGAGAGCACTGTAATTGGACGTCTCTGATTGATTGAGCGGGATTGTACATGAACGAAAGATATTTTATTCATTCTTCTGTGTTTAATTCTATAAGATCGGTTTCGGACATACGAAATCGGCTTTAATACCAGAAAACCCTTCTCAGGCTTCAAATTGATTTGATTGCCGTTTCAAGACAACTGATTTGTCGCTATGAATAATCACTATTAATTTGATTACCAAATTCAATTAAGACCATGCGATTAGCACTTTTGTCTTCTTGTTTCGGTTTACTATGAGTATTGTCGTCAGTTATACTTTTCATTGATTTTATAAAGTACGCTACAAAGCAATTTATTCAAAATGTAAGCCAACGCGCTACATAAATGAAAGCCGCGATAGCTCACTTAGCAGAGCACTCACCTTGTACTCTTTACACATGTTATATCCGGAAGGCCCTGGGTTCGTATTCTACTCAGACATTGTTCTTTTTAATCATGTTTTTTATACGCCGCCGGAGGCGGACGTATATTGGCGTCATCTTCTCCGTCTGTCCGTCCGTCCATCCGTCCGTCCATCCGTCCGTCCGTCCGTCCGTCCGTCCGTACGTCCGTCCACTTTTCTTGTCAACGCAACTCCTCCTAAGTTTCTGGCTGGATCTTCTTGAAACTTGGTCAATGTTATCACCTCAATTGGTAGATGTTCATGAAGGAAGGATTTTATGGTTCGTTGATTTTTGCCAGAGTTATGCCCCTTAAAAACTTAGTCTCTGGGGCTTATTGAAATTGCAGCCTTGTCAACGCAACTCCTCCTAAGTTTCTAGCTGGATCTTAATGAAACTTGGTCAATGTTATCACCTCGATTGGTAGATGTGCATGAAGGAGTTATGCCCCCTTAAAACTTAGTCTGTGGGGCTTATTGAAATTGCAGCCTTGTCAACGCAAGTCCTCCTACGTTTATGGCTGGATATTAATGACACTTGGTCAATCACCTCAATTGGTAGATTTGTATGAAGGAAAGATTTTATGGTTCATTGATTTTTTCTAGAGTTATGCCCCCTTAAAACTTAGTCTCTGGGGCTGATTGAAATTGCAGCCTTGTCAACACAACTTCTTCTAAAATTCTGACTGGATCCTTATGAAACTTGGTGGATGTTATTACCTTAATTGGTAGATGTGCATGAAGTAAGGATTTTATGGTTCATTGATTTTTGCCTGAGTTATGCCCCCTTCAATCTTAGTCTCTAGGGCTTAATTATATTTCAGTCTCGTGAACGCAATTCCTTCCAATTTTGACTGGATATTTATAAAAACCTTTTTGTGAACACAACTTTTTACAGGTTTTTGTGTGAATATTTATAAATCCTTGTCAATGTCATTTTTTGTCTCAAGTTTTATAAGGGGCGGCGTATATTGTGACCATTGCACTCTTGTTCGACTTCTATCTCCACCATCGTTGGCGAAAAAACGACCGCAGTGATTTAGAATCGATCTTAACACAAATTCAACGAAATAAAGTAATGAAACGCCGATCATTTACATACAATTCCGCTCGATCAATGAGAGGCGTCTAAATATAGTGCTCCAAGCACTTTGATTTTTATTCCTGTTTAGAGTAAAAAAAACAAAAAAAAAACACGGTAGCAGTTTTCCCTGGTTGTAGTTACAAAACAAATTCAATACATACTTTTCCTGAAACAAAATACCAGATGAATTGGAGCACCTAACCATGGATTCCTCATACAAGTACTACCGCAGCATCCTTACATCTACAGATGTGCATAAAAAGAAAAAAATGGGAACGTGCCGTCGGGAAAATGGCAGTGGAGTACAATAAGCAATTTAAATCTTCATACCACTATCAACGAAAATTTGAGAATAGCAATGTCCCTATCTGTAAACATATTCATACGATCATCCAGGTACCATATGTTGCAGACCCATTGCTTCATCTTCTTAGCTCAATACACGTAAACGGGTCTCTTAAACGAAATAAATACAGATCGCTGTCACTTAGTCTTATACTAGTAATAATCATTGTTGTCATGATCATCGATCAACATGTAAATAGGTCATGATATTGTCGAATATCAGTGATACAGATGCTGGAGAAAAAAAACTCGTAAGAGCAACTATTTTTCTGAATAGGTGGATTTCACTAATGTCTCATCTGAGGCTGTTCAGATGGAACCCCGATTTGTCATCGAGTCGAACCCGAGTTGCGAAATGAACTCACTCCCCGATAATCAATTTCAAAACCCTGGTTCCAAAGTACGTCTCGTGGAAACCCCGTTCCTTTAAATGTGTCAAAGACTTAAACAACAATGATCAAAGAAAAGGAACCTATCATACACAATACGTGCATTAAATTGGGTAATCATTCTAAAATGTGTGTTTTCAGTAAACACATCAAGAAAAACAAACGTTTTACAGAAGCAATAATCCGAACTGGTTTTGAACCAACGGCGTTCCAAATTTCAAACTGAAAAAAGGTTGCGAGGTTAATCCTTTCCCGTTTGAGCTATCGCTGCTGCTGATGATATAGGGTGTCTGTTTACATTATAACCATAGTGTATGCATGTATCGCTTTCTAAAGATCTTACCCTTTACACAATAAATATTACGAAAGTCAAAAAACTACAAGAAAATGATTAAATCGAAAAAAGATCGTAAAGTTGGTTAAGACGTGGTATGAATTGAACCGGCTAATGAATCTTATAGTATTTGTTAGAGAACACATAGAAAGTAGGAAAAGATACGACAGTTTTCCTGTATGGTCGCAAAATCTATTTTGAATTCTGGTCAACTGGCAATTGAGTCTGAGAAAGGGTTTTTTGGTAATGAAAACCCATTTCGCCTGTCCAAAAGTGGTTATAAGAATTGTACGTCCTTTCGGACGTCCAATTAAAAAATAGCATCAAGATCGAAAATTAGTGTTACAAGCTCGCGCGTGCGTTAAAAGGCTTCCGTATAGAAAATGGTTCAGTACAAGAACATACCAAAAAAGGTTCCATTCTGAGAATGAGTCTTATCAATTCGGCTGACCGATTTACGTAAAGACGGTAACGTTAAACATAACAAGAACAATATATCGTCACTTTTCAACAAAAACATCGTAACTGCAGCATAAAACAAGCTGCAGTTACGATGTTTTTTTACGAAAAGCGTCGACAAACGACCTAACTAAGTGGCTCTTTGTATTTATGTGCAGATTATCTTTGTCTGAAACTTTCCACAGACTTTATTGTCATTCTCAATCCTTTCCCGAATATTTAAGACTTCCGAATTAGAAAAATTACGACATACGACAAAGTTGAAAAAATGCTTTTAGTAAAATATAGCACACAAAATCGAGCCAAAAAATAAGAAGTGAGTATTTCATTGTTTTGTTGTATTGTTTTCCCTATGTATTTCTGTTTGCGTCGCGGAAAAAGGGTCTTGTTTGGAAAATGTTATAAACATAACAACTAAAAAGATCAGGAACAACACAAATGACCATACTAAGTGGTGCTTTGTATTTATGCGCAGATTATCTGCGTCTGAAACATTCGACAGACATTACAACTCTTTTTTCCTTTTCAACACAAAATTGTAGACTTGGGAAAATAGAGGCAAAAGAAGAAACGCTGATTATCCGCACTTTCTCGTTTAGTCTCAATATCTAATTGTTACAGTGTAAAACAAATATACCTTTTTATCATAAAATTATCAACATTCATTTTATGATGTGTTGCGGCATAAAATTGAATCAGTCTACAATCAAACTGATTGCAAATGGAAGGAAACAGCATAAACCACAAAATTAAATGCTGATATGTATTTATGGACTGAAACTTTTGACAAAGATAATTGTATTCCCATATCACAGGCGGCAATCACGTGACTTTGTTATGATATCCTTTCCTAACTTTTATAAACAAAACCACTCGGTAAGTATAATACGTTCAAAGTTAAACGAGAATAGTTTACGGTTGTTTTGGTTTATTTTTTGGTAGAACTACTACCTTTACCTACGTAAAATTAAAGCAAGACAACCGTATCTATTCTCGTTTAATTGTGAATCTATTATACACATTTTTCTAAAATCTTAATTAAATCAAATACTTTACACTCAATATTGCGATACGTACAATTCGATATGTCGTACTCTCCGGTTTATTTTGATACCAAGATCTTCTCTCAGTTCCCTGTTAAAACTGAGGACATTTGTAGTCCGCAGTAACTTTCAGATTAAACCTCTCTTATTTTTTGCAGTTTAGTAATGGCTTTGGAACGAACCATTGATTGTGTATATTTGACACAAACGATTGCTTTCCACCTACGTCAAAAACCACACTGTCTACACAGTCTTGTAACTTAACCCTTTCCCAAGCAACAAACAATTTGGCTATTCTAAAGTCACAGTTGTTCTGGACGACACATTGTATGTTGATAAACATAAAGTCGAGTGTAATATTACATGGAAAATATTGAGACAAAAGAAGAAAATGCTGGATACCAGCATTTTCTTCTTTTGTCTCAATGTTTCCCAAGTATTTTCTTATAGACACGTCAAGCCACAAGGCGGTAGTCTGGAAGTCTTGTTTGGGAAAGGATAAGACCAGACAAACGATAAGTACACACTAACACGCAAAGAACAATGCAGGAATTACTCAGCGAACAGAACTTGTTTCGTCTTTTTTTTATTGCAGCTTTCGCATGACGAGTTTATTCTTAAATCTTGACATACAACACCTAGTTTTTGCATCACTAGAAGACACATAGTTTTTCAACAAAAATCTCGTAACTGCAACTTAAAGGGACATTTCATTCCAATTTCATTTTTTTAAAGTATGTCTTGATGCCAATATTGGTTATTCTAATGAGTATTAAATACCATTAGTTTTTTTTAGTTGTTGCCAAAAAGCGAGAAACACACATTTAAAGTTGAGACATAATCGATAAATTGCATATAAATCCGAACTGTTGTCCATAACAATTTGTTCAATTTTAACACAAAAATATAAATTTCTCGTAAACGGCGCAATACTTTGGCTTGAAATTTTCATAATTTTCATAAGGAAATATGCTCTTTCAGATAAAAATAAAAGTAAAATTTATGACAAACAATTCTGAAATGTCACTTTAAAGCTGCAGTTGTGAGGTCTTTGTTGAAAAGCAGCGATATGAAAATATTAAAACTAAAGAAGATATTACAATTTCTCCTTTTCATTCAATACTTGTACACCTTTTTTCTGCTTTTGGCGCCGATTATGCTGTAGTAGATACAAACCCTGATATTCATATTAGTCGGGTGTAAAATATCTCTCTAGGAAATGATTAAAATCTTGTCACCGAAATCTTTTGCAAAATAATTTTAGAACTGTTTTAAAAGTCTTAAAATATTATTGACCCGTAATCTAGGAAATGTGCCTTTGTAATATTTGAGATAAAGAAGAATTTAGATTATACCACAGGCCTATCTAATCGGGCCCTATTCGGTCCTCCTACGTTGTTGTGGAGTCCTAAGCATGGAAGGAGAAACAGAGGTTACACGGGCACAACCATGGTGGATGTTCTGATGCAGGATGCGGGAGCAGCAACCCCAGAGGAATTAGGTTCGTGTATGATGAACAGGGCTGATTGGAAGAGTCGACAGCGTGCCCGTCTGAGGACGACCCGACACACACGGTTGTAAAAAGTCACGAAGGAGCTATTATTTGATAAAGGATTTTAGAGGATCTTAACAAAACTGCGTGTATGCACAGACTGGTCTGATTCCATGTCGACCTCAAAGGCATTAATTAAAGGGGCTCATGCGTGGGTTTTTAGGGATCAGAATAGCATCGGGACAGTCATATGGTGTACACAATGGGTCAAAAGTCTATTTAGAGCGTGCACGCATAAAACATGTGTGACTGTATGACGTACTAAATGGGTCAAAAGTCTATAATATTATAGACTTTTGACCCATTTAGTACGTCATACAGTTAGCCGTTGCAAACTCTATGCAGCTTTCGATTTAATGTTTGGAGAAACCATTGGATTCTGTGCAGAGTGAGATAGAACCCATAACGGTCCTCCCAAATGCGCGTACGGTACACTTTTATCGCGTCAAAACCTGTAGAGTATTAGCTGAGGAATTAAACGAACATACCTTGAAACGGACGATTTGTCGGTCTGAACGTTTCCCAAAGGTCACGTGGGTTATCCATCCTGTATTTTAGATAATTCTAATTTCATGCAAATACTCGTTGTAGGACAATTGAAATATTGTTTCTTTTATAACTGGAAAATTGCGCCGCTTTTCTACAAAAACTTCGCAACTGCAGCTTGCCTTAAGCTGCAGTTACGATTTTTTCGTTGAAAAGCAGCGATATGTTTACGTTTTGCGATCTTTCGCTTAATTCTTTGGAATGTTTTGTATAATCGAACGTTATCAAGTGAGATTAATTAAGCATTCATTTATAGGACAACCATACGCTATTTATTTAAAAAAAATCCTTGTAAACCTGATTTTTATGTTGCACGTTTACATTCAAATGCAGAAAAATCGTTCGTAACAAGATTCCTCCGGAAGAAAAAATATTACAAACAAATCATTTAAATTCGCCAATTTGCATTTTTGTCGTTTTATCTCTTGAATATTGCACACACGTGGTATTAATCACAAATTAAGATAAAAATTCTGCCCCCAAAATGATTTCAATTTGTATTTATGACCTTTTAAATGGCGCACGACCAGAATTGATGTAACCTTTAAACAAGCGTTTGCCGAAAAGTCAATACAATGTATTTCATTGGCGTTTATTTAATAATTAAAACAGCAAAGCGCGACTACCAAATGGTGGATAGTAAAATTTCAGAGTCCGACAAGACTTAAAATTCCTTTGAATTATATGTCAGAATAACAAATCTTTTTTAGATGCTGATATTATGGCCACATAAGCATTTTGTTAAGTTTGAAATTTATAGCTCGAGCAGAAACAAGATTAACACAGACATTACAGTTGCACTTAAAATCTTAATCAAGTGTTTCTTAGTCCGAAAATGGTTGAAATTCCATTAATGTAAATGGAATTGTAATTAATCTTTTCCAAGAGGCTGACATAATGTCCACAAATGCATGTGCCAAGTTTCAAACCAATGGCGATATTTTACAGACTCTCATCAATTTGCGCAAGTGCACATGCACTTTCTAATATGTCTATCAATACTATTTCTTGAATATGGTCAAATAATATTCAATCGCGAAGCTATATTCGCGTAAGAACAAATGAAAAAATATAACCACTTTATTCGACATCTTTCTGAATGTTCCCCAACATTATTATGTTGACAGAAATGGAGTACATATAACCTTACAAATTTCTATAACCAATATTTTGAACTCTGACTAGTTTTTTTGTTCTTTGAGATAGGATTGAAGACCAAAAACGAGGGAACTTCAAAGACAGCGGCTAATGGATATGTCAGTCTTTGGAAAAGGAACGGATATGTTATATGACAATTCCATGCTGTTATATAGTATTTAGAATTTCGACGCCGCCACTTTGATTTTGCATATTTCTTTTTATTATTTTTTTAACTGCATATATAGTCCGGACACAATTTTAGGGTTATTTGTTTAAAAGAGGTTTGGTTAAAGTGACATTTCACAATTATTTGTACATAGATTTTACTTTTATTCTATCTGAAAGGGCATAATTTCTTATGAAAATTTTGAAAATTTCAAGCCAAAACATTAAACCGTTTACAAGAAATATAAATTTTTGTGCTAAAATTAGACAAATTGTTGTGGACAACAGTTCAGATTTACATAGAATTTGTCATTTCCGTCTCAGCTTTAGAGGCGTATTTTTCGCTTATAAATAACAACTTCAAAAAACTGATAGCATTTCTACGCATTAGAATAAACAATCTTTGCGTCAAGACATACTTTTTAAAAAATGAAATAAATGTGAAATGTCACTTTAAGTGCGAAGACCAAAAATGGGGAGATTTCAAAGACAGAGACTAATGGATCTGCCATTCTTTGTAAAAGTAACGGATATGTTTTATGACAATAGGGAACGATTTTAATCAGTTCATCGTGACGTAATTTCGGACAAATAAGCATATTCCGTAGGTTTCATTATAAAATCTCGTAACTGAAGCTTGATTCAAGCCGTTGTTACGAGATATTATAACAACACCGACGGTATATCAATACATGACGGAAAACCCGTTCTATTTTAGCACAAAATTTATTGCCATTCCATGCTGTTATATAGTATTCATGTCTTCGACGCCGCCACTTTGATTTTGCATTTTTTTTATTATTATTATTATTATTATTTTAACTGCATGTATACTCCGGCCACAACATTAGGGTTATTTGTTTAAAAAATATTTGGTTAAGGGTGAAGACCAAAAAAATGACGAGATTTCAAAGACAGCGACTAATAGATATGTCATTCTTTGTAAAAGTAACGGATATGTTATATGACAATTCCATGCTGTTATATAGTATTCAGAACTTCGACGCCGCCACTTCGACTTTTGCACTTTTCAAACGTTAACAATGTTGTACATACACATGTACCTAAAGGAGACCATCTTTTTTTAGTATTTTGTGCTGAAAATCGATTTATCTGTAGAGTTTATCAATGTTTCTGTCTAACAATACTTCAATGTTTACTTGGTAAAATCGATCATTTTTGGACTAGTATTTTTCCTAGAATGAACGACAATTTACAAAATGATTTCGCAAAAGCGTTTAGCATATTTTGCTCCTTTTGTATTCAAAACGGCAAGACAAGTGCCATAATTTTCCAATTGGCAAAAGCAGCAACGATAAATAAATGTATATCGACATGATTAAATACTAATTTGATAATCTTTATATATTATTATATCTATCTATAGACATTGCCCCTGCGAAAAAGTTCAAGAACGTATTCCTTGTTCTAGAACTGTTCTAGAACATTCTAGAACGTTAAATGGCACTTCTAGAACTGTTCTAGAGCAGTTCTAGAAGTACCGTTTAACGTTCTAGAACGTACTAGAACAGTTCTTGAACTTTAATGAACTTTTCGATGGGGAGGTAGTAGACTCACAAAAAAACAATATTGTCTGGAAAAAAGAATTGAAACAAATTCTGTCAAGGGAAGAACCGATGTTCTGCTCAGTTTTCTTACCACTTATATTCAAATCAAAATTAAAGGTGTAGTGAAATATGTGTCAATTTAAGGTACATGTATGGCATCCCTTATGAGATTCGCACGACGTCGGAATTATTTGGGCGACGTAGGAAACATTCGGCGGTGGAACTTTGTTTCGACCGAGCCCGAATGAGTTCGGATACGTAACGACGAGGCTCGAATAAGTCCGATGTTTTATGAATCTCAGAATGACCACATTTAGAGTATTCTACCTACCTAAAGGTACATGAAGTCCACCCCTAATGAGATTCGCGCTTTGTCGGATTTTTTTCGGACAATGAATGTTTCACCTCCGAATGTTTACGACTTCGTCCAAATATTTCCGACGTAGGGTGAATATTATTTGGGGCGAACCATGTCAAAGCACTTCTTTTAAGAATTTTGGTTATATCGTCGCTTTTCAGAGAAAACCTCATAACTGCAGCTTGTTTTAAGCTGCAGTTAGGAGGTTTTCGTTGAAAAGCAGCGAAATATATTTTCATTTTTCTTATTTCTTATGATGTTCCTTTAGGGACCTCAAAACTGGGTCTTGTTTGGGAGATATTTAATGCATCTGTCAAATTCTGTTAACAATATGCAGTAAATAACGGTGATATTTCAACATATTTTGTCAAGAATTCTCTTATATTCTTTTAGGCCTTTTCCAAACTACATATATCAACGCTGGTGCAAATTCAATTTGGAGAAAGTAATAAATATCGTCGGTGTTATTGCAAAACACCGTAACTCGAGCTTTAATTAAGCTGGAGTTACGAGGTTTTGGGATAACACCGACGATATAAGTAATAATTTTACATATTTTGTCAAGATTTCTCGGATATCTTTTTAAGCCGTTCCCAAACAACATAATTTAAAGCTTGTACGAATTCAATTTGCAATATATAATTAACAATGCTAATTTAGTCTGCAATATTTCAACTTAATTTGTCAACACTTTTCTAATATCCGTTTAAATGGACATAACATTCGAATTTCTTTTTTCAAAGTATGACTTGGTGCAGAGATTGGTTACTCGTATAAAAGTGGGAAGCGTTCACGTGCACAAAAAAAAATTCGCTTGAATGTTTGAAGAAACCGCGGGATTCGGAGTAGAGCGAGTTACAAACGGGAAAAGTCCTTTTAAATGCGCGTTCCGTGCACTTTATCTCGTCAATATCAATAGAGTATAAGCTGAGAAATTAAACAAAAGATACATTGAAGCGGGCGATTCTTTCCATATTAACGCTTCCCAAAAGTCACGTGGGTTATCCACCGTGTTATGCATATAAATGCGATCAGTTATTGTTTATAAGCGAAAAGTATGCATTATAGTTGAGACAGAAACGACAAATTCAATATTAATCTCAACTGTTGTCCACAACAATTTGTTAAATTTTAGCACGAAAATATATATTTCTCGTAAACGGCGCGATATTTTGGTTTAAAATTTTTAGAATTTTCAAAAGAAAATATGCTCTATCAGATAAGAATAAAAATAAAATTTATGAAAAAATAAACGTCTTTTTAACCCTTCCCAAACGAAATGATTTAAGACTTGTACGAATTCAATTTGCAGTAAACTACAAATCAAAATAATGATATTACATATTTTGACAAGGATTCTAGGATATCCATTTAAGCCATTCCCAAACAGCATGATTTAAAGCTAGTATAAATTCAATTTGCAATAAGCAACAAATAACAGTAATATTTCAATATATTTTGTCAAAACTTTCTGTTATCTACTCAGTCTTTCTCAAAAGTCATAATCTAATGCTGGCCCGAATTCAATTTTCAGTAAGAAAAAATATAAGTAATAATTCAACGTAATTGTATCTGACTGAATTTGTCAAGAAATTTTGCAGTGATTATCTAAGATCTATTTCATTTTTCAAAAAAAAAAAAAAAAAAAAAAAAACCACGTGATTTAAGGTTTGGCCGAACTCAATTTTCAGTAAGCAAAAAAATAAAAGTAATATTTCAACATAATTATAATGGACAATATCTTTCAAGAATTTGCACAGTCAATACTTAAATATGCCAGTCAAATTTCAATTTTAACATCTAATGATTCCAGACTTTCTTGTCATGCATTTTACCATTTTACAAATTGACATCATATGGGGAATTCAATTTCAGTGAACATTGTAATACTTTAAACAGTAATAATTCTATAAAAAAATGACTGTATAATCTGTCATTTACTTTCACTAAAGCTATCCAAACATGACTTTAATTCTTTCTCCAAAAGACATAATTGCACAATTCACCGTCCCAGACACACGCCCACTAGATACGCACATGGGGGTGTCAAAGCCAAGGGTTTTTTTTTTTCAGCAAGATGACGAAACTATTTTTAGACGAAGTCAAATATACTGCGGAGACAATAAACCATTAAAGATGCATTTTCACTGGGGATGATTATCTTTAAGAAATAACTTTACATTATTAAAAATTCTGTATGCCAAATTCTCGATTCGTCTGACCTAAAATAGCCGCTTAGATTACGACCGATACAAAATCAATATGAAATCGTTTTTAAAATATTCGTGAACATGATTTAAATATTTGATATTATTTTAAGATAGTTACATGGTAATCAGTAGCATCAGTAGTAATCTTATTTTACGTGATCTTAAAATTATAAACTGTCCAACATGTAATGATAAAAGCCAATTTTTGTGTTTTGACCTTTATTTACTAGCCTTGAAATGCATGTAAAATCTGATCCTTAAATATGTGTAACTGTTAAGGCTAAAATAGACCATCAGGGAAGTATATGGAAGTATCGACTGTTTTAGTCTTTGCAGATTCCAGGCTAACTAGAATCGAAACTTTTCACACTAAAATAATTTTCCGAATCTAGTATTAGAATATAATGTACTTATGTTTTTCCTATCCATTATAATTATGAACATCTCCGAAATGCTATCTCGATCTCTTTTGATCATTTCAAATACAACTTTTTTTTGGCTAACATAGAGCTTTACAGAAAATTAAAAGATTTTAACTTGTCACATTTAATGCATCTGTCTAAAGCAATTACAACAACTCATTTGAATGTCATTTTGTCGTCTGCTGAAGCCTTCTACTTAATGTGGCTAATTTTGTTACTTATCCCCTTCCCAAACGACGAAAATTTGGATTCTTTTACTTGGAAAGCCACTGCAGACATCAAAATGGATGCTGATAAAGGCTGGATATGTAAACAAAAAGTTAGCACAGAAAATGTTGAGGCAAAAGGAGAAACTGATGGTTATCAGCAGTTTCTTCTTTTGTCTCAATGTTTTCCCAAGCCTGTTCTATTACGGACGTCAAAACTAGTCTTGTCTGGGAAAGGGTTAAATGAAACGATGCCACCGCTAAATGCGTCTAACAATGTGTCATACACATAAATATTAATCCTACTGAACACCGAAATTAAGTACTGTACTTTGAATTGATATGTTTCATTTATTTAAAGTGGATTTTATCGTCTTACCAAAGATCCTAATCAACTGTACTTACGGACATTCTGATCAAGAGCCATGCTGTTCTCTCATAATGTTTCATAATAAGTGAACATCGATCAGTGTGATTCCAGTGGTCTTATTCACTCAAATTTCTGAATCGAGTGTGTAAATTCAAATTATATAACAAGCCATCCGATTGTACGAGACGTATGTCTCGACCAATCGGGTGGTTAGTTGTGTAATTTGGAAGATTTACCCGGATATAGACGGGTTTGTGAATACATGACCTGGTCAGTAGCTGTTTGTTTTGTATGTTCTATGGCAAAAAAAAATTGGAATCAAAAGTAAAACTTTTTCAGTGTCTTATTATATTGCGTAAATTCGAGAAACTTTAGACGGGATTAAAAGATTATGCGGCGAATTTATTACTAAAAAGAAACTATATTGCCTCTCCAAAAAGTTATGTGCATACAGCAAATTCTGAGAAATTTCAGGATTGAAAAGTGTTTTATGTACCTGCCTAAATCAATTGCAACAATTAGCTTAACTGTCACTTTTGTCGTCTGTTGAAGCTATCTATAACTGCTGCAAATTTGTTACTATAATGTGAGGATGTTGCCATTTAAACGTTTATGAAGAAATAACAAAAAATCAAACGATTTAACACGCTTATTTAATATTTATAGTAAATGCTTGGGAAAAACATTCAGACAATAAAGAGTATGATAACATTCAATATTTTGTCCGTTTGTCTTAATATTTTCTGTGTTGTATTACACCAAAATCCTATCTTACACACAAACATTTTGTCATTATACAACAAATGTCAAAATGAAGAAGCCTTAAATTCTGATTCTGGGAAAGATGTAAAAAGTATCTTTTTGCGAATTCAACAAATTCAGAGAAATGTTAGAACTTAAAAGATTTAAACTTGCGATATTTAATGTGTCTGTCTTAACCAATTTCATCTTTTCAAATAAATGTCATTTTTGTGGTCCGTTCAAACCATCAATGAAACAGTATTGTCACTTGAGGAGTCTAGAAATGTGCCATACGAATTAATCTAATGCTGCATTAAAGTGACATTTCACATTTATTTTTTCATAAATTGAAATATTATTTTTACCTGAAAGAGCTAATGTTTTTCATGAACATTCTGAAAATATCAAGCCGAAATATTGAACCGTTTAAGAGAAATAAGTATTTTTGTGCTAAAATTAAATAAATTGTTGTGGACAACCGTTAAGATTCATATGGAATTTGTCATTTCTGTCTTAACTTTAAAGGCATATTTGTATTTTATGAATAACAACTTGAAAAAACAAATAGCATTTCTACGCATAAGAATAACCAATCTTTGCATCAAGAGAAACTTTAAAAAAAAAAAAAGAAATTGGAATGTTATGTCCTTTTAACCTAATACAAGTACCAGACGGCAAAATTTTAGACCGGTCCAAATTCAAAGATGTTGCAGACGCTATCTTCAAGTGAATGGAATTTTTCAAGTTTTGCCTCTCTGCGTATGAAACATTGTGGAAAATGAAGAAATTGCTTGTCGCAAGCAATTTCTTCATTTTTTCAAGATGTTTTCCAAAGAAATTATCATAGGGATCGTCAAAGGTCGTCAGTGTGAGGGAATAGGTAGAATACCCGCAATGTGACCATTTTGAGATTCATGAAACATCTGACTTTTTCGAGTGGCGTCGTTACGTATCCGAACCTACTCGGGCGTGGTCGTAAACATTCGGCGGTGGAAAGTTCCACCGCGGAATGTTTTCGACTTCGCAGAAATCTCATTAGGGATGGACTAGCTTAAGACGTTTTGAAATGTGTCATACGCATTAGTTAATCAAAAAGTTCTTATCGAACTCCAAACTTCAGCCTAACCACTTTTAACTGATATGAGTAATTTTATATTAAAAAGGATTTTATAGCCTTTGAAGGCACCATAGAAAGTCTGAAATACATTAACCAATTCCCAGAGAACACCAAGTCCTGTTTTTGACATTAAAGAACAGACTTCAGAAAACATTGACTCAAAAGAGTAAAATGCAGATAACTGAGTGACAGCTCCTTCTTTTCTTCAATATTTTCTATGGATCTAAAATTGCCACATTACGTTGTTTTGGGGAAGGTTTCCCGGTTTGTTTGTTTGTTTTGGTTTGTTTGTTTGTTTTTGTGTTTGTTTTGTTTTGTTTTTTTCCTTTTTGCCAGATATACATAAAGAAGCTAGCAATATAGACCGAAATTGATTTCGACAATAGTCTAGCATTCAAATCTCTATGGTCGAAATTAAAACAATTATCTTTTTTCTAGCGTCTTAAACGCCAGATTAAATCATGTCATTGGTTACCCATTCCCAAACAAACCTTTGTTTTCGTCAGTATTTACTCCTTTTTCAAAACGATTTCTATATCCCATTCTTAAACTCTTTCTCATGCAAGGCAAGGTAAGGACGTCCTCAAAAGAAATACTTTTAAAGAACATTGGCGAAAATGAAGACAAATACAGCTATATTATACTCCCAAATCATCGGTGTTATTGAAAAACATCGTAACAGCAGCTTAAAGTGAATTTCACCTTAATTTCATTTTTTAAAAGTATTTCTTGATGCAAAGATTGGTTATTCTAATGCGTAGAAATGCTATCAGTTTTTTGAAGCTGTTATTTATAAGCGAAAAATACGCCTTTAAAGTTGAGACAGAAATGACAAATTCTATATAAATCTGAACTGTTGTCCACAACAATTTGTTTAATTTTAGCACAAAAGTAGATATTTCTCGTAAACGGTTCAATATTTTGGCTTGAAATATTCAGAATTTTCATAAGACAATATGCTATTCCAGATAGAATAATAGTAAAACTTATGTAAAAATAATTGTGAAATGTCACTTTAACTAAGCTGGAGTTACAATAGCACAGATGAAATGTATGTTAATTTTTAGCCGGTAACGTCATCAAAAGAATATCTGTTTGGGAACGAGTCACAGGCTTTTAGCTGGCTTTAAGACTGCAAAGTGACTAACAAAGGATATGTATAGGATTTATGTATTGTGTCTTTTTACAGACGTATTTTAGTTTCGGTAGACAACAACGGCGTCAAGCAACAGTAAAATGGGGGTGGGGGGGGCAGAAATATCTACGGATGTTCAAAAAAAAGATAACATCGCTGACAAAGTAACTAGCCTTAACCAACGTAAGGATCTTAGGGGAATGGGGGGTGTTCAATATACAAGACTAAAAGTGACTAACAAAGGATGTATAGGATTTATGTATTGTGTCTTTTTACAGACGTATTTTAGTTTCAGTAGACAACAACATCGTCATGCAACACGAATGTGGAGCTAGAGACATCTACAGGCATTTTTTCTTATTTTCCGTGGTTGGTTTATATAGTTACTCGTATGTTTTTCAAGAGCAGATCTTGCTAAACCCTTTCCCAAACAAGACCTGGTTTTTACGTCCCTGGTAGAAAATGCTTGGGAAAACGTTGAGACAAAAGAAGAAACTGCTGATAACCAGCAGTTTCTCATTTTGTCTCAATCTTTCCTATGCTATTTTATACATAAATTTGATCATTTCCAAAATCCATTTTGCTGTCTTCAGCAGCTTATGAATTAGAACACCTAAAATTTTGTCGTTTGGGAAAGTGTTAAGAAAGGGTTGGGATATTTTAACTCTATTCAAGACTATAAAGTGACTCACAAAGCATACTATGAGGTTATTTAACATGTCTTTGTACAATACTGAATTCTATTGGATGAATACTTTGCAGAACAAGGCTATATTTGGACGAGCCGATAGGCGAGTCTAAATATAGACTTGTTCTGCAAAGTATGAATCCAATAGAATTCGGTATTGTACAAAGACATGTTAAATGACCTCTTTATTTCACATCATTTTTTTTCACACAAAACATGACAAAGATTAATTTTGTATAAAATTAAGATCTAGATCTAATTACTTTTAAATAGAATTCCAACGTGAAAAAAGGAAGAAAACAACATAGGCCTGTGTCATGAAAAAAATGTAGGCCTCGTGTACATTTCTAACGCTGTGAAATATACATGGCATCTGACATTAAATCTATATTTATCGATTTATGTTTGTCTCTAAAGATTGAATAGACCGTCATAAATTATGATAATGTGAAATGTACATGAAAATTGTCATATAAACTATATATCATGTCATGCGTAAATCAACAATGTAAACATTGACAGAAAAGGAGAAATTGTTGATAAACGGCAAATCTCCTTTTCTCTTAGAACTTTTTTGTCAAGCCTTTTAATGGACATCAAATCCAGGTCTTGTTTGGGAAAGGGTTAAGTGTGATTTTTATCATTGCTGCAAATTAAATGCGCTGCATTTCAGAAATGTTTTGAAATGAAAATAACCTCTTTCGTGATGTTTAAAATCATTTTCTCCTTTTGTCTTAATGTATTGCCAATGTGGTTTTTCAATCACAGAATCAAAGCTATAACTCATCGGCTATAAAAGTAGAGTTGTATACAAACACTTTACTTCTTGTTGTTGATAAATGGCCCAACACAAACACTTCCTCTTTTGGGAATAAAATAGTAAGGACATTAATTCGCTCGTATAGCTAACGATAAATGGTTTGGTAAATGTTAAAACTATGTATTTGGTTTTTAGTGTTTGTATACAACTCTACTTTTATAGCCGATGAGTTATATGTCTTGTTTAGGACAGTGAATTCAAAATATCATGTTGAAACAAACATTCAACTTTAATGCACAATTTTGCAAACGAGAACTCTACTAAAGGGAGATTACTCTTCGATGCGAATATGGATATTTTGTACTGCAGCCTCGATTTGGGAAAAAATCCATATTTGTACGGTTCAATCGATATTTGTAGGGTTCAAATGAGTGCAATGCATATTTGGACGGTTCAACCGGTGCATCGTACAATATCGATCTAGCCGCTTTGGAATATCGAGAATCCCGTGCGTCCACGCAATTATCTCGTGCGTGCAATACGGCTCTAGGTATTGTATACTCACGTGGTACGAATGGGGTGATTTGATTGGTTTACTACTTTCGGGTGTGAAATAAATAGGATTTATGTATTGTGTCTTTTTACAGACGTATTTTAGTTTCAGAAGACAACACCGGCGTCAAGCAACAGTAGTATGGAGGCAGGCACATCCACAGATAGTTACAACAAAGAGCAGTGTCGCAGTGAAATATATCGTCGGTTTTCAACAAAAACTTTCGTAACTGCAGCTTATAACAAGCTGCAGTTTCGAAGTTCTTGTTTGAAAGGAGCGATATGGCAATGGTAGAAATGAAAGGCGAGAAAAATTATTTCAATTTTTGAATTAGAAAATGAGGATAATTAAGCAATCTCGACCAGATTCCCTCTCACCTTTTCCTAAACAATACAATTTAGGCTAGTCTCATTTGAAAGATGATGCGTATACGACAAAGTTAATCCTGTTGTCGAGATTGAAAATTATCTTTATTATTTCAAATGATACAAGAAATAAGGAAGGGGTAAAAATACTTGTAATTAGCGTTTTCTTCTTTTGTCTGATTATCTTGCAGGTTTTTAAACATATAGATGAGTCAGAAAGTATCGTTGTTTGGCAATGACTATAATTCGACAAAACGAAGTGTCTCGTATATGATATTTTAAATGTGGTCGCTTTTTTCAATAAACCTCGTAGCTGAAGCTTGTTTTAAGCTGCAGTTACGAGGTTTTGGAAGTAAAGCGACGTTAGTACAAAGTTCAAGATCAAAACTTCTAGCGGAACTATGCCATAAAGACAATTCATGCAAGACAAGATGATAAATTGTACAGTTTATTGCGCGATTATCATACTAATCATTCTAGACATACCAGAAATCGGAGCAATAAAGCAATGGTCTCTTAATACAGCGGCAAAGGTCAAAGATCAGTATACTGACGGAATAATACCATAAAGACAATTCATGCAAGACAAGATGATAAATTGCACACTTTATTGTGCGATTATCATACTAAACATTTTTTACATGACCAATATACAGAGCCGATATGGAGCGCCGTAGTTTGTCGTATATTATGTACATTCACAATTCTAGAGCAAATATGGCACAAAGACAATTCATGCAAGACCGAGTGATAAATTGCATAATTTGTAGTTGGATTATCATACTGACCATTCCAGACTCAAACAAAATGAAATGCCCATGTGGAGCGCAATAGTGCAATTTTAAATAGATAGAGCAGTTTTTAAGGCTTGTCGTATAGGGTCTGTCCGTTTCTATACCATAAAAACAAATCATGCAAGACAAACTGATAAATTGTGTACTTTATTGCTCGATTACCATTCTGATCATTGTATACAAAAAGAATACGGAAGGAAAGCGACGACATGGTTGTTCTACGTATACGGCATCTAGCCACCCATCCACTTGCAAAGTTCAAGTACCAAAATAAATGTTGAATACCAGTAATGTGGCCATTTTGAGGTTAATGAAACATCGGGTTTTTTCAAGCGACGTCATTACGTTTCCGAGCCTATTCGGGCGTGGTCGTAAACTTTCGGCGTTGGAAAGTTCCACCGCTAAATATTTTCGACGTCGCCCGAATAATTCCGACGTCGCGCGAATCTCATTAGGGATACACTACCTTACGCGGAATTAAAGCCATTAAGACAACTCGTGCACAACCACTTGATAAATTGAACTTGTCTTTGCATGAATATCATGCTGATCATTCTGAACACAAAGTACATCTTCAATCTAGCCCAACTATGCAATACAGACTATTCATTTCAAGACGATACAACAAACTGTATACTCTGTTGCTCGATTTACCACTACGACTGGAAGAACAATGCGATTGTTATATGTATATAACAGCTGGCCAGTCATCTCCAGACAAATTTCAAAACTCAATAGTTCTAGCACTCTAGTAATTCCATATAGACAATTCATTTAAGACAATATAGTTATATGTACGCTTTATTCATGTTATTGCTTTATTTTCATACTAATCATTCTGGATATAACACATATACAGAGTCGAAAAAGAGCGCCGTTGTGTATGTTTTAATAGTAGTTTGTTGCTGTTGTTGTTTTTGTTGTTGTTTTTGTTGTTGTTTTGTTGTTGTAAATGATGTTGTAAATGATGTTGTAAATGTTGTTGTTGTTGTTGTTGTTGTTGTTGTTGTTGTTGTTGTTGTTGTTGTAAATGATGTTGTAAATGTTGTTGCTGTTGTTGATGTTGTTTCAAGACTTGTCGAATGGAGTCTATCAAATTCTACAGACAATATGCCATAAGTGATGAATTGTACATTTAATTGTAAAATCATCATTCTTATCATTCTAGACCAAAATGACTAGAAATATCACAATGGATAGAAAATCTGTTTTTATATCTGTAGCTCTGCTAGGTCCAGAATAATCAGTATGGTAATGACTTAATGAAATATTGCTGCTTTTCAACGAAAATCTCGTAACTACAGCTTTAAACAAGCTACAGTTACGAAGTTTTCGATGAAAAGCGACGATGTACAATTTATCATACAGCCTTGCCTGAATCGTCTTTATTGGCATAGCTGCGTTAGAAATTCGGCCTTTGTTGTTTGCGAATAATGACTAGATGCAATGTACGACAATATCCTTAACCCAAAACGAGAATTGGAAATGCAGTGACAGTTCGAAAACTAATTTCAGACATATTTTACTATTATTCTATGTGTGTGATGTTAAAATATAAATTAAAATGATTACTTATTCGTAGGTCGTAAATAACTTTTTTGTCAGCTGATGTTTAAAAATTCATTTGCATTCAGCAAATCCCAGTCATTTCCCGCCTTATCTGCTTCGTATCCTTTTTCGTTTCCTTCTTTCTTTATTTATTTCAAATCGGTTGTTTATTAAAAGAATCATTGAAAATATCGAAAATGTCGTCTCACGTGATTCCTTACTGTGGTTGTGATGTCCAAATTTTAGAGCACGATTTTCTTTAAAGTGCAGATGATTTCAAAATAATTCTAAAACAATCGTCATCGCGTTTTACTCTAGAATATGGTAATGCACTGGCAGGTTGTAAGCAATAAATCATTATTTCAATGTATTCACGAAATCGTGGCCTTGAACATGCAATTTGAATTGTGATCTCATTTTTCTCAACTCGGCCCTCCTATTCGATATATTAGCATTCCATTCTAAAACAGAATTGTCGTCATTAAATCAAACATCCATCTTCTGAAAGTGGCCTTGAAAAGTGCATTTCTGTAATTGGACCGCAACAACAACAAATGACCGCAAAGATTGCAGGATTGCTATGCTATGACCGCAACTTACGACCACATATTAGATAGAGACTGTATAGTAGATTCTACGCGAAATAAATATCCAAAAGCGCACAGCGCATTGAATGCTAATAGCGCGTAGAATCTACTATACAGACTATATCTGACTTAGTGTTCGCTAGCCGTGCATTTGAGACGGGGGCGTGGCTATTTATAAACGCCACATAAACTATCCGACAGTCTCGTTTTTGCGAAATATAGCGGCGAAATTTTAAAATAAACTGCAATTTCATTGGTCCATAAAGTAGGTCGAACACTACAAAATATAGACTACTCAAATAGGAACTTCAGTCGTAGTGATCGCCTCTTTTTCCGAACAGTTTAACCCTTTCCCAGACAAGACCTGGTTTTGACGTCCCTAATAGAAAATACTTGGGAAAACATTGAAACAAAAGAAGAAACTGCTGATAGCCAGCAGTTTCTCCTTTTGACTCAATATTTTCTGTACCATATTTAAAATTTACAAAAATCCAATCTTTATAACATTCATTTTGTCTTTTGTGGCAGTTTTTGAAGTGGATAACCCTAAAGTTTTGCCGTTTGGAAAAGGGTTAAGGGAGATGCAAAATTCCATTCAATTTAACAAATCGACAAGAAAACATAAATGAAAAAAAACAAGCAATCCAAGAATTATTTTGCAAAATATTCATGATACAAGATTATTTGATAGCCAACACAAACGGCAAATTCATTCTGGGGTTGGCCAACCCTTTCCCACATAATCCATTCTGTTGTCAACCAACAATATTTCAGATTTTTTTAAAACATTGCAAGGCAAAAGAAGTAAATACTGATAGTCAGCATTTTAGTCTTATTTTACTCAATGTTTCCTTCTTTGTTGCATGATGATCTTTCGCTTTCAACTGCATTCAATATCAAATTATTGCCTACAATACCTTTCAATTTCAAACAAGAATGTTTTTTCTAAGTTTGAATCATTTCCAAAATATCGAAATACTAGACTGGTCATATTTGAAAGCTGTTGTAGACGACAAAATAATGGTTTTAAAGACAGAATTTACGTCCAATGTAGGACAAAAAATATTGAGGCAAAAGAAAATCCGTACCTTTCATTTGCCTGCATTATTTCCAGAGCTTTGCAGTGATTTTTTCACCTGCGCATCCTGCTACATTTACTCATAAATTTATCTCTGGGATGCAAAGTTTTTATTCAAGCGAGTCCCAGGATGCAACAATTTTTTACAGATTTCCTATTAAAAATAGTGTATTGTACTCACTAAACTAGTAGCTGGACTCATTGATATCGAATCCAGCGAGTCCCCAGGACTCACAGTCTTGAAATTGTAAAAATATCTCTGGCTTTGTCTTTGTCTGAACCTGGTCTTGTTAAGGAAAGTGTTAAGATTTGTTGTATTTAATGGAGTATGACAAGTGGCTATGATACAATCGCTGCATGAATGCCAAAAATAAACGCCCGGAACAATAAATTAATGAATCACAACAATATTCCTTCCAACCGTTCACAATTTCCCCCAAACGATGCAATATAGGGAACGATTTTATCCAGTTAGCCGTGACGTAATTTCGGACAAACATTAGTATTTTGCAGGTGTTGTTATAAAATCTCGTAACCACGGCTTGATTAAGCCGTGGTTACGAGATTTTATAACAGCACCGACAGTTTATAAAATCATAGAGATTAAACAAGTCTATTTTAAGCACAAAACTCATTGCTTTCTAAAGGAGTTGCAGACGACAAAATGGTAAATATTTATGTTTTGGAATTTATTTTTACGGGTTGGATACAATCGCTGCATGGACGCCAAAAATAAACGCCTAGAACAATGAACTAATGAATCACATTATTCCTTCCAACCGTTTATAACTAAAGCTTTTCCCCCAAACTAAATACTGTTGGGTTGTTCCAAATGGAAAGGAGTTGCAGACAAATGATGAAATAATATTTATTGAACCCTCAGACACAAAAAATTCAAACCAACGTTTTATTTCGAAATGCGTTTTCGCTGTCGTGTAATATAGGGGTTTGGTGGAGAAATTATCAGACGTTGCTTTTGCTGTTGCACTGAAATACCGGTATTTCGCTTGTTACATTCAAAGATGACTAAAATATAGCTTATTGACGCTATACTTACGAAGTTTTCAAATGTAACCAGTGATTTATTAAGCACGTTCAAATATTGAAATACAAACAGCAGGTGTATTCGTAAAAAAAGAAACCTGCAAAATTTGTATGACAGAAAACATAAAATATGCAAAATTGAACCCACAAAAATATCAAATCTATCCACTTACATACTGTCAGAACATCAATTAAATGCCAAAGTTTTGCCATCAAGATTACTCCTAAATGTCTGCATTTTCTCCCTATAACAATTCTGTATTTCATCGGTGTTACTACAAAACCCCGTAACTCCAGCTTTTACCAAAGCTGGAGTTACGAGGTTTAGCAATAATAATTCTGTATTTACTTTTATTTTCATCTAATAGAGCGTATTTTCTTATGAAAATTCTGAAAATTTCAAGCCAAAGTTTTGCACCGTATACGAGAAATATATATTTTTGTGCTAAAATTAAACAAATTGTTGTGGACAACAGTTCAGATTTATATGGAATTTGTCATTTCTGTCTCAGCTTTAAAGGCGTATGTTTCGCTAATAAATTTCTACTTAAAAAAACTGATAACATTTCTAAGCATTAGAAAAAACAATCTTTGCACCAAGACATACTTTAAAAAGATTGAAATTAGAATTTAAGAACCGTTATAATATGTAATTGGGCTCCGTCTTTATTAGAATTCAGATCCATGTGGTCTTCCATTAGGACCAAAAGAATTTAATTTTTGTCGTCAATTTTAATATGATAAGAATCTTTTAGATTTAGGAATAACGATTTCATGATTACCATTGATACAAAAGCAAAATAGAATCATAAGGGCAGTACTAAATCAACTTTTCTGCAATTTCTGTAGCGTTATCTCAAACCGAGCGTATTTATTATTATAAATCAACCCAAGTGTTTCCCTAGAACTACTCTGGTTGACTAATAAATGTCCAATAATTCATTTTCTGCACGTAAAACTAGGATGGTCCTTTTGTATTTCTTTAGTGTTAACTTTTTTTCAAACAAGATTTGGTTTGACGACCTGGAAAGAATGCTTTTTTGTGCCATCATTAAGTACAAAACACTTCGTGCATCATCGGAAGTCACTCGTAGCAACGGAATTTGACGACGATATCCCTCGCCAATATCCGTTGTCACGTATGACGCTCGGAAATTGATTAAAATGTGACCCGTCACGCTAAAAGGGACCTTATCCGAACTCCAAAAATCCAAATTTGGACAACTTGTCAGACTCAGCACAGGTCAACAAGATACTGTTTGCGAAAAAAAAGAAGATATAGTAAGATAGGGAAAAGCTCCCAGATTTAGAAAAGTACATGTATACAAGTGAAAAGTATCGGCCCTAGTCTGGCTACACGGACTGCGCAGACTTACTAGGGTCGATATTTTTCACACTTCCTATAAGGTCCCTTTTAGCGTGATGGGCCACAAATAATAAAAACACAATAAATGTAGTAGTAAAACAACTTGCTCTGCATATGCTTTATTACAAATCAAAAGTGTATTTCAGAGTAAGCGCAATTTATGTCATATCCCGCCAGCATTTACGATACCAACCATTTAATTGCCTAAATGATTCCAAACTTTATCAGTTGTGATGCAAATAAATTGTCAGAATTTGAAATAATTTTGGCAGCAACGATACGTGTAGGATGCTTCTCTGATTTAAAACATTGTTGTTATCTTTTACATTTCTTTTGATATCATTGTGCCGCGCGTCGAAAGATTGTGAAGCAATAAGGTTTCGTTCTATTCTGCGTGTCGATAGTCAGAAATTGTCTATAAGTAGCTGATATAAACGATCCATTTTGTCAGACCCATGGTATACGTTTTCTCGTCAGCGATATATTTCGGCATTACGGTTTTCCAACCATCAATAGAGACACTTCGTGCAATAGCAGCGCCATCCGTGGCAACGGAGATTAGCGAGGTTATCCGGATTTTTAAAATCCGGATAAACTCGTCAATTTCCGTGGCCACGGAAAACGCCGAAGATGGAGGCAGAATTACACGAAGTGCCTGATGTCTATTAATGGATAGAGTACATAACATGATATAGCTCACGATAATTGGCCTGAAAGAGCACCTCTAGCTAATGGATAGGGATGCTCTGCCAGGACATTTAACGTGAGATATAATACCGAGAACATCACTTTGCATTCAAGTCAGTAAGGTATACATCCCATCATTAACATCACAGCTTTCTTGTCTTCCGGAATGCATCGAATTACACACACACATTTGTAAATACACTTCACATAAGTTGATTCACAAGATTTGCCAGATTTCAAGATTATACTTAAAGAAGAAAATAATTTACAAATATTTATTTACTCTACATTCATATGTAAGGGGGGTAATTTTAAAACTTTTTGTTAAATATTTCCATAAGTATGCATTTATTTAAAATTCTAAACCGTACAAAATGCCTATGTTTGTAGTTGAAATGGAAATGTAATGCAGTGTAGGAATTATTGGAACTTTTCAAATTTCGCCTCTGCCTTTTTTGTGCTAATGATGAGTTGCAAAAGGATCGGTTTGTCTGTGACTGAATGGCTGAATATTGGATAACGACCAATTACCTTGAATAAGTCTGTCTTGCTCTTGTCTAGTAGTATTGTCATTACAAATAACTTTATTTGTGAATAAAAAGACGTTTCCAAGAAAAGCTCGGATTTTTTTTAACCACAAGTAGGCAACAAGAAAAATCAGCTCATTTAACCCTTTTCCAAACGACAAAACTTAAGCATGGTCCGATTCGGAACCTGTTGCAGACGGCAAAATATCAAAATTTTGTTATTTAAAGTTGAATTTGTGAATATGATAGCACAGAAAAAATGAGGCAAAAGAAAAAAATGTTGATTATCAGCAATTTCTTCTTTGTCTCGATGATTTCCAGAGCCAATTTTAATAGAGAATGTCTTTTTTTCGTATTGTGGGGGTTGGGGAATATAGATCTACATCTTTTTATAAGCAGTGGCACATTTATTGACACTCCTAAGTGTTTAAACCTTGTAAAAAATGAGAAAAAACAAGAAAACACTGATAACTGGTATTTTCTCCTTTTGTATGAATATTTTCTATACTATATTGTTCAAAATTTCTGTTTTTGTCAACAGCCATATATTCTCGTATGTACATGTAGCAGCTTTCATGTCGGACTAGTCCAAATGTTTGCAGTATGGGAAAGGGTTTAGCAGGGATCGAGAAAAAAGCACCTCATTCTAATTCTAGCACGAAACTATATGGGAAAGTGGAATAGGCCTAAGCTTCTAGAATATCACTACTTTTCAACGAAAACCTCGTAACTGCAGCTTACCATAAACTGCAGTTACGAAGTTGCTGTGAAAAGCGACGATATGAAAAATGAAATATTCTAATATTCTATCATTACAGGAAAAAACACTTTCCGGTTTGTTGATTTATTTGGATTACAAATGATAAAACTCGGAATAATTGACGCAATTAAATGGCCACTATCTTTTGCTGGGGTATGAAATGAAATTACCTGGAATCTGGAAAAGGGTCATCGTACCTTTAGAAACTACTAGAGAATTAGATCAGCTTGTGCATTAACCCTTTACCGAATGACAAAATTTTAGGGTTATCCACTTCAAAAAGTGACACAAATGACAAAATGGATTATATTGAAGAGAGGTTTTGTGTAAAATATAGCACGGAAAATATTGAGACAAAAGGAGAAACTGCTGGTTATCAGCAGTTTCTTCTTCTGTTTCAATGTTTTTTCCAAGCCATTTCTATTAGGGACGTCAAAACCAGATCTTGCTTGGGAAAGGGTTAGAGCAGTCTGATCAGTATCTGTGGTACTCCCTAATAGTTGCTATAGATAACAAACGAACTAGAAGAGTACCGCAACACGAATATGCCTCTCACTCGAGAGGTCCCGGGTTAGATACCCGGCCGCGGTTAATATCCTGTCTGACAAAATCGTCACCCACCAATGGGTTTGAAATCGTTAACCTATGTGAGCGAGCAGCTAGAGGCTCGGTTAGGGTGTTTTGGTAATACTGGTATGAGAAACAACAGGAATCCATGTTTAGGTGCTCCAGCCGCCGCGATATGACCCTGGCAGTTGAAAACGGCGAAAAACCCCAATGAACTCAAACTCAAACCAATTTTCGATTTCCCCGTTCAAATGAATAATTTCACATTTCTTTACTTAAATTCCTTACTCTTTATTTCTATACTATCGCATCTCTGATGAGATTTACATCTCATAAACTATTGAGGGTGCTTTTAAAACAAGTGAAGGCAAAGGAGGTATCAATATAAAATGGGGTATAGCTTACGAAAAATGACTTGGCAGAGCACCTTTAGCTAATAGCTTGAGATGCTCTGCCAGGTCATTTATTGTGATTTATAACATTCTTTTGTCCTTTCGGAAAGGGTTAAGAACTACCACCTATTCTATTTTGTGATTCTGCAGTAAAAATGTAAATAAAAATATATTTCTGGCACGGTATCTATTTCTATCAAAGATAATTATGTTCAACATAGAAATTCCATGTTTCTATATATTTACATTGATTAAAGAATCTTGTTTAGACTTTCCTAAACAAGATCTGAGCCGCGTTTTTCAGAGCGAGATTTCTTGAGATATCTCGTGATAACTAAAGATGATTTAGGATAAAGCGCTCTTTTGAGCAAGATTTTTAAGACGATCACTGCGAACCGCCATTGCTCTATACTTCTTTCGGAACCCCTCGGTAAATTCTGTAGAATCGATATGGGAGAGATTTGACCGAGTTGTTCCGAATGCTCCATGATTCATAAACTGCGGAGTTCCGAATGCTCCATACTTCATACAAATGACGTCATGATGACGTCATTTTTATGAAGTATGGAACATTCGGCACACCTCGCTTATAATCTCGGACGCTGTATCAAAAACGTCTTAAGAAATCTTAAAAAATCTCGCTCTAAAGAACGCGCCTCTGGTTTTGACGTTTCTAATAGAAAAGGAATTGGGAAAATATTGAGGACAAAGAAGAAAATGCTGATAATCAGCATTTTCTTCTTTTGCCTCAATATGTTAAGTGTTACAATGCACACAAATTCACCATTGATTAGCTTCGATTTTGTCATTTACAGCAGCTTTCAAATTGAACCATCCTTATTGATTGCCGTTTAGGAAAGGATTAAATAATATTTTTACCATTTCCTAAACAAGACATGTTTGATAGTTGAAATTATTTAGCTGAATACAAAGACAAAATAAGACATTGCTGATAATCAGACTGTCGTGAATCGAGGCGAAGAAGGCGAAATACAGAACCGATTGGAGAGCTGTAGTGAAGGCATTATGCCTAACATGGGCGAAGAGGATTAAGTAAGTAGGTAAGCGATTTCTCCTTTTACAACAAAATTTGTTCTGTGAAATAAAGTACATGTACCATTTCCCTACCCACGGCATCAATTGTTTTTGTCGTCTTTTACTCCCCTCAAATTGTTTCAGTTGCAATGTTTTGCGGTTTGGAAAAGGGTTAACATATTCTGTATTTTGCTCTGTTATCCGTTCTAAGACGGAGACGCAAGGCTAATCAAAAGAAGAAACTGTTACTTTTCAACGAAAACTTCGTAACAGCAGCTTGTTTTAAGCTGTTGTTACGTGGTTTCCGTTGAAAAGCGAAGAAATGCTTACTGATCAGGAAAAATGTGTCATTTTCTTTATTAAATGGAGTAAAATATTTTAGGAAAAAGAAAAATACAACTTAACGATAGACCTATTGCAGCTACAGTTGATAATCTGGACATCACAATGGAGTTAAGGTAATGCACCCGTAAAAAGATTCTCGCGACGTCGGAACTATTCGGACGACGTCGAAAACATCCGGCGGTGGAACGTTCCACCAACGAATGTTTACTACCGCGCCCGAATAGGTTCCGATACGTAATGATTTCGCTCGGAAAAGTCCGATGATTTATGAATCTCAAAATGGCCACATTACGGGTGTTCTAACATATAGGCCATTCCCAAACAGTGACAACTCTTGACGTCCTACAAGTTAATGCCATGGAAGACATTGTGGAAAATAAAGAAATTGATTATAGTTTTGACAAACAATTTTTCAGCTTACCACACTATTTTCTATACACAAACACAAAAAAATGTAAACTTCCATGCATTTGATGTTGTCTTCTTTAACAACTTTCGACAGTTCGATACTTCATTTTTTTTATTATCTTCAAGAAAAGGTGATTTTGAAAACATTTTGACTGAGTCTTGAATAGTTGAATTAGTCAGCAATTTCTCCTTGTATCTCAAGGATTTTCATGCTAACAGCTATTATTTGTGTTCATTTCTTTTTAAATTGATTTGAAACAATTAAAAAAATTGCTGTCTTGGAGAGGGGTAAAACAACTCTTACACGTGACGAATTAAACGGCTTAAAATAATAGTTTTATTTTTTAAAGCGTTTGAAGACTTCTTAAATAAACATTGTCTCTAATTTTAAGTCAGAAACCGTTTTCCATTTTATTATTTGAAGAGATATTTTCTTTATAAAAACTGTTTTAACTCAATGGGAAGCAATCAAAGACCGCACACAAGAGAAAATTCTAATTTTGTAATGGAATAAAAACCCAACCCTATTTAACCCTTTCCCAAACAAGACCTTGTTTTGACGTCCTAAATAGAAAAGGCTTGGGAAAACATTGAGACAAAAGAAGAAACTGCTGATAACCAGCAGTTTCTCCTTTTGTCTCAATATTTTCTATGCTATATTTTACACAGATCCTATCTTTAATTACTCCCATTTAGTCATTTGTAGCAGTTTTTGAAGCGGATCATCATAAAATTTTGCCGTTTGGTAATGCCTTCCAGTGAAACTTCTAATTTTGTAGTGGAATAAAAACCCAACCCTATTTTAACCCATTATCACACAGTGACGCATTTTGACTCCCCATTAGATAAACCCCTTGGAAAACATTGATGAAAATGAAGAAATTGCTTATGAAAAGCAATTTCTTCATATCCCACTATGTTTTCTATCCAAACAGTTATACAATTTTAGAATTTAATCAAATTGAAAATGTCGTTTGCAAATTCTTTCAAATTGGACTACCCCTAAATTTTGTCGTTTGGGAAAGGGTTAAATTTCGTGATTAATTAAAGAAACGTTTCGAAAATCACTAAGACGATTTCTCTTGAAATAATTAATGATTTCAGTTTTTCTTTGATCCCAAACTTCTTTTTTGCACATTAAATTCTCTTCAAAACAAAATTTTGATGTATCAATCATACACGGGTTCAACACTTTCTCATATAACCATATTTATTAAAGCCTAGTCAATGGACAGTCAGCGTGCATGCTAATCAGACTGCAAATCAGTGCAGCCTGACCGGCATGGGCGCTTTCTAGGTATCCAACAGCCATAATCTCAAATAGAAAATCAATGAACATCAAGTAGCATAGGACGCCCGGGGATGAATCAAACTGTGCAATCAGACACACAGCCTGATCCATGCTTGTGCACCCTCTGCAATTACAGTAGGATTCTATGACCAAAATTATAGCATGCTGTAGTCTATGTATTTTCCCAAAATAAAGCCACGCAAATATTACGTCAAAATAATAATAAAATGACTTTAAAAGGCTGTAGGACAATTCACGTGTTCCCATCTTAATTGGATTATGTTAATTATGATAATATTATACATGTTTCATGTTGTACAAAAATGTACCTAAAGTCAACAAAGAGTTTTGTAGGCCTACTTGTACTTACAAAACTAAAGAAAAAAACGCAAGAAAAACAAAAATGCTTATAACTGTCAGTCATGTCATTTTCTAACAGTTTGATATAGATGCTTTTTTGCGGGAATCATTTTGCAAAACAATTTCAGACAATTGTTAATAATACTTGTGTTGATTCTTGATCAAATTGAATTTATTTTGAAATAGAGAAGGTTGGAAAACGACAGGAGCTATCTGAATGTAGTAGATCATTTAAATCAGCTGAAAAAATATCCTTTTTCTGTCTTCAATGGTTCAAATTGTTTTTCTGAAGCCGTTCAAATATCAACAGAATCATTGAAAATATCGAATTCATTTTGTCACGCGATTCCCCACATTGTTTTATTGTGTACCACATCGTGTTTTACATTTGCAACGGCTTCAAATTTAGACATGTGGATCTTGAAAGAGTTAATAAAAAATCGACGAACTTTAAAATGCTTATTAACTCAAAATGCATTGATTTAAAAATCTTTAAAAACAACCGTATTGAAAGCGTTTGTTTCACTTTCAATGTGGTCACAAATGATAGAAAGTTACGTGTACACTCATGTATTTTCTGGGAAATTATAAATGTAATGAGCATTCCTTCCTTTTCTTATTCAATTAAATCATGGAATGATAAGATACCACAAGTGTTATGTTTGAATGCAGCAATTTTCATAGTTTAAATTACACAAGAACTCCTAATTTCAAAACTTCAAAAATAAACAAACGGAATATATCGCAATGAACTATTACTATCATATAAATTTTCGAGAAAAAAATCACTCAATTCCCACACATAGCCGCTTGTTAAAGGCCCTCAATAACATGCATGAGATACTTTTGAGAAATAATTCCTTCATTCTCTAAAAAGTTTACTAATTCAAAATTCGACTTTTTTAAATCATCAACTTAAAATCGTTGTTTGTAAGACATTTCAAATTTGGAACAAACTAAAATTTAGAGGTTTGGTAATGGTATAAGACAACCCCAATGCCCGTCCGTACTCAAATTTGTCGGACAACTTCTTTCTTTAATCCTATCCCAAACGGCAAAATTTTAGGGTCATCCACTTCAACAACTGCCACAAATGACAAAATGGATGTACGTAAAGAGAGGATTTGATTAAGATATGGTACAGAAAATATTGAGACGAAAGGAGAAACTACTGGTTATCAGCATTTTCTTCTTTTGTTTCAATGTTTTCCAAAGCTTTTTTTTATAAAGTACGTCAAAACCAGGTTTTGTTTGGGAAAGGGTTAAATAAATAACATAAACTTTGATAAATACCTTAAGTTTTAACTAATCAGCCAATCCGTTTCCGGTTGTCTTTAAAGCGTGCAATTACGCAACGACGAATTCCATAATTCATCAAAAGCTTTCTATTTATTAATATTGTATATCATATAGTTATCACAAACGTCCATTTAGAATCCCAAGGTATTCACAAGACAACGCTAGCATGAATGAAATCCATTTTCGCGCTAGCCATTATATATCTTAAGCTTTTCTGCGGCTCAAGAAAATCCAATTATACGATAAACGTGGTGGTGTCTTCTGTGGCTTGCAAGTAAAGACTATATTGGTTAAACAATTCACTCGTCCTAAATGAAAGATGAAAAATATCGTTAACAAACGACTCCTCATGTTACCCTTTTCCTTTTACAACATTTTTTTATGGATTTTAAAATTGGACCGGTGTACTTTTTTGTTCTGTGGGAAAGTATTAATTTTTTTCTGCAGCTTTATAAAATCCCATTTCACGATAAACCAGTCTAATATGAGGTAGCGCGGTTAGCAAGACACAACTTTATCATGAAAGAAGAAAACTATACTTTGCACGTTTCATTAACAAGTCCTTCTTTTGAAATCCCACAAAAGAAAATTTTGAAAAAAGAAAGACAGAAAATGCAAATTATAATACAATTATACGCTTAAACAATTCATTCGTCTTTTTTCGGGAAAATTCTTGTCGATCACACTGTAATGGCAATAAATATTGCACAGAGACTAATGTGGTACTAGTTTTTAAAGGGACATTTCATCTCCATTTCAATTTTTAAAGTATGTATTGATGCCAAGATTGGTTATTCTAATGAGTATAAATGCTATCAGTTTTTTAGCTGTTGCTGATAAGCGAAAAACACGTCTTTAAAGTTGAGACAGAAACGACAAATTCCATGTATACTAGTCAAAACTTCTAACCGGCCACTTAAAAAACAAAGATATTTTTTTCTGTGGTAATTGGATTTTCATGAAATTTGCTATGTGAATTTTTAAGCAACTTTCCAGATGATTTTGGCGAAAAATTACCGTTGTTTTATTGAAATAAAAGCGCAACGTGAGAAAAGCTCAAAAGGCTCTAAATTCACACAGAGCTCAGAATATTGTCAATGGAGTGTTTTGGTCTCATGGATCGTTACAACACAGAATAAGAAAAAAAATTGAAAATGTTTGACAATTGTGCGCGGTATATGGCCGTAAATGAAAATGAAAGAGGTCATGTAAGCAGCAAAACGGTTCTTAAAGACAACATCTAAAACACGTTTTTCTTAAGAAATGCTTTAAATATAGACTGGTGATTCACTGCGAGATACAAAATGTAGGATATCGTCGGTGTAAATGCAAAACCTCGTATGTCGATTGTCGCAATTTTCAAATTAAAATCGTGTATGCCCAGTTAAGACCGTTCTTGCAGGTTTTGAGATATTTCTACTGATCAGTATTAATGACACATCATTTGTGAACAATATGTTCAAATTTCAAGTAAAACATTTCAGTTTTGGAAAAGTTAATACTCTTTTTTCCTTCCCCTTTAAAATTTTTCGAAAACGAGATACGAGGTTTTGCATTTACAACGACGATATGTGTAAACAATCAGTTTGTTGCATCGTTTTTCTACTCCAGACCATACTTGGGCATATTCGATTGATAAAATGGTTTGCCGGTTGATCTAAAACACCATTTTGCCATGCCTCACATTTTTTCCGTTTATACTGTAGTCACAAGTCACACAAAATTGACAATGTTTTCCATTTTTTTCTTGGACCAGGTTGCAGCTAGCGATTTGTTTACTTTGAATTGTTGAAAGTGTATTTCTCGAGCTCTAAATAGCAATTAAGAGCTTTTTAAGGTTTTTCTTTATTATACATCAACATTTGACAATTACTGGTAAATCATCATGGGAATCCACAGGCATTATGCTTAAAAATTTACATAACAAATTTCATTAAAATGTAATTACTTTTAAAAAAGTTTTAGTCATTTTTAAAGTTGCCGGTTAGGACTTTTGGCCAGTATACATCTAAACTGTTGTTGACTACACTTTGTAAAATATTAACACAAAAATATATTTTTCTCGTTAACGGCGCAATATTATGGCTTGAAATTTTCGGAATTATCATTAGAAAATATGATCTTTCAGATAAAAATAAAAGTAAAATTCATGACAAAAAAATCTGAAATATCACTTTAAAAAAGCAACACCAAAGCGTGCACAACACCATAATATGATAAGATAAAACATACCATAAGGGACCTTGTTCAGAATACTGCTCATATACGCTTTGAATTGTTTAAGAACAGAACTGTACAAACTAAAATACTATATTTTCCGTCATTCAAATGCAGCATAGATTAGCCAAGCAAACAAAACAATAGTCTAACAAAACAAGTGCTCACATACTGTTTCGATAATGCCTATACCATAATTGATACACAGGAACTTCAAAGGCGCATGTTTGTCCGAACCATGTTAGATTGTATCTATCTACATACATGTAACGTATACATTGTATAAAGGTAAGGTCGATCATTATCAAAATTCGGTCAGAAGGTGCAAGTGGTCGAGATGAGTATGTAATCAACGGTCAAAATGATATTTTCGGTCGTTTTTCCCCTTTTCTTGAGAGTTGTAGTTGTTGCTGTAATTATCTCTTGGATTTTTTGTCTGAGAGTAAACAAATAGGATCGGACGAGGTGTATCTAGAGGCTGATCAAGATCATTAATTTTATTTCTTCTTCATTACCAATTGAACTAGATGATGACAATATAGGTCCTGATCAGAACGTACAAGGAGTCACTGTGATCTAGACCAATGATATTCTTATGATGAATTTTTAGATATGAAAGCATAGGCTTAAACTAGAACTTTTCCATTTAATTAAAATCTTTTATAGAGGGGATTTTTGTAGGTATTGAGTTGTCTTGCACGTGAACATTTCGTCTTATTTAAGGTTTACGAACTGAGAATGAAATGCAGAGCCAGAGGCTAAATTTGAAAAGTGCCAGTAATTCTTAAACTGTGTTATAATCCATTTTTATTCACCTCACAGGGTGTGGCTAAGCGAAGAGGTTATTCGACGAGTTTACTTCTCGATATCTTATTTGATATAAGAGAAAAACGTGCGGCACGTGCATGAACACATTTCGAAATTGAAAGAACGTTCTATTGTTAAATGAGTTGTTATAAAACCTCGTAACTACAGCCTGATTCACGCTGTAGTTATAATGTTTTGCAATAATACCGACGATGTACCGCTAAGCGAGAAGGCTGTTTCTCCTCAAGCTTAAATGTAATGAACCGTTTACTAGGCTCCGCCCTGTCTCCCGAAAAAAATCAGAATATACATTTCCATTCGAAATACAAACAGAAGCATTTTGTATGGTTTGGAATTTTAAATTAATGCATACATTATAGGGTTAATTCACGTTTTTGAGGTCGTTAACATTCTCAGAGGCCCAAAAAATGCGTTATCGCCTGAGACCGAAGGTCGAGGGCGATAACCCATTTTGTGGGCCTCTGAGAATGTTAACGACCGAAAAAAACGTGAATTGACGCTATTATTGCATAAAATATGAAGAATTTGCAAAGAAATGTAATAAAATAAGACGAATAACTGAAAAACTTTGTGAAAATTTAGCCACATTTTCACCGACAGACACCAGAGTTTTCCGGCATTCGACTCGACATATATCGAGTAAGTCCGATATCCACTAGACGGGCCGTTAGATTTTCATCGTGTAGCTATGTAGTCAAGTTTCATCGCATTTTTACTGACATAATCTTCATTTGGGTTGGCGAAATCGTAACAATATTCGACTAAGTTTTCTTTTGGAAACATACTCTGGATATTCTAACGTTCATTTCAGTGCGGGTACAGTAATAAAACAAAAGGTCGGAACTTCCGAGGTAGATCTCTGGTTCGTTTCAGACATTCGTTCATTTCGATAAAAAACAAAGTTGTAAAGGAAAAATTGCAGTAACTAAAAGAAGAACAAGAAACACATAGGCTTACTTACCATCACATTTGACCTAGACCACAACCACTCAATTCTAATTTATATTCTTCCATGTCCACGAAATCCACTTTTAGTTCAAAATCTGTCAGCTGCCCGTTTGTTTACCTTTTGATTCCAAGAATTAGACCTACGTCACTATAATTACGTCATCAGATATGGTTACACTGGGAGACCTAGTTTATTGGGGTATAAACTAGAAATGGGGTCTTATAAGAATTTACATCGCGGAAAAGGGAAATGACAAAATTTCGGCTTTATTTTCAATTTTCTGAAGCACTCACAACAAATCCCCGATCGAGGATATGTGAATGCAAAATCGGTCCGATAATGCACGCGAATTTACTGAATAACGACCGTTTTTGACAATATCAGACTGATTTTTGCTTGTTATCCAATGCCAATAACAGACTGAAAACACACATTTTAGGCAATAAATGGAAATATTTGACAAAAATGTTCAAAATTACCTCCCTTGCATATGGATATAGAGTAAAATAATATTTGTAAATTATTTTCTTCTTGAAGCATAATCTTGAAATCCGGCATGGTGAATCAACTTATTTGAAGTGTATTTTCAAGTGTGTGTAATTTGATGCATATCGTATGGCTAGAAAGTGGTGTTTTCATTCTCAGTTCGTAAACCTTAACACGTTCATGTGCACATGTGTAATTTAGCGATACGAGTATAGCAAAGTCAAGCAGAATATAATATCCATTCTCATTTCTGATGAAGTTTACACTTTATATGATTATTAAATAGCTTACATTCAACCATATTCATAATTTAAGGACCTACCTAGTTTTACATGTAATCGTTCCAAGAATTCCTCTAAGTCTTTTGTTGATGTTTATAGTATTAATACATACTAATTTCCTTCTCGACGGGAATCAAAACATTTTAAAGGACTTCAAACGAGTTCTTATTAAAAGTCAATAAGTTGTTTCTAGAACTCTGTGGCATTACTTACACCCATAAGGTTATCGTCGCTCTTCAACGAAAACCTCGTAACTGCAGCTTAAAACAAGCTGCAGTAACGAGGTTTTCGTTGAAAAGCAGAGTTATGCTTAATTGCGAAGATAAATAATGACACAGACCAAAGAAACGTTGTTATATGAGATCGTAATCCTTTTGGGATGATTCTATATTATGCATGCAATATATTATTCAATAATGTAAACATGGGTCGCTGGTTCTATCCCCTGCCTCTCCAGTCTTTAAGGTGAGACTTTAAACTGAGGTCCCGTTTCCATATGACATTAGCTGTTGAGTTGGACGTAAAACTCTGTTAAATCAAATTTTAAAATGTAAGGTAGAACAATTATTGTGCGCAATAAGATTGAATTAAACTATGATAATCTATGTGAACGACATTTTCGTAACAATCTTTCATTCATATCGGCGGTACTAAAATGACATTAAAAGAATCTAATGCAGTGGGTGCAATTATAAAAAGGTTGCGTTTAACGTAGAACACTCGTAATGACGCCATTCTGAGATGTATATGACATCATTTTTTATGAGCGGCCTCGTTATAATTATATCCGAGCCTATTCGGGCGCGGTCGTAACCATTCGGCGGTGGAGAGTTCCACCGCCGAATGTTTTCGATCGCACTCGAATAATTCCGACGGCGTGCGAATGTCATAATACGTATGTAGAAAAGGGATTGATGTATTTGCATGCATTATTCCGTTATGAACAGAGCTTTGGTGCATAAAGACAATTTTAGTCTCGCACTTAATATGTCGAGCAGATATGTTGTCAATAAATAAACAGTTAGCAATAAATTCAGAAATGTACCGTCTGGGCTTTTTGGCAACTTAATTGCTAGACAGTACTGCAATTCCATATCAACGATTAATTTTTATCGCGCCTTTTCTTACATCAAATGGAAATAAGAACAAAACAACGATAAAAATGCCAGTTTTAAAAGACCCATCAAAAAACAAGCAACCCATAACTTTATCAAGTATATATTTAAGGTACATGTAATATACTTCCCAATCTCAGAAAGTCCCTTATCATTTAATTGTTAAATAGCTTTATACAAAATCAAATTGTAATTGTTATGCCCATTTAACGATTTCAAAATTAGGAAAGGCTTATCGTAGGTAATGTTCAAAAACGCCGCAACTACTTATTTAAGCCCTACTTACGGCATTTTCGAAATTAAACGACGTTATGCAGAGTTCTCTCCTAAAGGGTAACACATATCAACTTGCGGCGTCAGCCGAGATTGAACGAACTATTGAACGAACTACACTATTCCAGTAATAATTATCGTGCATGGTAATTAAGAGGGTAAAACATAAGAAGAAAAAAAATAACATGTGTTGTTCAAACGATATTGCCTACACGTCAACATCTATTTTTTTCTGGAAAAAAAATGTCGGGCAATGTCTACATGCAAAACTTTTAAATTAAAGTGACATTTCAGAATTTTTTGTCATGAATTTTACTTTTATTTTTATCTGAAAGAGCATATTTCCTTATGGAAATTCTGAAAATTTCAAGCCAAAGTATTGCGCCGTTTACGAGAAATTTGTATTTTTGTGTTAATATTGAACAAATTGTTGTGGACAACAGTTCGGATTTATATGCAATTTATCGATTATGTCTCTACTTTAAATGCGTGTTTTTCGCTTATTGGCAACAACTTCAAAAAACTAATAGTATTTATACTCATTAGAATAACCAATCTTGGCATCAAGACATACTTTAAAAAATTGAAATTGGAATGAAATGTCCCTTTAAAAGCGAAAACAGGAAAGAAGCAAAATAACTGTGTTGTGAAAACGATACTGCCTGTGCGTCTGTTTATTTGAAAGTTTCTTTGATTTTCAATAGGTATGGTGTAAATATATTACCAAGGTTTACACCGAGGCTTTGATCTCATTAAATTGGATACCACCTAAAAGGAAAACGTTTGCGTCTGTTATACAGCCATTCTATAATACAGTCTAATAGACTTGTAACCCCTTCCCAGCCAAGACCTGGTTTTGGCGTCCTTGAAGAAGAAGGCTTTGGAAAGCATTGGCGGAAAAGGGACAATTATTAGATATGGTATAATAAATTAGTACGAAGGTACACGTCAATGTTTTGTATGTGACCAATTTAGAAAAAGATTTGGAGCAGAGACGAATGGAAAAACACCAGATATTTGTAAATGATCTTCTAAAATGATCTGATAAAATGTTGACGCCAAACCAAAATTTTGATTGGTCGTCAATAACATTTTTATCAGCTGATTTTCAAAACAACTACACCCAACTAATTCGTAGGTTTTTTTTTTTTTTTTTTTTTTTTTTTTTTTTTTTTTTGTTGTTGTTGTTGTTGTTGTTTTTTTAGTTTTGTTTTCGCATCCTTTGATTTATAACGAGTTCAAATCAGTACAGTATTTACAAAATTATTGACGATTTTCTGAGTTGTTGTTTCACGGGATTCTTCGCAGTGTTAATCAATTACCACACAGTGACGCTTTTTGACACCCCTCACGATAAACTCTTTAGAAAACGTTGTTGAAAACGAAGAAATTGCTTGTGACAAGCAATTTCTTCATTTTCCACGATGTTTTCTGAACGAAACTTTCAAATAATGTATAATGTTTACCTGTTGATATTGTCGTCTGAATTTGGACAAGTTTAAAATTTTGCCGTCTGGTAATTGGTTAACGTAGTAATTAGAAGTCAAGGAAATATTTGAAATCACCTAAAATGCTTTTTATCATCTTCGCAAGCCAAGGGTTACTACCTCCACTTTGTTCCTTACGAACCCTTGGCCGCTCGCTTCTATTGAAATCGAAAGTACCACCATGCCACCTTTCGGCGATAAAGAGTCGCGGCCCTTTGCAGTTGCTATTTCTGGCCAATCAAAAGCCTCGTACTAAAACGTGTTAGGCGATGCATCAAATACGGATATCGATTTTGACGTCAGCCGTGACGTTTTCGTTTTGACAAAGAGGGCTTGTTTAGTGTGTTTTGATTTGATAATGGGAAAGTTATCGCGTCCAATGAAATCGCACGGTGGTACTTTCGATTTCCATAGAGGCGAGCGGCCAAGGGTTCGTAAGGAACAAAGTGGAGGTAGTAACCCTTGGCTTGCGAAGATGGCTTTTTATATACCCTAGATAGATTGCATCTTTAAAAGGGTTGTAAATTGCAGTCTGACATTTGATAGATTAATTGCAGCATATAATGCAAGTGTTTTAAGTGATCTCTTTCATATGTGACCGGTCACAAGAAAATGGGGCTTCCAGGAAGCCCGTAAACTAATATGTCACACGTCGCACCAAAAGAGACCTTCTGAAAATTCCATAAAACCAATTTTCGAGAAACGGGTCTGACTTGGCAGGTGTCTACCAAAAATATCACATTTGGAAAATGAACATATGGTAGTAAGATATGGAAACAGTCTAGATTCAGATAATTGCATGAAGAAAGAGAAGTTTCGATACTAGTCAGCCCGCGAAGCATTCGAATATCCTCGGATAATGTCGACCAAAGATAGAATCATCGATTCGGAAGTGTGTGTATGAAGAAATGTTAAAAAAATCGCATTTCTTAGCCGGAAGTAATTATGCTTCATAAAGTAGTTTTCGAGTCATTGCATGTCATCCAAATGAACAACCACTGCAACTTACGGGACTTGCAGGGTGAAATCATTCTAAAAAGAGAGGGCACTGCAACTGCATGCAATGCACTTCAGTATCATTGTCGCTTTATTGTTGACATTAGTTACGGACAAGCGTTTTCTGTTGTTGTTCTATTCTATTCATAATCTGAAAGTAGATCCACGACATGCATCCAAGGTATGATTCGACAGAATTGTCCGTGGTGTTCCAAATGCCCGCGAAGTCCAAGCAAATCCATTTTCTTGTACTTTTTATACTCCCTTTATAGTCCCTTACGCGTGACTTCATATGTTACCCGTCACGCTAAAAGGGACCTTACAGGAAGTGTGAAAAATATCGACCCTAGTCAGTCTGCGCAGTCCGCGCAGCCAGACTAGAGCCGACACTTTTCACTTTTAGGTAATTTTCTGAATCTGGAATGTTTCCCCTATCTTACTATAAATGTATATCCATTTGTCTCATGGTTAACTTTTACGGAGTCTGATCAGTTTGTCATAATTTAGATTTTTGGTGTTCGAATAAGGTCCCTTTTAGCGTGACGAGTCACTTATATTTCCATCTAACAGTGCTAGGTCAAGAAACGAAAATTATATATACCATTTAGCGCATTATTGAGATATCTACATGTAGACCGATCATCAAAATTGTTAATTTATCTAGATCTATATTTCAGATTCTTAAATGTGTCAAATTACTTTCATTTAGAATCTTTTCGGTTTTTTTTTTTTTTTTTTTTTTTTTTTTTTTTTTTGGGGGGGGGGGGGGGGTTAGCGATTATGAGATACATAATTCAATTCCTGTAACCTCATAAAAATTTTAACCCTCCAGATCGAATTCTCTTCCCTATATTCAACCATTTTTGAAAATACGCTGTGGCATTTTGCAATCGAGTAGCAATAATAAATACAATAGACAATAGACAATAGACAATATTTTATTGACGTAATCTTTACAGATTCTTGTCACATATATACAATTTACAAATACTAACAAATCATTTTATTTTACTTATAGTCAATTTTCAATTCCTTCGATTCACGAGATGCAAAAAAGTTTTTCATTTCTGTATGGAAAATATTTGGAAGAGAAGCTAAATTGGATAAAAATCGATTGCTCAGCGCCAAACCATTGTAGGTGCATATGGGTTCACATCCACCTAAAACAGTTCACCGCAGAGCCATCGATATATAATTTGGTTAATATTCCATATTTTGTAGATGTAGCAAATTCTAAACGTGCATTTTTTTGTAAAAGCTTGCGGATCCGAACCAGGAGGCATGTGTCATCCCTTTTCTATTAGAAAAAGATGACTAGTCTCCAGGCTCGCAAACGAAATTGTAAGAAGTGTACAAGAGATAGTCACATTTCCTTCCAAGAAACGAAATAGGAAGGTCGTGAGACGGACTCTTGCACCGATTTATAAAGAATAATATGCACAAAAAACTGAATTAATTTTTCATTATTACATAATACAAAACATAGATGAGAGATAATTCAATTCTTATAAGATTATATTAACCTCATTTTGGATCATGAGAGAAGCAAAAGTGAAATGTACCCAGTGACACACCTACTCATTTCTTTGTCGTGATTCAGTTGTAAATAAAAATGTATGGTCATTAAACATTAACGTTATTTAGCAAACTTGATCTGCGTGTAAAAGATTCATTAGTGTATTTTGCAAGATTTAACAAGCATTTCTTATTTTTGCTTTGAAACAACAATGTCATTTTATACATACTTGGGCGAGTGAAAAACTTTTTATTTATATATAATTGTCTTAAATCAGCAAAAGCTGTACAAATAAAAAGAAAATGAAATTCATCTTCAATTTCGTTACTATTGCATAATTGACAAAGGCGTAGATTTCTATCAATTCTGTTGTTACCATATCTTCCTGATTCTATTCGTAGCGAATGAGATGAAAGTCGTATCTTTGAAATGTAGTTAAACCATTTGAAAGGTAAGACATTCAAATAATTCTCAATACCAAGACTGATTTTGATGTACTTATAACTCGATAAAACCGTACTGTTATTAATATATGAATACATGTTTTGATAAAATTCATCAACAACTCTAGATTGAAATGTTTTTTAAAAATGCTTGTGGTTGACGCTAAAAGGATTTTCCCAAACCCCTCCGAATCCGTAATTATATAACACTGAACAAGTGTTTAACATTACTACACCAATTTATTTCCCCGGCCTCTGTGTTTAAAAGAAGGCTTTTGTAAACAGTATTAGTAATTATGTTATCAGATGCAATCACCTTTCCCCAATACTTGATTAGACTGGCATAATTTTTAATGTAGAGTGGATATCGACCCATCTCGAAGTAAACAGCGTAATTACATGTTGAGGACAACAGTTGCAAAAAACACCTTTGATAGATCATGCGATATTGCTTGTCATCTATCTAGCTCAGATACCAGCGATGTCGGTATGTAGATAGAACAAATAAAATTGGAAACAGAGAACTGCTTGTTTATGTTTCAGCACTCTATTCAGACTTTCCCAATCGGCAAATGTCGGTATTAAAATTGTCCACTCCTTATGAGATTCGCGCGACGTCGGAAATATTCGGACAACGTCGAAAACATTCGGTGGTGGAACTTTCCACAGCCGAATGTTTACCACCGCGCCCGAATAGGTTCGGATAAGTAACGACGCAGCTCGAAAAAAATCTGAATCCGATGTTTCATGAATCTCAAAATGGCCATATTACGAATATTCTACATTAAGGTGGGTCTTGGTTTAAACATTTTCCCCCGATCTTCCCTCTTTATAAGTTTACCCACAAATCTATGTCGAATGTATCAAGGTGGAAAATCACGTGATGCAACAATTTCAGAAAAGCTTCAATAATATTGTTAAAGGGGGACCAGATAGGCTGTAGAAAATGCAAATGGCACAATAATTACAAACCAGAAATAACGTATGAAATTACCAACCTGAACGGGTAGATCACTTACGTACATGCCGTTTTAAAAATTCTTGACGATTTTTCCAAAGTATCTGGGTTAAACGTTAATTTTGACAAAACTAAACTTATATGGATTGGATCTTTGAAGTACAGTACACGATCTATCAAAACAAGGTGGAAATTATCCTGGGGAGACACACAATTTAAACTATTAGGAATACTCTTTGACGTTAATCTTAATAAAATGGTTGCTTTAAATTTTGATACAAAATGGATTAGCATAAATAAATGTATATCATTTTGGAGAAGGCGAAAACTTACTCCAATAGGCCGAATTGTAGTCACTAAAACACTTTTAATACCCTTATTAAATCACCTTTTTATAAGCTTGCCAACCCCATCGTCGGATTTTTTAAAGAAATTAAACGACTTATTTACAGAATTCATTTGGGATGGTAGACCAAAAATTAAAGCTTCAATAATTATCAAAGATTATGAGGATGGAGGTCTGAAAATACCAGATATCGTAAGCTTTATTAGATGTATGAAATTAAAATGGTTAAAAGACTTAGTCTTAAATCCAAAATCATCTTATTATGATCTAGCAAATATCTGTATTGATATTAATAAAGTAATGAAATGCGGAAAGTTTTACTGTGACATTTTGGTAAATAAGATTAAAAATGCATTCTGGATTGATGTTCTACGATCGTACATATCATATATTGAAAAGTTTAGATTCCAGAATGGGAATCAAATATTACATTCGCCTATATTTTACAATGAAGGGATCAAGACCGATTCGAAATACATTTTCAACAAAATCCTGTTTCAAAGGGGAATATTCTTAATTAAAGATGTATTTACGGAAAAGTGGGATTTTAAATCATTTGATTACTTCAGGAATTTAGTTCATGGTAAATTAAACTTTCTTGAGTATTATAGCATCCGAAATGCGATTAAATCATTTTTACAAAAACTACATATACCTATTGATTTTGCATCTTTGAATCAATGTCATAATCCTTCTATGAATAGCTATATATTTCCAATTATTACTAAACAAAATGTAAATAAGCACACTTACTCAACATTGATTTATAATGAAAACATTCCAACAAGCCAAAACAAGTGGTTATTAGAATTCAACAATCTAAACAAAGACTGGAAAAAGATTTACTCTAATGTTTTCAAATTAACTGATGATTCTTTTATTCAATGGCTACACACTCGAATCGTTCATAGGATATTTCCTACAAATTCGCTTTTACAAAAAATGAATATCACCGACGATAAAACATGCACTTTTTGTCACATAAATGAAGAAAATATTTTACATTTATTTTTCGAATGTAACAGAATCAAACCAATCATTCAATTTATAGAGCAAAAACTAAAGGAAATGAATCATTTTCATCAACTAAGAAGTACAGATGTGTTGCTTGGTTTTGATGACAAACCTCAATTAGATATTCTATGTTTAGAATTTAAACGTTATATTTACAATAACAAATTAAAAAAGATAGTACCCACTCGAAACGGCTTCATACGACACCTTAAATTAACCTTTGAAATTATCACTCAAACAAAGAAAAATCAAAACAAAAAAGAAAATTGGGCAATTGTTGAGAGACTGGTACAAGTTCAATAATAAACCAATAAAATATACAAAACTATAGCATGCTTTGGATTCTTGTGTTTATTTTCACTTTGTATAAAGGGTATCTTTTACCACCATTGCTGGTGGAATTAAGATTTTCTCTTTCTGTTCCTTCATATCATGTAAAACTTTATTTTTCACATTATTACAAATACATGATCTGTTTAATGATTATACTTAGTATTAATATAATCTACGATTTTACAGTTGACAATACATTGCAATTTTCGAATTCAAGAAACTTTTCTAAAGACAATCAATCAAAAGAAAGCATGGAGAAATTGAAAACAAAACGTTTGAGCTTCGACTTTTATCTTTCGTTATCTCCATGACTCCCAAAGTGCTTGTAGCTGATTTTAGCGACCAACGACACTTTGAAAATTATTCATAAAGATTATATAAATGATATAGTCAACTGTAACCAAATATATGTATGCATGGCTTCTCCCTTTTGTTTATTTTTCTATATCAAACGTATCATGTAAAACTTTGATATAAATGATGTGATTATCTGAAAAATAAAGATTTAAAAAAAAAAAAAAAAAAAAAAAAAAAAAACTTACGTCCATGTTTAGCACTCATCAAGCTTTATCAAGTATTAAAATCCAAGTAAATTAATAACGTGCAGCCAGTTTTCATTGTCCTTGCTTTTGTTTTGTAACGGCTACATATGCCCAACCTTCAAAAATCAATTACGTCAGAGGTACGTCATCTGTGCTCAGCGAGATTCAACACACAGTACAAGCGACTGCGTCGAAAGTTTGAGAAGACAGATTCGGCATCTGATGTCATGTGCATGGTAGGTCAAATGAATTAAATTTTATAAATTAACGAAAGGATCTTTGGTATTCCACAGTTGATAAATATGCGTATAAATGTTCAGTGTTTGTACAAAATAAACATTTCCACGTATCCCCCGCAAATAAGGTCACAGTCATCGACACAGCCGGTCGTTCGGTGTGTTAATACCGCGGAGGTGTGTCTCGTTGACCTTGACCTTGTCTCGTTTTGAAGTGAAAATAGAATGTGTAAACACGCTTGTAAAGGATTGATCTATAGCAAAGGAAAGGTGGTTATTCGCCGTGTTTGAGGTTTTTATGCATTGCAAATTGTTTTTCCAAGCACAAATATGAGTTCCCGAACAGTACGGAAGCATAAAAACCTAGAATGGGCCCCTTTAATACGGGACCGAATTGAATTCGGTTTGAAGCAGAGAAGGCGGACAGACATCACGCACTAGATGAACGTGTTGGAGTTTTGAAAAATCAACTGATAAAAAGGTTATTGAAGATAAACCAAAATTTTGGTTTATCTTCAATAACTTTTTTATCAGTTGATTTTTCAAAATCAAACACGTACAGCTTATTCCTTACATTTTCACACCTTCTCTGCTTCAAACCGAGTTCAAAATGGTCAAGCAATGACAAAAATATTGACGATTTTCTGAAATTCTGAGTCACGTGATTAATCATCTTGTGTATGCTCGTGAAGTGCATTACAGAATGATAAATCATATTGATAAAATAATTTTATCATATGGTATATCATATTTTTTATGACGGGTGCGTTTTTTACCGCGATATCTATTATTATGTGCAATAAAAGGGTCCGAAAACTGTCAAACTACCAGACTGCCTTTACATCTAGTCGTTAAATTCTTACGTAATACCATGATATCGCTTTTCTTTTATGACACATCGTTGCTTTACTTCAAAAACTTCATAACTGTAGCTTGTTTTAAGCTGCAGTTATGAGGTTTTTGAAGAGAAGCATCGATGTATTTTGCATTTGTTTCTGATCTAATGGGTGTGCATGATTCAAGGCGAAGACTTTTCTCAGAAATAAGTTATCGGTCGATTAAATTTTGTGGTTCACTTCATCCTTTTGGACCGAAAATGAAGAAATCACGGCGCGGATTACAAGTTTTTCTCTCACTAACTTCCAATATCCATTACTAGAAATACAAAAGGCGGATAGGTACAAAATAATTACTTGAATTAAATTGATTTAAGTCGTAAATGAACTTTGTGTCAATTTTCGAGACGATTCAAAAATACAGGCCGACCAATTTGTACGAGGTTTCTTATAAGTTATTGACCTGCTTGCAAATTTGACCAAATGGCGTGGGTTCTCTTTCTCATCAATATCTCCTATTATTTTGTACACACATGATATCCTCTCTATCAAAATAAATGCTGTTTTTATGCCAAATTGGAACAGTCTAAAGTTTTGCTGTTCACTGTTCGAAAAAGAGTTACGAACCAAAATCTTACATTATCCAAAAAAAAGTTGGCAGCTATGGTAGACACAATCAGACTGGTACTTTAAGAAAGGCAAAGTGGTCCTTTCTTGTTTTGCCAACAGATCATTTCTGCGTCGTGTGAATATTCAGATGGCCATGTAATTACATTAAGGTATACAGCCCTTCATTAAAAACACCACTTTCTAGCCATACGAAATGCATCAAATTATACACACTTGTAAATACACTTCACATAAGTTGATTCACTGTGCCGAATTTCAAGATTATGCATCAAGAAGAAAATAATTTAAAAGTATGAATTTACTCTATATTCATTATGCAAGGGATAAGTTTGAACATTTTTTTTTCAAATATTTCCATAAGTATGCATTAATACAAAATTCTAAACCGTAAAAAATGCTTATGTTTACATTTGCAATGGAAATCTAACACATTATAGGAATTACTGACACTTTTCAAATTTCGTCTCTGGTTCTTTGGTGCTATTCATGGGTTGCATACCTTAATTTTACCAAACTTGTTCATTTGTAGGACAATCTTTTGTCGAAAACGAACGCGAGACTCTGTGGAAAATGAGCCTCTTAATATGGACAAATACAGTCGACACTCGTTGTGTCGAAGTCAGAGGGGACGTCAAAATACCTCGCTATATCCGGAGTTCGACTCATCCCATTTTGTTCGGATTCTAGAAAGTTAAGATTTGACCGTTTTTTAAACTTATCAAGTACGAGCATTATTGAAATATAGTAGAAAAAGGAAAGAAATTGCTCGTGTCGAGCAATTTCTATCCTTTTCCAACTATATTTCAATGTCGGAATCATTTTGTTTTGAAAAAAATGTCAATTGATGATGACAGGACCAGATTTTAATTTCGACTTAAGCGAAAATTCGACTTATCCGATGTCGACATAACGAGTGTCGACTTTATGTATTGTATGCCGATCAAAAGATAGCGGAATATATCAAAAAATCAACAGCAGTGTCAAATAAAGATCTTTTCTAAGCCAAAAGGTCGGTTCCACGCGAGAACGACAGCGCATTTTAATCCGCGTGCAATCCATCATATTTCGGACGCTTGATGAAAGAGATACATAAATGAATAATTCTTGGAGAGTATTCTTTTTATTGGAAAGAGTGCGTGTAATTCATCATTTGTTTGGAGAACATTGCTAATTATTCGTGTAGACATATCAATTTCTATGAAAGACGCTATCCTAAACATCGTCATCTTGGTTAGCCAGGAATCCCTCTACCGAATTGTCCCTTATGCTAGATATGGGAAAATGTGTATTGTATGTTGATCGAAGGATACGAGAGCATATTAAAAAGTCAACAACGATACCAAACAAAGATCGAGAACGATAAACATGGGTAAATATGTATTGTATGTTAATCAAAGGATAAGATAGCATATCAAGGAGTCAACAACAGTGCCAAATAATTACCCTTTTTAAGCCAAAAGGTCGCATCCAAGCACGAACGATAACAGATTTCAACCCATGTATAATCCATCACATTTTGGACTTTTGATGAAAGAGATCCATAAATGAATAATGTCCCAATTACATTCTTGGAGAGTAACATTTTTATTGGAAAGAGTGTGTGTAATTCATCATTTGGTTGGCGAACATTAATGATATTCATATCAACAACCAAGGCTATAGATTGTCTGTGAAAGACAAAATCTTTTATAACGTAGGTAATGGAAAATAGCGAAAGAAAGTCTTAACATATTGCCAGTTTACCATAAACAAGCCGTTTTAACCATACCGAAAAATATTTGGCAATTTCGCATTTATCGAACTGTTCCAACTTTATTCTTAGAGGGTTATCTTATTAATTGGAAGAGGCGCTTACAATTAATCATTATGGTGTAAACTAAAAGATGTATCTTTGTGACATTTGAGACAGACATGGGCACAGATGTGCCTGCGCATATGGTATAATGTTGCTTATACACATACCAAAAGTACTTATTCCAAACAAATAGTGTCTTTATCCACATCAATCGAAACTACCTTACGTGTTGTCATTTGAGAAAGGTTTAAGTCACAACCGACCAGAAGATTCTGTACAAAACGAGCCTCTTAATATAAACAAATATGTATTGTATTTTGATTGACGGATAAGAAAGCATATCAAAATGTCGGCAACAGTGCCAAACAATTATCTTCTATGAGCCAAAAGGTCGCATCCAGGCGAGAACTATAGCACATTCTAATCCATGTACAATCAATCACATTTCGGACATTTAATGAAAGAGATACATGAATGAATAATGTCCCATTTGCATTTTTGGTAAATTATCTTTTAATTGCGAAGAGTGCGTGTAATTAATCATTTATTTGGAGAACATTAGTTATATTTTTATCCACAACATTGACTACATTGTCTGCGAAAGACAAATCCCTTACAAAATAGATTAAGCTTATGAAAAATGAAAATTAATAAGCCGCTTTAATCATACTATACTGAGAAAGATTTGGCAGTTATCTGTCGAACTTTCCAAACTTATTTCTTGGAGAGTAATCTTTTTTTAGTTTACCTTACGACCAACGTTGATTCGGGTTAACTAGGGTATATGCTGTAATATTTGTCATACACCGTCGGAAAACGTGCATGTTCTTTATTTTTTAAACAGAATTTTATTGTTCAAAGTAAAATGTACCATTAACAAATCAAATAACAAATCGCGTTTCTTTGTCATTTGAGCGTGATAAAAACAATAGAATAAAACTGACGTGACGTGTCGGAATTATGTGCACCTTTTTAATTTTGTAACAAATTAAATAACTTTTTTTTGGTGTTTTTTGATTACCATTATTCTGATTTGCAAAATATTTATTAGATGAAATAAAAACAATCATGCATTGTTATATCACGATTTATTCAAAAACGTAACTGTTTAAATGCGTTTCGAACGTCCATTCTACATGTACTATGAAATGCTGTGATTGGCTTATTAAAAGAACATTTACAAAATCAACCTGAAATTAATCGCTAAATTTTGAAAAAAAAAAAGCAAATCCCGTGGGACAAGTTCCATCAAAAGTTTAACCCTTTCCCAAACAAGACCTGGTTTTGACGTCCCTAATAAAATAGGCTTGGGAAAACATTGTGGCAAAAGAAGAAACTGCTGATAACCAGCAGTTTCTCCTTTGTCTCAATATTTTCTATGCTATATATTTTACAATTTCCAATGGTTTTCAATCTTAATTTTGTCGTCTGCACCAGCTTTCAAATTGGAGCATCCTTACATTTTTTCGTTTGGTAATGGGTTAAATACGTATTTTTGTCTACCAAAGTGTTACGTTGCATCTCTTATCACTAATCATTCAAGACCTACACGGTGGATAATCACGTGATACAATTTTTCAGAAAATCTTCAATAATTTTGTAATTACAGGACGGATTTGAATTCGGTTTGAAGCAGAGAATGTGGACAGATGTCACGCATTAGATGGAAGTGGTTGATTTTTAAAAAATCAACTGATAAAAAAGTTATCGAAGATAAACCAAAATGTTGGTTTATCTTCAATAACTTTTTTATCAATTGATTTTTAAAAATCCAACACGTCCAGCTTATTTCTGGCATTTTTCCACCTTCTCTGCTTCAAACCGAATTCAAATTGGTCAAGTATTAAAAAAGATATTGAAAATTATTTGAAATTCTGAGTCACGTGATTATACACCGTGACCTAGGTGATGCCATTTTTTTTATCCTAGACGTGTCTTATGGTAAAGTAATAACATGACTGCTAACGTTTGCAATCGCTGCTTTTTAACAAAACCTCGAAATGTTTGAGATTTGTTCTTCCCGTTTCTTTGTTTGTATATCACATTTTACATTATTTGAGCATAAGCAAGTTCGTATCACCATCAAACGTAAGAAATGAAAAGATTTCTGCAACCATCATGTGATTTAATGCATGTAACAGATAAAAGTGGCATGTCAGACAAGAAATAAACTTGAAACCGGCTTACATTAAAGCTACGAACAATAATCATTCTATGATACAGAGCTTCTACATTTAACCCTTTACCAAACAAGACCTGGTTTGGACGTCCCTAAGATAATAGGTTTGGGAAAATATTGAGGCAAAAGAAGAAAGTGCTGATAATCAGCACTTTCTTCTTTTGCCTTAATATATTTTGGGCTAAATTGTCCACAAATTATGTCTTTATTGGCGTTCATTTTGTCACCTTCAGCAGCTTTCGATTTGGATCATTCTTACATTTTGCTATCTGGGAAAGGGTTAATATATAAATTTAGCACGAACAAGCTCTTTTTGACGTCCGTAACAGGAAAAAGAATGGAATATGTTTTTAGACAACGGTATTTTTTCCTCCAATATACAGGACATAATTACTATTAACCTTTAACCCTTTCCCAAACAAGACCTGGTTTTGACGTCCCTAAGATAATAGGCTTGGGAAAATATTGAGGCAAAAGAAGAAAGTGCTGATAATCAGCACTTTCTCCTTTTACCTCAATATTTTCTGGGCTAAATTGTCCACAAATGTTGTCTTTATTGACGTTCATTTTGTCACCTTCAGCAGCTTTCGATTTGGATCATTCTTAAATGTTGCTGTTTTGGAAAGGGTTGATATATAAATTTAGCACGAACAAGCTCTTTTTGACGTCCGTAACAGGAAAAAGAATGGAATGTTTTTAGACAACGGTATTTTTTTTTTTTTTTTCATTCAATATACAGGACATAATTACTATTAACCTTTAACCCTTTCCCAAACAAGACCTGGTTTTGACGTCCCTAATAGAAAAGATTTGAAGCGGATCACCCTAAAATGTTGCCGTTTGGGAATGGGTTAAAACACGTGGCATTCCGTAAATCAGCATAGATATTTTCTCGACTTCAGCAGCTTGGAAACAGCTCAAATTTGAACGGTGTAAATTGTTGCAATTTCGAAATGGTTATAAATCATGCAATGATGGAGGGCTACCTCTCGCGTTATTTTAACCCTTTCCCAAACAACAAAATTTTAGGGCGATCCACTTCAAAAACTGCCACAAATGACAAAATGGATGTTATTAAAGATAGAATTTGTGTAAAATATTGCATGGAAAATATTGAGACAAAAGGAGAAACTGCTGGTTATCAGCAGTTTCTTCTTTTGTCTCAATGTTTTCACAAGCATTTTCTATCAAGGACGTCAAAACCAGGTCTTGTTTGGGAAAGGGTTAATTAAGCTATTAAATTCTGACACCTGCCATGAAATAACAATGTCTACGAGATTTTCTTGTTAATAAATTTAAGGAACGCATGATTGATGCGTGCGTAAATCTGCGCACTTCAATAGATGGCGTTGCTATTCCTGTGTTGTTTAACCATTACCAAACGGCAAAAATTTCAACTTGTCCAAATTCAAAGATGTTGCAGACGACAACTAAAAATGAATGAAAAGGTACATGTTTAATCATTTTGTACGGCAAATATTGTGGGAAATGAAGAAATTGCTTGTCACAAACAATTTCTTCAGTTTCCACAATATTTTCCATAGCCAGTTTCTTGTGGGGAGTAAAAAAGGAGTCACCGTGTAGTAATGGGTTATGCCTTTACCAAACAATAAGTCTTTTGACGCCGTACAAGATACATATTTTGGAAAAGATTACGGAAATGAAGAAATCATTTGTCTAAAGCAATTTATATATTTCCCTCAATGTTTTTAACCAATAAATACCAAAAAATATTAAATTTCATTCACTTGGAATTGTCGTCTGCAATATCTTTGAATTTCGACCAGTCTCAAATTTGTTGTCTGGTTATGGATTATATGTCTTGTTACGACAATATATTGCTAGTTGTTATAAGAGAGAGGGGAAATGAAAAAGGGTATCATCATGTAAGAAGTTCTTATGCGATTAGAACTTTATCAAAGACTTCAAGTAATTTTATGCATAAAACATAGTTTATGTATTTGCCTCAAATTAAGAGTCGCACACTTTTTGTACATTGTCCAGATGATTTGAAAAGAAAAAATAAACACATGTCCTTACCTAAACATGCTCATACACTCAATATACATTTGACCTATGCATATATTCGGGGGCTGGTTTTGTACTCCGTAGGTATGGAATGATGTCCCGTTAGATTCCGAAGGTAGGGAATTGGTGGCTGCTGTAACCTTCCGTAGATATGGGATGATAGTCCCATTAGGAGTCCGTAGGTATAAGGTTGATTGCTGCATTAAAATTCTGTAGCCTTAAGGTTCATGGCCACTTTACGTTTCCGTATATTCAGGGTTGATAGCCCCGTTAAGAAAATGATAGCGTCTAAGAGGTGCCTAAAGTGAGCACAGCGGGTCTATATTTGATAACAATTGACTGACGGCTGTCAGACTAAACAAAGATTTATATCGGCGAGGGCGGGTATAAAATGATGATATAAGCTGAGGGTGATCTGGTAATTATCAATTTTACCTTCATTCCATAGAGTTTGGTTTTCATAAATCCTTTTCCAAAATCAGGCCCGTAGGTATTTATTTCATATTGGGGTTGGACTAAAGCCTTTGTTCTGAATATTTGGAGGGGGCTAATTTGGATTTTCCCAAAATTTTCAGTGTAAAATTAAGAAAAATCGGCATTTTTGGCCTAATTTTTAGCCCCCCCCCCCTGTTTCTACGGGCCTGAAAATAATTGAATGTTAGGCTGGTAAATAGGGAACGATTTTATCCATCTATCCGTGACGTAATTTCGGACAAACAACAGTATTTCGCGGGTGTTGTTATAAAATCTCGCAACTACGGCTTGATTCAAGCCGTAGTTACGATATTTTGTAACATCACCGACGGTTTATCAAAACATAAAATAAACCGAGTCTATTTATAGCATAAAATTCATTGCTATTTCATACCGTTGTATACAGCACGATAAATGACCTGGCAGAGCAGCCCATGCTAATCGAATGAAAATCTCTACCAGGTCAATTCTCGTCCGCTATAAGACTCGCTAGAACATCGCAAATAGAGTTCAGCAGAGGAGCTATGACCATTACAAGCGATGTTTAATTACGATATCCAATGGGTATTGCTTGACTATGTTAGTATGAGACCTGTTTCATATGTAATGAAAAATACCGAAACAAAGGTGAAACTAACCAAGGTTGTGACCTAATGTGAAAGAAACACACAATTGTAATGATACTTTTTTTCTAGTTTTGGGTCTTTTTCCATCATATTTGCCTTCGAAATAATAAATAAGATCGTCACAGTAATTCATTAATAGATTTTATCGGCTTCTACGGCGATTCTATTGATTCTATAGCTTTTGCTAATTTTGCCAACCATATACTTGTACAAGACGAAATGGTGGCACGGCGCCAAATTGATTGACCAAAATGTATCCTATTGATGAGGTCGGACATCAAATAAGCACAAAACATTTTTAAGCAGAAAGAATATTTGAGTTGTTTACCATCGAAACGTCATTTTGAGAAACCCCCTACACTTACACGTTTGAGAAATCCCATGTTTTTAACCCTTTCCCAAACAAGACCTGGTTTTGACGTCGCTAATAGAAAAGGCTTGGGAAAACATTGAAACAAAAGAAGAAACTGCTGATAACCAGCAGTTTCTCCTTTTATCTCAATATTTTCTGTGCCACATTTTACACAAAATCTATCTTTGACACCTTCCATTTTGTCATTTGTGGCAGATTTTGAAGTGGATCGCCCTAAAAGTTTGCCGTTTGGGAAAGGGTTAACCGGCAAAACTCTTGTGGTCATGAAATCGACGCATTTAGTCCGAATGAAAAATAGAATAAACGAAAAACTCTGTTGAATGAAATAGACAGAATAGCCACACTATAGCCCGAACTATCGCAAATCGAAGTCGGCCAAAATGAAGTAATGAACAGTCGCGGAACTCTTCGTTACTCCGTGTCCTTGTACAATTAACACATCCAGTGATAAAAGATCCAATGGCATACCATATTGTACGGTGCTCTACAAGGTGTTACCTTCGTCAAACAATGTACGGAGGCACAATCTTACTTCATATAACAATACACAATAAATTACATTGTAAATCTTATTTAAGATAAGTTTTGGACATAAATTGGCAATATTACAAATCTTCTTGCTCAATTTTGCTACCGGTTCTATCTACAATTTACAAGATAGTGTCTTTCCTTCGACAATCTATAGCGATACCTGTTGTAATAAATATTGGTAATGTTGTCCAAATAAATGATTTATTGTACGCATTCCTTCCAATTAAAACGATTGCCACCGAAGAATATAAATGCGACAGTTCGCTGAATAATTCCTGATTTCTTTCTTTGTAAGAGACGTATTAACTGGGACTTGTTCGAGAAAGAGAAAGCAGGTAATATTGTAAGACATTCTTTATTAATATTCCTTTTGGGTTTGATTTTATTGGGTTTTACGCCATTTTCAACTACCAGGGTCATATCGCGGCGGCTGGAGCACCTACCCATGGATTCCTGTTGTTTCTCAAACCAGTACTACCACAACACCCTTACCGAGCCTCCAGCTGCTCGCCCACTTAGGTTAACGATTTCAAACCCATTGGTGGGTGACAATTTTGTCAGAAAGGGTATTGGCGAATGAGGGTCAGATGCGCTACCAACTGCGTTAAGGCCGCGGCCAAATATATTCCTTTTGGATTCATTTATACGTGTATATATCACACAAAGGATGCATTTTCTTCTGACAATCTATATTTGTGAATGCTGATATCAATTCCAATAATGTTATCCAACCAAATGATGAATTACACGCACTCTGTCCAATAAAAAGATTACCCTCCAAGAATGTAAACGAGACATTATTCATTTATGTATGTCTTTCATCAAACGTCCAAAATACGAGGGGCGTTCAATTAAAAGTGGTACTAATGGTCAACCATACCTCATGGTTCTATAGAATTAGTGGTGCTTGTGGCTATTTGAAGGGAAAATTACTGTCTATACTTGGTCAAAATTTGAGACAAATTCGTTGACTCTTTCAAAAGTAATTGAACTTTTAAGTTGGTGCAGTCATATACACTGGGTAATTCGCTGTGCGCAAATTGGAAAACGAACTGAAGTAGGATGTACGGGTCTACATTAAAGATCGCATAGGCTTTGACATATCTGCATCACGTGTATAAAATGAACTATATCAGATTCATGGACATTAGAACGTTGAACATACGTCAGTTTTTAGGAAGTTAATAAAATTTTAAATTGGTTAAACTGGCCTGAATGATGTCCCCCTCTCAAGCAACCCGGGTAGAGCTAGTACCAAAGCAAGTGTTGCTGTAGAGTCCGACATGACCAAACAAGACACATGGTTCAATGTGCAAGAAATAGCAGATAAAGTTGGGTTTTCATCGGGGACATGTTATATGATTTTGACGAAAGGATTGAAACACAGACAAGTTTATTCCCACTGGGTCCCTCACCTGTTGCTAAAAGGACAGAGGGCCGCCCATGTAAAGGTGACAAAATATAGTTTGAAATAATGCAATAAATGCAACAAATGTGGGCTTTCTACATATGATTGAACAATAATCTACTATAATTAGCACAAATGGCGTGCCATTAGCAAGCAATGGTTGTGAAAAGATCAAGCAATGTCCCAATAGCCAAAAAATTTAAAGCACGGGAAAAGTTTTATACGCGGTAATTTTCAAATGTAACGGATGTATCGTTCAAATTACTGTTTCAAATAGTACCACTATCGCCGGTCATTCATACAAGAAATGTTTGTCGGCGAAAATAAAGAAATATCACGAAAAGAGTAGGTCTAGAACCGACTAAAGAGTCATGTGCCAAATCCATGACAAAGGAGCTGTCCACGGGTGTCCTCTTGTCCAAGACTTCCTGGAAGAGACACATGCTGCACAGCGTCTTTATCCACCCTTATAGCTGGGCTTAAGCCCCTGTGGCTTTTTTGTGTTCCCTATGATGACGAAAAAAAGGCCTCTCGTCGTCGGTAAAGGCCTTCATATTCTATATGCAGTGCAGTTTAGCAGTTTCTGTCGGGTGTTCCAAAAGTGGCACATTTATTGGCATATAATTAATAGATCTCAAAACTTCAGAAGTGTGTGGTTGTCAAAGAGGATTACTTCGAAGGATTGAAGAAACTGAAAATTGAATTGCGACATAACTATGGCTTATAGAAAACGAGTTCCAAAATTAATTGAACGTCCCTCGTATGATGGATTGTACATGGATTAAAATGTGCTGTCGTTCTCGCGTGGATGCGACCTTTTGGCTTAGAAAAGATCATTATTTGGCACCACTGCTGACGTTCTTATCCACTAATCAATATACAATACATATTAATCCATATCTATCATAAGGAACAAAGCGATGGGGGGATCCTTGGCTAACGAAGATGACGATGTATAGAATAGCGTCTTTCATATGAATTAACAGCCATTACTGTTGATATAAGTATCAGTAATGTTCTCAAAACAAATGATGAATTACACAACTCTCCAAGAATATAAATGGGACACTATTCAGTTATGTATCTCTTTAATCAAACCCCCAAAATATGATGGATTGTACATCGATTAAGATGTGCTGTCGTTCTCGCGTGGATGCGACCTTTAAGCTTAGAAAAGATCATTATTTGGCACCGTTGTTGACTTTTTCATTATGCTCTCTTATCCGCCGATCAACATACAATACCTATTTATCCATATTTATCATAAGAAACAAAGCGATAGAGGGATCCTTGGCTTGTGTAGATGACGATGTATAGGATATCGTCTTCCATAGGAAATTAATAGCCATGACTGTTTATAAAAATATCAGTATTGTTATCCAACCAAGTGATGAATTACACGCACTCGTTCCAAAAAAGATTACTCTTCAAGAATGTAAATGGGACACTTTTCAGTTATTTATCTCTTTCATCAACCCCCCGAAATATGATGGATCGTACAAGGATAAAAATGTGCTATCGTTCTCGCCTGGATGTGATCTTTAGGCTTAGAAAAGATCATCATTTGGCACTACTGCTGACGTTCTTATCCATTAATCAATATAAAATACATATTTATCAATATTTATCATAAGGAACATCGAGGCGGAGGGATCCTTGGCTTGCGAAGATGACGATGTATAGGATAGCGTCTTTCATAGGAAATAAATAGCCATGACTGTTGATATAAGTATCAGTAATGTTATTCAAGCAAATGATGAATTACACACAATCTTTCCAATAAAAAAATTACTCTCCAAGAATGTAAAAGGGACATTATTCATTTATATATCTCTTTCATCAAACGTCCGAAATATGATGGATTGTACATGGATTAAAATGTGCTGTCGTTCTAGCGTGGATGCGACCTTTTGGCTTAGAAAATATAATTATTTGGCACCGTTGTTGACTTTTTGATATGCTTTCTTATCCTTTGATCAACATACAATATATACGCGTATTAGTCCATATTAAAAAGTTCATTTTCTACAGAATCTTTTGGTCGGTTGTAACTTAACCTTTCCTAGACGACAAAGAAAATTGTGGTTTAATTTGAAAGCCGCTGCAGACGACAGAACTGACATTGATAAATATAGCATTGTAATAGACAACGTCTTCCATAGACAATCTGTAGTCATGGCTGTTGATATGAATTTAAGTAATGTTGTTCAAACAAATCAAATGGTGAATTACACACACTCTTTCTAATAAAAAGGTTACTCTCCAAGAATGTAAATGGGACATTATTCATTTATGTATCTCTTTCATCAAATGTCTGAAATATGATGGATTGTACATGGATTAAAATGTGCTATCGTTCTCGCATGGATGCGACCTTTTGGCCTAGAAAAGATAATTATTTGGCATCGTTGTTGACTTTTTGATATGCTCTCTTACCCTTTGATCAACATATACATGCATTCTCAATAAATAGGAGCCATTTGGATTTAGAAAAAAGCGAAAAAGTGATATCGAAGAAACTTGACTTGGATTTGTTAAAAAGCATGGCATACATCTATAGGATGCAACTGCAAAATATTTTCAACATGAATTAGACGATACTCGAGATACAGCATCTTCAATCAGCCCAATAAAAGTACCATTTTTACTAGTGAAAGGTTCGTTGCTAATGAAGTGTCAATTTTAAATTCTTGTTACTTTTCAATATGACGACGTACATGGACATAATTGATTACTATCAATAGATGATATATTAATATTTATGAACATTCTTAATTCCCAAACAGTTTAAATACTCAATCTTCTTCAATCCAATTCCAAAAACTACCTATTTAGAGACATAGATCGAACTGTTAGTGTGTAATTTCTGCAACATTTTTAATTGCAGTATATGATGTAAGGTGCAATAAATAGTTTTGATTCTTGTTGAAATTCTATTGCAGTTATTATAAGAATAAAAGTGGGCTTTATCGAATGGCCTTTTCTATGATGAAAATAGTTATTTACAATTCATTCTTATATATCAAAAGTAACGAACCTTACTATTATTACTAGAATGTTGAATTCTAGTAAAATTGCCTAGATGTTGCAACGTGAAATTGAAGAAAATAAAGTTTCATAGGGTTTATAATCTTTAATGCATAATAGAGAAAATCACAAGGTTTCCAAATTCACGTATTTATGACCAGGCTTTACTGTATCATGGTATCGGAAAAGATAACATGTCGGTATCACCAATTAGGTTATGCGCAATCATAGCTTCATTCTAAACATTTTCTAGTCAGATTTAATTGTGGAAGGTGTGTAGTTGAAATCAAGTCACAGAATTGATTCCATAAACACTTTAAGTACCGAATTCGAGCCATTTTACGCCATATTCCCGTTGTGTAAGGTTCGCTACCTTAAACCTTAATTCAATTTGAATTGTTTCTTTTTCATTTATTTAATACACGTTATTAGAAATAGCAAGAACTGAATATATCCTTACCACGCCGATATGAGATGTAGCAAGATATCTGAATTGCCAAAAAGCACTTCCACGAAAACAGTATATCTACTTTGTAAAAGAAATGTTTAATTTGAAACATTTTTATACAACCGTTTTTAAAAAATCCGTTACTTTTTAAGGCTATACTTTGTATACTGAATAAACATGTTTATAGTCTTAACCGATAAAAATAATCCAAAAACATCTTTTTGTTTTGGTTGATTTGTGTCGAATCAACAGATACAGTATAGTAAGAACCATGGAACAAATTGTGTTTATTGTGTCGGTAAGGTTCGTTACATCCTTCTTCAAACCTTCACCCGAAATAGATACAAGATCATTTTAGATATACACAAGATGTGTTCAAATGTTACGGTTTCTAGTCAAAAAATCGAATACATTTTGCCTTTAGAGCTGTATGATGCTAAAATCTTGATTTCCATTCATTTCAATTGAATATCTTTTAAAATGATATGTTGCACCCTTTTGGGGGTGAATATTAACAAAAACGAAATATTTTCATGCGTCTTAGATGAGAAAATTCAAAAGAAAGATATAAGTCTATTGAAATATAATTTCGCAAAAAACACTTGAGGTTGATATGAATCTGTATATAAAGTATGAAAATCAAGTAAGGTTAGTTACTATAATAACGAACCTTACATATGATTTTTCGACGTCTTTTCACCTCTTAAATTGTCTTTGGTACAAATAAATATCTTTTTTTCAACCAAAACATATTCAATTAATGATGCACCATCATTTTCTTGAGATTGAAGATAAACAGAAACTTGCTTTGTCTTAAATACATGGACTCAAATTCTGGGCACAAAATCATGTTTATTTGATAAATAATGGTTTTGAGAAGCCAAAAAATGATGGATACAATTTAGTACTTTCTAACAGGACCCTGTTTTTCAATATTATCATGACCATTCACATTTTTATAGGAAACTACTGATTCAAATGATTTTTCAGTAACGAACCTTACAAAACGAACCTTACATTTGTACTTTGATGTCATATTTTGAGATTATTACAAGAGACTTGTAAATTGATCTTATGTTTACTTTCTAACAGTAATAAAGTATTTACGATGATACAACAGTTAAAGTGATAGACGTTCGTGTATGCAGAAAACGTGGGTAACTAACCTTACTGCCTTAAATCTACGCTATAAAATTAATTAGTAAACCAACGATAATATCCGTATCATTTAAATGACAACAAAATCGAGCTGATTTTCAGTAAAAACGGTGTATCTGTTATCAAAATGTTACTTTCATTCACGTTTTCATCCCTTTATGCTATGAATTGTGCCCTCCAATCTAAAGAATATATCAAAATTTATATATTTGGCGACAATTTTCAAAACTCTATATTTTATTATAATTGGAAGACAAAACAAAATATATACGGTTTTCGGACTCACAATATATACTCAATGAAAATGGTGTGCACAGTTTATGGTTTATTACCTAAGTTTTAAAACAAAATCATTTTGAAATGTGTAATCTAAATCAGCGACAGTTACGAACCTTACAAATTTGGGTATTCTAGCTTGCATATATCACATATGGTATATGGCTGGGATAGAAAGTGTTTCTCATTAAAGCCACCCATTGACCCTCTATCAACTACGACATATAATTCAGTATACTGCCTGACCATATTCCAGAAAATATACGGCGACAACCAAAATACCAATTGGCTCCCTTTTATTGAGAATGCGTGACAGTAAACATTTGTCCATTTTAGAAACTTATTTACAATGGTGTCTCGTGACCGATTTCGACTTAAGAATCTCTCGCGAATGAATCTTTCCGAAATAAGGCTTTGTTTTAAACAATTCATAACAAGAACAGCACTGGAAAAATGGAAAAATGCTGAGAGATTGCAACACTTAAGAATTAAGGATTACCTTGGATGTTAATCCGTCGGTGTTAGTGTGATCCGGAATTGTGTCGTTTACTTACACGACATGCAAGTTCTTCAATATCCAACCCCCAGCTCACTGTAAATTGTAGAGAAACAGGAATGTGTTTTCACTAAATTAAAATTCTGAATGTTGTTCGGTACATTTTATTTCCAGATTGAATAAACACAATTAATTCCTCAACCCCAAATTGTAACAGGCCATAAAGAAACTGTTAGAGAGCAACATGGATTTTGATCAGAGTGCGTGTATACGCATACTGATCAGGATCCATGATGGTCTAAAAAGTCACAAAGACCCTTTCTGCAGATCCCCCTCTAATATCTTCATCTCCTTCAATTTGTTGGAAACTGGCATGTATGTTCGATGTATTTCACCAAATTGATATTATGAAGGTTGTTTGATACATTTTATATCTAGACTAAATAAACATATTTATTTCTTCAAACCCAAATATACTAAGCACATCAATATAGGGATATCGGAATTTGGTTTATATTTTACCACAAAATTTTCAAAATTTACTTAAATTTCATCAATAAATTTCTTCTTCAACATCTTAAAGAACAAAAATTCAAAAGTTTTTCGGTCGCACTATCATAGACTGTTTTTTCCTCGAGCGTATGTACCAGTACTGTCTTTTTCGAAAATCGCAGTACTGTCCGTTTCGAAAATCGCATAGCGCATAATGGTGTCGATACTGTATATCACTTGCATGGTCCAAATCCTTGTTTTTTGAGATTCATTTTCCCTGTATTTGGATGTCTTTGTGCTTAAAGTGGTCCTGAAAGATGCAAGTATGTTGATATCGTGTAGTTTTCAGTGAACTTAAAACCTCTATGATAGCAAAAACGGAATAACGCGCCGATCGGTTGCCTAGTCAATGTAACACTATATATACGATTTGTAACACAGTAAACTTCAATGCATCACCAATTTGCTTAACTACAAGGTCGAGCTTTCCTACGATCTGCCAGTGTTTGCGGTCAATTAGACGACAACGTTGAACCATTTTTTTCACAGTAAAGGACTTGTTTGCGAATATGTGCTGGTTAGATTTCACTCAGAAATGCGGAAATTGCATGTACATGTACAATTTTGACCCATTTGTGATTTTTCAATGCTGACCCGTCTCCAGTTTATATGCCTATGTTATGAAATCAACGACCCGTGACTGCACAATATGTTACGTCAAGCAAAAGTAATAGTAGTACTCCCCCAAAACATAAATCAGCTTCCAAGAAACTAAAAAAATATATTAATATCTATCATTGAGTCTTATTAACCCTATATTGTTGTGCTTAGTATAGTTGTAACAGGCCATGAAGAATCTGTCAGAGAGAAACATGGATCTTGATCAGACTGCAAAAAAACGCTGGCTGGTCTGGATCCATGTTGGTCTCATAAGTCGCAAATATCCTCTCTTCAGATCCCCGCTAATAAATTTTCATCACTTTCCTTAGCTACAGATAAGATGGGGTGATGGATGATGTTAAAACGAAATAGTTCACTAAATATTTATCAAATCCTATACTTTGCGTACTCATAAGAATTGTTTCGTCGAGACGATTCAAATGAGTACCCACAACATGGGGTTTTGATTTTAGATATCAAATTTAGATCCCTTTTATCTGATGTTCTGCCTTCTAATTTGTCGGAAACAGGTAGATGCATTTCACCAAATTAAAATTCAGAACGTTGTTCGATACATTTTATTGGCAGACTAAATAAACACAATTAATTCTTCAATTCCAAATCTATCACTGACTACCATCTGTTTTAAATCTTTACCTTCCCTGAGTATAACACGATGTGTGCCATATTGAAGAATGCATCTTTAAAAATGTGAATATATCAAGGCATTGAATCGTGAAGGTAGCAGGCGAAATCTGTCATTGACACATTTTTCATGAAAAGTTTGACTAGTGTCTGTATGAAATGAAGTTTGCTTGAACGGGAATGAACACCTCTTTCAACTGCCATGGTCATATCGCGAATGATGAAGTACCTGATTGTGGGTTTTTAGAATTTGTCTCACCAGTAATACCACAATATCCAATCTGAGCCTCTATCTGTTCTGTCTCTTAAACATGTAAGATTCTCACCCATTGGTGAAAGTCGAACTACTTTAGTCAAATGTCAAAAAGGATATTGGTTGAGCAGGAGTTCACACCCGCAACCCATAAACTAGTATTCTCAGTCAGACGTTATCGACTGTGCTTAATAGAGCTTTGCGTCTTACGTGGACTTCGACAATGGACATCGGACGTGGACTATGTATTGGGGGACCGTCTCAGCCATTTTACATAACGGTGCATGTAAAAATGTACCGGTCACAATTGAAAGTGAATAACCTCGTGTTTATTGTTTTAAAACCAATCAGTTGATTTAATTTGTACCTTGTACAAAGTGCACTCAATTAAGTTGCAAGTTATTTTGCTGATAGTTACAAACAAATACAGTGTGCGTAAATTGACATTGGTTCATTGCACAATGTATTTGATCTTTGATCGGCAGATTACTTTTCCTTTTTCTACAATACAGCAACAATGGGGAATCACTTAACAACAACAGCAGCAACAACAACAATTGCAGAAAATAATCTATAAATTTGTAAAAATGCGCTCGATTTTAATTTGGTTGGAAGCAAACGGGTCAGGAATTTAAAAATTGATGGATCTTTTTTTAAAAATATCTAAACTTGATTAAAAGTAAATACCCATCAAAAATTGTGTTTGTTCACCAATAACTGTTTTATTGAAAGTTGTTTAAAAGATCGACCACTTTTAGAATATTCATGGCGATTTTCCCGTCTTCTCTGCTTCAAACGTTCATACATGTCACATATTACCGGATTTATTGAAGATTTTTTTGCAATGTTTGGGGGTAACATTTGGTACCACCATACCCGGAACGACTTTTGGTAACGTATTTCAAATAGAATCGCGATTACGGCTCTCAAAATTCGGAATTAGAACTATTTACATCTAAAGATATAAAAAGAATTTCGGAAATTTCGTGTTTACGAAAATACGTTTTATTGGTAACGCTACTAGTTTTTTAACTACCAATGTATTCTGCACGAGCGTCTAGTGCCAGTTGAAAACTTGGAATATTATCAACATTTTCTTATACATAATTTTCACATGGGAATTTCCGAACTGATGCGTAAGATCATTTAGCAACTTCTTGTGGCCAAGAAGAAACCTCCTTCGTAAATGAAGATAACTTAATTAGCGAGATTATTTTGTAAACTTGATAAAAACATGACAAAAAGCGTCACGTTGTCTGTAAAAGATATCCCTTTATAAGTACCGTTCTGCAAAAGAAAAGAAAAACGACCATAAAAATAAAATGAAGATTCTTTTTTAATGCTGAGAGGTTACTACATTGTAGTATTTGGCTCCTCCGAAGAATAAGTGATACGCCCTTTGAAGGAGTGCGACAAAAGATAGGTCATTTGTCATTGGACATTCCGTGACCACCCTGGTCAAGCTGCTTCTACAATGACCACGGACAATGGAGACAAACCAATTCCTTGAAGACGCCCTTCGAAACAGAATGTTCAGAAAAGGTCTAATGAGTGAAAACAATTAGAAACAAGAGTTGTCCGCGGCTAACGTACGTAGCTCGCCTATACATGAGCTTGTCAAGAAATAGCTTAACCCCAAGGTCAACAGATCAAAGGTCATGGTCCAAAATGAAAGGTCTTGGCAGGAGGTATATAATTTTATGTATGAAATACAAATGCTTTGTCTCTAATAGTGCTTCATATATAGGCAAGTTAAAAGTTTATTAAAAGTATGTCAAACTCTAAGGTCAAGGTCACAAGGTCAAGGGTCATAGTCTCAAATGAAATATCTTGGCAGAAAATACCCATATGTGAAATACCACGGATGTATCTATAATAGTGCCTGAGTGACATTAGCTCCACGGAATAAAGCCCCGGCTCGCTAAAATGTGATATATCTATCCAGCACAAAATAATTATCTTATATTTTTTTGAAAGCCAGGTGCAGATTCAACCGAAACGGGTTATAAAACAAAACTAACATTTGCTTTGTTTGGCATTAAAACCGTAACCAGTGAATTGTACCGTTATATGAATATGCTGAGACGGCCCCCAATAAAAAGTCCACGTCCGATGTCCATAGTCGAAGTCCACGTAAGACGCAAAACTCTAATAGAGTTTTGCGTCTTACGTGGACTTCGACTATGGACATCGGACGTGGACTTTTTATTGGGGGTCGTCTCAGCCTTTTCACATAACGGTACATGTAAAAATGTGCCGGTCACAATTGAAAGTGAATAACCTCGTCTTTATTGTTTTAAGACCAATCAGTTGATTTGATTTGTACCTTTTACAAAGTGCATTCAATTAAGTTGGAAGTTATTTTGTTGAAAGTTGCGAACAAATACAGTTTGCGTAAATTGACATGGGTTCATTGCACAATGTATTTGATCTTACATCGGCAGACTATTTTTCCTTTTTCTACAATACAACAATAGTGGGGAATCACATAACAACAGCAGCAACAACAACAACAACAACAATTTCAGAAAATATTTAATAAATTTGTTAACCCATTACCAAATGGCAAAATTGTAGACTGTTCCAAATTCAAAGATATTGCAGACGACAATTCAAACTGAATGAAATTGTACATTTTTTGTCTCTTTGCATAGAAAATATTGTGGGAAATGAAGAAATTGCTTTCCACAATGTTTTCCAAAGCCATTATCTTGTGAGGAGTCAAAAGGGGTCACTGTGTGGTAATGGGTTAATATGCGCCCGATTTGAATTTGGTTTGAAGCAAAAAGGTCAAGAATTTGTTGGACTTGGTGGATTTCTTTTTTGAAAAATAGATAAATAAATGAATAAATAAATAAATAAATAAACTTGATTGAAAGTTAAACCCCATTAAAAATTGTGTTTTTTTTTTCGCTAATAACTGATAATTGAATGTTGTTTAAAAGATCGACCACTTCTAGAATATTCATGGCGACTTTTCCCGTCTTCTCAGCTTCAAACGTTCATACAGGTCACATATTAGCGGATTTATTGAAGATTTGTTTTGCAATTTTTGGGTGCAATTTGGTACCACCATGACCGGTACGACTTTTGGTAACATATTTCAAATAGAATCGCGGTTATGGTTCTCTTAAGACGGAACAAGAACCATTCACGTCTAAAGATCGAAAAATTATCAGAAATTTCGTGTTTACGACGGTGCGTTTTATTGCTGACGCGACTAGTTTTTAATTGTCAATGTAATTCTGCACGAGTATCTAGTGCTAGTTGAAAACTTGGAATATTATCAACATTTTCTGAGACGAAATTTTCACATGGGAACTGTCCGAACGGATGAGTAATTCATTTATTTAATGGTAGACATGTAAGTCCATTTGGTAACTTCTTATGGCCAAGAAGAAACTCCTTTTGTAAATGAAAATTAGGCTACTTAATTAGCGAGCTTATTTCGTAAACATGATAAAACATGGCACAAAAATAATCAATTTGTCTGTAAAAGATATCCCTTTATAGGTACCGTTCTGCAAACGAAAAAAATGACAAAAAATGAAGATTCTTTTTTAATTATGAGAGGTTACTAGCATTTGGCTCCTCCGAAGAATAAATCATAATTATGTCCTTTGAAGGAGTGTGACAAAACATAGGTCACTTGTCATTGGACATTCCGCGACCACCCTGATCAAGCTGCTTCTGCAATGACCACGGACAGTGGATACGAACTGATTCCTTGAAGACGCCCTTCGAAACAGAATGCCTGGAAAAGGTCTTATGAGTGAAAACAACAAGAAACAAGAGTTGTCCGTAAACAACGTAGCTCGTCTATACGTGATCTTGTCAAGAAATACCTTAACCCTAAGGTCAAGGTCGACAGGTCAAAGGTCATGGTCCCAACTGAAAGGTCTTTGTACATAATTTTATGCATGAAATATAAAGGCTTTATTTCTAATAGTGCCTAATATATAGGCAAGTTAGAAGTTTATTGAAAATAGGTCAAACTCTAAGTTCAAGGTCACAAGTTCAGGGGTCATAGTCCCAAATGAAATATCTACATGTAGGAAGAAAGTACCTATATGTGAAATATCACGACTGTATCTATAATAGTGCCCGAGATATAGACAATGTTAAAGTTCTTTAAGAGAATTCGTCACGCCGACGCGATTCTGACCCCAGGGCTGTGGCACTAATTAGCTCCATGGACCTAAAACCCCGGCTCGCTAAAAATGAAATACATTCATCAAGTACAAAATATCGGGTTTTAAGGTATGCATTAAACTGATATTTGCTTTGTTTTGCATTAAAACCGTAACCGTATATTGTACCGTTATATGAAAATGCTGAGACGGCCCCCAATAAAAAGTCCACGTCCGATGTCCACAGTCGAAGTCCACGTAAGACGCAAAACTCTAATATAATGTACGAGTAGTACTGTTTCCTGATGATGTCAAAAGAGTGTACAACTGAGATGAATTGAACTTCTTCAAAAAAATGTTTGAATCAATCAAGAATGTGAACTAGATGTGGTAAACATACTGTACATCATTATAGTTCAGTCACGATATTATGGTATAATAGATTCACTATTAAACGAGAATTTTTACAGTTGAATTGCTTTATCAATACAACTGAAATAATTCTCGTTTAATAGCGAATCTACTATACGCGTTTACACATTTTACCAATGTTAACAAAGGAAATGGGTTTTTAAAGACACCTGCAAGATTAATAAAAGCATGCAAACTTACAGTATTTTTGAATACGATACTGTGTTGTTTACAAAAATAAATTTTGTAAACATGTGACATAATATCGTAAACGGACTATATGTGTGCGGAAAAACATGATTTACTTACCAGTCTGTAAAATGACGTCAAGCCGTATTAAGCGTCTTCATAAAAAGGAAAATACCGGTAACGCTGAGACATGTTTAAATGAAAATCAGTCGAAAAAGGACGTGGTTAACGAGTTTCAATGGACCAAAAAATGTAAAATTTTATGAACTCGCCCTATTGCCAGTGTATTGCGATAAAAGATTAATACGTGAGCGATTTTCAATGATTTAATCGGAAAAAACACAATAAAATTCCACAAAGCAAATAATCCGACAATGAGTGCGAAAAACGTCCATTCAACAACAAGAAAGAGCTATAGGGCAAAAACGTTACAATTTGTGTCGTAGTTTAAAAAGCCTTTCGTCGGAGTCGAATTGCATTAGATATTAAAATGTCCCCCAGTTGAAATGTAATCTGGGTAAGTAATGACACTCATTCGAGTTTTTACATTTTAATCCATCCCCACACAATGACGCCTTTTGACGCCCCATGATTTCAGGCTTTAAGAAATCATTGTGGAAAAGGAAGAAATTGCTTGTGACAAACAATTCCTTTGTTTTCCACAATATTTGCAATACGAGTAAAGGGAGACTAAAAATGTAAGATTTCATTCGCTTACAAAGTTACAATCGTCGACCGCGATATCTTTTAATTTTGACCACCCTAATGTTTTGTCGAGTGGGACTATTTTAAATGTAATCTGGTTAGGTGCTGGACGTCCTTAGAGTTTTCGGCTTTTTAATGGTTGAATTAGTATTCAAGAAATTGTGTCCCTTGTTCGTCATTGTCAATCACCATTCGTTGAAAATCTTATTATCGAAAGAGAAATGACCTTGGATCGACTAAAGCAGTGCTTTTTCCCATTTTGAATTTTTCCCAATAACAATGATCGGATCATTAAGCTAATTCAAATTAGTAAATATATAATTATATAAACTTGGCCGAAAAAGAAACGCCATGCACTTGTACCTTCATGTGTACGGGAGTTGGACATCTGAGCAGGTACAACCTTCGGTACAAGGATGAAGTTTTGTGATTGTATCGTTACACCGTTTTCCAGGAATAAATCTGGCCGACATGCATTACTCTTGGTCAAGCAATGAATATGTCGCATATATGTATCCGGCGTTTCTTTTTCGTTATAGTATTCTTTTAACATACATAGATAAATGTATTTCATTTCTTTTAATTTTGATATGCAGATCGTTGTCTGCCTACTTTTTGATTTTCGAGAGTTATTTTTTTCTTCGGCAAACCGTGGAATTGCCTTTAATCTGTAATATTCATTATGATATTGAAGATTATCAGATAATTCAGGAAAGAAGTACTTGACTTTTAATAAAACTTCATTAGGCTTATCATTGGTACAAATTAGCACAAAATGAAACACATAACAACCTTTTGAGTGTCAATCACGAGCATTTTGTAACCCCTGGTCCCTCTGAGCCCGATTTCGAAAATTTCGAAATCGGAAAGAAATCGGCTAGCTTTAGTTGGGCCGTAATTCATCCTGATTCAAATTTGCACGAAATCTTTATCAAATGTAAATCGGGACAAACATTTCATTAAACCCAATTTTTCTCCCGATTTTACCACGATTTTCAAAAGCGGTGCACCTTGTACTAAGTCATTGTTGTTCGGGTAAACAAAACGGTATTTTATTCGGCGACAAATTCAGCCTATTTCGTCATTCTTACTTCGGCGATGAGCGAATGCTACCATTTCTCGCCGACGTTTGAGATTACAAAAAAATGAAATCCGGGGGGGGGGGGGGGGTGCCCATTCATTATTACGTGAACGTAAAACAGATAATAATTATCTTTATCATTGATACCATCGATTCTAATAATTATGGTATCGTATTTATTTACTTAATAGTCAACAATTTTCTAAATATGATAAGTTTAAGGACCTGAAACATTTGAATACACTTAGATTTTGGCAACAGATACACTGCAAATGTATCCGGAACATACCACCTTAATTTAGTTCAAGTTGACGTAATTCCTCATTTCCTTTCTTTCTGGTGATGTCTTTAGTGCATATAAAAATCTAGTAGCATGAAATGTCGTTCTGTTGAATAGCAGGCTACCAGACGGAAAAATTAGGGATTGGCCGAGTGAACTTCCGGTGGCAATTCATAGTTTTAGTAAACTATGACCTTTGTAGACTGGTGTACCTTCCAGTAGCCCATTTCTTACCATAACCCAGATTGAGTGCAAGTTTTTAATGTTTTTCCTCTTTTCTGGCGATGTCTTTAGTGCATATAGAAAATCTAGTAACATGAAAATGTTGTTCTGCTGAACTGCATGCTACTAGGATTTTCCAAGCAAACTTTCGGTGGCACTAGGACCTTTGTAGACAGATTTACCTTCAAGGAGCTCGTGATTGACTATAACCCAAAATGAGTTCCAGCTGGTTTTTCCATTTCCTTATTTTGTGATGATGTTTGTTGGGTTTAGAGAAAATCCAGTAGCATGAAATATCGTTCTGCTGAATAGCAGGCTACCAGACGGAATAATTAGGATTTGCCCAAGCGCACTTCCGGTGGCAGTACATTTTGGTCGGCTTTGACCTTTGTACACTAGTATACCTTCCAGGGGCCCGTGATGGGCTATAACCCAAAATGATTTCCAACTGAAAATTGTATCTCCTTCTTTTCTGGTGATGTCTGTTGGGTTAACACTTTCCAAAACGACAAAATTTTAGTGTGGTCCAATTCAAAAGCTGTTGCAGACAACAAAATTGATGTTGATAATGTTTGATTTGTGTATATTATCGCATAGAAAATATTGAGACAAAGGAGAAACTGCTGGTTATCAGCAGTTTCTTCTTTTGTCTCAATGTTTTCCAATACCTTTTCTAATAGGGACGTCGAAACCAGGCCTTGTTTAGTAGCATGAGATATAGTTCTGCTGGTTGGTAGACTGTCAGACGGAATAATTTGGTTTTGTTCGAGTGAACTTCCGGTAGTTATTTATAGTTTTGGTAGGCCATGACCTTAACAGACTGGTATCCATTTTAATAGCCATTGTTGGACTTAAATAAATTCGTCGCATTTTTCGACAAAAAACTCTTAACTGCGCCTTTGAAAAGCTATAGTTACGGGGTTTTGTTGAAAGGCGACGACAATTTTGTGGTTTGTTGTGTTAAGTGCATACAGTCAAAGATTTCGATACTTAGCCCCCAAACTTTAATAAAAAAATGAAGACAATTTAACGGTTTTTTTTAAATCGTAAACTACAACTTATAATCTGCAAAAACGTATGATTATGACCGCAGCACAACTTACATTGTCGCTATTTATTCCTTCTCCTATGAACTAATATCGTACAAGAGTATACTATCTTAAGAGAATCTCAAGTTCATCGTTTTGGCATTCATGTGCTCTATAAACACATCTATTGCCAAATTCCGGGTTCGTGAAAAGTTCGTGGTCATTTGAACCCCCTCTGTTTGAGAGACAAGGGTAATATAGTGTCAGGAATTATTTGACCTCTATTTCCTGCAAACTGACCTTTCTCGAGTTTCGTGTCTTATATAGCTCACGATAAAGGCCTGGCAGAGCATTTCTGGTTATAAGCCAGAGATGCGCTGCCAGGTCATTAATCTTGAGCTACACCCATTTAGAAAGAAAACAAATATCTTAATGACGATTGCCATTTTTATTGGAAAGATTGCTATTGTATCTGCTATCAACTTTTGTTTTTATGCTCCCCGAAGGGAGAGCATATAGTCGCCGCTTCGTCTGTCCGTCCGTCCGTCCGTCCGTCCGTCCGTCATTCCGTCCGTCCGTCCGTCCGTCCGTCCGAAGCGATTTCTCTATAACCCTTGGGCCAAATCAAATGAAACTTACCATGTGAACTCTCTATGACATAATGCCGATGTACTTTTCCCAGTTTTTGGATTTGAGGCCTCGTCATGGGAAAAGTGGACTTAAGGTCAAATACACTTTTTCTCTAATTTCTCATAGTCTAATGGTCAGAATTTGATGAAATTTCATATTTGAGTAGCAAATCAGATGCCCTTGACAATAAACTACTTGAAATTTGCGTATAAAAAGTATGTCATGGAAAAAGGGGACTTATCGTTTGTTAGCTTAATCTTAGCTCTGTATAGCATACATTTATTGTGACAATGCCTTATTCGGGGAGCATTGTCCGTCTCTGACGGCTCTTGTTTGTATTGGTTTGTTGTTGTTTTTCCAATTCAGAACTCTATTACATTGTAACATGTGAGTTTTTTTTCTGATTTATAGTGCACTCTTTTTTATACATTTTTTTCAAAATTTCCATTTCAGAACTCTATTGCATTGTATTGACATTTGAGATAAATATTTATTACTGATTTAAAGTACATTATTTTTTAAATATATATATTTGATATATTTGTCCATTCCAAAGTTTAAGAAAAAGAACATTTCAGGCTAAGACCTAATTGCTGAATTACACCATAATAATTCTATCATACTAAACAACCTAGCTATGCTTATGACAAACTAATTTATACTTCAAACCATTGAATATATCACCTGTTTTGGCATCATATAACACACACAGATTGAATTGGTACCTGAACAAAAAATTAAAGGCATGTTTATCAATCATCATACATCTTTTTATAGGATAGTGCGATTTCAAAACATTCGACATGTCGACAGCAGTTAGAAATACAAAGTTAAATTTACACATCATATTTTAAAGCAGAAGGGCAATTAGAAGTATGAATCCCAAGAATTTGGAGATTTCTCATAAAGCCTGGCGCCAAAACCAGCGAGGCTCCTTTTGTGATTTGCATATTTCTGCTCGCTTCCAATATTTTCTGGGAGGGGTAATCTTTATTCACACTGTTCATGCCAAAGTAATTTGGCATCTAAACGTTTTATCATCTTTATAACGCCATATTGATTCTGCGAGGATGAATTGTTAACTCTTTTCCAAACAGCAATATATCATCGCTTGTCTTCAAAAAAGATCAAAACTGCAGTTTGTTTTAAGGTGCAGTTACGAGGTTTTCTTGAAAAGCGACAATATACCAAACTGGTGCACGTAGGAGGAGTTGAATTGTTGAACAATTGAATTCTAAATCTGATTGTTTCAGATATCATGAATGGAAAGGACAAAAAACAATAATAATCAGCAATTTATTCTAATTCTCTATGTTTTCGATGATATAATGAGATACCATGGCAATCGTAGCAAACGAAACGTTTGTTGTCTCTGCGCTTTCTCTCGCTAAAAGCTGCTCTAACGCAGGATGTGTGGACCCTAATTCGTAATAAACGAACTGAATATATCATTTTCAAATTTCATATGTATTATTTATTTTTCTATAAATCAGATATTGAGGATCAAGCCCGTTTTATCACAATTTGATGGAAAATCATCGAAGCTAGGTCAAAAGTAGGTCTAGCGCCGCAATATCGACATATACATGTATCTGAAAACATGTTATAATCGAGTTGTGTTTCAAAAGGCATAATCCTTTAAATTCTACACACATAATTTATGATGTGGGTTCAGTACGAGAGTTCGTTAGTGCATCTACTGTCTTGCCACGGTTCATTCATTACATTCACATCTGTAGTTGGCTTAGAGTGTATTGCGTCATCACCTGCTAGATTACGTCACTTTATATCACATCAAAATGGCAATAATAAATTATTTTTTTCTTTTCCGAAGTCCAAAATATATCATTACTTTACGTTGCTTAAAATTTAATATCATTTTCCAACGATAATAGTTTGAATTTCTGAAATTGATGTCATTCATTCAAGGGCGCAGTGCTTAATTTTTCTGTATATTACATTCTGATTGGTAGGAAGGCTTAAAAATAATCCCATTGTATTATCCGTAAATTCATCAGTTATAATGCCTTTCAAATGTACCCAGAATCATCATTTCTTTGTCTATTTTATTATGTTACATATGAAAGAGTTAAACAGTTATAATACACGTTTTCCTAGGTCTAACAAGATTCTTGTCATTCATGACGTCAGCCCGTTGCAGAGGTGTATGGTGAGAGTAACGAACGACAACTCTGCTCGGAGATTGAAGTGTATCGTGCAATCTCTAAAAAAATGAAATAAGTGGATTCACAAGCAACTTTAACCCTTTCCCAAACAAGACCTGGTTTTGACATCCCTAATAGCAAAGGCTTGGGGAAACATTGAAACAAAAGAAGAAACTGCTGATAACCAGCAGTTTCTCCTTTTGTCTCAATACTTTCCATGCAATATTTTACACAATTATATCTTTAATAATATCAATTTTGTCATTTGTGGCAGTTTATGAAGTGGATCACCCTAAAATTTTGCCGTTTGGGAAAGGGTTAAATGTATTATTCCTTTCTTTCCAAAATCTATAAGCTCAGAATTTTTCCATGTAGTTTTGATGTTTAGATTATCTAGGAAGTATCCCTTTAATACAAACGTAATCAATTCTCAAATGAGCATCCTAAAATGATAAAAAAAAAAGCAGATATAGTTGTCTACTAACGCTTTTGATCCAACGCTATCGTATTTCCCTTATATTAGCAATTTCTGTCATATTGTTTATATTCTTTGTCTGAATCGCCTTCTTTTTCTAATTCAAAATTAAGTCTTCATTTAACCAAAATAACCTTCATGCTAGGAACACAAAAGCGGTAATTGCAATTAAGGTATCCAACCCCTCAAAAACGCCGAAGAGCCAGAGGCAAAATTTGAAAAGTGCAATTAATTCCTAAAATGTGTTACATTTCCATTCCAAATACAAACATAAGCGTTTTGCACGGTTTAGAATTTTGAATTAATGCATACTTATGGAAATATTAGACAAAAATGTTCAAAATTACCTCCCTTGCATATGAATATAGAGTAAAATAATTTTTGCAAATTATTTTCTTCTTGAGGCATGGTCTTGAAATCTGGCACGATGAATCAACTTATATGAAGTTTATTAACAAGTGTGTGAAATTTGATGCATTTCGTATGGCTAGAAAGTGTAGAATTTTTCAGGGTCTGTAAACCTTAAGCTTTATATTTAAGGGCCACATTCCTTCTGGGTCAGTAACATTTCAGTTCGTTTTGTGTCTTTTCTTTTTTTTTTTTTTTTTTTTTTTTTTTGCTTCAAAATAAAAGTTTAATAATTCGTATTTTAAAACGTATTAAGACTTGGAATTGTACCACAGAAAATAGCGAGGGAAAAGAAAATTTTGCTGAGAAGCAACAATTTCTGCTTTTCTCTCAATTTTTTTAGAACTATTTTAAATAAGGATTTCAAAATCGTCAAAATCAGCGCTTATTTAGGAAAAGGTGAAAAGGCTCAACAATTTCCCAAACAACACCTTGTTTTCGTTAGGAAAAAACATCGAGAAAAAAACAATCACACGATCTTTAACTTCTTCTTTTGTCTCAAGATTTACATTCTTTACGTTTGTCCAATCTTTTTTTTTTTTTTTTTTTTTCGTCCATTTCGTTTCTTGCTCTTAATAATCTAGATAGAGTATGGTTTAACTTCGCATTCGTTCTTATTTCGGTTATACTGTGACAGTCGTTACACCTTACATTGTGTTTATGGCTTGGACATATTAGCTTGAACTTGTACAAGCGGATCCAAGGGGGATAGGTGATACATGTAAGTGACTGTTGTCAAACGTTGTTTCAAATATAAGCATGTATATGACTATATTTTGATAAAGCAATTAGGAAGCTTTTAATGCAGGGCTAAATGATAAGAAATCGAAATACTCCTGCATTACATCTGCCTTCCAATATTTGCCATGTGGGGTATTTTCCATCACTTTAAACAGTCTAATCGTCTTTATAACACCATTTAGGATTAGCAAGCAGAAATTGGTAACGCTTATTTCGAGATTCATAAAAGAGTAAATCTAATTTATACAAGTTCTATACAAGTTCTTTGGTAACATATGTCCTTATCCGAGGTCGGTTAAAGAATAGTACATTTCTGTATAGCGTTAACATTACCAGCACCAGTACTTTCATTGAACTTATTTCTAACAGTACCATATTATGAGAAGGGACTGTGTAAATAATCATTCACTGGCAGTGCTAATTCATCGTGATATTTATGACATTCCTGCTAATTTGACATCTATTATACAGTAAGTAAGTAAAGTAAGTAAATCTTTTATTATAGTGACTTGTGTACAAGTAAACAATTTAACAATAAACAATAAATATACAATGTAAACACCCGGCCCCATGGGCCTATAAGTCACTTTTAAACAAATGTATTAATTATATACACACGTGAATGGAAGTTAGGGTCTTGTAATAGTAGGAAAATGTGATTACCAGTATTGGTACATATGAAAAATTGTTGAATGAAAAGTAGTAAATTTCTTTGTTTTTCTTTCATTGCAAACCTGACCTAGCTCGTATCATATTAATCCGTTGGCTTCTAGAATGTTAGCAGGTTTGTCATACGGTCAGTTCAACATCCATGTAAAGGGACAATGAACTGACTCATTGACAAACCTATTCATGTATACACAGCCTATTTCATATGAAATTACGCATCATAGATGAGCGGAAAACTTGTATGTATTAAAATGAGACATAGACAGTTATCTCGTGAAGTCCCAGATTGTGAAAACATATCAAACTATTAGAATGTTCCTTAACGAAACGAAATAAAAGGTACATTCTAACTCATCATATTATACCGCGTAATTTACGCTGGTAAGTACCGGCACTAGTGAGAGGAGACATTTTCGCTCATTAAGAGCCAATATCTCTCCTCTGACAAGCTCAGGGTCAGTTTTGCTCTTGGATAATCTACTTTCATGTAAGTAATGGTCAAACTGTGTGGACCGAGATCGGATAGCTCGACTAAGCCCACCGATCTCACTCCTCATAGTCGGATCAACGTACTGTTTTATCTGCAGGTCATACATATGCAATTAAATCGGGAGTTTATGCCAGAATAACCTATGTGTAAAGGGTTTTGCGTCTCAAGGCAAATGCTTTTACAACAAACTTTGCCAGTTTCCTCTCATGATTAGACATTAAATAACACAATTGTTCATTGGGTGAAAGCCTTTGAAACCATTCACTATTCATAATCTCACCAAACATGTGATGACGAATTTGATTATAATAAGAGCATGTGGATACAAAATGACTCTCGTTTTCGATCACATTTTCGTTGCAGAATATACATAAGCGATCATTTAAAGCTTCTCCTATATAACGTCCAGTTTCTATACGGAGAGGTAAAATGCCACATCTAAGTTGCGCCAGCACAGAACGTTCATTTTTCTGTAGATTTAGGGCAATGTATCGTTCAGTCGACGGAGTATCCTTTAATAGTTTATAAGTTCGTAGTTTGGGAGAGTTTTCTATACCTATATTCCACAGATTTTTGTAAAAATGTTTTATTCTACTTTCAGCAAGAACCATGTCTATTACATCCATATTATGAAAGTGATCTACTAAACCAAGATTATCGAATATTTGTTTGATATCGCTCGACCAATTATCTTTACACACTCTAAAGTCATGATTAAACAAACTCTTCGTTAATCGGTTATCATCCATGCGTACTAGTCTATTCCAATAGCGAATCATATTTAACCACTGTCTATATTGGCACGGTATCCAGTCTATATCTCCTATTAGCGCTAAAACTGGAGCGTATCTGTGAACTCCCATATAGTATCTCATGGCTCTATTTTGCACGTTATCAAGGCACTTGAACGATTTAAAACCCCAGGTGGATGAACCATAGTCTAAAATAGGTGTCACACAACTGAAGTATAATTTTTCATACGCTCTAAAGCCGAAGTCTTTCGTAACACTTAATTTCGATATAATACCGCCTAGTGCCCTACTAGCTCCTTTTGAGATTGCACTACAATGGGATGTAAAGTCTAAATGTTCATGGAAATAAACTCCCAGATATTTATAACAATCAACCATGTCCAGCTCGTTTTGACCGATCGTAAACTTATGCTCGGTCCGCCTGTGCCGTCTTGGACGGAAGTGTATACACTTCGATTTATTAGTGTTAACAAGCACACGCCATTTATTACACCATGCCGATAAAGTGTCTAACATTTGTTGTAGATCATGTTCCGAGGATGCAATGAAAGCTATATCGTCTGCGTATAATAACAGTGAAAGTTTCTTATTACCGATTTGGACTCCAAGGTCAAGGTCATTAATTTCACTGACAAGGTCGTTGATAAAAATTGCGAAAACCGTGGGTGATATACAGTCTCCTTGTTTGGTACCCACTGAGCAACTGAACCAATCCGTCATCGAATTATTTAATCGATCGCACGATTCTGAGCTCGCATATATCGATTTTAATGAAAAATACATTTTGCCGTCGATACCGTTAAGTAAGAGTTTATATAGGAGCATATCTCTGTCAACAAAGTCGAAAGCTTTCTGTAGGTCTATAAAAGCTGTGTAAATGTTTTTATTGTTTCGGACTAATCCATTCAAAGTAAAAATGTGGTCCTCACAGGATCTATCCGATCTAAATCCATTTTGTTCATCGGCTAGTATATTATTACTTTCCAAGTGTTTCATAATACGCTTGTTCATGACTGCACTGTAGAGCTTACTAACACACGAAAGCAAACTTATACCTCGATAGTTCAACGGAACTCGATTATCTGAGTTTTGATCCTTTAACAAAGGGCAGATAACTGATTTTCGCCACTCAGAGGGAATTTTACTGGTATCAAATATTAACTGAAACAAACATTGAAGCACAGCGATAACGGGTGGAAATTTCAATGCAGCATATGGTATATTGTCTATTCCTGTTGCCGATTTTGATCTTGTTGCCATAACAACTCTGGTGACCTCCTCTATAGTAATATTCGTGTTTAATTGTTCGTTATGGTTATATAAAGGATCCACCATATTTAATTCAAGTGATTCTTTGTGCGATTTAGCCCTTGTATAATGCAAATTGTCAAAGTTCGAATTGTCTGTATTTATTCCGTTATATAGATTAGAAAATTCTTGTCTCCATACGTCAAATACTCGATTCGGATCAGTGTTGGCACTTCCGTCATTTTCGACAATTTCCATTGGGATACTATTTGACTTTCTCGGACCAAGACCTTTAATCTTAGCCCAAAAATCATTTGGATTATTAGTGGCCATATTCTCAATATCCGAAGAGATAGTCCGTCTGTACGCACGTTCTGTTTGGCGAAGGAGTTTATCAAAAGAGTCTCTAGCACACTTGAACTCAAATCGTCTTCTAGATCGCAAGTTATTGTTGCCTCTGCAATTTAAAAACGTTTTCTCCTTCTCTCTCAAATTATCCCATTTTTGTTGTAATTCATCGTTCCAATAAGGTTTTCTGTGTTTTAATCGTTTAATTGTTTTTCTAGACGAATTATATGTGGGAACACAACTATCCATTTCGTCTAAAATCGAATTTGTCAATTTTGAATAGACATTGTCAATTGCATTTTGCGTTTCACGGCTAAGATCAATGGCACTTATTAATTCATGTAAAGCCCGTGCTGCTGTCGCACTTGTCATAAAGTCTAACGGAATTTTACCGAGTTTGTATTGTTTGTTGTTACAGGGAGCGCTGTTAATCGTTTGATCGGTACCGTTTATACACGAGCCACTCACTATTATGTCAGTCATTATAACGGCATGGTCCGGTATGCGTGATCTTTCCCCCAGGAGTCCGTGCAGACCGAGCTGATCTATGACCTTTTGAACTTCTATTACCCTGAAATTTTCACAGTGCTTGAAAACGTCTTGTGGGACACAAATATAATCGACGACAGATTTTCCTTTGGTGGTTACCGATGTATAGCTGTCATTCGAGGATCTGCCATTTAATACACAAAAGCGGGACTCAATTAGGAACTCTATTAATTCATTTCCATGTTGATTTTTAACAGAATCTAAAATAACACGGGGTGGAATAGAGTCTATATCATCCAAAATATCTTGCATGTTGCCTATTCGCGAGTTTAAATCTCCGGCTAATAGCATAAAATCACAATCGTTATGGGTGTATATCAGCGAAAGAACATGAGCAAAGAAGCCCTGTGCATCTCGGCCCCATGTTGAGTTCTCCGGGGGAAGATAACAAGTTAATAGAAGTATAGTATATCCCGAACTACGATTAACAAGTTTTAATGCTAATATTCCGTCGTAACACTTATCTACCACTTCTATGCTATAATCCAAAGTAACCCACGATTTCACCAAGAAACCAACACCACCCGAACCCTTTTGTGCTCTAACGTGCAGCTCTGACCTATTAAACCCATACCACTTATAACCGTCAAATTCGATCACATTTTGTTCCGTTAAATGGCTCTCATTTATCGATATTACGTCCGCGTCGAGTCCGTTAATTAATTCACATCGCAATGCATGATTGTTATTTGTCCATCCACAAACATTTAAATGTGCAAACTTGATGTTATGAGACCGGGTAGGTTCCTATTGTCCATCAGCAATATTATTACCTTGGTTACGTTTTTGCTTTTCTTTGATCCTACCGTTAGAGTCTACAATCAGGTTATGGCCTGGCGGAAGTTTACGCAACAGCATTTTTGCATTAAGCTCAATTAGTCTTTCGGCATGTGACTTACTGCTTTTGATATGGACATCTTTATATGCCTCGGAATCTCGAAGTGCAGATTTTTTCCGTAGAACAGCTACCTTTTCGGCCCTGTTTAAGAAGCTTATTTTGACAAGACCTGGTGTATTCGCGATACGGCTTTCTAATCTACAAGCTCCAGATATATGCACGTTCGAATAAACAGCGTATCCCAGAGCCCGAATGAGATCATCGGCTTTATCCATAATGAGCTCGTCTTCACTATAGGGAATCCCGCTAGCTATAACCGTTATGTCCGGGTCATTCAATGGGTCGGCTGTACTGGGTAAATGTCCCTCATTCATAACGGTATCATTCGATTCTATTGTATCCATGCGCGACTGCAAATCTTGAACACTTTTCAAAAGTCCGTCAATTCTATTACTTTCACGCTTGAGGTCAAAATTTATGTCTTTCTTCAAACTCGAAATCTTAGAGTCTATGTCCTTGATGAGATCTGATCTTAATCTATCAATTTTCTGCTCTAGAGAAATTCGTAACTCATCCTGATTTTTTTAACATCTTCAATCGCATTTAAAATACGATCCATTTTTGACGAGAAATCCTTTTCAGACGCCATTTTTAAATCGGGGCTCTTTTGGGGACTAACTGTACTTATCTGTTCTGGTAATGGGTCTGCAGGCTGATCTGCAGCTGAAGCTTCAAGCACGGTATTGTCCGATGAAGAACTAATTACGTCTGTTAATATAGTGTTTGTTTGCGAAAATATATTCGCAATATCTCCTATAGTGAGTTCTGTAGATTCCCCATTGGAGCCCGCCTTTTTCTGCAATTTCTTTTGTCTTGCACAGGTAGAGTTTAAATCCTGGTCAGAACTACTACTTTTCCTGCGCTTTTTCTTTTTCTTATCACCCATGCGCGAACTATAGTTAATACACTAATAATCCATCAAAACTTTTCCAAAATATCCCAATTTTCCATTAATTACACTTGATTTTATATCCATTTCAATCACAGGTAAAAATCTTGACCGCCATCTTGACCAGTCACGTGACATACCCATACACATCTAGCATTTCTTTGTACCTTACCTTATCACTGAGTGCATTGTCCTTTTTTATCTGTAAACAAACAATCGTACTTCATAATTTATAGGTAAATATCGCATCTTGAATACAAATTTTTGTCGATATTGTTTGGTTATGATGTTTATTTTCAGATGCAAGAATGTAGGAGAACCAAAGTTTTCATTTGCTCAAAGCGACGTCATGGCGTGCACAATCGTTTACCATATGGCTGGAGCTTTATTTAGTTTATTCGAATAATTATTCATTGGGAAAAGTTCGATACAATGGGTGCGTTCAAAGTTCTCCCATCAGTAACCGAATTTTTTACCATCGGTAGACGATAGCACCGTCGGCAACCAACAAACTCTGAACGAATATTGTGCCGATCGGTAAAAGACATGGCGGATAATCAACCACCAATATTATCAGAAATAAATGGCTAAATAAAATAATTGTTGCTTCAGCTATTACAATAAATTCTTTCAAGAACGGTTAGAGGGCGATGCGCTTGCTAATGAAAACAATTATATGATTGGGATCGCCGTAGTTGGGTTGTTATCCGCCACCTTTTTTATCAAAACGAGGCTACCGACGCTATCCGACTTGTATATTTGCGGGACAATTGGTGACCAACAAATATCCATCGGTATACCGATGGATACCGATGATACCGATGGTTACCAGCGGTACCGATGGCTACCGATGGGAGAACCCAGAACGCACCCAATATTTCGTGACACAGATATTTAACAGTCTCAAGTCGGAAGCAGACATTACAAAACAAGCAGTCTGCACACCAGCTATCTATCTGATAATGTGGCAAAAGGCACTTACATGTCATCTATCGTTGAAGGGACAATTATAGTTCCATTATGAATATTCCTGATTTCATGACGATTCTTCTTTAGGCCGTTCAAGGCTGTCTCTTTTGAGCATTTCCTCGCTTTTCTTCGAAAACCTCACAACTGCAGACTGTTTTAAGCTGCATTAACCCTTTACCAAACGGCAAATTTTTAGACTAGTCCAAATTCAAAGGCGTTGCAGACGACAATTTCAAGTGAATGAAATTTTGTATTTTCTGATCTCTCTGGGTAGAAAACATTGTGGGAAATGAAGAAATTGCTTGTCAGAAGCAAGTTCTTCATTTTAAACGATATTTTCCAAAGCAATTGTCTTGTGGGGACACCATGACATGCGCAGTCGTTTACCATATGGCTCGAGTTTTTTAAGTTAATTCGAATAATCATTAATTTGGTAAAACTCGCTACAATATTTCGTGACAAAGATATTTAAGACTCTCAAGTCGGACGTAGATATTACAAAACAAGCAGTCTGCACATCAGCTATCTATCTGATAATGTGGCAAATTTAGGCACTTAAATGTAATTTATCGTCGAATGGACAATTATATACCCATTATGAATACTCCTGATTTCATGACTATCCTTCTTTAGGCTATTTAAGCCTATCCCATTTAAGCATGTGTTGGTTGTTCTTCGAAAACTTCACAACTGCAGACTGTCTTAAGCTGCATTAACCCTTTACCAAACGGCAATTTTTTAGACTAGTCCAAATTCAAAGGCGTTGCAGACGACAATTTCAAGTGAACGAAATATTATATTTTCTGATCTCTCTGGGTAGAAAACATTGTGGGAAATGAAGAAATTGCTTGTCACAAGCAATTTCTTCATTTTCAACGATGTTTTCCAAAGCAATTGTCTTGTGGGGAGTCAAAAAGAGTCACTTTGTGGTAATGGGTTAATGATGTTTCCGAGGAAAAGCAACGACGTATTTGAAAATTATACTTTGATATTCAAATGTTTGTGCTTAGTTCTTGACGAAGTATGAGTTATGCCTACATCGATTTGACCGATACAAAATTTCAAACAACTAGGGCTCTATCTTTTGAAGAATTAGTTCTTAACTCTGAAAAAGGGAAACTCATCAGGTTTTTATCTCCCTTAAAAGTGAACGTAGCTATGGATTGGTTGAAGTAGATTTTCCGTTATGTTTGTAATTCGAAATTCACAAAATGTCGAAATCATTCAGGCGCCATCTAAATCTTTCGTTAGCTAAAAGAGCCAATTTTTACAACTGTCAATCCATCCGTATAGGTCGGGTTTCGCCGAATGTTTAAGGTGTCGCATAAAACCTTCCGACGTCGTTAAGATTTAAAAATGGCCACTTTACCGGCAGACGTTTGTCTACCTTATTTCTAAGTGTTTCTTTTCATAGCACGTGATCCACAAAGCTTGTTCCATTATAACTGCTGGAAACAAAACGAGTAATGTGAACCTGAATGAATATACTCATAGATAGGCGTGGGCGTTGATAATGCCTGTCAATCTTTTATCTGATCTGTTATATATCGCTGCTTTCCAAAGAAAAATCTCGTAACTGCAGCTTATAACAAGTTACAGTTACGAGGTTTTCGATAAAAAGCGACGGTATCCGTTGTGTTTGCCCGTAGCTTAATCGAAACATAAGCTCAATGCTGTTGTATAGTCCAGTGATATTAAACCATGACATTTACAAATTGCTGCTTTTCAACGAAAACCTCGTAACTGCAGCTTAAAAGAAGCTGCAGTTACGAGTTTTTGTTGGAAAGAGACATTATGCTGTTGTACACTATATACCTTTACCATACTTGTGCATTTCATATATGTACTCTGGCCTAGAACCAAATGTTCAATTATATCAAAGATAAAAAATTACAACTCGCACTTAACTTTTCAAAAACTTTTTGTTCAATGATTTCTTTTCTATTTCAAGAATAAGGCATGTTGAATGAGCAAATTGGATTAGACATGATATGATGATATACATGTATTAGACAAAGCACTTGAAAAAGATTTCAAGTCATTTATTATGGACTTAGTCTGTAAACTGTGGAAATCTTAAAAAACGCAATGTTTGTTGGTCAATGAAAAAAGACCGAAGATGTATATAATGGTTATCTAAAGATGTACCATCGAAAAAGCATTGTATTTTCTCTTTTCTGAAAAGCAGATTTCCTTGGTTTTATTGATCTTATTCGTGAATTACCGTAAATGGCGAGATTTTCCTCCCTAAATGTGATATAAGTTTGTCTGATACACTGAAGATATTCTCTGATTGCACATGGACGTATTTTCCTCATTTAATTATAGACATTATGTAACGCAAATCTGTCTGCATTCATTCTAAATATGACCTCACTATTTTTGGCATGACATGGACCCAACAATTTATTGTGTATAAGTTAATTTGCGAGACAACTTTTCCGTCTGCTGAGAGGCTATCACGTCTGCAAATGGTATTTATGTGTTTATATTAGACGACCAATTTCTTCCGATTATTTTATGCTCTCAAATCGCTAGCATGAGGACAAGAACTTCTGGTTATTGACGAACTACCGTTGTCAATCAGAACATCGATTAATTCAGGCATTCCACTCATAATTAGATACCAAGCACTTCGTGCTATTATGCATCCAGTTCGTCTTTTTCATTCACAATGGACATTTGTGATTTTAGAAAATCCGGATAGTCTGGCCAATCTCCGTTGTCACTAATGAAACTGAACGTGCATGAAGTGTTTGGTATCTAAAGATGAGCGGAATGTCTTAGTACTATGATTTTTTCAGTCCAAAGACATTCATGTAATTATATTCTATTACCAAAACAAAGAACAAAGACAACACAATGAACCCGTAGCGGTGTGTTTGACGCGATAAAATTATTATTATGCGAAAAAAGAAATCGGGAAGAGGATAATGTCGCGCATAAAAACCGGAAATGATGCACGGTTATTGGCAACTATAGGTATAATTTCTCCTATAATTACATTCTACGTTTCCCATATCTGAATTGACTTGAAATGCAGAAAAAGGTACAGGGCTCCTTGGTTATGGTACTTTTCAAGCTGTTGTTACAAGGTTTTGATCTCCCACTCATGATATTTGAATTTCAAATGTACTGTATTCTTGCATGAATAATTCGATTGATCAATTTACTTGTATCTCAGTAAATGCCGTTATTTGATTTTTTAATATTTTTAAACGCGACACAAATTTCGATACGGAACATTCCGTGGCATATATACTGACTGACTTTAAAACTCATCACTAAAGTTCATCCAGCAATAATATGCGAAATGCATAATCAACTTTGTAGTATTATATATTCAACAACAGCTTGACATGTTCCCAACATTTCCTGAAAATTTCAGACAAGAATTCGATTAAATGACTCAGATATAGCCATCTAAAGAGATGTGGTATGAGGAATTCGACAGTTTTCTCTATTTGATAACAAGTAATTCCGCTCTAAGTATGAAAAACGTTCCACAATCGTGACCTCGTTGACCCAAACGCTACCACATCCTTAAATTACATGACATCGAAGTAAGAATACTCTCAGGTTACCATATCATGTGTCTTTTTATATGCCACCAAATATGGTCGTATGTAGGTATTGATCATCTTCTCTGTCCATCTGTCTGTTCATCCATATTTTGTTAACACAAACCCTTGAGTTGAAACAAAATCTTTATTCTTTTGGGCTTGAATTATCTACCACATATTGCGGGAGAGTATCCAAAAGTTCTGGCGTCCGTTTTTCATCATGTCTAGGCCCAACACACCCTGATCTGATGATGACTTTCTGTAAGTATCTGTCACGAGCATAATCGCTGGTAGTGAAAACCACAGTATCTTATTCGTTAATTCACTGTTATGGCAAGAGTTTGTCAGTAGAAACATTTTTGTATTATAATTGCAGTTGAAAACGTTGTTGTAAACCAATTACATAATTAACGTTGACGTAGGTTACTATCTTGACGTAAGCTCGTTTTAACAGGATGATAAGGACGATGATGCTCAGCAGCAATCCCTGTAGATTGGTTACATTAATGAAAGTGAAAATTTGTCGATTGGTTTACATTTAAACGTCTCGTCCGTTCTCGTTGACAAACACCCGCTTAGAATAATTCAAAAATGTGTGTGTGCTCAACGAACTTTGGTCTCTTGGCTTTATTTTTTTGTTAAATCAAATTGATTTAGAAATAAAAGTAACTCCTGACCATTTGAATATGGAATATGAAAACAAAAATCCAGTTGGTCACCTAAGGTGTAGTAACGTAAACGCTATCCATATTTTGCAAGTTGACGTCGTGCGAAATAACGTTGTAACTGACTGCAACACATTTTATTGGATATCGTGTCTTATTGGTCGAAATATATATCAGAAGTACAAATTTGATCCTGTTGACTTTAACTACGAAAATATTTTGAAAAATAAGTGATACGTTTTTAAAGTCAGTCAGTATATTTTTCGAGGTTCAAGGTCGGACGCAGATATTACAAACCATGCAGACTGCGTATCAGCTATCGGGTAATGACGCTTTAAGCTTTAAACATCATATTTCGTTGACGGAGCGCAATTTTGTCCAGCATAATTACCCTTGATTCCATGACGATCCTCCATTAAACAATAATCACTTTCTTTTATGTATTTGAAAAATATACCATGTTCAGTATATACCCTTACAATAGTTGTGCACGTGATACATGTAGGCTGGCCGAAAACTAAGTTTTAAATCATACCAGGAATAAAAAAGACACTCATATATTACTTTTCAATAAGTATTTTCTTAACGTCTTTGCCTAGAATTTGGATGCATGACTTATATGAAATGATAAAATGATAATTTTTGTAGGAAAATGACACTCGGAAGATTACAAAGTCAAGTCCAGAAGAAGGAGCCTTGGTGAAATATGCGGAAAAGTTTTGCAAAAGTCAGTTAGACGCCGTCGCAGACAGACAAGTGTGATGCTATTTTAAGAATCGGTAAGTTTAACGAGCAAGTTGCATTGAAAAACATATCAAACGAAGAACTTGAACAGTCATTTATTATGTATCAATTTATTCTGTACACTGTAGATAAAAAAAGTATCTGTTGGTCAGTGAAATTAGGCCAAATTATCAAGATTTAAAAAAATGTTTTGTAATGGATATTTGTACTACGAAAGCATTGCAACCCCTCCTTCTGGAAAAGCAGATTTGGTTGGCTATATATTGGCTTTATTCGTGGATTACAGAATATGACGAGATTTTCTTCCCTAAATGTGATATAACTTTGTCTGATACACTGAAGATAAACTCTGATTGCAAATGAACGTCTGTTCTTCATTTAATTATATAAATTACGTCAAAATAAACTGTCTTTGTTCCTTCTTTATATGACCGTAATATTATGGTCATGACATGGACCAAACAATTCATTGTGTACAAGTTTTAATTTGTGAGACAACTTTTCCGTCTGCTGAGAGGCTATCACGTCTGCAAGTGGTATCCGTGTGATGATTTCAGACGAAAGTTTTTCTGTGATTAATTGTATTCTCTCATATCGCTGAAATGTGGCCGACGACGTCTGATAATGGATAAACAACGACTGTCAATCATAGCATCGATTTGTTTTAGCCTTTTAGGTTTTCTATCCACAATAGATACCAAACGATTCGTGCAATTCCCAGCTAAACCCCCCCCCCTCCCCCCTTCCGACCAACTTTGCCGTTTTCCTTGACGATAGCAATTGGCGAGTGTACCCGGATTTTAAAAATCCGGGTACACTCGCCTATCTTTGTCGTCACGGGTGATGTCAAAGTTGCACGAAGTATTTCGTATCTAATGGTGCTCTCGATACATTGAGTTGAATATCGTCGCTTTTCTGCAAAATCACGTATCTGCAGCTTGTTTTAAGCTGCAGATACGAGGTTTTTGCAGAAAAGCGACGATATGATATAACACCCGCCTTTTCCAATTTCTCGGTTAAATTGTATCAGCTGTTGCACCTAACCACATGTTTATAACATGGGCATATCATGAACTTGTAAAAATCCAATCCTCCATCTAATCATCAAATGTAGATGACTCGTACATCCTTCATCCATTGCTGAGTGACAAATATTGATGTCCACCCTTATTTTCAAAGGTACGCATGCATGGGAATAACAGTTTATCGTCTCGATAAAAGAATTTTGGCTGAATAAACAGAAATTGGTAACGGTTATTTCGAACTTTATAAAAATAAATCTTTGATAACTTATGTCCTTATCCGAGGTCGGTTAAAGAATAGTACACTTCTGTATAGAGTTAACATTACCTACTTCGGTACTTTCATTCAACTTAATATTTCAAATAATACCATTTTCTGAGAAAAGGCTTTGCAAATAAATACTCACTGGCATTGCTAATTTATCGTGATATTTATGACATTCCTGCTAATTTGACATATATTATACATCTAGTATTTCTTTGTACCTTACCTTATCACTGAGTCCATTGTCCTTTTTATTTGTAAAAAAAAAACAATCGTACTTTATAATTGATAGGTAAATATCGCATCTGGAATACAAATTTTTGTCGATGTTGTTTGGTATTGATGTTTATTTTCAGATGCAAGAATGTAGGAGAACCAAAGTTTTCATATGCTCAATGCGACGTCATGGTGTGCACAATCGTTTACCATATGGCTTGAGCTTTATTTAGTTTATTCGAATAATCATTCATTGGGAAAAAATCGATACAATGGGTGGGTGCGTTCAAGGTTCTCCCATCAGTAACCGATTTTTTTACCATCGGTAGACGATAGCACCGTCGGCAACCAACAAACTCTGAACGAATATTGTGCCGATCGGTAAAAGACATGGCGGATAATCAACCACCAATATTATCAGAAATAAATGGCTAAATAATATAATTGTTGATTCAGCTATTACAATAAATTCTTTCAAGAATGGTTAGAGGGCGATTCGCTTGCTAATGAAAACAATTATATTATTGGGATCGCCGTAGTTGGGTTGTTATCCGCCACCTTTTGAATCAAAACGAGGCTACCGACGCTACCCGACTTGTATATTTGCGTGACAATTGGTGACCAACAAATATCCATCGGTATACCGATGGTTACCGATGGATACCGTGGTCGATGGTTACCAGCGGTACCGATGGCTATCGATGGGAGAACCCTAAACGCACCCAATATTTCGTGACAAAGATAATTTACACTCTCAAGTCGGAAGCAGATATTACAAAACAAGCAGTCTGCACATCAGCTATCTATCTGATAATGTGGCAAAGTTAGGCACTTAAATGTCATTTGTCGTTGAAGGGACAATTATAGTTCCATTATGAATACTCCTGATTTCATGACGATCCTTCATTAGGCTATTTAAGCCTATCCCATTTATGCATGTGTTGGTTGTTCTTCGAAATCCTGACAACCGTTGCTTGTTTCAACGATGTTTCCGAAGAAAATCAATGCATTTGGCAATTATACTGTGATACTGTATCAAAGTTAATGTGCTAAATTCTTGACGAAGTATGAGTTAGCCCCACAACGATTTGACAGACACAAAATTTCAAACAACTAAGGATCTTCCTATCGAATAATTAGTTTTGACTTATGAAAAATGCAGTCTAATCATGTTTTATTTCCCTTAAAAGTGGACGTAGCTATGGATTTGTTAAAGTAGATTTCCCGTTTATTTGGTGTTTCAAAATTCACGAAATGTCGTAATCATTAAGGCGACATATAAATCATTCTTTGGTATACCTCATGATAAATGACCTGGCAGAGCGGCGCATGGTAATCGAATGGAATGCTCTGCCAGGTCAATACTCGTCCGCTATATAAAGAGCCAATTTTCACTACTGTCAACATATCTGTATAGGTCGGGTTTTTCCGAATTTTTACGATGTCGCATAAAACCTTCCGACGTCGATTGGATTACGAAATGGCGACATTACCTGCAGGCGTTAGCCTACCTTAAGGAAGTACACCCTTAATGAGAATTACGCTATATCGGAATTACCCGGGCGACGTCATCCGAATAGGTTTGGATACGCAATAAATGTTAACGACGTCAAACGAACAAAAAATCCGAAGTGGTGGAAAGCCTTAGACATAATATTTTCTTTTGATATCACGTGGATTTATCCTAAAACTGCCATCCGGCACAACTGCTGGAAACAAAACAAGTACAAATGTAATGTGAACCTGAATGAATATACTCATAGATAGGTGTTTGTGTTGATAATGCCTATCAATCTCTTATCAGATCCGTTATATATCGCTGCTTTCCAACGAAACCCCGTAACTGCAGCTTAAAACAAGCTGCAGTTACGAGATTTTTGTTGAAAAGCGACGATATGCGGTTGTACATTATATACCTTTACAATACTTATGTACTTCATATATATGTGGTCCAAGAACCAAATGTTCAATTTCACCAAGGACAAAAAATTACAACTCATACTTTACTTTTCAAAAACTAAATATTTTCCTTTCTTTCTTTTCTATTTCAAGAATAAGGTTATCTTCAATGAACAAGTTGGATTGCATGATACAATAGACTAAGCACCTAAAAAGGATTTCAAGTCATTTATAATGGACTTAGTCTGTAAACTGTAGAAAACATAAAAACGCAAGGGTTTGGTGTCAGTGAAAATAGGCCAAATTATCGTAGTTTAAAAGGTGTTTTATAATGTTATTTAAAGATCTACCATCAAAAAAGCGTTGTATTTTCTCTTTTTGGAAAAGGCAGATTTTCTTGGTTTATTGACTTTATTCGTGAATGACAGCAAATGGCAAGATTTTCCTCCCTGAATGTGATATAAGTTTGTCTGATACGTTAAAGATATTCTCTGATTGCACGTGGACGTCTTTTCCTCATTTAATTATACACATTATGTAACACAAATCTGTCTGCATTCATTCTAAATATGACCGTAATGTTTTGGTCATGACACGGACCCAACAATTTATTGTGTATAAGTTAATTTGTGAGACAACTTTTCCGTCTGCTGAGAGGCGGTTACGTCTGCAAGTGGTATTTATGAATTTATATCAGACAAATAATGTCTTACGATTATTTTTATTCTCTCATACCACTACATTTTGGACGATGACTTTGGTAATTGACGAACTACCGCTGTCAATTATTAGAATGTCGATTGCTCAATACACATTACGTAACACAAATCTGTCTGCATTCCTTCTAAATATGACCTTAACGTTATGGTCATGACATAGACCCAACAATTCATTGTGTATAAGTTAATTTGTGACACAACGCTTCCGTCTGCTGAGAGGTGATTACGTCTGCAAGTGGTATTTATCTGTTTATATCAGACAAATAATGTCTTACGACTATTTTTATTCTCTCATACCACTACATTTTGGACGATGACTTTGGTAATTGACGAACTACCGCTGTCAATTATTAGAATGTCGATAGTTCAATACAATGATTTACCCAGTCCGAATATATATTTGTGATATTACGCTAATTTAAAAAAGAAATTGAAATGTTGATAAGAATGGGACCTTTTTGAAAGCCCATAAAGCCACATGCAGGATACTGATTAGATTTAGTAGGTGTCAACCAGAAATCTCATTCGGAATATGGATATTAAGTATGTCAGAAAAGCCATTTAGATCAACTTGCACAGGCTAGTGTGGATCCATGTCTATCTCATATGCCAAAACATGGGGCATTTTGCAGATCCTGGCTGAATTGTTATACTACTGATAATCTCAGATAAATTCGCGAATCTTTTAACGAATGAGCGAAGTTTTGTTACATAATTATTATTGAAATTAAAAAGACCAATTGAACCTATTCGATGTGCTCAACATCACAATACATGTTATCACAGCTAAAATTGTAGCTAACTATAACGTGATAATACATGTTATTGCAGCTAAAATTGTAGTTCATTATGACGCAAAAATATATCAGAAGAAAGATAGCCGTGCTTAAAACCCTGAAATGCTGCGCGGTTATTTGCTTTTATAAGGTTTTTGAAGCTGTAGTTACGAGGATTTAGTCCATCAATAACGATATGTCTATGTCTTCTGTATGAATAACTGAATAACTACAAGAAACCCGAGATATCAGTCGATGTCAGTTTGTAGAAAATAGAGGTCTTGTCATTTCCGACACTACATTATCTTTGTCTCTCAAACTGACCACGAACTTTTCACGAACCCAGAGTTTGGCAGCTGATGTGTTTATATAACATGATAATGCAAAAAGAAAGAAGATACTCTCCGCTAGCATATACACTTCTATTTATCATTTAATCATACATATTACGTAACACAAATATGTCTGCATGCCTTCTAAATATGACCGTAATGTTTTGGTCATGACACAGACCTAACAATTTATTGTGTATAAGTTAATTTGTGAGACAACTTTTCCGTCTGCTGAGAGGCTATTACGTCTGCAAGTGGTATTTATTTATTTATTTCAGACGAGTAATTTCTCACGATTTTTTATTCTCTCGTATCACTAGATTGTGGACGATGACTTTTGGTAATTGACGAACTATCTCTGTAAATCATAAAATCAAATCTTTAACCCTTCCCCAAACGTCAAACTTTTAGGGCGATCCACTTCAAAAAGTACCAAAAATAGCAAAATAGAGGTTATTTAAGATAGAATTTGTGTAAAATATGGCATAAAAAATATTGAGACAAAAGGAGAAACTGCTGGTTATCAGCAGTTTCTTCTTTTGTTTCAATGTTTTCCCAATCCTTTTCTATTAGGACGTCAAAACCAGGTCTTGTTTGGGAAGGGGCTAATCCAATAATTTACCCAGTCCAAAGATATAATTATGTGACCCGTCACGCTAGGCGGGACCTCTTGGAAAGCCCATAAAGCCACATTTCGATATACTGAATGGACATAGTAGGTGTCAACTACAAGTCGCATTCGGAATATGAATATTTAGTAAGACAGACAAGCTAGAAGATTACATTTCCATGGAAAGTTTCGATCCTAGTTAGTCTATTCAGTCCGCACAGGCTGGCTAGTATCGATACGTTTCACACTTCCAAGAAGCGCGATAGGTCATATTTATGAGCCTGGATATCGAAATAAATGGGGTCCTTCAAGAATTATAGGCAACTTTGTTTCCCGATAAGCGTATTGTAAAATGAAGTATTTTACGGATACATTTTGCTAACAGTTGCGACCAGCACTGAAGAAGTTATTAGATTCCTATTTGCACAGACTAATCTGGATCCATGTTGTTCCCAAATGCCATAAGCGGGGAATTGTGCAGATCCAGGCTCAATTGTTATACTACTGATAATCTCAGATAAATTCGTGAATCTTTTAACGAATGAATGAAGTTTTGTTACATAATTATTATTGAAATTAAAAAGACCAATTGAACCTATTCAATGTGCTCAACATCACAATACATGTTATTACAGCTAAAATTGTAATTAACTATAACGTGATAATACATTTTATTACAGCTAAAATTGTAGTTAATTATGACGCAAAAATATATCAGAAGAAAGATAGAGCTGCGAGGTTATTTGCTTTTATAAGCTTTTTGGAGCTGCAGTTACGAGGTTTTAGTCCACCAATAACAATATGTCTATGTCTGAATCTATAAATAACTGAATAACTACAAGACACGAAACCCGAGATATCAGTCGAGGTCAGTTTGTAGAAAAACGGCCTCTTGTCATTTCCGACACTACATTACCTTTGTCTCTCAAACTGACCACGAACTTTTCACGAACCCAGAGTTTGGCAGCTGATGTGTTTATATAAAATGAGAATGCCAAACGAAAGAAGAAAATATACTCTTGTGCACATTATTCGTTGACAAAAGAGAGTCAATGAAAATAGCCTAAATCATCAAAAAGTCAAACGAACGTCATTAGAATAAGATATTTTTACAACACATAAAAAAGAAGACAGAACAAGAAAGCAAGATAACTCCTATTTCTAGAAGAAATTCAGATTTCGTTGTCCTTATTGACTTTATTCGTTGATTACAGAAAATGGCGTCATTTTCCTCCCTAAATGTGATATAAGTTTATCTAATACATTAAATATAATCTCTGATTGCACAAGTGCGTCTTTTCCTCATTTAATTATACACATTATGTAACACAAATCTGTCTGCATTCCTTCTAAATATGATCCTAATGTTTTGGTCATGACACATTGTGTATAAGTTAATTTGTGAGACAACTTTTCCGTCTGCTGAGAGGCGATAACGTCTGCAAGTGGTATTTATGTGTTTATATCAGGCAAATAATGTCTTACGATTATTTTTATTCTCTCATACCACTACATTTTGGACGATGACTTTTGGTGATTGACGAACTACCACTGTCAATTATTAGAATGTCGATAGTTCAATACAATGATTTACCCAGTCCGAATATATATTTGTGATATTCGCTAGATAGGACCTTTTTGAAAGCCCATAAAGCCACATGAAGGATACTGATTAGTCTTAGTAGGTGTCAACCAGAAATCTCTTTCGGAATATGGATATTAAGTAAGATAGAAAAGCCATTTAGATCAACTTGCACAGGCTATTGTGTTTCCATGTTTATTCCATATTCCAAAAAATGGAGCATTTTGCAGATCCTGGCTGAATTGTTATACTACTGATAATCTCAGATAAATTGACGAATCATTTAACGAATGAACGAAGTTTTGTTACTTAATGATTATTTAAATTAAAAAGACCAATTGAACCTATTCAATGTGTAATTAACTATACCGTGATTATACATGGTATTACAGCCAAAATTGTAGTTCATTATGACGCAAAAATATATCAGAAGAATGATAGCCGTGCTTAAAACCCTGAAATTCTGCGCGGTTATTTGCTTTTATAAGCTTTATGAAGCTGCAGTTACGAGGTTTTAGTCCACCAATAACGTTATGCCTATGTCTTCTATATGAATAACTGAAAAACTACAAGACACGAAACTAGTGATATCAGTCGAGATCAGTTTGTAGAAAAAAGAGGTCTTGTCATTACCGACACTACATTACCTTTGTCTCTCAAACTGACCACGAACTTTTCACGAACCCAGGGTTTGGCAACTGATGTGTTTATATAACATGAATATGCCAAAAGAATGAAGAAAGTATACTCTTGAGCACATTATTCGTTGACAAAAGAGAGTCAATGAAAATAGCCTAAATCATCAAAAAGTCAAACGAACGTCATTAGAATAAGATATTTTTACAACAATTAAAAAGGAAGACAAAACAAGAAAGGAAGATAACTCCTATCTCTGGAAGAAATTCAGATTTCTTTGTCTTTATTGACTGTTTCGTGGATTACAGAAAATTGCGTCATTTTCTTTCCTAAATGTGATATAAGTTTGTCTGGTACATTAAAGATATTCTCTGCTTGCATATGGACGTCTAGTTCTCATTTGATTATATTCATTATGTAACACAAAACTGCCTGCATTCCTTCTAAATATGACCCTGATATTTTGGTCTTGACACAGACCCAACAATTTATTGTGTATAACTTAATTTGTGAGACAACTTTTCCGTCTGCTGAGGGACGATTACGTCTGCAAGTGGTATTTATGTGTTTACTTCAGACGAATAATTTTTTACGGTTATTTTTATGCTATCAAATCGCTAGAACGTGGACGATGTTTTCTGATAATTGACAATACTACCGATGCCAATCATAGCATTGGTCTTTTAACTAGTCTCTGTATCATTATATAAATCAAAGTGCTGAGAGCACTGTAATTGGACGTCTCTGATTGATTGAGCGGGATTGTACATGAACGAAAGATATTTTATTCATTCTTCTGTGTAATTCTATAAGATCGGTTTCGGACATACGAAATCGGCTTTAATACCAGAAAACCCTTCTCGGGCTTCAAATTGATTTGATTGCCGTTTCAAGACAACTGATTTGTCGCTATGAATAATCACTATTAATTTGATTACCAAATTCAATTAAGGTCATGTGATTAGCACTTTTGTCTTCTTGTTTCGGTTTACTATGAGTATTGTCGTCAGTTATACTTTTCATTGATTTTAAAAAGTACGCTACAAAGCAATTTATTCAAAATGTAAGCAAACGCGCTACATAAATGAAAGCCGCGATAGCTCACTTAGCAGAGCACTCACCTTGTACTCTTTACACATGTTATATCCGGAAGGCCCTGGGTTCGAATTCTACTCAGACATTGTTCTTTTTAATCATCTTTTTTTATACGCCGCCGGAGGCGGACGTATATTGGCGTCATCTTCTCCGTCTGTCCGTCCGTCCATCCGTCCGTCCATCCATCCGTCCGTCCGTCCATCCGTCCGTCCGTCCGTACGTCCGTCCACTTTTCTTGTCAACGCAACTCCTCCTAAGTTTCTGGCTGGATCTTCTTGAAACTTGGTCAATGTTATCACCTCAATTGGTAGATGTGCATGAAGGAAGGATTTTATGGTTCGTTGATTTTTGCCAGAGTTATGCCCCTTAAAAACTTAGTCTCTTGGGCTTATTGAAATTGCAGCCTTGTCAACGCAACTCCTCCTAAGTTTCTAGCTGGATCTTAATGAAACTTGGTCAATGTTATCACCTCAATTGGTAGATGTGCATGAAGGAAGGATTTTATGGTTCGTTGATTTTTGCCTGAGTTATGTCCCTTAAAAACTTAGTCTCTGGGGCTTATTGAAATTGCAGCCTTGTCAACACAACTCCTCCCAAGTTTCTGGCTAGATCTTAATGAAACTTGGTCAATGTTATCACCTCAATTGGTAGATGTGCATGAAGGAAGAATTTTATGGTTCATTGATTTTTGCCAGAGTTATGCCCCATTAAAACTTAGTCTGTGGGACTTATTGAAATTGCAGCCTTGTCAACGCAAGTCCTCCTACGTTTATGGCTGGATATTAATGACACTTGGTCAATCACCTCAATTGGTAGATTTGCATGAAGGAAGGATTTTATGGTTCATTGATTTTTTCTAGAGTTATGCCCCCTTAAAACTTAGTCTCTGGGGCTGATTGAAATTGCAGCCTTGTCAACACAACTTCTTCTAAGATTCTGACTGGATCCTTATAAAACTTGGTGGATGTTATTACCTTAATTGGTAGATGTGCATGAAGTAAGGATTTTATGGTTCATTGATTTTTGCCTGAGTTATGCCCCCTTCAATCTTAGTCTCTAGGGCTTAATGATATTTCAGTCTCGTGAACGCAATTCCTTCCAGGTTTTTGACTGGATATTTATAAAAACCTTTTTGTGAACACAACTTTTCACAGGTTTTTGTGTGAATATTTATAAACCCTTGTCAATGTCATTTTTTTTGTCTCAAGTTTTATAAGTGGCGGCGTATATTTTGACCATGGCACTCTTGTTCGACTTCTATCTCCACCATCGTTCGCGAAAAAACGACCGCAGTGATTTAGAAACGATCTTAACACAAATTGAACGGAATAAAGTAATGAAACGCCGATCATTTACATACAATTCCGCTCAATCAATGAGAGGCGTCTAAATATAGTGCTCCAAGCGCTTTGATTTTTATTCCTGTTTAGAGTAAAAAAAGAAAAAAAACACGGTAGCAGTTTTCCCTGGTTGTGGTTACAAAAAAATTCAATACATACTTTTCCTGAAACAAAATACCAGATGAATTGGAGCACCTAACCATGGATTCCTCATACAAGTACTACCGCAGCATCCTTACATCTACAGATGTGCATAAAAAGAAGAAATTGGGAACGTGCCGTCGGGAAAATGGCAGTGGAGTACAATAAGCAATTTAAATATTCATATCATTATCAACGAAAATTTGAGAATAGCAATGTCCCTATCTGTAAACATATTCATACGATCATCCAGGTACCATCTGTTGCAGACCCATTGCTTCATCTTCTTAGCTCAATACACGTAAACGGGTCGCTTAAACGAAATAAATACAGATCGCTGTCACTTAGTCTTATACTAGTAATAATCATTGTTGTCATGACCATTGATCAGTATGTAAATAGGTCAGGTACAGATGCTGGAGAAAAAAAAACTCATAAGAGCAACTATTTTTCTGAATAGGTGGATTTCACTAGTGTCTCATCTGAGGCTGTTCAGATGGAACCCCGATTTGTCATCGAGTCGAACCCGAGTTGTGAAATGAACTCGCTCCCCGATAATCAATTTCAAAACCCTGGTTCCAAAGTACGTCTCGTGGAAACCCCGTTCCTTTAAATATGTCAAAGACTTAAACAACAATGATCAAAGACAAGGAACCTATCATACACAATACGTGCATTAAGTTGGGTAATCATTCTAAAATGTGTGTTTTCAGTAAACACATCAAGAAAAACAAACGTTTTACAGAAGAAATAATCCGAACTGGTTTTGAACCAACGGCGTTCCAAATTTCAAACTGAAAAAAAGGTTGCAAGGTTAATCCTTTCCCGTTTGAGCTATCGCTGCTGATGATGATATAGGGTGTCTGTTTACATTATAACCATAGTGTATGCATGTATCGCTTTCTAAAGATCTTACCCTTTACACAATAAATATTACGAAAGTAAAAAAACTACAAGAAAATGATTAAATCGAAAAAAGATCGTAAAGTTGGTTAAGACGTGGCATGAATTGAATCGGCCAATGAATCTTATAGTATTTGTTAGAGAACACATAGAAAGTAGGAAAAGATACGACAGTTTTCCTGTATGGTCGCAAAATCTATTTTGAATTTTGGTCAACTGGCAATTGAGTCTGAGAAAGGGTTTTTTGGTAATGAAAACCCATTTCGCCTGTCCAAAAGTGGTTATAAGAATTGTACGTCCTTTCGGACGTCCAATTAAAAACGATTCCTGTAATTACTTACCAAACTTTATCGTTTTCCGTTACAATGGAAATAGGCAAGGTTCGGATTATAAAATCCGGAAACCCTCGCCAATTTTGTTGCCATAGGAGTTTAGTATCTAATAGTGTGTGGAACATGTGAACCCAATGAGTCAATCGGGTTCGAATATATGAATGTAATGATATTGTTTTACCAATGATCTCCTTTAACCTAAAAATGCGACAGTTTTCGTGAATGTAATATTGCTCCGTATTTATTCTATAGATTTTAAAAAAAGAAAACTTAACCTATATATTTGTTTGCTTGATGCGACAAGATATGTCATATCCGCTAAAATTTTAGTTAAATGGTATGCAAAAAATACATCGGAAGGAAGATTATGTCGAGCTTAAAAACCGGAAATGCTGTGCGATCATTTGCAATTATAGGTATAATTTCTGCTATAATTACATGAGACTGTTCTTATCTAAATGGACTGGAATTAAGAAAGGAGCGTGACTCCGTGGTCGTAACAATCAAAGTTTAGAAGGTGTTTTCAAAATGGCTATTTATACCTCTAAATGATAAAGCATCACAACTCCCTCTTCTGCTAAAAGCAAACTTCGTTGATTTTTTTACTTCTTCTTGTGACATTTCACAATTACTTTTACATAAATTTTACTTTTATTCTAAGTGAAAGAGCATCTTTTCTTATGAAAATTTTGAAAATTTCAAGCCAAAATATTGAACCGTTTACGAGAAATATATATTTTAGTGCTAAAATTAAACAAATTGTTGTTGACAACATTTAAGATTTATATAGAATTTGCCATTTTTGTCTGAATTTAAAAGGCGTATTTTTCGCTTATAAATAACAACTTCTAAAAACTGAAAGCATTTCTACGCATTAGAATAAACAATCTTTGCACCAAGACATACTTTTAAAAAATGAAATAAATGTGAAATGTCAATTTGATGTGATATAGGTTTGTCTGTAACATAAAATATATTCTCCGCTAGCATATAGACTTCTATTTCCCATTTAATCAAACATATTACGTAACACAAATCTGTCTGCATTCTTACCATATATGACCCCTAATGTTTTGGTCATGACACGGACCCAACAATTTATTGTGTATAAGTTAATTTGTGATACCACTTTTCCGTCTGGTGAGATCCGCTTACGTCTGCAAGTGGTATTTATCTGTTTACATCAGACGAATAATGTCTTACGATTATTTTTATTCTCGGATACCACTACATTGTGGATGATGATTTTTGGTGATTGACGAACTACCACTGTCAATTATTAGAATATCGATAGTTCAATACACATTACGTAACACAAATCCGTCTGCATTCTTACCAAATATGACCGTAATGTTTTGGTCGTGACACAGACCCAACAATTCATTGTATATAAGTTAATTTTTGAGACAACTTTTCCGTCTGCTGAGAGGCGATTACGTCCGCAAGTGGTATTTATGTGTTTACTTCAGACGAACAATTTCTTGTGATTCGTTGTATTTCCTCATATCGCTAGATTGCAGACTATGGCTTCTGGTATTTAACACACTACGACAAACTACGACTAAACGCAGTTATATTTTATTGTCAATAATCTCCGTCTAGTTTACAATTTGTGTCAATTTCTGTAAATAGTGTATTGCTTCATAATCAGTTGTTTGCTTAAAATGAATGAGCGCACAATGAATCCATATCAAAGTGCTTGACGTGATAAAAGACGTTGTTACAGCTAAAATTATTGTTAATTGTTACGCAAAAAATATATCGGAAGGAAGATAACTGTCGTGCTTAAAAACCGGAAATGATGCACGATTATTGGCAATTACAGGTTTAATCTCTGCTATTATTGCAAGAGACTGTTTTTATTTACATGGACTGGAAATGCAAAAAATGTACGCGGCTCTTGTATTTAAATACTTAACCCGTTCTCAAACAACATCTGACTTTAACGTTCCTATTCTAGAAGATACACTGTCATTTTCAAGAGCTGTCAAAATATTTATTTAGAAAAATGGGGTTTTAAGGATTTAGATATTTTTTGTGTGCTCTCACACGGTTGGGATTGTGCATGCTGGGATGGGTAAATATATGGACAAATTTGCCTCGCTTTAGGTAAGACATTTTGCAATAACTTCCGCATTTCTGCGTCAATTCAAAAACGGTTTGTTGCATGTACCCCGCCTTGGTGAGCTCTTTCCTCTTATGTATGCTTTACACGAAACCTTTTTGTACTTTTTGCGAAAAGTGATCCCAACCGACCAGAAAAACGACAAAAAATCTGATCGTTTTTCAGCTCAGTTGGGATCTATTTTTGGGGAAAATATGGGGAGTTTTCAAATAAGTAATACACCTGAGGAAAGCGCTCGGTAAGGCGGGGTACATGCAAAAAACCGCTTGAAAATTGACACAGAAATAAGAAAATTATTGCACAATTTCCAACCTGAAGCGTGGCTTATTTTGCCGTAGTCGTTATCATTTCGTTTTATGGTCAGTTGGGATCAATTTTTGGAAAAATTAAAAGGATACCACAAATCATCCATGTATCCGAGAAAAGAGATTTTCAAGGCGGGGTACATGCAACAAACCGTTTTTGAATTGAGTTATTGCAAATTATTTGACAAGATTCGAGGTTATTTTGTACGTATTCGTTATCCAGCCCAGCATGCACAATCCCCACCGTGTCTCAAAGCCTTTCACATTGTTTCAACCATGTATCGTGTCGTATAAATCTCAGGTCTAAATATAAATACGTTTTACTTTTGAAGACGTTAAACAATTAGTTTCAAAATAGAAAACATAAGCCTTTCCAAATCAAGTCATGTTTAATCTCTCTGATCAGTACGGCTTGAGACAACAATGAAAGAACAGGATGAAATATTGACTAACAAGTTTCTCCTCATCTCTCAATGCTTTCCATACTAGAATATATACTAAGAACAACAATATAGGGATATCGGAATTGGTTTAATTTTTTACCACGAAATTTCCAAAATTTACTCAAATTTCTTCAATAAACTTGTTCCTTAACATCTTAAAGAACAAAAATTCAAAAGGTTTTCGGTCGCATTATTATAGACTGGTTAATCATCGGGCGTATGTAGCAGTACCTTCTGTTTCGAAAATCGCATAATAGTGTCAATACTGCGTATACGACTTGTAAGGTCCAAATCTGTGTTTCTTGACATTATCCCTGTACTTGGATGCCTGCATGTTTAAAGTGGTCCTGAAAGATCCCGGTTTGTTGATGCCGCTTATTTTCAATAAGTAAACTTAAAATCTCTATGGTAGCGAAAGAACAGAATAACGCGCCGATCGGTTGCTTGGTCAATGCAACCGCACAATACGCTTTGTGACACAGCAATCTTCAATACAACATTAGTTTGGTTAAGTGCAAGCTCGAGCTTTCCTACATCTGCCAGTGTTGGCGGTCGGTTAGTAGACAATGTAGAACCATCTTTCCACAGCTAAGGACTTGTTTGCGAATGTGTACTGTTTAGTTTTCATTTAGAAATGCGGAAATCGCATGTGTATGCACAAATTTGGCCCATTTGTGATTTTTCAGTGCTGACCCCTCTTTAGTGTATATGCCTTTGTAATGAAGTCAACGACCTGTGACTGCACAATATTTTCACGCAAAGCATAAGTAATAGTAGTTTTACCAAAAAAGTATAATAACTTCCCAGAAACTTGAAATTTTAATTCTTATTTGTCATTGAGTTTAATTATCCCTATATTTTTGTGCTTAGTATATTATAACTATCCGTCAGTAAAATTATATTAATTTAAACGTCTGCAACTTTTTTTACAAGGTTCGATCGAAAATTAGTCGTATGTGAAATAGGTGAAATAGGCTTTCCCAGCTCTGGCTAGACGTCTGTCTTAAAATACAACTTGAAAACTACCACAATTAATTGTCGTTTGATCTGAAAAAGTTCCTAGCTGGGATGTGGATTATTTCATTTTTAGGACGCATAATAAACATTATAAGATTCAAACAGAATATGCATACAAATACATATATACAGTTCATTATGCATTTTTATTATACGCCCGAAGGGTCGTATTATGTTATCGCGTGCATCGTCTGTCTGTCTGTCCGTCTGTCCGTCTGTCTGTCCATCTGTCCGTTAGCAAATTCGTGTCCGCTCCATAACTTTCAAACTATAAGGCCTATGGTCTTGAAACTTCACAGGTGTATAGATCTCATAGCTAGGGTTTGTTAGCAAATTCGTGTCCGCTCCATAACTTTCAAACTATAAGGCCTATGGTCTTGAAACTTCACAGGTGTATAGATCTCATAGCTAGGGTGTGCAGAGCGCAAGAACCACAACTCTACCATTTGTAACTTTTGAGTTATTGCCCTTTGTTTGATTTTGTTTGATTCAGTAAGCAAATTCGTGTCCGGCCCATAACTTTGAAACTATAAGGCCTATGGTCTTGAAACTTCACAGGTGTATAGATCTCATAACTAGGGTGTGCAGAGCGCAAGAACCACAACTCTACCATTTGTAACTTTTGAGTTATTGCCCTTTGTTTGATTCAGTTAGCAAATTCGTGTCCGCTCCATAACTTTGAAACTATAAGGCCTATGGTCTTGAAACTTCACAGGTGTATAGATCTCATAACTAGGGTGTGCAGAGCGCAAGAACCACAACTCTACCATTTGTAACTTTTGAGTTATTGCCCTTTGTTTGATTTTGTTTGATTCAGTAAGCAAATTCGTGTCCGGCCCATAACTTTGAAACTATAAGGCCTATGGTCTTGAAACTTCACAGGTGTATAGATCTCATAGCTAGGGTGTGCAGAGTGCAAGAACCACAACTCTACCATTTATAATTTTTGAGTTATTGCCCTTTGTTTAATTTTGTTTGATTCAGTTAGCAAATTCGTGTCCGGTCCATAACTTTGAAACTATAAGGCCTATGATCTTGAAACTTCACAGGTGTATAGATCTCATAGCTAGGGTGTGCAGAGTGCAAGAACCACAACTCTACCATTTGTAATTTTTGAGTTATTGCCCTTTGTTTGATTTTGTTTGAGTTAGCAAATTCGTGTCTGGTCCATAACTTTAAAACTATAAGGCCTATGGTCTTGAAACTTCACAGGTGTATAGATATCATAGCTAGAATGTGCAGAGCGCAATAACCCTAACTCTACCATAATTTTTGACTTATTGCCCTTTGTTTCAATCAGTTTGCAAATTCGTGTCCGGTCCATAACTTTCAAAATACAAGGCATACATTGTTCAAACTTCACATGTGTGTAGAACTCATAGCTAGGGTGTTTGATTACATTATCTCAATCTGATTAAATTTGTGAATATTTTTGTAGTACTCGGGTACTTGCAACACTTAGTGAATATTTTACTAGTCGGTGAATTTTGTTTTATCGGATACTTGCAAAATACTTTTTAAAAAAAGCAAGGTATCAACAAATAGCACACACCCATTTATTTCTGAGCTTCGGGCGTATAATGCCACGCCCAGCGTTGCTCTTGTTTCATATATTTTTTCTAAGAGTGTATAGATACAATCAATGACGGTCTCATCATTTTCAATAGTAAGTTTATCTCAAAAAATATTTCATCATTGTCCATGCCTTATTTGTTTCCTATTCAGAAGTAAATTGATCCCATTGCAAAGACTATATTCTAGTTATTTGTATAGAAAATCATTGTTTTAAACACAAAAGCGAAGCAAGAATTGAACATTTAGAGATCTCTGGCCAAATTTGGCGCCACAGATGCGCAAGGCGCATATTGACATTTGCATATTTCGACTGATTCCTATTATTTCCTAGTAGAGCCAAATTTTTATCACACTTTTTCTGCCAGAGTAATTTGGCATCTTAACCGTTTATCTTCTACATAACGCCATATTGACTCTACAACTATATAAATGGTTAAAGATTAACCCAAAGATTAGATGCCAGGAAATGTTGAGACCAAAGGCGTATTGTTGAGTGAATTTGACGCATTTGGATGCCCCAAAACAGGAAAGATTTGGCAAATATTGTGGAAATTGAAGAAATTGTTTGTCTTCATTTTCTGCAATGTTTCTACCCAGAGACATCAGAAATATAAAATCACATTCATTTAAAATTGTTGTCTGCAACATCTTTATATTCAGAAGAGTCAACTTTTGTCATATAGTAATGGGTTGTTAGGGTTCCGGGGCATCTAGGGTTCTCTTTTTCACGCTTTGGAAAGACCATCGGAACACCTGAAAATATAATTATGTTTAAGCCCGGGCTTCTATGTGTCTGCCTAGATACGCGCCTGAGATGCATACGCAAATGAATCTGAACATTTTGGTTTTGCTTGCACTCTGTAAATCTTTTTATTATTACATCATATATCAGGGATTGCAAGGTTATAAAATGCAGAGAAAATATATGATATGTCTGTTTCCACTGGCAATAAGTTTCAAAATATTTCAATATTTGATCTATGAGAATTCTGATTAATATATGCACATCTTCTGCAACATATTCGAATTTGAGATATCCATAACTGGTAGTGCAAGACAAAGGGTTCAGTGCACTTATTCACATTCATGTAATTGTGAAACAGATTCATGCCAATAATTGGTTATTATGAACTTATAATTTGGAAGGTAGATCGAGCGTGTGTGTTTATGCCTGTTGGGTGTAATGAAATTGATAAAGCGTATCTATTTAATTTCGACGTATTAAAATGTCTCGATATTTTTTCATACTCCATGCGTTCTTTGGATATCAACGGAATCCGAGATGTCGCCTTAAGGATTACGACCCATCATTAGCTCTAAATAATTCGTGTAATGTCGGCTGTTTCCGCAACAACGAAAATAACCGACCATGTTCGGATTTACGGAGATTTTTTAAAACTTTTTTTGTAAAACCGCTTCTACATTAGATTTGAATTTGTACGAACAGTTTCTGCAACGAATCCCAGTAGATGAATTTATAAAAAACGTCAAATGAAACAACAAAAGACGAAAAAATCAAAATATTTTGGCAGTTAGAATGACCTACCTTTGAAACAACAACAACTGCATCGCATCCAGTGATCTCCCTTGACTCAGAATTACGTACCTTTGACGTAATATGTCACTGTTTGGAGGTTGATTCGCACCATAAATGTTTCGTTCCATAACTGGTCACTTTGTTTACCGTCATTTGGGCTTTTTCTTATGGAAAAGGTAAGCTTGACCTTTGCCATTTCTTTCTGTTTAACCCTTTCCCAAACAACTAGACACAAGATAAGACCAACTGATGCTTTCTCTACGCTAGGTTTGCGTGAAGAAACCAATGAGAGAAAAGAAGCAAATACTGATACAACCAGTTGTATTCATTTTCTCTGTAGAATGTCTATTTGATTTTATATTTTGTGTTTCTGTCTCGTCTTTTGCATCTCTTTAGCTACAAATAAGGCAGCAAACATGATTCAAACAAGACATCAGAAAACTGATATTCAAAAGTTGCTTGTTCACCTAACCCTCTCCCGAACAAGACCTAGATTTGATAGAGACCTATCTTTTTACAACAGTCCTGGCTTTATTTTTCAAAATGTTTCTTGTGATGATAATACCGTCCTCAAGTCACACTCAGACACACAAATTTCTGGGGCATTTCAACAATTTTCGACATAGACATGTTTGACTAACGATTTACTTGCAGATATTATGTACTTGTAACATTTATGTTTCTACTATTCATTGTTAAAGTATTGAAACTTTGCACACATGCTTGTGGTCAGACATGTATATATTCCTTATTAAGGATAAAGACTGGTTAAAGATTCATAACCCTTTCAAATTTCTATTTGGGTAGACTTTTTATTCTTTTCATCCTATAAAATTTCACAATCCAACAATTTTTCGTTGAGCTATCCTGTCCACTGACAACTTTTGTTTTATAAACATTTTTGTTTATATAAATATATATGTTTTTTAAAGCAACATTTACTATTATATAAATATTCCAATACTAACAATAAAAAACCTGTAAAATTCATATGAAACAATTTATTTAAGTATAATGAACATAGAGTGCCATTTTCCTGAAAAAAATGGGCGGTGGTAAAAAGGGGGTGTATAAGTCAAAGTGATTTTTTTTAATTTGTGTACGGCGAAACTGTTTAATTTTACTTTATTTGAAAGAATATACATATAGGAAAATTATTATCTTCATTTTGTGCCATGCATTTTGATATATCATTGGAATTTATGTTATCTAAAATTGACTATTGTTTCAGATTCGCCCGAAAAGCATGTCGAAAGTATGGTAGCCATGTATCACAAAAGCAAAAAAAAATATTTTGTTGCTGGTTTCTATTTATTTACTTGTTAGTCCAATGTTGGGGATAATATAAGCTATTGATTAGATGCAAACACTTGTGTTTATTGCTTTTCATCATGCAGTTTTTGCGTTTAAAAGCTCACTTGGGGTGTTTGGCATTTCATGATTTTGTATGACCCTGATACAAGATATAAAATTATCAAAATTTCACTAACGAAACGATCAAAGTTGATAAAAATTGGCAATTAGATGCGGGATACCATGCTGATTTTAAATATATATAGATACTTATGTATCATTATAATTCTATTGATGGGTCGTATACCTTAAGGGGACATTTCATTCCAATTTCAATTTCAATTTTTTAAAGCACGTCTTGATGCCAAGATTGGTTATTCTAATGAGTATAAATACTATTAGTTTTTTTAAGTTGTTGCCAGTAAGCGAGAAACACGCATTTAAAGTTGAGACATAATCGATAAATTGCATATAAATCCGAACAACAATTTGTTCAATTTTAACACAAAAATATGAATTTCTTGTAAACGGCGCAATATTTTTGCTTGGAATTTTCAGAATTTTAGTAAGGAAATATGCTCTTTCAGATAAAAATAAAAGTAAAATTTATGACAAAAAATTCTGAAATGTCACTTTAACATAAAGGTACACATGAAAGACAGTCAAATGCAGTCCTAAATTAATAGTGGCAATTGATGGATGCCAGAATGTTTGAGGATGGACTTCATTTGACAATGTACAGACAATTTAATCTAATTTTCCTTTGTCGGTTATCTTCGGGGGGTTTTTTTTTTGGAGGGTTTTTTTTTTTTTTTTTTGAAAAATGTGCAACATTTTTTCACAATAATTCACAAATGTGTATAAAGCTGGGGAAATACATTTGTTTTAAGGGGTACATGTAAAGGGTAATAAATCAACAAAATAAGCTAGTTCTTTATGCGACACTGATTAACAGCTCCCATGACTGTTTGCATAGGATTGATAGTAACTCACCTACATTGGCTATTGCTATAGTACACGGTACCTAACAAATCCAAGGTCTTTTAAGACAAAAATCTGGATTCAGAGGATAGTATCTGGTTTTATATCAACAAAATAAGCTAGTTCTGTCGGCAACATTTTTTATCAGCTTCCAGGCCTATTTGCACCAAAATCTGGATTAAGAGGATGATATCTGGAAGTAAATTGACAAAATAAGCTAGTTCTATAAGTAACACTGATTAACTGCTCCCATGCCTTTTTGCACCAAAATCTTTATTCAGAGGATGGTATCTGATATGAATTCAACCCCATTGGTTACTGCTATGGTAGACCCTACCTTTCATTTCCAAGGCCGTTTTTATACCAAAATTACCAAAATCTGGATTCAGAGGATGGCATTTGATAGGAACTCAGCTACATTGGCTAGTGCTATAGTCGACAGTACCTAACAAATCCAAGGCTGTTTTAGACGAAAACCTGGATTCAGTGGATTGTTTCTGGTAGTAAATCAACAAAATATATTAGTTCTAAAGACGACACTGATTAACAGCTCCCAGCCACATTTGCACCAAAATCTGGATTCAGAAGATAGTTTCTGGTAGGAATTCAACCCCATTGGTTAGTCCTTTAATAGACCACAAAATGTAAATTATAAGGCCGTTTTATACCAAAATTTCCAAAATCTGGATTCAGAGGATGGTATTTGATAGGAACTCACCTACATTGGCTAGTACTATAGTCGACAGTACCTAACAAATCCAAGGCTGTTTAAGCCGAAACTCTGTATTCAAAGGATAGTATCTAGTAACTAATCAACAAAATAAGCTAGTTCTATAGGCGACACTGATTAACATTGGTTAGTCCTATAGTAGACACTAAAATATCATTTCAAATGCCGTTTTGTAACACAATTACCACAATCTGGATTCAGAGGATGGTTTTTGATAGGAACTCATCGACTAGTGCTATAGTCGACAGTACCTTAACAAATCCAAGGCTGTTTAAGACAAAAATCTGGATTCAGAGGATGGAACATGAATTTGAAACACATTGATTAGAAACTAAGGCTAATACAGTGATATTGTTATGGCATTATATAAGTTCCTATATGAAGCAGGGTTTCGAACTTATCGTACGAACTTTTTCTTATACGAAGTGAAGTCTATTTTGTTTTCCAACTTTTCACCAAAATTATGATGTACAAACTTGGCAGTGATAATAGGGAAGTTCTTTTAGATGTTTGTTTACCAAGATGAATTTCCCAGAAATCTTATAATGTTTATCTGTTGTATAATAATGAAGCAATTTTAACCCCAGTTAGGAACTTGTTCAGATCTTACCTCAATTAATTGTGGTCGTTATCTAGTTTTATATCTTACAGACGTCTAGTCAGACTCAGCAGCCTCTTATTAACCATGTACCAAACAAGACACGTTTAAGATACCAATGAAAACAGGTTTTTTCAAAAACTTTATAACATTTTCTCATTTTGACCTAATATTTTCTGAGTTATATTGCATACAGATCCATACTGTATCATCGTCTATTTTATCGCCTGTTTTAACTATCAAACTATGTAGTACAGTCTCAACACTTTCCCAAAAGGCCAAATTCGGAACTGCTTCCTTTTGAAAGGAGTTGCAGACTGCAAAATAAGAGTTATTTCATGTATGAAAATTGTATATTACAACAAAGAAAATATTGAGGCAAAAGTAGAAAATGCTGATTATCAGCATTTTCTTCTTTTGCATCAATGTTTCCATAATTATTTCTATCAGACACGTCACAAGCAGGTCTTGTTTAGGAGATGTTTTAACACTTTCACCGTTATGAATCCGCTCTAAATTAACTGTTCAAACAACAAAATACTCGAGCGTACAAGTTGCAAACAAAATTAGGGGATTATTTTGCAGGTCGATTGAACGGAATGTTTGAAGCTAAATACTAGCCCGCTTCAATTCTGATTTCCGCAAAATACACATGGTCCAGTACTCGCAAACGAATGTGTTGGTCACTGAAATTTCCAAGATCGAGTTCTGCTACCGGTGATTTAAATCGTGGAGCCGACATTCTACCTCTAAGCCACTGACAGCACATTTTAACCCTTTCCCAAACGACAATTTTTTGGGGTGGTCCTATTCAAAAGGTGCTGCAGATGACAATATTGATGCTGTTAAAGATAAAATTTGTGCAGAATATAGCTCAGAAAATATTGAGACAAAAGGAGAAACTGCTGGTTTTCAGCAGTTTCTTCTTTTGTCTCAATGTTTTTCCAAGCCAATTCTATTAGGGACGTCAAAAGCAGGTCTTGTTTGGGAAAAGGTTAAACATTCAAAATGTTTGCAATTGATGAACAGGTGTTTAGAGGTTGATTTTCATGTAATTTTATAATGTTTATTTTTTGTGTAATAATGAAGGAATTCTAATCCTTTAACGACATTTCGATCGACAAATATTCGAGCGTCGAAATTATAAACAAAAATGGGAAATTCAATAATATAATTGGTCGCCTTGATTTTGCATCCCGAGAAATACATCCGCACTCGCAAAGATTGGATTGAATGGAGTTTTATGTACAAAGGTCATATGGAGACTGGACATCGGTTTAAATACTCATCCGAAAGACTAGCACGCGAAACGGATGTGTTGGCCACTGAAAGTTCCAAGATCAACTTCAGCTACCGGTTCCCGTTGTCTAAGTCAGAACCCCTCAATCGTGACGCTCTATCTCTCTAGCATGGATAACAAGCTTTAAAAATATGTTAAGCCTGATGAACAGATGTTTGGAGGTCGATATTCCTGTAATCTCATAATATTTATCTGTTGTTTAATAATGAGGTAATTCTAATCCCAGCTAGATACCTCTTCAGGCCTAATGACAATTAATTGGGATCGTCTTTCAAGTTTTATATCTTACAGACGTCTTACCAGAAGCAGCAGATTCTAATTTACCTTTCCAAAACAATACATTCTTAGAATAAACCTTATGGAAACGAGTTGTTGGCGACAAAATTTATGTAATTCTATGGTCAAATATTGCATATCGTGGCTTTTCAACAAGATCTACGTTACAGAAGCTTACAACAAGCTGCAATATCGAGGTTTTTGTTGAAAAGTATCAATGTTATATCGTGGAAAGCATTGTTAAATATCGACATTGATTATAACTTCATAGTAATTGGGCGGGCACATTGCATGGTTGACGAATATTTGCGACATAAGGACAAGACAGAAAATGTCGCATGCAGACACGACAAAATTGGCTTAATTTGAATCTATTGATACAAGTTAGACCAGTGTGCACAATAAAGCTCAGAGGAGGTCTTAATTAATTGAATTAATTGACGTCTTAACAGGTTTGGAACTGACACAACACACACATATAAATATTATAAGTACAATTCCGGAGGAAAACAACAACTTGTTATTATCAATAAACTTTAAGCTATATGATATAATTCATGGACACGCTTCAAAAATGAAAACGCTCTGATTTTCAAGCTGCTTCTAACAAAAACATTGGTGATAAAGATAGCATTTATGAATTACAGAAAAGTTCTTAACAAAAGAAATGCTCGTTGGATCTAAAGATTATCTAAATTAATAGTGGGGACCATACTAAAAAGTCCTATAGATGACATAACTAATCTAAATCAATGAACTTGTGGATTTTATTTTTTACATTTTTGTGGTGTTTTAGCAAATTTTCGTAACTCCAGCTTGCTTTAAGCTGGGGTTACTAGGTTTTGCAATAACACCGACGATATATTTTGCCTTGTATCTTGAAAAATGCTGGCTTGCGTTATTTGTTCTATTATTAGACACGGTAGTTTTAACGTGTATCGTCCAGATAAAAATAATTGGAATCTGCTTGAACTGACTAGACATTTGTGACCCATCACGCTACAAGGGACCTTATAGGAAGTGTGAAAAATATCAACCCGAGTCAGTCTGCGCAGTCCGCGCAGCCAGACTAGGGCCGACACTTTTCACTTAAATTATGTAACTTATTTTCTAAATCCGGAATAACTTTCCTATCTTACTATATGTTCATTTCTCGCATATGGGATCTGGTTGACCTGCGCTGAGTCTGACAAGTGTGTCGAAATTTGGATTTTTTAGTTCGGATAAGGTCCCTGTTAGCGTGACGGGTCACATTTATCACAAATAAGGCTAAAAACGATCTGAATTAATGTACTTGAGATCTAAACAGGTATCTAACTTGGATTTATAAATACTTCATTATTATAGAACGGATAAAAATTTTAAGATTCTAGAAAACTCAACCTCACAGCATCTTTACCTGAGGCACTCTTCAGTGACATATAAATATATCGGATTATTAGGCACGATCACCGGTTCTTATAGCAGAATTAGCCCTTTCTTAAACAGCCAAATTCTAGGGTGATCCACTTAAAAAACTGCCAAAAATGACAAAATGGAAGTTATAAAAGATGGAATTTGTGTAAAATATGGCACGGAAAATATTGAGACAAAAGGAGAAACTGCTGGTTATCAGCAGTTTCTTCTTTTGTTTCAATGTTTTCCCAAGCCTTTTCTATAAGGGACGTCAAAACCAGGTCTTGTTTGGGAAAGGGATAAATCATTCAGCAAAGTGTAACATACTAATGGAAAGTAGAAATATTGTCGCTTTTCACCTAAGACGTCGTACCTACAGCTTATTTTGAAGAAATAAAGCGATTTACTATGAAACAGTTATAATCCCACAGCAATGCGAATAACAATTGTACACATTTTAGCGATATGAGAGAATAAAGATAATCGTAATAAATCATTGTCTGAAGTAAACACGTAAATACCACTTGCAGACGTAATCGCCCCTCAGCAGACGGAAGCGTTGTCTCACAAATTAACTTATACACAATAAATTGTTGGGTCTCTGTCATGACCAAAACATTACGGTCATATTAAGTAAGAATGCAGACAGATTTGTGTTACGTAATGTGTATAATTCAATAAGAAATAGTCGTTTATGTGCACATTGAAAAGAATTTCCAGTTACAACCGAATCTATATCGCTTAAACGGAAAGGAACGTCTCTTTAGTTTATACTATCTATGTATGGAATTCGAAAAGCAGTAAAGTCAATTTGTTCGTGAAATACTCTTGCTATTGGTCAAGGTAGAAAACAATTATATGGTACTTTTATAAACCTGCAAAGCAAATGATTATCATAGTTATTGTCTTATGAAGACTAATAATTTCCCTTAAAGTTTTCTCTGCTACTATTTTCCAAAACTTTGTCGTAATGAATTTTCATTTTACCATCTTCAACAGCTTTGATAGAATGAGACAGCATATACATTTGAGCCAGGATCTGCAAAATGTCCTTTATAGAATTTGAGACAAAGTCACCCTGCGCCTCACTGCAGTCTGACTGGGATCTTTGCTGCTGTCTAATTGTGGCTACATGTCACCAAAAATCTTGTAGAGAACAACATGGTTCTTGATCAGACTGCGTGTATACGCAGGCTGATATTGAACTATGTTGGGCTCAAAAGCCTTAATGGACCTTTTTCAAGATCAAGGCTCACTTTATTGAAACATGTAATTTTTACATCACCAGAGGCCATTGTCCCCATTTTAGTGATATAAGTTATTTAAAATAATCGTTGACGTCTTTCAGTAAGAAATCATCCGTCTGGAGTGAAAATATAAATACCTCTTGCAGACGTAATCGCCTCTCAGCAGACGGAAAAGTTGTCTCACAAATTAACTTATACACAAAATAAATTGCTGAGCCCATGTCATGACCAAAACATTAAGGTGATATTTAGGAAGAATGCAGAGAGATTTGTGTTACGTAATGTGTATGATTAAATCAGAAATAGTCGTTTATGCGCACATTGAAAAGAATTTCCAGTTACAACCGAATCTTTATCGCTTAAACGGAAAGGAGCTTGTCTTTATTTTATATTATCTATGTATGGAATTCGAAAAGCAGTAAAGTAAATTCATAATGTCCACTGTGCGTGAAATACTCTTGCTATTGGTCAAGGTAGAAAACAATTATATGGTACTTTTATAAACCTGCAAAGCAAATAATTAGCATAGTTATTGCCTTATGAAGACTAATAATTTCCCTCAAAGTTTTCTCTGCTACTATTTTCCAAATTTTGTCTTAATGAATTTTCATTTTACCATCTTCAATAGCTTTGATAGAATGAGACAGTATATCGTCGTTGTAAATGCAAAACCTCGTATCTCGTTTTCGGAAAATTTTAAATGGCAGGGAAAAAAGTGTAATAACTTTTCCCAAACAGAAATGTCTTACTTGAAATATGGACATATTGTTCACAAATAATGTGTCAATAATACGGATCAGTAAAAAAAATCTCAAAACCCGCGAGAATCGTCTACACTGAGCACACAAGTTTGTACTTTGAAAATCGCACCAATCGACATACGAGGTTTTGCATTTACACCGATGATATACATTTGAGCCAGGGTCTGTAAAATGTCCTTTATAGAATTTGAGACAAAGTCACCCTGCGCCTCACTGCAGTCTCACCGTGATCTTATCTTTGCTGCTGCCTCATTGTGGCTACATGTCACCAAGAAGCTATTAGAGAACATCATGGTTCTTGATCAGACTGCGTGTATACGCAGGCTGATATTGAACAATGTTGGGCTCAAAAGCCTTGAGGGACCGTTTTCAAGATCCTGGCTCATTTTATCTAAACGTGTAATTTTCAAATCACCAGAGGTCATTGTCCACATTCTAGTGATGTGAGTTATTAAGAGTAACCATTGGCGTATTTCAGTAAGAAATTATTCGCCTGGAGTGAAAATATAAATACCACTTACAGACGTACTCGCCTCTCAGCAGACGGAAAAGTTGTCTCACAAATTAACTTATACACAATAAATTGTTTGGTCTGTGTCATGACCAAAATATTAGGGTCATATTTAGGAAGAATGCAGACAGATTTGTGTTACATAATGTCTATGATTTGATACAAATAACCGTCTATATGCTCGGCAAAAATATTCTTCTCGTAACAGACAAACTTATAAAACATTTACAAAAGAAAATTTTGCCATTTTCTATTTTTAACGAATAAAGTTTTAAGAATGCCTCTACATTTCAGTATAACGAGGAGATACGAAAATGGGCGTTATCATGTAAGCTTCAGGTACGAGGATTTTGTTGAAAAACAGCGAACTGTTTTCTGGGTAATGTTCGTTTACTTACTTTAGATATGTTTTGCGTCCAGAAAATTTGATATTACATGAATAATTGTAAACAACCCCTTTTAGTTCTAAAAATGACTAGGTCTACACTAAAACGCTTCGGGCGAATAAAAAATCATTGATGCCCTTCAGTAAGAAGTAAACATATAAATACCACTTACAGACGTTATCGCCTCTCAGTAGACGGTACTCTCCATGCCGAGCTCTATTGATTAAACCATCAAATATGACCTCTGCAGTTTTCGGTACGCCAACAGCCTATTTGGTCGTCATAATCTAATTATAGCACACCGTTTGAATTATCGAATCAAAATCATTCAGTTTTTTCTTGCATGATCATTACGTATACATTACGTCGCTTCTATTTTTGGCTGAAGCCGGTAACATTTGAATTATCGAATCAAAATCTTTGAGTTTGATCTGGTTTGAATACGTATACATTACGTCGCTTCTATTTTTGGCGGAAGCTGGTAATTTGAAGCGTTAGCCAATCATTTCTTGTATCAGAAATTTCGATTGTTTATGAGTATATTGGCGACGATTGGATACCGAAATCCCGCAAAGGCCCCGAGATTAGACGTGAAACGACCCCGCGAGAACAGAGAGTATTCTATCGAAATGGAATGTAGGGAGAATACGCTCTGTTCGTAAGAGAGTAAGCAGACGGAAGAGTTGTCCCACAAATTAACTAATACACAGATTTCTTTAATGCTTTTCGGTGGATTATCGAGAAATAATGGTAGATTATCATTTTGATAAACTCACCGCCTACCCAGTGAAATTATCAAAAACTTATGCCCGGCTTTCGTTCATTTCATCCTATCTGACGTTATCTAAGCCGGACCAAATAAGTGACGTCATCATAAGCGTTGCATAGCAGTCACGTGCAAAATGACGCGCTTTAAAAAAATTGTCATAAAATGTTTGCATTTTGTCTCATTTTTTCATTAAAGAAAAAGAATAACCGTTTGTTTTCCGTGTAAGATCGATTTATATTTCATTTCGTGAACAACGAAAGCTACATTTTCACTCGTGGCTTCGCCACTTGTGAAAATAAAACTTTTATTGTTCACTCAATGAAATATTAATCGGTCTTACACTGAAACAAACGATTATCCTCTATAAATTGTTGAGCCCATGTCATGACCAAAACATCAAGGTCATATTTGGTAAGAATACTGACAGATTTGTGTTACGTAATGTGTATAGTTAAATAATGGGTGCGTTCCATTCGGCTTTTCGGAACTGTTCCCAATGTTCTGTCCAAGCCATGCCGAATGGAATGCTTTCGGAACAGAAAAGGTGTAGGGAGGTCTAAAATGCACGCGCCAGTCTAAAAATAGACATTGGTCGCCCGCCGGGTGTTGTGTATTGGTCATAATGTTGTATTAAAATGTATAATTCACCTAAATTTGCCGAAATAATTTATTTTTTGTTATACAGTTTATTAAAAATATTAATAAATTTCAATCCGCCACAATTTTAATCGAAGGTTGCCATGCTAGTGACGTAACTGTTCTGCTTGCACCACCTTTTCTCCGGGAACAAGCAGAACATGTTCCGAACACTGTTCTGTGTCATTCCATTGAGTACCGGGCTGTTCGGCACACTCGGAACAGCCAATGGAACGCACCCAATACGATAAGAAAAAAACGCCACAAACACGATTATATTCACAGTTTTTTACTTTAATTCATTTCCGACGTTTCGCCCATATGGGCTTCTTCAGGGAGAATGATTTAAAAACGGATATGACGTCATGCACCGGAAAACGTAACGTTAAGTAGCGCGCAACGTCATATACGTTAAAACAAATTAGCGGAAAATACATACAGTAACAGGGACATATTTTAGCATGTAAGATCATGGTCTGGAAAAAGGCTGTAAAAGCCACTCAGGACAATACGTTTAACATTTTATAGTTAAATAAGAAAAAGTAGTTTATGTGAACATTGAAAAGAATTTCCAGTTACAACCGAATCTTTATCGCTTTCACGGAAGGGAACGTGTCTTTATTTTATATTATCTATGGATGGAATTCGAAAAGCAGTAAAGTAAATTCATAATGTCCACTGTGCATGAAAATCAAATACTCTTGCTATTGGTCAAGGTAGAAAACAATTATATGGTACTTTTATAAACCTGCAAAGCAAATAATTAGCATAGTTATTGCCTTATGAAGACTAATAATTTCCCTCAAAGTTTTCTCTGCTACTATTTTCCAAATTTTGTCTTAATGAATTTTCATTTTACCATCTTCAATAGCTTTGATAGAATGAGACAGTATATACATTTGAGCCAGGGTCTGTAAAATGTCCTTTATAGAATTTGAGACAAAGTCACCCTGCGCCTCACTGCAGTCTCACTGTGATCTTATCTTTGCTGCTGCCTCATTGTGGCTACATGTCACCAAGAAGCTATTAGAGAACATCATGGTTCATGATCAGACTGCGTGTATACGCAGGCTGATATTGAACAATGTTGGGCTCAAAAGCCTTAAGGGACCGTTTTCAAGATCCTGGCTCATTTTATTGAAACGTATAATTTTCACATCACCAGAGGTCATTGTCCCCATTTTAGTGATATAAGTTATTTAAAATAATCGTTGACGTCTTTCGGTAAGAAATCATCCGTCTGGAGTGAAAATATAAATACCACTTACAGACGTTATCGTCTCTCAGCAGACGGAAATGTTGTCTCACAAATTAACTTATACACAATAAATTGCCGAGTCGATGTCATGACCAAAACATTAGGGTCATATTTGGTAAGAATGCAGACAGATTTGTGTTACGTAATGTCTATGATTTGATAAAATAACCGTCTATATACTCGGCAATAGGATTCTTCCTGTAACAGACAAACCTATAAAACATTTACAAAAGAAAATTTTGCCATTTTCTATTTTAAGAAGGCATCTACATTTCACTATAACGAGGAGATACGAAAAGGGGCGTTATCAAACATACTAACAGATTGTCACGTGTTTTCTAATTCTTTGTAAAGCACAATGCAAATTACGTATCTGTGATTTTTTATGTTTTGACAAATCCTCGCTTTCAACGAAAACCTAGAGAAAACTATAGCTATAAAAATCAAAGTGCTGTCAGCACTGTATAATGGGCATCACTGAGAAATTGATATTGTGACAAAAGGACAATATGCTGATTTGCAAAATTGCCCCATTCTCTATGTATATCGAGGGAAAGCTTGTGAAAACACCGACAGACAGTGATTAGGGGCACGCGGAAGGGCAGCTTCGTATACTGTCATGGAATTGTAATGGACTAACGAAGGAAAAGAGAGACGATCCTGGATTTATCAATTTTCTGTGTTCATATGATATTATTTGTTTGTATGAATCATGGTGTAACAGCGATTCTGATCTTAATCTCAATGGTTATTCATGTTTAAATCTATTTCGAAAATTTCAACATAGAAATGCACGCCGAAATAGTGGCGGAATTGTTATTTATTTTAAAAACACTGTTAAAAAGGAATATCTATTGTTAAAAACCACTTTGATACTATTGTTTGGCTTCATTTGAAAAAAGATTTCTTTAATCTTGAAAATGATATTTATTTGTGTTGTTTATATTTATGGTGTGAAAATTCACCCGCATATAGTGTTCATAATGTTGATTTGTTTGATGTGTTACAAAATGATATTGATTATTACAATAATTTAGGTAGTATTTTTATCGTAGGCGATTTCAATGCAAGAGTTGGGACGCAAGCTGATTATATAGTTGCTGATAATGTTAATTCCTCATTAGATTTTGATGATTATGAGCCAGATATACCCATTGATCGGTCTACACTTGACCACTTTAGTAATAATTTTGGTACAAAATTGTTAGATCTTTGCAAAGCCACATCTATGCGTATCGCAAATGGTAGACTTGGCAATGATCAAACTGGATCCTTTACATTTATTAAAAATAATGCTCATACAGTTATTGATTATCTTTTGCTGAAATATGCTGACTTTGAAAAGATTGTACATTTTTCGATCGAAAGCTTTTATTAATTCGAAGACAGTTAATTTCAAAATTACCTGATTTTAATCATATTTTTAATGATGCTAATTTGTTAGAAAGGAAAGGTGTTAATGATGTTCTCAATAAATTTGTTACTATTTTCAGGAGCGTGACTGACCCATTGTTTTCTAAAGAGATAGAAAGTTCAAGTAATTGCTACTTTTCTAATAATAAAAAGCAAGCGGATTGGTTTAACAGAAATTGTAGAGAGTCAAAGCGTCAATATATTGACGCGTTGAAAACCTACAATAACTGTAAAACACCCGAGGATAGAGACAACTTTTGTCGTCTTAAACTGGTCTACAAGAAAACATTGCGGAAACATAAAAATGCATTTGAAAGAGAACGGTTTTAATCTATAGAAAAATTGCGCCATTCACGCCCCAGAGAATTTTGGAAACTCTTTTGTAAAAAGAAAAAAACCGTTGATAACAATTTATCGATGAATGATTTTTATACGTATTTTTCAACCCTTTCTGATGACATCAATGAGGTTTATGATTTTAACTCTGAACAATTTTGTAATGAAAATGATTTTAATTCTTCTTATTGTAATTTCGAAGAATTGGATCAGCCGATTACAATAAATGAGGTTGAATACATTATCCGTAATTTGAATAGAAATAAGTCCATGGGAAACGACTGCCTTTTAAACGAGTATTTTATTGAAAGTTGCGACATTATCTCCTCTCATCTTACTGATATTTTCAATGCTATTTTTAGATCCGGGCTTTTCCCAGATCAGTGGACCGAGAGTATCATTATACCGTTGCACAAAAAAAGGGGACCCGGACAATGTTAACAATTACAGAGGTATTTCGCTCGTGAGCTGTCTTTCGAAAATTTTCACAGGTGTTTTGAATAGGAGATTAAGTTTACTTTGTGAGAGTAATGATATTTTCTCTGATGCGCAATTTGGGTTTAGAAAAAAACGATCGACTACTGATGCATGTTTTATTTTGCACTCGTTAATTCAAAAAATGCTTGGGGAAAAGAAGAGACTCTATGCAGCTTTTATCGATCTTAAGAAAGCGTTTGATAGCGTTTATAGAAATGGACTTTGGTTTAAATTATTCAATTTAGGTATAAAGGGTAAAATGCTAGGTATTATCCGTGATATGTACTCAAAAGTAAAAGCGTATGTTAAAGCGAACAACTCACTTTCTCTTCCCACCGAAAGCCTGGTCGGACTTAAACAAGGGGAGATAATGTCGCCTCTGCTATTTGCTCTATTTATAGATGATATTGAATTATTTTTACAGGGTGATCCCGCTTGCGGGCTAAATATAGATGATATCAACATTTTGCTATTACTTTTTGCAGACGACATGGTTATTTTAGATGACAATCCAGCTGGTTTACAGTCAAGTTTAGATAATTTATATGAATATTGTAGTAAATGGGGACTAGAAGTTAACACAGAAAAATCTAAAATTGTTGTTTTTCGCAAAAGAGGGGGTCTTAGAGAAAATGAAAACTGGACATATAACAATGAAAATATTGAAATAGTGAACGAATTCAATTATCTCGGAACATTATTTACATACACGGGGTCTTTTAACCAAAATTACAAATTATTAGCTGGTAAAGCACTTAAGGCCATGAATGTATTGTGCAGTAAAACTCGCAAATTGAATTTTTGTACTTCAACATTGTTGCAATTATTTGATGCATTTGTTGGTTCTATACTTTGTTTTTCAAATGAAATTACCGGATACGTTAAATCCAGAGACACAGAAAGAGTTCCTTTGAAATTTTTGAAAAAAATACTTGGTGTAAAGACCTCAACATGTAATTACGCTGTTTACTTCGAGATGGGTCGATACCCACTCTACATTAAAATTTATGCCAGTCTAATCAAATATTGGAGAAAGGTGATTGCATCTGATAACATAATTACTTATACTGTTTACAAAAGCCTTCTTTTAAACACAGAGGCCGGGGAAATAAATTGGTGTAGTAATGTTAAACACTTGTCATATAATTACGGATTCGGAGGGGTTTGGGAAAATCCTTTTAGCGTCAACCACAAGCATTTTTATAAAACATTTCAATCTAGAGTTGTTGATGAATTTTCTCAAAACATGTATTCATATATTAATAACAGTACGGTTTTATCGAGTTATAAGTACATCAAAACCAGTCTTGGTATTGAGAATTATTTGAATGTCTTACCTTTCAAATGGTTTAACTACATTTCAAAGATACGACTTTCATCTCATTCGCTACGAATAGAATCAGGAAGATATGGTAACAACAGAATTGATAGAAATCTACGCCTTTGTCAATTATGCAATAGTAACGAAATTGAAGATGAATTTCATTTTCTTTTTATTTGTACAGCTTTTGCTGATTTAAGACAATTATATATAAATAAAAAGTTTTTCACTCGCCCAAGTATGTATAAAATGACATTGTTGTTTCAAAGCAAAAATAAGAAATGCTTGTTAAATCTTGCTAAATACATTAAGGAATCTTTTACACGCAGATCAAGTTTGCTAAATAACGTTAATGTTTAATGACTATACATTTAAATGTACAACTGAATCACGACGAAGAAATGAGTAGGTGTGCCACTGGGCACATTTCCTTATTGCTTCTCTCATGATCCAAAGTGAGGTTAATATAATCTTATAAGAATTGAATTATCTCTCATCTATGTTTTGTATTATGTAATAATGAAAAATTAATTCAGTTTTTTGTGCATATTATTCTTTATAAATTGGTGCAAGAGTCCGTCTCACGACCTTCCTATTTCGTTTCTTGGAAGGAAATGTGACTATCTCTTGTACACTTCTTACAATTTCGTTTGCGAGCCTGGAGACTAGTCATCTTTTTTTAATAGAAAAGGGATGACACATGCCTCCTTGTTCGGATCCGCAAGCTTTTACAAAAAAATGCACGTTTAGAATTTGCTACATCTACAAAACATGGAATATTAACCAAATCATATATCGAGGGCTATTTGGTGAACTGTTTTAGGTGGATGTGAACCCATATGCACTTACAATGGTTTGGCGCTGAGCAATCGATTTTTATCCAATTTAGCTTCTCTTCCAAATATTTTCTATACAGAAATGAAAAACTATTTTGCATCTCGTGAATCGAATGAATTGAAAATTGACTATAAGTAAAATAAAATGATTTGTTAGTATTTGTAAATTGTATATATGTGACAAGAATCTGTAAAGATTACGTCAATAAAATATTGTCTATTGTCTATTGTCTATTCGATGTTTTTAAGCAATATTCTATGAAGCGAGTAAAAAGCGTCATCGTTTGGAAAATGGTTAATTAATGTGTAGGCAAACATGCATAGGTGATAAAAAAAAGTTGAATGTACACTTTCGAGGTGAATCCAAAATGTGAGGCTGTTTGGGAAAAAGGAAAATGTTACACTTTACCGGATTTTACATTAAATCAACATGTTGGAATATTTCTTATTCTTAGCTAATCAGAATAATACCAAGTACGGACCCATTGTAGAGGCTTAGCCTAACTGATCTCTGATCTGCAAACATATTTCGATGAAATGGAATGCACTTGTTCATTGGTCCAAATTATCAGTCTAAGAACAGTATATGAGGTAAAAATGTTAAAATTCTAGAAAACGGCAAATTTAAGACGATGATTTTACTTTGATCAAAATATTTTAAAATCACAGTGTCAATACTCTATAGGCTAGCCTCTAACCATTCGTCCTTTTCCAAACAAGACATTGTTATGAAGCAAATAATATGAAACATACAAAAATAACCGGAACTTTTTTCTCCTTTGTCCCAATATTTTCTGTGCTTCATTGTACATGACATGATTTCATCTTTATCGTCACCCGTTTCGTCGTCTGCAACTCTTTCTAATTTGAACAACTCTAAGATATTGTCGTTTGGAAGAGCATTCAACACAAGAGTTGAAAAAAAAACAATAAAGAAAAAGTGAATGCAGAATAAATCTTTAACCCATTATCAGTCGCCAATTTCAAGCAAATAAATCGTTACATTGTTTGGTCTTTTTAGGAAGAAAATATTGTGGGAAATGAAGAACTTGCTTGTCACAACCATTTCTTCATTTCCTAACATGTTTTCCAAACACATATATTTCATGGAAACCTAAAGGGGTCAGAATATAGGAATGGGTAAAGCGCATACATTGTATCTAGGGAATGGGCTAAGGGTATGAATACACACACAGTTGTAGTAGGTCAAGCAGTGACCCAGTTAAACACCTGTCAGTGCTTTTACTGGAAGGCTAAATGACCATAGAAAAATCAGAGCAGTAATATTGTAACTACATGGAATTTATCTTAGAGTTACACTATTTTGCTTTCAAGCTCCTTTACTCAACCGAAAATATTGTAAAAACGCTGAAAATACTAACAGGTATTCAATCTAAGCGAAAATTTCATCAAATGTAATTATTAACCCTCTCCTTATTTGTCGCAGAAGTGAAAAAGATGAAAAACGTTGAAGATAGTGACTGATAAAGGACGTTTCTGTGGTGTTTGAAATAACGTAGTTTGGCTTGAACACATAGCTCAGCGGGTAAGAGAAAGCTTGTAGTGTCTGGAGCGATGTATGGAGTGAAAAACTGGTTTTAATATATTGGGCTATGCCCAATATAAAAACTGGAACAACCTACCAAATGAAGTAGTATTAGCACCATCCCTCAACACATTCAAATCCAGACTTAATAAGCAATGGAAAACAAACATAAAATTTGAACCAAAATGCTACAAGAGTCACTGAACCCTGAACAATAAGAAATATAAATTAATGATAATAATAATATAGAAAAATAAGCAAAATATTTAGGGTTTTGTATACTTAGTTCATCTATAAGCTTAAAGTTACAAACTCAGAGAAGATAAAGGGGTCTCTAAAATATAGAAAGAAGAAATAATGATAAGAGGAAACTTGACAATGAATAAATATAATAGCAATTAATACTTACAAAAGTAACATTATTGATAAGACAAATAAATTAAATAATTAAAACCATAACTTGAAATCTGGTAAGGACAAGAAAGTGATAGACTGCCATATGTCGTCTCCTATCCTTATAACAAAAAAGAATAAACAACATTTTAGTAATATTAAAGTATGTGTTGTAGCAAATATATAAGTAGAAAAAGAAGCAAACAATCATAAGTTATATAGACCGAATAATCAGTGGAAATAAACAAAAAAAGTTCTAAGATACAAAACAGACATAATTTTGAACACTAATGCTATACGCACTACGGTGCAGAATACAACATACTAATAAGCTAATTAATCTACTAAACTAGATGCAGTGATAATGAGACAAATAGAGGCTTTTTCAATGCTCAGAAAGAAAATGAGAATGATAATGATAAACGACTAAAATAAAACAACAAAATAACAATTAAGTACAATAACATAACAAATATAAATGTAAAGAAAATATATGAAGAGACGAAAAAATGTTAACCAAAGAAATACTTCGTTATTAAGGACACTGGAAAAGGACAAGAAAACGATAGACTGTCATATGTCTTGTCCTAACCAGAACTAGAAAAAAATATTTTTGTTAAATAAGGAAATACAATCTTGTTCTAATAGTTGACCATGAATAAATAAGTAGGTTAAAGGGCATATAACTAAGCATAAAAATAGGTATTGGAAAAAGGATCTTTTAACTATAGATATATTTTTTTGTAAATATCACAATATATTTTTTAAATCATTCAATGTGTACCACAGTTTGAATTTAATAAAATAATTGTTATGTAAATGCAAATAACACGTTTGTAACATAATTGCACTGAAATGTATTGCGATTAATGATTTGATTAGTAAGTGTGTTTGCTATAACAATAGAATTTAAACAAAATAAATGTAAATGAAAAAAAAGTTTACACATGGTCAAACAATAACACTCGTGAAGTGAAATAACGTGTATAGATATGTGTGAACTGTGAATCTAGTTGATTAGTGAGATTGTGAAAATAATTTGTGAAAACCGGGAGTCCAATAACACAAATAGACTACCAATTATTAACTGTAAAACAGACTGATAATGGGCCTAAGAAGCATATGATGCTTATTGGATCCACTCTACAGAGTGTCCCAAAAAAAACGGAACCCATTTTTGAAAGTACATTTCTCATGTATCAGGCAAAATTTCTCCACAAAATTTACATATGCAATAACAACGACAGTTTTCTATTAGCAGTAAAAATTTGGTCGAAAAAAAATGATAAGTTTTGAAAATATTGACATTAAAATGAATATACCCGGAAAACCATTTTAACACGATATCGATCTTTTCGTTTTGCAGCGCGCGCCTACACTCATTGAATAAATTCGCGCTTTACAATTGGTTAATATATTCAATACTATACAAAATGATTTTGAAACATTGTATTCACAATAGTGCATTTTCATCCTTTTTGCTAATAAATAAATTGTTAATGCTGCGAGCTGCGATGTAACTAAACTGAATACAAATAAAATATCCAAGTGCATTACATACTCATGAATAATAATCATAGGCACTTATTTTATTTCTGACCAACATGCCGGTCACCGCTCAATTTAAAGTATTACGGGTTTCATTTAACCTGACACTGACCTTTATGCAAAACACAAATAACACAAAATTCACCAAAAAGAATTAAATCATAGTCCATAGACATGTATACTATGCAAGAAAATTAAGACTGGACTAATTTTAGGAAGCATACCAAGCTTGTAATTTATGAAACTAAAAGTTAAAACTGCGCCATGTGAAATGAATCACATAATAATTTAATTAATTCAAACAACCACCCTATGGTTGAGAAAATCGGTACATACATGTACACCGGTACATAATTCATTAGCTGACCGTTAGTGCGATTTCACTAACAAACAAGACGCAAAAATCAATATCATGTCAGATCGGTTTTTTAGTGTCATTATTAATTTGCTTATAACTTTTGAATCGATGCATATTTTTAAGTGAAATTTGGAACACAAATGCAACAATAATTTATCTTCAGTACTGCAAATTCAGAAATTAGATTTTTTGCTTACGCTTTGAAATATTTGACTTTGAATTAGGGTTCCGTTTTTATTGGGACACTCTGTAGTGGATCGAATCCGGCCTCTACGACTGTATGAACTGTATGGACTTGTATCTGTAGCTTGGTGTAAGCTGCAGGTACGAGGATTTTGTTGAAATGTAGCGAACTGTTTTCTGGGTAATGGTCGTTTACTTACTTTAGATATGTTTTGCATCCAGAGAATTTGAAATTACATGAATAATTGTAAGCAACCCCTTTTAGTTCTAAAAATGACAAGGTCTACACTAAAAACGCTCCAGGTGAATAAAAAATCATTGGTGCCCTTCAGTAAGAAATAAACACATAAATGCCACTTACAGACGTAATCGTCTCTCAGCAGACGGAAAAGTTTGTCTCACAAATTAACTTGTACACAATAAATTGCTAAGTCCATGTCATGACCAAAACATTGCGGTCATATTTGGTAAGAATGCAGACAGATTTGTGTTACGTAATGTGTATAATTCAATAAGAAATAAACGTCTAAACGCACGACGATTGGATTCTTTCCGAAGCAGACAAACCTATTACTTATTTACGGAAGAAAATGTGGCTCAATTTGACTATATTAACTGTAGGCCACATTTCCTACTTTACGGATGCGTGTTGCATTGACAATGGAACCTGCATTCATAAAGAACCCTTACTGCAATTTTTCGCATTTTATCGCATGATAGTGCCAGTTAAATATGATTGCTAAAACATCGAAAATGGTTTGACAAAAAACATTTAGACTCAATGTCGGACGCATATATTGTGAAACAAGCTGTCTGCATATTAGATATTTAATAGTGATGCCAATTTGGACACTTAAATATTAATGACACGTTGGTGGGACTGTTCTGCCATGATTACGCTTGAACCCAGGACGATCACACATTACACAGTTTTAACTACTATTTGAAACACCACGGACAATTCTGTCGAATCATACCTTGGATGCAAGTCGTAGATCTACTTTCAGACTATGAATAGAATAGAACAATTACACTGTAACTAATATCAACAGTAAAGCGACAATGATACTTAAATACGTTGTTTGCAGTTCCAGTGTCCTCTCTTTTTAGAATGATTACAACCAGCAAGTCCCGCAAGTTGCCATTGTTGTTCATTTGGATGATCTCGAAAACTCCTTTATGAAGCGTAACTACTTCCGGCTAGGAAATTGCATTTTTTAACATTTCTTCATACACATACTTCCGAGTCGATGATTCGGTAGAAGTATCCGAGGTGTTCCAAATTTTCTATCTACATGAAATTGAAAATTAGTATTTTACATAGAAAATAATTATACAATAGATTCTAGTTATCAAAGTATTTTGAGGGAAATGGTTTCGCCTACAAAATCGATGAGATAACTAAAATTAAATTGATCTGTGGAAAACATTTTCGCAAATCTGTTGAATATAAAAAAATACATTTTTTGTCAAAACATAATACTGCTTTATATGTAGCCATTTTTCGGCTGGTACCAGTTTTAGTTGAACAATTAATTCAGTTTCTCTGATATATCATTCCTTTGTCTTTAATTTACTACCGAGAGAGTGATATCAAGAGCAACAAAATCTTCAGTTACGCTTCCGTTTACACAACCACCATTGAAATTTGTCATCTCTTTCCGGATATGGTATACATGCGACGACAATTTTAAATGAAAGGAATTCTTAATTTTTCAGTCTTTTTGGATGGAAAACATTGTGGGAAATGAAGAAATTGCTTCACAAGCCACAAGTCACAAGCAATTTCTTCATTTTCCACCATATTTTCCATCATTTTCCACATTGTTTTTTCCATGGCCATTATTTTGTGGGGGTGGGGGGTCAAAAAGAGTCATTGTGTGGTAATGGGTTAAAAGATTTACTAAAATACGTCCTAGCAGTAAATTGATGGTCTGGAAGTATGCAGAACCATATTTCATTCATCTGTCTAATCTACAGACACAGAGTCATTGCACCAAAAGGAATGGCTCCATTTTGACGCAACCTATTTTGTGTACTATGACCCGGAAGCATCTCTCGTTGTGCCGCGGCCATGGCGCAGTTGGTAGCGCATCTACCTCTCACTCGCGAAGTCCCGGGTTCGATACCCGGCCGCGGTAAATACCCTTTCTGACCAAAATGTCACCCATCAATGCTTTGATATCGTGAACCTATGTGGGGCAGCTGGAGACTCGGTAAGGGTGTTATGGTAGTACTGGTACGAGAAACGACAGGAATCCATGGTTAGGTGCTCCAGCCGCCGCGATATGATCATAGTAGTTGAAAACGGCGTAAAACCCCAATAAATCAAACCAATCCATTTCTCGTTGTGGAGTATCTGACTTTCCACAGTAGACTGGCCTGGAAGTACTTTCTGTAGTGGTTTGTCTCCGTGAGGATGCTAGTCTAATTTCCACATACCTCATTCCATCTCTACGAGTATAATTATGTAATGTGAGCCTGAATGAATATACTCGTGATCAGAGCAACAGATAAGAGGGAGTGAAGAAACTCTAAATCTGTTATTTGAAATCCAAATCCTATGTTGTGGGTACTCATTTGGATCGTCTCGATGAGACGATTCCAATGAGTACCCACAACATATGGTTTGATGAACAAAAATGAAATATTGAATTTTGAAAAGCTTCCACTCCCTCTTATCTGTAGCTATATTATTATATAATGTGAGCCTGAATGAATATACTCATGATAGGAGTAGGCTTTGATAATGCATGTCAATCTCTTATCTGATCTATCGTGGATTAGCTTTGTATATCTGTAGGTATATCGAAGTGTTACCACAAAATAATTGTAGGTGTACACTCAACTATGTGCTCTTACAATAGTTTTATACTTAATCATTTACCAGTCGCAAAAATTTTGGACTGTTCCAAATTCAAAGATGATGCAGACGACAATTTCAAGTGAATATGATTTTACATTTTAGGTCTTTTTTGTTGTAGAAAACATTGTGGGAAATGAAGAAATTGCTTGTCACAAGCAATTTCCTCATTTTCCACAATGTTTTCCAAAGTCTTTATCTTATACGGCGCCAAAAGGTGTCAATGTTTGGGAATTGATTAATCCCTCATATATTGCTTCGCGAAAATGCAAAAAACAATGATTTTATGTCTAAACTCAAACTTCTGAATACATGCTGTGCTCTTACACACATTCTATCTGTAGCAACATCCATTTTATAAAGTGCAGATTCTTTAAGTGGATGAATCTAAACAGATTTTGGAAAATGTCTGCATTTTCTTCCAAGTGTTTCCATTTAATTTGCATATTTGGTGAAGGATTTTCGTCGATTCTATTCGTCAAAACCTGTTTAGCTGTAGTTATGAGGTTTTGCCAGGATAACGACGATAGAAAAGTAATATAAGCACAGTCTAAAACTTGCCTTTGGTACTTTGCTAGTAACCATAAAACCGACATCGTTTCTCTCTTATGTAATTTAACCATTATGTCTCTTAATTCTATAGGAAAAATGATATATCAACTAGGGACTTCAAACTGAGTTGTTATTTGTAAAACGTTTCGTCGTTTTTGTCGTCTGGTAATAATTTCTAAGTTCCTTTTTGCCAAGAATCCTTCAATCCAATCTTTAGATATAACGTGCTATCTTCTGTTCATCTGATAAGCCATGGCAGGGCATATCATCAGCCTACTGTTTTCATTTTTTGTTTTTTCTTCCAATTGATTCCAACTGATTCCAATGATTTGTTTATCTTGTGTGAAATGGTTTTCATCGATTTTCCGCGATTTCCAAATTCTTTACTTTGGCATGTTGATTCGATATGTTGATTTTTTTCTTTGCCTTTTTGTCAGATAGAAGTAATTGCCATATTAAATTGTTTCTGTGTAATCAATTAGAAAAATTGATAAAAAAAAAACATCGCGTTCGAGCAACCGCAACGTATAAGACTTTACTCTCTTAAGAACAGAGCACATTATCTCTACATTCCATTTCGATAGAATGAGCTCTGTTCTCGCGGGGTCATTTCACGTCTAATATCGGGGCCTTGGCGGGATTTCAGTATCCAATCGTTGGTTATACACAACAAAACAATTTGAAAAGCTGATACAAACTTTCATTGGCTGACGCTTCAAATTACCGGCTTCAGCCAAAAATAGAAGCGACGTAATGTATACGTAATCAAACAAGATCAAACTGAATGATTTTGATTCGATAATTCAAATGTTACCGGCTTCAGCCAAAAATAGAAGCGACGTAATGTATACGTAATGATCATGCAAGATAAAACTGAATGAATTTGATTCGATAATTCAAATGATGTGCTATAATTAGATTATTACGACCAAATAGGCTGTTGGCGTACCGAAAACTGCAGAGGTCATATTTGATGGTTTAATCAATATAGACCTCGGCTTTAGAGAGTAATAAGACTTATACATGTTGAAATACTTAATTGAATCACTCTAAATTCAATATTTCAGCAAATTTCCCTTTTTCAAATAGAAATAAAAACTTAAAACTTGGAAGTGTGAAAAGAAATGTCCCCTTTTGCGTGATGGGTAATATTCAGACAATTTATATAACAGGTACGTATCTGAGGTACAAGGAAGCAGCTTTAAGGTAAGGCCCGTGTAATGGGCTATATGACAGGTTATGGAACGAAATCTTTATGGTGCGAATAGACGATTTTAAAGGAAGGTAATTTTCATTGCTCTCAACATTTGGAATTTTTTGACTTTTGTTGGTTTTTCGCCAACTCTTGATACAATTTAGAAACATTTTCACAAAAATTTCTCAGAATATTCCCCGGAAATCTGAGCACGCTCAATTATTTCCGTTGTTACGGAAACAGGCGATATTGCATGATCGGTACTTATAAAAAGCTGGGAACTACTTTCGGACATTATCGGAAATGTTCTATGTATGCTCGGATTTACTAAAGTCACGGAATAAGTCGAAATATAACGATTTAATATGGAGTACATTATGCATGCCTTACCTTAATCCCTTACCAAATATCGAACTTTTAGGGCGGTTTAATTTGAAAGCTGCTACAGACGACAAAATGGATTTAAAAAAAAGAAAATGTTCGTGTTTGTATGATAAAGTAGACTGCAAAAATATTGAGACAAATGTAGAAAAATGCTGATTATCGGCATTTTCTTCTTTTGGTCCAATGTTTTCCTTAACATTTTCAAATAGGGACGTCAAAACCAGAGCTTGTTTGGCAAATGGTTGAATTTTAAAAAAATGTTATGATGGATTTACGCAGAGAAGAACAAAGTCAAAAATAACTTTGTTTGTTTCCATGTACTCGACTTCTTCATAATGTAGCGAAATATTGTCCAACCAAATTGACCGGGGACTACTTAATTTTCGTGTGCAAAGTCCGTTAGTTACAAGCGTCTTAAAGGTGGAAGGAAATCAAAAATTTGAACCACCCGTTTAAAATTATTTTCATTTCTTTAAGATAACAGAAATCGGTATGAAAAATCCGCGTTCAAAAGTTCGATTCCAAACAGACGATATTAACAAATAACACAGCGTGTTTTATCGGAAATTTTTACCTGGCCGAAATCGATTTTTCGCGCATGCGCAAAAGAGACCTACGTTGACGTTCGCACGTCAGGATTCCTGGTTTAATTGCCACTTAAAAAAGGAGGCATTTCATTGGCTGAAAAATTACCGTGGGCGTGTTATCGATAAATTGACATATCGATAATATTGGTAAAATTCCGATACTATTCTAAGATCACGTTTGATTGGTTGAGAGATTATGGTGGGCGTGTTATCGATTTTTATTATCAAATAGACATCAATAAAATCATATCAAGTAGTAAACGTCTGAAAGGACTTAGGTCCTTTGTATTTACACGTATGAATATAACCATCGACGACAAATAACTCCACCTTTTTCCAATAAATGAACTTTAATAAAATTGTATTATTCTTTTTTAGTAACTTTTGTACCTAGAATATACAAATATGAATATATAAATGGACAAGTTACTGTATAGATCTTTCACAAGTTTCTCTGTCTCTAGATTATAACATGTAATTTATCGAAGTTGTTGCATTATTTCCAGACTTTTCTGTACATTTATCATTCTATCTAAACGTCTACACTCACCAAATAATATATTTGCTCAACTCATTCAAAAGACTTGCTTCTAAAGTCTCATGTGGGAATTGTTCTAGAAAATATTAAAGGGTAAATGAAAATGCTGATAATCAGCAATTTCTTCTTTTCGCTCGATATTTTCTGTGCTAAAATACATTGATCTCTTCTGACTCAAGCAAATTATAATCAGATTTTATTTCACTCGTTATTTTCTGCATATGCCATGGCATTGATTGAAAAAGAATTTTAACTAATAAATGCGCATGTAATTGCATAATTATGTAGACCAGATTCCATAACTAAAATGAACCAACTGCACTATAAATGTATCGTAGTTGCGAGATTTTGAACACAGACTTACTAACAGTAAGAAATGACTCCCTGTAACCCGATTACCAAATGCCAATAAACAGAATGCTATTATGTTTATTATCTCTACAATGACAAGATATTTGACGATACAACACATCCCGATCTTTTGTATATCAGATTCATATTATACCAATGGAAAAATATAAATATCGCTGCTATTCAACAAAACCTCGTATCAGCAGCTTATAACCAGCTGCAGTTACAAGAGTTTCGTTGAAAAGCGATGATATGCAATGTTAGCCTTCCTAGCATATAGGCAGCCAATTTATCGTACGCCTACGGTGACGTCACGCTTATTTGACTTTCTCAAAGCCTGTACAGGTAAGCGATTAGAAAATTGTGAATTTCTCCCTTATTATAATGAATATTTTCAAATAGTGCGTTGTTAATATTTTTCATTCGTCTTAATAATAAGTGTAGATTATTTTGACGTTACATTTGACCTTTAACAAAGCATTGCCGAAGCGGGGTCATTACATATGCAGATGTCCCGGGTTAATCTTGCTGGACAATAACAGTTTGAAATAACTATCAAAGAGAAATAACTCTTGCTTGTTTAACATAAGTGAAAAAAGGATAAGTTACCATGCATGTAGACTTCTTCAAATGGGTTAACACTTTCCCAAACGGCAAAAATTTGGACGTTTCCTATTTGAAAACTGCTGGAAACGACAAAATAGATGTTGCTAAAGATAAGATTTGTGTATGATATAGCATAGAAAATATTGAGGCAAAAGGAGAAACTGCTGGTTATCAGCAGTTTCTTCTTTTGTCTCAATGTTTTCCCAAGCCATTTTTATTAGGGACGTCAAAACCAGGTCTTGTTTGGGAAAGAGTTAACACTTTCTAGGCGACAGACCTTTAGGCATGTCCATTTTTTATTATTTACAATATACATTGTGGCTCAGAAAATATCGAAACAAAATGAGAAAATACCGGAAAATGCTGGTCATCAGCATTATCTGAATTTAATTCAATGTTTTCGAAATTATTTCCTATTATGCCACGTCGAAGCCGGGAGTTGTTCTGACAAGGGATTATGCATGCCATTCTTCTGTAAAAAAAAGAATAAAGACTGGTGCACATGCCAAATAGTTTATGACATTTCTTATAATAATACGAATATCCACACCACACTGGGGATTCGCGTGACACAATGTTTTTTTTAGATTGACATCGACGAAGTTCTATAGTTTGTCCAAAATTATAAGTCATTGTCTACTAGATAAGATTAATCCCTTTTGAACGAATCATTTATATTATTATAGTTTGTGGTTTTGAAATGGGTGCACTTTCCTTTTCCAGTTCCACTTTTTTGTCCTGGCTATCAAGCCTGGTCTGTCTTGGACGTCTTTCGTGGATATTTGTTGTGAGATTTTGTGTGACTTCGGTGGACAGTCCAAAATCCTCTAAAATGTAAAACAAAAATATAATGCGGTATAATAAATAATTGATTACGTGTATTGCTTCTGCAAATTACACCTTAAAGTAAAAGTAACAAACACAAATAATCAATTCATTGTTTAGCTTCCACGAAAGTTCTAAAAATCCTTTAAACATTTTTAAACTGTTAAAAAATCAAATAAAACATTTCCTTTTTTAATTTTGACGAAATTTCAATAGTTAAAAATTTAAAAAAAGTTTCGGTTTAAAGTCTGTTTTTACGAGGTGGGAGACGTACTCATCCGACTTTACACTTTAACCTACGATCAAGTATTGCTGCGTCTCAATTAGGTTATTTCATCTTAGAAGACCCCCTTACACAACAGCCTCTCGAACACAAAGCATTTTAATGTTGAATGTACGTGCTCTTTATCGCTGTATATTGAATGCATGTGCGTCGTCATTGTTTTCTCCACATATTTAGGGAGCCTTGTTTTGATAATGTCGATTTGTGACTATTTTTAGTAATAATTTTCATGTATACAATGTTGATTTCCCATCAACCCATCGTCTTTGCCTCTGGAAGTGTGTTCTGTGGGTACATACTAAAACATAAGTGAAAGGACCTTATTCGACTGTTATAAATCGGCGCTTTCGGCAGCTACAGCTCATTGGATTTCAACTCTCTTGTGTACCCATTTATATACCTGGGTGAAGAGGAGCAACGTGGGGTAACTTTTTTCATCAGGAAAAAATCCCTTGGCATCGGCGGGATTTGAACCCGGGACCCTTCAATCCCAAAGCCCGCGTCCTACCACTAGACACGGCGCCCCACACGTAAAAACAAATCGATAAAATTAATCATGTGAATCAATTTGGTTATTGAAAATAAATCTTATTTTATGAATTTGTCGTTTTCAGGGGCTCTTTTTTAGAAAGGGTTAAATGGAAACGCAAGATAGTAATACAGTTGACACTCGTTGTGTCGAAGTCAGAGGGGCCGACAAAATAGCTCGACTCATCCGATTTTGTTCAATTTTGAGATAAATGCCATTTGACCATTTTTGTTGCTCATCAAGTGCGTTCATAATTAAAATATAGTAGGAAAATGACAGAAATTGCTCGAAACGAGCAAGTTCTGTCCTTTTCCTACTAAATTTCAATGGTCATATTTATTTCGAAATTATTTCAGTTAACTTTTTGATATCCATTGATGAGGACGGGCCATATTTTCACTTCGACTTAAGCGGAAATTCGACTTATCCGATTTCGTTATAACGGGTGTCAACTGTACATACGTTTTATACATTGATTGTTTTGATCTCGAGCCTGTTTCCTCCGTATGAAGACCATTGGTTTCATCGTCATGTATTTTCCGCTTCAAAATGGTTTCCAGATGTTCCAGCAAATTATCTATGTCATCATCTCGGTCGTTTAGTGTTACACCTATATTTAAAAAAAAATATTTCAATAAAGATATTTCCTGAAGAAGGCATACGCCGAAACGTAGAAAATTACGTGTTGTTGTAGTTTTTGCTTTAATGACCTATATTTTAACAAATAAGCCAGGATCTGGAAAAATAGTCCTCATGACTTTTGGGGCTACCATGTTTCTAGTTATCTTAACCCTTTCCCAAACGACAGAATTTTAGGGTACCCTTTCCCAAACGACAGAATTTTCGGGTGATCCACTTCAAAAACTGTCACAAATTACAAAATTAATGTTATTAAAAATAGGATTTGTGTAAAATATGGCACAGAAAATATTGAGACAAAAGGAGAAACTGCTGGTTATCAGCAGTTTCTTCTTTTGTTTTAATGTTTTCCCAAGCCTTATCTATTAGGGACGTCAAAACCAAGTCTTGTTTGGAAAAGGGTTAATAACGTTTCTACATGCCATGAAGAAGCTATTTGAGAACAACATGGGTCCTGATCGGATCGGATTCCATGTTGTTCTCAAATGCCTTAAGGGACCCTTTTCCAGATCCTGGCTTAAGGTTTACGAACTGAGAATGAAAACACCAATTTCTAGCCATACAAAATGTATCAAATTACACATACTTGTAAGTACACTTCCCATAAGTTGATTCACCGTGCCGGATTTCAAGATTATGTTTCAAGAAGAAAATAATTCACAATTATTATTTTACTCTGTATTCATATACAAGGGAGGTAATTTGTAGCATTTTTATCAAATATTTCCATAGGTATACATTAATTCAAAGTTCTAAACCATTCAAAATGCTTATGTTTGTATTTGGTATGGAAATGTTACACAGTTTTGAAATTACCGGCACTTTTCAAATTTCGCTTCTGGCTCGGTATTTCATTCTCAGTTTGTAAACCCTAAATTGATTTAATACTTTCCCACAAGAATCCTTGTTTGGCGTAGGCCTATCTAATCAAAAATACTTCCGAAAAAATGTATGCACATTTTTTTTTTCTCCTCTGACAATACTTTTGTGCTAGACGTTTATAGTTTTAAAGTGACATTTCATATTTGTGACCTGTCACGCTAAAGGGGACCTTATCCGAAATCCAAAAGTCTAAATTTTGAAAAACTTGTCAGACCCATCACAGGTCAACCAGATACCGTGTGTGAAAAATGAACTTATAGTAAGATAGGGAAAACATTCTGGATTTAGAAAATTACATACAGGTGAAAAGTGTCGGCCCTAGTCTGGCTGCGCGGACTGCGCAGACTGACTAGGGTCGATATTTTTCACACATCGTATAAGGTCCCTTTTAGCGTGGCGGGTCACATTTATTTCATTTTTTAAAAGTATGTCTTGATGCAAAGATTGTTTATTCTAATGCGTAGAAACGCTATCAGTTTTTTGAAGTTGTTATCTATAAGCGAAGACTATGCCTTCAAAGTTGAGACAGAAATGACAAATTCTATATAAATCTGAACTGTTGTCCACAACAATTTGTTTAATTTTAGCACAAAAATATAAATTTCTCGTAAACGCTTCAAATTTTTGGCTTGAAATTTTCAGAATTTTCATAAGAAAACATGCTCTTTCAGATAGAATAAAACTAAAATTTATGTAAAAATAATCGTGAAATGTCACTTTAATTTCAGAAGTAGTTATTTTTTCGACTGCAACATCAATGAAATTTAAATTCCTGTCGTTTGAGAAAGATGTACGTTTTTCAAGATTGTAACTCAGGTTAATTAAGTCTAATTGGACGTCCTCTCTGATATAGTACGGTGCGTTGTGTAATTCTGTTTGATTTAAATGAAAGAGGTTTAAATCAAATGGATTCGTAAAAAGGATAAGTAGACATCACCAAAAAAGTTTGATGGACAGCCGTGGGCCTTAAAATGAACTTTATATACTCAGCAAAAGAACTAACGCATCACTTTTTAAAATTGCATAACTTCTTTATTGTCAAAGATTTAGATTTATAATTTGGCAAATGTTTATCCCACAAGTTTTTGCACTCATTCATTAAACTATTTCTAAGTTTTCTTTCTTATGTGACCGTGTCTTACGAAAGGGGGACCAAAACAGTTTTTCGGCTCCTGTAACTTGTGATCTTTTTCAATCATTTTTCTTTGAATTGATTTTGAAAGCTGGTTTATTGTGAAATTAAAGTCTGAAAAAACTAATTTTCTATCTAACATAACAAGGGCTGTTCCGGGACAACGTAGCTCGCATATACGCACCTTTTTGAAAGAAAATGTCAAATTTTCAAGGTCAAGGTCACAAGGTCAAATTTTATAGTGTCAGGTGAAAGGTCTTGCTAGGGCATGTCTATGTGTGAAATATCAAGACTAAATCTTATACAGTTCATAAGATATAGACCGATACGTTTTTGTCTACGTAACCTACGTCGCCGTCGACGCCATCAATGATACCTACGGCACTAGTGATGTAAAAATGCCTCTGTGGGAATACATTACGCGCCCATAAAAAGGTTAAAGCCGTCACACTGTGTTGTAAGTTGTACGTTAGATTTGTGTAGTTTGTACGGAAGTTTTGAGTGGTCAATCAAAGATGGCGTCCGTGGAAAATCGTTAGAGGTGGGTGTCTTAGTTTTTCGTCGATAATTTCCTTAAATTGCCGTATCTTGTCTTGATACTGACATCATCGTACAGGAGAAATGTATACCTAATAACGGTGCTATATAGCCAAGTACCAGTGTTGTCCTATCGTACTCAGTCGTTGTGCAAAGACAGCCAAACACGGAAAACTTTTTTCGAAGCGAGAAAGTTGGCCTTTTAAGGATGATTACAATGTACACAGCGAACTAGGGAACAAACTATTGCTCTAACTTGGATGTTTTGAACATGCTCTTTTCTATGGTTACCGTTATTGTACACAAAAATGTCCAGAATGACCACAAACGCTGTGTTTACTAAATGGCCAAACAACGGTGTAGTCCCAGTGAAAATATGCAGACACAACGGTGCAGTTGCTGTGTTTTATGTACGGTGTAGTTATTGTTTTCACAACAAGTTGTGAACGGTGTAGACTTGGTATGTTGTATAGGGCGAACTAGCTCGAACAGCTAGCAGATCATCTGCACATCTGATTTATCTCCCTCAAATACTTTGGTCTTAGAAAACACAGTTATTTCCCTTGATGAAAACGCCACCATCCTCAAAGTAAACGAAAACAAAAGTTAAGGAAATATGCCGTTTTCTCTTTTCTTCATTCACATAAGCCTAAAACAGTTCGATGTATGTTTAATTTAATTTTTGGAAGACATTTTTTGTTATTTGGTATTGAAAAAAAACCCATCTGACGGACATGATAATCACAAGGAATACCATCACAAAATATTAAACAATACATACGATAGCAGTCATTTTAGGGCCATGTTTAGTGACTTACCCTAAGATGTGGGTGCAATGCTCAGTTTCTTGTTCATCCGTTCATTTGATTTGTAGATTCGAAATTTCAACTCTGGCTTTGAATTTTTCTTTGTAACTGTTTTAATTGGTTATTACAATCAATTCTTGTAATGAATGAAATGATTTAAACTTAAGGAGTATGATAATTATTGATCAACATGTATCTAGTTTTCAAATTGACCTCTCATTGAAGTATGGTTTTACCCAAAATAAAGGATTCCATCAACAAAACATAAATTATAAGTAACAAAACATAAATTATAAATTTGTTTCATAAACATTTGGGCCTTCCGTCTTGTTCGACTTAAAGTAATTAAGTCTTGAAAATAGAATTACGGAACTGCAAAATTCATTTTGGAATTTTCATACGTAATTAACCTCTTCTTCAGGACTGACAATTTTCTGACCAAGATTTTTTGGGCCCACTCATAAAATGTAACCATTTGAAATGAAAAAGACAATATTCTATTCGTGAAAACCGTTTGACTATTGGAGTAAAACGCATTGAAGTACTTCCAAGAGAGTAGAACTTGCATCCATAAATAAATGAAATTCAATGTTTTCCATCGGGAACCGACCTTCCTCGACTAAGATAAACAATTACCAAGTTGATCAACGCTTCTCAATCACAATTGGGAACAAACTGTTCATTTCAGCCATTGTTTCCATGTCTCGTGGGGAAAGAGAAGAGTCCCTATCCGTATCATATGTTTCAGCACGTCCAATGGAAATATCAGGAATTAAGGTCGGAGCTTTTTGAACGACTTTATGGGGTGTTGAACTTCGTATTTTTTTATGTACTGGACTCATGCATTCAAAATCGGGGATATCATCGATAGAAAAGATTGTTAAGCCCAAAATCCTTTTTTTCTACATTGATGAGGTCTATCTTGTGTATTCTATGCTCGCAAATGGGGATGATGTCCTAGTCTGACCTCTTGATAATATTCGGAATGATACTACAGTTCAGAGTTTTCAAACCTGAATATCTGACCGGAATGGTCATGTCCCGAATGCTTCACAAACTTTTCGAAACTTCCTTCGAAATGACGGTAGTTACAAGTGAACAGCATGGAACTGAAAATAAAAGAAAAAAATAAAACAGACACCGCCAGATTCTTGGTACTTTCTACTTTTTGACCCTTACGGAATTGCTATGACAAATAGCAAAGAAACTAGATTCTTTCTGTATTTTGATTAAAGTATATTTTGTAGACATATTGTCACCTTCTTTGCTGCAAAGCAGTTACAAGTCAGTCACCTATTAACATAATTGTTGAATAATTTCGGTAGTAATTATAAAACATGATTCTCAGCCGTGAAAACGTTATCATTAAACATTACTATTGCTTCAAGTCTACACCGTTCACAATTGAATTATGTCTACACCGTTCACAATTCGTTATGAAAATATAACCACACCGTACACAAAACACAGAAACTGCACCGTTGTGTCTGCATATTTTCACTGGGACTACACCGTTCTTTGGCCATTTAGTAAACACGGTGTTTGTGGACATTCTGGACATTTTTGTGTAAAACGAGGGTAACCATAGAAAAGAGCATGTTAAAAACATCTAATTTAGAGCAATAATTTGTTCCCTAGTTCGCTGATTACTATGTAATCATCCTTAAAAGGGCAACTTTCTCGCTTCGAAAAAAGTTTTCCGTGTTTGGCTGTCTTTGCACAACGACTGAGTACGATAGGACAACACTGATACTTTGATATATAGAACCGTTGATAGGTATACATTTCCCCTGTATAATGATATCAGTATCAAGGCAAGATACGACCGTATAAGAAATTTATCAATGAAAAACTATGACACCTACCTCTCATGCTATATCGTTGTCGCCATCTTTGAATGACTACACAAACCTAACGTACAACTTACAACACAGTGCGTCAGTTTGTTTTTTGAAGGGTAACTTTTATAAACAGAGACTCTTTCAGCCTATACAAAAGGTTTGAAAGTTATGCGTGAATTTTCCATTTTAATCAAATTTCAGACTTAATGAATTTTAGAATTAAGGGTGTCCTTATTAAAAGTTCAAAATTTTACAACATACGGTAACATTTACTATTAAATTTCATAGGTCTCTTATCAAATGGTGGTAGTCAGCGTGTGCAAATTTTGAAGGTATTCTGTATATTCGTTAAAAAAACATATTAACATAGATCTGAGTGATGCGTTAGCAGTTTTGCCGAGTATATATGACGTCATAAAAGTTACGTTTTTATTTAACGCGTTCTTCTTTAGTTTACCCATATAATTTCGTGTTCACCTAATTATCACATCAATGGAAACTTTTATGATATGTTGTCCGTATCTGATCTCCCCATATTACATATTTGTTGATTGATTGAAGCAGAAAATCCTGAGTTATCTGCCCTTTAATGTAAAAAATAAGTGTTTTATCTTTTTGTTCACTATAACATCTACAAATTTTGAAACATCTTGACAAAACCTTGATAAAACATTGGTCATGACAAGACCTTGCATGGATGTATCTTACAGCTTGATCTGAATCTCACATCTAGAGTTATGTGCCCTTGAAATTGACAGTCTATCTTCGCCATAATAGCAACAAAATGTTGACCAATTATAGCAAAACTTTTTTTTACAAAATGTTGGTGACTGTAGAACTTTGCTTCAGATATTTTTGTTCAATTGCAATTTCATGTCTAGATCTCGAGTTATGTGCGACAAAATTTCCATTTTTGACTTTATTTTCCCTCTTTAAGCCACAAATATTGACAAATTGAAACAAAACTTGGACAAAACATTTGTGACAATAAGACCTTGCATAAGTGGAATATTTAGCTTGATCGGAGTCTTACATCCATAGTTATGGGCCCTGGAATTGGACAAAATTTCCTTTTCAACCATGTTTTCTCTATAATTACCACAAATATTGATCAATTATGACAAAACTTAAACAAAATGTTGTGGACTCTTAGACTTTATATATGTGATTTTATTTAGCTTGATCGGACGCAAACAGTCGGAGTTATGTGCCCTTGAATTTATCAAATAAAAGGTCTAAACTTTCTGTTGCCTCTTATATCCACAATTATGGACGAATTGAGCGAAATTTTGGACAGGAATTTGGGTACTATAAGATCTTGCATCGGTGTGATTTTTAGCTTGATCGAAACGTAACATCCTGAGTTATAAACCCTTGAATTTGACTAAATTCGCTTTTCGGCCTTGTTGTTACTATAACAGCCAACACTATTGACTAATTAAGACGAAATTTGGAAGAAATATTGCTAACCGTGGGATCTTGCTTAAAGGGCGACGGTAACAGATGGTCTAATTGCAAAAAATGAATTTTTTTGAAAAAATATGCAAAACTTTTGTGTTGACCACCTCGGGATGGTTAATAATATGCGATTCAGACAGAGAATGAGCCGAAATTACAAGACAGATAGCTGAATTTAGGGAGAATCCAAGCCTAAATTCAACCCCATCACTGATGGGGTTAGAATTATTTTCAAATTGTTGCGCATGCGCATACAGCGCGGACCATGATTCAAACGAGATTCATACTTAAATTTCAATATGACGTCATCATGTATGTTGTGACGTCATTTAAGAAAGTCGCATGTCCTACTGTTTTGACCTACTTTCGACATCGCTTCATGAATTTGGTATCAAATTGCGAAAAAATAAGTCGTTGCTTCAATAGTTTCTCGTAATCATTTAATCAGGTCATATAAAGCTTAAAAAGTGTACATTTCGTTTGTATTTGACAATTGTTGGGTCCAAATCTGAGAAATAGTAGCTTTAAGAGCGATTTTTAGTTTGATTGGAATCAAGCATTCAGAGTTATGTGCCTTGGTTTAGACAAAGTTGCATATACGGCTTTATTTTACCCACAAGTATTGGTCAATTATATAAAACTTAACTTTAAGATCTTTCAAACATGTGATTCTTTAGCTTAATTGGAACATCACAGCTAGAGTTATGTGCCATTGAATTTGACAAAATTGCCTTTTCGAGCCACAAATATTTACCAATTTAGATGAAACTTATAAGAAATGGGAAGCTTGCGTAAGGGCGATTGTTAGCTTGATCGGAATCAAACATTTCAATTAAAATAATTTGCTCTTGATATTTTACAAAATTGCATTTTCAGCATTTTTTTTTCGGTGTAACAGCCACGAATATTGACTAATAAAAAGAAAACTTATACACTATGTTGATGACTATAAAAGCTTGTATCAGTGAAATTTTCATCTGAATAGCAATGTTACGTCTAGAGTAATGTGCCATTGAATTTTTCAAAATTGCCGCTTTCAACAAATTTTTGACAAAATGTTGGGGACCATCTGATCTTGCATATGTGCATTTTTAGCTCACCTTAGCACGAAGTGCTGAAGTTGAGCTATTGTGATCGCTCACCGTCCGTCGTCCGTCTGTCCGTCCGTCTGTCTGTCCACAATTACTAAAAAGTCTTCTTCCCCAAACTATAAGGCCTAGAGTCTTGAAATTTTGTATGTAGCATTGACGCAAGAGCCTTTACCAAAAAACTTCACATTATTTTGATACAAGGAAAATTATTAGCCCTATGTTGTGGGTATCAAATTTCATATAGAGACAAAGAAGGAAATCTTGTACAACCTTCTCCTCCTGAACCGTTTGGCTTAGAGCTTTGAAATTTTGTGTGTAGAATCATCTCAAGGCCCTCTATGTAAATACTTCACATTATTGTGATACGAGGAAAAATGACCGTATGTTGTGGGTATCAAATTTCATAAAGAAACAAAGAATGAAATCTTGTACAATCTTCTTCTCCTGAACCGTTTGGCCTACATCTTCGCAAGCCAAGGGTTACTACCTCCACTTTGTTCCTTACGAACCCTTGGCCGCTCGCCTCTATGGAAATCGAAAGTACCACCGTGCGATTTCATTGGACGCGATAACTTTCCCATTGTCCAATCAATACACACTAAACAATCCCTCTTTGTTAAAACGAAAACGTCACGGCTGACGTGAAAATCGATATCCGTATTTGATGCATCGCCTAACACGTTTTAGTACGAGGCTTTTGATTGGCCAGAAATAGCAACTGCAAAGGGCCGCGACTCTTTATCGCCGAAAGGTGGCATGGCGGTACTTTCGATTTCAATAGAAGCGAGCGGCCAAGGGTTCGTAAGGAACAAAGTGGAGGTAGTAACCCTTGGCTTGCGAAGATGTTTGGCCTAGAGCTTTGAAATTTTGTGTTTAGAATCATCTCAAGGCCCTCTACCAATTTTACTTCAAATTATTGTGATACAAGGAAAAATGACCCTATGTTGTGGGTATCAAATTTCATAAAGAAACAAAGAAGCAAATCTTGTACAATCTTCTTCTCCTGAACCGTTTGGCCTAGAGCTTTGAAATTTTGTGTGTAGAATCATCTCAAGGCCCTCTACCGAAAAACTTCAAATTATTGTGATACAAGGAAAAATGACCCTATGTTGTGGGTATCAAATTTCATAAAGAAACAAAGAAGCAAATCTTGTACAATCTTCTTCTCCTGAACCGTTTGGCATAGAGCTTTGAAATTTTGTGTGTAGAATCATCTCAAGGCCCTCTACCGAAAAACTTCAAATTATTGTGATACAAGGAAAATTGACCCTATGTTGTGGGTATCGAATTTCATATAGAGACAAAGAAGGAAATCTTGTACAATCTTTTTTCTCCTGAACCGTTTGACCTAGAGCTTTGAAATTTTGTGTGTAGAATCATCTCAAGGCCCTCTACCAAAATACTTCAAATTATTGTGATACAAGGAAAATTGGCCCTATGTTGTGGGTATCAAATTTCATATAGAGACAAAGAAGGAAATCTTGTACAATCATTTTCTCCTGAACCGTTTGGCCTTGAGCTTTGGAATTTTGTGTGTAGAATCATCTCAAGGCCCTCTATCAAAATACTTCAAATTATTGTGATACAAGGAAAATTGACCCTATGTTGTGGGTATCGAATTTCATATAGAAACAAAGAAGGAAATCATGTACAATCTTCTTCTCCTGAACCGTTTGGCCTAGAGCTTTGAAATTTTGTGTTTTTTGTGATACAAGAAAAATTGACCCTATGTTGTGGGTATCGAATTTCATATAGTGACAAAGAAGGAAATCTTGTACAATCTTCTTCTCCTGAACTGTTTGGTGTATAAGGCCTTTCAAATTTTGTATGTAGAATTGTCTTATAATGATACAATCTTCTCCGATTCTGTTTATCAGAGATCCTTAACCCTTTCCCAAACGACAAAATTTTAGGGTGATCCACTTCAAAAACTGACACAAATGACAAAATGGTTGTTATTAATGATAGAATTTGTGTAAAATATGGCATAGAAAATATTGAGACAAAAGGAGAAACTGCTGGTTATCAGCAGTTTCTTCTTTTGTCTCAATGTTTTCCCAAGCCCTTTCTACTAGGGACGTCAAAACCAGGTCTTGTTTGGGAAAGGGTTAAGGTAAATTTTTGCACTTCTCATGGTAGTATAACTCTCTAATACTAGCATTGTTTAAATTGTCTCCTTAAATGAACGTTATCCAGAAGTTATGTATGTGAGATGAGACAAAAATTATCATCTTGATGATCTCTAAGGTGAGCGATATAGGGCCATCTTGGCCCTCTTGTTTTATTGATCGGGATCACACATCTAAAGTTAATATAGAATGTGAAATTGCTTTTTTTACTTTTCTTTCACTATAATGGCTAAAAAAATAAACCAATCAAAACAAAGCTTTACTGAATTGTTTGTGCATGTTTTGTCATTGACCTGTTTAATGTTCTGATGCATAAAGTTTAGTTTATTGAATAAGTATAATGGCCAAACGTTATATAAACTAAATAAAACACAATTATTTACCCACCCACCACTTTTTTTCCTCTGTGATTTGGTCATGCGCATTTTTTAATGTCATGAGGTTTAGTTTTTCATCAAAGTCTAGCCTTTGTCTTACATTTTGTGGGACCTAGATTATTATTAATGCAATATCTTGAGGCTTACGTGGATTTTTTTCGTCTGATAGAATAAAACACCACTATTTCCCCACCCACCAATATTTTCTCTCTATTGCAGTCTTAGTACAATACACAATGTCACGATTTTTTGTTTTGCTATATTGTCCGGCCTTTGGCTAATATTCTGTGACAATTCAATTATTTCAAATGCAATATCTCGAGCTCAAACTCGAATTTAAGTTTTTTTTAGCTTTGCTCATAGAGCAACCTCTAAATATGAAAATTGCCGAAAAATAATTAAAACAATCGGTGTGTTCTATTTCTGTAAATGTACATGTCAAATTTTGTAAAGGTATGATGATTATTAAAAGCGTTATGCCAATTTGTAAAATTACGGGTTCGAAATTTTGTAAATTTAAGTCACCATTTTTCCTATTATTTTTAATTTTACAGCTGTCCATCAAAGTTAAATGATTAGAGCAATGTCTTAAGATCATGAAAACGTATGATGGAAACCTCTTTCACTTACATCAAGCAGAACCTAAAAAATGGACATAACGCACCGTTCTAATATCGACATGAAATGCAGCTCTAATTTTCATCTTTTATGATAATCTTCAAGCGCGGATCCAGGTATTTTCCCAGGGGGGTCATCCGATCTTTAACCCCTTTTTTTCGCCAAATTCCGGGGGGGGGGGGGTGTCAGGATCCACTCAGGATCCGTGCATGCAGATACATGTCATACCACCAAGGACTAAGTATAACAACGGTTTGTCTTGGGACAAATGCCCCATCTTATTTGGGACATAGCCAGAAATCTTTTTGATAACCCCTTTTTTCGACAAATCCCAGGGGGGTCATGACCCCCTGACCCACCCACCCCCTCTGGATCCGCGTAAGACCTTTGTTCTGATTGATTCCATACACACAAAATTTCTAATAAAGAGTCCGACAACAATAATCAAACTTGCTCGATCTAATGGAGCATCAAACCATAATGTTCCTGTCGTCTTTCACATAAATAAGAACACAACATCAAATATTGGGTGCAAGGGCGGATCCAGAATTTTTTCCAGGATGGGTCCAACCCCAAATAATGGCTTAAAATATAGTAAATATGTAACGTTACACTAAAGGATGGGTTGCAATAAGGGGTCAAAAAATAGATTTTCTTTAAATTTTGTGGATTGATAGGGTTACATTATATCTTTAATTTGTATGTGTAAAAAATCTGGTTTCGGCTTATTTTTCGAGATATGGGTAAATAAAGTGGGTGGGGTAAGATGGATTGAAACACAGTAGGGGTCATTCTAAGTCGTTTATCTATCTTATTTTTAGCCCCAGATGCATGAAAATTTGTATGCGTGTCTTGTGATATATGCGTTAAACATTTATGGGCTTACATTTAATGTTCCATGAATATCTTTTCCGTAATACCCATTCTTCTTTCTTTCGAAGAATTTCGCTATTTTTTAACGACCAACTTTACCAAACTATCTCCACACGTTTTATTTGTAATCCGATTTCTATGAAACTTTACAGATGTATTATCCAGATATTATTGCCTAAAATGTGTGTTTTCAGTCTGTTATTGGCATTGTATAACCAACAGAAAGCGGGCGGATATCCAGAGAAATCGTGCATTAATCGGCAGATTCACGTGTAATATCGGACCAGTTTTGCACTCAAATATCCTCGATCGGGGATTTGTTGTGAGTGCTTCAGAAAATTGAAAATAAAGCCGAAATATTGTCATTTCCCTTTTCCGCGATGTAAATTCTTGTAAGACACCATTTCCAGTTTACATCCCAATAAATAAACTAGGTCTCCCAGTGTAATAACGATGACGTAATAATTATAGTGACGTAGGTTTAATTCTTGGAATCAAAAAGTAAACAAACGGGCAGCTGACAGATTTTAAACTAAAAGTGTATTTCGTGGACATGGAAGGATAGAAATTAGAATTGAGTGGTTGTGGTCTAGGTCAAATGTGGTGGTAAGCCTATGTGTTTCTTGTTCTTCTTTTAGTTACTGCAATTTTTCCTTTACAACTTTGTTTTTATTGAAATGAACGAATGTCTGAAACGAACCAAACGGTCCAGAGATCTACCTTGGAAATTCCGACCTTTTAATTTATTACTCGCACTGAAATGAACGTTATGATATCCGGAGCATGTTTCCAAAAGAAAACTAAGTCGAATATTGTTAGGATTTCGCCAACCCAAATGAAGATTATGTCAGTAAAAATGCGATGAAACTTGACTATATAGCTACACGATGAAAATCTAACGGCCCGTCTAGTGGATATCGCACTTACTCGATATATACTTAGTACATTTAAAAACGCAGAGTTTTCAAGACCTTAAATCAAGATGTTATGAGATGTTAACAGAGATGGAAATACGTGTTATGAATCTCCCACAAGTTTTCAAACGTGAATAGATAAAAATAGAGTTGGTAATTTTGGAACATTTTACGGCACCATAGCCAAAGCGTTGAACACGTTGTCGCTGTGAAAAGCCGATGCACGTGAAACTCGAGTTAAATTCCAACATGTTTATAAAGTTTGTCTATAGGGACACTGAAAAAACAAGTTTTATTGAAAGATTCTCATTTCTATCAGTATGCATCATCTTCTTGAAAATGTGAGGAACCACGGTATTGGACCACAATTGCTTTGTTTTTCAAACTCGGACATTTCACGGCGCGCAGGATGCCATCACGACTAGTGACACGATGGCCAGGCCACATACTGTGGTTACACGCTACTGGCCTGCGTTGTCTTCTGGTATATACCCTATAGATTTATGCTTGGAATGGACCAAAGAGGCGTGTTTTTTCACGTACCCCACCACCCAAAACGTTGCAACAACTTCGTATTGCTGTTATTCAAGTGTGGAACAAAATGCCAGAAGCGAGAAAAGTTCTTTCTATGCGACGAAGACGTCATGCTTTAATTCAATCTTTGGGTGGACACAATCGTTATAATTTGATTTGATCCCTCTCAATTTAAAATAATCAAATTTTATTCCGATGTGTATTTAAAACATTTTCTAACTTTAGAATTTGATGGCATTCTAGATAAACCAAAGAAATTAAATTCATATTACATAGCCTTTGCTTGTTATTTCCATCCTGTCAGCGAACGAAGTACCTCTGCGGAATTAAATGTACTCAGTATATGTCGAGTCGAATGCCGGAAAACTCTGGTATCTGTCGGTGTAAATGTGGCTAAATTTTCACTAAGTTTTTTAGTTATTCGTCTTATTTTATTACATTTCTTTGCAAATTATTCATATTTTATGCAATAATAGCGTCAATTCACGTTTTTTCGGTCGTTAACATTCTCAGAGGCCCACAAAATGGGTTATCGCCCTCGACCTTCGGTCTCAGGCGATAACGCATTTTTTGGGCCTCTGAGAATGTTAACGACCTCAAAAACGTGAATTAACCCTATATTAATATAACTTTGTGTGAAATTTGAAAGAACAGCGTTGGTTCGTTGTTGAGATAGTTAAAGATATTATGTAACCCTATCAATCCACGAAATTTAAAGAAAATCTATTTTTTGACCCCTTATTGCAACCCATCCTTTATATAGTCAAAATTCAATTTCCGGCCAATGCCGGGGGGGGGGGTCCGGACCCTTCCCCCCGACCCCCTCTAGATCTGCATGACTCTCAACTGTTGTAAATATGTATACAAAGCATCCACAGAAAAGAGGGGTGTTGGCTTGTCATGTAATTTATATATTGTTTATAAAATATTTCTTTTATTGTTCATCAGACCTTATGATATGGGTACTCATTTGAATCGTCTCGGTGAGACGATTCAAATGAGTACCCACTAAATAGGGTTTAGATCTGAAATAACAAATTAACTTACCTCGGCTGAAAGTGGGCATTATGACCACTGAAATGATGACCAGTAGTTTAAAATCCATCTTAATCTAATTTAAAGATGAACCCAAATTACCGTGGATATTTGCCCGCTTAAGAATCTTTAACTTCCGTATGAAATTACGCAACCCTTTCCCAAACGACAACAAATTGTCTTTATTCAAACTTACAGGAGTTGCAGACGACGAAATTATTGTTGTTTCAAAAAATGGTAGATGGCGTGTGACGTGGTAAAGAAAGTTTTGGACGAAGAGAAGAAATTGCTATTCAGCAAAATGTTCTTCTTTTATCTCAATGTGTTATCTCTTTCGTGTCATTTTCAATTAAATACGCCAAGACTATGTATTAGATCCTCTATTTGGGAAAGGGTTAAACAGATTTTTGTCCCAAATACATTGAATGAAAAAGACACAGAAACCCTCAATTAGGATCATGTTTCGGAAAATGACCTTTTTTTCCACTTCCAAGAAAGAAACAATATCTTGTCCTTTTCTTCCAAAACCACGTAAATGCAACTTATTTTCAACTATGTCAACTATGAGTTACAATGTCTTTGACGTAAAGTGATGGTATAATCTTAATTCACCTTTTTATCATTTAGGTGGATGATAGAAGAACATACATGTGCTATATTTTACAAAGAACCGGAATTTATTTAAGATATCGTGCCATGGCTTTTCATTGTTTTTCATTTCTGCGTCGAAGTTTGTTGCTTGCACCATGCATATTAATTATCTATTCTGTTTGGGAATTTGGAGGCCTACTTTGCTTAAGGACAGATCCTCCATTTATTTCCTACGGTAAGATTTTTTTTATTTTTTCTGTACTGATATTTGAATATATGAGAAGTAAAAAAAATGACTTAAAACTATAGGTCACCAAGCGAATTAAAAAGTTATTGGATTTCAAGGGAGGCTACTCTTGTCTAAAATTGCAAAAATGAGGTGTCACTTAAATACCCACAAAAAGGTGTTCGAAATGACTAGGATTACATAAATAAGTCTTTATTGTGTTCAATATGTTTTATTCTGTCTAAATGAGTATCAATTTGGGAAAATTCAGTGACGATTTTGAAAATTTTAGTAAAACATTCTTTCAAAAGTAGCTGAAATTGCTCTTTTTTCGCAACGTCTCTGATAATAAAAAATATTCCAGCGGTATGATTTTTTTTCTTTTTTGGTATAGACATAGTGCTTGGTCATACCAACAAAACAAAAAAAAGAAAAATATATCAAACCAAGCGTTTTTCTTACTTATTAGTAAAAATGTGTTTACTTTTTGCAGCTCTGTCCGAAATTGTTTCGCTACTTTTATCCATTTTCTTCCTTATTACCAGATTTAAATAATAAAAAGTGTCATCTTTTGTGTACATCTGAAGCGGACTAGCTCATAAAGACACCACTTTGCTTTTGTTGCTCCGTTTCCTATCGCTAACGCCACGTGTTGAACGCGTAACAGAAAGCGAAATGTACCATCCGAGTACTATTACACTTTAATTGACCAAACAGAGAAAAATGAAATAACCGAAAAGGGTCTTGTCATTTAACAACCAAACATTAACTAAATGTAAAAAATACATTTGCTGAAAAGACCAATTACTGAAACAGCTTTATTTCGTTATTTAGGATGTGCGCAGTAAGTTCCGCAGTAACAACTGGAGGATCTGTCCTTAAATGACAATAACCAGCTTATAATTGTGGTAACATGTATTGGTCGGTTAGTTAACATGGTTGTTGTTGTTGTTGTTGTTGTTGTTGTTGTTGTTGTTGTTGTTGTTGTTGTTGTTGTTGTTGTTTTTTTTTTTTTTTTTTTTTTTTTTTTTTTTTTTTTTTTTTTTTTTTTTTTTTTTTTTTTTTTTTTTACTGGTTTCAAAATGGCCAAATGTCAGAATGGAGATTAGCCAATCCGTTTTTCGAGATCCTCGCGATAAGGATTAAACAACATTCGAATTACAGCAACATTCTTCTGGTGATAACAATGGCCAAACAAAAAGTCAGTTGATATTTGTATACATTTGGTGCGAAGATGGGCCAATGAAATCGCAAACAAATTAACATTATATGAATACTGTATCAATCTTTATTGCATCATTTTATACAAGTTCAAAAACCTCAAATGCAAATTATATTATTATTTTGTATGCGTTTGAATCCTTCCTTTCAGTGGAAACCTATGACGCAGTATCCCTGTGGAAAAAGCAGAAATAACATATTAGCCAGGATCTAGCAAAAACGTCCTTTATGGCATTCTGGAACAATCTGGATCCAGACCAGCCTGTGCACACGCACAGTTTGATCAGGATCCATGCTGTCCTCAAAAAGCGTATTCGTGCTTTGTAGCAACTGTAAGATAGCATCATCGATTCTGTTCAGACTGCTCTTACGTAAAAGCTGATCTTGAAACATGGTAGTCGCAAATACTATAAGGGACCTTTTCCAGATCCTGGCTCTTTTATTATATTATCGTTAGTGGAGGACCACTTTTTTTGATCTCCCACTCTCCTTAAGAAGCAATTTCTTGGGGTTTCTTAAGCACCTTTCCGGGTCAGTGTCTTAATACTGGAGGGGCTAGATTTTCCATGAATGTACAGTGTAAAATAATGAAAATTGTGCATTTTGGCCATCTTTAAAGAGGGCTTAACCTCTCTAGTCCCCTCCCCTGTTCCTCCGCGCTGGCCACTGAATATATATCGGGATTCTGGTGTTACGCGTAATACAATATTTTTGATAAAAGAAAACATGCTTTTATATGCGTCATCATCCGGGCATTCTTACGGCATAACAATTTCAATATTTTGCATGCCGAAATATACTATATAGTATATAAAACAAAAATGCGTGGTCTTCGTTGGCTTTTGAAAATCGGTACGGCCCTTAAACGCTGAAAAGATGGCATTTCGCGAGTGTCAAAGGCACGATGAAGGGAAGAATACGATTGTCCGGTAGACCACACCTAACAAATTATATTTGAGCCGGAATCTTGAAAAAGGGCTCTTATAGCATTTTGGAAAATTGAGTTTCGAGCTAAGCCTTTGGTTATATGTAGTCTAAAATCTACTAACTTACAATTGCTATTGGTCATAAACAAGCTATTAGAGAACACTATGGATCTGGATCAGACAGTGCGTATGCACAAGCTGATCTGGATCAATGTTGTTCTCAAATGCCTTAAGGGACCTTTGTCCAGATCATGGCTCATTTAATATAACGGGTGTCTGGAGAAGCGTTTTCTAGAAAAAATGCACTTTCGGCCAATTCAAACCTTAGATAGACTGGGTTCCAGACAGATCATTTTTCCCTCCTTTACTTTCTCCGGTCCAAAGAGTCAATATCAACACGATCAAAAACGGATGCCGCAATATGTAACGGGTATTGATTTTTTATGCGCTATCTTACAGACCAAATTGTATATTGACGACTGGACCCAGGCTAACCTTAGAAGCTCTTCAACATTATCGATCAAAATAGCTGTACGGCCATGGCCGTTCGATGGCATTGAAAGGCTGTATACATACAAATACTTTCCCCAACGACAAAATTTAAGGGTGGTCCAATTTCAATAGGGATGTTGTAAAAGATAGAATTTGTGTATAATACGATACAGAAAATATTGACGCAAAAGAAGAAACTGCTGGTTATCAGCAGTTTCTTCTTTTGTTTCAATGTTTTCCTAGGGCATTTCTTTTAGGGACGTCAAAACCAGGTCTTACTTGGGAAATGGTTAATGATTTAAAGTTATTCTATACGTCAATTGTTTAAATACAGTTAGAACTACAAGAAATTGCGAATTGACGCAGGTTTAATACGAAAGTGACTTACGCTTTTTCACAAATCGGATGCCCGGCCTGACTGGTGCAATAATAATCGCCCCATTTAAAGTTGTAATATTTGTACAATGTAGCACAATCTTCTCCCAATCCATGGTTGTCCGGCTGACCTGGTTGCCAATCTAAAAGAAAAACACAAACACGTCCTTCTAGACAAATACTATATTGTTGCTTTTCAACAAATCCGCGTAACTGCAGCTTAAAACAAGCTGCAGTTACGAGGTTTTTGTTGTAAAGCGACGATAATATTGCATATTGCTGTCGTACAGTAATAACCATCCCACTTAAAGTTGTAATATTTGTACAATATTGCACAATCATCTCCTAGTCCATGGTTGTCCGGCTGACCTGGTTGCCAATCTACAGGAAAACAAAAACACAAATATTTTCAGGCAAACAATAATGTTGCTGCTTTGCATCGAAAACCGCGTAACTGCAGTTTAAAATAAGCTGTAGTTACGAGATTTTTGTTGTAAAGCGACGATAATATTGCATATTGCTGTCGTACAGTAATAACCATCCACTTAAAGTTGTAATATTTATACAATGTTGCACAATCTTCTCCTACTCCATGGTTGTCTGGCTGACCAGGCTGCCAATCTTGAAGAAAAAACAGACACATCGAGACATTTAAAGTGACATTTCACATTTATTTCATTTTTCAAAAGTATGTCTTGATGCAAAGATTATTTATTCTAATGCGTGGAAATGCAATCAGGTTTTTGAAGTTGTTATCTATGAGCGAAAAATGCGCCTTCAAAGTTGAGACAGAAATGACAAATTCTATATAAAACTGAACTGTTGCCCACACCAATTTGTTTAATTTTAGCACAAAAATATATATTTCTGTAAACGGTTCAATATTTTGGCTTGAAATTTTCAGAATCTTCATAAGAAAACATGCTCTTTCAGATAGAATAAAAGTAAAATTTATATAAAAAATAATCGTGAAATGTCACTTTAACAAATCAGTCTTCATCTGCAAAGTCACATTTTTGTGTTCAATTGCGTAATCTACCAAACATGACAAACAAGGGACAGGTCGCTTTATTGGTGACCTTTCAACAGTATTGCGCTGAATAAAAAGGATTCAACTGCGTTTTATTCAGGGAGTCTTTGTAGCCGTTTTTTTTTCTTCTTAAGGGGGAATGCTCCAGTTTTCTAATTTTTTCCCAATAATACGAGGGGCGTTCATTAAATAATGAAAACATAATTGTCAGTCTTTTCATACGCAACATAATTAAGAAATACTTGTACATTTGCAAAGAGCTGCTTTTAAGCTTTCATTGTGAAAATCCAGACTGAACATTCCGTGTGTTACTATGGAAACGCATGACGTCACATTCTCATTGGGTATGACGTCTGACGTTTTTTCACGTTATTTTCACTAAAGCAGACTTGCATCGTGGTATTTATTTAGGATTTGTGTATAAAATATGTTTATTCAGCATTATTGTCTGATAGTGTTATGTTTTTACTTCAAAACTACATATAAGGTTCTTGTATGTGGCAATACTGAAATCTTCGGCATTGTGATCAATGGAATTAGGTAAATACAATGATATGAACGGAGGTGTTAACACGCTTTTTAACCATATATTCCTCTGTGATATGTACTATGCTAATTTCAAACATTGATTTGGAACATGCAGGGAACTTGTGATTATTTATGCTATGCCCCAACATTAAATTTCTTTTATTTAAAGTGTGATGACGTCACATTATTGACCCCCACACTTTGGATCAGGGGAAAACGTCAAGATTTTCCAGATACAAAGTATTTGATGACGATTTTTTTTTCTATTTTTTAGAGAGCAAAGTGACTTTTACTGTTATTTTATGTTTGTACTTGAGACACAAAATTAACCAGTACAAGGTCAGAATGATTCAATTTTCTTTTCTTGGTTTTTGAGAGAAAAAATCGATGAAAATCGCTGGAATTTCAGAGTGAAAACCTTTGCAACTTTGTGACAGTGTTGCCATGGCAACGGTTGTCATGCACGGTTCTTGTTACTTTGAAAAAAGTCCACATACTTGTTACTTGCATATCAAACATTAACTATATAAGTACACATTCTTAACATTGAGCTGATAGTGTATTTTCATTATTTAATGAACGCCCCTCGTATAATTGATTTATATTTTGTATGTTGAAATTACATGTTATTACAAATTGAAAAATAAAATAAAAATGGATGGTCAGCGATCTTGTTTGAATTTTATAGGCATTCGTATCACATACCCCTACATCGAAATAATGCACAATTTCTTGCACCTGTCCAAGGAAACTAAAATGCTAATAAAATGCTGTATATTCATCGTTTAGTCCCGAAAACGGATTTAAAGTAACGTCTTACATTTAATAAGAACAGAAAACCAAAAATATGCACTATTATAAACGCGTAAATGTATAAAACAGCATGCTCGCGTGTTCGGTTAGATCAACGAAGCTGGAGTGTTTTATATCAAAATTTGCATATTTCTGGAAATATTTCAAGTTCTACATAATAGAATTTGATAAAACTCCGTCATTGTATTAAGCAACATGTCCTGGTAATAATTCAAAAAGAAAATATATAGGTCAGCGCACTTATTAGTGAATCACAACATTTTTTATCAGCTACACATGAATAAAATGACGCAAAACAGTGGTAACTGCATGCACACTTTCGACTGTCTTGCTTTAAATAATCGATTTCCACCTTCAGGAAATCAGTTTCGCAGGATAAATACACTTTTACCGTCGAAAATGGTAAATTGCAATAATGTATTATATTATTGAAAATATGGTAGCGAAACATATTGGTACGAAAAATTTAATTCACTACAGTAATGACCGAGTATTCCGAAAAACTGGAGCATTCCCCCCTTAAAAGCAATACAAGTTGTGAGAATTCGAAGTACTTTACTTTGAAATCATGTTTTGAAGTTGTAGGACTAAAGATAATGTACCGTCTATTTCAAGTATTCACTATTATAATTGTTTCTGAACATTTCGTAAATAGCAGATGCTGCGATCTCCATATCCTGTCACTTTTTAAGACGAATCAAAAACAACTGGATAACTTTAAAGGGGGTGTCTCAAATCTGCCCACGCATGAATTTTCTTTTAATTCTGCATGGTGATAGAGGACCATATACAAGCTATGAAAATGCATTTAGTTTCTTAGATAATCCAAACTGGATTCCAAAAAGCCACCTTGACTTATTCCCACTATGGCATGAAACATGGCCCCTTTTTCATGTGTCGCAAAACTTTAATTTTGTGTATTTTCAAGATCTGTCAATTGAATTTGATCCGAGACACATAAGGCATTACATTCATACCAGAAAAGGTATTTGAAGAAATTATTATGAATGTTTTTTTATTGAATTAATCATGCAAAAATGCATATTTTTCAGCAAAATTTTGGAAAAAAGTAAAATTGAATTCCAAAGTTAAGTATGTTGGAGTCTTTGTCAAGATTCCATATCATCACAAAAACATGCTACATATTTCCTCTTACTTTGAGCCAAATTATATAGAAATCCAAAACCGGTAACAATGTCATATAATACATATTTTTGATGAAGGTGATGTTTTGGTCCAAAACTTGTATTCAGTAAAAAATTGATTGTGCTCCTAAAAACATTTTTATATTCAGTAAAATCAACTGTAGCATACAGTACAAACCTACAGCAATATTCATGCCCAAAAAACTCATTGGAAAAAACATAGAACTAATATGAATATTACTTATATTTACAGAATTACGTGTATGGAAGCCAAGATAGGCATACATATACACATTGCAAGTTTTCTTTACTATTTGGTCACATTGTCTATGCAGCATTTTTAGTGAGACTATGACATGCAATAAATGTCAAGCCAAATGTTATGAAATTGAAAAGACGCTTAGAGCCGGTACGGTAAAGCATCAAAAGGTGCCCTTCCGGGTAACCAATACGTAACCAAATATTTTTGCTCTAAGCGCCCCTAATGAACTAACATGATATGGAAGGCCTCCTTTGATTCAGTAAAAGACTGTTACAGCATTATATCTTTTCATTTACACAGTTGAAAATGTGCTTGTTTATATCAAAACGTGGCCCTATCGGGATAAAACAGGGTGCAATTATTTCCTCAAATTATTTTTTTGACCATAGCTTAACCTGTATTGATACACAATTTATACACATTTCAATGATGTCATATGATTAATATGTTGTTTAGCCATCAATAGCCCTTAATAGTCACATGGGAGCTGGATTATCTGTTTCTTATGCATCACAACAATATTTTCACTTTTGCACGATTGTCAAATGCCATCAGAGAAATCGGTGCTTTTTCTTATTTGCTTTCTCATGTTTCAAAAGATCTATAAATAACTCTTGCTGTTAGCTTTCATGAGTCACGGCTGACTTGAATAATTTAAAATGATTTTTTTAGACAATTTCCTCTCTTTTTTGTAAAGTAGGTACACCTGGGACAAGATCTAATGTGACCCTGGACAAAAATATTGTAACCAACTTTGAAGTCTACCCCTAAGCAAACTTACATACAAAATCTAAAACCTCATGGCTGTGTAAAGCTTTACAAAAAGACCTTATTTTTATTATATGAAATGTTTCCCCTTTTATGCTGCCACAGCAACAAAAGTTAATGACAAAAAGAAATTCTAATACACAGAGTTGTACTCCTTTAACCCGAGGCTAATTTTTATCAAGTTTCAAAAAGATTTACATATCAGATTGGGAGAAAAAAGAATTTTTGAGAAAATGCCAACAGACAGACAGACACACGGACAGATTACAGGAAATAACCGAAAAAATGCATTTCATCTTGATTTATCCTCAGATAAACTAAAATAACCAAAAAAGTAAACAAAACATTTGAAAAAAGTCATTTTTAAAAAATCTTAATTTTGTCCATTCTTGGAAATGTGCACTATTCAGGGGGAAATTCCAAAAGCAACATTTTACCGGTTTTATTTTTTCTCGATATTTCACGATAATCATCAGTATATTTGTGTGCAACTTTTACATAATTTTCAAATCTTGACAAAAACTGGAACAAAGAAAATTTTTGAACAGAATTTGCTTGAAATATTTCAAAACAATGAATTTTTGGGTTACCCCCTTACACCAGTTGATATAAAACATTTTTTTTGTACATAATTATATATATATTTGTTTCATACAGGATCACGGACTACTGGGCATAATTTTTAGAATAAATTACGTGATGAAACTAACAACCAGAACGCTTGCACACTGTTTTAATCAGGGTACCCTCTTTTTTCATGGTGAAAACTTAAAATTCCGAGAAAATTGTTTTCTGGAATGTTCGATTTGAAACATTTCATGAATATGAACCGTTATCTAGTGTACTAACTTCACGCCAAATTTCATTATATTCTGAGTGTGGGCAGACTCCCATGTTATTTTTCCTATTCGTGAGACACCCCCTTTGACAAACAAATTGGTCATTTCTATCAACCCTTACCCAAACAAGACCTGGTTTTGACCTCCTGCATTAAAAAGGCTTCAGAAAACATTGAGGCAAAAGAAGAAAATTCTGGTCACCAGCATTTTGTCCTTTAGTTTCAATATTTCTTAAACTATATTGTACACAAAATCTATCTTAAGCAACATGTAATTAGTCACCTGTAGAAGCTTTCATGTTGGACTATCCAAGAACTATGTTGTTTGGACAATGGTTGTAAGCACAATGTAAGCAACCACACCCTAAACACTTACCAGAAAATGTTTGGTTTGTATCATCATCCACCCACTGAAACAAGCCTTCAGTTTTTATATCTCTCAGTCCTATCCACCAAGAATCCTCTAAAATATAGAATAGAGCGTATTTTAAGCTACAGTTACGAGGTTTTGTTAAAAAGCAGCGATCCCTTTTCAACAATAATACGAAACTGCAGCTTGTTTTAAGCTGCGGTTACGAGGTTTTTGTTGAAAAGCGTTAATATAATGCTGGTGTAATTGCAGAATCTGGTAACTTCGGAATGATTAAAGCTTGAGTTACAAGGGTTTGCAATAACTCCGACGATATATGAAATTACGAATGAAGGGGCAAAGTTGAAGTAGAAAACAGTTTCAACTTGAACATTGAAGAATAATTATTTTGGTTTCTAACAATGATCAATCAGTATGCATACATGTAAGTATAAAGAAGGTTATCGGATCATATAAGTAAAGTGCCAGTAATACAAATCTGTGGGTGTTCTTTTTTTCCACTGTAATATAGGCCTACAGTAATTAATCAAACAATGCTTTCCTTAAATTCCGTCGTTTAAGATTTTTTTTTTTTTTTTTTTTTTTTTTTTTTTTGTACCGAAAGAAGATCTGTTTAAAACTTATGTCTTACCTTTCTGTAAACTGACAACTCCTTTCAGAAAGTTGTTTTCTGCTGCATTATCAATATGAACAAGATTTCCTCCTTTCTGGACGCAGAAATCCTGTCAAAACAAATCGTGTGTTACGTTCTAAAATGTCGTAACTACTACTTGAAAAAGCTGTAGTTACGGGGTTTTCGAACGTAAAGCGAATCTTTATAACTCATGATTAATAACGCGTAAACTTGTTTTCTACTGCATTATTAATATGAACAAACTTGCCTCCCTTCTGGACACAGAAATCATGCGAAAGAATATGTTGTTGCTTACGTTCAAATATAACTTGTTTAAAGCTGTAGTTACGAGGTTTGTGTGAAAAAGCAGCCATATTATTGGTTATGTTCAGAAATGACTGTTAAGGCGTTAAGTTGATGATATAGAACATAATTATGTCGCTTATCAGCTGAATAAATTTTGTACTGTTTCACTTTGAAAGCTACTACAAACGACAAAAGGTATTACCATAAGATGTGGTGTTTGAGGAATTTGTAGGCTGTAGTTACTCAAGTACCGGTATTTGAACAAGACAGTACATCTGCCATTTTTCGATACGTCTGTTTTCGTGATAGCATTCTGCACTCGTGATTGCCGATAACAGAACGTTTTAACCCTTCCCAAACAAGACGTCGTTTTGGCGTCCCTAATTGAAAAGTCTTGGGAAAATATTGAGGCATCAGAAGAAAATGCTGATAGGCTAATCATTATTTTCTACTTTAGTCCAAATATTTTTGCTATATTTTCATTATTCTTTATTGGTATGCATGTTGTCCTTCCAAAGGCTATCGCATGAGATCAATCCAAACTTTGCCACCAGGCCCCGGTTTCTCGAAAAATATTCTCATGAGAACATGCTCAACCTCAAAGGGATACTCTCCAACGTTGGAGAGTATTCGATTGAAGTTTGCGTGCATTTCGTGCGATTTGAGCACGGTGCTGCTCAGATTTGAGCATGGAAACGTACTTAAGTTTTTTCGAGAAACCGGGGCCTGATAATGGGTTGATAATACGGAAAGATAATTTCAATTACCTGTCCTGTAAGAAAATCTACAAAGATGGTAGAAAACAAATAACATCTTCCACCATTAGATTGCCATCCAGCATCACAGCCCGTTGCGGTATTTACTGAAATGAAACCATGGCTCCCCTTCACACAATGTTTTTATCGTAGCAATTTTTATCTGAAAGTTTTGTAGCACATGCGCGATCCAAAATAACACGATTTCATGCTTGTCCAATCGGAAGCTGTTGCAGACGACAGTATGGATATTTATACCGTTATCAGAGAAAAAATAAGACAAAAGGAGAAATTAGTAATTACCAGAACTTTAATATTTTGCTTTAATATTTTCCTGCGCGTTTCCTATTAGAGACGACAAAACCAGGGTTGGAAATTGTTAATGATTATGTTCACATTAAGAATAAATTAAACGAAGTTTTATGGCAGAAATGTTTTGACATGTCTTACTGTATTTCAGTAATATGGTGGTTGTACATAGTACATAAGCATAGATTCCTGATATTTCGCTCACCAATACTACCTTAGCATAAGGTTCAAGCCACGAACTTCTCATCAATTCATGTGTAACATATTTATTTATTTATTTATTTATTTATTCATTTATCTATTTTACTAACAAATTGAAAACAATTCAAATTAAAAGCAACAAGATGAAAATAAATAGAGAAAACTTTACCTGAAAAATAAATACTAAAATAAGCAATTGCAAGTGTTGTCAAGGCCATCGTTGAAGATAAGATCTGTTGATATGTTGTTTTCTCTAAACATCCAGTATTTATAGTTTTGAATGCGTGTTTTACAGTACTGGAACACACAAATGGAACAGGAACTGGAAAAGCCGCATGTATATGCATTTGAGACGACCAACATGGATCCCGATCAGCCTGCGCAAATGCGCAGTCTGATCAGAATCGATGTTTTTCTCTTATGGTGCCATAATACCTGTACGTAGTCAATGGCAACTGTAAGACAGCAGTAAGGATCTCGCAAGACTGCACTAAGGCATTCCTAAGCGGCGGATCAGGCTCCAAGTTTGTCCCAAATTTTATTTAGACTTGCTTTCCAGATCTCTGCAAAATAGTGATACTGCCCAGTGTCACTATTTTTTTCTGCTTAAGCGAACGAAGATATGAAACAAGAACGGTCGGACACTGCATTTGGTAGGCCTATTTTAGCGCATTTATATATCACTTTCCAAAATAATAGGCCCCTACATTGTTATGAAATGTGTTCGTTAAACGACAATTCTGAGAACAACAATTTTCTCCACATCCCTCAATGTTTTGTGATATATAGCATACACGTTTGCTACTTTCGTTTGCAGAAAACGACATTATCATCGTTGTCGTCGTCGCTTTCCCTTTATCAATAACACGCATTTTTAGGTCGGGAAATCTCTTCGAGATTTTCCTAACTATAGCTACGCAACGCTTGTAACTTTTTTCTATCTTTTTCTATCTTTACCTCGTATCTGTGGCTTTGTTTTTTCTGCAGATACGAGGTTTTCGATATCATCTGGCCGCCGCATAGTCGTTTGTCTGAGTCCGCCGCGAAAAAGTAGACCTACCCTTGAATAATTCAAAATTGCTCAATTAACATAATCATCGTTAATAGACTTTCATTTCCTAATTGTTTTATCAAAACAATGCAGCTTTGCTCATTGCGAAAACTATCAACCTCTCTTTTTTGGCGAAAAGGTTGATAATTGGTGTGGCAGACTAGAGCAGACGAGAATTTCATCACCAAAACAAATAACTATTATATTATTATATCTTTATAATAATAATTTACAACACATGCATTGTATCGGGTTATACGTGTTTTAACACTTCGCGGTGTAAAGCTAGTATATTAGGCCTATGCTTAGACCAACCAAAGTGTTACCGTAACGGCGTTGTACGAACTTTGGGCCGTTTTGAGTACCTACAACGTAATTTTCGTGATATATTCATACTTATTTATCCAGGCTTGGGTTTAACGGGTATTTAGTAATCTTTCTTCGACCTGGGTTTGAGATATAGGCTATTTATGAGTCAATTGTAGGGTTCTGTCTCTGCAGAAAAAAGGGTTGATAGAGTTGCCTCTTTCACAAACGACGGAAAGAACAATTCCCAAGTGAAAGCTAATGCAAATGCTAATGCTAAAGCAAAAAGGACATCAAAAATAAAAAGAAAAGAAGATCTAGATTTGTGTGCAGAAAATACGAGCTCACTTTTTCAAATTCTGAGTTTAACACACATGTTATTAGAATTGTTGATCAATGTTTATGGTTTAACCTTTACCATTATTCACAATGTACTATATTGTAAATTCAATGATCTAGATCTAGTCAGTTCTCATGTCACTTTTGTGAACCATGTTAAAGTGACAATTCACAATTATTTGTACATAAATTTTACCTTTATTCTATCTGAAAGAGCATGTTTTCTTATGAAAATTTCAAGCCAAAATATTGAACCGTTTACGAGAAATATATATTTTTGTGCTAAAATTAAACAAATTGTTGTGGACAACAGTTAAGATTTATATAGAATTTGTCATTTTGTCTCAACTATAAAGGCATATTTTCGCTTATAAATAACAACTTCAAAAACTGATAGCATTTCTATGCATTAGAATAAACAATCTTTGCATCAAGACATACTTTCAAAAAATGAAATAAATGTGAAATGTCACTTTAAGGTTTACGAACTGAGAATGAAATGCAGAGCCAGAGTCGAAATTTGAAAAGTGCCAGTAACTCCTAATCTGTGTTACATTTCCATTCCAAGTACAAATATAAGCATTTTGTATGATTTAGAATTTTGAATTAATGCCTACTTATGGAAAAATTTGACAAAAATGTTCAAAATTACCTCCCTTGCAAATGAAAATAGAGTAAAATAATATTTGTAAATTATTTTCTTCTTGAAGCGTAATCTTGAAATCCGGCCTGGTGAATCAACTTATGTGAAGTGCATTTACAAGTGTGTGTAATTTGATGCATTTCGTATGGCTAGAAAGTGGTGTTTTCATTCTCAGTTCGTAAACCTTAATTTTAACTTCATTCCTCATTCTGCATTTTGCTCAGAAATTTTCCCGTCATAATATTAATATTTTTCATTGTGCAAAGTTTAACCTTTCCTAAAGAGTGATATGTAAAAATGCTCTCATGCCCGTAGGAAGCAATTTGATAAGGGGGGGGGGGGGGGGGGGGGGGGCTCAAAACTCTGTCCGGGTTTGTGTCTGAACATTTAGGGACTAAATTGGCCTTTTCTTCAATTTTCTATGTAAAATGAGGAAAATTCAGTATTTTTGACCAACATTTGGGGCTTATCCCCTCCCTCCCTCCCGTGGCTCCAACCTGTGCCTACGGGACTGCATCAAATCGGAATACTGTTGCTAATGTCAAGTTTGTGTTGATAATTTAGATAAATATTTATGTAAAGTTTAGCCGAAGAGTTGTTGAAAGATAGATTGAGACTAAGAAAAAATGTTGGATATCAAAATGTATTCGTTTTGCCACCATGTTTCCTGAAATCTTTTTTATAATGGATATCAAAATGATATAATGATTAACAAACTGTTAACCCAGACAATTCATTAAAACAGTCCATCCGTAATGAGATTCATGTGACGTCGGATCTTTTCTGACAACGCCGTAAACATTTTTAACACACGGTTACCCGTTCAACACGGACACGTTACGACTTAAAAAATTGACACTTTCCATCACCGAATGTTTACGACACCACCGGAAAAAAATACGACATCGTGTAATGGATTTGATTTATTTGGGTTTTATGAAGTTTTCAACTAATAGGGTCATATCTCGGCGGGACGTGTAATGGAGTAGATCTATATTGTTGACAATTACCCTTTCGTCTACTATGATTTCTTCTCTAGAAATATTAAATTTTTGCTTATGTAAACTGGAAATTAGAGTATAAGGGTAAATTTTAATGATAACATCAGAAAACAACATTGAGAATATTTTAAGAATTCAATGTAAATTTAAGAAAATTGACCATTTACTGTATTTCGAATCCTCTGTTTCTCGACCTTCAGTACTATCAGTACTTTGATGTTATTCGCAACAGGAAAGAGTTAAATATGGCCAATCATGTAAATGGGAGTACGTAAGTATTCACAACATATTGCGTAATGCACGATCTCAGCGATAAGGAAAAGTGCTGGCGACGTCTGTCTTTCCATGACCCTGTAGACTCACTGGTGGTGAACTCAGTCAAAGCGTTGGATGTTTTTTCGCGATCATAGTATTCCGTCGGTGTTGTTATAATATATCGTAACTACGGCTTCGATAAAGCCGTAGTTACGAGATTTTATAACAACACAGACGGTTTGTCAATACATATCGGTAAACCCGGTCAATTTTTATTACAAGTTCATTGTTATTACACAAAATATCTGTACCTTGTGGTAGCCAAAAACGTCCCTCGCTTTGGCCGAGTTCACCACCAGTGAGACTAGTCCAGAATATAAAAATTATAGTCCGGTCACAATATTATGGTACAGTTGACACTCGTTATGTCGACGTCGGATAAGTCTACTTTCAGCTTAAAGTGTCCGCTGATTGGCAAAATTAAACTCTTGTGTCGAAAAAACACCTTCCTAATAACCAAATATCAAAGTTTCTACAATTTTCAAACATTCTAAGTTAGTCCTAGGACTTATGTAGTCAAACAGCTACTTCGAGTAGCTCTGCGTTATCAATGGACATAACAAACATTTCCAGCCAATGCGGGCTTAGTCCATGGAGTGAAGTGTTTTTATTTCGTCTTTCAAATTGGAAATTTTGGTCTTTTGCGATTTTTACCGAAGAAAAAACGCTAAACTTCCGACTTGAAGTTATGACGTCATACCGGCCAGTTAATGACATCATGGCGGGAAAAACGGGATATCATGGGTCATTTCCCGGAAAGCCTTAGATTTCTGAAAAAGTTAAATGTCCGACTTTTCTGTCATAAAGCGACTTCCCCAAACGATACTCAAAACACGGAAATCATCCTTAGTAAATGCTAGAAAAAATGTTAAAACAGTCAAAAGATATGTCGTTAGTGAGTGAAGAAATGTGCCAAAGAACGGTTTAAGTTTGTCTGTATTTCTCTTACGATCGTGAAATGGATAAAAAACTGAGACTTCGCTATATGACAGAAAAGTCGCACACTTTATCTTTGTCAGACACCTCATGCTCTAGATTGGGGGCGGAGTCAAGCCATTGTATGACGTCAATCCGTGGCAATTTTACGGAAATTGCCTATCTTTATTTTCTCTAAAATCATCCAAGTAACGACGTAAAGAAAAGCAAACAAAACTTTTAAAACAACCGAGTTTGATGGATCTTTTATAAAACACATTAATTTAATGATTTTCTTCCAATATACGGTGAAATCAACTGCCTAGCTTGGTAGCCTTTAAGTCGAAGTAAATTTTGAAACAAATAATATATATGTATAGCCTTTGAGATATTCCTTTTCCTACTATATTTCGATCATGAACGCACTGTAGGATCAACAAAAATGTTCAAATGTCATTGCATCGAAACTGTAGTAAATCGGATGAGTCGAACTCAAGATATGTCGAGGAATTTTTACGGCCCCTCTGCATTCGACACAACAAGAGTCGACTTGTGCATGTTTACAAAAGGCAATATCTAACTTCAAACTACTATCATTTTGCATGTGATGGTTCTAATCTTGCAGGTATCTCACACTTGCAAGGTTCGAACCAACACAATCATATAAAATTATTTTGGAAGTTAATAAGCCCTTTTCATTGTTCACATAGGTAAATTGTAAACACAACTTAGCCATAGTATTATGCTTTTAATTATTAGTAAAGCAACTAAAATATTTGTTACCATGTGGCAATAGTAACTGAGAAGTAAACAATCCACTAAACATATTGCGCAATCATGGTCGATAATCACGTGATACACCAATTTCAGAAAGCATTCAATAATTTTGTTGATACTAGACCGATTTGAATTCAGCTTGAAGCAGAGAAAGTGCACAGCTGTGTCAAGAATTGGCTGGGCGTGGTGGATTTTTTTAAACAAAATCAGATGAGAGAAATTTTTTTGAAGATCTACCAAAAATTTGGTTGATCTTCGATAACTATTTTATCAGTTGATTTTTCAAAAGTCCTTCACGTCCAGCTATTATTCCTGGCATTTTCTCACCTTCTTTGCTTTGAACCGAATTCAAATTCGTCCCGTATTAACGAAATCATTGAAGACTTTCTGAAATTCTTAGTCACGGGATTAACCGCCGTTGTAATGCATGATCTATGCAATAAGAAAATGTGGGACATGCGCTAGATATTTTACGTACCAGAGTAACCTTGGGGCAGTAAGAATTTGCGGAGTTATATGGCGCATCGTGTCTCTGGTCGAAAAGACATAAATTCTAACCCTGGTGACCCTTTTTACAAATCTGACATGACGAAGTCTCTATTTTTTACCTACCAACACTTTTCATTTATAATTTTAATGTTTATGGGAAACTGGTCCTGGATAAAAAGTTAAAAACTTGGTACCAGTGTTGAAACCCTTTTCTTTTTGGTCCTATATAATGTGATGCAGAGGTAAAATTTGAAAAGTGCAAATAATTCCTAAACTGTGCTAAATTTCCATTCAAAATACAAACATAAGCATTTTGCATGGTTTAGAATTTTGAATTAAGTCATACTTATGGAAATATTTGAAAAAAAAATGTTCAAAATTACCTTCCTTGCATAAAAAATATAGAGTAAAATAACATTTGTAAATTATTTTCTTCTTGAAGCATAATCTTGAAATCTGGCAAGGTGAATCAACTTTGGTGAAGTGTATTTACAAGTGTGTGTAATTTGATGAATTTCGTACGGCTAGAAAGTGGTGATTTTTTCAGGGTCTGTAAACCTTAACTATGCAAGCTCTGACTGATCCAACGTTGTTTTGATACATGAAACATCTAGCATGCGTCCCTAAATTTGGCTCTTTTTACCAACTTTAATTAAGACGGATTGATATTATACTTAGACTAAACGAGAACACAAAATAGTTTTCTATTCATTTTTATTGAAATCATATCACAGTGTCTCAAAACGAACAGTCCTACTCAGTCTGCATAAGATTAGTTGACAACATTCCCTACAGTATCTCTGTAAAAAGAAGCAAGCGACAAACAGCCGAATTAGCCCTTTCCCAAACGACAATTTTTTGGCTGATCCACTTCAAAAACTGCCACAAATGACAAAATGGATGTTATTAAAGATAGGATTTGTGTAAAATATGCCACAGAAAATATTGAGACAAAAGGAGAAACTGATGCTTATCAGCAGTTTCTTCTTTTGTTTCAATGTTTTCCTAAACCAATTCTATATGGGACGTCAAAACCAGGTCTTGTTTGGGAAAGGGTTAAAGTTTATCTGGCATAACCCTATCCAAACCCGTTTCGTGTATTAAAATTCCAATCATTCATAATGACTGTAGATCGAAATAATTAGCCCGGTGCCCATTAATTTAGATATAATTAATGAAAAAAGAACTGACAACTGCATTGCATTAGCTAGCACATATATTCCATCAATCGGTTAATTACCAAACACTTCGTGCAACTTCGGGTGTCATCAATTGCAACGGAAATTGACGATGAATACCATCGACAGTTTATGTTGCCATATATGACGCCCCAAGTAGCACGAAGTGTTTGGTAGATAAAGATGGATTACATACCTAAAATAAAAGTAGGTAGTAATATTTTGTAGAACTTCTTTTCTGTTTTACCTTATTCATATCAAAAATTGATTAATTTGATTTTTGATTAAATAAGCGGCGACTTAGTAAAATAGTGATAACTTCTCGGTTTTAAGACCTGGCCCCGGTCTCTCGAAAAAACTTAAATACGTTCTCATGCTCAAATCTGAGCACCGTGCTCAAATTGCACGAAATCAACGTTTTAGAGTATTCCTTTGAATTTGAGCATGTTCTCATGAGATTATACTTAAGTTTTTTCGAGAAACCGGGGCCCGGTCAGACACATGCATTCGTGCCGAAATAACTCCCTGAGCACGACAAAAAGGTCACCCACTAAGCAGACTTTAGACCCGATGAGGATGTGGTATCGACGCGAAACTATGTGTAATCGGCATTTAAATGCCTGGTCACATTACTAATTCCATGTCCACATCACGGTCGGTAAAAGCCCTTAAATTGTCAGTCGTACATATTTTTTTAAGTGTTGTGTACGTGGTGTGGACGAGGGCTTTTGTCTGACCGGTCTTTATATATCAAAAAACCTTACGCTTTTTCACAGATTGGATGGCTGGCCTGGCTGGTGCAATAATAATCGCTCCATTGGAACTGATAACCCTTGTACATCGTAGCACAGTCTTCTCCCTTGCCGTAATCATTGGGTTGGCCTTGTTTCCAGTCTGAATAAGAAACAAATCTTTGCTTTCTTCGCAAATTAATTTCAATAGATCTACGTAAATCATGCTCCTTAAGACCCGAGATGCATTCTTTAGAGTGAGATTTCTTACAATACCTTAAGATATCATAAGATTTCTAAAGACAAAGCATCAACTTCTAGAAGATTTGACGGCTACTTTCGTGAACTCTGCGAAAATATAGACTACATTTCATCTAATCGTTGCCCGTAAAGTCAATGCCATAACAAAAGATAAATGTCTTTTTTAGGTCGGGAAATCCCTTCAGGGGTTTCACGATCTTTAGCGATCGAACGCTTAAGACTTGGATTTTCCAGATATTCTATTTTTAAATTGGTCATTTTTGACACCACATAGTCGTTTGTGTGAGTCCGCCGAAGGAAGTAGGCATACCCTTGAACAATTCAAAATTGCACAAATAACATGATCATCGTAAAGACTTCCATTTCTTTGTTGTTTAATCAAAACAATGCAACAGTTTGCTTATAAGTGCGAAAATCATCAACTTATCTTTTTGACGAAAAGGTTGATTCGAACTGGAGTAGCAGCAGACGATGATTTCATACGCGCAACAGTTCGTGTCATCGGACATTTCCGTAAAGCACTCGTAGAATTATAGAAGTTCTATTTATAACCTAGTGTATTTTTAGATCTCTATCTATTTTTTGGGATCCCACATTTTTAAGGAAATTTCGGATTTGAAATAATTATAAGCTGCAGTTACGAGTTTTTTGCTGAAAAGCGACGGTTCATTTCTTTTTTGTGGTGCACTCTTTAGGTGAAAAGCATCGTACATACCAGTAAATACGAGGTTTGAGTCGTCATCAATCCATTGAAACGTGCCCTCAGTATTGATATCTCTTAGTCCAATCCACCAGGATTTGGCTGAAAAAAAAATGACCAAATAAAATGGAATTTAGCTAAATGTGTAAATAATTTTAAACGATTTCTACTTTCTTTGAGTTTGTACTTTCTTTGCTACCGTATTCGTACTAGTTTTAAAGAGTCTGTATTCCTGTTGCATCACGTTTGAACTCATTTTGATAATGCTTTCGTGGAATTTATACGACGTCGGAACTCTTTTTGCTAAGCGAATTTCAAAATCGTCACATTACATGAATGCTACATTGAGGATGCTTTTGAAATAAAGAAAAATACCCAAGGTAAAACCGCAAAGCTAAATTAATAAGGTATTGTGATCAAAACATTTCTTTACGTACGTCTTTGAAAAAACTACGGAATGAAATACATAAATCTATACAATGACTTCTGCAATTAAATTACTTTGTTCGCTGAATAAAGGAGACAAAGTGGAATTTGGCCAGCGTTCATTGAGGCTTCAAATGCCACGACCCTTCTATTCCAAAAGAAAACATGTTCTAGTGATTTAGCCAATATTTTTGTGTTTAGCTATATTATACACAAACCTTATCCAATTTGTTGTGTACATCAGCTTTCAAGTTGGAACGGTCATTGTTTAAGGATTCTTTCAGGTCCCAGATCTAATATTTTCGTCGGATTCTTAACTTTAATCTAATACCGAAAACTTACCATCATACGTGTTCAGAACCCCCTTTATGTAACTGTTTTCGTTGGCACCATTAATATGCACAAGAGTGGCATCATTTTGAAGGCAATAGTCCTGTAAAAGAATGAACACAAACATGAGTCTCAAAGTTTGCGCTGTCTAAATGATGTTCATTGTCCAGAATAAGCGTTTTCTTCTTTCCACTTTTACTGCTTTCAGTCAATAATATACGTGTACATTGTCAATACTTTCCAATATTAATTCATTCGCCTGTATGATCCTAAATTTGAACTAGTCTAAATGTCATAAATCTGGTAATTTAGTTCCGACTATCAAAATCGTCAAAGGTTCTATGCCTATTGCATGGCGGCCAACATATTTATTCGCAACTGCGAATTAACACATACATTTTAGCCATGATCTGATAAATGGTCTCATTTAGTATTTTAGACAACCATATTTTAAGACCAGTCTTTGTCCAAGTGTAGTCTGATAATGACATCTACTGCGAGAACATGGCTACTACTGGCAATGAATTTTAAGTTATTGGAGAACAACATGGTTCTTGACCAGAGTGAGTGTAAACGCAGGCTGGTCTGGAACCATGGTGGTCTCAAACCATGGTGGTCTCAAATGACTTAAGGGGCCCCTTTTATATCGTGCTTCATTTTGTTGTTTCTTATCACTGTATGTTAGTCCGGTCAAATATTTGGTTTATTGAGGTTTTTACGCCGTTTTCATCTACTAAGGTCATATCGCGGCGGCTGGAGCACCTAACCATGGATTCTTGTCGTTTCTCATACCAGTACTACCACAACACCAAGTCAAGGAATCTAAGTACATCCTGCCCAAGTGTGTGGTCTACCAACATAATTTTCAATTCGCCAAAAAGAATCATGCCCATTATAATTATGTAGGTAACGTCACTGTGTCAATGACTTAGGCCTACATGGCGAACAATGATTTATGCACCCCTTCTCACTCGCCGTTTATTAAACAACTTTCCTCTGACGCCTTCCATTCTCGCGATCTCTTTGAGATTTTCTTATATAATTGTTGGCTGTGACGAACGACTAAATTTCAGGAACAAAGAGTACATTTCCTTGAATAATTACAGTTGTCGCCACATCGTATGGCACAATGTTTATGTTTTGTTCAAATGTAATTGAACGTTAAAGAAAACATAAACACTTGCCATACGATGTGGCGACAACTGTAGTTTGCTGCGGTGGGTGATCGCTATATGGGTAGTAAAAAAGTAAAGTAACGTAGTCCTTCATTGGATTATACAACAACTATATCGAAGTTAAAGACGCCAAACAATGAATGAAGTCCTGACAACAGAGGTGTTATCAGTTAATACGATTAACTCTGTATGGAGTATATACCAACCTCGGCTGTAAGAAAGTCTAAATTGACAGACGCAAACAGGTAGCATCTACCTCCATTTGATGTCCAACCGGACTCACAGGCCGATACCCTATACACTGAAAATACGGGTACAATGTATTAGAATAGAATTGGGATATAACAAAAGAGATCCCAGTTACATTTATTATTGTTGTCGAAAGGGTCTAAAGTAAAGATAGCAGTGTATGATTAATAAAATAAATAATGGTGTATGGGTATTACACCCGACACCGATTTACTTAACCCATTCCCAAACGACAAAATTTTGGGGTGCTCTAAATTCAAAGATGATGCAGACGACAATTAAAACTGAATGAAAATTTACATTTTTGGGTCTTTTTGTGTAGGAAATATTGTGAGAAATGAAGAAATAGCTTGTCACAAGCAATTTCTTCAATTTCCATGATTTTTTCCAAAGCGATTATCTTTTGGGGAGTCAAAAGGATTCACTGTGTGGTAATGGATTAAAAGCGTTACAAGGGAGTTAATCTTGGCGACCGTTGTTCATTGATTCTGAACGGTTGAAAAGAATGTACAGTCACGTGCAACTTTGATCATTTAATTCAAGATATGAAAGTTAGGTAGGCACGTTTAATGTATTTTTGATATGAAACACACAAACAAACCATATTAAATCCAAAAATAATTCAATTCCGCCTTAACAGGACTTAAAAGGAACAGTGAGACACTATTCTGCTATACTCTATAAGCCTTTTTAACATAGATCTATTTAAACTTGCCTGCATCAAACTTGACTTTAAAGTAGGTCCCTACATCGGATTCACAAACACTGATAACTTTATTTTTTGTGAAAAATGATTTCAAGATTTGGTGGAAATAACATTTTAGATCTATTTATCCTCTATTTTTCAAATCATTTTGTATTCATTTACTTTTTGTTTATTTATCAATTTATTATTTATTTATTTATCAAAATGGGTACAACGGCACCTTGAAACTTCGTCTTAGAAAAACTTTACCTGTAAGACACGCCGACAAGCAAACAAGTACGATAGTTTTCAGATCCATTCTATCAGATCAAGTTTATTTTGAACTTTAGACAAAAATGTTTGAATGTACTCAGTATTTATAATCACCTTGTGCGTGTCTGTTACAGTGCTGTACAGTTAAAAGTATAGAATCGATTTGGAAGAGACAAACATGCGAAAAACCTCGAGCATTTAAGACCGTACTCTCCAAAGCCGAGGTCTATTGATTAACCATCAAATATGACCTCTGCCGTTTTTGGTACACCAACAGCCTATTTGGTCGTCATAATCTAATTATAGCACATCGTTTGAATTATCGGATCAAAATCATTCAGTCTTATCTTCCATGATCATTACATAATACATTACGTCGGTTCTATTTTTGGCTGAAGCCGGTAACATTTGAATTATCGAATCAAAATCATTCAGTTTTATCTTGTTTGATTACGTATAGGCTACATTACGTCGCTTCTATTTTTGGCTGAAGCCGGTAATTTGAAGCGTCAGCCAATGAAAGTTTGTATCAGATTTTAAAATTGTTTTTTTTTTGTGTATGGCCAACGATTGGATACCGAAATCCCGCCAAGGCCCCGAGATTAGACGTGAAATGACCCCGCGAGAACAGATCATCATTCTATCATAATGGAATGAAGAGAGAATGTGCTCTGTTCTTAAGACAGTAATATGAAAATAAGGCAGAGCCTCTAACCGGGGTCAAGATATAGGTCTAGTAGTTGTTATTTTCTATCATATTCATGCATTTGCAAGGACGGATCCAGGATTTTTTCCCAGGCGGGTCCAAGCCCAAGAGTTTTTTCAAGGGGGGTCCAAGCCCAAATTATGGCTTAAAATGTAGTAAATATGTAACTTTACACTGAATTTATATAGTCAAAATTTAATTTTTGGCCAATGCCAGGGGGGGGGGGTTCAGACCCCCCGACCCTACCTCTAGATCCGCCCATGCATTTGTGATTCTTTAATGATAATCTGGTAGTAAAAGACAGATTCAGTGACGTGAAAAAATTTAGCTTTTGAATTAGTAAGAGAAGTCGTTTAGTGCTGTAGGTCCCAAGCCATAGCCTAATTGTATCGCGCCAATGCGCGATACATATGTGGTATACATATTCTAATTTTAGAAATTACGTCATGAGGGATAATTATTTGTACTTGAAAGTCGTATATATATAACCTACATATAAACTGTTTACACGGTATAATTTTTCAAGCAGTACTATAAGTATACATTGAAGTTCGTTTAATCTCAGACCACGCTGAAAATTCGTGTAAACAAAATTCTAGTATAGTTTTATACTTTGCATAGCAATGGAAAGTCCCTACTTCCGGTTTGCCCATGGTGGGCATGTATTTTTCCTATCCGTTTAAATGCAACGCATTTATGCATACCATTTCGGGTTGGACTAAAACACGCAAAGGACCTGTTTTTGGCGCAAAGGACGCAAAGGACCTGAAGTTGACGCAAAGGAGATTTATGTCAGTCCAAACTCCTTAATCATGATTTTTTTATGGCATTAAATTGTTATATTCGTGTATTTTACGATTAATTCTAGTCAGTAATCTTTGTTTTGGGACAGTTCGTGTTGAATCCGATTTAATAGGCTACTCACGGACGAAAAGGAGCTGGCTGCGGCGCAAAGGAGATTCATATAAGCCCAAACTCCTTTATCATTAATTTTTATCGCATTTAGATTGTAATTTTCACGTATTTTAAGATCATATCTAATCCATAATGTTTATTTTTTGACAAAAGGTGTCTGTTTTCTGTATAAATTCCGATTTTCATATGCTAATCACAGGCGAGAAGGAGCTGGGTGGCGCAAAGGAGATTTGTATCTGTATAACGTCGGTGCTATGACAAAATGGCGTAACAAATTAGTTACGCCATTTTGTCATTTTTTTTTTTATAAATGCTTTCTACTAAGTATGTAAGAGCGCATATCCTGTCAAAACGGCGTTTTTCTACACCTACTAGAACCCTTTCAATTATCATGTGACAAAATTGCGTAACTCGATTTAGCAGGACAAAATGGCGTTATAAGTAGACAAATTTACACGAGAGTAATAGTGAGTTACGCAATTTTGCCGGCATATTTTTTAACATTTTTTAAAACGGCAAAAACGTTTTTGGCTCTCCTGCAAAAAATGGTTTTCGAGCAAAATTTCTATTACGCCATTTTGTCATAGCACCGACGATAAACTTTTTAATCATAGATTTTCGTCACAATTGATTGTAATATTTATGTATTATTAGACCATAGCTATTCAACAATAATTATGTATTCTTTAGAAAAAAGTGTCTGTTTGTTTTATTAATTCCGATTTTCATAGGCTATACTCACGGGCGAAAAGGAGCTTGCGGTGGCGCAAAGGAGATTCAAATCAGCATAAACTCCTAAATCATGAATTTTTATTGCATTGAATTGCTATATTCATGTATTGTAAGATCATATCTAATCAATAATGTTTATGTTAGAACATAAAGTGTCTGGTTTTTGTATTAATTCCGATTTTCATAGGCTATACTCACGTGCGAAAATGAGCTTGCGGTGGCGCAAAGGAGATTCATATCAGCCAAAACTTCCTAATTTTGAATTTTCATCGCATCAAATTGTTATATTCATGTATTCTAAGATCATATCTAATCCATAATGTGTGTTTTTGAGAAAAAGTGTCTTTTTTTTTTTTTTTTTTTTTTTTTTTTTTTTTGTATTAGCCTAAATTTTCCGATTTTCATAGGCTAGATACTCACTGGGGAAAAGGAGCTGGCGGATGGCGCAAAGGAGATTCATATCAGACAAAACTTTTCAATCGTGAATTTTTATAGCATTAAATTGTTATATTCATGTATTTTAAGAATATATCTAATCAATAATGTTTATTTTAGAACAAAAAAAGTTTTTGTGTTAATTCCGAATTTCATAGGCTACTTATGGGCGAAACTTAGCTTGCAGTGGCGCAAAGGAGATTCAAACCAACCCAAACTCCTTTATCGTGAATGCGTATTGCATTGAATTGTTATATTTATGTATCTTAAGATTAGATCTAATTGATCATGTTAATTTTTGGACATATATTGTCTGGTTTTTGTATCAATCCCGATTTTCATAGGCTACTCAAGAGATAAAACGGGAGCTGGCAGTGGCGCAAAGGAGATTCAAATCAGCCCAAACTCCTCGATGGTGAATTTTTATTGCATTATTTTTTTATATTCATGCACGCCAATATCGTATCTAATCATTAATGTTTATTTTTGGACATAAATTGCCTGGTTTTTGTGTAAATTCCGAATTTCATAGGCTACTCAGGGGCAAAAAGAAGCCGTCGGCTGCGCAAAGGATATTCATATCAGCCCAAACTCCTTAATCATGAATTTTCATCGTATTAAATTGTTATATTCATGTACTTTAAGATCGTATCTAATCAATACTGTTTATTTTTGGTACATAAATTTCGAATCGCAATAAGAAATCAAAGAACGAGAAGTACCTTACTATTGAATGACCACTACATGTTCAATTTGGACTGGTCAACTTGCATTCTTACAAGGGATCGTCTTATCTGACTAGATATGTATATTGCTAGTAGATCAAATGGGTTTTCTCAAGCGTTTTTCAAAATTGCATTACAATGTGAATTCTTACTTTCGGTTTGCCCATGGCCTATCCGATTCACCGCATCGCTTCCTAAGAAATCAAAGCACGAAAAAGACTTACCCGGTAAGTATTGAATGAACACTGCATGTACAATTATGGATGATTCGATTCCATAATTTCAAGGGATCGTCTGAACTAAATAGGCATGTGTATAACTAGTAGAACAAATAGGTTTTCTCTATTTTTTTCTAAAAATTACAAACTGTTATGGGTTTCCACATAAAAGAACAACTCAATTTTAATGTCTCAACAGTTTTTGACTGGATGGATTTCAAAACCGTTCAAAAGAATACTTTATGCTCAATCAATTCGCCGCCACAATCAAAACTTTAGTCCTGTACTTTTTGTTACACTCTACAGTTGTCGCCACATCGTATGACACGTGTTTATGTTTTCTTTAACGTTCAATTACATTTGAACAAAACATAAACATTGTTTTTTGTGTGTGATAAGTACAAATATAGGTCCCGATTTATGACCTGGCAGAGATGATCTACCGGGTGAATTATTGAGACATATTCATGGTATTGCTTGTATTGTGTTACAGCTTAAATCCTAAACATTAGCGGCTGGTAGTTGTCACTTTATATGGCATTTCTGTATTTATCTTTTTTACATTTAATTTATTGCTCCGCCGGACAAAAGTAATAAGGATCATATCCGTGGCATTGTGGCTGTTGTGCGTTCGTTCATCTATGTTTGTTATCATGAACGTTTCCTATTCCTGCTGTTATCAAAGCATATTTTTAGATTCCATAGACTAAGATTAGCGTGCACTCTGATCTATTCAACACAGTCTGTTCTCTATTGAATGATTATACGAAGAACAAATAAGCTATAGTGGTCAAAATGTTCCGGTTTGATAAATTTACTTGATACGATTTTTATATTCAGAAGGCTAATGGATAAACAAGTTTTTTTTTCTATTTAATTAAAGTATTTTACCTATTCTGATCAAAGGCTAGCGGGGCTTATGCCACGGTCCTGTTTCCGGCGTGCGTTCATGTGAAAATTTCTCCAAAATTACCAGGCCAGTTTCAATCAAGATTCAAACAGGAATCTTCTAACATAGGAATCTAACAGGAATCTTCATTGCATGGAGCCTTTCGAATTGTTTTTGTTTTCTTTTGTTTTGTTTTTGTTTTGTTTTTTTATTTTTTCGAAAAATAATTTCATAGTGAACTGTGGTTACTATGGTGGACTTTCAATTTATTTGTGTGTCTTTTTTTCCTTCTTTTTTTCCAAAAAATAATTTCACGGAGAAACGATTCAGGACCATCTTGGCCCTAATTCCTTGCTGAAGTATTCGGTTTCCTTTCTTGTTTAAGTTAATTTTAATCCCCATTTATTCAACTGCAACATTTAACACTTTTGTATTTGCTTACTTCCCCTCCTATGTTGTTTGATTAATGTATTATCTGGCTGAACACACAAAAATAGACTAGATCTAGCACCAGCATATGCAGACATGCAATCCTATTTCGGTTTTCACTGCATGTTGACTTAACCAGGCACTTGTACCATTATATTCAGTACTTTGGTATAATTTTTTAAGCGCGATACAATTCATTTTGCTGTACACTACAGCAATTTTTTACTTGTTATTATTGTATTTGGCCAAATGCAAGGGAAAAAAAGAAACCTCAAAACCTTGTTTCAATAGAGGTTTGTCAAAGAGTTATTCCCCTTGCGAAACTCTTCACAAAGAAAATTAGAAATACACGTCCAGTGTTCCTGAGGGGGCACTAATTACTTCGGGCAAATTAGCGCTCTATTTTGTTTGTAGAAGATACGGTTGAAAACAATGTTTATTTACACATTTGAGCTTGATTATACATTAAATTGTGCGCGAGCTGAATCACCTAGACCCCTAGATGTCAAAATCAGTCAAAATTTAAAATAAATGATTCATTATTTTTATCAGTTTCTTGTTTTATCTCTATTGTCATATTTTCGTTATGACCACGAAGCACGTTCACTTGTCTGCGAATACATTTTGATGGGATCAATAGCCGGTATATATCGACTCCTATATCTCCCGTGGTATTGTAAAACCTTGTAATTACATCTTAAAGTGACATTTCAGAATTTTTTGTCATAAATTTTTCTTTTATTTTAATCTGATAGAGCATATTTCCTTATGAAAATTCTGAAAATCTCAAGCCAAAATATTGCGCCGTTTACGAGAAATTTATATTTTTGTGTTGAAATTTAACAAATTGTTGTGGACAACAGTTCGAATTTATATGCAATTTATCGATTATGTCTGAACTTTAAATGCGTGTATCTCGCTTATTGGCAACAAATTCAAAAAACTAATAGTATTTATACTCATTAGAATAACCAATCTTGGCATAAAGACATACTTTAAAAAATTGAAATTGGAATGAAATGTCCCTTTAAATCAAACTGCAGTTACGAGGTTTTGCAATAACACCGGTGATTGGCATATTCCTAACCATTCAGCCAACGATATTTCGTTATTGAGAAGGCAGAACATTGTAACAACGAATTATCAAAGAATATTTACGGTGTTTTTGCCATTAATGGCGATTTCTCAGAGAGATTTTATCCTTTCTCCAACGACTGAATTTAAGGCTGGCACAATTTTTAAAACGAGTTACAAATGTACAGGCTATAAATTATTTGATTTTTTAAAGTAAAACATGAAATGTTTGAGCGCAGAAAATATTGCCCAATGCGAAACTTCTGATGATCAGCATTAATGCATTATTTTCTTTTGCTTCAATATTTCCCAAGGTTTTCTCGACCAGGGACGTCAAAACTCGGTGTCGTGTTCAACTGTATTCGATCAGAACAGTCTCAATATTTGCTGTCTTAGAAATAGTGAAACAAGTTTTAAGAAAAATTAATAAATTACACTACAGGGTGTGGGGGCATTTGACCCCCCGAAACGACTCTGGATCCGCCACTATGAACTAACCCCACTTGGTATTATGCATAATATTTGCTAAGCCTAGTTGTGATTGTACGCCTGTCCCTGACTTGTGAAAACATTCTGACAAAAGAATAAAACGATGATGGTAAGCGTTTCCCCTTTGCCTCAGCGTTATAAACGATGGTTTGATCGATGACCGACCGGCCCCTGTTCTAACGAGCCTTCTTTTCTTCCTTTTTTTCTCAATATTTAATATTCGCATTGGCACGTTTCTTTGGAACATATCGGCGAGGAAAGGGTTCTGGAATGACCATGTGACAGGGTTTTTTGTTGCTGTTGAAAAGCCGATAACGTTGATTGTGATATACTGATAAGGCGATATTAAAGTAATGTACCGACGAGACTGTCAAACGCGTGATATACCAGTAGGCCTTTCTGCAAAACCCTTTGCATAGACAATACTGATCCCATCAATATTGACAATCGAAATGCACTTTAACCTTTAACCCTTTCCCAAACGGAAAATTTTTAGGACGATGCACTTCAGAAACTGCCACATATGACAAACGGATGTTATTAAAGATAGGATTTGTGTAAAATATAACATAGAAAATATTGAGACAAAAGGAGAAACTGCATCAGCAGTTTCTTCTTTTGTTTCAATGTTTTCCCAGGCCTTTTCTATTAGGGGCGTCAAAACCAGGTCTTGTTTGGGAAAGGGTTAATCAAGCTGTAAAAATGATAATTTTGGACACCAATCAGACATGTGACAAATCAGACGAAATTGTCATTGAACGAAATTCGAAGGAAAAAACCGAAATTAATAGCAATACGTTAATGAGACAGGTCATCGGTATCATTATTTCAAAACCAAATATTGATCAATAATGCTAAACATCCCAGTCGGAGCGCAATTTAAGCATTAATTTTACTGATCAGGGTCCTTGTTTTTCGAATAAGAAGGGAAACGAACGTATTCATTTGGCATTTATTTTGAATATATATAACAGTATATTTCTATTTGGTACATAGTCAGGATTGTTTTTATCAGTTCTGTCTGGCTTTCCCAAAATAAAGTGGCATCCACAAACTTTCACGTTATTTGTAAGTGTTTTTAAACCCAAGTTCTGTCTACCCGACGCATACCCAACGCATTTTAATGCCGATTTTTTTTGAAAAGTGAAGAATCTACAATTATTTGACAGGTTTAGTCCGTCTATGATCACACCCATACACGCAACAATGATCGTGTCCGCCCATTTTTTCGATTTAACGAATCACAGTAGCAGATTAATCCGTCACGCTTATTATCCCATTATAGAATGATTATCGACTTGCCCCCTCAAAGGAAACCGATAGCTGAATTACGGCTTGTGCGCATGCGCGTTATTTGCTTGACAATCCTCTATTTGAGTTCTCAAGACAACATTCTACGTTTGTCTAGTCTTTTTCAGTAGCCTTCAGAATTGAAGAAGACAAAGACAGATCTATGATGTTTTGGAAAGGGTTTGTTCATGATTGACGTGCAAACTCCTGACATATCAGTTAAAATTAGAATACGTTCAGTTGGTCTCAATTTTCTTTTCTTTCAAATAAAAATAATAATTAAAAAAAAAGAAGAAGAAGAAAAAAATCTAGCTTTGCAAAGTTCAATCCGGTCACTCATGACTCATTATTTATAATGTAGAATCACTATTTTTGTCGTCCAAGGTGACTTCTTTGACCCTTTCAAAACAAGACATGATTTTGGTGTCCCTTAGAGACGACAAAACGAAACAAGAGCCGTCAGTGACGGACAATGCTCCCCGAATAAGGCATTGTAACAATAAATGTATGCCATGCAGAGCTAACATAAAGCTAACAAATGTTAAGCCCCCTTTTTGCATGACATAATTTTTATACCCAAATTCCACATAGTTTATTGTCAAGGGCATCTGATTTACTACTCAAATGTGAAATTTCATCAAAATCTGACCATTAGACTGGGAGAAATTAGAGAAAAACTGTAATTTACCTTAAGTCCCCCTTTCCCATGACAAGGCCTCAAATCCAAAAACCGGGAAAAGTACATCGGCATTATGTCATAGGGAGTTCACATGGTAAGTTTCATTTGATTTTTCCCAAGGGTTATGGAGAAATCACTTCGGACGGACGGAATGACGGACGGACAGGACGGACGGACGGACAGACAAAGCGGCGACTATATGCTCTCCCTTCGGAGAGCATAAAAAATCAGACAAAAGATATACTTGTAGAAAATCAAACATTTCTCATTTTGTCTGTATATTATCTGTGCTATATTGTACATTGATCGTATGCTATCTTTATCAACGGCGAATTCGTCGTTTGCAGCAACTTTCAAATTGAACGACCCTCAAATATTGTCGTTTGAGAAAGCGTGAAATTGGACCAGTAGATCTGTATACTTCCATTATTTGGCCAAAACGTAACCCTTACTCAATTCAGCGATATTGTATGAAAGCTTAACGGAAAATGTCTATAGTTACTAAAACGTTGAGACAAGAGAAGAAATTTCTGATAACTAGCATTTTCTCCTTTTGTACAAATGTTTCCGAAGCCTTCTCCATCTCCATGATAATCGTCAAGAAGGTCTTGCTTGGGAAAGGGTTGACACGAGATGCTGAGATCTATGTATATTTTGCTGTGAAACAGCCTTTAGGCCTAATGAAGAATTCTCAAAATGATTAGATCTATAGATCTTTTCCTTCATTTTCCCCCAATAGATCTATTTCCTTCTAGTCTAGATCTAAAATATTTTTTGGTTAAAAAATGGAAAATCTATTTTCCTTTCAAATTAGCTGGCGCTTCTAGCTCCGATATAAGATAAACGGGTTTGAATAATAATTCACAAATCCTACACCCCGCAGACAGAATTGACGTGGACTAAAAAACTTCTAACGTCGTAGTCATTTGATAAAAGACGCGCGTTTCCAAACAACGCTACTTGACGTCTGATAACGCGCGGGAAATGGAACGTCGCGAGAACGCAGAAAAATCCATGTTGACGTCATATCGGCTAGTTATATGACGTCACAAAGTCAAAAACTGACTGGTTCACTAAACTCGGATATTTCAATGTCACGGGACCCCAGACAACGGAGGTAATTAGCACTAAACCAATTCACAATCTCAATATCTTGGATAAAGCCTGGCAAAAGGACAACCGAGGGTTTCCGAAAACCGGAAAAAATTCAGAACGAGACTCGTGCAACTCAACCCAAAAACACAATATAACAAGCACTGAAATCTATACGCCCACAATACCGTAAGCCGTGGTCAATTCCATTGACCCCGGTATCAAGACCGACGAGTAAATCGTCAGTTTCACGACCAAGAGGTTCCCAGTCCCATCCCTATTAACGTAGATTAATATTGGGGTAAGCTTTTCATTGGTCCACGTGCTTGCATCTTCGCTAGCCAAGGTTGAACCCACCTACGTTTGTATTCACCCTTGGCGGATTTAGTCCGATTTTCTTGAAATCGCGAAGCGCCGCCTAGCAGTTGTGCTGCTGGTTGTTTACGTCCATTATTGATGACGTCATTAACGCGCGTGGTCTTTCGTGTCATACGTCATGCGGATTATGTAAAAGTTAGCTGCTTTTTTGGTCGAATTGTCGAAATTATTATAATTCGTCGATTAAAGTTAGGGAATTCCTGTCTATTGCAGTGAAATTCTTAGGAAAAATCGCCGATCTTCGCGTTTTTTGAGTTGCAAATGCAATGCTTTTTCTCGCCCGTTGCCATGATTTGGTTACTCATAACAAATGTATCAGTCGACAATCTGATTTGTTCCAGCGAGACCTCGCTGGAACCAATGAAAACGCTTTCCAGGAGACCAAGAAAATCGGACTAAATCCACCAAGGGTGAATACAGAAACGACGTTACGTAGTAGATGTCACCCTTGGCTTGCGAAGATGCGTGCTTGGCGCGAACAATACTTTAACAATTTGAGTGTTGAAATAGTATATCCAACATTTGTTGACCAAACATTAACCCGGGGACATCTGCATATGAAATGGCCCGACTTCGGCGATGCTTTCTTAACACACTTAACTAACAGACCTTGCCAAAAAAAAACTAAGTTGTTCCGAGTAAATTTGTGTGAACTTTACCGATGTGCACAGTCGACATTGTGTTACAAATAGTCATTAAAATTCTATTATGTCAGGTACGACTCGCCCTTCTGTAGGTCAATCGAATGAAGAAAATACATCTGAGTCGCAAACTGGGGAAAATCTCTTATGTCATCATGGCTTCTCGCAAGGAAAACACATAATTAGCTGCTTTTGCATCAAGGATTTTAAATAACGGTATTAGTCTGCCAAAATAGGCCTACGCCAGATTTACAGTGCCTACAAAACTTTGATATTTCCTTGCACATCACAATGATTTAAACCCTTTCCAAAACAAGACCTTTTTCGACATCCCTAAGAAAGAAGATGGAAGAATAAATGCCAACGATAACACGCACGCCATCATGGTTCATTTAGCAGGCCCGTAAGAAGATAGGCTGAGCCCTCCCCCCCCCCCCCCCCCCCCCCAAAAAAAAAAAAAAAAAAAAAAAAAAAAAAAAACAGGTTGCCCAAAAATGCCGAATTTTCCTTGTTTGGACGGATATTGTAAGGAAATCCAATTTAGTCCCCCTCCCCGAAATTCAGACACAGGGGTTTCGTAATCTCCAAAATAAATTCCTTCCTATGAGCCTGATTTGTGTGAAAATACTGAAGAACGAGAAGAGTAGGCTAATAGGCTGGTAGCCATCATTTTCCTCTTGTCTTACTGTGTTTCCAAAGTACTCTGTACCGTAGGCCTACATGTCAAAACCAGGCTTGTTGGGGGAATGGTTTTCTGTTTACATTATTTTCAGGCCAGTAGGAAATATTGGGTGGGCTAAAGCCCCAATGTCTGAATATTGGGAGGGGGGCTAAATTGGATTTTCCCTAAATTTTCTGTGTGAAAATTCGGCATGTTTGGTTAACTTTTGGGGGCGGGGGCTAAATCCCCCTACCCCCCCCTCCCTCTGTTCCTACGGGCCTTACCTTCCAAAAAGGCAGCGCTGTATAAATAAGCACGTGATCATCTCGTGAAAAGTCAATGATCTATCATGTCAAAGCACTGCCTCGGTTCTACAGACCTAGTCCTACTTGCTAACTGGTTCAACTTAATTCTATAGATAACAAGATCTCTAATTCCTTTCCAAAAACGGCATTATTTTGTTCATTGATCCTATGCTGCAGGCGACATAATGGATTTTGATAAAGAAATGCAGTAAAGCGCTGAAATATTCAGACAACAGGAAAAAAACACTAATTGACAGCATTTTATTATTTTGTCACAATGTTTTCCAAGTCTTTTCTTATCATGCTGATGAGGACTTCAAACCCAGGTCTTATTTTCGGAAAGGTTTCAAAGAACGATTTTATACCAAAACGAAATAAGCAAATGAAAAAATGATAATGTGTGCAGTTCAGTCGTATAGGCCTAGGCCTAGGGCCTAGGTTCGTTCTTATATTTCCCGGCAAAATTTTAGGGTAGGCCTAGTCCAATTTGAAAGCACGGGAAAATATAGCGATTCTTATGTTGTCTTCTTCTTCAACAACATTTGAGCCGGGATTTGGAAAAACGCCCCTTATCTAGCATTTTTCAAAATTGAGTTTCAAAATAAGCCTGTTGTCAATGGAGTCCAATATGCACCAATGCTGCTTTCTTTAAGTTACTACATGTCACGAAGAAGCTATTAGAGAACAATATGGATCCTGATCAGACTGTGCGTATGCACCGGGCGGCTGATTTGAATCTATGTTGGCTAAAAAGCCTAAAGGGACGTTTTTCCAGATCCCGGCTCAAATTTTGTTTTTTAGGAAGGAGACAACATAAAAATCGCTTTAAATTAATTCCCCGTGTTTGAAAGCAACTGAAGACGACAAAACACCTATGTGTGAACCCTAAAGATATGATTTCTGTACAATAAATCACAGAAAATATTGAGGCAAAATGAGAAAATACTTTTACCGGCATTTAGGATCTACTTCTCTTGGCCCAATGTTTTCGCAAGCATTTTTATGCTCCCAGAAAAAAATTCGGGGAGCATATATATTTAAGTCGCCATGCTATCCGTCCGTCCGTCCACAGCCAGATCTCAGCAACCCTTGGACCAAATTCAATGAAACTTCACATGCATGTGAACTCCCTGGGATAATCCGTAGGAACCCTTTTCTCTGTTTCTTAATTTGAGGCTGCGTCATGGAAAAATGGGCCTTAATGTAAAAATTAGTTTTTCTCTAATTTCTCTTCATCTATTGGGCAGAATTTAATGAAATTTTGTACTTATGTGATACATGAGATGTTCTAGACCAAATTCTGTAAATAATGTGTG